>OV049926.1:78323520-79763870 GCA_920104205.1 Eupeodes latifasciatus
AATTGTCCGCCTCGGCTTCTTACGGTAGCACGGATCCGAGTGGTCCAATTTTCAATGACTCTTCCGCATAGATCCGGCTGAATTTGTTATGGTGTTATGTTCACCTTTAGGGTAGGTATCGGTCGATTGTGGTTTATTCGCATAGACCTGTGACTTCAAGAAACCCCACAGAAAAAAGTCCAGCGGGGTCAAATCACAGGGCCTTGGTGGCCAATTCACATCACCCCTGCGAGAGATAACCTCACCCTCAAATCGTTCAAGCAAAATGTCAATCGTGGCGTTTGCTGTGTGGCACGTAGCGCCGTTCTGCTGGAACCACATGTCTTCTAAGTCCATATGGTTCAATTTGGGCCATAGGAAATTAGTTACCATCGTTATGAAGCGCTCGCTGTTGACGGTGACCGCCTCACTTACGTCGTTTTCAAAAAAGTCTGGACCAATTACTTTGCCGTCCCAAAATCCACACCAAACGGTAACTTTTTGAGGATGCTTTATCGGCTGATTGCTTACTGAACCGGCCGTCTCAAATTTGGCCACCAAACGTTGAAGAGTCGACTGTGAAGGGCCACCACGTATACCGTAAAATGGGTGCAATGCGCGCAACGTTTGCGTTAACGAACACTCACTTTGATAATAAAGTTTTATCATTTGAACGTGCTATTCAATCGTTTAACTTGTCATGATGATTTGGCATAAACAACTGAATAATAAACAAAAGATTTGACAGATGTCATCAAAACAAAATGGTCGCCAATTGAAAAACCCTTTACTTGAAAATGGTCAGTATTAAATCTGGAAATTACTTGTTTTTTTTTTTTTTGTTGATACTATTTGATGTACATACTTAGTACTTTTAAATTAATTTTTAATTCTTTAAGTTCTTCACTGTCTTCTAAATTTTTATTAAGCTTTTTTAGTTTTTGCGACTTTTCCAAATACAAAAGGAATTCAAAGGAATTAACAATACAATTCTTTTTTCAAGAATAAACAGAAATTAAAAGCACTTAAGATATTGAACTACTTAGTATTAAGAGGAAACAAGAACCTTTTTTTAAGTACATACGATTTGTATTCTTACAAAATCAAGTAGGTACCATACTCGTACTTCAGTTCTTCTTAATTGGCAATATAAGAAAATACATACTTCATTACTCAAGTATCGAAACGAAAGAAAAAATCATATAAGGGTTTTTTCTTGTAGGTTTCCTTTAAGAATAATTGTTTCTCAGTTAAATTATTTGTAAATTAGCATTAGGTATCTATATTGAAGTTTTCGTTAACAGAAACACAAGATCTTTTTTTTGAAACAATCATTCAAAAGAAATATAAGAGGTTTGAACAAAAACAAATAAAAATATTTAATTTTGACCAAAAACAAGTCGTAAAGTTAAATATATTCAAAATCCCTTTTGGCAACCCTGGTTTCTTGCAATAATCAACATGTGCAGATTAAACACCAAGCCCATCATCGCATTTGCTGCACGATCCATAATTTCTATTGAAAAAATCTTTTGAAGCTGAATTAGTCACTGTCTGTTGTCTTCATCGTTATCCGTTGTCGGTCGGCTGACTTGACTAAGTCTGTGAATATTTTAACACCTGACCATTATTTGTGTAGAGTATTTCAAATCTACCAGGCCCAGGCAGTAGTTAGCTCCGTTCAAGCATTTAACATTATTTTCCTCTGATTTGTTTATTTAAGAAATTTCTATTATCATGGTGTCTAGTGTCCGGAGTGTCGTCACATCGCAAATTTATTTAGTAAGTGTGTTTATAGAAAGTTTTTTGTGATTTCATTTTAATTTTAATTAACTCACAATGCTAATTAGCACCTTATTAAAAATACAAATTTAAAACAGGTCACTAGCTTTATTGCAAAGCAATAAATCCACTGAAAATAGAACGCAAACAAATTCAACGCAGTAAGAATAAGTTTCTGACTGTGTTAGAATCAACTTGGTGAATAGTTATCGTTTCTTCTAATTAGATAAACTGATCCTTTTTTTCCGGAAATGGCTTCAAACAATAAAAAAAGACAGGCAAAAAAGAAGAATATTGATGACCCAGGTCGGTTTCGGAAGAAACGAAAGGTGTTCATTGTTGAATGTTGATTCTTCTTAGAAATGAGCAACCATGTGCGATGATCTCAAAAAAATTATGACTTAATTTTTTCTTCAGAACTTGGAGTTATCAGTTTAGCATCGTTGGGTTCGTGTTGCCTTGGGAGTTTCGTAGAATATATGTATTTGGGTTCAAAGAAATGATTTTATTTAATTTCGTGTAATTTTGTTTAATTGTAATTCTATGTAATTATTTTTATTTTTTTTTTAGGTACTAGCGTGTTGTTTTTAATTATATATGTACATTAGTTTAATCTTTAATTGTGTTTTTTTTTTGTAATTCGTGGGAGCTAATTAAATTGACATTGAACTTTCGTACGAAAGTTATATTTGTAGTGTCGCTTCAATGGCTGGTACCGTAAATTTTTATTTTACAAAACGAACAAACCGAGGCCAAATTTAGCACACCTCCGTTTAAACTTAATATTTTTTCAAGCAAATAACCTTAAAAATACCAAATTTTGATCCAGTAACATCGTGTCAATGGATCAATGGAACTATAATATTTAAACTAAAGGGTTGGGGAGAGTACGATAACTTAGGCGACAAAGTTTAATGACGGATTTGTATAGAACAGTTAAAAACAAGCATTTTTTACTATGGGAGGGGGGGGGTCTATCTCCCCCCGTTTAGGTGGTAGGGGCAATTTAAAAAAATATGTACATTAAATGGAAAAAAATAATTAAAAAATAACGGTAATACCCTCAATTAAGTATTATACCTTTTTTTAAAGCCAATACTCTTGTCTATTATCTTGTTTTTAAATCAAGTCAAAACTATGCATAGTTTTTGAAAAAAATTGTTTTAAAGTCAAAATTTGTGCAAAAAAAATTTAAAAAAAAAGGTTTAAAGTGTAATTTTTCAAAACTTTCAGATTATCTACTATTTTTTTTTAGAATTCATTGCTCTTATTTGTTTTTGATCAAAAACTGAAAACTAGATGACTTTATGTCTTCTAGTTCTTGAGAAAATTGAAAATCGTCAAAACAAAATATTTTAATTAAATTACTTTTTCCTTGCTTAAGTAGTCTTATTTTGATAGTAATAATCGAATATGGATTAAGATATACCTAGGGTAAATTAATTTTTCTTAAATCCAGCTTATTTAAATGCAAAAGAAACTTTGCATGCACCCCATCTTGCACCCACCGCACCTTGCACCCTCCCCACCTTGCACACACTCGAACTTGCACCCACCCCAAATCCTATAGTGTGCCCAAGCAGGGGGGTTGCAGGGGGGCAGCATGCCCCCCCTTACAGATGTCACTGTTGCATACACCCAAACTCGCGCACACCTTACTGTTGCATACACCCAAACACGCATTACGCATACGCAAATACCATTATTACTATCAATATAAGACCACTCAAGCAAAAAAAAAGAATTAAATTAAAATAGTAGTTGTAGTTATTTTCAATTTTCTCAAAAACTAAAAGACATAAAATCATCTAGTTTTCAGTTTTTGATCAAAAACAAATAAGAGCAATAAATTCTGAAATAAAAACAATGGTAGATAATCTTGAAGTATTGAAAAAGTTACACTTTAAACCTTTTTTTAACTTTTTTTACTCAAATTTTGAGTTTAAAATTAAATTTTTATTTTCAATTTTCTGAAAAACTAAAAGACATAAAATCATCTAGTTTTCAGTTTTTGATCAAAAACAAATAAGAGCAATAAATTCTGAAATAAAAACAATGGTAGATAATCTTTAAGTATTGAAAAAGTTACACTTTAAACCTTTTTTTAACTTTTTTTACTCAAATTTTGAGTTTAAAATTAAATTTTTATTTTCAATTTTCTCAAAAACTAAAAGACATAAAATCATCTAGTTTTCAGTTTTTGATCAAAAACAAATGAGAGCAATAAATTCTGAAATAAAAACAATGGTAGATAATCTTGAAGTATTGAAAAAGTTACACTTTAAACCTTTTTTTAACTTTTTTTACTCAAATTTTGAGTTTAAAATTAAATTTTTATTTTCAATTTTCTGAAAAACTAAAAGACATAAAATCATCTAGTTTTCAGTTTTTGATCAAAAACAAATAAGAGCAATAAATTCTGAAATAAAAACAATGGTAGATAATCTTTAAGTATTGAAAAAGTTACACTTTAAACCTTTTTTTAACTTTTTTTACTCAAATTTTGAGTTTAAAATTAAATTTTTATTTTCAATTTTCTCAAAAACTAAAAGACATAAAATCATCTAGTTTTCAGTTTTTGATCAAAAACAAATGAGAGCAATAAATTCTGAAATAAAAACAATGGTAGATAATCTTGAAGTATTGAAAAAGTTACACTTTAAACCTTTTTTTAACTTTTTTTACTCAAATTTTGAGTTTAAAATTAAATTTTTCAAAAACTACGCATAGTTTTGACTTTATTTAAAAAGTGGCTAATAGAACAGAATGTTGGCTTTAAAACAACGTATACAACTTAATTGTAAGTATTACCGTTATTTTTTAACTTTTTTTTTTCCATTTTAAGTAATAATTTTTTTAAATTGCCCCTCCCGCCTAAACGGGGGGAGATAGACCCCCCCTTCCATAGTAAAAAATGCTTATTTTTAACTGTTCTAAAAAATTCCGTTATAATATCTTGTCGCCTAAGTTATCGTACTCGTGCCAAAGGGTTTAATAGTAGACAAATATCTGAAACAAAAAATCCAAAATTTCTGATTGATTTTTTGTATTCATTCAAAATTAAATTCCAATCAATAATAAATTAAATTTTAAAATTTATTATAATCTTATGATACACCATTAACAATACAAAACGATATCAGCCAAATAGCAGCCACGATTACGGCATTATCTTGTTCTTTTCATACAATTTTCGGCTAATAGTTCCCGAAAACTTCATGAACTCCATGTTAACCCTTTTAACCTGGAAAGCAGTTTTATTAAAAACATCCTAGAATCGCAACCTTCCAAAAATTACGGAGCATTTGTGTGTCTATGTACCCAAATCTACACTTCTTGTTAGAAAAAACCGTAACGGTTAAAATAAGCACTGCGACATATTTCACACAATAAAATACTGTATTTCATATTTTAAAGTTATCAAAACAAGAGTGAGTAAATAAAATGTAAAGGGTTTTGAGTCGATTGTGCAACATTTGTTTATTTAAGTAACCAATCTTAGAACTTACGTTCTAAAAATATAACAGATATAAAATTAAAAATTATTAAAATATTAATTAAGTAAGATTATTAATCGACTTTTAAATTAGTTTCTGGACATAGATATATCCAAATTAGAATAAAGTATATTAGTTAGATTACAAATTGCAGTAATTGGTTCACGCTGTCCATATAGAGTATGATAGGAATTAATTGCCAAGGTTGGTCTAGCTCTTAAAGAAATCGGTGGAATATACAGATGCAAGTAGTTAAGCAGACTCTTACATTCAGTGGTTGACGTCAAAATATCACGAATAAACATGGGACTACATATATATTTTTCTTCTCACCTCAATAGTATGTGTTCCCAAGAATAGACATTTCAAATTATAAGAATGGTGGCAACCTTCTGCATTGTTTGTCGAAGGACAAATCTGAGAATTCTCTTCTTATTAAACTCAGTTGTAAAGCTCTAAACAACAAAATTATATTCAAGAACAGAACGCACAATAATGCAGTACAATGATTTTACTTTATAAGAGTCCTTATAAACTCTAATGAGTTTCTTTTGATGAATCCGAGCAAAGAATTTGCTTTGGATTCAACTAACAATTTCGAATCAAATATAACACCAAAGTCTTTTAAGCATTCAATAACTTGTAATGGAAATTTTTTCAATGAATAGTTTTTAAAAATAATTAACAAAGTTCTATTGTAGGCCATACAAGCACACTTGTCAACATTTAACAAAAAATCATATGACTTGCACCAATCTAAAAAGAATTTAGATCATTCTTAAGCAAAAGATCATTTAAGTTAGAAATCCCAGAATAAAACTTTGTATCATCTGCATACATAAGGCTTGAGAATTTTTACGAACGTTCGAAAGATCATTAATAAAAAGTATGAATAATAAAGGACCTAATTGAGTACCTTCTAGAACACCAGAAATTACTTTGATTTGTTTTAACAAAAAGTCACCAATATTTACATAATGTATTCGACCAAGTAAATATGAAGAAAACCATTTAAGTAGTGGTCCATGGAAGCAATATGCCTAAAGTTTTATTTAGAAATTATGTAAATTAAGGGTCGGGGTCAAAATAAACCAATAATACTGTAATACTGAACTTAAAACACTGTATCTCAAAATACTGTATGATCAAAATACTGCATCAAAATTCTGTATATCAAAATTCTAAATTTCAAAATGCTCTAAACAAGGCTAAAAAATAAAAGTAGTTTTGATAATGTAAAAAAGTGCGCACTTATCAAAACTATTTTTATTTTTCAGTCGGTTAACAGCGTTACAGAATTTTAAAAATAGAATACTTTTTTTAAAGAAAACATTATAATACGAGTAATTTTTCATTAGCATAATATTCTAATATACTTCCTTTGAAATATGTACCTATGATAATTCAAAACTCTTGAAAATAATAAAAACAAAAAAAGTATTAATTGTATCTTCTTCTTAATTGTTTGTATATCTCTCACATTTTTACATGAATCGTTCCTATCATCATAATCAACAATTACATAAGCAATCGCACCAAACTAATTGATCTGTCAAAACTTGCAGTATTATACAGTATTACATTTTGAGACATAGTATTTAAAATTTACAGTATTTTTATATACAGAATATTAACCATACAGTATTATAACCAATAACCATACAGTATCGTACAGTATCATACAGAATTTTAACCATACAGTAATTTAAAACACAGCATTTTGACCCGCTTCTGTAAAGTAACCCTACTAAAGACTTTTACAAAGTCTGTGTTAATCACATGAACTTGTTTCCGATTGTCCAGAGCATTAATGCAAACATTTGTGATCTACTACATATATATGTAGATTAGTTCTTGTGTTAACTGAACTTTTAAAACCTTAAACTTAAGTCTTTATGCAAAATACGGTGATGTCATTTGTGCCTAATTCCAATTCATAATTTTAACACTTTCAATGGCTTGTTGAAAAGTGCATCGGTCTATTTTTAATTTAGTAGGTTTAATCGCAGTTACATATATTTAAAATGGTTGACGATGATGATCCAACAACTTCACTTGCTCCAGGTCTCTGTATTTGGGCCTCTCGATGGTAAAACTGCTTCAGTTGCCGTTAATGCTCTATGAGCATTTCTCAGAAGTGGCACAAGTATCAAAACTATAAATATCATTATTCAAGGAATGCAATAGTGTCAGGTGAGAGAGGACTATGGACTTCACCCATGTCGGTAACTTCAGTAACTGGTTCAACACGAGGTTGTTTGGAGGAACTTGGGTTGATGTCGGATCCGATATCGGCGGGTCTTTTATTACTTGGTCCAGGCTGATCTTTATCAATGTTGATCTTTCGCGTAAAATTGTGCACTGTTTGCTTTTTGAAAAGTGTTTTATTTTCATTAATAAACAACTAATAGCTTCCTGATCAGCTGCTTTTATATCCCCCTTTGAATTCGCTAAAATCATAAACATATGCAACAAAGTCTACTGAATTAACAATTTCTTTTTCATCAAATGAATCATTGCCAGCACCTTACCTTCAAAAGTAAAAGGTGCCCAAATAACTGACTATTCGAAATGAAACCTCTTGTTGGGAAGCCCAATATCATGTCGTTCTAAGTACAAGGTGCCCAAATAGCTGACTATTCAAAATTAAACCTCTTATTAGGAAGCCCAATATCATGTCGTTCTAATACAGGTTAGTAGTACCCGTGACATGATGATTAGTGCGTTGGACTCTCATGCCAGAGGTCTTGGGTTCAATCTCTGCCTTACAGTAATTCTTGTCATGAAAAGTGGTTTCTCAAAGTAGCCGTTCGGATTCGGCTTAATACTTTAGGTCCCCCCCCCCATCCCTGACAACAGTAGTCGCACACAGGAATGGTTGAGAGTTGAAAGTCACTAGACCCTAGTTCTCAACGGACATTTTACGCAACCTAACTTATTTACTTAATGGAGGTTAGGCGAAAATGATTTCGAGTTCTATTATTTGATTAAAAACCTTTATATTTTAACTTAATTAAACCAACAATATATTGGGGCATTCACTAAGCTAGTGGCTACGTAGTCAAGGGATTTTGATTGGCTAAATGCAACTACAAAAGTAGTTAAAATTTTCCCTCCGACGCGACGTAGTGTAAAAATTTCGGCTACAAAGTTAGTGCACACTGGTTTTGACGTTTCGCAATCAGCTGCTCGGTAAGGACACAAGAATTCAAAATTAAATTAATCTTTCGGCATTTAAATACAAATATAAATCAATCATATTATATCTTCTATTTGTTTTTATTGAATTTAAAAAGAAAAAAAACTATATAAAATTCTGAAAACACAAATGTTTCCTATTTTATATATTTGTATTTGTCATTAATATGACGGTTCCGGATTGACTAGCTTTGTAGTGCAATTTTGCATTCACAAAGCTAGTTGAATTTTTACTACGTAGTCACTTGCTTTATGAATGCGCCCAATTATTTTAATTAAACCATTCTGAACTTGTCACATCGCAAATACAATACTCTTTTAAATTTCGTAATAACAACAACTTTTCAGAATCAACAACATTTTCTGTTTATGTTTAGTACAATATATTTCTGCGATACAAAATAATAGCCTTGTTAAAAGTAATTTTATTTATTTTTCTTACATATTTGCTAACACACACTTAACAACAACAACATCAAAATCTGAACTATTTCAAAAAAGTGAAATATCTTATTATCTTTACTTCAATTGTCAATTTAAAAAAATGTACGTATCTCGAATCCCTATATTAAATCATCTCAAAATAACATAATGGCATGATACTTGCTAAGCTCTGAGTTTTTTGTCAAAGTTTCTTTTTTAATAAAGTTTATTTTTTTTAATTTTGAACTGCCTTGCTTTGCCATCAGGAGACATAAAGATTTGATTCATCAAATGTATGAAATATGAATGAAAAAAATTCTGATTGCATTAAGCACATAATCCAATTTCTCAAAAAATCGCTTGCACCATAACCAAATCATCATACTACATAACATATTTCATATGCAATAAACACAGACGAAAAGACATTGATCGAATTAACTTAATTGAATTTGATTGAGACAATTTGCACATAAACATAAATGTCATTTATATTATATTTATATTATATTTAACTGAATTTTCATGGTTATGATTTTTTTCTTTTGTCTTAATCTCATTCAAAAACTGAATGCTAGTTAACAGTACGTCCCAAAAGTTTTGAATATAAATTAAATATATTTAAATGCTCTGAAATTTTCTAATAACTAATATCACGAAGCTTCAAATGCAATTTTGTTTAAATTTCACTTTAGATTTTCCTCATATGGTTAATTTAAAGTATCTACCTTAAACAAAGGCTCATAAAACGTCTATGAAGACGATATAATAATTCAAAATTTGTTTTTTGTTTCTATTGATCATTCTGAGCTTGTCATTACCTTGTTATTAGGATTTATACATAAAATATGTTTTTGTTTTTGCTTTTACAGATAGTTTTATTAGATTGACTTAATAGTTTAAGGCGTCACTTTTCTCTCATAAACACAGCAATTCGCACAACCATAAAGCTAAATAGTTTCGCTCTCTGAACACGCAACTACCATATTAGGTATCATTGTCATAATATCCCCATCAACGATAACATTTGGCTTGTAATTTGATTTAATCCCTCTTTGATCGCATCCAAATTCTTTTATTCGATCTCATGCTCGAAAATAGCTTCTACTGTTATATTTGTTGAAATAAGTGATTTTGATTTCAATTTTTACTGAGTTGATTTTTGCTTTAAAATATCATAATTTTGCTGAGAATCTCACATCTTAGAGAAAAATGATATTCTATTATTTCCGCTACGATTGAATTCTTTGGCGAAATTTTGATAGACTTTTATAACTAATTGAGTAACTTTTATATGCACTACTTTGATGTTTATATTAATTGTGTGTTTTTTATTTTAGGCTGTGAAACAATTCATTGATCTCGTAAACCAGATTGGATCATGTTCAGTTCGGAAGAATGTATCACATACCACCGCAATAAAATTTTTATACGCTAGAAAATTTGATGTACCACGTGCTGTATCGCTATACGAGCAACATGAGCAAATCAGACTGAAGGAGTGCCTGTATAATATTGATCCGGATGTAGAACCATTAAGATCAGAGTTGGAAACAGGAAAGTTTACAATTTTGGTTAGTGAGAAAATTTTATTATTTCTCTTATTCAAATGTTAATAATTATTTTTTTTTTAGTCTGCAAGAGATTCAAGTGGAGCTGCAATTGCTTTATTTACTGCTAACAAACATAGTCCTTTATGTGTTACACATACAACAACTTTACAGGGAATCGTCTATCAATTAGATGTAGCGTTACAAAATACCGAAACGCAAAAAGCCGGATTAGTATTTATTTACGATATGAGTGGATCAAAGTATTCAAATTTTGATTATGATCTATCACAAAAGATTTTAACATTATTAAAGGTAAGTTTAGGATATAAGTTAGAATAATTAAGTTTTATGTTCTAAGTTATTTAGAAAAAGACTTAGTTAAAACTACCAAATATTCTTTTATTGGAATCAAAAACAATTTCTGTCGATCGAGACATATGTACAAGCTTTTCAATTATTCTTGCTTATGGAATTTAAAATTTCCATTTCACTTTGTAAGATCATACAAAATACACAGACAGGTTTCTATTAAACACAAAACAAAAGCTAGTAGTTGACTTTTTTAATATTGAAACAAAGATAAACTGCTTCTTGCTAAAAACAATCCTCTAAAGAGTGTGCTTGTGATTGAAGGACAGAAAAAGAATATCGATCTAAGCCAAAATTACACAAATATTTGATTTAGTAAGTTTATAATTAAGAGAAATGTTGATGCTATACGAAGTTAGTTATCCTCAATATTTAACATGTCAATCAATAAATCAGGGATGAAGGTCATATGAAGTTGTTTTTATTTATAATTTTTGCTAAGACTTTTTTAAATAAAAACTTTTTTAACCTAGAGTCCAATAAATTTTAATTAAAATTTAATTTCTAACTTTATTCAATGAGTTATAAACTCTATTTAAAGTATACCTTAAGTCAATAATTGCTTGCCATAACAAATTAGGCCTTTGGCTCGCATCCAAGTTAGAGTGTTAATTTCACAATGGATAAATGTTTAAATGATACGTTCTAAACCAATCATTGATATATGTAATTGAGGTCGAAAAACGAGCTGCACAAAAAAAAAAGAGAATAATGATAAAACAACATTTTAGAAAGTGTAGATAATATGTTTTGAAATCACATTTTGGCAACAGGCTAGACTCAGCAACTTAAGCACGAATATAAAACATTCGGTTTTTCTATATACATACGTCCATTTTTTGAAGAGTTTCATTTTTAAAAATGGATAGTCGATATGTGCTTATTTTCAACTCCAGGATTCCCCATTGAGCCTCGAGGTTTTATTACACACTTTAACTATATGGCCTTTAAAGTAAATGTACCAAAAAATACAATTTAATTGCATTTTAAACAATACTGCTTCTTCCTTTTCTGAAATTTTGTTTTTAAATATTAAACTTATTTCTTATCTGAAATTGCTGTGGACTTACTTGTCTTCTCTTACTTTTTTGTCTAGTTAAGTTTAAAAAGTAACACTGGTCAAAAAAGTTGTGCATTTGGTACACAATTTATACTTTTCCTATAATTTTGACGGCCTTAGCTCCAATTCAACTTCAAAATCATTCTATTGCATCAGGTTTTATAGTCATAATCCTTTGAAATTCGAAAAACCTTATATAATGTTTTCTGAAGCCATGTTAATTTATTAGGTATTTTTTTTCAATAAAATTCGTATTGATTTTTCAAATCTATAATTGCTATCTTTAATATTCCTTTTAAAAATGTAAAGTATCTTGTTTCCTTTTCAAAAAATCCCTGTTAAATGTTATGCTTTTCTCGTCCCACATAATCCTCAAAGTAATTTCGTTATAAACAAATTCTTACAAGTTTTTTAAATAAGTTAAAAAAATTATTTAAATTATGATGTGAACGATTATTTTTGAATTTGAGTATATAGCCAAATTTGGAGGCATACAATTCAAGATGAAGACCTTGAACCCTTCTCATAACTTATGAGAACTTTCAAAATCTAACTGAGATACCAAAATGATTTTTACTGTGCAAAATCATTGTCAATTTTCTGTTAAGAACTATATATTTTGTGTTTAATGCTAGGCTCAAAAAATCCGTATTATATTTTTTTGACATATTTAAAGAGGTTTCCTTTGTATTGTAGTATTGTTTAACAAAAAAAATTAATTCTGCTGACCAGATAAATTAATAGGTTAATGCTTTGAAAGTTATAATGTCAATATTTTGACTAGCCCTTAAATTTTGGTGACTCATTTCCAGCCCACAACGACGGTTTCGCTAAAATGTTTTTGTTTTTTTAACCCTTCTGTTTCTAATATGTTTTCAAAGCCTTGTGAAATCATAACAACAAGTATAAATGACGTAACATTAAGTTCTATTTAATGAATGCATTTTTATCGTTCCGCTTATTATCATCTTCATTAGGTTCATCTCACCATTAAGTCATGTAACAATCTAAATTTTTGCAATCTTAACAAAAAATAGAAATGTATCAACTAATTTTGTATGTTATTTTAAATATTACGAGTATATATCCGAATGAGGTTAGCATGCAAACTATTTAGAGTCTTATTTAATTTACCTAATTTATACAGTTCATTGGTTCAATGTTTAACTGAGCCATAGAAATTGATTTACAAATTTTTTTTTTTTCGCTACCCTATATTATTTCAAAGGATTAAAATAATAATACAACAACAACAACAATAAACGTATTGATTGATCTTGAGTTATTTATGGGCTTTGGATTACCTACTACATATATTTTTTTATATTCGATAGAAGCTTACAATTAGCATAGCATAATCCGAACATTATTCATCGTTCAAAGTGATTGAACTTAATTAATTTTTCGTTCAAAATAGAAACTTTCACTGAATTAATTTTAAATACGATAGATTAGGTGTTGATTAAAGTTTTGATTCATTTAAAGAAAAAGAAAAAGAAGAAGATTATAGTCCTAATGTTTTACCTAAGAAAATTTCTTTTATTTTGTTTCTAGTGTCTCAAGGAACTCATAGTTTATCTCAATCATTTAATTATTTAAATTGCCTATAATTTTTCAAACAAAACACCAACTCATAAGTCGATCGTTGACATTATGGTAGATATAATATAAAACAAAAGAGCTAATTTATTTATCTGTTTTCTTTTTTTGTAACAAGTTACGTGTCACATTAAGAATGTAATTATGTACTTTTAAACGGATTCAAAATAAATGGTTGTAGAAAGTGATTAATTGGTTAAAATGACGATTTATGTAGACTTATGAAATAGGCGTGAATTAAGTTTATTTGTAATCCAAAAATCACTTAATCGATACATTTTAACATAAACATAACAGATAACAGAAGTGTAAATTTAAGCTTATCGATTAAACACGTGCTTACACAATTTTACAACGACATACATATTATACATATATACAACAACTATAGTTGACAGATTTATTGATTAATTTAAAAGGAAAGGGAAATACCACTTAAGTATTATTTTTGTTATCAGTTAATGTAGGTGATTCAGCTGTTAATATTTTCTACTTTATGGTAGAAAATAGATAACATACCTAGTGCGAGGGATAAGCTTTAGAGTTATGTTATGTATTGACATAGTTTTGCTTGTAAACAAAGATAAGTATAGTATTATTTTAGTAACTGTTCCTATATATTGTTTATAAATGTGCTTATTTTAAGTAAATTAAAAAAAAAGTCACATCATAGTTAAGGATTTATGTACATTTCATTTGCTTTAGGCAAATTTATGAATTAGCTGAAAATTTGATGATATTTTGTATAGATTTAGAGATATACTCGTATATCTTGAAAACTTAAAAGTATCTTATCTGGTGTTTGAAAATTTATTCCTCAATATAATTTGTTAACTTTTTTTCAATCAATAGTAATCCCTAAAGTTAAGTATAATGTATGCTTATATTTATCAAGTTAATATAACAATCTCGTAAAGTTTTTTACTGACCTTACGATAAGTATTGTAACTAAAGACGATGTTTTGGACTAGTAAATATCAATGGATATTAATTACATATTGATGCACTGCAACCTTGAGATTTATTGAGCTTAAATAATTGAATAGAGCAGAATTCGAACTCTACAGCACGTCCTCTTAATTAAGTTCCTTTAATAAAATTAAGTAATTGAGGAGCATAAAAGAAAGGATAGTTTCTTTTCTTTTATAAGGTTCTGTCCCAGATATCTTAGGTGAATGATGGCACATATTTACCCAATATACATATGATCTGGTGTCTCTTCTTGCTCATCACTAAACCTACTCAGGGTTCTCTTCATTTGTCGAACAAGTCCTTCGCTTTTTACACAAAATAGTCTTCTAAAGAACAAGAAAAGCGTTTCTTAATATTACAGTAACAATTTTCACCAAACTTAATATTTAAAATTTGTATGTCATCAGTTAAATTAAAAAATTACCGATTAAAAAATAAGTGTCTAAAAAAATCATTTTTGTGTACATATTTCGAATTGCCTTTATTGGAGAAATTAAGCTAATTTTTGTATTGCTTTTATTTATATTAGCGTACGTATGTTTTCTTAAAACGACTTTTTAAAAAATTATATTGAATATTACGGATAAATAAATTAACTTAAATCATTTGAGTGTGAAAAGTATATGGCTTCCATTTATAATCAATGGTTTTTTGATATAAACTTATTGTTACAAATTTGTTGATCAAAATTTACTTTTGTTTCTTTTGCGTCAGGTAAAAAGGTCTTAGTTCAAAAAATTGCATTTTTGATTTGGTGTAACAGCTTTTTTTGTCTCTTTCGTTTAATACTAAAAACTTGAGCCTAGAACATTGTGCTTAATATCGTATTAATTTAGTTTTTAGACAATAAGACATACAAATTATATTAGTTTTGATACTAACGCCTTAAGTTCATTAAGTCTGTGTTCCTGACTTAAGCCCTTTTTGCCTAACTTCAAAGATTTAATTTTTAATGTAAGATACATTATATAAACATGTTTTTAAAGCAAATAATTTTCTTGTTCAAAACTCTTTATATTATTTATAGAGCACATCGTTGTTCAAGTGCCTGTCTCGTCTGGCTTCGCAGTAGCGCATTTTGTCACTCCAATCTTCCAAAAGATCTTGTTTCAAGCTATACCTAGTTCACGAGCTCACTTATTACTTAAGTGCTTAAGTCGTTTCCTGATTGTTGGAATAACATCGGTCTTCCACGGTTCCCACAAAAAAATCTAAAGCAGCTCATTGGCATCGCCAAGATGGCTGATAACAGCAATTTGAGAATTTGATGTGCAAAAGATCGACTTGTTGTTGTTGTTGTTGTTTGGCAAAGTTCACCATAACTACATGAACCAGATATCTTCCAATTTACTAAGCGCCAATACAATATGCATCAAATTGTCACTCTCATTACATGCATTCGGTTTTCGACAGGTTTTAAGAGTCCTAGAGACAGCAATTTTGTTTAGTAGCATAGCCGCGGGAATGAAAATGAGCCTTGTGAGAAAAGATTTATTTATACTTTTCTAAAATCGTAGTCGAATTGCAGTTGTACTAAAAATGGACCGGTCGTGCAGCTATTCAATTGGACCTTGTAAGCGAATAATATGAGATTTGTTCGTGAAAAGTTGGACTACTGACGTGAATGGCAAGTTGATGTCATGGAATACGATTTAAACACAATTATGATGACGAGGGCCATGAATGTTCTCCACCAGCATATCAGTCTAACAAACTTTTTGCACAAGCTTTTGTCCAATAGACCTGGAGGGTGCTTCATTTTGACCAAAATTTCTTTTTAAGAAAAGCACTGTATTCAATATAGAAATCAGCTTTCAATAATTCTTAACGTTGTTCAAGTGTAGAACGACTCATTTCGTTCCGTAGAGGTATGATACTGACTTTTTATTAAGACTTTGAGTGGGAAAGAACTGTCAGTGTCAACGACAATCACAAAATCTAATAAATATCTATTCCGAAACTTTTCACTAATATTTCTTGTTTTGTATCCGTTCCTATAAAAGTCTTTCTCAAAGCCTTTCTCATCCGACTTATTTATACTCTTTAATTTTTATGGTAATACTACCTAATTACGAGACTCAGAATTTCTACTTAGCTATCACTTAGCAATATGTTTTGCATTTGGCAAAAAGTTATTATCGAAGCAAGTATTGGCTTTGTGTTTTTTTAAAAAAATTTCTTTTATGCTCTGATTGAGTGAACTGAACAAAGCAGCACCGACAACAGCAGCGCGCTGCGTGGCAACAACCTATACGACGAGCGTATGTGTTACATGTTCTCTATACTTTATGATGTGTTATTCTAATTCCGATTCTAATTCAGCGATACGCCGGCAGCGGTGGCGGCGGTGTGCACCACTGCAATTTTAGGTGAGCTTTATGGTGGGCTGATAAATCTAACTCACATCGCTAGCAAGCATATATACATTGAACATTATCATGTCGTCGTCGTCATTGTCGATTGCGGAAATAACGGAGAGATGGAGGTCGGTTGGTCCGTAAAAAAAAATTAAAATAAATAATCATAGCATCGGTTGATGTGTACTCAGTTTTAAATGCAGATTCGGTTCAATGATAACTAGGTTCTGTTTTATTATTATTATTATTTATGTATGTTTGTTTTCTTAAGCATCTTGCACATGAGGTACGAACTGCGAACTGTGGATGTTCGCATATTTTGATTTTTCTTTCACATGAGCTTTATTTCTATTCGCAGACAGCGACGAATTGTCAACCCTTTTCTCCATATTTTCCTCAGCCATGATCTTTCACACAAAAACAAAACAAGAGTGGTATAATTTTGAGGTTAAGTTGAGCGCGAACAATTTATTCGTTGCAATGTGGATGGTATGTGGAACGCGAATAGAGTTTGACAGTTCGTAGCAACCACACTGCAAATTGTTACTAACAAATTATTTTTACAAAATTGTCTTAGTTTAGAGAACAAAATGCAAATTTTATTATCCCAACATTATTGTCAATTGATTTCTTATAATTTAAATGTGTTTTTGTTTGGAATTGACTTTTTGAAATATGTAAAATCACGTTTGTTCGTCCATTCGTTCATTCGTTGTTCACTCTCATGTGCAAGGCACCTTAAGCCGTGCGTCGGGTCGGTACTTCTCCTGATCCTGCTATTTTGTCTGTAAAAAACCAGTGATGGCAAACTTTTTATAAAAGACTGCCTTATAACATATGTACTAGATGATGTAGCCTCCTAGAGAAAAATAGTCATTATCACTGAAGGTTACATTTTACTTCCGACATAAAGGAACTATGTATTTTGACAAGTATTGCATTCGTAAAAAAAAACGAACTCAAGACTTTAATAAAACATGAATTTCCCATGGTCGAAAAAGTAGGTCCGGAAATTCTTTCTCTCTGTCATTGCCCCTACAGCCTAAACCATTGGATTGAGTTGAAACTTGGAAATAAAGTGTTAAAGCAGATTCGCGTAAGGCGTTTTTTAAGTTTTTTAAAGACCGTATTTTCTTAAAAATTGATAGATTTTTATGAAATTTTCTTAATTTAGCGTCTATCTAAAAAGATACAAATGGTAAATTGTTATTGATTAATTTTATGACCAAAAAATCTTTTTTTTTTTAAATGCCATATCTCAAAAACGGGTGCAAAAATGTATATTTTTTGTATTTTCATAAAAATTAATTTTAACAAAATAATATTGATTTTTGTTAATGACTTATAAACTAAAGTTTTGTTTGCAAAATTAAATGGCATTTAGATTTAGGTCCTACGTAGGACTGTCATGCCAGAGGCCTTGGGTTCAATCCCTGCCTGTTTAGTTAGGTTAAAGTGGCTGTCCGTGATGGAGTAGGAAACACTTAGGCCAGTTTAATGGCCCGTTGTGATACCACATAAATCTTGAGGCTTTCTTTTAAGCTCAATGAAACCAGTTTAAGTCCCGTACGAAACGTGAAAGACTGATTATGTTAATATGATTGAGATTATTTAGATCGTTATAGAAGAATTCTCCTAGGTAATCCTTGTGTTTTTAAGCTAGAGCACACGGAAAGAAATACATTTCGAATATTACAACGTCAGTATGGGTGTGAACGCAATACTGTATGTCTTAGAAGATTTCCATTGGATAAAAAGTTGTAAGCATAGTTAATTTGGCCATACTGAGAATAGTAACGTCGACAATAGTTATAGCCGATACGCCAGTGCCAGTATGGGAGTCAGGCCCATATTGACTGGCGGCATGTACAACGCTCCTAGCAGAAAAGTCTATACATTATTGTAATGTCCCTTATGCTTACATTGGATTAATAACTATTGACAGTAATCCAATAAGGGTATCGATTATCACGCCATAAATTATCGCGGGAAAAACTAGTAGCATTGCGACATCTCCGGTACAGTATGGGGCTGAAGGCAATGCTGTCTCGTCAAACCTACTATGCGCCCTTGTGTTACAAGCAAAGATTGTGGTACCAAACAGTATAGTACATAATCCCATACTTATAGGAGTTGTTGCAAGACAATGTAGGAATATCACCGATACTTTTTAAGTATGGGTCTCCAGGCCATACTAGCATTGTCATAAATGCTATACACTTCTTTCCGTGCAGGGTATGTACAGAGAAGGTGAAAAATTGTTTCCTCCTCTTCCTCGTCCATACAGCTTCTGCAATAATCATTTCAGAATACGCCTAGCCGCGTGGCGTGCTTTCCTATTAGACAGTGCCCGGTTATGACACCTATTATCGAGCTTATATGCGATCTGCTTAGAGATAGCAACTTAATCGCTTTAAATCTAGTGTAGGCCAGATTTTTTTTGTGGTGTTTGCCTTCTTCATAGCGTCCTGCAATAGCAATAGTTTACAAGTTGCGATTGGTATGCCAGCATTTGCCAAACGTGTTGTACTGTACGCTGTACCGTTCCTGGCGAGCTCATCTGCCTTACAAGTTCCTGGAATGTCTCTAGGGCCCGGCACCCATCCTGTGCTCTCTAAAGTTTTTTTTCCACGGTTGAGAGTTGTAAGTCACAATGCCCCAGTTCTCAACGGACTTAAACTTAGTTGCAGGCTAAACTTATATTGCAGGTATATTTTTATAGGCGATTTTAAAATAAAATAAGTTGTAGATATCAATAAGGTTCTATCTTTATTTGAGAGCCCTATCAATGATGTAATGTGTGGAATATAACACTATTCAAATGGCCACCGCAGCTTCGTTAAGTGTCTATATCATCCAATTCAGGTCACAAGAATTTGGTGAGCATCGGCAAAGTTCGTTATGTTGTAGTCGGCGACAGCCCAAGTCCTTGTGAGCCACGCGGAATTAACTGCCTCGGATTCTGCTGCACACTTTACAAACAACGGGTATGTTTTCGGCAGTTCTTGCGTTTCGTTGGCGTACGGGTGTTGATTTTGATTATAAAGTTTTATCATTTGCATGTGTTGCTAGACACAACAAAAGAAGATATTTTGAGAAAGAAACAATATGGCCACTACGAGCTGTCAAAATCAACCCGTCCCAATTGAAAAAACCCTTTATTTTAAAACAGATACTTTGGATACAAGAGCTCTTTAGTGCAATAAAGTCATAAATTTTTCCTGTGGTACAGATTACTGTGGTTACAGGCTGAAATGTTGACCATTTTTAGAGGGAATTTTAACAATTTTAATGCGTTGTTGTAGCCATTATCTTTCATTTTTAGTAATGCCATAGTTCTTACTTGTCAAATATCAGAAGATGACAGATTCTAAAGTGACAGCTGTCCAGTGTTCATATAGCGGGTTATTCAAAATTAAAGTAAAAATTAAAAAAAAAAAAGGAAACCCCTTAAATAACTACTTTTTTTTAAGTCACATTATTTCCTATAACCTTACCTTAAGAAAACAAAAAAAATACAACAAAATTGAAATACAAGTAGTACAGTTTATCTTTTTCTTAACTTATTTCATATATTTTATTGAACAGGTTATACTGTAAGATACATTATCTTTATCTTTTAATATAGTATAAACTTAATTTTAATTTTTATATTATGTGTTGTGTATATTTGTTTGTGAATTTTCAAAATGAAAATTAAATTAAATTGTATGTATGTATGTGAACAGTTTAAAAAAAAGTTTATTTTAAATTAATACAAAATAAAAATCAAGAATTAATACTTTATAACTAACAGAAAAAAAAATAATAAGGACTCAAATCATCACTACCCTAAGGTTTGCAAATATTCCTCAATTTTAATTCGAAAGAGCTTAGTACAGTTTATCATTCTTAAAGATCGAGGGAGACAGTTCCACAGACGAATCGCAGCTATGAAAAATTGGCGTTCTGATACTAAGAACGTGTAACGTATGGGTACAATATTTAATGTTCTAGTAGAATGTGAGTAACGTATCCTATCATAAAGGTAAGGTGGTTGACGCGTTTGTATAACATTTAGCAATACAAGTGATCTAAACTTGAAAAGGTTTTCAAGAGTAAGGCCATAGATAGACCTTGAGAAATTAGAAACTCGATCGTATCTTTTTAATCCAAAAATGTATCTGGCAAAACTGTTGTAAGCAACATTAAGTTTGCACTTGTGCTCATAATTACAATTATGAAAAATTTCACAGCAGTAGAGCATTATAGGCACGAGCAATGTTTTAGCCAGTATCATACGAGTTTTGAGTGGTGTTATTTTATGATTTGTCCAAAGTAGACGAAGGCCTCCGTAAACACGACCTATTGTCAATCTTATGTGGTAATTCCAAGAAAGCATTTTTGTAAACATTAGTCTTAAGTTTTTGGCTGAATTATTACTTAAAATTATCACGGGAAAATAAGACGTGTCGATGGCTTTTCTTGAAATTACCAAACATTTTGATTTTACTGGATTGAGACAAAGTCCATTTTTCTCTGACCAAGAAAAAATATTGGCAAGGTCTTCGTTGACTTCAACGGCAGCGTTTTCAACCAATCCTAAAGGAAAACTTTTACTTATTTGAACACCGTCAGCGTACATATCCAATAAGGGTAAATCATTGATGTACATAGAGACATAAATTGAGCAGAATCACACGGAAAGTTAAGGGATAAATGCCATGATTCAGATTTGATCATAGAACAATTTTTGAATTTTAAACTTTTAAAAATGTAGGTACATACAAATCACAAAATCTTTATGCTAAATAGGTACTCAGTTTAATAGTTTTATTCACTTTTTCTTTTTAATTATATAATTGGATACAAAATTGTTTTTTAAGCATCATTCATATGTACATCAAAAACTATTGAAAACGTTCTCTCTGCACACAACAAGTTTTTTTTAAAAAGTTCAAGTTAAACGTTATTAAATCAAGAAATTTTGATTATTTGAATGAAACATCAACAACTTGACTTCTAGTATTACTATTTTGGGCTTTTTGTATGGTGGTAATTTTAAAGATCTTAACAAAGATGAAGTGTATCATATTAACACCCCTGCTAAAGCAGAGTTTCAAGTTTGTATTTAATAATTACTTTTTACTCTGAAAGAGAAACATAAGAAGTAAAAAAATATATGCACAAAACAATTATTATGCTCTGCCTCTTTTAGCACGTGCTTAAGCAGCTGCTGTTTGGTGTGTTTTGTGGCGCGTGTTTTTAAGTGGCACTGCGAACGGTGCGGGCGGCGCGGTGGTGTCTTGTATCAAATACAAATCCGCGTGTTGCACGTAGAAAATCAAAATTCATGATGTCTATGAGCACGATTGTCAAATTAGTAATCAGAATCACGCTGCCGCCGCCGGTAAATAGCTATGAAATGTACCTAACTACCTTTTTTCTCCTTTATTTCTTCATCAACCTGTAATAGGTAGATTTAACGAAGACACAGCCACAGACACAGTCAGTGAAGCAAGAAAATTGAACAAACATAAGTATAAGTACCTTACCAACTTACCTGCTTTGTAAACGGGAGTAACGGATTTAATGTGGTTCTATGACCGTCCAATGAGCGGAACATTATTTTTTTTCTTGTGTTTTTCATATTTTTTATTTCAAGAGCGAATTGAATTCACATTTAAAAAAAAAAAGAAATGAGTGATGTTTGACATTTTGTATGCAAATGAATGTTAAAAAATGAGGAACTTAATAGTATTTAAAGACAATCGCTAAAGTACTTAAGTTAAAAAATAAATTCGTTTCAATTATGAAATTTTGAATCTTCTAGCATCCTCTGGAAATTATACTAGTAACGGGTGTACCAAAGTTAACACAACATTTGAATTAAATGAAAAGCACATTTTCTAGCCTTTTTACTTATCATATATAAATAGGATTATTTATATATAGAATAACGCATCGGACAAATGGTATCTAGAGTTTTGCATAAACATACGCACTCGTATGCCGAAATTTGCATGACCAATCTGCATAAATTTGGCTGAATTGATTGTGATGTTAAATCATACGATCTAGGGGGACAATTCTGATTATCGAAACGAAAGACCTGGAAATGTTCATGCAGTAATTGGAGTGGCACGTGGCACCGTATTTTTGAAACCACATATTGGCCACATCAATATCATTATCATTTCGGAAAAAGAACTATGTTATCATGTCGCGATATCGACCACCAGTAGCTATTACCACTTGAAAAGCATCATTTTCAAAAAAGAAAAGTGTGGTCCAATTATGCTTCCAGCCCAAAATTCACACCAAACAGTGACACGTTGCGAATGCATTTTGTTTTTCGACAATCACATGTGGGTTTTAAGAATTCCAAAAGTGGCAATCATCAAGGTGAAAATGTATGAAATTTTCGATCTGCGGATGCTAAGCTATCATTATTTTTGAAATATTGTTCATTAATAGACCCACGTTATTACTAAACCTAAACTGTCAACTGTTTTTTTTTTCATAGGGTTGTTTACACTTACTGCATGATATAAATCTTGTGTTAATTTTGGGACACCCTTTATATTAGAAGTTAATAAACGATGGCATTTTGGGTGAAAGTTGAAACGTACATACATATGTACGTTTGTAGGTATATTTACTTTTCTTTTTCCAACACTTGACTTTACTCTTTTTAAATCACTTTAATCAATATGATTTATGTGAATTATTATATGAGTAAGTGTCAAAAACGAAAATCGAAACTTAAAAAAAAAGAAAAGAGGTACTCAGGCGTATACTTACTTTTTTTCAGTTTATAACTAAGTCTTTAAGAAACTTTCCCTAATTGTTCGTTTTTATTATATTGTTGATATTTATTTTAGGTATTTGGGTGTTTTGATGTATTCAAACTTTAGTTTTATTAATCATATGTAGGAAAAGAGTAAGTAAGTAAAAATTGCAATGAGAATTATGTGGCTAACCTCCAACCAAAATATAGACTTAAATCTCATATATCAGGTCCTTGAAATTACCATCAATAGTTGTTCATGTTATGGAGTCCAAGCTTTTGGTTATAAATATTCCGATTAATTTGAATTGATTAAACAGTTAAGAATTTTAGTGGCGATAGGTTAAAAGTCAGTTACAATACCGTGATAGGTGTTAAAAATCATGGATCAATTATCCAAAATGCCAATTAGTCTTAAACTCGACAGAATTTGACTTTATGGGTTTTTTAAGAAGAACTAAATTCAACCAAATTCTTGCTCTAAGTACTTTCACACAAATTATCGCCTGTTTTTTTTTCTTTACTTCAATTTGGAATGTTATGCAAGCATGTGTTAGAAGGAAATCTCCTTCTTCATGAAAACGTAAACTAATTACCTAAAATAACTGAGTTTTTTAAGACTCAAAACATTGAATTGATACAACATCCTTGAATTGTTGTACTCTACTACAATTCAAGGTACGAAGAACGTACCTCACTTCAAATGGTCCATAAGCTTGAACTCTGAGTCACCTTGATCTTGTATGGGTGGAAACCGAGATTCGTTCTGAGCGTTGCTCAATTCTTGAGAATGCCATGGACCATTGACTTTGATTTGGATCGTTTGCTACGAACGCATGAACGGCATCGATTTTTTCAAAACTTAGACCAACTCGTTGTCCCACTGACAAGGTAACATCACACAACAAAAATGTAGGCACACATTTATGCATTAAACTGTTTGCCTGCCTTCAAGGGCGAAAATTACGACCGCAATTTAAGTTGCAGTTTTTATAATTTGCAGACCTTACTCGTTCGTGTACTTTACCATGATAAAAATGTTAAGTTTACTGAATAAATTGACAAATACAGCTTGATGAGTAGTGAAAGGGTGCATTCAAAAACTAAATTCAAAGTTGATAAGTCCCTATTAAAAAAAAAAAACAGATAAAGAGCATCCTTGATAGGCCAAAATGTTTCTATAAACGTTGTCCAATGACATCAGCCTTAACAAAGCCCCACAAATAATATTCTAAAAGTTTTGGAAGTCACGATGTAGGGGG
Source organism: Eupeodes latifasciatus (assembly GCA_920104205.1). NCBI lineage: Eukaryota > Metazoa > Arthropoda > Insecta > Diptera > Syrphidae > Eupeodes > Eupeodes latifasciatus. The sequence goes on from OV049926.1 coordinate 78,348,341, forward strand.
CCAAGTGCGAAATCAACTATTCAGTCGTCGCCTCTCAATTTGTCCATCATTACGCGTGGCATGTGGCACCGTCTTTTTTTAAACCACATGTAATGCAACCCAAGCTTTTCCTTTTTTATAGCGCTCAACATTCACAGTAACGTTTGATATTCGAATTATATTTGAAGAAATATGGCCAATGATTCCGCCAGCCCATAATCTGCATCGAAACCATGATTTTTTCTGGATGCATTGGTAGCTCTTGCAATGCTTCTATCTGCTTTTCACTTTAAATACGGTATTGTCGCTTGTCCACGTATCCATTCAACCATAGATGAGCTTTGTCGCTGAGCGCAATTTTTTGATAAAAAATGTGAATCTTTGGCTAACTTTTCAACGCCATTCATCAAAAAATCGGATTTGTGGTAGATCGTTCGGCTTCAATTCTTCTACATGCTGTATTTTTAGAGGTATCACACCTAAATTCTTCTGCAAAATGTTCAATGTAGTGGAGTAACAGAGGGCGTTGTGACAATTCGCTGTCATCACTAATACTACCCGATACAGCTGCGCGATATTGTCCTCAATTTGCACTCTCCGTAAGCGTGTTGGTAGTTTAATGTCTAACAATGTACATTTGGAGCACAATTTAGTTACAATATTCCTAATAGCCACCTCAGTAGATCTATTAAAACAAACCAAAAAATGGAAGAAGTGCGCGATGAACTTTCTTAACAGAGCACGTTAAATTATAGATCAAACTAAAGATGTTTGACAATGACACAAAACATGAAAAGTACCACTATTGACAAAAAGAAAATAAATGGCGAATAAGAAACAAATCACCTGGTAATTTTTTTTATTTTTTGAAGAATCGAGCGATTCAGCCCTATCATGAATTCCATCGAATCGGAAACTATTACCGAATACGTTCTTAGTAGAAAATGTCATGTACATAATTTTGCATTACGAAAGGATTTCATGGTAGAGTTTCGATATTCGTAAAAATTTCCGATTACGGTGGAATTCGCCTGATTAACTATAAACAAAATGTTTCGTATCTCGAAACTATAGTATAATCTTTTTTTTCTAAAGAAGCCATCATTCATCTTCATAATGATGAGTAGAAAGTCAGGTAACTTTTTATTTTCTGTATAACTGTTTTCTCCAAAGCTAACTAATTTAACAGAAATACAAAATGGGCCATCTCCTTCATAACTACGCCTCTGTGTCCACTATGTCTTTATCTACCTATATACAACTTTTGTATACTTCATATATCAAAAACAACTATATTCATCGACAAATAAAGAATAACCAACAATAACACCCACGTCAACCAAATCTAGAAGAAAGGAAGCTATAATATACGACAAATAAAAATAATAGTAATAAAACCAGGGGAAACGCTTTATACTAACTTTTTAATTATTATCAATCTTTTATTTTCGTTCGTTTGTTTTTCGCTCGTTCTATTGTAAAAAGACAACAGGTAGGTATGCGTCATCGTCGTCGTCGTATTCATAACCATCGACAGTCATTCAGTGAATTCCATAATAGACGTGCTTACAACAGGCTATAAGTATAAGTATGCTTACTGCTTAGACTTACTCCCTGCTGCCGCCTTACTCCCTAGCCTAGCCTAACTATATCCATCCAACCAACTGTCTATCATCTATCCCCAGAGCTCAGAGCTCGAGCGTGTCGTAGACAAATTTTCTATTTCAAAAAAAGTCATCTCTATGCTGCACAAAAGTAGAAGCAGCAGTAGCAATAGCTTTGTAGTAGAAGTCCCCATCACGACGAGCATAAGCAAGACTACACGAAGAACGAAAGCGGTAGACAAAACGAATCGCAAAACCTTACGAAAGACGGTCTTTGAAGAATAATTGTTTATTTTTTAAATTAATAATGAAAACGCTTTCAAGGCGCAAACTCGCTGTCAATATTTCCGCAAATCGATTTCAATTCCGATTCTAAATTCCTCTCGCTTGTCTCGCTCGCTGGGAAAAGCGAGAACCAAACAACTACCTAATTCTACTCTCGTTCCGTTTTTGTTGTTTCAATGCAATTTTGTGTATAATTGTTGTTGTTGGTATTTTCGCTTTTATGTCACTTCTACTTAGTTTAAATATAACTTACCCTATTCGCCGCCGCCGCTGCTGTGCCGCCGCCCGTGTAAAAGTTTTTGTTATTATTTTATTTTAGTTAGTACATTATCTCAGATCCCTATAGACGACGATCGACGACTTATTTTTCTGACGTTAATTCGTCGTTATTCTGACGTTTTCTGTGTTTTGTGTGTTCAATATTCAATTCAATTCAATTCCTCCCCCGTATTTTGTGTGTGATTCAACTGTGGCGTATGTTGAATTTAAAATACTCCTTATAACGACATAATCCACGGCATAGTGTATTTACATATATTCGAAAAAAGTTGAGTGGAATTAAAATAATATAATTTGTTTAAATAAAAACAAACCTTGAAATTGTTGTTTTGTTTTTCTTTGATTTTTATTTATACGCAAATACTTATTTATTTTTCATTAATAATTTCGTATTCAAAAAGTTCGGTTGAAGAGAAGTAAAAGTATAGTGAGGTCTTAATAAAATTGATAAAATACCGATGTGTTTTGGAATTGAAATTAAAATGATATGATAAAAGTCCTTGTGCATGTGTTGAAAAAATATAAATGAAATTCAAAGGATTATTTGTCGAATTCATGTACATCGACTGTTAAATGGGTCGGTACTTACATACATATACTGATAGTTTGTTGTTATTGTCAACAGATTTAATTTTATCGAAGTGAAAATTGTAACGTTTTTGAAAAAAATCAATTATTGAATTTATTGTTTAACAAAGTGTTATACTTTCTAGGCTTTGCTTAAGCCGTTTTTTTGTTTGTTTTAAAAGTTGTTTGTTGTTCTGTTAAGTGAATAAAAAGTAGTAGAGTATTTCATCTTGAATTGCAGTTTGTGGATATTCCAAATACGGTAATTACTAAAAATAAAACTTTATGCATCTACAAATGGTGAATACGTAAATGACCTTATAAGATGCCACATAGTATTAGAATTAAAACTTGTAATTGAAAATTTTGAAACAAGGAAAATAAAAATCAGCAATTATTTGTATGTCAAATTGAAGGTGGAATATTTGAATAGTAGTGTAATACCCGTGGCGTGATGGTTGGTGCGTGTAATGCCAGATGTCTATTGAAGGAGCCTTCAATAACGTCCACAGTAATGCAATCCAGAAAGCACTTAATGATCAACGTTTTGAAGAAGTAGTTATCAAATGGATCATGAGTATGCTGAAAAACAAGCAAATACATAGTGAGCTTGGTAACGCACATTTAGAAATGTACGCATCTAGAGGAACCCCGCAAGGTGGAATTCTCTCACCATTATTATGGATCTTAGTGATGAACGAGATCCTAATAAAACTTAGGAACTACGGTATAGTAGTGGTAGTCTACGCTGATGACTTAGCGCTTTTGGCGACGGGTAAATACCTTACCACTATTAGCGAACAATTACAAACCGCATTATCAAAGGTCAACAACTGGACTAAGAAATGCGGTCTTTATGTAAACCCCCTTAAAACAGAACTGGTTCTTTTTACAAACAGGAGGAAGATCCCTCCGTTTATAATACCTAAAATAGATAATACAACACTAAGAATCTTAGACCGAGCTAGATACCTCGGAGTTATATTGGATAAAAAACTCAATTGGGGTCCAAATATCCAAGAAAGATATAAGAAGGCCACAATCGCACTCTACTCATGTAACAAGATTCTGGGTAGAAATTGGGGACCGAACCCCAAAATAGTAATGTGGATGTACACTGCCATTGTCAGACCGATTCTAACTTATGGCAGCTTGGTTTGGTGGAAAGCGTTGGAGAAATCCACGAACCAAAAAACACTTACCAAAGTACAGAGAATGGCCTGTATCTGTACTAGTGGTGTGATGAGGGCTACCCCAACTGCGGGTTTAGAAACGATCCTCAATCTCCCCCCAATAGACCTATTCGTCCAAGAATCAGCAGCAAACAGCGCCCTCAGGCTCAGTCAAACTAACATCTGGAAAACTAGCCAGATTGGCCACGCAGCTATTCTTACGAAATACGTAGACAACAATATCTGCACAGATTATATGAGCCCTTACTTAGATTTCAACAAATCTTTTAGTACTAGATTCCCCAATAGACTAGATTGGGAAAATAGTGAGCCCTACACCAACGACTCAACCATTACCATCTGCACCGATGGCTCGAAAATGGACAATAGAGTAGGTGCAGGCTTTTACTCTGAAAGCCTAAACCTTGCCAAAGCATTCAGGCGATATCACACGCGGACATCACTTTTTTCATTGATAGCCAAGCAGCAATAAAAGCTATCTCTGCCACCCAAATCAAGTCGAAGCTTGTCTCTTGCTGTCGCGAAGAGCTAAAGGTTCTTGGCACACAGCATAACGTAAGACTCTGCTGGGTTCCTGGCCACAGTGATGTACCAGGCAACGAAAAGGCGGATGAACTTGCTAGGGAAGGCTCCACACTGGAACCCTCCCTGATAGACCATCATATAGGGATACCGTTATGTGAACTGAAACATAACGTCAGTAAAACCATCATTCACAAATCCAATGACAGATGGAATCTCCTAGAAACCTGTGTTAACACCAGGAAGATATGGCCTAGATACGATAAGAAAAGATCCGACTGGATCTTAACTCTTAACAAACCCTCCCCAAGATCCCTTATCGGCATTATTACAGGTCACAACCTACTCGGCTACCATAAGAAGAAGATGGGGCTCAGTACTGATGACCTTTGTATAGGCTGTGGTGATGAAAACGAGCATGAAGACACCACTCACTTTCTCTGCCACTGTCCTTCACTCTGTCTTGCTAGGAAGAAAACTCTAGGCAACTTCTTCTTTAATGAACTAGAGGAACTATCAGAACTGCCAGGCAAAAGCTTACTAAACTTTGTCAAGACCTCTAAATGGTTAAACGAACTACATGATTCATAGGTTATTATATCTTTTCAGGAAGTTACAACACTTCGGGGTATCACAATGGATCTACATTGATCTAAGTGTGATGGTAACAACATCAACTGTCAGCCCGTTCAAACCTAACCTAACCTAACCTAAGCCAGATGTCTTGGGCGTGTGTTTTTGCGGGTACTGCCTCTTGCGAGGAATTGACAAATCCTCTAAGAATGATTCTTGTTATGAAAAGTGATTTCTCAAATTATCCGTTCGAATTCGGCTTAAAACTGTTGGTCCCCTCTATGACTGACAATATTACTCGCACACAGCAATGGTTGAGAGCTGCAAGTCACTAGGCCTAACTTCTCGACGTACTGTTACGTCACCTAATTTATTTTTTTAATTGAATAGTATAAATTAGTCAGCAAAAATGCATTTTTAAATTTAGAATTCTTGAACTTTATTGAAAAACAAAAAAAGGATGATTTTTTTAATTCTTCTTCTGTCATGTCGGTGCGACGGAGTAGAACGGCTGGCACGATATTCCAGCTTCAGAACCTTGAAACAACAAACAAATTTGTTTAACTAAATTTTTAGAACGTTGATTAGGTCTAGACACAAGCTTTTTTTAATATTCGAAAATTGCACAAAATGGCAGCGATTTGACAAAAATGCATTTTTTGACCATGTTTTTCAATCTTAAAAAGACTGTACAAAATTTGAAAAAAAGCTTGTGCCTAAACCTAGAGATGTTTTGTGATTAAGTAACGCTTTACAAATTAAGGATATCTTCTATAGTTTCGTCAAAATCGTGCGAACAGTTTTGAAAAACACTTCTTTTGGGAAAACGCGTTTAAAGACAAATGTTACAATAAAACACGATTGGCAGAACTTACAATTCAATCAGCTATGCCAAGACCGTACAGTTCTCCTTCCTTATCATTTTGGCGTTCAAGATCACACACGCGTACACAATCGTACACAATAACAAAACACCAATGCATAGACCGATTCCTCTCGTCATTCGGAATATTGGCCGGCCGCGACACCTGCCTCTGATCGACGTAAATAGGCAGGGCTTTGAGGCTCGATATCTCGTAAACCAGCATGCTTTCGATCAAATTCTTCAAAGAGAATGTTTTTAGTTATGTCCACATTAGAAATATGCAAAAAAAATCGATTTTTTCAAACCGCGACAGCCCCCTTAAGTCAAAAGACTGCATCCAAATAACTTACTGACTTTCAAAATTGACTTACTTTTAAACTTGACTTTTAAGTTACTTTAAAGACTTTATAAAGTCAAAGAGGCTGGAATCATATTGAATTTTAGACAATTGACTTTTTAAACTCACTTCATGAAAATGGCTTTTAACTTTTATGTAAAAAGTCAAATCAAGAGTTTTAACTTTTTGTTAAAAATTTTAGTTAATTGACTTTGACTTTACTGACTGCAGTCCGTAAAAGACTTTACGTTTTAGATCTCTGCCTAGAATCTCAAGAATGTTTTGTCAAAAAGATTATGGCCGGTAAACAAAACTTTTGGTACTCAGTTTTTAAATGTTTGTATTAAAGGTATTGCAATATTACTCATGATTTTCTATTGTTTAAAACTTCAAACGTGCTTATCTCCATACTGCCTTGAAATTTGGAATATATGTATATTTGAAAGAACATTTTCCATCGAAGTACTTAGGATTTTTTTTAAATTGTGTAGTTTATTTCTTATTAACAATTATGTGACGACTTTGTAGGAAAATTTTACATTTTTCACTTTACAAGTGCGCCAAATATATTCTACCAGTTTTAAACATTTGCCAATATGAATCAAAAGATACAAACAATTATTATATTCTTCTTCAAAATATCCGTTCACAATTTTTTAATTGAAATTTATTACGTTTGTTTAATTTTTTGAATGACTAATTCAATTGAAATCGATGAACACATTATTGAGTAAACTGAAAATTCAAAACAATAACTACTAGCTGCCGATCAAAATGAACTTGGTTATTAAATGTAAATTTATAGACCTACTTTCTAAATATTATATTTTAAAATAACATTTTGTTTTTTAAAAACATTAAAAGTTTATGATAACTCTCCTACTGTCTTTGATCTTTCTTAATGCATTGACTGTTGCTGGTTATATTTGCGCATTAAATAAATATTTTATTTTATTATTTGCATTCTCCGATTTGCATTCTAATTTGTTTACCAGACATACATTATAAACAAATGTATCAACTACTCGTATGTAACTAAAAATAATACACTTAAAATCACATAAAATTGGTAATTTTTAAAACATAAATAAACCAGTTATTGAAATCGTAAGACAATACAAAAATATAACAACAATAAATCTCCTATTTTTTAATATACATTTTAGGGAGCAATTGCATTTATAATATTATAAAATGTTATTATTTTTACTTAGGCAAAACTTTAAATTTTAAATTCTACGAAATGCATCGATGTGTTCACATTTTCTAAAAATGACAATACTATTACCTAGCTTTTTAATGTTTCTTAGGATATGACTCTCAGATAAATATTGAAATATTTTAGAAAACAAATTAAAAACGAATGTTAGTCTTTTCTCAGATACTCTTGTCTAATTGATTTCAAAAATTTATTTTTTGGTGAAAAACTTATTTTAAGAGGATGTTTTAAATTTTATAGAGAGAGCGGTATTTAATTATTAAATAATTTGAAGTGTATTATTTTACAAATTATTTGAATTAATGTTCTGAATATTAGAAATTCAATGATTACTCAAATGAAATATATCTCTTTCCTACGATAAAAAAAAACACAGAGCAACGTCTATAGGGTCAGCTAGTATGACAAACAAACAACAATTTGAAAGTGAATTACTCAATTTGAAATTTAAAAAAAAAAATAAAATAAAATATTAATTTTCACTTTTTAAAAAAAGTATTATAAAAATATTGTTTCCAGACAATGAGATATTAAGGATGAAGAGAATTTTCAGCATCATTCTTCGATTCTCGATCGTTTTTACAGTAAATTTTTACAATTTCAATGACTTCTTAAAGCGAGCATTGTTAAATTTGTATTAATGGCGTAGTTTTGACAGCTTCAAAACAGACAGGATCTCTAACAGCGAGTTATTAAAAATGAAAACTTTCGTTGGAAAACTAAAAATACTAGACTTAAATGGTTACACAACAGAAAACGTAATTTGTATAACACACATTAATGATACTGATTACCATGATACTAGCTGCCATAAAAGGCCGTATAGAGAATTACATTAGTAGGATTTGAATACAACAAAACCAACTTGATTGTGCTTTCACAAGGCTGGAATTTTTCACAGGTACCAACCGATCATTAGATTCCTTTATTTGTGTTACTTAGTCCTTGGTTCGTTCATTAAAAAACTTTTCTACCGTCCGTCTCTGAGATTCAAACCTTGACCAAGTAGCTTCCGCAGCTGGCTGATAGAGGCCCTCCCGATGTAAGCTTTATGTTTACCAATTGCAATGAATAATATAATAATTTCAAAAAATAAAATATGTAACGTAACAGTTCGTTCAGAACTAGGGCTTATAATTCTCGACCATTCCTTTGTGGGAGAAATTGTAGGAAAAGAGAGAACAAGAATATTACTGTTCGAAAATCTGTCAATTCTTCGTAAGAGGATTGAATCCAAGACATTTAGAATGACAGTCCTACGCACTAACCATCACGCCACAAGTAGATACATACGTCTGATGATAAACAAGGAAATGATTTTTCAATAGATATTTCAGAAATCAAACTCTTGTTTAAAGAGAGAAATAAACATTCAACCATGATTTTCCAACATTTAAAATTTTTCCACATTCATGCTTGGGACGATATTTATTGAAAATCACGACTCAATTTAAATTACACAAAGTGTCGCCTGACTTAAAATATGAAATTCATCCTACAACTGAAAAAAAATCTTCTCTTAGCCCGATGTTTTCAATACTCTGTTATGTTACCAATTTCCAAAAGGCCTTCTGATCTTCCATTTAGTCATAAATCAGAGACATTTTAAATATTGAGGAAACATAATGAATCAGCTAAAATATATTTATCATAAATAAACTTAAAAATTAACTTCCGATTTAATTCCTCAGAAGAGTCACATGTTAAAACCACAAAAAAGTGCTAATTTAATTAAAATCTAAAATTGGGTCAAATGCCTATTTATATATAAACAAAAAAACTACGCTTCTAAGAATACGACTGCAAAAGTCTTGAGTTTAGATAATTAAATTTATTTTATGTTCGTCAGAATGAGATGATTAATGGGGAAAATGATGCAAATTTTTTAACTATTTCCTTATCTATATTTCTTAAACCGATTTTTAAAAATATGAAGCTTTACAAAGCTAATTGAAGTAGATTCTTCAAAGTCTATCCGATATCCGAACCATATTTTTAGTACGAATGATTCGAAAGATTTCCTTATTCGTATTTTATTTTATTTTATTCCATTTGCAAGGAACTTTTTGAAATTAAAACAGTGAAATATCCTGCAAAAATTCTTATGCATCCTTGACTCGACTTTAAACAAACTTACAGTGGGTGGAAAGTATATTTTCACTCCGCCGAAACAGAGAGAGAGAATATTGCTCTCAGAGTTAAGTATAAATGCGCATTTATTTCAACCACCTTTCTATATACATATATATCCTACTGCTGTTGTCTCTTTTCGGTACATCTTCAGTGACAAAAGTATAGTCGTCATCATATCGTCTCTAAAAACTAAAACAAAAAAAAGCAACCCTTAACATCAAAAACGCATTTTTCCACAACATTCCATATAGTTCCGATTCAGTTTTGAGAATATTCATCCCCTTTCAAAAATCATACCTTTTACTCTCAATAACAAAAATAGGGTTGATGTTGTGTTTCTTTCGTTTCGCATGTCGTTATAATAATTTTGTATTCCATTGAAAAGTTGTCTTTTATTTAATGTTTCATCGCCGTTCACGGTGTACACTGTACTTGCATAAGGTTTTTAAAAGAAAAAGTGGTGTTTCATTTTTCTTGTGTGTTGATTGTGCTTGATCTGTGAATTTCCCATACTGTGTCTAAATATACCAACAAAATAAGTGTTTCTCAAAAATTGTGTGAATCACTTTGAAAATATTCATTGAAATATTGCCAAAAAATTATCTTCAAAAAAAAAAGAACTCACATCAAGTTAAACGAAAAAGAAGGATTCCTTAGAAGTGAATTCAAATAAGATGAATAAATTATTATCTGCTACTCCTCCCCAAAAAAATCAACATCGCATCATCATCCACGTCTTAGCCTAAAATCAGCGCACATATCATTTATAAAAATCCGTCCGTGAGAATTAAAATAAAAAAAGAAGGTGAAAACTTTAGTTTTTGATTTTCTACTATATATTCCCTCCTTCATCTTCTACTTACTAAAAATACTCAAATATTGTTTTTTTTTTTCATTTTTGTTGTTTTTGAAAGCTACATATTTTCTTAAATTTATTAAGTGCTGCCCTATTTATGTTTAAGCGTTCTTAAGCATGTTCTTCGCTCAATATTCTATTCTATTTCTTCAAACAATCATCAAACAACACAAAATTGATTGAATTCAAAAGTGCGAACATAAATTGTTATAAATTTATTCAAAAAAAAACAAAAATAGCAGAAAAATCGAATTTTATTAACAAAAAAGAAAAAAGAAGACGAACAAGGAGGAGGAAATAAGGTTAGCTTTATTATAACGATATACAAGTTGAAAGAAATTAAAAAAAGAAGAAAACATAAAAACCAGACTATAATAATCCGACTACCCACACACAAGCGCGCACACACCTTATACGAGATATGAGTTTCGTTCCCCTTTTTGTCGAAACACCCACCCACCCTCTTTATAGTTGGAATGGAAGTTTACAAATTTGAATTGCTTGTCCAATATTCATCGTTTTGGTATCGCCGCTCTGTTGGTACAAAAAGTTGTTTTAAACAACCGCTAACCAAATTTGGGGTTTTGAAATTTAAATCGGAAATGTGATGTCTTCTTCTTTTTGATATGAGAGAATAAATAAAAATTATAATTATTTATTTCAATTTCCGAATTTAGATGATACAACATTTTTGTATTGTCTTCAAACCCTCTTTGCACTTGAAACGCACGTTATAATACAAAGATAGAAGAAGTACAAATAAATATTCTTTGGATTTTTCTTTTGTTATTAAAAAACAGAAGAAGACTTCATGAACAACGACGCACGGCGCGGCGTAAACAATACAGCAAATAAAAATAATCAAAAAAAAGATACAGTATCTATAGACGAAGAAAATGCTTTGCTGTTGCGCATATTTTCCCACCACCACCCGAAGGTAGTTGATGATGGTGATGTTGAAAAAGGGGGCTGTAGACAACTTAAAGCATTGCAAAAAATAAATATGAACTTTGTTTATGTTGTATCTTTTTTTGTAAAAGAATTTACGTTTCCATTAACTCGTTTCGGCACTCGGTTGAATCTACATACTTTCGATTAGAAAAGAAAACATACAAAATATTTTCCATTTTCGAAGAAGAAGAAAAGCGACATCTAGTTGATTATATGTTAAATAAAAAACAATATAGATAGATATGACATATGGGGGACAAAAAGTTGAATGTCACGTTCTACATTCGTTTTGCTTTTAATGAAATGTATCTTATTATATTTTTTCTTAATTGTTCATTCAACTGTGATGATATTTGTTCTCTCCTTATTTCGCTCTTGCACCTGTGCAAATTAGAAATGGCAGATTTTATTTTTCAAAATCAGTCTTTTATTGTTGTTAGAGATATAGATATATGTAGATACAAATGCATATCTTTTTGTTTTGTTAAGTTTCTTTTTCTTTTTGCTGTTGTTGTTGATTTATTTCTCTAATTAAACAAAAGGATCAGATCAGAAGTCCTGCTCATATGCAATTTATGTGACAATTGGTGTTGTCTCTATCTGTATCCATGGAGTTGCTATTGTTCTTGTTTTTGTTTTTTGCAAAAGATACAAAATCTCTTTTAATTCTGATAGAATACCTTTTTGTCGTTTACTGGGGTATATGGTGTTTTAGAAAATCTCCATTATACCAAAGTATTAAGTATTTTTTCATAATTATTTTTTGTCATTGTTTTGTACGTCATTCGAATTACTTTTTTGTTTTTGTTAATTTAGAGAGGAATTTTAATATTCGCAATTTTTAAATGTTCAGTTAAGTATAACTATTATCTATATGTAGTGTATATTTGTTTCTATCATTTTATTGTAGAACGTGAGGCGCATCGTTTGAAATCGAAAAAATAAAAAAAAACATTGTATAATTTCTATATCAACACACTTTATGCATATTGCATATGCATTGGAATGCAATTATTTTGTTTTTTAATATTAAACAATACAACAAAAATTAGAATTAAAAATTGTGTAATATACAATTCTTGAGAATTAATACACGTTTTGTGAGAAAAATATGTATGTGTGATTGGTTATTTTAATTGCTGGAAGAGGTATTAATCATTAATCTTGAAACACAATTGTGTGTATAGATAATATTTTAAATTATGTGACTATTGCAATTATCCCACGCTTCAATGTTAACAAAAAAAAAAATAATTGTACAATTGTGTCACATGTATTTGATTGTGTATGTTAAATCGGCTAATTAAGTAAAAATTTGTTTAAACACAAAAAAAATAATTAAGTAATATAAATTAAGGAGCTTATAAAAAGGTTGATGCTTCAAATGCATTTGATAAACAATTAGCACATCTCGACCTGTGACGTCAGTGGTCTAAAGTAGTGGAGTGCGTAGTGCACACGACTTCTAAGACTGAGCAAATCTGATATGCGTGGGTTCGAATCCTATGTTGTGCATAAAAAAAAAGTTTTTCAAATAAAATTGGATTAAAGCTCAGCACCACAAAAAAAGGAGACTGATGAGTGCAAAAGTGGCAAAGCACGAAATAGCTATATCTCCAGCCAAAAACAATGAGTGGTAGCACCTTTAAGTTGTTGTTGTTGTTCAAAAACATTCAATGAAATTAAAAGGAATGGTCAAGTCTAACAAGCTGACATTCTAGTACGAATAGTACAATAAAAATAATAAATTAATCAATGTTTTAGATTTTTGTTTAGTTATGGTAAAAAATGAGATTTTAAAATTAACAATGACATTTTATACCTTTAAAATTTGTTAGTTATGACATACGAACATATAAGAATTTTAAGATACCGTCATTCGACAAGCTCTCATTTACAAAATGGCCTCAATTGGTATATGTATCTAGAAAATTTCTAAATATCTACGAAAAATTTGTATATAAGACTTATGCGACAGTTTGGGATGGAGCCGAGATTTCAAATTGGTTTCAAACGACTGCAGGTGTTCCCCAAGGATGTATCCTCAGCCCAATCTTTTTTGCCCTTTACATTGATGATATTTCAGATAATTTACCCGCTGGAGTTTGTTGTTCTGATATTAGTATAAAAGTACTTCTTTACGCGGATGACTTGGTTATGCTAGCGGATAACCCATCTTCTCTCCAGCTTCAAATCAATAAGGTCCAAACGTATTGCAATATCTGGGACCTTAAAATAAACTCAGAGAAAACAAAGATAATGATATTTGAGGCACGGAGTTGTAGAAGGTTGAGAGAAGAAAGGTGGTTCCTTAACAACCAACCCATTGAAATAGTACAGGAATTCAAATATCTGGGAATGTTGATGTCTGCTTCAATAAACATGTTCAGCATAAGAGTAAAGAAGCTAAAGTAGCTCCCAACATAATATGGCCAACTTTCTTCTCAAACAAAAACATACACTTAGGATCTAAATACCGAGTTTTCCAAGCAACCATTAACGCTTGCTTGTCTTACGGTATTCAAGTTTTTGGTCACAGCTATTTTGAAGAACTTGAGTTGATACAACGCCTTTTTTCAAAAGATTATTTCGGTTACCTAGTTCAACTCCAACCTATGCAATTCATGTTAAGTCTGGAATTGCGCCGATTTATGTTCAAATTTTGAAATTGCATGCAGATTTTCTAACAAGAGTGATGAGTAAACCAAGTTCGAATCTTTACACATCTATCATGAAGGTTCTTTTGCGAACAGAATCATCGCCATTTAAGGAATGAACTCAACTTGCCCGGTTGCATAATTTTTCTCTTAAACTGACTAAGTTTAACATAGGTAATTGCCAAGATATCTTTTCGAATGTTATCGCAAAAGTTGATGAAAATATACATCTTCAACATCTAAATAGAGCATCATCATCGTCAACAAGAGAAATTTAAAGAAATCTAAGCCACTCCTTAAATACTATTGCGACAAATTATTTCAATAATAGACTTTCTGCGAGAGCTGTACCTACAATTTTCAGATCAAGGGTTGAAATATTGAACTTGAATTATATTCCGCATCGGTCAGATCTACCTCTCCTTTACAATTATTGTAACAGAAATGAGCGTGACCATATTTACCATTTCATAGCTATTTGTCCGATACTACAAGAAATTCGATGGCTCTATTTTCAACATAGTGTCTTCTCTAGAGAACAAATGTTTGGTGTAATGAACGGATCCGTTGGGTGGACAAATCTCTTCATGTTCTGTGACCATGCCTTAGATTATCGAAGAAGCTTTTCAACCTTTTAATTTTTAATTTTTTTTTAATTCTGTTTTTCTAAATATATTCATTTACAAATTTCTAAAACAATTTATAATATGAATTTATAAAAACGTAAACTAAAACGCAAAAATCAATAGTTATCAAAAGATCATTTATTTTTTTCTGTTTGAGCAAATGTAAAACAACAAATTATATATTTTTTTTTTTTTATAACAAGAAATCTAATGAAAACCTACCAACTATTTATTTTATTAAAGCAAATGTTATTTTCTGGCAGACGGCAATCTGGCCATGTTCATATATTATTTTGATTTTCAAATTGTAAAAAAATGTTTTTTAATGAAATAAAGGAATAATAATAATAATAATATAAGAATTTTAGAGCAAGTTTTGAATTTATAAAAAAGTGAGGACCAAATTTAATTCAAAATTAACATTGAAAATTTTTGTCTGTAGGCATATGGATGTGAGTATATAATCCAATTTTGGTGCAACTTAAAATCGGTTATCACTGTCACAGTGTTACTACCGTAGCAAAAGTGTTAATCATTTTTTTTATTTAAGTAAATTGTTGTTTTTAAAGAAAAACACGGTTATTTTTACGAGCAGTTAGAAGTTTATCAAGGCTATCAATTCGGGTACAACATTCTCTGTAATATTAAAACAATGTCGAGACGAACTATCATTAACCTCCAGATCACTTTTATTTTGGGTTCCATGTTATTGTTCAATTGAGGGAAATGAACAGGCTAACAAATTTGCCCAGCAAGGATCGGCCCGTTATGCCTTATTTGCAAAAGGTTAAAAATTCCTTTTGGTGCTATATTAAACTCATCTCAATTCTTCACAGAATTACAGAATTCAAGATCCCGTTCTAAAGATATGAAGCGGGCACTTGCCTAAATTAAAACATAAAAGTTAGGCATTCCGAACAATATTTATTCCCGTAGTTGCGATAATCAACATGATTCATTTCATTTTGCAAGTATCCTGCTTTTCTGAAAAGGCATTCTTAGTGAGTACAAATTTCATGCTTTTACAACTTGTGTTTTTTTTTACCCTGTATTAGAATTTTCTTAAGTACAATTATTGTCCACAATTTTAAAGCAAATAAATAAGGTACAATTTGAGCCCACCATTGTGTTTGTAGATTTAATGGTTTTCAGAATTTAGTTGTTTAAACATTTATTTAAAATTTGTTAAGAAAATAAATAAGAATAAGAAACTACTTATACTTAATAAAATAAAAAACAAGTAGACTATTTGTCATAAGGTATCCCATAACTTCCATAACCATAATAAATAAAGTTCAACGTTCAGCTTGCCTATGTACATACATATATAAGCGGATCGTTTCGCACGACCCCATCTGCGGCACTGGACACCCTACTCTACCTAACGCCTCTTGATATATTTAGCAAACAAATAGCTGCAAGCTCTGCTATTCGCCTTGAAGCTTCGTCACAGTGGATTAACAACAACATTGGCCACTCCGTAATTCTTAGGCATTTAGAATCAATTCCAAAGCGAAAAGACTACATCATCCCCCAACTGCATTTCGACAGAAATTTACAGATTTCTATACCTTCCAGATCTTCCTGGTAGGATAGGGCACCCCTGGAAGACGAGTCAGTCCACTTTTATACAGAATTCATAAGGGGGTTGGTGGAGGAGTGTACTCTGAACGACTGAAATTAATTCTCTCATTCCGCCTTCCCAATCATTGTAGCGTGTTTCAGGCTTAAAGAAAACGTGATATCAATATCTGATATCCGTATTTTCTCAGATAGTCTGGCCGCTATCAAATCTCTGGATTCAGGCTCTACAAACTCTACAACAGTCCATAACTGTCGATCATCTCTAATAGAGATGGCACAACAGTTTAACAGTCACCTTTGCTAGGTGCCGGGGCATAGAGACATTCCAGGTAACTGTAAGGCAGATGAACTCGCCAGGAATGATACAGTAAAACCCATTCTACCACGTTTGACAAATGCTGGCATACCAATCGCTACATGTAGACTATTTCTAATGCAGGACTCGAAGAAGCCAAACACCAGGTGAAATAACCACCACATGTCAGGTCACAAAAAAACATCTGGCCTACACTAGATTTAAAGCGATCAAGGTGCCTGCTATCTCTAAGCAAATCCCATATAAGCTCGATAATAATAGGTATCATAACCGGGCACTGTGTAATAGGAAAGCACGCGACGCGGCTAGGCTTATTCTTAAGTGACTTTTGCAGAAGCTGTATGGACGAGAACGCAAGAATTACCTAGGAGAATTCTTCCATAACGATCTAAATCATATTAGCATAATCAGCCCTTCACGTTTCGTAAGGGACTCAAACTGGTTTCATTGAGCTTAGAAGAAAGCCTCAAGATTCATTCATGTGTTACTGGCCTAAGTGTGTCCTACTCCTTCACGGACAGACAATTTAACCTAACCTAACCATCCTAAAACTCTGAAGTGAGTAGATAAGACTAAACGAAGGAAACAATGGTAGAGAATGGGGGTCTATACTCCCCTGGTTTGGCGGGAGGGCAAATAAAAGTGATTTGACATACAAAAGAAAACATTCAAAAACATAACAACGGCAGAACCTAAATAATTGTGATATAACTTTTTTGAAACCCATTCCCAGTTACTTTAAGAAAATTGCATTTGTCCAAAGTCACAGAAATAAATAATTTCAAGCCAAGAAAATAATAAAATTATAAAAAAAAATTCAAAACTTTTTGAGTAGGTACTATTTTTTGTTCGTCATCCATGCCCTTAATTATCAATTATTGCGATTAAAGTCAAATCTAAAATCGCTTTTAAGGTTTTCAGAAAATTGAAAACAATGAAATCTACTATATTATATTTTTGTCAGGTAGTCTTGTCTCCTGATGGAAAGAGCCATTTCCTTAAATCCGGGAGATCTAATTTTTGCTTACGACATTAGTCTTTTAAATAATCCAGGTTTTTGGCCACGAGGTCTGCTGGAAACATGGAAAAAAATCCAGAAAACAGCAAAAAATGTTTGTGTATTCCAGGTATTGCCGATTGCAACCCTGATGGTGATTTATAAAAACAATCGCTGATTAATTTTTGATGTCCTTCCTTTGGAAAGTTATATTTATTGGATAATATAATTTTAACACAAAAGCTGTCTTATTTGATTTTGTTTTTTATTGTAGCTAAAAATATGACATTATTTCCTTATCTTAAATATACTCGTATATTGCACAATTTTCATCCCTGGCAACTTTACTCGCACACAGGAATGGTTGAGAGTTGTAAGTCACTAGGCCCTAGTTCTCAACGGACTGTTGCGCCACCCAATTTATTTGTTTTTTTAATTTACAGAGATTGATATTATAATCTACCTTGCTACTGCTAAGATTAAATAAGTTTTTAACAAAATTGAAAGATAGTTTTGGTTGAAGGAAAAACTGTCTCTTTGTTTTTCATCAGTAAAATGAATAAAAATAAGTGCGTTTACGCCCAGTTTCCCTTTTTAAATTGTAATTTTAGAAGGAAAACAATTAAATCATTATTATTTATGCCTTAAAAATACTCAAGGAGGTTGAATTCATCTCGACATTTTAACTCGTGGTCTTGTATAATTCACGGTACAAAAAACTAGGATCTTAGATGATATTTTATTTGATGTAAAGAAACTATCAAAAAACATTCGTATATTTTTTATTTAAAAATTTGAGATACAAATACTTCTATTTTTGATTGATTTACACGAATAAATTCACATACATAGTTTGTTTTCTATAGATTTCAAAAACTCAATACTTTTCATATCTTATATTATAAGTCAAGTAGTTTCACTTTTAATAAGCACATAGTTTTGAAATTTGTTATTTATCCTAATTAGACCAGTTTCAATCAAACTTTGAACATTCATAATTTTGTCTGGAATCAGAAACTAGCAATATTTTTTATTTATACTCGTAATTCATTTTATAAATATTTGTTCTATTGCTAACACATTTACATATGTATATACATATATGTACATTCATATAAGCATAATCTACTTTATAGACTTAAACACATTTGCATCCGATTAATGTTGATGGTTGAATTATAAGTGTCATAAACATTTAAATTACATCTCGCATATACTTGAAAAGTGGTAGGTATAGAGGGTAGGTACTAGGAAAAGTGCTAGAGTGTCAGTAAATACTTTATTCAACGTATCGTATAAATATACAAACACAGAAACACACTTGATTTGAGTATTTAAATATACTTTTTCAGTACAATTCATGCAGAGATTTTCGCTTCATTGAAGGTTACAACTACTATTCAAATACTTTCACCTTGAATTTTAGAAAGTTCAAGTTAAACATAATTTAAATGCATGCCTTTATATTTAGAAGTGCATCTAAGCCGCTTGTATTTATATATACTATTCATTATGTACATGATGTGCATAAACCTATGCATAATAATATAAAAATACTTACATACCTTCTATGTGATTATTAAAACTAAAAACATAGTTTTCAAAAGAGAAATTAAGAAGAAATGCTTTTATCCAGTCGACAAAAAGAAATGTCTTAAAGATCACATAACCTCCCCAAGAACAAAAAAGCTTGTAATGATGCTTGCAGTAGTGAATGGGTGAAAGCTTGGTCAACGTCTTTCTTTAATAAATATATATTGTCTTTAAGGGCGGCCCAAAACCTACACCAAGCAGTGATTGGTGTAGCACAGTGATCTCATCTCTTCCTTAATACAATTTAATGCAATTCAATGCTTGTTTTGGGCAGATCTTGCTTTTCGTCGTCTTAGTCGGAATAGCCCTAACCCACACTGTAAGTAGTCCTATTAGTAAGATTATGGCAACCGTGAAATTTACGAATCACAAATGACAGAAAGAAGTATGATTACAATCCTTGAAAGGCAGCGATATTTTCGACACTTCGAACAACCCGTAGTCTTACTGACACACAACGAAAATGTAGACTCAAATTTGAATGCTCATCCAGAAATGCTCATCAGCATACCCTCGAGCCTAACTTTGGTCGTACTGCCAAGTACAGAGATTCGTTCTTTAGCCATACTACGCGAATGCCATACTACGCGAATGTGGAATGCTTTGTCTGAGTATTAGAAAACCCGATTCATATACTTTTTTTTCAGTAAAAGGCTGTATTTTAATGTTAAAAACAAACGAGCATTTTTTTAAAGATATCAATTAATGTTTATTTCAGTGCTTAGAAAAAGATACACCATTATCAGTGAAAGACAATATTAGAGAAATAACTGTCACGACTACAGTTGGAGCAACATTTCTTTTTCATGATATTTTCCATGAACAATTTGCTCACTTTTGACTGTATGTCCTCGATAACTTCACGAGTTTAATATTTAAGGCCTTGAATAGAATTTGAATTAATAGCAATCTAAAGTCTGTAAATGTTAAAAGAAATTAGAAGAACTTAGTCAACTTTTCAAGAAATTCCAGGGGCAGGGAACTTTTCTTTCAAAACTGCGAACGACGAATTATGGCTAAAAAATGTTCACCAGTGACATGTGACAAACTCAATACTTTGTTGAAGTGTGTGTATTTTTGTCAAATGTCAAGTTATGACAGCTTCAAAAGTGACATCTACCTAAACAGCGGGTTATTCGAAATGGAACCTCTTACTGGAAAACCCCGTATTAAAAAAACTTGTGAAATCTACTACAACTTATTTTTAAACTTAAAACAATAAATATAGAAAGATAACAATGTAATAATGCAAACATTTCTGTTTGTTCCTTAATTGGAATAAAACACTTGAAAAAAATCGATTTTCTCTTAACTGCTATAAAATAAAAAGTCCAGTTTATTAAATCCGTTGGCCTATATTTAATCTTTATATAAAAATAAAACAAAACAAGAAAAAGGCAAATACAAAACATTGGAAATATATTTTTTCTTTTCTCCCACAACACCCCCTCCTTACGCTAACGATGCCAATATTTTTCGTAAAAATTTGTAAAAATCCTTCAAACTGCAGATTTCACCAGCTGATGCTATTAATATACATACATATTTTTCTTGGCATCTTTTATGCAAAATAATAAATCTTTGTTGGCTTTATTTTATTTTTATTTCAAAATCAAATCTCCCACTTACAATGAATCAAAACAAAACGTAAAGAACAAAAGTCTCAAATTCCATAACTTAAAGATTTTGTTCAAACAATTTGAAGTTTCAAGATAAAACAAAACTATTTTCGAATGGAATTCACATTAAATATTTTGTTTCCTTTAGGAATTTTCAAACTTCCGTACCATACTCAAATTTGTACCCCCTTTGCATTTATTTAGGATAAAATATGTTCGGTATATCCTACATGAATCTTTTCGTCATGTATGTACATTTAATATCCATGTGGTTGCCAGTATGCGGTTTAAGCTTTAAAATTTCGCGTCCTTAAGTTTATTATATGGATCTTGTGTTAAACGCTCTCTTTTCTAAAAACCTTATAACAAAAGTTCAACATTAATTATTTTTTCTTACTAACACCTATGTTCATCAATTTACATTTTTATCTCTGTGGGATTACCTTGAAGGTGGTTCCTCGAAATGTGTGGTTAAAGCTTTTGCTAACTCTTGCCCAAATTGTTCATCTAGGTGTGGTTTGCTATATAATCGTTGCTTTTACAATGTCTATGGTCGCCAGTCCACCCCTTCCCCCCATATCCTATCCTCACCGCCTACGTAATCATTGAATACTACAAAAATCATTTTTAGGCTTCTGATGCTGGATAGTTTTCTTATGAAGCAGATTAAATTGAGATGTTTTTCATCCAGAAGTGAATGTAAAATCAATTCACTTTGAAAGCATCGTTTCCAAAGAACAAAAAAATGATTTGAATAATGCCAAATCCGTTCTGGCGAACTCGTCATTCAAAGCATGAACTATTTTTGTGTTTTGTAAATTTCAAATAAAAATTATCTGTCGAAACAAATACAACAAAAACACATCACCCACTTCACTCACTTAAGCTTGTAAGTCTACTTTTAAAACAAGAATGTATTATGTTTTCTTGTAAAATTTGTCTAAGTTGACTTACCATTAACAATTTTAACCATTTGTACTTTTATAGTGAACGAAAAAAACACCCTTTAGTATTAAGTCATCAAAGTGTCAAATCACCTGCCTTCTTCGTGTAATAGTGCAAATGGGTTTCTGATAGTTTTTCGTTGGAAAGCAGATTAGGAGGGAAAACCTTTTAGTTGCTTCGGAGATTTTCAGTTTCCTAGTAAAACAGTTCTAATTCTTCATTTGAGCGGAACAGTGTTAACTTGGTTTTGTTTAAGTTGATAGACTTATTCTTCCAAATATTGGACATCACGAACACAGCCTTTGTTTTCCCAATACACCTGCTGATGTCTTGTTCGGTGCCACCTTCTTCTGTAGAGACAATACTTCCAAGGAACTAGAAACCTTTTACTTGCTTTACTGGTTGTTGTGCAATTTTTTTCTGAAAAGATGACTTAATAATCCCCAAGCAGAACATCTTTATTTTTCCCGTGTTGATTGTTAGATCCACAACTTTTGTCCTGGAGATCTATAATCCTATGAGAGAACACGCATATGTAGTCTAGATGTTTGGGGTAAGTTGACAGAGTCCATTTTATCACTGATTATCAGGTTTGTTCAAACTTGGGGAAAGCGTTAAGAGAACCAAGCTGTATATACATATTTGTATGCAAGTGCTTTTCACACTAAAAACTTGTGTCCAAAAAAAACTTATTCCTTACTAACGAAAAGGATCAAAAATAAAAGTTTTTCGTGTATAATTCTGAACATGACCTTAATAACCAGATTTTTTTAATACGGTCTTTACAACTTTCAATTTAAATTGTAAATGCACCCCTTCACTAATCATACAACTGTCGTTGTCAATTTATTCACTAAACTCAATACTTTCATTATGGTAAAGTACACAAACGAGAAACGTCTGCAAATTATAACAATTTTTTATCGAAGGTCGGAGTTAGTGAGTGAAATTTTAGAAGCGTTAGCTCCAATTTTCGGCAGGCAATAACAAGTTTAGTGCAAAAATTATAGTCTACAAATTCGTTGTGTGATGTTGCTGTGTCAGTGAGACACGGGTTGGTTGAAGTTCCGAAAATATCTATGCCGTTGAGACGTCCACGGCGCGGCGTTATCAAGAATTGGGCGTTTTTCAGTCCTCATTATGATGTATTTTGCTTAATGATCTTAGTTTACACCCATACAAGATCAAGCTGATCACAGATTGAAGTCGATGGACATTAGAAGAAACGTACATTCTCTGTTGTCAAGTTCCTATTGAAAAACCCTTTATATTTTATTTAGCCCAATTTGTAGATTATGTAACTTTTTATAAAATAGTTTTTAAAAATACATTTAAAATTATAAAGAAAAAGATCCACTAACAATAATAGGGGTTTATCCTGCTTTCTTTTAAATGACAAAGTTGGCGAAATTAAGTGTTTGCACATTTAAAAAAATTATTTAATTTTAAAATGTAAAATCCTACAATCGCTTATAGACTTATCGGTTTAAGTTTACTCTTAGGCCCCGGTATACACAAACGTCATGTGGTAACGCTTGCGGAAAAAAAACAGTCGCAAGTTTCTGCGAGGCCGCTGCGTCTTAGCCAAATGCGAGCTGCGGACTGATTTCTGTGAGAAAAAACCGCATGTGTACACAAAATGACGCTTGTGTGCATCGGAGCTTAAACCTTACGGCAATGACGTGAATTACCCAATGGCTATAGATAGTGTAAAAGCTTTTCACTTTACGAGTTTCAAAAAAAAAATGATTTTGAAGATTTAAAATTATTTCCTTTTTTACCTAGGAACTATATGGCGAGTATTGTATTCGTCAAACATTTAAAACTCGAGATTTTAATAAAACTTGACATTACGATGGTACAAAAGCCGAAACAAGTGGATCTGACGTCCGTCTGTTTGTCTGCCCCCCCCCCCCTGAGTTCAATATTAAAAATTCAGATTTTAAGTAGATTCGCGTCTTAGAACGTTTTTTCACTTTGCTTCAGACCAAAAATAACAGTAGTTGCTTTTCACTTTCTCAAAAACAGCCCAATACATTTTTATGAAATTTTCTCTTACATTTTTTTTTTAAACTTGTCTTCTTTCAATATACAAAATACGTTGACCCTAATAACATTTTATGACCTAAAATGTCTTTTTTTTTTAAAATTCCATATCTCAAAAAGTCAGCATTTTTTCTCAAAATTCAAATGTAAAACGTATACGAGTATTTACTGCATACCCAAAATGTTTCTGACAATAACATTGAAATATTTTATATGTAAAAAGTTAATTTAAAAAATAATAATAAATTAAGTTTTTTTTTTGACAAATTAAATGTAGTTAAAGTATTTGAAGGTAAAACATAAATAAGCCATATTTTCAAATTTTCTATAATTTAAGTTAAGTTTTTCTAAATTCTAAGATATTCACAAAAAAAAATGAAAAATTAGACTTGGAAAAATATATTGTACAAAGATAGAATTATAACGAAATAACATGACATTTAATCTTCAAATGAAACAATGCGTAAAAGAAATATACGACTTTGTACATAGGAATGTGAAATGACCCTTGCTCTTAAATGAAATTCTCTCTTTATAAAAATTCGCCTTAAATTTATTACAAAAGAATTTATATCTGCGAATCATTTTTTGAGGAAAATGTTCACATGACCGATAAATAAATAACAAGTATACCCACATTCATTTATATATGTAGCTTATATTTTTACCTAGAACTAAGAAAATCTTTTCTTCTGAGAAATAAGAGGAAAGTCTTCGATATGGGTTCATCTTTGTTTTTCTTCATTTTAAAAAACATTCCATAACAATTTGTTGCTCAAATATGTTTTTTTTCTCAATTTAATCTGCGTCGACGGCAACCCTATACCCTGATGATTGAAATCGATATACTTTTTGGCATAAACACATTATGCAGACAGGCGGAGGCATATTTAATGATAAAACTGATGCTCTGCGGCAAAATGAAAAGAAGGAAAAACTGAAAAAAAGTAAAAGTTAACCACAGAAATAAAACAAAACGAAAAATAAAATGAAATAAAAAAGTTCAAATAAAAATATACTACTTATTTCTGACCTTAATCCCTGTTCCAATATTCCATATCCATGGAAAATATATAAATATAAACTATGAATGGGGAAAAAGGGGACAAAAGATGTGCCAAAGGGTTGACAAGGGAGACAGAGGTAAAGTATTGCATTACTGCACGACCACCCTTAGGAGAGGACACACTTCAATCGCTTTGAATTACATTCTTTCTTCTTTTTCATTCTTTCTTTCTTTTTGTTAGTTTTTATTTAGTTTATTTTATGTTTTTATTTCATCCCCTTTTGAAGTGCATTTCTTTGGATGCACAATAATTATCCGCAAACAGAAAGAAGAAGAAGAACTACGCTTACAGTGAAGTTACGAAGTTATGTTCCTTTCTTTCCTTTTATCAGACTTAAAAAAAAAAATAAGACAGTTTAGCTTACTTGAGGTTGAGAGTATACTGTTGTGGTTAGAAAGGCTTCAAGGGGTGGTAAACCCCATCATCTTTCTTTTATATCAATATATCATTTGGGTATAAGGAATAAGTAGTAGAGTATGAGAAGAAGAAAGAAAAAAGGTTAGATGTTGACATGAATACCTTCTATATCATTTTTGACGAAATCCATCTTCTTCTTTTTTCTACAAATAAATGCGATATAGAATCGTGAGTTTATTTTCGTTTTTTGAGGGCAGAAGGTGGCCTTAAACAAAAAAAAAAAGTTGAACGTCTTTTGTACGAGGACTTATAAAAACCAAGACCAATATATGTATATACACGAGTAAATTATCTGTCATGGTTCAAATCTGTAATACCCATAGATAACATTAAAGTGATACAAACTTAAAAATAGTTTCTAGGGCCTGATGACCTAGTGAGAGTTAGTTAGTCATTCTTGTGTGGAATGGTGTTTATTGAGGAAGAGAGTGGGCTTACAATTTTTGTTTGAATTTTTTTTTAGGTTTCTAAAATTTTTGAAAATCTAAAATCATAAATTTTATACAAAGGCTTACATTATCTTAATTTAATAACTGTCAATTGCGAAGATACACTTTTTTAAAAAATTCAGAAATTTTAGGTTCATTTTAGAATTTTTAACGCATGGCCTTTTCTCTGCCAAATTGCATTGTGTGATTTTTTTACATGCAGAAGTCCAAACAGATGTATCTTTAAAAAAAAAAACATTAAAACGACCAAAATCAAATTGTTTACCTGTTTTTGGCTTTATTATGAAATACAACGTAGTTTAAGTGGCTGCATGGGCTGGCTTTCTGTAGCCCATTCTGTCCCTCTATCTTTCCAAGACCTTTTTGACGATTTGAAATTCAAGTATTGTTTGGATGATATTGACCTTAAAGGAATCATTTCTTGTTTCTTCACGGTTCTATTCTTTCCAATAAAAGCCAGAAGAGGTCAAAGCGCATCTCCGAGGCAGCCAAATGACATCGCCAAAACGGCTAAAAACACAATTTGGGAATTCGGTGTAAAAAATCAAAACGCGCCTTTTTACATAAACCATAAGTCGTCAAAATCCATGACTTCCAATTTAAAAAAAAATGCCGCCTCTGTAACGAAAACAAATTTAATAGCGGAAAAACAATAACGATACGAAAATGTGCCTCGTCAAAAACATTAGTTTTCATTCAACATCGTTGTTCATTTTAAACTTATCTAACGTCCAAACTGAGTGGACGTTGAAATTGGTAGCTGGGCGTATTTAATTACTGATTGTAATCCGATTAATCCGATATCTTGGTGGAGTATTTTCCTCAGGTTCGAAATGCTAAGCTCTTGGGATCGATGGTGAGTTGATGATCGATGGAAACATCACTGCTGTCCCCTAACATACTCTCCTCAAGAACTTTTTGAAAAAACTTGAGTAAAGCTGTGGATGCTTTATTTCGATCAAAACTTTTTTTAAATTTCCCAAAGTTGTTTAAGTATAAAGCGATTCACTTCGGTCCGCGAAGGTCAAGGTCAGAGAGGGAATCAGCACTAGATGAAATATCCTGCACAGTTTCTAATAAAACTAAACATTGAAATTAATTTTATTAAAAAATAAAACTAGAACAAATTAAAAAAATAAAGAAGCAAACATTTTGTAAAAATAACGATTTCTTTTAGACGTGTTGTTTTTAATCTGGCAATACTTTTTTTAGGTTTGTCTTTTTGACAGCTGTCACTTGCCTTTTCATAACAAATAGACTTACTACTTTTCAACAACGTTGCGACGCATCAATTTATTGAAGGAATTTCGGTAAGCGCATTATCTCGCTTCGTGGACTTGTCACGTGGCCTCCAAAATCGTTTAAAATGATTTAACACTATGTTGTTATGTGGAGTAACTTGCCTATGCAGATGAACCCGGGACGATCGAACGCCTTGAAAGAGAATATTCGACGCGTTATTGGGGACACACGGCCACATGCTGCAAAATGTGGTCGAGAATTGGGACTCTCAGCTGGAATAAATTCGAGCCAGCTAAGGCGTAGTGCCCGCGGCATGATGGTTTCTGTGTTAGACTGTCATGCCAGAGTCTTGGGTTCGATCCCTGTCTATGCCATCTAAAGTTTTTTTCACGGGTACTGCCTCTTGCGAGGAATTGACAAATTCTCCAAGAGTAATTCTTGTCATGAAAAGTGCATTCTCAAATTAGCCCTTCGGATTCGGCTAAAAACTGTAGGTCCCCTCCATCCCTGACAACAGTACTCGCACACAGGAATGGTTGAGAGTTGTATGTCACTAGGCCCTATTTCTCAACGGACTGTTGGGCCACCGAATTTATTTGTTTTGTAAAAATAACGATATATCTTAGACGTGTTGTTTTTAATCTGACAATAATTTTTTGAAGTTTGTCTTTTTGACAGCTGTCATTTGCCTTTTCATAACAAATAGACTTACTACTCCTCAACAACGTTGCAAATCGTGCAAATTATTTACCAAAGTACGCGACGCATCAATTTATTGAAGGAAACTTTTGGTAAGCGCATTAAGAGAATATTCGACGCGTTATTTGGGGACATACGGCCACATGTTGCAAAAAGTGGTCGAGAATTGGGACTCTCAACTGGAATTAATTCGAGTCAAGCTAAGGCGGCCACTTGTCCGAAATAACTTTTAAAACATGATGTCAAACACAAATCTTTATAATAGAGCTGTAGTTGTTCTTGAACATAACATTAAATGATACACGTTTTATTTTTTCTCGAAAACCACACGTCTAAAAAAACACACCCTTTACTTAAAATGAATTAAATATGTATCGGGTGATTTTTTTGAGGTTAGGATTTTCATGCATTAGTATTTGACAGATCACGCGGGATTTTAGACATGGTGTCAAAGAGAAAGATGCTCAGTATGCTTTGACATTTCATCATGAATAGACTTACTAACGAGCAACGCTTGCAAATCATTGAATTTTATTACCAAAATCAGTGTTCGGTTCGAAATGTGTTTCGCGCTTTACGTCCGATTTATGGTCTACATAATCGACCAAGTGAGCAAACAATTAATGCGATTGTGACCAAGTTTCGCACTCAGTTTACTTTATTGGACATTAAACCAACCACACGAATGCGTACAGTGCGTACAGAAGAGAATATTGCGTCTGTTTCTGAGAGTGTTGCTGAAGACCGTGAAATGTCGATTCGTCGCCGTTCGCAGCAAGGCTAATAGAGTGGTCGCATGTAGTGGATCACTACAGGTTTGTGTTATTCGGCCACATGGAAGATTTTACGCAAAGATCTTGGTGTAAAACCGTATAAAATACAGCTCGTGCAAGAACTGAAGCCGAACGATCTGCCACAACGTCGAATTTTCAGTGAATGGGCCCTAGAAAAGTTGGCAGAAAATCCGCTTTTTTATCGACAAATTTTGTTCAGCGATGAGGCTCATTTCTGGTTGAATGGCTACGTAAATAAGCAAAATTGCCGCATTTGGAGTGAAGAGCAACCAGAAGCCGTTCAAGAACTGCCCATGCATCCCGAAAAATGCACTGTTTGGTGTGGTTTGTACGCTGGTGGAATCATTGGACCGTATTTTTTCAAAGATGCTGTTGGACGCAACGTTACGGTGAATGGCGATCGCTATCTTTCAATGCTAACAAACTTTTTGTTGCCAAAAATGGAAGAACTGAACTTGGTTGACATGTGGTTTCAACAAGATGGCGCTACATGCCACACAGCTCGCGATTCTGGGGCCATTTTGAGGGAAAACTTCGGAGAAGAATTCATCTCAAGGAATGGACCGGTAAGTTGGCCACCAAGATCATGCGATTTGACGCCTTTAGACTATTTTTTGTGGGGCTACGTCAAGTCTAAAGTCTACACAAATAAGCCAGCAACTATTCCAGCTTTGGAAGACAACAATTCCGAAGAAATTCGGGCTATTCCGGCCGAAATGCTCGAAAAAGTTACCCAAAATTGGACTTTCCGAATGGACCACCTAAGACGCAGCCGCGGTCAACATTTAAATGAAATTATCTTCAAAAAGTAAATGTCATGGACCAATCTAACGTTTCAAATAAAGAATCGATGAGATTTTGCAAATTTTATGCGTTTTTTTTTTTAAAAAAAGTTCTCAAGCTCTTAAAAAATCACCCATTATGTATCTCCAAATATTTTGGAAGTGTCCAATTGAAGAAAAAATAAATAAGCATGTCTGTAAACTATAATAATGCCTTAAATCGTCACTTAAGGCCATAAGTTTCATCATTATTCATTATTTGGCTCGCTGCGCTACGCTGCTGCTGTCATGGATTCTAAATATCTATACTAGCAACAGCCTTGTTCTGATAACCTTATTGTGTTGTGTTGTGCTGGTAGCACTTAGTACATTTAATTTATGGTTGATTACACTTTTGCTTACCACTGTTATGTGGATCCGAATCGTAATTGAGGTAATCCGTTCATGTGGCTGATGATGATGATGATGACATGCCAACCTCATCCTTTAATTATTTATTTAAAATTTACTCTCATTATCAATTCTACTTAAGGAGGAATTTGTGTGTTTTGTCTTTCCAACATTTTTCTTCTTTTTTTTTGTTCGCTGTTTTCCTTTATATCCGTTTTCTAGGTAATCAGGTGAAGGGTAAATGTTCACCTATTATGTGCTTAGAGTAAACGTTTCGTAAACGAATAAAACTTTTCATTGCGAAAATAAATATGTACATAAAAGTGTATAGAGTATAAAAAGAAAAACTGAGTCACCCAAATCATAAGTATGTATGGATATACATAGGTATTTGTTAGTTTACCTTCTTTTCTCCTTCCACGTTATCATATTGATCTGTGATGGTACGAAAGTAAAACAAAAGTGTACGCAGAAGAAAAAGAAAAAAAGCATCAAAATCGGCCAACCGAATTAAATGGTTAAATTATGGCGAAGACGAGGTCATATCATCATTTTTATTGTTTTTGTTTTCTTCGTTGTTGTTGTTGTTTTCGTTGTCCCTTGAGGAATGTTTACAATACCCTATAGAAAGTTAAGGGCCCTGAAATGAAAATCCCTTTAGATATAATATACCGTCTTCATTGCCGTAGCCGTTGTCGTTGTCGTCGTGTTGGCCAGCAGGTCATATCGATTTGTCTAGAACATTGGGTTTATTTTAGAAGTGTTATGGCAGACAGTCGTCGAGTCGGACGGGGACCGGGACATACCCTATTCTGAAAAGCAAACCGATAAAGCGATAGAATGATGATAAAGCAAAAAAGAATCCTTATACGAAAATAGAGCAATTAGGTATTGACATTGTTTCGCTTAGTTTTTATTATTCGCAATTCGCACTTGTGGTGCGCTTTTGAAAGCACACAATTCTCTTTCTATTTATATATTATATACGGTAGGTGCCGTTATGCTTTTGTATACATACATATACATATGTATGCATATGTAGGTTTAGGTTTCCACTTAGGCAAGCTTACATTTTGATGATGGAGTTTATAGTGGGCGGCTTTATAAGTTGATATAACATAGGTACCTACAAAGAAAGTTTATTTCAGCTTTAGCTGAAATCAAACCATTCCGCCCACTCTAAGTTTCACAGCATCTTTATCTATACATATGTACATAGGTTTAGTGATGGTACTCTGCCGGTTTATCATCTTTGGATTTGGAGAGGTCTCGATGTGATCTTATGTAGCCGACTATAAGTGAGTGCGGCAAAAATTGAGAATTGTGCAATATTTATGTATGTGGGTGATTCTCTGATTGGTATCGATGATGATGAGGATTCAAATTAATGTTATTGAGTTTCTTATGACAGCATTAAGATTTAAGACGATAAGATTTGTCCTTTGCTAATGTGTGTTTTTTTCCTTTCTTTAATTTGTCACGTAATTTTATTCATATAAATAAATTATTTTTTCATGTTTTTATTACTGACATAAAAAGACGGACACACTTTTGGGAAGAAAATATGATTTAGATTGTAATTGATTGAAAATAATTATTAATAGAATTTGATACTTTTTGTTCGATTCAATTTTAATAATGTTGGTTTTAGTATTGTCCAATAAAATGTACATATTGTTACAAGAAGTATGATTTCGTTGGCTTCTCTTATATTTTGTAATTTTACCTTTAAGTGAAGAATACATTCTAACTGAACAAGAGGCTGGAATGCCAACCACCTTTATATCGATATTTCTATGCAGTAAACCAAATTGTCATTTAAAGATCTTTGAAATATGTGCACCCAATAATAATCTTAGAATGGGTTGGGTTTGATATCCCGGTTTTTATATTCACGTTTCTTAAGATCCCGATTTTAAAATCCCGTCTTTTATAAATCTTGCTTTTTATAATCCCGATTTTTTAAAATCCCGCTTTTTGTAATCCCGTTTCTTATAATCCCGTTTTTTATTATCCCGATTTTGCAATCAAAACTAGTTGTTTAAATTTCAAAAATCGCGCGATTTTTCAAAATTAAACAACTAGTTTTGATTGCAAAATCGAAATTATAAAAAATTAAAACAAATTAAAAAATGAGGTATTTTTCTTAATTCATTTTATTGTAACCTTTAACAAATATAACATATCAAAAAATAAGAACATAAAGTAAAGTAGTATTCTTTAAAAACAAACTCAAATCAATTAACAAAGTCAACGATAGCAGTAAAACCATTATCGAGAGGTATAGATTTGCTGGATGTTGTCATATGCGGCCTTGAAATCGATGAAAATATGGTGGGTGTCGATTTGATGCTTTTGGGTTTTTTCCAGGATCTGCCGTAATGTGAATATTTAATCGACTGTGGAATTTCCTGGTCTAAAACCACACTTATAAGGACATATCAGGTTGTTGACGATGGGCTTTAGACGTTCACATATTACGGCAGAGAAGATTTTGTAGGCGATGTTAAGTAGACTGATTCCTCTATAGATGGTGCAGTTTAGAGGGTCTCCTTTTTTCAGGATCGCTTTCGATTACTTGTATTTAAAAGAAAATTCGGGGCCTTCAAGGCCAAAAACAACGACGTTTTATGGTCAAAATACACAAATAAATGTCATTTCCTATTTTTAAAGACCAGCGAGCCAAATTGATTTCTTCTTGGGTTATTGTTAAGAGATTCGAAACAGTTATAATTAGTAAAGAAGTTACGACAAATTTTAAATTAAAACAATTTTAACCCACCAAAAAAAAAAAAAAAACAATTAGTACCGTTCTGAAATCGGTTCTATTCTTTTCACCAGGACTTACTTTAAAATACTTTTGATATTTTGTATTATGTGGAATCTCGCATAATTGAACACCTACAAAACGGGACTTGTTTAAGTTATTAGATCGTTCAAGTTACGGAAAGAAAAGCCTCGATGCATTAATTTTTTAATTATACATTTAAGTAACTGATACAAAGTGTAAATGTATTCAAACCTTGAACTTCTGAAGAAAAGTGTTATTCTAAATTGCTTAGTTTTCTGGAAATCATTTTTCAGTGCACTTTCTATGGGGTTTTGAAGAATTCTATGAATTTAAACGTCCATTGATACGCAAGTAATTTGTTCAAGTTAAAGAATTTCACATGTCTTAATTATTTAACTTTAAAATTTGTAAGTTAAGAAATCATAAAAATTGGCTGTCCAATTTGCGGAATACAAAAAAAGGAAAATAACATGTTGTATAGTTATTGGATTATTCTAGAGAGTTTACTGTATTCCTTTGTATTTAGTTACCCAATTTAATTCGGTATTTCTTCAAAAAACTACTCATCCCGTTCCTTTTATTTTGTCTATCACTGTATTTAATTTGTTAAGCGTTCAACTACGGAAATCAACCAGAACTACAAAAGGATCAAATATGTTTTATTTCCTTTTTTTGCAATTCATATAGTTACCTATGCATAACAACCCGCCGCGAATTAAGCCTTTGATTTATGTACAGGTATGTAGAAATAGGTATATTCAATCAATCCTGTTCGACCTAAATAAATGCGCAAACGAATTCTTCCGCCCTACTTCCTTTTTTCTATACACTATACCGCATTCTTCCAGTCACTTTCATTTCATCGTTGTCATCATAGTTGTGGCTGCCCAGCATCAGTGCCAGCGTCAACGCTGCCACCGCCACGCCTCCGTAGTTGTCGTTCGTCGCATACGATAATGAATAAGTCGGAACAATTATCCTTAAACTGGATCAAGCCATATTGGTTTCTGGTTTCTTCCTGGATCCCTTTTGAATTAAAATCATAATAATAATAATGGATCAAAGATGAGAAGAGAAAACAAAAATACCTCTACCTACTATATAAAAATAAAAACAGGAAAGGAGTGCCAGGTTATTGGTATACAAACAAAAAATATAAGCCTATATGAAAACAGGACGTGTCGGTGTTTACAATTTGTTGTTTTTATTATAAATTTTTTCCTCTATTTGTAGAGGTAGGGGTATGTTAGGAACCTATACCTGTTTCATTTTAAAAGTGTTCAAAGTGCACAGGTTTTTCCTGGTTTCCTTATGTTTTATGTGTGTGTGTTGTATTTTTATTTTTAATAGTCCATCCCAAAGAAAACAAACAAAACGGATAAAAGGAATTAAAAAAAAAATAAGAAAAAAAACAACATGAAACAGATTCTCGGGATATAATCAGAAACCGCAAACTCGTCCTATTTACGTACCGAACAAGCTCATTTATTCACGCAAACAAGTATGCCATTTCTAGCCGTAAGCGGCCGGTAAGCCAGAGAGCAGCTGCTGAACTGGATATCTTCCTGATCCCGACCCGACAAAACGACCAAACGGCCCTTTTGTTCGCCAACTTCCAATTATCTCCTTCCTCGTGCTACCGTTTTTCTGACGTCTTGTTGGTGGATATAGGTACCTTACCTACCTTTATAGGTATTTTTTTACATTTACATTGTTAGATTTTATTTATAAAAGGTGTTTTTTTTTAATGTAATAAAACTTTCTCTACAGACAAATGGATGAGATTAGACAATTCATAATATGGAAATTTAAATTAAATCGCACTAAATTGAATATATTTTTTTTTAAGGAAGCAGTTTTGTTTTGTGTTATTGTGCGATTTATCTTTTAAAGTATCTTTGGTTTAATCAAAGTTCTATTCAGTATCTAAAGTGGACGGCCAGTTTGTGGCCATTGTGGATTATCTTTAATCCACAATGATTATTCCACTTGGAAAATCATCCTAATTAAAGAATGATTTTAATCACACTTTTTTAATCGATAAGTGTTATTTAACAAGAGGCTATGGAAATTCGAGAATTAAATCGGAATTGAATCAGGGCTTAGCTCCGTGTAGTAGTTGGGTGTTGTAGGATCTGGGGGCTTATGCTGTAACTTTTCCTACACACCAAGTGCTTACTTTACCTCCTCGTGGTAACCACCGGATACTGGTTATATCTCTAGATATAACTTGCGAAACTTGTAAGCGCGGGTGCAAATCGGGAAAAAAGCACCTTATCAACGGCCCAACAAATTTGGAGGTTAGTGCGAGGGGCTAACAACCCCTCCACAGTAAAAAATTTTGAAAGTTATGAGAGAGATACCAGCCTCGGATAATGAACCCCCTCTTATGGTAACCAGACCCGGAACGACAACGGACTACGCATTGAGAGTTTGTACCTGGAATGTAAGAACCCTCTACACTCCAGGTGCAACTCAGAAACTTGAATCTGTCCTCTCGCAGTATAAGGCAGATATTACTGCGATCCAGGAAATACGATGGATAGGATCAGGGAAAATGAAGAGAAAGAATTGCGACATTTATTATAGCTGTCATCAAAGACTGCATATATTTGGATGCGGGTTCGTCGTGGGAAATCGGCTTAGATCGAAAGTCATGGATTTCAAGCCAATAAGTGATCGCCTGGCTGTGATCCGCATCAAGGCCACATTACAGAACATCAGCATAATATGTGCACACGCCCCTACCGATGATGCTGAGGAGTCTAGCAAGGAGGATTTCTACGACCTCCTGGATAGAGCCTACGGAGCCTGTCCAGAGTACGACGTCAAAATCGTACTCGGAGACTTCAATGCAAAAATCGGGAAGGAAGACATCTTTGGCGGATTAGTTGGAAAGCACAGCCTCCACGAAGAAACAACAGATAACGGCTTCCGACTAATCGACTTTGCTGCAGCTCGTAATACGGTGATAAGTAGCACTAGGTTTCCAAGACGGAAGATCTACATAGCAACCTGGCGATCTCCGGATGGTCGAACCACCAACCAAATCGACCATGTGCTAATCGGTGCAAGGCACGCATCCAACATCTTGAACGTGCGCACTTTCCGAGGAGCAAACGTCGACTCTGACCACTTTCTGGTAGTGGCTAAGTTTAGAGCTCGAATATCAAACGACAAAAAAACACGTGCGGCCCAAAGAAAGAAGTTCAACATCGGTTGCCTTAGCACATTGGAGAATGCCAGAGACTACAGTGAGCGCCTGAGCGAGCGACTCTCCGCCGCCGTCCTCCCAAATACTACAGACGTCAACACATTGTGGAACCAATATCGCGAAATAATAAAAAATGTAGCCGAGACCACCATAGGTTACCAGCCACCCCCGAAAAAGAACCCGTGGTATGATGATGAGTGCGTGATATTGAAAAGAGAGACGGAAAATGCACGTGTGCAGATGCTGCAACGGAAAACAAGAGCAGCAAGGGAAGAGTACCGCACGAAAAGGAGAAATGAGAAAAAGACCCTGCGAAGGAAGAAAAGAGCATCCGCAGTTTCTCAGCTCAAAGATCTAGAGGAGTCTCGGACCAAGAGCAACACCCGACGTTTCTTTAAAAGGTCGAAGCAATTAGCTTCTGGTTTCAGAACCGGGACACAAGCTCTTCGAAACAGTGAAGGAAACCTAGTCACCGAAGCACAGGGAATTGTAGATGTTTTCAAGCAGCACTTCCAACAGCTGCTGAATGCGCAAAATGTCGAGCAAAATAATGACGAAAGAGAAGCAAGACCAGTCAATGAGGACCCAGTCCCAACCCCCAGCAGAGAAGAGGTAGAAAGAGCCATCCAAAAGCTAAAAAATAACAAGTCTGCCGGGTCGGATGGCATACCCGCGGAACTCTTTAAACATGGAGGAGGTGTTTTGATAAACCGCATGCATCAGGTCGTCACCAAAGTGTGGGAGGAAGAATGCATGCCCACTGACTGGTCGATAAGCTCCATATGCCCCATCTACAAAAAAGGCGATCCGATGTTATGCATAAACTACCGTGGCATATCCCTGCTTAATGTTGCATACAAAATCCTATCCAACGTACTGTGTGAGCGTCTTAAACCTTTCTGCGACACAATAATCGGCACGTACCAGTGTGGCTTTAGGCCAGGCAGAACAACGATAGACCAAATATTCACACTGAGGCAGATCCTGGAAAAGACCAACGAATTTCAAGTCGAAACCCACCATCTTTTCATCGACTTTAAAGCTGCTTATGATAGCATCCACCGCCAAGAGCTTATGATGGCGATGTCTGAATTCGGGATCCCGAACAAACTGATCCAGCTGTGCCGCATGACGCTAAACAATACGCAGTGCAGTGTGCAAATGGGTAACAGCTCATCCGAGTTATTCCAAACTTGCGCAGGGTTTAGACAAGGAGATGCGTTGTCATGTGACTTCTTCAACATAGTCCTGGAGCAGATAGTACGTAAGGCAGGTGTGAGCACGGAGGGCACTATCTTCAACAAATCCACCCAGCTCCTAGGCTATGCGGACGACATAGACATAATCGGTCGATCCAAGAGAGCTGTGCTTGAGGCCTTCACAGCGATTGAAGAACAGGCGAAACTAGTTGGTCTTGAAGTGAATGAGGACAAAACAAAGTACATGTTATCAACAAACAAAGCAACATCTGTCCACCGCCCAGGACAAAACGTCACTGTTGGTAGCAGCAATTTCGAGGTAGTTAAGGAGTTCACCTACCTTGGAACAAGCATCAATCCCACGAACGACACCTTAGTGGAGATCCGAAGAAGAATTACCCTAGCGAACCGCTGCTGCTTCGGTTTGGCCAAACAACTGGGTTCAAAACTCCTCACTCGAAAGACAAAGTGTCTGCTATACAAAACTTTGATTTTACCAGTCCTACTCTACGGCGCCGAGTGCTGGACGATAAGTAAAAAAGGGGAATTGATACTGGGCACTTTCGAAAGAAAAATTCTTCGACGGATTTTTGGTCCCGTATGCGACGATGGCGAATGGAGAAGAAGATACAACCGAGAACTGTATGAGCTGTACCAAGATGTGGATGTAGTCCAGAAGGCCAAGAAAAGACGACTACATTGGCTCGGCCACATCGAGCGAATGGACGACAACGCTCCAGCCAAGAAAGTCTTCTCATCCCAGCCCCCAGGTTCAAGACGACAAGGAAGACCGAACCTACGGTACAAGGACCAAGTGACTGCGGATGCCAGAGCGCTTGGTCTCGGTGACTGGAGAGTGCATGCGAGGGATCGTTCACGATGGAAGACTGCAGTATCTCAGGCTGAGACCCTTCATGGATTGTGAGCCGGATAAGTAAGTAAGTAAGTTAGCTCCGTGTATACCTTAATCCGATCGGAAATATGTTTGTATACCGGAATCGACGAATTGAGGAATCGAGTTAAGCTTAAAATGTCATTTCAATTCCATTTAAATTTAATCTTTCGAATCAATGCCGCCATATACATACATATTATGTCCCTGGATATAAATCACAATTCGGGTTCGATTCGATTCCTCAGCCTACTCTTGTAACCGGGGTACGATACAGATTTAACGCAATGTAAACAAATTTTCCCTAAGTATTTCATAAGTCAATAGTCAGTTAGTTTAGCAGGTTAAAAGATTTAAGGGCGACTTATAGTTATCATTGGTTTTTATTATGAAAAACCAATCACTGGAATTTTTGACAGGTCGGTTATAGCTATTATTGAAAACTTTTGTCATTGCAACAAAGTTTTCTGATTGGAATCATTCATTTGAGGTTAGAGTTGATCAATGGAAGTCAAACTGGCAAGTGCGAATGTAAAGAAAATGAAACGTTTTCGGTGGAACCATTATTTTCCGAAATGTGAAAAATAAAATAAAGGGTGATTTTTTAGCTATTATCTTTTTGGCAACACTGGTTTAAACTGGCTTGCGAATTATTGAATTTTACTCGTATTATCGAAATGCGTGCTCTTTTAAGAAAGTTCATCGCGTGCTTCTTCCATTTTATGGTCAGGTTAATCGACCCACTGAAGCGGCTATTCGGGCTATTGTAACTAAATTTCGCACCAAATTTACATTGTTGGACATTAAACCACCAACACGCTTACGTAGAGTACGAACTGAACGCAGCTTTATCGGCCAGTGTTAATGATGACCATCAATTATCGATTCGTCCAATTCGCAGCAATTGGGCCTCTGTTACTCAACAACGTGCAAAATTTTGTGGAAAGATTTAGGTGTGATGCCTTTCAAAATACAGCTGGTGCAAAAATTGAAGCCGATCAACCTACTACAACTTAAAATTTTTGGTGAATGGGCTCTTGGAAATTTGGCCGAAGATCCACTTTTTTACCGAAAAATTGTGTTCAGCGACGAAGCTCAAACTGAAATAAGCAGAATTGTCGATTTTGGAGTGAATATTAGCCAGAAGCATTGCAAGAGCTACCAATGCATAAAGAAAAAGTCACAGTTGGTGAGCGCTACGGCGAGATGATATCCAACTTTTTTTTTTGCCCAAAATGCAAGAGCTTGACTTTCATAACATGTGGTTTCAAGAAGACGGTGCCACATGCCACACAGCAAGCGCAACAATGGACTTATTAAAAGGCGAGTTCGGTGAACATTTTATTTCACATTCGGGACCGGTCAATTGGCCGCCTAGATCGTGGACCATTTGAGGCACAGTCAAAGTCAACATTTGCATGAAATAATCTTCAAACATTATATCGGGTCAAAGAGAAAGATGCTCAGTATGCTTTGACATTTCATCATGAATAGACTTACTAACAAGCAACGCTTGCAAATCATTGAATTTTATTACCAAAATCAGTGTTCGGTTCGAAATGTGTTTCGCGCTTTACGCAAATTTTATGCGTTTTTTTTTTTTTTAAAGTTCTCAAGCTCTTAAAAAATCACCCATTATATTAAACAATGTCCTCTTTTCAATGGAGGACAATAAATACATAATGGGTGATTTTTTAAGAGCTTGAGAACTTTTTTTAAAAAAAAACGCATAAAATTTGCGTAAAGCGCGAAACACATTTCGAACCGAACACTGATTTTGGTAATAAAATTCAATGATTTGCAAGCGTTGCTCGTTAGTAAGTCTATTCATGATGAAATGTCAAAGCATACTGAGCATCTTTCTCTTTGACACCATGTCTGAAATTCCGCGTGATCTGTCAAATACTAATGCATGAAAATCCTAACCTCAAAAAAATCACCCGATATTATATGGACCGGACCGTACTATCGATTCAAATAAAGATTTCGTGCATTTTTCTGAATTGTATGGGGTTTTTTTTTGAAAAACTTTCCTATAGCTTTTAAAAAATCACCCTTTAAAAGAAAAGTTCTGAGTTAAATAATATATTTTTTTTTTTCAAAAGAAAAAATCTAAAACTTATCAGCTTCGTTTTGACACCAAACTTTAAAAAATTCGACTCCCTTAATCGCTTTTTAAACTCAAAAAGAATAATTTTAATGATAAAAACCAATGAAAGCTATAACTGGCCCCTAAGAGTGAAAAAGTCCATGAAGGTTTGATCTAATTGAATGAGTACATTATCAACTTTACAAATAGTCTTTAGTGAGAAATAATTTTCAAAGGATATCAATAATCTAAGAAATATTTTTTGTTTTGCTTTCAAAGTTCACTCGAGCTATTAAAAACCATACTTTATCTAAGGTACAATGTACCTATACAGTACATATAATGTATGCATTCAACTATGTATCATGTATTTATAGATATAGAAAAATAGATTTAATGTGAAATCAATGTCAATATGAAGGAGGAGCTCGTAAATGCAGTGAATTATAAATCTTCTTCCTTTTATTTGTATATAATTCAATTTTTTCATCGATCGTAGTATGTTGGGGGAGAGTAAAAATAATTTCTTAACATGATGTGTATCACACTATCAGTGATTTGTATTTTGATTTAATTCTTTTTTTTTTCAATTAAGTTTCACGAAAGTAATAAAAACAAATACGAAAAAGGAGGTACATCACAGTGAATTTAGTTTTTGTATGCTATGTATATGTTTAATATGACAGTTTAATTAATTATTCTATTATTATTGACTACAAAATATAAAGTTGCACAGACAAAATTATAATTCGGGAGACTTAAACCTTTAAACTGCGTCGGTTTTTTTTTAATTGTTCAAATTATTATATTTCATTTGAATTATATAATTGGAGAGTTTATGTTTCTAAGATTTCTGAGAATTTTCTTACACAGATTGACAGAGCAGGAGAATGAAACATAAACACAATTCACTATTCACTATTCATTCTCACCTAGCAATCAAATTAGATTTTCGATAGAGAATTCTTGAGAAATCAAATTATAAAAATTCTTTTCATAGATTTTGGAAATCTCCGAGATCTTTTAAAATATAAACTGTCTAAATTAATTTTGTTTTTGAATATACATAACTAATACGTCAAAATTTTAAACTTCATTTTGCTGGTCTAAATTGATGCATTAGAAATTAAATAGAAAAAGTTCCACATACGTCACCGTTTCCCGACAGAATTATTGCTTAATAACAATACACACACATATTATACTTTTTTCGAAATAAACTGTAAGTTCAGTGGTGCTATTTAATTTAAATTAAACTAGCTGACCCGATGAACTCTGTTCAGCCTTAGATTGAATGAATGTATTATTCCAATGATTTCATTCTGAATTATGTTGTTTAGGTCTTCTACATCTATACTCTTAACCATTCATTATTTGTATAGTTAGTAATAATTTTTGAGAACACTTTAATAATAAGTTCGTCTTTTTGCAGACATTTTGAGAAATGTACTCAATTCGCTGGATTCGTTTATAGCTACTCGACAATTACCGAAAGTCAGCAGATCAGAGCAATTTTCAGGAGATGTTTCATTAAGCAATGATACTCTCATGTTTGTTGTCAGATGAATTTCCTTCACATAGCGCCATAAATTCGATAATTTGCGACAAACATTTATTTCGTCGTCAGTCGTTGATCTTGGAATCATTGGCAGTGTTTGGCGGAAATCGCCAAACAGTAAAATCATTGCACCTCAATAACATCTCGAATCATTGCACAGATCTTTCAACGTTCGGTAAAATTCTTCTAATAGACGTTTATGCGTCATTGTAAATTCATCCAAGATGATGATTTTCAATGCTGTGATAAAACTTTGGCCATTGCTTATTTTTAACACTTTATGTCAAGTCACACGGAAACGCAATCGAACAAGATCAAAAGTATTTTATGTCCGTCCCCAGTTCTAAGCTACCTCCCGAAGAAATTTCAGCCAAATTAAAAAAAAAAAAAAACCTACTGGTTTCCGACCTCCCTAGCCAGTCTACCAGTTTTAAAACTCAAAAACTTTTTGCACAAATTTTCGTAAAAAAGTGTGCTTTATTTTGGTTAAAACTTGTTTTAGAAAAAAACACTGTTTGGGAGCATTTTGGAAATAAGTTTTTAAATGGACTTATTTTGTTCTGCGGAGGTATGATACCGACTTTCTGTCAATATTTCAAGCGAGAATACTTCAAAAATTGTGTTAAAGAATGTTTGGCACGACTTTGTGTTTATAAAATCCTAAATTGCATTTTTGATTTACATGTTTTTCTTGGCAGAAAGCTAAGACCTGATTTTGTCAATAGGGATAGACACAAGATGGATAATATTGGTTGTTTATACCTTAGAAATTTTTATTTTGTTTGTAGTTTTTAATTAAAGAGGGTTTTCTCTTTGAGTTTTTCTTGCAGTTTGGTGCTCAATCATTATTTTAATGTCATTTAAAAGCAGACGTTTTATTACACGTATTTCATTGAAACCCATATGTCAAATTCGAAAAACGAATCGCCTGAATTTCCATTTTGAAAGTTTTTTTTTTATCTGATATTTTTCAATTGCTGCTAATAAGTTATTAAAAATAAAACAAAAATACTGAAAAATTTAAGTTAAACTACAATTTTTGCTTAAATCATTTAAACGTCTTTTATGTGTAAAAAATAATTAACAGATTTTACAAATATTTTCCCATTTAAAATCTTTCTTTGACGAGTTTATAGTATTTAAATACTATATTTGTTAATTTAATTCAAGTTTTAATCTCTTTTTATCCTTATTTCCGGATTCTTTATATCAAATTTAAATAAAACTACCATATCACTATAGAGTGTAAGATATACATATATGTATACATAATGTCCATAAATTGTATGCATGTGTATTATGTTGAATCCCTATAAGTTTAAACCCGCTAGCGAATTTTTAATTGATTTCATCTCTCTTACATAACAATAAAATCATTTTTCGAGAGTAAAATATTTTTACATACACACACATTCAACACACACATACAAACAAACACTGTATAAGAGCAAATGTTCTGAGCTCTGACAACACGTCTTTTTTTTACTTTTTTCTTCTTAAAATGACAAATAGACACACAATCTGCGACAGCTTTTTACCCCCCAATTACAAATGCTGAAGAACCATCATCCCCCGAAAACAAAAAAAAAACACATCCCCAATGCATGCATTTTCTACCCTTAGTGCGATGCTGAGCTGATATAGCATCTCTTTGGAAGCTGAAGCTGCTGCTATGCTTTAATGAAAGCAGAATGAAAAGTCGCTTTATTTACCATGCTCCTCGACTCTTTGAACAACTAAATCCCTTGATTGTTGTTACATATGGTTGAAAAGGGTTACCAAACCCCTAGATGAATCTACTGAATCTTTTTTCAATAAACTGTTTTTGCGATAAAAACATTGGTCGACATAGTTTTCTTAATGGCTATAAAATTTTACTTTTCCAATGAGTTTTGGTGGCTTCAAATCAAATCCACCTTCAAAATTAATATATCACGACAAGGTTTTGAAATATTTCTTTTAAAAATTTATAAAGTAGATTTTTTAAATAAAATCAGTGAGGTTATTCCAAATCTACAATTTCTTTCTTTCTTCAATAATAATATTGAAATATTTATTTTATTTCATATAATGTTCGAAAATTCGTCATAAGTTGTAAGATTTCAGCTGCCTTACAAAAAAACTGAAAGAAACGCTAAACCATTTTGTGCTGAAACAGTTTTGAAGAAAAAAAAAGCAAAACGGTTTGAAAGTAAATTTAGTTCTTGTAACGAATCCGTCGTCTTAAATATATTGAAAAATATAATAATAATGTTGAAAACGGGTATTTTTAAAACTTGAACAATTAAAATTAGAGTTTGGATTCGAAATCAGCACTAAAAATTAATTCCAAAACATATTTTCCAAAACTATTAAAGTATCACATTCAAGGTTTTCTCAAACTTTATACATGGTAAAATAAAGACTCATTAGTTATAATGAGAATTTCCAGAAACTAATTTAGATATACTAAAATGCTTAAAATTGTATCTAAAAGAGAAAGATTTGTACTTTTCAAAATCGTCATACAATTTATTGTTAAGAGATATTTTGAGCTTAAATTCTTCTTAAAAACCCCGTTATCGGTTGTTTTGGGTATTTTTAAATTTACAAATTTTAAAAACATGACGTGATAGACAAATTTAATTGAGAGTTTCGAAGTTAGGACATTTTAATCCTTAAAAAAGGATTGCTTTGTTTGTGGGACAAAAAAAACGTAATTTTGTCGACAAATGAAATCTTTAAATTGTTCGTTTCCTCTTTATTGAACATTTTTCTTTTAATATCCAAAAGTTTTTACAATTAAAAATCAAAAAAACTACACTACGGCAACCCTGTTTGATTGGTTGAACTAAAATTGAAAATATGCTCCTATTTTTCTGGTGCTCTCCGAGAGGAGCAGCGTTTTTGTGTTGCATTGTGCGCTGTGCGAAACTGTTTAAGCTGATTGTAAATTTTGAAGTACCATACCAACTACACTATGCTGCCTACTATACATTTCACATTCTAGATGTTTACCGCTCTCTGGGCTCTGTGTTGCTCCAGTTCAGCTCGCGTTGTCGTCGGTGGGTCCGTCGCTCGGTCGGTTGGTCGGTCGGTGTCGTATATATGCTTCCTCCTGTTTTCTATAAACTACACATATGTTGATTATGTAGGCATAGCCTAT
Organism: Eupeodes latifasciatus; assembly: GCA_920104205.1. Classification (NCBI taxonomy): domain Eukaryota; kingdom Metazoa; phylum Arthropoda; class Insecta; order Diptera; family Syrphidae; genus Eupeodes; species Eupeodes latifasciatus. The sequence goes on from OV049926.1 coordinate 78,392,815, forward strand.
GCACCTACATAGATATGGAGGAGGTATTGTAGAAGGCATTTGGAACCAACGAACGTACACGACACAACCCCTCGCTAGTAAGAGTCCTCATTAAGAAGAGCAGCCAAATAGTTGTTTTTTATATCTTTCTCTTGCTATTTTATCATCTCTGTGTCCACAAACCTCATAACTCGTGATGATAGGAGTCAGAAAGTTTTGAATTTGAGAACGAACGCGTTCAATAAAAGCCGAAAACTAAAATTAAAACGAAAGCGAAAGCGAAACTCATTTCGAGCCAAGTGGGGATCACCTAATTTATTTTTTTGCAATTTTTCCGTTCGGGACATCTTGTAATTTTTTCGTGTTCCCAATAAAAACATTTGAATTGGTGGTGGTCCTATCGTCCTGGTCCTGGTGCTGGTGGTAGTGTTGGCCCCTTTTGTTCCTGTAGCCCAGTGTTGTCGTTATAGTCACTTCTATTGTCCTCTTTCCATGTATGTCCTATTTCCAAGATTTATTATTAGAACTCATATGTTATGTTCTATACGCTTCGTTTGTTACAAAACTGAAGAAAAAGAATTCAACAAAAAATAAAAAATGAAGTGATTTATTGAAGCAAGTTGTCATCTTCATGTTGTTGACATCTGGTGATTCAGCTCACTGAACCAAGAAAAGTGTGCCAAATATACCAAAAGAAAAGCATCGAGAAAAAGAAAATACTTTTTTTTTGTGGGTTGGGCGGCAGAGTAATGTAGCCCGAATCGGACGGAGGAGCCCCCTTTTTGTTTTATAGCGTTCAGCATCAGAAGTCGTTGGCAATTTCACCTCATTCTTAACTATTTTGCTCTTTAATTCAAAAATACAGCTGTGTTAATGAGTAATTTTGTATTCCGTTTTCTTAATGAATGTTGTTTACTTTAGAAGAAAAATTAAAGAAAAAGAATGCGTGTGATTATTTAAGTGTTTGACATTATTAATTTTTGTTTTTGTATCGTCATTACCGTCAAGTGAAAGTATTCTTTTTTTTACTTTACTTAATACTTGACGGCGGTGTTGTCGTTAAGAGATAAATAAGCAATTATTTTTGGATCATAACAGGAACGAAAATAATCTTAATTTATTTTGGTTACGGTTGACAGAAAAAAAAACAGTTCTTAATTGGGCTATGGATTAAGCAATAAACACATCCAACAGAAAACATTTCATAATTTATATTTTATAAACATCCTTTGTGCAAACAAAATTTATATACCAACTTAAAATATATCCGCTATTGGTTTATACATGTCATACATTACTTACATACTTTAAGTATGTACAAATTCCAGATTATTTCGCTATTTACAGAATGTTCTTTAATATTTATTTCTGGTTTTGAGTTTGAACCCAATTTAAAGATCAGTTAGAGCTATTATTGGTTTTCATCATTGAAACCAATCATTGGAATTTCGACTGTTAAATTGTAGCAATTGAATTATATATATTTTTTTATTTTTATTTTTCTGAATGAAATCAATCGGAAAGGGGCCAATTATTGCTATTATTGGTTTTCATTATTGAAAATTTTGTTTCGAGATTTAAAATTGATTAAGGGAGTCAAATTTGTAATGTTTGGTGTCAAAATGAAGCTGATCAGTTGTAGTTTTTATCTACACTATTTAACCCAGAAATTCTTCTTTAAGTTTATTTTTAATTTTTCAATGATGAAATCTTTTTCAATGAACGATAGTTGATTTCACATTTCGGAACATAATCGTTCCACTGTTCTCACTTGTCAGTTTTGTTTTCAATGATTAACTCTAAACTCAAATTTTTGATTTTAATCAAAAAATGCATAATTCCAATCCAATTCCAATTTTTTCAATTGCAAACATTTCCAATGAAAGATATAACTTAGCTGTCAAAAAAAAATTACTTGTTTCAAGTCATTGGGCAGCTTCAGACAACACAAGGGACTTCATTTGCAGTCAACTTCATCCTTTGAACGTGAACTTTGACCAAGGCAACTAGTTTGTTTTTCAAGTGTCATGAATTTAAAATTCAGAAGTTTACTTCACAAACCTCTACTTCAAGTTCATAGTACAAAAACCACCAAAATCATTATTTTCTATAAAACACTCCTCAGGCAAGCTACAAGTCCATCACGATTTGTATTTTGTATTTTAAAGAAATATTACTTATATCTTTTCAAATTTACGAGGAACCTTTTTAAAGCATTAAATAAAGTTGTGCCGAAAAAAAATAAATCATTGAGTAATAAAGTTTAGCTTTTAGTTGAATTAAAAAACATGATCAATTGTCATTTTGACATAAGTTGGCTTGACTTGATATTTAGGGAAATTTTTCTTGACTAACTTTCCAGTCAACTTTCCAATAAAGTTGCCTTAATTGGAAGGCAATTTTTTGGCAGCTGGCCAATGAGATGCTACAAACTTGCCTTACTTTCAAGTCTCTTATGTCGGCTGAACCTGCCCATTGTCAATGTTGCGTTAAAATGATAGTAAAGTTTGGCAAATTTAAACCAAGGTGTCATTACTTTAAAACTTGGAACTTTACTAACTAAGTTAAATTACTTTCAGTTGAAAAAAAATTAAAATTTAGGTGAAATTTCGACAAAAATATACTTGAGTTAATTGTCAGGTTCAGGCGACATAACACGCCGCCGCACAGTGTGTTGAATGTAGGGGCACCAAGGAAAAAAATGAAAAACATGTTTAAAGTTTTAAAGTTTCATTTGAAAATGAGAATGAATATACATATATATGCTTCAAACATTTTTTTTTTTGGTTTACCGCGTTTATTTTCCGAAACCTGGTTTTTGGACATATTCTGAAGACACCCAATGTTCATAGGAAAAGTATGTGGTTGGTCAAGCTGTGATCAGTGAAACGTTGGTTAAAATCGCTTTCAATTTTATCCAGTTTCTCGGTCAATTTGTTCATTTCGTCCTTTATCCACTCTCTTAAATCCTTCATCTCCTTCTTCATCAACATTTCAAACAGCGACAATTTGTTTTTGGTGTCAGGTGTTTGTGCCATATTGGGGTTAGATTGATTTGCGCCAATTTTACCTGTAGAGCGTAGTACGTGCTCTTTTTTGTTCATTGGGCAGTGGCAGTGGCAAAGGCAAATAGTCGGTGAAGTAAATTTTGAAAATTGATGATTTTAAAGGGCGATTTTGGAGGAAAATGTATTGCAAGCGCGGTGGTATAACGCTTATGCACAATTTGAAACACTTTTGTTTGTATACATTAATTATATTTAATATAACTTGAAGTAATAAGCACCACAGCAAAAATTAGCGTCTAGCTTGTCATAGTTTGACAATGTTTATATATGTACATACGTTTGAGCACAAGGAAGAAAGGTATTCTTTTAAATTAATTTCATTTTTAGGCTCCAAAATACTTTCCACATTTAATTACCTTAGCACACACTGCAAAACATATGTGGAACTTTGATTGATAGTGCAGACAACCATACCTCAAAAAGCACACATTCTGTTAAAAATGCATGAAAACAATAGGTTGTATTAAGGAAAAAGGCAGGTAAAGGCAGATGAATCTTCCTTTTCTTAAAAGATCTTAATCTTGTCTTTATTTTCTAAAATAAATTTTTAGAACAAGTACTGACACGCGAAAAGTAGGTCTATTTAAATAAAGCACTCTCTACGCAATAATAACCCAGATTTTAACCTTGATTTTAAACCCTACAACTTGCAGTTAACGAATTACAAAAAATTGAGAATAACTGTGCTTATCAGAGATCATGAAATAATTAAAACTTAATTTGTTATTGTTTATTAATCTTGAGCGCGACGCATATTGCTTCCCTCTCTAGTTTTTTCTTATTTTGAGTTAGCCATTTAAGGTGACATTCAGAGTTGCGCTATAAGCTGGCGGTCAAGCTTTATCATAAAAACCTCTAAGATATTTTTCTCGGGATAGTTAGCTTCAATTTGGCTTATTTGAAAACAAGAAAGTAAACATTTTTTTTTTCGCTTTTTTTCCACTACCCAACACACTGTGCGCCGCCGCCGTCTCCACTGGCGGTAAATTCATCCCAATCGCAAGAGCCAGAGAGCAGACATCAAAAGAGCTGTCAAATTTTCTAGGGGTGGCATTTCATCGCATACTTTTTAGTATAATCTACAGGAATTAAACACCTCATAAAAAAAATAAATTAAGACGGCAAATGGAAATGGTTGATGTTCCAGATTTTTTAAGAACTGTCCACTTTCATTCTTTCAGAAACGTAAGCGTTCCTTAAATACTTATTTTTTTTCATTTCATCTATACTCCTTCCATATTCCTTAGATAGTTAAACTCACGCATTTTTCTTTAAATCGATTCTTTTATATTCTTAGCTTCTTAAATTCCACAGGCTTTTATTATTTTTTAATCACTTCGTCTTAAGTAACTTTTCAATCAGACGTTCTTTAAACAAAGATGAATTAAACAAAGTTTTCGCGCTTGAACAAATAAAATTTGCATACGTCGCATCGTTACCAAAATGACAGTTCTTCTTGTGATAAAGCAAGCATACTAAGAAAATATAGCTGCGATTGCAGTCTCTATTTGCGATAATAAAAGCATAAGCATGCTTTAAAGATTGCTCTACATTCATCGCTAGTGGAGACCGCATGAACATGTAAGGTTTCAATATTATCTGATTGGCCAGCTGCCAAAAAACTAACTTTTAATTGATTCAACTTTATTGGAAAGTTGACTGGGAAGTTAGTCAAGAAAAATTTCCCTTACTTACTTAGACTCCAGTCTGCTTATGTCAAAATGTCAGCTAATCATGTTTTTTCATTCAACTGAAAGCTGAACTTTAATTTATTTTTTTAATAAGCAATTTTATTTAAAGTTGTGTGCAACGTTATGTAACATAAAATATGTAAGAAGTTTTTTTGTGATTAATAATGTCGTTAACCGCTGCGTTTCTCTTATTTTGCATTCAAAGAATGCAGTTGACTGCTAATGAAGTTTCTTATGTTGTCTGAACCTTCCCATTTCAACTTTTCAAAAAAATTGCCTTAGAAAGCAATTTTTCGACAGCTGGAAAATTAGGGACGAGAAACTTGGCTTACCTCCAAATCCCATATTTTGTCTCAAACTTCCCATTTATTAAAAAACGGTGTTGTTTTTTACCTCAATAACTCATTTTATTTGTGTTTTCTTAATTTTACATTTATAAATGATTAACTTGACGGTTGATATATTTTAAAAATATGTCAAAACACACTTGTTCCATTGATTATATATTGACTGCATTCAATCTTGTGTTGGATAGGATGTCCTGGATATGTAGATTTAAAGATACCTTTTTGAACGAGTTGGATAACTAAACTGAGATTGTTGGCAAAAAATAAAAATAAATTTCAGCTATTCACAAAAAAGAAGCAAACATTTTGATTTCGAGTTCCAAAAAATATACAAATTTGAAATCAATTTTTATGATTCTTCAAATTCAAACATATGTTGAATCAGCTGTTTTATCAGGTAGCAACGGATACCAGAAATTCTTGGATACCTTGGATTCCTTTTTTGATAAGCCATCTTTTTGTATCAGCTAATTTCTTACACAAAAAACACTAACAAAAAGGTATCCGGATACCCTATCTATCTGAGATTGAACGCAACCATTGTGTTTTAGTTTTCCAATCAAAAACGCCATAAGATTGATCAGATCTTAACATATACAAAAATTAAATTCATAATTTCTTATTCAGTCAACCATAAAACATGAATTCGATGTTCGTTTTCCTTTCAAATCAATTTGAGATTTTAATTTTCAAACCTCATTAAATACAAATTTCATTTACTTTATATTACACGTAAGTCTAATTACTGTTTTCAAAAAACGTGCCATTGCCAACTTGTTAAGTGATTTTTCTACTAAATTTAGTTACATGCCAACTTGCCTCTTCATAGTCAAAAGTCTGTTTCGTTCGTGTTTTCTCACTTTCAATCAAAAAATAAAATATTTTCCCATAATTGCTAAATTAAACACTTTATATATAAAATTCAAAATAGTATAATAAAAGATCTATAATTATATGACACATCTATCTCAACACTTTAATCAGCGCAATGCCTTTCGCATGCAAAGCCCACACTGAAAAATTATATTGATTTAGCTTTAGCTAGTGGGAAAAAGTTCTTTCGGAGCTTGAATTTTTCTTGGAAAAGCAATTTAATATTTTTGTATTATTGTTGTTTGTACAGAATGTATCTAGATTCTAGGAACAAGAGATTAAAACTTATGTCGTCCTCCTACAAACACTTTATAATTGGAAATACTTTCTATAAAATTAAGCTCTCTATCTCTAGATATACAGAATTCCTAATTAATACTTATTTATTGTTTTTAATTGTATATTTTTAGGGTGGATATCCTGCGCGATTGAAGAAGGTCCTAATTGTAACAGCACCATTGTGGTTCAAGGCACCCTTTAAAATTCTAAGGCTGTTTGTACGTGAAAAATTAAGAGAACGTGTTTTTACTGTGTCAGTGCCAACATTAAGTTTGCATGTGCCTCGTCAAGCCCTGCCCAGATACTTAGGCGGAACTCTAGAAATAGATCACTCCACATGGTTACTTCATTGCTACAAATCGATGACGAATCGTGAAGACGAGCTTCTGGCCAATATTGGGCACCAACCATCTAGCAATAATCTACAAACAGGAACAATAATAACTACAAATACAACAATAACAACAACAACACCAGTATCAACAGATTTTGTCGGGAGCGGAGATCAAGGGGTGATTGACGGCGCAGTTGTTGCCGAAACAAACGATAATAATATCCCCGACACAACGGCACCATTAAGCGAGTTCTGGTCGGAGAATCCACCAAGTAGTGCTTCGTCTGGGTTCAGTGATGACGACAGTCTGGCCGGGGCAGAGGGAGATCCAAAAACAATTGAACAGATCGTTCAAATGGTAAAAGAACGTGGTAGGCAGGGTTTGTTTAAAGAATATGCTGATATCAGGAGTCGAGCGCCTGAAGGCACATTTATTCATGCAAAGTGAGTTTTGTTATTTTTGTCTTCAATTTTGCTTTACTAACTTTATTTTTTTTCTTTATTTAAAGGATGCGAAATAACCTGACAAAAAATCGTTACACAGATGTCCTGTGCTACGATCATAGCAGAGTGGTGTTATCACAAGACACAGAAGATTTGTCCGATTACATAAATGCCAACTTTGTGGATGGTTATAAGCAGAAAAATGCGTATATTTCAACTCAAGGTTAGTATTATTATTTTATTTGTACTTATACAATTTAAATAGATAGAAACGCAAGTAGGATAATGAACAAACATAGTTTTGAAGGTAAATAAATAAATTACAAAAATCAATTTTAGTAAATATTATAGTCTAGTTTCCAAAATCTTTATTGACATGAAAAGGTTCAGTAAAGTTGTTTCAAACGGAAGAGTTTGGCATAGATACCAAAACTAGTTATGGCTCTATACAGTTCGTCCCTGAAATCGATGAAAAGGTGGTGTATGTTAATTTGATGTTTTTGGCCTTTTTCAAGGACCTGCCGTAGTGCGAATATTTGATCGATTGTGAGCTTTTTTTTATTCTAAAGCCCCACTGATAATAACCCATAAGGTTGTTTACGAAGCGGTTTCAGATGATCACAAATTTTATACAAAGATTTTGTATACAATGTTGTAGACTATGCTATGTTGGTGTATGCTCCTAACCAAATCATCTCCTGTCGCTTTTTAAAGCTCGGCATTTAGACCATCTGCTTCAGCGGCTTTGTTAAACTTCAGCTTTATGGCAATCCTTATTTCGACAGAATTATTGGTTTTCAACGTCTATATTAAATAGATCGTCCTGTCTAACATCGGAATTTGGTTCGTCGTCCTTCCATTTCCTAAGCATTAAATGTGGCCTTACTACGATATTTCCACTTTCGTCTTTGCAGCCTTCGTTTTGAGGAGTTTATAGGTTGTCGTTCGTAAATTTAATTTCACTTGCTCGTAAAACGTTCGTATCTCATTTCTGTTTCTGAACCTCTCAACATCCTCTACCGCACCCTTCTCATGCTCTATTTTTCTTCTATAAAGTTGGCGTTACTCTTTCTTCTTCTACTCGTAGAGATCGTGAGTAGCTTTCGTTCTTCTATGGCTCTATGCGAAGCCGCTTTGCATGCCTGTTGTTGGCTGCATTTGATTGCCGACATTCCTCATCAAACCAGGGGTTTCTTGTTGGTGGCTATTTGCTCGAGTTGACTTTCCTAATTTCCATTATCTTAAAATAATAGTTTAACTTAACTGGTGGCTTATAATTAGTTCGTCTTCTCATATCGTTCTTACTTTTGGCAGTCATACTAGTGAGAGTATACCTTCTAATCTGCATTCAAATAAATATGGACGAATTCACACTCACTTAGGAATAAAAGCTCAAACGTAAACAAAAAAACGGTAAAAATCTCGTTTTCCACACACAAAATAGGTCTGCTGGAGTTTTTGGTGCGGTCTGTTTTTTTTTAACAACATTTATAGAAAGAAAACTTATCCAAAAAATGGTACAGAATGATATTTGGAATAAATATTTAGACATAATCCTATAAATTTTGTAATTCTGTGTATCGACATTTAAGGTTTGGGCCTTCCTTTTGCAGAATTACTTGTTAAAATGTTTGCAAACAAATTTCGGTAAACTAACTTTTCAGCAAATGATTTGACTTTGGTCATGTTTTTCACACCTTTAAACTCTTCTGTTTGCAATTTGATACAGTCCAAATATTCTGTCAGTTCCACTTTGGCTATAAACTGACCAAGAACTATTTACATGTAAATATTAAATGCTTACAATTGACTTGACTAAGGTCGATTTTTTCAAATCTTTGAGTCCAATTTTTATTATCTTCGTCAAGGGAACATGTAGGCAGACTTGGAGACCTATCTTTTGATATGCCTTAGAAAAAATTGCAAATGATCTGACTTTTGTTCGCCAGCTCTTAGACTAAAATTGACTCATAATTGTAAAATAAATGTTCATATAACTTTATTACATTAATTAAATTTTTTACTTATGCTAATTAACGTACTCAAGGTTACTATCTTAAAATAAATCTTTAATAAATTTCAAAACATACATTTGTTATCTAAGTAAAACATCACATAGATGTCACTAAAAGAGTAAACAAAAATTTGTAATAGCAATCAAGAAAACCTATTTTACATTTGTGCATATGTAATTACATACATGTGTAGGTACACACATTATGTTTTTTTCGTAAATAAATCGATAAACCTTTTCTATTATAAGTGCCCCAGATAAACCTCCTTGAAAAGAGTAAAGTATGATAACTGAAAATGAGGTTGTGCTATTCGCTTTAATATCATGGTATTAATCTAGATTCTACATCTACGTAAAAGCACTTCGCTCCCTGTTGCGATTCGTCGTCTATATAAAATCCACATGTTTTATATTCATATACATAGGTTGTTTCAAAATAATAATAATAAAACAAAAATGTATGCTACTCGTATAATCGTAAAATCTTTTATAAAAATCTTAATTTCTCTTTTTTTGCAGGTCCATTACCAAAGACATCCCATGATTTTTGGCGAATGATTTGGGAGCAGCATTGTTTAGTTATAGTTATGACAACACGAGTGTTAGAAAGGGGTAGAGTAAAATGCGGTCAATATTGGGAACCAGCTGAAGAAAGTTCCTCTGAATTTGGACACTTCCATGTGCGAACAATTAGTATAGAATCTAATGAAGATTATACAGTAGCCTCATTAGAAATCAAAAATTTTAAGGTAAGTTTAAATTCTATAAGCATAATGAGTTAAAATCTAATCAATATCCTTTTTAGACTGAAGAAATAAGGAATGTCTCACATTGGCAGTTTACAAGCTGGCCAGATTACGGTGTTCCAAGTTCGTCGTTAGCAATGTTAAATTTCTTACAAAAGGTCCGCGATAAACAGGCTCAAATGGTGAAATCATTAGGCGACACATGGGCTGGGCATCCACGTGGCCCTCCCATAGTTGTGCATTGTAGTGCTGGCATCGGACGAACTGGTAATAATAATTAATAAAGAAAAAAAAACTTTCAACAAAATCTAAATAAATTATCTTTTTAGGTACATTTATAACCTTAGATATATGCATATCGCGCTTAGAGGATGTTGGCACAGCTGATATTAGAGGCACTGTCGAAAAAATCCGTTCACAACGAGCCTACTCGATACAAATGCCAGACCAATATGTGTTTTGTCATTTGGCTCTCATAGAGTACGCCTTATCCCGTGGAATGTTACAATCTGTAGATCTTGAAGGCTTCGACGATCGAGACGATGATTCCGATTTAATTTAATAAAATAGAACCCTATAAATGTTTATAACAATAATAATAATAAAACAAAAATAATAATCCATAATACACCTCCTGAAATGTATGAAGCTTAAATTCAACCGCAGGACGTAATATTTCTGCCAAATCATTTCTTTTTTGTATGGAATGAAAAGGACGACTGTGTCATGGTCTGTGCTGGTGTGATTAATAATGATGATGATCTGCTTCATAGTAGAAATAGCATACTAGAACCCTGTGATTTCTAAACAATAAAAAAAAATTAAACAAAAAGTTTTGTATATGACGAACTAACACACAGACCATAAACACATGCCGTGAATACGTAACCGTCCTGGAGGAATGATTTTTTGTTTTTCAAACGCCGCGTCGCCAGATTTGACAACTTTCTGCGAATAAATTAAAAATATAATTAAATTTAAATTTAAATAAACAAACAAACTACCACAACCACCACCCTAACCTGCAACAAAAACAAATCCCTTCTTGTATATTTCTTATAATAAACAAAACAAACAAACAAAACAAAACAGAGCAAGATGTTTGTATTAACATTATAGAGAATTTTTTTTAAAGAATGTTCTATTTAAAAAATCAGTTTTTGTCTTTATTTTATTCTTTTTATAAATATACTCTAAGTTTCCTTAAGCATATTATTATTATTATATTATAATTATAAAACAAACAAAACAACAAAATAGAAATCAAATTTTAATTAAAAACAAAAATTAAATTAAAAAACAAAATTATGTAGTTAAGATTTCTAGAGATTAAAAATTCAATTATTGTATTAAAAAAAAAAAACAGAAAATATTAGAATCGATGAAAAGATTATGAAAATATAGAAAACAAAATAATAATAATAATAAATTAAACAATTAAATGTATTGAACTATGAGAACTATTTTTTATAGCTTTTTCAACTCAAGAGAACAAAACAAAACACAAAACAAAAATACAAAACAGATAATAAACAAGACAGAAATTATTATGGAACATGGAAAAAAACATTGGAAAAATACCGTCTTTTGTCGGAGGTGATATTTAAATAGAAAACAGAATTTAAATTTCTAATAGCCGCTAATTTAACAGCAAAAATTAAAAAGAGTACCTAAATTGGAGATCTTATTGCTTCGCTTAATGTTGATTTAGTTTTATTTTTTTTTATTTATTTTTTGCTTTGTAGAAAAGAATATTCATTTTCGATCCGTTTTATTTGAAAATTAGATCTTATTTTTCAATAAGATTTTTTTGTATTGCATTGGAAACACTTATTAACAAATTTGTTCATTATAAATCCGGATAAGTCTTCAATATCCTTAAAAATAAATAATTAAAAAAAAATCTCGTGTCAACACTGAAAAGTTTTAAAGACAAATTTAAACACATAAAACAGTTTTTATCAGTTTTAATTGCCTGGAGAAACGCATTCTTCGTGCGAATCTGAATTATACAGGGTTATCCATTTTGCGGTTTCAAAAGTTGACATTATGTGAAACACTACATCATTTATTGTTGCAAGCATCGATTCTTTTGAGGTAATTTTCTACGAATTTTTGAAACTTATTGGGCGGTATCTCAGCCATAACTTGACAAAAAATGTTGGTTTTTAAATGCTCAAGAGTTAAAGGTTTATCTGCACAAACACTGTCTGTCATATTCGCTCGAGTTGTGCATGTCTTGTCGAAACCACATATTCTCAAAGTCGCATTCTTCAAGAATTGACGGTGACAGTCGTTCCATCGTCGTTTTCGAAGAAGTAATGTCCAATCACACCTCCGGACCAAAGAGCGCACCAAACAGTGACTTTTGTGGATGTAATAGCCTCTCTTCAATTACTTGAGGATTCTAAGACAGTCTTAATTCCTGAGAACGACGAGGAGTCGACACATTCGGGTCTTCTGCAACACTTTCACTTACAGCAGCGATATTTTCAGTAATACGAGCGAAACGATGATGCACAGGCCTTACAATATCTGTAAACAATTCAGTATCTTCAAATTGCTTCACAATTTTGTCAATTGCTTGCGTAGTTGGACGATTATGTAAACCATAATTAAAATCATATTACGATATTTGGCTGTGACAGAATCACCATTATTGTAGTAGGTTTTAACAATTTGTATGCATTTTGCGACAGTCCATTTTCGTAAATGTCAGTATTTCAACTGACAAAAAAAAATTTGTTTAACAACTTAGTTTGACAGATGTCGAATTCCAGCCCTATACTTTTAAAACCGCAAAATGGAAAACCCGTTAAAGTAAAGAGGAATTTACTATTATCATATTTAAATGGCTTTGACATCTCAGTAACTTTACATCCTTAAAAATGTACTTGATACGACTTTTAGAGATAATACTACATCTTTTTGATTGGCCAATGGTTTGATCGATTTTTCAATTACCAATTAGCTTAGGTAAAAATATGTATACGAGTGCGCACGCTCAACTGACCGGAGTTTGCGGAAATGCGGTCCAATTCGATTAAACTGTAGGACAAATAATAGCTTGTAGTAGTGAGATCCGTCTCTTTAATAAATGAAAAAAACATCTTTAATACCTGCCTCTACTTTTTTCTATCGCCAAATAGGATTAAAAATAAAATGAAAATAACAAATATTAATGATTTTTTCTTCGAAGCAAGTCCAATAGAAACTTCAAGAAAATGATTTTGGACAGAAAATATTTATTAAGCTTTATCACAGGCCCCGTCGTAATAGATTCGTAGTACGAACCCCGAAAAAAAGTATCATTGCTCCCGTCGTACTAAAAAAATTTGCTACGAAATTCGGAGTTCGTGAAAAGTGGTATCACTAGCCCCGAATGAATAGGAAGTTTGGCAGTTTTTTCTACGAACAGTTTTTTTGATCGGAATTCAAAAATATTTAGCGCGCGAAGATAAATTAAATAAAAATAAAATATGTAAGTTTTACTATTGTTTTAATGTGAAAGTGTTTATCTATATTTTTTATTTTTTTTGAAGGGCAAATAAAGTTATCACAAATAACATTCAGTTCCAAAGGCTTTATGAAATGCTTCAAGAAAAACCTGAAATTGCTCGTCGTCTTCGTGTATTTTCTTCATTTATTGCAAAGATTGCAACGGCAATATTATCCATTTTTAAAGACAAAAACAAATAGAACTAAATCGAATGATGAAAAACGAGCTTTTTTTATTTTTCTTATTTTGACGCAAATCAGCTTATTTTGACACTCCGAAATTAGTATTTCTGTGTAGTAATGCTTTTTTGATTTCGTTCGGGGCTTATGATGTAAATGTATTCGTATTCGTAGCGTAACAAAATTTTCGGGGACTCGCTACGAGGGACTCTGTGATAGGGGTGATTATCTATGCACAGTTTATGTGACCTCAAATACGGAGACTTCACCCCGTGGCCATACTTGAGATACAACGGAAACTGTGTTAAATATAACATCCCATAATATAACCGGGATAAATCGACATACCTGATCCTATATTCAAACCAACCAGTTCTTTTTGAAAGCAGGGGCTTGTAAGGAAGTAAAAACATTACCTAAATTTGAAAAAAAAAAGAAGATTTAAAATTGCTTGTGTGCCTGAATCTCGCAGTTTTCTATGCCAGTTTGAAAACTGCAGAAGTGAAATATTGATTTCAGGTAAGTATTTAGTCTTTTATTAAAATTTACATTCTTAATTCACCTACGAAGCCATCGCTAATCAGCACCTTTAACAATTCAAGGGACAGAGAACTTTTTCAATCGAAGAAGTTTATTTCAAAAAGAAGACAAACACTTATATATCCCCTATTGGAATCTCCAGCGTTTGAAAAACAACCTTCATTAAATTTAACTCTTGTTTTTTGAAAATAATTTCTTTTCTACAAATTTTACTTTATTATTTGATTTATTTAATACATTTTAGTTAAGAAAATAAAATGCTTATTCGTTTTTTTTTCATAAAAACCAAAATTGCGCAACTTTACAATACGTGAATAAAGAAAAGAATAAAAATACAAAACAAATATTCCTAAAAGAAAAAAACATATTAAAATACAAATACCTTATATAGAACAGAGTTAAATTAAAATAAAAAGAAAAATTCAAGTTTAATAATAAATATGAATAATAAAGAAATAGAGAATCTACAATTAAAAAACAAAACAAAAAAAAAACTGAATAATTAATTAAACTTAAATTTATTGAAACAAGGGACAAATTTAATATTAATAACAAAAAACTAAAGCAAATAAAATTGTATTGTTGTTTGTTGATGCTTTATGTTGTTTAAACAAAAAAAAATAAATAAAAATAAACAACAATTTCCAATTTTCCTTATAATTTTTCCCAACAGAAAAAAATAATATTTAAAAATCTTTTCAATACAAATAAAATCCTAAGTGCCGTCCTATGATCGGTTTTCATCGAATGAGTCTCTATTATTGACAGTTAGACATTATTTGTTATTTATTAGATAACAAATAATAATTTGTTTGGAATTTATGAATGGATAAAAGTGCATTTAAAAATAACGACCATTGGACGGTAAATGTATGTAATATTTTTGGCTTTGCTTAGATAAATTCAAAATCTGACCAAATTAATTCTAAGATTTTTCTATTTTTTTATAGAAGATTTTGATTTCTTTCTCGAATTTCTTCTGTTTGTTTTTTAAACTTTTATAAGCAATAGTGAAAATCCTTTTAATTAAGTAATGGTATAATAAAATTAACAAAAAACAAAATATGTAAAACAAACAAAAAAAAACTAAATTCTTTTCAAGCCATTTTTTAATATAAAATAAGTGTTTAACGTGTACACAATCATTTGTTGGTGTTATTTGCAAAATAATCCTCAATTAATTTATTATTAAAAAAATATAAGCAACTAACATTCATCTTAAGTCGACCTACCAACCGTACGCCCGCCCGCCCGCCATAATAACCCATCATTTTACACATAAACATGTTCGTTAGATAAACAAAATAATGTCTGTGCTATCTTGTATCTATCTTTGATCTTTGAGAAAAATTAAAAATTTTAAAAAGAAAAAAAAATTTATAAATCCATATTTGAAATAAATTTATTTGGTTTTGTAAATATTTTAATTTAAACTCAAAAACTAACCATTTTAACGAAACGAAAAATGAAAAAAACTGTAATTTCCAATTTCAACGATTTTTTAAATAACAGTGAGTTGAACTTAATGAATAAAATGTGTCTATTCTATTTAAACAAAAAATGTAAAATATTCTTACAAGAAAATGAATCAAAAATCTCATTCTATTCGAGTTATTATTCTGTTTTGATAAAGTCTTCATTTTTTGTTTTCAAAGTATGTACCAGTACCTACCTACTTTTAATTTATTATTAATTAAATATATAATATATATACATACATCAAATAGAAAAATATCTTAAAATTAATAAAACAAACTGTAACTGATGGAAAATTGTGTATTTTCATATTTGTATATATGTTCGACTGGAAATTTCGAAATTTGATGGAAAAGCCAGTGTCTAGAAACTTTTGATGTCTTAAAACAGGTAAATTAAATAGGACTTTCAAAGAACTCGGCCCGCTGACCGACTCTACCACAAAATTTTATGAAATATCGAGATTTTGCCGAGATAAGCAACTTCACTCAGCTTTATGACCTTGCAGGCCAAACCTCCAAAACAATATAACTTGTTAGTTTTTCCTTATCTCTGACCCTGATAAATACACTATAAATGCAAAGGGTCATTTATTTCCTGGTTTCAAGTTGGTAGTGATGGAGTTTGACACCTGTCAAACTCAGCTGTCAATTAAAATGGGCAGGTTCAGACGACATAAGGGACTTGAAAGTAAATCAAGTTTCTAGCATCTGATTGGCCAGCTATTAAAAAAATTGCCTTCCAATTAATTATGACTGGAAGTTAGTCAAGAAAAATCTCCATAACTTTTTAAGTCAATTCCACTTATGTCAAAATGACAGCTGATCATAGTTTTTAACATAGAGGAAATATATTGGGCAGGTTCAGAACACATAAGGGACTTGAAAGTTAGGCAAGTTTCTAGTATCTGATTGGCCAGCTGCCAAAAAATTACCTTCCAATTAAGGCAACTTTAATGGAAAGTTAATCAAGAAAAAATCTCCCTAACTATTAAGTCAAGTCTACTTCTATCAAAATGACAGTTGATCACATTTTTTCATTCAACTGAAAGCTGAACTTTATTACTCTATGATTTATTTATTTTCTGCACAACTTCATTTAATGCTTTCTGTGAAAGGGTTTCCTTTTCAATTTGAAAAAGAAATAACTAATACTAATATATTTCTCTACAATACAAAATACAAATCGTTATGGACTTGTAGCTTGCCTGAGGAGTGTTTTGTAGACAATAATGATTTTGGTAGTTTTTGTACTATGAACTAGAGAGTAAAGGTTTGTAAAGTAAAGTTATGAATTTGAAATTCATGACACTTGAAAAACTAACTAGTTGCCTTGGTCAAAATGTACGTTCAAAGAATGAAGTTGACTTCAAATGAAGTCCCTTATGTCTTCGGAACCTGACCATTTACGATGATGGATCGCTTAACAATAAAAAAGCTTAAAACTTAATGCAAATTTACTACAACAATTTACTAGAAAAATTGGCGTAGTAAGTGGCTAAATTTTTGAAGAAATGTGAAGAGGTTGGAAGCGTTGCTGATGGCGTAAGGGGCGGGCATCATTTTAACGCACTATTAGTCAAAAAAATATTGCTGCTGTAGATGTAGGATTTTTTAATGATTCGAAATTATCGATTTCCTGGCTTACGCAGCCGTTGAAAGTGTCACCGCTTTATTTTCGGCCGGTGGCGATTGAAGATCATGACTTGGACGATATGTAGTTCCAACAAAAACCTTTTCCACAGAAATCATGTGAATTAACACCGTAAGAGTGGAAAAAAGGAAATAAAGAAATTTTTCTATTTCATTAAGTCAACAATTTTTGCATTTTGTTCAAGTATTTTAAATGAATGTACATACATATGTAAATATGAATGAAAATAACTTTTTAACTTTTGTAACGGAAAGTTGTTTTATAGCATATAAAGGGTGTTTTTTAAGGGGTATAGAACTTAGTAATGAAAGAAAACAAAGATATTTTTTTTTAATTTGGCGTGAAATTTACTTTGTTCGAAAGATAATCTTCTGGCTTTATAATTTAGACATTTTTTGGCATATGACCGCCACGGCTGGTCAGAAGTAGCATTATCTGGAGGATCAATTATCGATGATAACTTGGCATATATTGTCCTGCAAGTGGTCTATCGTATCTTTCGGGCTTACCGGCGGTGTAGACAAGCTACTTCACATATTCCCACAGAAAAAAATTGCATACGATCTTGCAAGTGCAATACCTACGTGAAAATATGCGGTAACCAAAGGTTTTTTTCTATACATCAATTGGGGCACGAGCTACATTATATGACATGTTGTGCCGTCTTGATGAAAATACAGCTCCCGCACATCATGATTGTTCAGTTGATGAATAACCAAATCATGGCTATAAAGGAGTCACCATTGACTGTAACGCTCTGGCCAGCAGTGTATTTAAAGAAGTACAGACCATTTATTCCACCAACCCATAAGTCACACAACAAATTCATCAGTAGATAGATACATATGTATACGGTGTCTGAACACCGTTGAGACATTGAAAAGATTATCGTTACAAATCGTCAAATACGGCAGTTTTTTTTAGTGATGTATAATTCAACCAAAAGTGATCTTCATCGCTAAAAATATTAGCTTATGAAAATTATAATGACCGGCAATCTTGGTTTTGGCCCATTCACCAAATCTATACCTTACTAGGTGATCATGTGGCTTCAATTTTTGAAATGCAAAAATAAACTTAAAACAAATCACCTGACAGCTGACAAAATCGCTGCTCGTTAAGATAGTATTGGGCAGGTTCAGACAACATAAGGGACTTCCTTTGAACGTACATTTTGACCAAGGCAACTAGTTAGTTAGTAAAGTGTCATAAACTTCAAATACGGAACTTTAATTCACAAACAAACAACATAAGGGACTTCATTTGCAGTCAACTTCATTCTATGAACGTACATTTTGACCAAGGCAACTAGTTAGTTTTTCAAGTGTCATGAATTTCAAATTCAGAACTTTACTTCACAAACCTCTACTTTAAGATCACAATACACAAATTACCAAAAACATTATTATCTACAAAACACTACTCAGGCAAGCTACAAGTCCATCACGATTTGTATTTTGTATTTTAAGGAAATATTACTTATTTCTTTTACAAATTGACAACGAACCCTTTTATAGAAAGCATTGAGTGAAGTTGTGCAGAAAATAAATGAACCATAGAGTAATAAAGTTCAGCTTTCACTTGAATAAAAAAACATTATCAATTGTCATTTTGACAGAAATAGACTTGACTTGATAGTTAGGGAGATTTTTCTTGACTAACTTTCCAGTCAACTTTCCATTAAAGTTGCCTTAATTGGAAGGTCATTTCTTGGCAGCTGGCCAATCAAATAATAGAAACTTCCCTAACTTTTAAGTCCCTTACGTCGCGTCGGCTGAACCTGCCCAATGTTTCCCTTCAAACTCGGGAATGTATTTTCCCCTTTTTAACATTTAGAAAATTAGAATGGCTTATTTTTTCCCGGAGTTTATTTTTCCCTTTTTTGAAGTTGTTTAGAATAAGGAAAAGGGAACAAAGTCCTGGGAATTTTCTATTTAGAATGAGAGAGAAGGGAAAATGGAAATGTTGAACAGGTATTTTTAAAATTTGAGCAGACAATTAAAATCAAAGTTCTGATTCGAAATCAGCACTACAAATTAAGTCCAAATTGTATTTTTTTAAAACTATGAAAGCATTACATTCAAGATTTACTCAAAACTTTATATAGAGTCAAACAAAGTCTAATAAGAATAACTAATGATAATGAGAATTTCCAGACCCTAAGTAAGATACTAAAATGATTTAAACTACTTCTAGGAGACAAAGGTTTATACTTTGCAAAAGACCTAAAGGTATATTTTGAATCAACCCCTTTTAGGTTGTCTTTAGGATTTTTAAAGGGCGTATTTTAAAAACCTGATGTGATGAATAATTTTAAGGTGAGCTTCGAAATCAGGACAACTTTATTCTTGTATTGTATTATTTGTATCAACTAGTAATTTTACAAGGTCTGATAATCAGAAACGAAGTTAGATTTAATTTTACAAAACATTATATTTCAATCAAAAAATTACATGTTAATGCAAGGATAGTCTAAAAATTAGGGATTAAGTGAAACCAAAACTACTTTAATTTGGAAAATACTTAATCGATTTTAATGAATGATTTGATTTTTAAAAGCTTAGGGTTAGGTTAGGTTGGAGTGGCTGTCTAGATGTCATTGACTCACTTAGACCTCAAGGGTCCATTGTGATACCACTAATAAGGTTACTCATGGGAGAGTAATGAAAATTAAACAAACCATTTTGTGCTTTTAATAAAGTTAGAGAGACACTTTGTGTCAGTCATTGCCAGTTCACTGGTATTGTCGAAGAAGGGATTACCGAGAAAGTTATTCCTTCTAGTGGAGAGTGCTGGACATGTACATAGCAGGTGTTGGACTGTTTCCTCTTCCTCCTCGTCCATGCAGCTTCTACAGAAGTCATTTGTGTAGACTCCTAGCCTCAGAGCATGTCTTCCTATGAGGCAGTGTCCTGTTATTACTCCAATAAGGTAAGTAAGGTAAGTTTCCGTTGCTATAAAGCCAACCGTACTGAGGAAAGCCGGAAAAAGTTCAAACAAGCCAGGAAGGCCTGCAACGCCCATATTCGACGAACCAAATTTTTACACGACCAAAAATTACGGCAAAAAATACTGCAATGTCCCAAAGGCAGTAAAAATTTTTGGTCATTTGTAAAAAACATGAGGAATTCTTCATCTTCTTCGGTTCCTACGCTCGTTGTCAATGACACTCCATTTGTTAGCTCTTTAGAGAAAGCTAATCTCTTTGCTAGGCAGTTCGCCGCCAATTCTACGCTGCCAGTGAGTGTTATGACTCCGCCTGTACTTGAGCGAGTTAGTGATTCTATGGGACCAATCTTTTTTCGCACTCGTACTGTGGCAAGAGTCCTAAGAGATCTAAACACACATAAATCCGCTGGTCCGGATGGTATCCCCGCTATTGTTCTGAAGAGGTGTTCTTCAACGCTGGCAAAACCACTGCGTAAGCTTTTTCATCTGTCCTACTCCTCAGGTCTCGTTCCGAGTGGATGGAAAACTGCATTTGTTCAGCCTATTCCCAAAAAAGGCGAATCTTCCTCACCCTCTAATTATCGACCGATTGCACTTACGTCCCTTCTTTCCAAGGTCATGGAAACGCTGATAAATTATCAGCTTAAGAAATATCTCGAAGACCGAAAGCTTCTTAATGACCGGCAGTACGGCTTTCGCAGCAATAGGTCCACTGGTGATCTCATAGTTCATCTCACCGAACAGTGGAGCAAATCTTTACATCGCTTTGGAGAAAGTAAGATTATTGCACTTGATATTTCAAAAGCATTTGATAGGGTTTGGCATCAGGCCCTCTTATCGAAAATGCGTGCTTTCGGTTTTCACGAATCCCTGCTTCATTGGATTAGTAATTACCTTTCGGATCGTTCAATACTAGTAGTATTGGATGGGTTCAAGTCTGAAAACCACAAAATAAATGCTGGTGTGCCCCAGGGCTCTGTTCTATCTCCAACACTCTTTCTCATTTTTATTAATGATCTCCTGTCTGCAACTTCTAATCCAATACATTGTTTCGCTGACGATAGTACTCTTAGCTTTTCATATTCGTTTTCAGACTCCCATCCCTCTTCTTCGGATGTGGAACTGCAACGACAAAATATGATAAGTTCATTAAATTCCGACCTAAACAGCATTCTACAATGGGGATTAAAAAACCGCGTGGAATTTAATGCTTCGAAAACGCAATGCTGTCTTGTATCGTTAAAGCGAGATATACCCCAATTGCCATTATCCATGGATGGCACTTGCATCGGGGAGACTGAACATCTCGATATTCTCGGTATGTGTATCACCAACCACCTTTTGTGGAACGAACACATACGCGATGTCGCCAAAAATGCCGCAAGATGTTTGGGTTTTCTAAGGCGATGCAAGAAGTTTTTCTCCCCCTCTGATCTGGCTGTTATTTACAAGACTTATATACGTCCAAAGCTTGAGTATAACTCCCATCTCTGGGCTGGTGCTCCTGCAACTTACTTAAGCCTCTTGGATAGTATTGAACGTAGAGCATTTAAATTGATAGATGACAATATCATCATAAGTTCATTTACTACGCTTGAACATCGTCGTAAGGTCTCTTGTCTGACTCTTTTTTACCGTTACTTTAACGGCTTATGCTCTAGTGAAATAGCCAGTTGCATTCCTCCCCTTAAACAGTTCAACCGTAATACTCGCGCTTCTAGGAATGCTCATCAGTATACCCTCGAGCCCAACTTCGGCCGTACTGTCAAATACAGAGATTCGTTCTTTAGCCGTACTACGCGAATGTGGAATGCCTTACCACACTCTGTCTTTCCTAGTCATTGCAATATTCAGGAATTCAAAACCAATGTGCACCGACATCTCCTTTTAAACCCTCTCTCCTCTTCCTAGTGCTCACACTGTGCATCTGCATAATAAGGGTAGTAATATCCCCTTGAGTGTTTGCTTATTATAAAAAAAAAAAAAAAAAAAATTGTAGAGCTTATATTTTGTCTGCTCAAGGATATCAAGCCTTTTGACCGATTTAAGTCTATGCTTGGCCATATTTGCTTGGTTGTTAGGCAGGTGGTGCTCTGTGACCATCTAGCATTTGTTGCTTCTAGAGCATATTGTTTGAGAAGATATTTGCATGTAGCAAGTGGTGTTCCTATGTTATGTTTTTGACTAACATTTGGCAGTTAAGTGTTCCGTTTTTGGCGAGCTCATCGGCTTTGCAATTTCCCGGAATGTCTCTGTGGCCCGGCACCCAAATGAGGTGAATATTAAACTGTTCTGTCATCTCATTCAGAGATGATCGACAGTCGTGGACTAATTGAGAGTTTGTAGAGACAGACGCGAGAGATTTAAGAGCGGCTTGGCTGTCCGAGAAAATTCGTATATCTTTGCAAGATATAAGGTTTTCTTTGAGCCAGGATAGTGCCTCTTTAATCGCCATTACTTCTGCCTGGAATACACTACATTGATTGGGAAGTCTATATGATAGACTTAGATTCAGTTGTTCCGAATAGATACCACTTCCAACTCCGTAATCGGTCTTTGAACCGTCTGTATAGAAGTGTATCGCATTGTCTTCCAGGGGTCTCTCTTCTTCCCAGGAGGATCTTGAAGGGATGGACACATGGAAGCTTTTACCGAATACCATTTATAGGTGGGATAGATCTAAAATTATCTAGGATAGTAGTATGTCCAGTATTGTTACTGTTCCATTGAGAGGTGGCTCTAAGCCTCACACATGAGTTAGCTGCCACCGTTTTGGAGAAGATGTCAAGAGGTGTTAGGCTTAAAAGCACTTCCAGGGCTGCGGTTGGTGTTGAGCGAAGTGCTCCTGTGATGCACATACCTGCTGACCGCTGGACTTTGATGAACTTATTTAGATTTACCATCTTGTCCAGTGCGGTCCACCATACGACAACTCCATAAATGAGTATCGGTCTAATTACCGAAGTGTATAGCCAGTGGGTTATTTTTGGGGAGAAGCCCCATTTTGATCCTATGGCCTTTTTACAAGTAAAAAGCGCTACAGTAGCCTTTTTTACTCTTTCATCAATATTTGCCTTCCAATTTAGTTTTTTGTCTAAAATGAGGCCTAAATATTTAGCTTGGTCGGAAAACCTTAATGGTATTCCTTTAATCTTGGGTGGGCTGAGCTGAGGAATTTTGTACCTTCTTGAAAAGAGTCTAGTACTGTCTGTTTTATGTGGATTGACGTCCAGGCCACATTGCTTAGCCCATTTTGTTAGCCTATTCAAGGCATTTTGTAGGAGTTCCGGGAGAACTTGGGAGTGTTTTCCAGATACAGATATTGCAACGTCGTCAGCATAGGCAATCACCCTGAAACCCTCTGCTTCTAATGATGTTAGAAGGTCGTTTACTACCATGTTCCATAAGAGAGGCGAAAGGACCCCTCCTTGGGGGGTACCTTGATGCACCGATCTGGTGGTAGTAAAGCTTCTCATGCTTGAAGTTATTGTCCTGCTTTTGAGCATGAGACTAATAAAATCTATGAGTGGTTTCTTTAATTGCAGCTTTTCCATTGCTGTCGTGATCGCCTGGTAACTGACGTTGTTGAAAGCTCCTTCAATATCTAGGAAAGCTACTAGGTTATATTCTTTGTATTCGAGGGAGTATTCAATACTGCGAACCAGCGAATGAAGTGCTGTTTCTACTGATTTTCCCTTAGAGTAAGCATGTTGAGCTGTGGAAATGAGACATGGTCTTAGGTTATGTCTGATGTAAATTTCAATCAATCTTTCCAAGGTTTTAAGAAGGAAGGATGATAGGCTGATTGGTCGTAGATCTTTAGGGTTAACGTGGGAGGGTTTCCCTGCTTTAGGAATAAAGACTACTTTTGCCATTCTCCAGGCTTTGGGAATATATCTCAGCCTTAAACAGCTTGTCAGAATGATTTCCAATGGTGGAATGATCATGTCTGAGCATTTTTGTAGTTCGGCCGGGATGATTCCGTCTGGTCCTGGAGATTTATATGGA
The DNA here is from genome assembly GCA_920104205.1 of Eupeodes latifasciatus. Taxonomy (NCBI): domain Eukaryota; kingdom Metazoa; phylum Arthropoda; class Insecta; order Diptera; family Syrphidae; genus Eupeodes; species Eupeodes latifasciatus. The sequence continues at coordinate 78,416,894 of OV049926.1, forward strand.
TCAAAGCTATCTTGAGTCTCAAGCTTGTAGAAGCTTGAGACTCTGATGTTAAGTCGTTAAGTATGTTAGAGCTACCTGGAAAGTGGGTGTCTAATAGCAGATTAAGAGATTCTTCATCTGTGATAGTCCATGTGCCTGCATCTGTCTTTAAAGCACTGGGTATTGTTGGACTTTTTGAGAGAATTTTCCTGAGTCTTGAGGCTTCTGAAGTATTTTCTATTTTGCCACAGAAGTTTCTCCAAGAAGACCTCTTACTCTTCCTTAATTCTTTTTTATATTGCTTTAGAGCTTGTTTGTATAAGTCCCAGTCAGAAGAAGATCTAGTGTATTTAGATCTATTGAAGAGTTTGCGACAACTCTTTCTGAATGGTTCTAGTTCTTTACGCCACCAATGAGGTTTCTTTTTTCCCTTTAAAATGGTTACAGGGCATGAAATTCTCATTGATTCATTGAAGGCTTCAGTGAGATGATTCACAGAAAGATCTAGTTCATCTTTACTGGAGGAGCTTTTAAGAAGGTTGTAATCAAGTAATTGTGTTAGTACCTCCCTATATCGTTCCCAGTTTGTATTACGGTAATTGCGAAAACCCGTAGATATGTTTGCCACATCTCTGAGCTCAAACTGAATGTATTTGTGGTCAGAGAAGGAATTCTCTTTTGAGACATGCCAGTTTGAAATCAGATTGTGGATCGAGTCAGAGGTAAGTGTAATATCAAGTACCTCTTTCCTATTCTTGGTTACAAAAGTGGGTTCATTACCAATATTACTTATGAGTAGGTTAGTGCTTAGTAAGTAATCAAATAAGGACTCACCTCTCTCATTTATGTCCGAGCTACCCCATACCGTGTGATGAGCGTTAGCGTCCGATCCAATTAGGAGACCAACTTTTTTCGACTGCGCGTCCGCAATTGCCTCCCTCAAGGTGTCACCTGGAATTGAGCTGTCGTGGCCAAGATAGGAGGATATGAGCCAGTAGGTGGCTTTATCCGTTGTTAAAACAGCGGTGGTTGTGTCCTTGTCGCTGTAATTGGGGAGTAAAAATACATTTAAGTCATTTTTTACTAACATACATGACCTTGGTTCACCTTTCTCCGATGCATGCAGTAGCTTATAACCAGGAGTCCGGAGGCCTCTGATGATGGAGTTTGAGACCCATGGCCAAGACGATGTCATCCTTGTTCGTGTGCAGTCGGAGTATGAGGTTATTTGCGGCCATGATGGCGTGATGGAGATTAATCTGTACTAATCGCAGCATTGCTACTATTAGTCAGATTAACCTCCACCACTGTATTATCGGCGTTTTCATCGTCTGAGGAGGAATGAAGTAGGTCTTCCTCACTCAGAGTGATGCCTAAGGTGGCGTCTTCAGTCTCCATGTCGGAGTTACTGTCGACTGTAAGTTTTGCCTCCACGTCGGATGGCTTGTTTGGGGCTGTGAAGGTCGATGGTTCCACTTTTGGTATTTCATCGACCTCCATTATTGGTGGTAGTGAAGCGTTTCCTTCCGCTGAAGGGGCTTCTGTGGGGGGCGTGTTAAGCGAATCTTCGTCTTTCTTGTAGATACGGATCACGATTTCATCGAAACCATACCTAATCACGCCTTTGGTCGCGGCCAGTGGAGCCAGTGATTCCCTATTGATCAACACGAGAGCTGATCTATAGTGACCCACCGTCTCCTTCTCAACCTTTGGGACTTTCCAGTCGTGCGTAGGCAGGTTCGGATTACTTGCTTTGATCAATTTTATGATCATATCCGGGCAGTTGTGTAGAGCCGGGACCATTATGCGTGCTCTTGGCCGGCAAGGAATATCCTCCCTTGTAACAACCTCGAGCTTAGCACCCGGCCAGACTTCTGGCAAGCCATTGACAGCAGCCCTGTACAGATCGAAAGATCTCTGATCACCACAGGCGATGAGTTTGATACGATTTTGGTACCATCCTGCATCGGAGAGGTCCCGGATTCTCCTCGATGACAGATAAAAATCTGAAACCGAGGTGAGCCTTGACGCTTGCCCATTGATCATGAGAGATGTTACCATCCACATGACCCCTGTCAATGACCACTGCTATGATCTTACCTTTTAGCGCGTCGCTAAAGGAAAGATCCTTATTGAAGGCTGTTGAGCTGTTTGAATGCACCTTCTGCCTTTTTGGTTCGGGCTTGTCGCCCTCGAAAGACCTATTGCGCTTTGATGTTGAGTCGCTGCAGGTCTGTTTGGTGATATTGCTAAGAAAGCCACTAGCCCACTCGAGTTTTCGCGTTTGCTCCGGGGTTCTTTCCGCCTCCGGTATGACACCGACTGCGGCTAGAATCCTCTCAGCATTGCGTTGGTCTCGTTTGGCTAGTGACTTCCTGGACTTCTTGCTGGCCGACCCAGAGCTATGTCCGTGTGACACAGTTGTGGGTCCACCATCAGAATTCGTCGCTGCCGATACCAATCGGGGTGTGCCCTCACCTTTTGAGACAATTCCACATGTCGCAGATTTTGTCTCTCCGGATGGGGTGTCCCTTCTTGGGGTCGCTTGCGACGTCCTAGCAGGAGCGGGGAGGGGGTGGGGTGTGGAATGACCGCCCTTGGGACAGCTGAGCGTCACAGCTGTTCCACTGACGGGTACTTCCTTCAAGTATAGGTTGCGGCTAGTAGAGGGAGAAGGACTCCCGCTACTAGCGGCAACCACAGGGTTGCCAACACGTTCACACCTCTGAGTAGGCTCGACAGCCTTTCCAGTGGATGTGACCGCATTGGCAGCCATGGCGCGATTTTTGTTATTGTTCTTTAGAATTTTTTTGTTTGATGTTTTGTTTTGTTTCATTTTTGTTCCCACGAGTAGGGCGGAAAGACGGTCAGCCCCGGCAGAGCCGCTTACCGGGGTAAGGCAGAAATATGACGGACCTTGCCACAGCATCCGAAAGAGCTCGTTAATGGCTGGTTTATCCCCCAGCCTTTCATTCTTCGGCACGGTTTTCGTACAAGTACGCTCACACCACCACTGAAATTAGGAACCTCTAAACTATGATTGAATTGGGTTTCCGAACGTTGCACTATTGAGGAGTTACAACAATTCAGCTACCCAACTCAACCTTAGCTAATCACCATCCTGCCAAAAACGCACAGGACTTCTGTAGTGATCATTGCCCGCCTGGCACCCACTTGGAGGGTTTGAATGAGGATTTTGCCAAGCAACAAAAGCTTAACTTGCCGCAAATAATATTCATTAAATATATTAGACTACTTATACAAATTAAATGAATTTGCAAAGTCAAGTTTTTTTTTTTTTAAATTGGTTCGTATAAAATTCATTTCCAAATCAATTTTCAAAATTAAAATTTGTTTAGTCTTGAGAAATTTGCAATTAATTTGATATATGTACCTAAGAAACATTTTGATCCGTCAACCACAAGCTCCAATATAACGTCTTAAATATGCGTCAAAACTAAATCAAACAAATTTCTGGGCTATTGGGTGTTTGGATTTAGGTTTAAACAAATTTTAATAAGACTATCAGAAATGGTTCCTAACTTCATAAAGTCTTATCTGATTTTCAAAAAAGAGCATTGGATTAAAAGTAATAAACATAGACTTTTTTAAATCTGAATATTTAGGAAGCAGCAGAACTGGTCTTTTATAGATTAGATTAGATTAGATTAGATTAGATTAGATTAAAATCTTTATTTCGATAATAAAATTACATTAATTTAAAGCTAAGAATATAAAGACATGGCGTTGTTGCCGTCTGCCTGATAGACATTTCATTTAAAAATAGTTTAACATTATGAAAGTATAAGAAAATAAAAACTGTATTTTTTAGTAGTTTTTCTTAACAATTTTCAAATATAACAGATGAATAATTTATTAACTTGAATATTTATAAAAAATAAGATAAATAAAACAAGTTTGAATGATTTTATAATCTTTAAAGATATGTATACAATTTTGACATGATTTGAAACACAAAAAAATATGAGTTTTTTACATTCTCAGTGATTCGAGACTTAAAACATCAATTTTGCAGTGAATTGAAACACAAAATCTTTAAAATAAACTTTCCCGTTTTTAAAAACAATTTTAGTAAATGAAATAAAGTACAATTTTGCCGTGATTTGAAACACAAAAAAATATTAAATTCTCAATCGCCATAACTGGATACATGACCGCTCAAAAGCTACTTCTATAAGCTAAAGCATGTTTGCAAAAATTAAACAGATTCGTCCAACCACTCAGCCCGTTAAGAATGTCAATAAGTTGGTCCATAGACAAAAAACTCACTTGGAAATATAGCCGTCGTATTTCTTGTAATATTAAACAAACTGCTATGAAATGATTTATATCCTCCACATCTCTTCTATTGCAAAGTGCAAATTTGTGAAAGGTCCGATCTATGGGGGACAAAGTTAAGATTAAGGATCTCGACCCTTGCTTTAAAAATGGTGCCGATAGCTTCCGGAGTCATAGTTTGAAGTTGATGACAATTGATGGTTTAAGCGCTTGTATATGTTTCTGCTTGCCGATGTGGATGCACTCTGCAGGTGTTCTAAATAAAGTTTTTCATCAATTTTAGCTATCCAAACCGCGAACATATTTTGCCATTCCTCTACATTAATTCCCCTTAAGGAGAGTACTATATCAGCTCCTGCAGCAAGCGCGTTCCATTCTCTGAAGGGAGATGCATTTGTACGGAGCTTTTATAGAAACATTTGTTCAAGCATCACATAACTCGCTAAAACAAAATAATAAAAATAAAACAACTGTATAAATATAGTTTCGTTTTTTTTTAATGATTCCTGAAGTAATTAACATAATTTAAAATTTTGCACAATCAATGCGTTCGTAGGGGAATTTACGCCATTTTGAGTTGCTTGTTTTTAATTGTGTTATTTTGATCTTTTTTTAAAAATTGATAACAAATTACTGCACTGAAAATTCAACTCACAACTTTATAATTCTTAAAATAAAACAAACCAATTACATTCAAGTTTTTGAGTTGAATAATTCGAGCAATTGAGCAATTCGCTTGTCAAATATTTAACAAAATTAATAAAAAACACAAAATTTAAAAAAGTATAATGAATTTATGAAAGAATAACAATGGCTTCTTGGTTTTTTTACATCAAAGTTTATGCACGTCTCATGAAACTTGGTGTCCATTTCTTGACAATTGGTTTTGCCTTTTCTCTTTCTTCACGTTCCTGTTGCTCCATTTGCTGCAGGAGGATGTGCTGATTTTCTCTGAACTTTTGCAGGGGATCGTCAAATTGTTTGTAATAGGTAAGAACTGCACGTACATCATCAACTTCAGATGTTGCTATGGCTAATAAATGAAGAAAATGTTAATAGGTAATTTTCCCATTTAATATATACTTTGTTACTTTTTAAGAAATTGATGAGATCAAACAAAGAAGCATCATCATCGTTGCCCAGCCATCTGCCAATGTTAAATGTATTCTCTGGATGGAGTTTTGTAGAATTTGCATCCCAATCTACAACGATTACCTGAAAAAAAAAATATAAAAAACATAAAATGTCATTCAATACAAAAATTGAAAGCTATTGTTACCTTTCTCAAGTCTCTGTTTAAGTTGTCAAGGTTTTTAACATGATGACCGTCGACGAAATGTGTTGCATCACGCACCAGACGATACATAATATAATTATTCGGATCTAATGCATCTAAGATGGGGAAGACTGTCATTCCCTGTTCGGCAGTGAAGACGACAATTTCAAAATGCTTTGAGCACTGTTCTAGGAAGTGATCGACACCTGGACGTTTCTTAAAACGCCATCCAGTCTGATAGGTCCAGTCGGGATGGACTAAGACGTCTTTCATCTCTAGAACTAAGGTGTATGGCGGTTGGATGTATGGATACTTGAGAGGATCGGGAAGTAATTTGTCTCGAGATGGCTCTTGGATCATTTTTTGATAGTAGTTCATTGATTTCCACATTCGTTTGACATATTGTTGAACTGCTGGTTCTTTGCTGAATTCATCTTCGATGACATTTCCTTCCATATCGCATTCTGGTTTGCCCAATTCGTATACACCCCAAATAGCCAATGATATAGCCGAAGCACCGAAAGCTGCAAATCTATAAGAGACAAGAAAAAGTTCATAAAATCAAAGAAAAATAAAATGATTCCTTCCCTCAAAGCATATAAATTTCTTGATTTGTTGTTGGTTTTTATCATGTGACCATCGAAATTGACGATTTAAATTTAATTTATGGTGTACAATTGATTTTGGGTGCCTTTGGATAGATGTTGTTTCTTCAAAAGTCGAAACTAACATTTATTTTGTAAGGAAAGTCATACGGAAAAACAACTTGGAGGACAAGATTTTTAACAACCGCAGGAATTAAGAGCCACATATGCCACTTTGTGAAACTGTGAAGCCATATAACGAATTCACAAATAACATTTCCCATGGAATACTTCCTATTTTCAAGAACTGATAGTTGCTCATGGAATTTATGGGTATCGAGATTTACGTTTCTAAGAAATTATTTCACTCTCAATCAAATTCTACATTAAAAGATTTAAGAGTCCATACCACTCTATAGTAAATCCGTACAATCAAAACCTGTCCAAAGAGCAAAACAAGCGCAACTAGAAAACTTTTGAAAGCAGTTAAACAAGAACCTTATTGTCGTAGTGACTTGGTTTAAGAGATTTGTATAGGAATCAATAGTTTAAGCGGATAATTTATCTGCACAAATTTAGCTCAGGTCTTTAAACTAAATAAATCTTTTTGAGACTTTTATCTTACCCAAACTTCATTTGTTTCCATGCCTTCTCATTTTCTTTGGCTTCTTCTTCTTCCTCCTTTCGCTTGCGCTCACGAATAGTTTCCTCGTCGTCTGTGGCAGCAGTTTGGGGAAATAGCTTCGATAGAATTTCTGGAGCTTTATTAGTTTCCTTTTCAGCTGCACAAGATCCACCTATGTATATAGAACATTATTGGTTATATTGCCATCTTTTCCTCTAGCCTCGTTCCAAATACGAAAAAAATAACCTTACTTTGAGTTCTGAACATACGGCGCTGATTTATAAATTGGTTATCACAAGCAAAAGCAGCAGAAGCCTTTGGAAACCAATTCGAATTACAACTCGTGTATTTTACTTCATGATTATTCAACGATGACTGCTGTTGGGACTGCCATAGATTTGTACACGATTTGGTTCCGCATTTTTTGACGAAACTTATTAAACTTCGTTGTGCCATTGTTTAATATTAATTAAAGATTTGTTAAAATTGATTTATTTATAAATCATTTATAATATGAACACCTTAACCGGCATGAGAAATTAATGTGCGAATTTTTCTTTCTAAACTTTATGCACTCTCGTATTGCTTTTTGCCTGACTGACTGACATTTGACATTTAACATGAAATTGATTTTTGACACAAATGTCAAATTGATTATATTTATTGTCGCAAGATGTCCTTATTGTGTTATTTAACACCAAAGAGTATGCAATAAAATATAATATTTATAGTTTTCAAGATCTTGAAATGTAGATGGCAGTTTAGATCAATCGATATGATATTATTATTTAAAATCAATTCGACAGATAATATTAATTTCTAAGTATTTTCTCAAAATAAGATATTAATAGAATTCTCCACTCAAAAGCCAATTAGCTTCGTATTTCCTTTTTTCCTATTTGAACTGTGGAACAGAGAATACTTAAGTAATCGAATCATACAAATTCGAATCCCAGCATTTTGGTTTTGTTTACATGTAGTTCTAAAAAACTATGAACTCATATAAGCCCGTGCATTTTCAGAGGATACAATTATAAATTTATGATAGCAACTCTCATCATGTTAAGCATAATTCGATGCCAAATTATATCGACCTAAGTACTGCCATCCTGTCATATTCCTATTCCTATTCAAAGATAGGACCATGCACATCTTCTTTGCTAAGTTAGAAATTTCGTTTTAGGCCGTTTAATTCAAGTAGTATTGGATGGGTTCAAATCTTTACTTTTCCTTATTTTTATGAATGATTCTGAAACTTCTAACCCGTTTAAGTGTTTATCTATCCTATCCTCGTTTCCTAATTACTCGCACTGTATTTAATCATTATAAGATTATTAATAACTCTTTAAGTTCGCGCCCAAAAAAAGAAGAAAAACTAAATTTTGCATTAACGATTAAAACTAAAACTAATAACTTCAAATTCAATTCACAATTGAAAATGAGTTTAACAAAATCTACCGCGAAGAAAATCGTTTGCTTTTCGACTGGTATCAAAAACCAACAGCATCTGGAAGACTAGTTAATTTCCGATCAAACCAAGCAAGGGATATTATCATCAATACTGCGTCCAACCTCGTGAATAAAATTTTCAAAATTAGTGATGTACGATTCCACGTCGCCAACGAGAAAAAAGTCATCAAAATCTTAAGTGATAATGGTTATCCTTCTACCATAATTCGAAGCCTCCTTTTAAAACACAAAATGCAAATTCCACGAGAAAATATTGATGAACCCGTTAGAACGCACCACAAAACCATGGTTTACGTCCCAAATTTATCCGACAACTTCAAAAAATCTATTTCTAAAAAATTGACAGAGGTTCGCCTTGCTTTCAAATCAAACAAAACACTTGACCAATGTTTTACTAAACTGAAAACGAAACCTGATAAGAACAAACAGATGTGATCTATAAAATTAACTGCAATAGAAAATCAAATGAACCGTGCAACCTGTGTTATAGGATGCAGCCTCCTTGACTTTCATTCTGCTGCTTGCATTTCAAACCTCAAAATCGGAAAAATGACAATTTTCCAAAGCTAACCCTCGTCCACTGCTAAAATAAAACCTGCCAGACGGTTGAACTTGATATAATTCCTATATTCACATCAAGGAATTTTGGTCATCACTCCACTCCAAAAATTTGCTGCCGGCTCTTAGACTATACGTTTTGAGTAGAAGGTTCATACTGAGAGCCTTTATTTTCATATTTAAAGGGATATGTGAGTTTCTTGGAAGAGGCACTACCATTTTGGACGTTATTTGCGATGTTGGATTTTCACTAAGTTTTCGAATCAGTATTCACCGAAAAAAGTAATTTTCAAAATGCAAAAAATACACAAAATATACTTTCTATAGGGTTGTTTATTTTAAAATATACACTCTAACATTTATAATTTATTTGAATAATTTTTGTTCTCAAATAATTTCCCAACTTAATTGGGGGGAATGGCAATCACTTTTGCCAAACATTCTTTTCTCAAAAAAGTTTTTATCACAAAAGTTTCTTAAGTTTTTCTCTTTGTCTACATATTTTTTTTATGATTCTTTCACGTTTTGGTAGGAAGCATTAATTGTATAATGTGTGTGTTATACCGAAGTAGAAAATAAAATAAAAATGGACACAAACAAAAGAAAACGGTAAGAAAAAATATAAAGGATCACAAGAATTGTTGTTTTAAGAATTGACCTGAAAAATATACATCAGAGTTATTGTTAATCAACGATATTTTTGATCGGTAACTCGAGCTTGTTCTCTGCTGTCGCCACGCTCGATATACCAATTATTCTCGTGACGATGTTTGTCGTTGTTTTTGCGAGAATTCTCTCGATGGTGCATAAGTTTCTCGTGCCATTCGCCATCGGCGTCTCGTTTTGCATTTTCATGCTCGGCAGAAGAATATTTGTCGTATTTTTTGTGGTCCTTGGACTTTTTAAACCTCTCCCCAGAACTGTTGAAGTCTTCATTTGATCGATCTCCTCTGCGATAACGTTCCTTGCTTTCGCCACTATCATCAAAATTTTGTTGCTTCTTGAAATTTTTCCGTTTGTTGTCGTATTTTTTGCTTTCATTGTCATGTTTATCAAGTTTTTGATCTTTTTCGTTCTTTTTTCTATCATATTTGTCAGGTTTTTGTTCCTTTTCGTATTTTTCAGGCTTTTGGTCGTTCTCGTATTTCTTGCTCTCATATTTATCAGGTTTGTGTTCATGGGGGGTGTAAGCACTTTCTTTCGGTTGATATTCTTTGGGCTTCTGCAGCCTTTCAGTGCCTTGGAAGGCTGTCGGTTTTTCGTCATTTACATTAAAAGGATTATCCGTCAGTTTGACCACTTTATCAACGACTTTTTCAAAGTTCGTAAAGTGATCGCTTTCCTCTATGACAGATCTCACTTTTTCACCCAAAGAGTCTACTATACTCTCACCTGCCTTTGGCAGTTCTACGCACATTCCAGCTACGTCCAGATTATTTGGACCATCGCACTTAAATGGAGTCTTTAGGTCCTCGGCACTTATTACGACTTCTTCAATGATATTCCCGTTGCCTGGCCAAACCTTCATTTTCTTTTCTCTTGACGGTTTGCTCTTTGGTTTGTTGGACGTTGAATATTTCTGATTCTCACTCAGTGTCGTTAAGTAGTTTACTTGCTTGGAAAGAATATCAATTTCAGCTCGCATGAGATTATTTTTTAATTCTAAGTCATCTATTTTTTGGTTAAGTACATCTGTGTTGGTTCCAAGCGCCGATTCGTATTTTAATTTGCTGATAAAAGCCAAAACTCCCAGAAATGCCCCAACATAGAAAAGTCCTCGCAATCCCGATCGCAGTGTCGGTTGGAAGTCTGGTGAATTTACTACCTGGCGTTCTGATGCTCTTCGTGATTTTCGGTTGTTTTCCAAAAGTGGTTCTACTTGATGGAAAACATCAGAAGATCGCTCGGAGCTTCCTTCATAGTATCTCGAAGTATTATCACCATCTGAATTTGTCATTCGCAACGAAGGTTGTAACACATCAACAAATCGCATGTTCAATTCTGATAGATGCTTGCGTAGTTCTGGGTGCGGAGACATCCTTCCGACACTTTCACAATCGCTTATGATTGAGATGCCATCTGAAAGATCATCGAGCTCGCTGTATCTGTAAAAGCAAAAAATTACAATTTCATCTATAAAGTCATATTTTTAAAGTACGAGTATTACTCATTACCTATTTTCCAATTTATCAACAGATTCTTTTATGACCTCGACGCGCAAAGCATCTTCACCGCCTTCATCTTCCTCTTCACTTTTTTCAGGTGTAGGTGGAGGCGAGGGTATCTCTTCTGGAGTTAATTCTTTCGCTTTATCTGTTATCACAGTCCACGTTTCGAAAGACTCTGATTCGGTGCTGGTTGTGAGTGGAGACGCATCTTCTTTGGATTTCAAATTCTTGTTCATGACTTTTCCAGTGTATAAGGTCCCTTAAAAACAGAGAAACAAACAAAATAGTTGTAGGTGAGTAATTTTCATTATGGAATTTGCTTGAATATCTTAAAAATGTGACTCTAGAGGCCTCATACATTCAAAACACATGCGGTTCATTATTAAGTTTTATCTGTTATGAACAAGTTTTATGGCAATTAAGATAAAGTTTTCGCTTTTGTTTGTCAACATATGAACAACAAATAAAAAAAGAAGAAAAATATTTAAATAGCTTTATTTGCGTAAGCGATATTCGCGGTTGTGATTCAAATGACACACAAGGGTAAATTGTTTAAACTTCGATGCGGTAAAAAAGTTAGAAGGCCGGTACAATGGAATCAGTTTCGTTATTGTGTTGATTTGATTAGATATCCGTAATCAATCGAGAATTGAGTTGAATGTTTGCTTTATTGTTATTTTTTGTTTGCAAAAATAAAAATAAAAACTTGTAAAACAAAAGATAAGGCACCTACCTAGCTTCGATTAGAGAAAGTTGAATGGATCGGAAAAGATTAAAGTTTATTTGAAAATTTGAAGCGCAATACAGTAGAGTTTTGTTTATGGAAACTCTCAATTATTTTGATTATAAAATGTTAAAATTAGTCTGTGTAATGATTTTGAATTCAAAATTTACTTTTTTTAGACTTTCAATGTTGACGACTCGTGTAATATCATATATGTACAATGTACATACTTATCACAACTTAAAAAGACTCTGTTTTCATTTTAAGCACCAGCAGTTTGTTTGGCAAACGCAAACAATAGATTACAATTTTAAATGGTTTTGTTTTCTTTTTAAACATGAAACTTGGAAAAAATTTCTCACAACGGCGTGCAATATGTTGTGAGATTCAAAAGTGGAACAAAAATATTAGTACTTAGATTGGAAATAGTTTCTTTAAGGGTGATAAGTCGCATTTTTTGAATAATATTAATACATCGGAAGTACATACTTATAAGTGTGCTTCGATTTGTTTAAACAAATTGGTTCTCAAAAGACCTTTTAGAATCTTTTGATTCAAAAAAATATCTAAGTATGAAATGGAGGTAGAAAAATAATAATTTATCAAAGAAACTTATTTGAAAGTAAATACATTAAAACCCGGTTAAGTGCCCACTTGCCACCCGGTTTTGACTTATTAGGCAGGTATATAAACCCACTCAAGTACATATAAACTTATCTCTATATTTATATAAAATAAATTAAAAAATGATTACAAATAAAATAAATGCAATATTATACATAATAAAGAATAGTAATTAAATGCAATAAATTAGGTGATGCAACAGCTCGTAGAGAACTAGGGCCTTATAAACTACAACTCTCAACCTAATCTGTGCGCGTGTCATGTCTGGCATGGAGGGGACCTACAGATTTTGTGCCGAATCTGAACGAATAATTTGAGAAAGCATTTTTCATGACAAGAATTACTCTTGGAGGATTTGCCAATCCCTCGCAAGAGGCAGTACCCGTGAAAAAAAACTTTAGGTAGCACAAACTTTAATTGTTATTAAATTAAAATTATCAACATTCAAATAAAAATCAAAGCATTGCAAAATTAAAATTTAATGGACTTTAACATTAAATATGAGAAAAGGTTCAAAGAAAGAAATTTTAATATTAAATACATTAAAAACAAATTTTAGAAAATATTAGGCAGGATAAACTTTGTTCAGTTCCCTACGAAAAGGATTCATGTCTTGAACACTCCAGATATGAAGTGGCAAAGTTTTCCACAAGCGAATAGCGTTGACGAAGAACTGACGTTCGGTTATCAGATAAGAAAAACGTGAAACGATTTGTTGTACATACCTACTGGATGAAAAAAATTGTTATCAGTCAAATAGGGTAGTTAGGCTGATATGTGTGTGGATTACATTACAAGGTAAAAATAGGGTTTTCGCCAGCATGAGGCATGGGGCAGTCAACTACATTCCTTGAACGTAAATTTTATATTTTGCATTTTAAAGAAATGTTACTTATTACTTTCCCAATTTGACAAGGAACCCTTTTATATAAAACATCAAATAGAGTTATGCAGAATCACGGAGTAAATCAACTCTCAGTTGAATGAAAAATTGTGATTAGCGGTCATTTAAGTAAAGGGTGATTTTTTAAAAGCTATAGGAAAGTTTTTGAAAAAAAAACATACAATGCAGAAAAATGCATGAAATCTTTATTTGAATCGATAGTACGGTCCATATAATTACATGTTTGAAGATTAATTAATGCAAATGTTCACCTTGACTGCGCCTGAAATGGTCCAATTTTGGCATACTCTTTCCAACATTTCGGTCGGTATCTCACGAATAAATGCTTCAATGTTGTCTTCCAATTCGTCAATTGAAGCGGGCTTGTCTGTATAGACATACACTTTAACATATCCCTACAAAAAATAGTCTAAAGGCGTTAAATCACACGATCTAGGCGGCCAATTGACCGGTCCCGAACTTGAAATAAAATGTTCACCGAACTCGCCTCTCAATAAGTCCATTGTTGCGCGTGCTGTGTGGCATGTGGCACCGTCTTGTTGAAACCACATGCCATGCAAGTCAAGCTCTTGCATTTTGGGCAAAAAAAAGTTGGATATCATCTCACGGTAGCTCACCATTCACAGTTACGTTACGATTCGCATCATCTTTGAAGAAGTCCAATGATGCTACCAGCCCATAAACTGCACCAAACAAAGCACGCATTTTGATAATAAAATTCAATAATTTCCAAGCGTTGTTCCTATGTAAGACGATTCATGTTTAAATTATAGACCAAACTGAAGACTTTTGACAGTGAAACAAAACACGAAACGTGCGTCAGCTGTTTAAACCATGTTGCCAAAAAGATAATAGCTAAAAAATCACCCTTTATAATTGATTTGATAATTAGGGAGATTTTTCTTGTCAAACTTTCCAATAAAGTTGCCTTAATTGGAAGGCAATTTTTTTTGCAGCTGGCCAATCAGATTTTAGAAACTTGCCTTACTTTCAAGTCCCTCATGTATGTCGTCTGAACATGATCATTATGCCATAAGTAGACATGACTTGATCATCAGAGAGATTTTTCTTGACTAACTTTCCATTCAACTTTCCAATAAAGTTGTCTTAATTGGAAGGCAATTTTTTGGCAGCTTGCCAATCAGATTAAAGTCCATCAGGAACTGTCAAATAATTGACAAATGCAAATTTATAAAATAAGAAACATTTTTGATTTGATAACATTAAATAACTTTTTTTTTTTTAAATTTAATAAAATAAAATATAAGATATAATTCGAGTGATTTATATTCATATTAAAATACTGAACTATTCAAATTGTGGGTTCTTACCGAGCAGCTAATTGTGAAAGGTAAAAATCAGTATCCACTAGCTTCGTAGCCGAAATATATATACTACGTGGAAGGGGAAATTTCAACCCAGTTTTTTATTGTATTTAGCCAATCTTAAATTACTTGACTACGTAGTGACTAGCTTAGTGAATGCCCCCAATGTTTTAGTTTCTGATATGAACGCTAATTTTAATTTTTGGATAATTGTCTCAAAGATTTTGGAGGGGAACAATAAATTCAAAAAAGGACAATATCCATTGTTGCAACAATTTTAACGTATGTGTGACAAGATATAGAATAATTGGAAGTAAAGATTTGATGAACATTAGATGCAGTTCAGATGCATCCACTCCAACAGAGTTAGATTTTATAGAAATGAGCCTTTCAATAATATCCATGCCTTAAATTCTTGAAAAACTCATACGTAGTCAAAATTCAACTAGCTTTGTGAATGCAAAATTGCACTACAAAGCTAGTCAATCCGGAACTGTCATATTAATGACAAATACAAATATATAAAATAAGAAACATTTGTGTTTTCAGAACTTTAAATAGTTTTTTTTTTCTTTTTAAATTCAATAAATACCAAAAAGAAGATACGAGTATAATATGATTGATTTATATTTGTATTTAAATGCCGAAAGATTCATTTCATTTTGAATTCTTGTGTCCTTACCGAGCAGCTGATTGTGAAACGTCAAAACCAGTGTGCACTAACTTTGTAGCCGAAAATTTTACACTACGTCGTAGGGGAAATTTCAACTACTTTTGTAGTTGAATTTAGCCAATCAGAATCCCTTGACTACGTAGCCACTAGCTTTCCGAATGCGACCATTCTCTTTATCGATAGCCAATATGACGAATTTTAGGTTAAGCATGTTTACATCAACGTTTGGACTTTCTGATGTATTATTTTTCTATTTAATCCCAGTTCCTTCAAATCCATAGCTTTAGAAATTCAACAGAAAAAAATGTAACCGTCACTTGTAAGTTTGTGTCTATTCAAGATGGTGGCATTTCCTTTCGGAGCACTCTAAGTTAATCCAACTACGGCCTTTCGGCCTTAAACAATGTTAATACTAAATAACAATAACTTAATCTAAAACCAAGAAAATAAAAAAAAAACTTGGTATCTTTATCATTATTTTTTATTTTATATAAAACTTAAAAGGAAATAAAAAAACGAACACCATTATAATACTTAAGGTACTTAAAACTAGCCAAAACTAATAATACTACTTAAAAACTAGAACAGCCACAATAAGCTTTTTTTTTATTGATTTGTATTGATTTTTTTTTGGTGCCACTCTGACTGTCCCTAACCTTATCCTTAAACTTTAAATGACATTCTCAATTTGAAGCTACCAAAACTGGTTCTCCTGCCTCACCCAATCTTTTCGGTCCCTTTCGGAAACAGTCCTACTGAACCGAAGGCGCTCGGCTCCGTCCAGTGCGAGGACGTCTCGACTGTAAAGGAGTCGCTTTACAGCATCTATATCCTGTAGCAGCCCTCGATTGTCTAAATAGAGGAAAGCTTCGGGCGACCCCTACCAAGCTTCAGCAAGAAATTATCTATTCTGTTTATGTTGGCTCTGTTGTATAGAACCTTTTTGAAATAGTAATTATTGTACTCCGACTCTGGTGTTCTGGGTAGTCCAAGGCAACATCGCAGACATTGTCTCTAAAACACCCGAATATTTTCCACTTGAGATAGGACAACGTTGAACCACACCGGGCACTCATAGGCAATCATCGGCCGGATAAGGGCCATGTAGCAAATCACCTTCACCCTGCTGTTAAGACGACTGCTTAAAAACAACCGTTTTGGCAGGGCAAAGGCTCCCCTAGCTCTGGCCAGAGCAGCCCTCATATGTCTGTCGAAATACAAGTACTGATCCAATCAGATGCCAAGGTACTTTACTATACTTTATTCGCCAATGACTGTCGATTTGGTCCAACGATCACTAGATTTTCCCAGTTCTTTCTCGTATCATTTGAGGCTCCATTAAGGGGAGTCCTGAACAGAATAGTTTCGCATTTCTGAAAGTTGATTTTCAACTTCCAGTCATCGGAGTATTGCTGAATCTTGTCGAAGTCACCCTGCAAAAGTGTCTTGATAACCTCAATTTTTGGGGCCGTTCTGTACGCAATTAGGTCGTCGGCGTACGCTATTGCTTGAGTCAGACTTGCTATCAGATCACTGGTGTAAATGCTGAACAAGATCGGCGAGTTAACCGCTCCCTGTTGAAGACCATTTTTAATACCAAATATTTTGGTAGATGTTACATTGCCAGTTCAAGTTCAAGTTCATATTTATTTGCCGCTTAAGGCTTAGACTATTTTATAATGAATTAAATTATTTAAGAGATACAGAAGCTTGTTCTTTACAATTACAATACAATAAATTTACGACAATATTTTAAATTTTGACAATAAACCGTCTACTATTAAGCATGTCATAAAGCATATACAACAGTGGTTTACTTATGCCAAGTCTGGTCAGTTTTAGATACAGACCCTCTAATCATACGGTGTCGAAGGCCTACTCTAAGTCAACCAGACAAGCACCCGTACATTGCCTTTTAGATTTGTTCCACTGGATATCAGAAACAAGCTTAAACACATCATAAAAAGTGTCATGCCCCGCCTTAAAGCCGAACTGATTATCCGGGATTATTTTGTTTTTCTCAGCCCACTTGGACAGAGCTCTATTTAGTATAACCTTCTCGAATACCTCACTGATACTCGGCAGAAGACTTATCGACCGGAGATTCGCCGGATTGGAGTTGACCTTTCCCTTTTTCGGGAAAGGGTGTACCACAACTGTCTCCCAACGGACCGGATAATATGCATTATTCAGAACGTTTTTAAACAGAGTGGTATAAATGTCCACAGCTTCCTGAGAAAAAAGTAGTAGTACAATGTTGGATATACTATCGATACCTGCTGACTTCTTTTTCTTTAATGAATCGAAGATGAGCTGGAGCTCTATCTTCGTGATAAGGTATTAGTCCCGTTTTGCTCGGCGATGATGGCATTTGCCAAGTTTTCATCATTGAACGTGAAACATCTGTAATTCCAGCCTTGTGGTAGCACAATCAAGTTTTTGTAGTAATATTGAAACCGTAATATAATTATTTTTGTTTTATGTTTGATTTGAGAACAATTGAAGTGGTGATTCTCAACGGCTTTGTTGGTCTTTTTGATGATTAAATGAAAACAGTTTTCATCTGATTTTTCCCAACGTTTCGACGGTGATTGCCGTCTTCTTCAGGGGATGTTTTTATTCACAAAAATGATGAAAATGTTTATTTAATATATACGAATATTATGTAAAGCGTACAAGTATGACTTACATTGATTTGAATATTACAAAAACATTAAAAAACAAATAAAATTTAAAGCGCTTCCGATTTGAAGACTTGTTAAATGTAAACTGTTGAATTGTTTGTGTCTGAAACTAAGGAACAGTAAACGACGGATATGTTTTGAGTGTCTTGTTTGCGGTTCATATTATTTTTGTTATTTATTATGTGAAGTGTTTCTAATGTATGTATGTATGTTTCTCCGTTGCAAGAATTTGGACTCCTTCCTGTCCTGTTTCGATGGTGTGGCATGCTAGTGCTGTCTTTCCGGTTTTTTTTGGCAAAAGTCTGATTTATGGTTAGCCATTCTTTGTCGAAGGAGTTGTTTAGTTGTGCCAATGTAACAGAGATTGCATGGTTCGTCCGGTTTTCCTTTGCAGTTTATTTTGTAAACTACGTCTGAGCGGCGATCCTTGTCCGTTTTCGTCTTTAGGCATGTAAATAGAGATTCAACTGTCTGGTTTGACTTATATGCTAAGTTCAAGTCAGGGTTGTTTTTGGCGACAACTTCTTTGAAATTTTCCGAGAGTTTGGGAACATACACAACACTTTTATAAACACCTTTCTTGTCTTCCAACTTATTTCCGGAAGAAACTTGATGTTTTTGACGAAGTATCAACTTTCTTATGATTTCTATCGGAAAGCTATTGTCAATGAGTATTTGTGTGACTTTTTTCTCATTGGCGGAGTGGTTTTTTGGGTCACTCAACGCAAAGACTTTATTTATGAGATTGGATGCTGTGTTCATACGTATGTGTTTGGCTTGATTAGATCGGAAATTGACAAGTCTTCCAGATGGCGTATCCTTCTGATACCAGTCGAAAGATAGACGCTCGTTTTCCCGATAGATTTTAACGTCTAAGAATGCTATTGACTCACTTTCTTTCTTCTCTACGGTAAACTGGATCTTTTCGTTGAATTTTTTGAGGCATCGTAGCACATTATCAATTTCTTCTCTTTTAACAATCGCGAAAATATCATCAACGTACTTTGCTATAAACTTAGGTCTGTAGTTTAGTTTAAAACATTCTTCAAGCAAATAGTCTAAAACCAAGCCAGCAATCGTCGGGGAAAGAGGATTTCCCATTGGCATACCATGTATTTGTTTATACAAATTGTCTTCAAACTGTAAGTAGTTATTGTCCTTTATGCAAAAATTAAGCAATTCAACTTGGTCAAAATTATAAATCATTATTTTTGTTTTATTCCATTTTAAAGTTATATATTTCTTAAAAAACACCCTTTACAAACATTGTACGAATAATCATTTTCGCTTGCAAAATCGGGCCTCACATCTTGGTAAAGTAAGAAAATGACTAACAAAAATATGAAATTGAGAAACCATCAAGTTTTTTTTTTTTAATATTGTTCACATTTTTCCAGAGGCAAAGTCCGTCACACTAAACTATTCTAGTAATACATTCCTTATAATCTTTTGTAAGGTTAATCCCTCAAAGTCAGAACAGGTACCTAACCTATACCTACCTACATACATATGTACGTATGTACCGACACTGTTTCCTGCAAAAAAATTTCAATTCTTCAACATCCGGCTCTTAACAAAAAGATGATTTGACAACTATTCTCTTTGTTTTAATTCTAAGAAATGTTTTACAATTGAACTTATATTTCCAAGCGTATAATAATTGCGTTTATTTATTAGACTCAGGTGACTAGATGTTGGCATCATCTCCACACCACATGACAAGCAGACAAGCCTCTTGGAATGTTTCCTATTTTTGTCTACAGCGTAGCATTTTATTAGCATCACAAAGAAATGAAAGAAATGGAAAATTAAACAACACTTTCTTTGTTTACCTACAATTTTTCATATGATTTAAAGGCGTTGCAAAAATTGAGCAACGACTTTCTTTGTTGGAAATCTCGGGAAAATCCCAAACAAAAAAAGAAACAGCATTTTCCAAAAACAACTAAAATTTATGAGAACACATTCAAGAGGAAGTTCTATCTTATATTATGATGAGAGAAAATAAATCTTACGTTTTCATAAATTTAGAAACAGAATAAATATTATAGTATAAATATCACATGTAAACACTATAGTTTTATTATAATCTTAGTTAATAATAAATAAATACTACGAAAACTGGCGGTATGGTGTCTCACGTCTTCAAGTCAGTATACACTATAATATGATGCACATTGGGATTGTGTCGAATCAGTATATGAAAAGATTCACTCATCGAATCTTGTTTGACATTAAAAAGGAAAACATGCCATTTTATAAATACTTAGCAATGTTAAAATACAAAAACATTGGCAGACATCCAAGTTTTATCGCTTAAAAGCCTATAAAGATAAATGTCAGGAAAAAACAAAAACCGAAATGTTGTTTTTGCCAAATATTACCCTCGCATTAATATTTTTGTCAAATAGTAATTTTGAAACGCAGATTTTGTTTATGTTTTTCGTTTAGCTTAAACAAGAAATGGAAATGATGTTTACGTTATTATAAAAGCTGTGCGCATTTTTCTTCTTTGGACAATATATGAGTCAGTAAAATTGAATATAAAATCAAAAAATATGCATAAAAGGAAGCATATTAAAAATCAAGTGACTACTTTTTTTTCAAGTATTGTAGAAAGGACACGTATGTACATTGGATCCGACAATTAAAATAGTGAAAGATGTTTTTAATGAACTTAAATACTCGTACATCACAAGTACAAGTTTTGTATTGTAACGAAAAAGTGATTATTCCTTTTCCAACTTGACACTTTTACACTAAATCTGAAATAAAATTGTATACTACAAAAATTAATCACAGAAGCTCAATTCGTTTTAATTTTGTTTAAAGAGAGAAGAGTAAAATAACACTTATACAAATTTAATCTTGCTAAATAAGATAATTCTAAAGAAGTTTTAAAAGTAAACAAAATTTGGAAGAAAAATATAGCAATAATGTAAGAATTGGGAATCAAAAACTTTCACCGTACTAATGGAAATAATTTCATTTGAAACATACATTTTGTTTAGATCTGATGTAGAAACGTGTCTCAGGTGACCAAAGAACTCTAAATACGCTCACAAACATGCGCAGGATGTTTTTTTAGCATATAGAGTTTGACCAATTTAAGAATAAAACAAAAAGTGTGAACGATGTTGATGACTAAGTTCAAACTCTAAGCTCTGTAATAATTCTTTTACTTGAAAAACACACGCTTATTAGATGGAATTTCACACAATATCACCAATCACATTTAAAAGTTAGAGACAAAATAAATATATATATATTCCAAAATAGAATACAATTAATGAAGCCCCCTTTACAGTTGATTTTAAAATAATGATAAATATAAGCCGCCAACTTAAAAGAAAGATCAAGGATTCCAGTGGCAATATTGAGGTTGTCTTATGGTTAAAAACAGAAAATGTATGGTAGTTAACCCTAGAATACTACCCAGGATGCTGTATCACCCTTTTGTACTAAATGCAAAACACCCACTTGTGAACACCATCAAAATTAAATGTGTGCCCAATGTATTAAATAGACGTTTTAAAAAGACGTGTTTTCGTGTGTGAATACAAACATTTTGTATGAAGTTCTAGTCGTTGTGGTCTTGAACAAATGAACATTTTTTGAAGTTTTTTTAACTTTACTTTAATAATATTTCTTTATTAGCAAAAAAGGCTTTTAAAATAACTGCACAATTCAATGCAAGTAACATAAATTGGTACATGGTTGTACACCAATGTTTAAAGAAATTAATTTGAAAACATAAAATAACAATTAGTTAAAAGTCTCTATTGAAAATGTATAAAACGTCGACAGTAGGCCAATGCTTTTTGAGTTATTTTTATGCAATGCAAATTAATAAGGCGAAATCATATTTTGACTATTTTGGAATATGTACTTCAAAAAACTTAAAAATTATTCAAAAAGAATTGACCATGGAATTAACTTTTAAGACTTTCCCTGTCGATATAGGCGATATTTTTCTTTAAGTGTTCCTTATAGTTTTTGAGAATAAACATATCAACTCAACAAATTCTAATGAACACGAAAAAAAACACCATTTAAAAATGACCGATTTGCGAGGAAATGAATTCAAAATTTTAAAAAGCGAAATCCATCTTCAGTAATAAGGGAATCTGAATTCTTGAGGAAAGAAAAATAAAAGTTTTCTTTAGAAAAACATCATGAATCACTGTCGGATTTATATCTTTAATTCTTAATCGGTCCTGCTTATGCTATATTCTTTACATTCATTTAAAACAAAGTTTGTTGTTTCTCTCATATTTTCAGTATCCGCATAGTATATCCGAAAATTGAAAATCGTCTTCAATTTATAGCTTGCATACATTTCCAAGGACTTAAAACATTAAATTTGAATGTATGTGAAATAAAACTAATTCCTTTCTATTTTGATATGTATGTTAATAAATATTTGTTTAATTACCTATATAAAGGGTTTTTCAATTGGCGGGGGTAGATTTTGGTATCCCGTGGCGGCCATTTTGTTTTGGTGACATCTGTCAAATCTTTTGTTTATTATTCAGTTGTTTATGCCAAATCATCATTACAAGTTACACGATTGAACAGCACGTTCAAATGATAAAACTTTATTATTACGCCCATTTTACGGTAGACGTGGTGGCCTTTACAGTAGACTCTCAACGTTTGTTGGCCAAATTTGAGACGACCCGTTCAGTAAACAATCAGCCAAACAACCGTACGTTCAAGGAACGCAAGATCGGATGAGAACATCACCGCGGTCCGTGAAAGTGTACAGCAGAACTCAAGACTTCAACTTGGCGAATTTTGCGTCGGGACTTGGGCCTACACCCGTACAAGATCCAACTGACCCAGGAGCTCAAAGTTCATGACAATAGACAACGCTGTTTGTTCGCTGACTGGGCTTCAAATCGTTTGGAAGAGGACCCCAATTTCGGCCGAAAAATCATCTTTAGTGACGAGGCGCAGTTTTGGATGAATGGCTGTGTTAACAAGCAAAATTGCCAAACATGGGACGCCACCAACCCAAGCGAGGTTCACCGTCATATTTCACACTTAAGAGCATACATACACCTTTCAAATAAAAAAAATATTTTGTTAATTATTATTATTATTATTATTATAAGCTTTTATTTGCCATTATTGATATTTTTTACAATATTAATTTACATTTTTGTTTACATTTTCTGTTTCTTTTGAATTAATTACTATATAAAATTGACATAATTTTTTTTTTTTTTTTTTAATCTACTTTAATATGTAAGCAGAGTTTGAATAAATAAATGGATGCGTGTCACAATTCTATGATCTGGCATAAGCCTCCCCCAATGTTGCCCAGAGATCTCTATCTTTTGCGTCATTGTACCAACTTTGTCTTTCTTTAAGCAAATCGTCTGCCCATCTTTTCTTCGGTCGTCTAATTGGTCTTCTGCTTTCTGGTGGTGTCCATTTTGTAATGATTTTTGTCCATCTTTGGTCCTGTATTCTAGATATATGTCCTGCCCAATTCCATTTAAGGAGTTTCGCTCGTTCAACCACGTCCGTTAAACCAGGGGTGGAATCGGCTAAGGTGATTGTTGACAGTCAAAATAATCGAATTTGATCTGTGTAAGGTGATAGTCAAATTGATACCTAAAAAGCTGTCGCTAGAAAAATTTGATAGTCGTTTTCCTACAAACATGTCGTTTCTGAGAAGAGCTACCAGACGCTTACAAAAAATGAATGGAAAATTTTGTCAGTTACCTTTTTTAGGTACAAAAACACATTCCTGTGACCGACAAAGCTTACGACATTTGAAAAAGCATAAGAAAAGTAAGAATGTTCTTAAAACACAGACAATTTAATACTTTTATTTAGATATTTTATAGAAATCATTTTAAAATTTCACCATAGCAACAATGAATTGTGACAATTATATTCACAAATTGTTCAATCGAATTGAATTGAATTGAATCAGCTTACACAGACGGGAAACTCGGTGATAGTCGATTTGACTATCAAAAATTTGATTGTCAATTATCACCTTAGCCGATTCCACCCCAGTTCTTCGTCTTATTTCTCTATTTCTCACTCTCTGGCTTATTCGTAGGTTAAGTAGTTTTCTTTCCATCTTGGTTTGGCATATTCTTATTTTGTCAAGTAAACTTGAAGTCAAGGATATAGTCTGTAACCCATACGTCATAACAGGAAGAATAGCAGAGTCTAGTATATATTTTCGTGTTTCGTCCCTTAGATTTGATTGTAATATTTGTTTTAGACTCCAAAATTGTTTCCAACTATTGGTAATGCGTCTAGAAACTTCTTTTTTCTCTTGGTTAATGAATGACTTAGTCTGTCCTAGATAAGTATAGTCTTCTACATATTCTATGTGTTCGTTATCCAGCATTATGTCATCTTTAATATGGTTAGTCATTATCTTAGTTTTTGACTTATTGATATGAAGTCCAACTTTCTTGCATTCATTTGTCAATTCTATGAGCATATTTTGTATTTGTCCGGAAGTTGATGAGATGAGAACTATGTCATCAGCGAATCTAAGGTTGCTCAAATATTGTCCCCAAATATTTATTCCATATCTATTGTCCCAGTTTAGTTTCTTGAATATTTCTTCCAGTACCGCAGAGAATAATGGTGGTGACATTGGATCCCCCTGTCTTACGCCTCTCTTTATTTTTATTTCTCTTCCTATTTTTTCGGTTTTTATTTTCGCCACGCTGTCTGTATATATATTTTTCATCGTCCTTATAAAGATAGGATGAATTCCTTGGTTTGTCAGCGCTGTCCATATTTCGTCATGTTCTATTGAGTCAAATGCTTTACTGAAGTCAATATATAAAAGATACAAAGGTTTTTCAAATTCGTTAGTTTTTTCAATGAGTTGGTTCATTGTTTGCAGATGGTCTGTTGTTGAAAAACCTTCTCGGAATCCTGCTTGTTCTCTGGGCTGATTTCTGTTTAATGTGTCCTTAATTTTTGTATACATTACTTTGGAGAACAGTTTATATATCATAGAAATGTTGCTTATTGGTCTGTAGTTATTTATGTCATCTTTATTTCCTTTTTTTGTGGATAAGCGTAATTGTAGCTTGTTTCCATTGTCTTGGAATCTGCTGTGTTATAAGTACGTCATTAAAAATCGTGGTCAAGACTGTAGAAATTGGTTGTTTTCCATATTTGAGCATTTCTGTTACAATACCGTCATTTCCTGTACACTTATCTGTCTTTAAATCGTCAATTGCTTGTTCAATATCTGTTTTTGTAAAAAGTGTAATAGTATTTAAGTTGGAGTAACTGTCCGCCATCGATATATTATTATCTTTTATTTCTTTTGACGATTTGAAGAGTTCTTCGAAAAACTTGGTAGCAGACTCATTTATATCTCTCCTATTAATAGCGTTGTTATTTTTGTTCTTAATTGATGTTATCCACTCTTTTCCGTCGTCAAGAAATGATTTTGTCTTTTTAATAGATTTTGTGTTGCTTAATATATCTTTTATCATTGTTTCGTTATATGTTTGGATATCATTTTTCGCATCTTCTTTTATGGTTTTCCGAAGGTATCTTAGTTCATTTTTTTTCATGGTCTGATAAGTTGTCCTTGTTTCGTAGATTATCTCTTCTGGTTATCAGCGCTTTAGTGTCATCGGTTAATTTATCAGGTTTTGGAGTAACAGCAGTCATGATTGAAACTTTCGCCGAGTTCTTTATTATCTGTTCTAATGAATCATATGTATTTTGAAAGTTTTCGTTTATTCTATTTGTAGTTATATTAAGTCTTATTTCTTTCTTAAGCATGTCATTATATTTTTCAATATTTTCGGTTGGTATCATTCTAGGAATACTGAGTGTTTGTTTGTTTCTTTTCAACGTATTATGGTCCACTTTTATTTTTGCTCTTACTAGCCTATGGTCACTATCAAAGTTAAAATTATTCAATTTTGTTAATACCTCACATTTATTCCATTTCAACATCTACCCGCCCTTATTGAAAAACCATTTAGGTCACACAAATTCTCTTACTATTTTTTTTACTCATATTTTCTTCCCATAGGAAGTTCCGATTTGTACAATTAAAATTTTTGACATTTCTCGACGTTTCAGGGTCCCTAGAATCTAAAGAGATCAAGAGATTTTTCTGTGCGTGCTTGTGTGCGTATGTTCTGAATTCGGATACCATTTCTTGTGGTCCATATCTTAAAAACCGGTAGACATATTGATTTCAAATAAATATTGTTATACAGATAATAACACAGAAAGATGCAGAAAGGACTTTCAAAAAAAATGTTGGTTGACCTAAAATATCATCATCATCACGAATCAATAACGCTGGTGACTTAAATTTAACTTTATATTATGTGTTGTGACGTGATCCCAAATAAAATAAAATTTTGCTTTTAACATAATTTATTTTGTAAGGTTTAGGAAGACGGGCGGACACGTGTGGGTCGCATTACAGCCTCTTTTTTGAAAATAGAAAAAGTTCTCGGAAACTAACACTGTTTGGATACTAGTGCGTTTACCCCAAACAAAATTTAGTGAAAATGGACCAACAAAATACCTATATGGAAGACCATTATAAGGAATAGCGAATTCAACGTTCTTCGAATCCACACCCACAGGACAGCGCAGTAGAGGAAGACCGCGAATCAGGTTGCGCGCACAAGTGGAAAGTGACCTCACTCAACTTGGAGCGCGAAACTGGAGACATCTAGCTAGGGACCGAGCTAGATGGAGAAGTTTGTTGGGTGAGGCCCTAGTGCAAACAGGACTGTAGCGCCACTTTAAGTAAGTAAGAATCCAACGTTCGACTAAAAGTTAAAGTTCCCAATTTCAATTCAATGTTCACTTTGAAAGTCACATTTTCAATGTTTTATTTGGATGTAGAAGTTCACCTATCTTAACTTCATTACATATTTGATTTATCAAGTATTCACTTTTAACTGATTGCTGGTTTCGTTTTTTACAATAAGGGCCTAAATCTCTTCATTTAAAAAAAAAATTCTAATGGAAAATGAAAACAAGATGTGACCCAGTCTATGGAAAGGTAGCTTATGACTCAAAAACAAAATTTCGATAGATCAGCTGTTAAAGATAATAATGCATCCTCAGTTTCTTGGTAGTTGTTCTCCTTCCATTCCATCCCATTGCCCAGTGTCTCTCATTGTTCAAGAGCACCAAGTGAGATGTAGTGTTGCATTTGCGTTCAATCTTTTTTTTCATTTTCAATTCCATGTTTTATCTTGATTTTGGATTTGTAATAAAATTCGGTTTTTCCTTCATTTGTGCTCTTTTTCTCTACATTTTTAGTTTACTTCTAAGGAATTTAGGACTTTTTGGTGTTCACAGAAGGAAAGCGTACAAATAATTTTTTGAGTTAGCCAACTTTTCATACGCCGGGTCACATATGTACATATATTAAATTGTAGATGGCTGCTTTTATTGTATCAAAAATATAAAAACAGACTACATTTGCGTTTGATATTGTGTAGGTAAACAATTTTTAAATTAGCGAAACGTCTGGTCACCCTATCAGTTCGATTAATAATTTCTGCTGCAATTCCTGCTTTGCTGTTGCAATTTCTAATTTTATATATAAATATGTACATATGCACAAATAGTCACGGTCCGTCTGCTGATATGTTGATGCGAGACTTTTTTTGAAAATAAATAATACAAACAAATCCGAAAATCCAAGATGACAAACGATTTGCAAAATGAAAATGCAAGTGCAAGCGGAAATAATTTCGTAATCAAGATTATCTGTGCTTTATTAACAAACTTTGTATACATAGGTACCTACATACCTATGTATGTACCTCTACACAACTTTTATGTAGGTACAAAATAAAATATAAAAGAAACTCAAGCTATGAATCGATTTTATTTGTCTATGACGTAGGTGGAGTAAACCTTACCTACATTATGTACATACATACATAAATATTTATTTCTTATCCAATATCTGTATACTTATCTAACTATAGAAACTTACCTTCAATTGTTTTAAAGACTTGGAGCCCTTGAGCTTGGTTGGAGAGTAGATAAGTAGATTGTTTTTGTTTTCGTTTTAAAAAGAAAATATAAGTTGTACAGAAAATTTTTACACAAATCAAAACCCGAAAATAAAAAACAAAAATTATATTTATTTTAATTTTCACACATTTTCAATTGCGTACTTGATTTGAAGTTGACTGTGCTTCGATTTTGATGGAATAAAACAGAGACCACAAACAAAGTAAAACCAAAAACTGGGAATCAAACTGTTGCGGGCTGGCAGGACAGCGGGTTAAATAACTTATTGAAATTTTCCTTGATTTAAAAAACAATAATCAAAAAAGTTCAAGTAGGAAAATAAAATACAAAATGCAGCAATTTATTTTCTCGCGAAAACGGAAAGATTTTATTTTCACAACTAAACGGACTAAGTACTTGCTCAATATTTCGTGTTTGACTAAAACTAAAACAAAATATTTTGCAGAACTTGTTTTGTGTGCTTTTACAAATTTTATGACAATCTACGAAATACGAGAGGTCGAGAGCTACACAAAATAAATGGCGATGAATGGATAAAAAGAACGACGAAGAATGAAAATGATGAAAATAGGGAGTGAGGCAAAATGCAATAAAATTATTTGTATTTTTGAAGAAATCAAAATGGAGGGGTGCGGAAAACTCAGTTGTTTTGGTTTATTATTTGGCCTTGAAACTTGAAAGGAAACCCACAATGAAAATTGAAAACAACAACAACAAAAAATAACAAAAACAACAAACATTAATGTTTTGCATAATTTGCTTTAGCAATGACATTTGTGAATTGAAATAAGAAAGAGAAATAAAGCGCTATAGTTACAACGAGCGGTTGACATTTGAACTTATATTTGAAATAAGTTATACCAAACTGTATTAAGAGAAAGATGAACACATTCAGTGAACAAATATAGAATGAGTCGTGCTGGAGAATCCAATACTAAACATTTATTTGATTTGACTGAATCAATCCGCAACAGACTGTGTAAACATTTCTCCAAATCAAAGATTAAGTTTTCGAAATTTGTATTATTATTTGACATTCTGAAAACTTAATTTTAAGTTAGATTAATTAGAGGAGTAAACGTCAAGACATAAATTTGGATCGATTTTGTTTGCTATCCCCAGCTTGAAGTAATAAATTTGAAAACCAAATCTCTGTGAATTTTGTGTGAAGAAGGCATCATATACATATATAATCCATAGTGTTTTCGGGGAACCTGAAATTTTAGTACTTTGATAGGTGCACTGGTGGTGTTAATGATTTCCTCACATTCACAACTCTACCAGAATAAGTCCCTTGACAGATGCCCAGGTAAAGGGTAGTACGCTAAATTTTATTTCACGTTTTTTCTCCAAACTTCAGCTAAAACCTGAGCAAAATATTAACAAAACAACGCTGTGTTCCGAATTGAAGGGTGTTAGTTCACGAGCATCGACAAATTCTTTCCCTCATCAAATATTCAGCCTTATTGTGAGTTTCGCCCGGAAAATCATTCACCCGAAATATTTTTGTTCGCTCGGAATTTAAAAAGCTATTGCGAGTTTCGCCCGAATAGAATTTCACTTAGAATCAGAACTGACAGTTCGAAAAATAATTGTCGTATTCAGCAAACTGAGTTTGCAATAAATTTCCTCATCTCTGATTAAAACAGAGAATGAAATCTGAACCTACATTTCTTGTTGAACACAAAAACGCAATGAAATGTATGTAGTACCGCGATTTCCTGTTAAACTTCTAAACACTGCGTACGACAAGACACAAGGATTAATAAAAAGAAGGGGGAGAGTACGATAACTTAGGCGACAAAGTTTAATGACGGATTTGTATAGAACAATTAAAAACAAGCATTTTTTTTATTATGGAGGGGGGTCTATTTCTCCCCGTTTAGGCGGTAGGGGCAATTTAAAAAAAATATGTACATTAAATGGAAAAAAATAATTAAAAAATAGTAGTAATACTTACAACTAAGTGAGTTGTATACACTTTTTTAAAGCCTGTTTTCTATTAGCTTGTTTTTAAATCAACTCAAAACTATGCATAGTTTTTAAAAAATTTAATTTTAAACTCAAAACTTGTGCAAAAAAAAAGTTAAAAAAAGGGTTTAAAGTACAATTTTTCAAAGCTTTAAGATTATCTACTATTTTTTTTTGTTAGAATTCATTGCTCTTATTTGTTTTTGATCAAAAACTGAAAACTAGATGATATTAACCTCAAATGTAATCTGCTTCCAAATTGCATTTATTTTTTCTTTACTTTCTTAGACAAAACCTCTTGCGATTTCAGGATTTTCCTGAATCTTGTTTAGCAGCATATCGCTTTGCTTTGCATTTATTGAGTTGGTACTTACATATAGATACAAACAATAAAATTATTTTGTTTTTTTGCAACTATAATTAATATAAATAACTTACATTGTAAAATTTGTTGTTCTTTTGTTCACCTTTAAAAAATAAGTGGAAATTTTAGCGCGCCAAATGACATTTTATTCCGACCGAATTGAGTGCTCCCAATAAGGAAAATCTTTCGAACATGATTTTTTTCACCCGAAACTCACAATAGGCGAATTGAAAAAAGGGATTTTTTCGGGTGGAATCTTTTTTACGTGAAACTCACAATAAGGCTGATTTTTTTCCTTATTTAGCAACCTTTTTTCGGCTTCAAAAGTCTTTCTTCAAGAAATAACTCCTCAATATTCCTTATTTAAGCACGCCAAGAACTAAACACACAAAATACATTTTATTTAGTCACAAAACCTTGTTGTTCTTCAACTTAAACGAACGTACCCATAGACGATTTAAAGATGGGGACGTTTTGAGACTGCTATTTTTTTTAAACACTAGCTATTTTGAATATGTTTTTTAATTTCTTTTACCAGATATAATTATAAGTATTTGTATTTATATTTGAAATGTAATTTTTCTCTATCAAAAGAAATTTTATCAAGTGATTCAACCCAATAATCGTCAAAATGTATCTCTTAATAAAAGCACAGACAAATTTATCAGTCCGCTAAATTTTGACAGCTAAATAATGTACACTATAAAACGAAAATATGAAATTTTAGTGAGAGCTGCGTACTACTAGGCTAAAATGATTTGATAAATTTTGGTGTGACTAAGTTTTGAAAAGAAAATTTTGTATAGACCTAAATTTTATCTTGAGCTACGTAATGTGCTTAAAGTTTTGGTAATACTCTTCACACAATAGTTGTAATAAGTAAGTGTAGAAGAGATTTTACCCGTGGCTTGATTGGTTAGTGCGTTGGACTGTCATGCGAGAGGTCTTAAATTCAATCCCTGCTGTAATTTTTTTTAATAGGTACTGCCTCTTGCGAGGAATTAACAAACTCTTCTTGTCATAAAAAGTGCTTTAGCCGTTCGGATTTGGCATATAAACTGTAGGTCCCTTCCATCCCCGCAATTACTCGCACACAGGAATGGTTGAGAGTTGTAAGTCACTAGGCCCTGGTTCTCTACGGACTGTTGCGCCACCTAATTTATTTATTTATTTAGAAGATATTTTTGAAAGAAATAAAAAAAAAAGTCAAAATAATCGACAGCAATTTTAACATAGTTCTCGATTTTTCAGGCAATTCTTTTGAATTATAGCGTATGTATTCAAAGAGTTATTGTATAATTTTCCTCATAAACGAAGGAACTACTTATTTAACCTCAGTTACCAAAATTGGAAAAATAAAGCTGTTTAACGACTTGTAAAAAAATAAAGCATGATTTAACAATTAGCGTTTAATGTTTTTCAGTTCACTATTTTCTTTTTTTTAAACTATTTTTTGTATTCAATTAATTTTCAATTAAGGTTTCACTGCAAGGCACTCATTTCATTTTATGTTGTTTTCTCTTTATATAAGTTGAAAACTGAAGTTGCTAAGAATTAAATGTTCTTGTGTGAATAGAAACTTAAGATTTGAATGAAAAATGTTTGTGTTTTTTAATAGAAAACTCACTGGGTTTAATAAAAAAGTCATGCACGAATATTAAGCATACTTGGCATCACTTTCCGACAAATTCGGTTTGTGTTTTTGCTAAGACACATATCTTTATTTTTGCCACTAGGTGGCACTATAATAAGTCCATATCCGTAATGGAAAATCTTTGTCACTACATTATATCATTTAAACATATTTTAGAACAGTTTAAGAATATTTCAGTTCTTTACAAATATAAGGTATCATTTGTGTCTTTATCACTTCATTTTAGGTTTTATGTGTCAAACTGATTTTGACGAACAAATTCGAAACCTTGTATGGTCTGAACTGAGCTTCCTTTTTTTCTTTCCTAAGTTATTTAACAGAATAAACCCCGATATATGTAATTGAAGTTATAATTAAACATCATCTACTTGATTTCTTTACAGTTTAATCGTAGATAAGTTCAATCAATTTTCAAAGGAAATTATCTGACTTTCTTGAGAACTAAAGGTGATTAAGGGTATCTTATGGTACTATACCCCTTTCCCTTTTCAAAAAAAGATTTTTTTGAATAAGTGAGTTAAAACAGTATCTATCAACCATCATACTTGATTTATCTACCCTCATCTATAGCAATAAAATTTGCGTTATTTTATACGCTTACGAAGAAATGAAGAACATACAAACTTTAATAAATATAACTAACCATTTATATAAAAACCGTTTAACGCCTTCCCATCATTAAATAGAAAATATCATTAATCAAACAAAACAAAAGAAAAAAAAAAACTATTTTTCAAAAAGAAATTGCCTAACTTTAAAAAATTTAATAATTGAAAACAATTAACATTAAATGGTCATCACTTTGTTTTAAGATTTTTGTAGTGAGGCTTAAAAATATAATGCACCTAACACTCGTAGCAGCTTACAGTGGAGTAAAACAATTCAAACTTTAATTAAACGTTTTGAATCGCTATATCACTTATTCAAATTGAACTACATATTTCGAAGGAACTCGTTTAAACATCTCATAAGTCATAATTGTATCTTTTTGACATTTCATAGTTAAAAAGAGACAGGAAAGTGAGCAGCGTTGCCGCTGGGCTTCACGAAAGTGTAACACATTTTTTAAAAAAACGTAACTAAAGCGAAAAAAATGTAACAAATTGAAAAAAATGATTTAAATCAAAGAATGCTCTTGAACTCAATTTTTTTATTTTTAATAGGAACATAAGTTTTCTTCATCACAGTTTTTAAATTCAGTACAAAACTATGCATTAAATAATAAGTTAATAAATTATTATAAGTAAGACACATTTTAAGTTTTACATAAAACATGTTTAGGCAAATTAAGAGAATTGATCTTTTATTTGTTTTGCAAACATTATTGATTCAATGGTATTCAAGTGATACCTATTGGTTAAATTGGTTCGATCGAGTCGAATGAAGGTGATTTCAACTCAATTTAGGACGTAGGTCTACAAATAGGTGGAAGTGTTGTTTAAGCGCACTTCACACTGATTAAAAAAAATCATAAAGTAAATTTTTAAAGAAAAAAAAGTTTGGAGAAAAAAGTTTAACAAAAAGAAAAAAAAGTAACATAGTAACAAATACAAAAAAATTAAGAAAAGTGTAACACTTTTGTTAAACTTGTAACATTGTGGCAACGCTGAAAGTGAGACAGAAATTTGTACTTATGTCAAAATGAGGTGCCAAAATGAACTGAACAAAATGGTACTGTCAAATGTAACGTATTCTATTTTCAATAAGCTTTTTCTTTTTTCTCGAACAGAAATTAACTGTCAAAAAAGCTGTGTTAATTTTTCCGCTAAGAGTATTCATAGTTCTTTTAGCAATTCAATATTATGAATATATTATTATAATATTTCAATTTCAAATATTTCAATTTGTAGACGAAGACTAACAGATCTCGCTTTCCACAGAGAGAAAAGAACTAATAGAGAGAACCAACTTCGACGGTTGCTCTCTTTTTGCCTACTACAAGCTGTGATTTGGCCACCAACTTGCATATGTATTAACTTCATATAAAAAAATGTGGGGAACAAATACTTATGCAAGTTTTTGTACATACTCACCACGACACGCACTTGGTCGCATGGTCATTTTTTATTCCATTTGGTCCCTTTTTTAAGAAATTGAAAAAAATAACTCGACTCTATTCCTTTTATAATCTCAAAAATAAAATACATAGGTACCTAAAGAATTTTGGGAAAAGTTTTTTTGAATTAGCTTTGATAAAAAAGAAAGGCGGACTTAATTTAAAATATAATGCTGGCCAAAGAGCGTCAAGATGACAAAAATAACCATAGCGTTTGGTCTGCAAAAACATTTTTTTGAATTAATTTTATATGAATTTTATTTAGCGATAGTATTCGATCTCGTGACTTATTCGATCTCCTGACATAATGTTAACATATTGTGATCTTAAAAAAAAGAGGCTGGGGTGCGTCCCACACTAATAATTTCCCATCCCGTCTACCGATTTTTCTTGCTTAAAAGGTTTGTAGGCTTTCGTGATTTGCTAGTTGTTGGTTGAATTATTCTAAAAAAAATTAAAAATTACCAACAATATTTTGAGTATGATGAAATAGTTTGATTTCAATATCTGTTCTTGTTAGGAGATTTTTAGTCGAAAACCAATTTTTACCAAATTTTCGTAGCATTTGCGTACTATTTTTTGTAGATTTTAATTTTTATGAAAAAAACTGACTGTTGGATTTTTATGCACAATTTACGGAATGTCGGAAACAATATTTTGTGTTAGATAAAATTAGGTTAAAGCCAATATTTTTTTAATTTTTGAAGAGATACTTGAGTCGAGAGTAAATTTTTACCAAGTTTTACTATTTCTTTTTTAAGGTTTTTATTTTTTGTAAAAAAATGTCAATGCGATTTTCTCAAAATTTTACCAGATGTCAAAAACGTTATTCTTCCCGAACGTACGTACACACGCACGCACAAACATCTCTCTAAAAATCTTTTATTTAGACTCTAGGAACCTTGAAACGCCGAGAAATGTTAAAATTGTCAATTCAAGAAATCGGAACGATTACAATAACTTTCTATGGAAAGTTAAAAGCCATTGCGGACACAAATTATTTTGGTCCTTCTTTCGTACGATTGGTCATTTTTATTTGCAGCTTTGGTCATGCAATTTTTTTTTCAAGTGGCAACTCTCATTGTGTTCGTTTGAGAGTAATATCATTCGAATATGAAGTGAAATTAATTACTCTTGTTAAGTGCCAGAACAATGAAGATTTAGAAACAATTCTAAATTACGCATTTAGAGAAATATTAGTTAGTTATTTGAAACCAGTTTTAATCATTAATTAAGTAAAATAAATTAGGTGGTGCAACAGTCCAATTAGAATTAGGACCTAGAAGCATATAAAACTCTGAAAGCACTACAACTATGATTTTATTTTTATTATTAGCTGTGTTTATGCATTTAATTTTCGCTCAGACCGTTGAAAAAAAAAATGGTCGCCTGTAAAGTCGGTTTTACGGGCGAAGATTTTACGTGACAACGTCTTTTTCTCGGTAGAATATTTATTGATATGAATATAATTAAATTGCACAATAGGAACAAGGAATTGAATGAAAATAAGAATTGCACAAATTTTTTAAACTAATAATTTACTTAACACTATCAACATTTATCAATAGTATGACATAACCTATAAACTCAGTTTCTCAACTTTTGTGTCAATCTAACAATTAATCAATCAATCATAGTTTACGATAATGAAATATCAGTGTACAATTATTTACCTTTATTGTTGTAGTTGTTGTAAATGACGAATCTAAGCACTCCACATTTTCACTACAGACACAGCTGACGATACTTTAACCACACGTGTGAACTTGTATTATGACGCTTTCTTGTTTTTCCAACGCCAAGAACGTTCGAGAAAGACAAAGACAGAGACACAAGCATGCGCCGATTCAATGCGCTGCGCGCGCGGCAGACCGATCATAGTTGAGTGGGAGAGAGACGCAAGGCATTCGGCGGGCCTCTCTCTCGTTCGGTGACTCATCGTAACGTTACCGGGCGTTACACTTTTTCATAAGTGACTCCCAGCCGCAACCTAATTTAAGACGTTGTCACGTCAAAATGCGAAAAAAAACTCAGATTTGTTTCAATTTTCAGAGTTTATCGACTTAATTTTGTCGATGCGAGAGTTGCAGGAACATTGAAAACGAGAGTTACAGAATGTAAACATGGAACATTGAAAACATTTTTATATACTCATCTCTTTTTTCCATTCCTATTTTATTTGTGTGTACTCGTTGTTTATTTTTTTACATTACTCACGACATTTCCAAAATTCTGAAAATAAGTGATTTAAGTAGACACTAAATAAAAAGACCTTCAACTTGTTACTACTGTTGCCAATTTTCATTGCATAAGATTTGTGAATAGGTGATAAGCTATTCTTACTGCTTTCCACTAAGCTAGTGTGTTGCTTTTAAAGGCTTAACTACATAAGCCAAAAAGTACTTTTGTACAAAAATAAAAATATTTGTATTATCGCTAGTTCAGTGGTTTTGTGAAAAGAATATACAAATTTGTTCTTCAACCAAAATTTAAGTCGTATGCATCATTTTTATAAGTTTTCCAGTTCTAACTATTTATATCTTATCTTTCAGTTATATAGCGACAAGGAAAAATCTGTCAGGGAAAGTTCTAACTACAGTTTTTCTGAAAGTGCATTGTGGCTTATTCATAGATGTTTGCTAAACTTTTTAGGCTATTCATAAATAAATGCAAATCAAAGTTAAGGGCTAAACCTGAATAACTATAAACATAGAAAATGCTGTGTTCAAGTAACTATTATCGCAGCCAAATTTCCTAATTGATTTTTTTGGTGTATAAAAAAGCTGAAAAAGTAATTCATGACAAATAAATGTTACGTTAACACTAAGTTCCAGAAAATATCGATTGATACCGCAATTGCAGAAGATATGGATATTTTATATAAATATTCCCGGTAAACTTGGAACTTTATTATTTCCGCCTTTTATAATTCAATGTAAAATAATTTAATGCAGTATATTTTAGATAATACAGTAGTTAAGTTATTAGTTAAGGTATTACTATTGAAATAAACATAACATAAATTTATAAAAAACATGTACTCGTTCAAATATACAAATAAGTCTAGTCTAAAAAACCTTAACCTTGTTACACTCTTTCTGCACACATTTTTTCTTGTTTTGGTTGTTAATGCCATCTATCTGTAACTCAGAGAAAGAGAAGAGAAAAACAAATTCACCACGAACTACCGGTATAACTTCTTCAGTTATTTATTGACAAACAAAAATGTTTTGCTAGAATTAATTTGAATTATAGGAGTATTTTTGTAGATACTATAAAAACGACAAGATGTTAGCAAAATTAAAAAAAAAATTCATGAGAATTACAAATATTATAATGAGACTTTAAAAAACATAGCCTTCTTGGCTATCAATAAACAAAAATGAGAAATGTCGCATTTTCCGGAACTGATGTTTTTTTGCGTACTCTTCTCCGAGGTGAAAACATGTATACACCGATACGAATTCAACACGCTATAAAAAAATGAGAGTAAGAGGTTTCGAAGGGACGGAGACGAGGAAATTTGGCTCTCTCGATTAGTTTTTTCTCTCTGGCTTTCCAGGCGAAAACTAACACTGGGCAGGTTCAGACAACATGAGGGAATTTATTTGCAGTCAACTTTACTATTTGAACGTAAATTTTGACTATGGCAACTAGTTAGTTTTATAAGTGTCATCTATTTCAAATTCAGAACTTTACTTCACAAACATCTACTTTAAGTTCATAGTGCAAAAACAACAAAAAACAATATTGTCTACAAAACACTCCTCAGGCAACTACAAGTCCATCACGATTTGTATTTTGTATAGTAAGGAAATACTATACTTATTTCTTTTCCAAATTGACAATAAACCGTTTTACAAAAACATTTAATGAATGTCCGCAAAAAATAAATAAATCATAGAGTTTATTAAAGTTCAGCTTTCAGGTGAATGAAAAAACATGATGAACTGTCCATTTGACAGAAATAGACTTGACTTGATAGTTAGGTAGATTTGTCTTGACTAACTTTCCAGTAAACTTTCCCTTGAAGTTGCTTAAATTGGAATGTAATTTTTGGGCAACTGGCCAATCAGATACTAGAAACTTGCCTTACTTTCAATTCAAGTGCCTTATGTCGCCTGAACCTGCCCACTTTTAATCGTTCTAGGGGTTTAGACTAATACGATTGAGAATTCTAAGCGAAAACTAACAGACTTCGAAATCTATATATATAAAAGAAAGTCGTGTTTTTACAAATGGCATATAGATATGTATAAAAGCATGCTGGTGCCCATGTCTCATGTTCTCCTAACGTTCCCCTTATAATAATGTAATATGACAAAAACGTTAAACACAGCAGCGCGTGACCGGGTCTGCTAGTGATAAATAAATCGATTGATTTGAAATACGTTGCTTTTCGACTAAGTATATGAACACGATTGAAAAATCTTCCGATATATGTAGATAGATTCCGATATTTTTAATTGTCAGAAAGTTTTGAGCAGGAAACAACAACAAAAGCTTATAGGATTTTGAAATTTAGAGAACATTGAATAAAAATCTATCGGTTCGAATTTCAGGAGATCGAGATATTGCCGCTCGTCCCCTGGCTTGAATTTTGTCAAGGTTAAAATTGAACGTTGTAGAGACGTTTGACCATTTGACTTTTAATTTGTGGACGGTCATCTCATCCTCGTCGCCAACGTCTTATCAAATCGTAGTTAATACTCCGCACAACCTACATCTCACAAACATGGTCTCAATCTCCGGCACAAATTGTAAAGTTTGTTCTTGCGTTCAATCCTTTCGAACTTTTTTTGTATAACTTCTTTTTCGTTATTTTGCCAGACCGTGACTTCTTATTTCTTTCCATTTTCATAGTTTTTAAATTACATTTGAAAATCCTATAAACTTTTGATGTTGTTTCCTGCTCTAAACTTTTTGAAAATTCAAAATTGCATGATGTTGTTCGCAAGAACATCCAATTATTTGAAAATATACAAAATTGTGTGTTAAGACGAGTTCAAACGATTGCAAGAAGTCTTTTGATAGATTTTCTTTTCTGTCACTTTCGAGAGATAAAATTGGATGTTTACATAATTGATAGGAAAATGTTTGAATTTTTTTGCGAAAAATGTGACAATATTTGGAGATTTTCCAATCGCGTGTCCTTAGCTTAAGCCTAAAAGCTTTAAAATTTGTTACTCTTTATGTTTCTGAACTAAACAAATGGTGCTCTGACCAGGGCCGGCCCCAGCCAAACTTGCGCCCTGTGCAAGATTTGTAGAAAGCACCCCTTTTTTGTATTTTTTGTACACATAAACTGATACACAAGCATAAGCCTTTCCCACATTACCCAGGAGGTAGACTTTCAATGCGTTTTTTTTATTGAGGAATCCCCAGGAGGCCTAAACCATTAAACTAAAATGCAGCGAAGAAATGAGCAGAGGGGAAACTTTTAAACTTGGAAACTTACTTTTCTGGCCTTACATTTTGCAAATTCAGAAATGAGATCATCAAAGTCTAAAGAATTTAATAATTCCTTTTCAATGGACATTAAAGATAAGCCTACCAATTTCTCTTGAGTCATGGTTGTCCTAAGATAATTTTTAATAATTTCAAGTTTAGAAAAACTACGTTCTCCTGAAGCTACCGTGACCGGGATTGTATTAAGGATTTGGAGAGCAATTACTAAATTCGGAGCAAAATTTTAAACTTAAAATAAAATTTAACACATCTTAACTTGAGCTTTGTGGTGTAACAAGCTGGGATATTACGGTTAACTCTTGAAACAACTCTTTTCCATCTAAATCTTTAAAACTACTTTATGTTAAAACATTCTGCAAATTAAGGCATGAGGCACGTACATTTTTATTTTTTAAACATTCGCTTATGTTACTTAAAAATGAAAAATTGATACTATACGTATCAAACCTTTCAAGTATTAAAAAAAAAATCAACTTTAAATCTTTGTTTCGGGTCTAATATAGTTTCAGGGCATTCATCAGCATGAAATATTTTTCTCCGTTGAGATCGCAATGATGAAGCTACAAGAAACATATTTGGTATTTCTAGGGAACTAGCAATACACTCTGTTAATTGAACATACCTACTCATTAAATTTTTCATCGGAACGCATTAAAATCAAACTGTTTTTTTGTATTTTCTAAAACTGTTATGCCAGTTGACAGATTAACGGACGGACTTTGCAAATATTTACTAGTTTAATTTATATTTTCTAAAATATCAAACCAAATTAGCAGGCAACAAATAAATGTAAAATCAAAAATTTCATTTCCTAACGATTCTGCAATGTTTTTTGCCTCTAGATTTCTTAATTTTATAAGGGCTTCATATATTTCTTCTTAACTTGTTTTTAAAGCCCTCAATGCATCTAACCTGGTCTCTCATCTAGTCTCAGAAGGGGGTTTCAAAGTATGACTTGGAATTTTTTTCTTATAAATATCCCACCTCGTTGTGGAATTTGAAAAAAAGTTATACAAACATTGAACTGTATCGAAAAATTTAACTGCATAAAATGAGCACCGAGCAGCATCATTAAACCACTAAATTTAAGGAATGCGGACAACATGGAACGAAAAATGCTCTTGGTTCCAGGGATCAAATTCGATTCTGAACACCCGCTTCTTTTCCTTTCATATTCGAACCATTATCATAACTTTGCTTTGATAGTTACTTATTAAAATTTCATGTAATTCAAGTTTGTCTAAAATCAACTGAGTCAGTCACATTACGGTCTTGTCACAAAATACGTCACTTCTATTAAAAACTGATAGCTATTTATTTAATATTAATTAACCAACAAAGCGATAAAACAATTGAAACAATCTGCATTCTGCACCAGACATTAAAAGTAGCCGTTACAACAGTCATTAACTTTCAAAAAAAAAAAAACTACCTGCGCAAGAACAATTCGACTCCACATAGAATCATCCCTCTTTAATTTTTCTATTCTATTAAAAATTTCATCTCCTGTAATCAGGCACTTAAATCTTACACAGTGTGCAATAAGAAAACCTGCACGCTCTGACCCATATGATTCCGATTAAATAAGTTTTTTTTTTAAATATCTCCCATTTAGTTTCGATACTCAGTGTGCAAAAAAGAAAACTTGCACATCCATTGACCATTTGTAGCAAAAACACCTACCCTACCTACCTAATTTCCAAATATTTCACCCTGTTCATACAAGAGAAACTTCAAATGTTTTTAAAAAATAAATCTGCGTAAACTTTGTGTAGAGCGTGTTCAAAATACATAAAAGACTCGGTTTCAGAGAAAGAAAACACCTATTTTCATATTTTTTTTAAGTTTATAAGTGAATTCAAACATTTATGCATACAAACTATCCCACTGTGCGCTGACGTCATCATCCATATTTTTAGATCCAGTTCCATCATCAATCGACTATCGAGAGGATCATAATCACCCAACATCACCAGCCAGCACAGCTCAGCGCCAGCTAGTGCGAGAGTCTTCACCCTTGGGGCAATATTAGCGCCCGATTCGAACCATTTATACAATGATGAGATTTACAAAAAAAAAAAAAACGAAAACAGAGAATTAATAAAGAAGTACATAGGAACTTTAAAGTCCAGATCCAGACGAATCAACGTCTCACCCCGTTTTCGCTTACAATACCTTTTGCATCATCATCGCGCCATCATCATCATTATCATCGCAATATGTGAGTACTTTAGCGAGAGCATCACTTAAGCATCTTAAATGTACACCTTCGGCTACATATATCTGGCAACTGGCAGGTAGATGAGAAGGAGGCCCACCTACCAGCCCACAATCCCCCATCATCCAATCCATGCTCCATCCATCTCCAACGGTTAGGTGGTACCGCTCACGCATCGAGTTCGAAAAATTCCGGTTCAATGCATAACATTAATTATTTATGAAGTATTAGCGTAATTATTCAATTTGCAGTCTCAACTCTTTCACTTTTCGACCATTCATCTTGAATGGGTGCGGCGAAGCGGCGAGGCGGCGAGGCGGTGCGGCGGTGGCCGGCGGTGAGCCGGTTGGAAAAC
The DNA here is from genome assembly GCA_920104205.1 of Eupeodes latifasciatus. Lineage (NCBI taxonomy): Eukaryota > Metazoa > Arthropoda > Insecta > Diptera > Syrphidae > Eupeodes > Eupeodes latifasciatus. Next base: position 78,458,897 of record OV049926.1, read on the forward strand.
TGAGCGGTATGGTGGTGAATGGTTGGCGCGTCCCCGTTCACTGCCGCGTTTGTGTATCCGGATGGTGTTATGTTGGCTGTGTGGCGCTTCTGCGGGACGCATCTCCAAAAGACTCGTCGAGCTCTATAGGGGGAAGAGCTCTCTGGTAACCTACCCTCTTCGACTTACTTATAGGTGTAGCTAGCTAGCTATCTAGTTAGTACAAAATTGATTTGTATGCGTGCGAACATCAAATTGTTATTAACAGTATTATCAGTGCGTGGAAAAGTGCAATGAAACGGGCTTTCAGTAGCTTCAGTATTCATTTGCTGTGCAGAAACATCAGGGCTCTTTTTATTTTATTTGTTTAGAAGCGCGTTGGAGCTCTTCTTTATAGCTTAGGGCAGCGACAACGGCAACGACGACGCGGACGATGTTGCTTCTATAATGTAATATGTGAGAAAACCACACAGCTTTCGATGCTGCTGCTGCTGCTGCTGCGAGTACCTACCACGACTTACTTACTATATCGCTTTATTTGGCTGATGGGAAATAATATGTAAATCAATGTTTGCTCTAGGAAGAGCAAGAGGACATTTTATGCCAGGGGGTCCACTCTACATCCACTCCACATATTATGAGAGTGTGTCTAGCTAAATATATTCTGAAGCTGATGGAATTAATGAGCTATATTGGGTGTGACAACTTTATTTTGAAAGAGCATGTTAAAGTAAAATATGGACATGAAGTTACCATTAATCAAAGGCTGCTCTAAAGGAAACTGCATCCACCTTACCAGTCACCTGTAGCCTTGTAGGTAAGTTAATTTTATGTATACGATGGTGATAATGATGCTTATATTTTATAATAGAACATGTTTTAATCGTCAGAACGGAAGCAGATCTTCTGATGAAAGAGATATAGGACTGAATCTGCTTTTCACTATATAGCTACTAACCAAAGTAAAGGTTAAATGATCATAATTAGGATTGATAAAAATGGTTGAAGCTTAAACGTAGTCATTAACTGATAAAAATAATAGTCGCCTACAATGAAATATGGTTGACAATCAAGGAACTATAAATTCGATCTCAAACACACGCAGACGACATTTAAGGATTTTGGTGGAAGAACTAGTTTTCTTAACTTCTGAAGCTGAGACCATATTTTGAACTAAAGATAACAGACAAATAATCCCAAAATCCAAAATCCAGAAAACCCAAACCCAGTGTCTAAAAAACCTGGAATCCCAGAAAATCTAGAATTCGAAAAACTCATGATTCCAAAAACCCAAAATAAAAAAGAATACTTCTTGGAAGTAAACATGCTCAGCTTTTTAGAAATTCACTGTTATTGTAATAGAATACTGTCGGATTATAAAAAGGTTGATTCGTAGTCTTTTGACATTAACTCAAAGTAATAATTATGTTACTATTATTAATAGCATCCAATAAGGTGAAAATTTACAATTTTTTAACAAGTGAACAAGCTGAAACTTTTTTGTATCCTAATTAAAAATTGTCTGTTTACACTATTGGATGGCTTTAGAAATGTAAATATTTGGTAGACTCATTGCAAGACGATTTTCTTGAAAGATCGACTCGATTCTACTTTTGATTCTATTTGAAACTCATTTCCGATTCTACTTTCAAATCGTACTACGTATGAAAGTAGAATCGAATGCCGGTTATACCAACTTGTTTTCAAAAAAATTTCTACTTTCGAAAGAGTATGAATTCGTTTGACAGTTTTAAAAACAAAAATAAAACATCAAATTTTTGGACAAGAATAATTATAACAAAAATGGACACCGTTGGAATTTGGTTCAATTTGCAAGGAAATGAAGAACGGTACGAGCCAATTGAATTGAAGAAAAATAAGAGATAATTTCAAAATAATGGAGCTAAGTGAGAAAAGGTTTGCACATATAGGGTCCGCCATCGAACGTTTTTTTTCAACTACTGCTTATTTCGTATAAGCATAATTGGACCATTTTTCTTCGAAAATAAGCAAGGAGTGCCGTTACAGTCAATGGCTATCGTTATCGGGCCATGTTGAACGAATTTTTGTTCAATTCAATTTTTGTTTTGTTCCTCGTTCATGCAGCTTCTACAGAAGTCATTTGTGTAGACCCCTAGCCTCAGAGCATGTCTTCCTATAAGGCAGTGTTCTGTTATTACTCCAATTGTAGAGCTTATATTTTGTCTGCTCAAGGGTATCAAGCCTTTTGACCGATTTAAGTCTATGCTTGGCCATATTTGCTTGGTTGCTAGGCAGGTGGTACTCTGTGACCATCTAGCATTAGTTGCTTCTAGAGCATATTGTTTGAGAAGATATTTGCATGTAGCAAGTGGTGTTCCCATGTTATGTTTTTGTCTAACATTAGGCAGAAGTGTTCCGTTTTTGGCGAGCTCATCGGCTGTACAAGTTCCCGGAATGTCTCTGTGGCCCGGCACCCAAATGAGGTGAATATTAAACTGTTCTGTCATCTCATTAAGAGATGATCGACAATCGTGGACTAATTGAGAGTTTGTAGAGACAGACGCGAGAGATTTAAGAGCGGCTTGGCTGTCCGAGAAAATTCGTATATCTTTGCAAGATATAACGTTTTCTTTGAGCCAGGATAGTGCCTCTTTAATCGGCATTACTTCTGAGTGGAATACACTACATTGATTGGGAAGCCTGTATGATAGACTGAGATTCAGTTGTTCCGAATAGATACCACTTCCAACTCCGTAATTGGTCTTTCAACCGTCTGTATAGAAGTGTATCGCATTGTCTTCCAGGGGTCTCTCTTCTTCCCAGGAGGATCTAGAAGGGATGGACACATGGAAGCTTTTACCGAATACCATTTTAGGGGTGGTATAGTCTAAGCGATCTGGGATAGATCTGAAATTGTCTAGAATGGTAGTATGTCCGATATTGTTACTGTTCCATTGAGAGGTGGCTCTAAGCCTCACACATGAGTTGGCTGCCACCATTTTGGAGAAGATGTCAAGAGGTGTTAGGTTTAAAAGCACATCCAGGGCTGCGGTTGGTGTTGAGCGAAGTGCTCCTGTGATGCACATACCTGCTGACCGCTGGACTTTGATGAACTTATTTAGATTTACCATCTTGTCCAGTGCGGTCCACCATACGACAACTCCATAAATGAGTATCGGTCTAATTACCGAAGTGTATAGTCAGTGGGTTATTTTTGGGGAGAAGCCCCATTTTGATCCTATGGCCTTTTTACAAGTAAAAAGCGCTACAGTAGCCTTTTTTACTCTTTCATCAATATTTGCCTTCCAATTTAGTTTTTTGTCTAAAATGAGGCCTAAATATTTAGCTTGGTCGGAAAACCTTAATGGTATACCTTTAATCTTGGGTGGGCTGATCTGAGGAAATTTTGTACCTTCTCGAAAAAAGTACTAGTTCTTTTTTATGTGGATTGACGTCCAAGCCACATGGCTAGGTTTAGCCTCCACGTCGGATGGCTTGTTTTGGGGTGTGGAGGTCGATGGTTCCACTTGTGGTATTTCATCGACTTCCATTATTGGGGGTAGTGAAGCGTTTCCTTCCGCTGAAGGGGCTTCTGTGGGGGGCGTGTTGAGCAAATCTTCGTCTTTTTTATAGATGCGCAACATGATTTCGTCGAAACCATACCTAATCACGCCTTTGGTCGTGGCCAGTGGAGCCAGTGATTCCCTATTGATCAACACGAGAGCTGACCTATATAGACCCACTGTTTCCTTCTCAACCTTTGGGACTTTCCAGTCGTGCGTAGGCAGGTCTGGATTGCTTTTTTTGATCAATTTCATGATCATCTCTGGGCAGTTGTGTAGAGCCGGGACCATTATACGTGCTCTTGGCCGGCAAGGAATATTCTCCCTTACAACAACCTTGAGCTTGGCACCCGGCCAGACCTCTGGCAAGCCATTGACAGCAGCCTTGTATAGATCGAAAGATCTCTGATCACCACAGGCGATGAGTTTGATACGATTTTGGTACCATCCTGCATCGGCTGTGTCTGGGAGAGGTCCCGGATTCTCCTCGATGACAGATAAAAATCTAAAACCGAGGTGAGCCTTGACGTCTGCCCATTGATCATGAGAGATGTTACCATCCACATGACCCCTGTCAATGACCGCTGCTATGATCTTACCTTTTAGCGCGTCGCTGAAGGAAAGATCCTTATTGAAGGCTGTTGTGCTGTTCGAATGCACCTTCTGCCTTTTTGGTTCAGGCTTGTCGTCTCGAAAGACCTATTGCGCTTTGACGTTGAGTCGCTGCAGGTTGGTTTGGTATTATTGCTAAGAAAGCCACTAGCCCACTCGAGTTTTCGCATTTGCTCCGGGGTTCTTTCCGCCGCCGGTATGACACCGACTGCGGCTAGAATCCTCTCAGCATTGCGTTGGTCTCGTTTGGCCAGTGACTTCTTGGACTTCTTGCTGGCTGGCCCAGAGCTATGTCCGTGTGACACAGGGACAGCCGAGCGTCACAGCTGTTCCACTGACGGGTAATTCCTTCAAGTATAGGTTGCGGCTAGTAGAGGGAGAAGGACTCCCGCTACTAGTGGCAACCACAGGGTTGACAGCACGTCTACACCTCTGAGTAGCCTCGACAGCCTTTTCAGTGGATGTGACCGCATTGGCAGCCATGGCACGATTTTTGTTGTTGTTTTTTATTATTTTTCTATTTGACATCTTCATTTTGATTCCCACGAGTAAGGCGGAAAGACGGTCAGCCCCGGCATAGCCGCTTGCCGGGGTAAGGCAGAAATATGACGGACCTTGCCACATCATATGAAAGAGCTCGTTAATGGCTGGTTTATCCCCCAGCCTTTCATTCTTCGGCACAGTTTTCGTACAAGTTCGCACACACCACCACTGAAATTAGGAACCTCTAAACTATGATTGAATTGGGTTTCCGAACGTTGCACTATTGAGGAGTTACAACAATTCGGCTACCCAACTCAACCTTAGCTAATCACCATCCTGCCAAAAACGCACAGGACTTCTGTGGTGATCATTGCCCGCCTGGCACCCACTTGGAAGGTTTGAATGAGGATTTTGCCAAGCTCAAATAGATACATACATACATAGTACCAAATTTTTCGAATTCGAGCAATTTCATTGTAGAATTGAGTTACATAGTAGGGTCCCAGGTCGTGCAAAAACATTTCAAAGACATAAAATCTAAAAACAGCTTCGCCTTAGAGTTTCTAGGAGAACAAAAAGCATTTGATGCCAAGCAAACTTCAAAACAATTTCTCGCAAAGACTCTCATCTGAATTAAATGCAGAAGGGCCATCAATGCCTAGTTTAAATAATAAACATTTATTTAAGCAGTAAAATAAATCTGACAGCAATCGAATTTTACCTTTTACCACACATTTCCATAATAATGGATTTATCGCGTATAATTTTCCCCTTTATCCGCTCTCCTCTTTTTTCGGCATCCATCTAAAGTCCAACCGAAACCATTATGTTTCAATTTATTTTGAATTATTTCTTTTAAAACACACTTATTGTTTGCTTTTCAGCCTTATTCTTGTTTGTTTCTTAATTTGACAGATCCCATAAGAAATAGTTCGAGACTCGAAAAAAACTAATCCTTAAATGTAAAAAGTTTTTTGTACTATTTTTCCGGTTCGACGATGTTGTTTCCAATTAGTGGAAAATCGTCTAAATATTTGAAAATATATAAATTGTGTGTTTAGACGATTTCCAATGGTTGTCATTTTTTTTGGCTGTCAAATGTTTGTCTGTCACTTTTGATAAAACAAATTTATAAAAAATTGGTTAAAATGTTTGCGAAAAATCTGCCAATATTTGAAGAAAAAACACAACCGTGAAATGTAGAGACAAAATTAGATATTAGAAAAATATAATAAAAACGTAATGTTTTCATTGTCACCTGCTTATTTATTTGACGTTTTTCTTCGAACTATACAATGAAAACCTGACCTGAAGTTGCATGTTTCTTGTCTTGTGGCAAACTCTGTCTTTTCCACGGTTAGACTTTATAAAGTCGTAAATTGTTTTTGCAAGTTTTTCAATAATAACAAATCTTTTTTAAACAATCATTTAAAGTTAAGGAATTAGAATAATTATTAAATAAAATGGGTGGCGCTGTTGAGAACTAGGGCCTAGTGACTTACAAATCTCAACCATTCCTGTGTGCGAGTACTGTTGTCCAGGGATGGAGGAGACCTACAGTTTTTAAGTCGAATCCGAACCCGAAAGAATAATAAATTATTAATATAAGTTATTTATTAAACAATTCATTATATTTAATAACGCTAATGTCGAAATAATGTATTGTGTCCATATACAAAACACACTTACGAGACACTGCATTCAAATTTGCAATACTTACGGGATATTGCATGATTTCCGTCATTTATAAACATTTTTCAAAACATTATTGTTTCGTTCAAAATACCAAAAGATGGGTCTGAATCTTCGGAATTTTTGTAATATTTTTTTCGACTTGCTAGGTTATAAAGTTTAACAGTCGATATGAGGCTATTGACGACTGACTGTGGCAAAAAAATCTTGTAGTCAAAAAGGTTTTGAATTAGAAACTATATCAATTTCGCTGTTGACAGACGGCATTTAGTTGAAGCTGTATCTGTCAAATATGGCTGTTATCTTTATCTACTTATACACATCACCATAACCTGATATAAAGGTTGCGTCCAATCTCATGTTGAATAGGTGAATTTCTAGATACCTTATTAAACGAGTTGGGTAGCTGTCAAAAAATTAAGATAACTTTCAGCTGTTCACAGAAACGAGACAACAATCAAGCCAAAATTGCACTTGCCAGAAATGCAATTAAAAATGGCCACTTTTCGTCCTTGAAGGTGTCCAAGTTCCAAGGAAACCACACTTCCAAGCGGTATAATATAGAGACGCTTTACATTCTAATCAACAAGAACAATATGTATCGAAAACAGAACACACAAAACATTTAAGTGGTATAATGCTCCCTCGTTTCCAATTAAATAATGCCTCATCTACTTTTATCTTCAGTTATTGACTAAACTTCTTCATCGGAAGTGATTGATGTAAATAAATTTTATTTTACAAATTTATTTAAGTTTATTATGTAAAATTTAAATAGCTTGTATCCATTTGTGTTAGTTTTACTTTTCATTGCATATTTTGTTGCATATCATTGTGATTTAATAATATTTGTATTTTGTATGTAATAAAGTTCACCTAAAGAAGACAGCAACCCCTTTGGAAACGTCAAAAAAGTATATGTTACGAATCTTGTTTTATTGCTTGAATTATTGAGACCAAAACAGCCGAAGGAAAACATATTATTCACTCTATCTAAGATTGCACTCAAGCAAAGAGTTTTGCAATAAGAGATTTCATTTTGAATAGTCTACTATTAAGGCAGCTGTCACTATTAAAACTGTCATATTTTGACATTTGACAACTTAGAATAGTCGGCAGTGTTGAGAGAGAGAGAGAGAAAGGACTTTTCGCATCTCACTGATGGTCCGCTGGATCACTAGATTTAATGATACGCACACCAACGTTATGGGGTTTTAATAGGATGGCGCTGCGGTTGTTACGGTGCTACCTGCCACATACCTCGCTTAAAGGAAATTCTTCAGGGTCGATTCGAGGGCAAATGGCATTGTCATTTCAATTGTGCAACTCTATAATCAATGAAAATGTTGGGATTATTGTAAGAATTTCTCAAAAACTACCTAATTTTTTTTCGTTAAATTAAATAATTTATTTATTTATTTATCTCCTATTCCATTGATTGCATTTACATATATGAGTTACATTGAGAAAATAATGCGTCAAGAAAATAACGCATTCATAAATATACGAACTCATTCTCATAGCTTCTCATTTTAACGAGCTCCATGTTAATGCCAATGCCGCCATCGCTACCATCGCCGCCACTCCAATCGTTGAAACTTAGTAATTAAAGAACTCTTAATGCTCAAAATAATAATTTGATGACTATAAGCGAGTCTGTTAAGTTCATTAAAACTCATCGGCAATCAACTCGCATCAGCTATCAGCATGCAGCACAGAATTCTCATCCTCCTCTAGGTATATTATAAAAAGCAGTCCGCTTTACGAACCCAACACGCTAATAAACCAAAGTATGAAATTCATCTTAAGAACAACGAAAAAAAATTAATTGCCATACAAAAGACTCAAAAAACAATTTCCATATCACTTGGAATTGGTATCCTTGCATCAGCATCAACGACGATCAGCCATCGCCACTTCATCATCTCTTGACTTTGGAGCTTTATTTCCGACTTTCTTATGCGTCTAGACATTGCCAAATAGCCAGGTTTTTATATATGTATGTTCGGGTGGTTGGCATATCTACCTGGCGAAATAATTTATTTTTTTATGATTTCGCCTGATGATGGAACTGCATTGTACCGCCTTCGCCGCAGCCATTCACGAAAGGAATCATCGCAAAAACAAAACAGAGGCGGACACTTTTTTTGAAATTCTGGTAGTTTTACGATGCCACCAAAACAATAATTTATGCAAATTGACATTGGTTGATCGCAGGAGCTGGACTGTGGGACTCTGTGTAGGGAGATTGGGGCCTCCACCAGATCCAGATCCAGCAGTGACGCGGACGTATACGAAGATGCATAATGTCCGGAGTTCACTATATAATTATCATCTGGACGTTTAAAAAAATAGGAGGTGGTGGTTTTGACCGAAAGGATCTCTTTCTGTCCGTTTCCAATTTTCTAATCATTCACAAAAAAAGAACCCATGGACTTGGACTGGATCAGTTTATAGCTACCTGATGGCTTGGAGCTCGGTTTTACTATTTGATGATGGAAATTCAAATTGGTTTGGCGCAGGAACAGGATGTAGGTTCGACACTTGCGTGTATAGGTATAAAGTAGACCTTCCTCTGGGATAAACGTTTCTATTAGCTAAAAAATACTGACTTTCCGTTTGGGACGGGTTGGTAAAAAAAAATGTTTGGTCAATTTAAAATTTGAGGCGTCCGATCTGTAAATTTGGTGCAATTTAAAATTCAGTATATTTTGGAGACTCTTTTTTCGGTGCGTCTGTCCAGATTGGTTCAAATTCTCGGAAATTGTGATGTTAGGCGTGGTTGAGTTTTGAATTAATTTTTTATTCATTGTGTCGTTTATATTTTTATAATTTTATTTGCGTGCATGCAAATGAAGACTCATTTAAATTGGTTTGTTGGAAAAATAAGGGCAGTATTTAAAGTCGAAGCGATGCCTAAAAACAATAACACTTTAATTGGAAATATATATGTACATGACATGTGTTATATTTGAAAATTAGTAGCTTGAAGTTAGAAAATACCAGCTTGTATTTTTTAAATTTGAAAGGAAAAACTCTATTTATCGCATAAATTTAAAAAAAAAAAATCTTAAGTTAGGAGATCTTAAGACTTTTTTATTAAGTGAATGTCTCATAACAAGAGTCTGAAAGTAATTTTTATAAAATACTTATAGACTTGGAAAGATGGTTTCTACGGTGAAAATAACACTGGTCTTAAGTTAAAAATTTCACTTTAGGTGGTTTTTGAAATATACTCGTAATATATACTTATTTAAAAATTAAAGAAAAAACAAATGTGATGCACAACAAATGAAGTTGTAAACAAAATATTTAATGATTATTTTGTAATAAACAAATCCTTATCTCATATACATATATGGGCTTCTAATAAGATGTTTCATTTTGAATAGCCTGCTATCTGCGGCAGCTGAAGCTATCATCTTTTGATAGTTGATAGCACTTCGACAACCCTCTCTTAAAATTCACTTGAAAAGTTTTGATGATTTTGCAGTCACAGTTCGCACTCTTATAGAAAAAGTTTACAGTTCCTTACGTGATATTTCTCAGAGATTTTTTTTTATTTTGAACTTCAAAAACCTAATGTAATAAAGTGGTTTGGAAACCTGATTGGAATTTGGTTGTGAGAAAAGATATTGTAAGATTATTATAACTTCCAAAAACAAAACATTATTTATTATGGGTCGTCCATGGAATTTAGGAACCGAATTTTGAAATATACATTAAAACAAAAAAAAAAACAAACTTGAAACAATTCCCGCGCTTAAAAGTTTTCCGCGGTGTTCAAAGTTCACGAAGCTCTATTGCTCTTTAAGAGGTATAACAGTCGAATCAGAATCAAATCCTCGATGAAGTCAGTAAGCTTGATGCTTTGAAGTTTAAATAATATAATAAAGCAATCATATGCAACTTATGTTTTTGTATGTTGAGAAATGTTAGGCAATTAGAATGTACTCGTAAATATGGGGTGTTTTAAAAAGTGAAATTTACTACCAAATTGAGGAAGTTTTTTTAATTTTTTTTTTGAAAACCTGCACACATATAAAAAGATATTAGTCGTGTTTTTGGGTACCACATAGTTAAAGCTTTTCCTTCATCCCTGCAATTACTCGCACACAGGAATGGTTGAGAGTTGTAAGTCACTAGGCCCTGGTTCTCTAAGGACTGTTGCGCCACCTAATTTATTTTATTTTACATAGTTAAAGCTGTAATCAAAAATACTCCATTACCAAGATCGGAATCTCAGACTGACATTTCGGTTTGCCTACAAGCTACGTCGGACTAAATGTGAGAAAGTGTGCGTGAAATGATGCAAAAAACCAAACAAATTCTCACATTTAGTCTTACAGCCCATCAAAACGCTTCATTATAGTAATCAGCCCCATCTAAATGCTTCATTTTGAATGTTTCATGGCCTTGTTCAAAAACTAAACAATCCTAACCAACAGAATCTGAAGTGCTGACATGGTCTTAAATTGGAAGATTTGTATAGCTTTTTAATTTCAATCCAAATAAATGTTGTAAATGTATACTAAATAAAATAAAATTGACCAAATACATATTATTTAATGATTTATTAGTTTATTATTATTTATTTTGTTTACTTAAATTATTTGCGAACGCAACATGTGCTGCAACTGGTTAAGTATAATTAATGCAAATGGACAAAAGTGTAACTCAATACTTTGTAAAACAACAAAACAGACAATTTTTTCAGCTGTAGTTTGCTTAGAGCATTTTTTTGGCGACGTTCGAAGTTCAGGTGGAAGCAATAGGCGGGTGCCTCCGTATTTCTTTTGTACAGACAATGCTACGAGAAGCATACTTGTGAAGTTCCATTGCCACTTTAGCTAGTTCAGATTCCTCAATTAGATTAGTATTTTCATCATTTAAGCAGTTCGGTAGTTGCAAGACCAAATTTTAGTTTTGTTTGTTGCAGAAATATTCCTGAACATTTCTTTTTGAGTTAGATTTGGGAATACACATTTGAGGGAACCATGTTTTAAAAATAAGTTGCTTTGTGTAAAGCATCTTTAAGGAATAGAAATAGACAATATGGTTACACACAATACCAACTAAATGAGTGCAATAAATAGATTTAAGTAACTTTTTTTTATTCCAATATGGGGAAACCGAACACCCAATAATTTGCTGCAATTAATGCTAAATTTTTTCTAAAAAGTTGATGAAGGTTAGCCGAAGCGGAAATTTCTTTAATGAACATACCTAAAATATTATTGGCTTTCTCAAAAATATTTTTCTACACTAACCTCTACTTTATATCTGAAAACTATTGTTTATGTATATTTTCTTCTATGTTCTGCATTTATAAAATGTAATCTATGGAAGTATTTATTATATTAAGTAGTATTCACATGAGCGCGACCAACGAACGACGAATGAATTACAAAATGTGAGTTTATATACGTTTGAAGACATATTTCCACACAAATTCTTAACAAAACGATAGCAATATAGTTTCTATTTGAATTATGATGCATACTTTTACTTTTCAATATCATATATTAATACATTTCAGAAAACAAATTTATTCGTCGCGAAAAAAAATTGTAGTTGATACGAACTGTCAAACTTTATTCGCGTTACACATTATCCACACTCGCAACGAATAAAATAATCGCGCGTACTTAACCTAAAAAAATCATTCTTGTTTTGGTTTCGGTTGTGAATGGTGTTCGGCTGTCAAACTTCATTCGCGACGAATTAAAAACTCTCATGTGAAAGAAATGTCAAAATCGACGAATATTCGTTCATTCGTTGGTCGTTGGTCGTGCTCATGTGAATATTGCTTTAAGAAAAACAAAAACATGTTCGTAACCCTCATTCATTTTTTCATTATTAGCAGCACTTTTACTAAACATACCCTTCAAACAATAATAAGCAAAATTGAACTTTGGTAACTAAATATTTTTAAGGAATGAATGAAAATTATATTTTGCGTTAAACTGTGGGAATTCACTAAAAAAAACTTCTGTACGTCAACAATAAACATTCATGTCGATTACATGATCTATTGAATGAGTTGTGCATGAATTCAGAACGATTTTAAGAAGTTTTCACTTTGTGATATATGTATGTCAAAATTTGCATTTTATTTGCTCTGCATTTATTCAACGGGTTCGCTTTAATCGTTCTGATTATTTTTTTAAAACATTGCTGTTCCTTTGATGCATAGTTTTTTTTTGATAGCAAATACATGTATGCTTCCATCAATCAAGAATGTTATGGATAAGGTATTTTTTGATTATAACTTTTTTTTAAATTTATTATTTATTAATCAAAATGGCATTGAAAAATAGTTGCAAGCTTAAATCATTAAAAACAAACTATAAAAATATACTTCGATTAATTAAATTGATACAGATTTTAATTACCTACTTGCAAAAAAATATTTGGGCCGTTCATTAACGAAAATTTATTAGAATTCAATAAAAAAATTGCGCTCGCACCCTTAACTAACTAACGGGTTTTAGAGAGTGAAACGTACGAAAGATTCCGATCTTGGTAAATGCAGTATTTTTGGCTGTAATACAAGTACCAATACAACGCTAATATAACTCATTTTTAATTTAAGTTTTTTATTTATCATCACTGGCATTGTGAACAAAGCACATGGCAACCTCAGATGTCAATTTTGCAGAGAAGCGTTTATTTCAATATCTAGTTTTTTTTTCTACACAAGCTCTTATATTGTTTAAAATAGTATTTGATTAAAACTGTTTAAAAACATTTTTTGGATTTTTAAAAAAATATTATTTTTTTTTTTAAATTCGATATCTCGAAAAAGGGTCAATAGTTTTTTACGAAAATAAAATATAAAAAGTATATTAATATGTTCTAAATAACTGCATACTCAAAATGTTTTAAACACAAATGACAAATTTTATATATAAACATATGTATGTACATATATTAATTAAAAACCAAAAGTTTAAACGACTTTCAAAAAACCAATTGTCACCAATTTTAGTAGCATTTTTTGAAAGTTTGTATTTCTTTTATAAACAAACTCAGATTGGATTATTCCAAGAAAATTTGTCAAAGAATGAAATCATTTTGAAGTCAATACCTTCATTTATTCACGAGATATCGAGAGAACCGAACATCTATTTTTACCAATTTTGCGTACTTTTTCTTGTAGATTTTATTTTTTATGAAAAAAACTGACTGTCGGATGTGTCGAAAACAATATTTTCTATTAGATGAAATAAGTTTGACGCCAATACCTTAAATTTAAAAAAAGATATTTGAGTCGAAAGAAAATTTTTACCAAGTTTTAGTAATGTTTTTCTTAGGTTTTTAGTTTTTTGAAAGAAAACTGTCAATTCGATTTTTCTAAAAAAAATTACTGAATTTTGAAAACAATGTTTCTTTCAAGATAAAATTAGTTTTAAGCCATAATCTAAGAGTTTTTAAAAAATATTTGAGTCGAAAATCAATTTTTACCAACTTTAAAAAATGTTTTTTCTTGGTTATTTATTTTTTGTAAAAAAACTGTCAATTCGATTTTTCTAAAAATGTTGACAGCAATTTTGTGTATAAGATATAATGATTGAAGCCAATATCTTTAGTTATTAAAAAGGTATTTGAGTTGAAAATCAATTTTTAACAACTTTTAATAATGTTTTTTTAGGTTTTTATTTTTTATAAAAAAAACTGTCAATTCGATTTTTCTCAAAATTTTGTCTGATATCGAAAACGCAATTTCTCGTTCCATACAATTATTTTGGAGATAAAATCATTTTTTGTTCGTATTTCGAGGTGACAAATATTTTTTTTTTCAGTTTTTTTGATTTAAAAAAAACATTAGTTGGAATTTTTTCCAAAAAATATAATAGTTTGGTATCACATTATAAAATATAAAAAAAATATAATTCAACTCGCTAGCGTTATGTTCACCTTTTTTTAAATTGCTAAGGTAAAAAACCACCCTCTCAATTTTTTGGGAGTCCTTTCTGCATCTTTCTGCTTTATTATCTGTATAACAAAATTTGTTTGAAGTCGATATCTCTATATCTCTATCTCTATATCTGTACGAGGATTGTTGCCAGGAATGGAGTTTTAAGTCGAGGAAGCGCTTTTCATGACAAGAATTACTCTTGGAGAATTTGTCAATTCCTCGCAAGAGGAAGTAATCGTGAATAAAACTTTAGCTGGCACAGGGGGGGGTTGAACCCAAGACCTCTGGCATGACACTATGACAGTCCATCGCACTACTATCACGCCAAGTGAAGCGAATTCACTTACCAAAAAACACGCCTGTTCTCCCAACACTTTTCAAGACTCCTACGTGATGCAATCCAATAACATGATTTATAATTTACAGTTTGAAAAAGAGACTGGGGTGCGATCAATGCCGATAACTTCCCATTGTAGCCCTCCAAAAATGTCAGTTGATTCAAACTGAAACTTTACATGTTTTCTGTCAATACATTCGAAAAGTTTAGCCAATTCAATAGTTTTGTTGGTAAAACTTAATTTTTAAAATACTTGTAATTCGTTTTTTGTTCGTAAGATTTTCGGGCAGCTAATATTTAGGTTATTGAGTGGTCTGCTCAGTTTCTCGACTTAAACGCTATTGATAACCTTTGGGCAGACATCAAAAAAGAAGTCTGGATTGCGAAAACGAAAAGTAATAATGAGCTAAGGGCGGTAGCTGAGCAGGCCTGAAAGTCAGTACCGCAACAAAGATGTGAGACTCTTATCAATTCTATGAAGCATTGTTGTAAAGCTGTAGTTAAAAAAAAAATGTCATTTAAAATTTCTGCAATTAAAAAAACAACAAATTTAACTTAAATTAAATTTCTTCCCCTAATTTTTAAAAATTGGTATGTATTTCTTTTGTTATTAATTAAAGGTATCAATGAATTTTTGTAAGATTTGTGTTTGTTAAAAAAAAGTAAAAATTTAAGTGATACATTTCTTAGAATCATGATTCTTATTCTAAGAACAACTGATTTTTGGAAGCACTGCTATTTTTTATCTCGCAGCTATAAATCATACGCATTCAATGATGTCTAACGAGGTGTATGCAAGGCCTTCCAGCCGATTTTTTTGCTATTCAACAAAAAGGGAATAACGTCCCTATTTATTTGTACTAAAATTAATTAATCAACATTTAAGTTATCCAAATTTTATAAGAATGCAAAACATCTACAATGTACAAAAAACAATCCCCTAGGCATGTTGAGACTCAATCAATGTTGATTTAATCTAGAAACCATAACAATATTTTATTTTAAGGATCTGCTTACACTTCTAATGCTCGAAAGACCACAGAGTGTATAATCATCAAATTAATAAAATAGTTTCGAGCCAAGAACGTGAACGATAATATAATGTGGCGTATACGCACTTTTTTTTTTATTTCAGCTCATTTAACATTGAAATTTTTGACTAAGAATTTATTTTTGTAAAGGGTGATTTTTTAGCTATTATCTTTTTGGCAACAGTAGTTTAAACAGCTGACGCACGTTTCGTGTTTTGTTTCACTGTCAAACATCTTCAGTTTGGTCTATAATTTAACCATGAATCGTCTTACAAACGAACAACCCTTGCGAATTATTGAATTTTATTATCAAAATGCGTGCTCTGTTAAGAAAGTTCATCGCGCCCTTCTTCCATTTTATGGTCAGTTTAATCGACCCACTGAAGCAGCTATTCGGGCTATTGTGACTAAATTTCGCACCAAATTTACATTGTTGGACATTAAGCCACCAAATCGCTTACGTAGAGTGCGAACTGAAGAAAATATCGCAGCTGTCTCGGCCAGCGTTAATGATGACCATCAATTATCGATTCGTCACCGTTCGCAGCAATTGGGCCTCAACAACGTGGAAAATTTTGCGGGAGGATTTAAGTGTGATGCCTTTCAAAATACAGCTGGTGCAAGAATTGAAGCCGAACGACCTACTGCAACGTAAAATTTTTGGTGAATGGGCTCTTGGAAAGTTGGCCGAAGATCCGCTTTTTTACCGAAAAATTGTGTTCAGCGACGAAGTTCATTTTTGTCTCAATGGGTACGTAAATAAGCAGAATTGTCGATTTTGGAGTGAATATCAGCCAGAAGCATTGCAAGAGCTACCAATGCATCCAGAAAAAGTCACAGTTTGGTGCAGTTTATGGGCTGGTAGCATCATTGGACTTCTTCAAAGATGATGCGAATCGTAACGTAACTGTGAATGGTGAGCTACCGTGAGATGATATCCAACTTTTTTTTGCCCAAAATGCAAGAGCTTGACTTGCATGGCATGTGGTTTCAACAAGACGGTGCCACATGCCACACAGCACGCGCAACAATGGACTTATTGAGAGGCGAGTTCGGTGAACATTTTATTTCAAGTTCGGGACCGGTCAATTGGCCGCCTAAATCGTGTGATTTAACGCCTTTAGACTATTTTTTGTAGGGCTATGTTAAAGTTCATGTCTATACAGACAAGCCCGCTTCAATTGACGAATTGGAAGACAACATTAAAGCATTTATTCGTGAGATACCGGCCGAAATGTTGGAAAGAGTATGCCAAAATTGGACTAAGCGGATGGACTATTTGAGGCGCAGTCAAGGTCAACATTTGCATGAAATAATCTTCAAACATACATAAATTATATGGACCGTACTATCGATTCAAATAAAGATTTCATGCATTTTTCTGAATTGTATGTGTTTTTTTTTGAAAAACTTTCCTATAGCTTTTAAAAAATCACCCTTTATAAGTCAATTAATTCGAGAAATTTAAACTAAGTATTGCATCCCTTTTTGTTAAGTAACTAAAAATACCAGTAATTTTTCAATAAGTTTTTAAATGTTTAAGTAACACAATCTTGTTTCAGGAAAAATACCACTATTGATGAAAATTGATATATACTTTCAGAACATAATTATTAAGAAATTATGAAAAGTTCCTAGAAATCTAAAGTGAGCGCACATTTATTTAATTATTTTAGTCTTCATGGCTTAGTATTTAAAATTCAAATTTAAAATCTTGAAGCTGTAGAAATATATTTCAATTTATTTGGATACATTTATATTGATTTTTGTATTCATATACATCAACATTATTAAATACAAAAATAAAATGGTATTTTAAACCATAAGTTCTAAAGACAACATATTTCATAATTCTCCCACTACCTTTTTGTGGCTTGTTATAACATAGATATCCTCAAAGTCTGCTCAATCTTCATCAATATGCGAATTATTCCGAGGTGAAATATCTATTTTGACTGAGTTAAATTCTTGAACTTAAACGATTTTATATATCACCCTCCCGGACTTGAGCTTAACCTAAGTACAGTAAAAGTCTACGTAGGTTGATATAAAACACACATCGCTGTCGGCAAATCACAAATTAAATTATCAAAACTTTTGCCATCCAATCAATAACCAATGTCATAAATAAATATTAATTAAAAATAAATTAACAACTGTCGCAACATGTAGCATCGCTGTAGGTAGAGTTAGGTAGGTTATATGGTAGGTAAGTTTCACTGAGAAACCGCATTGCCTGACCCGATGTCAAAACCTGACTTGAATTATTATAATCTGCGTTCTTTAAATAAACATCAGCAAAAATATTCTTACCCTTAAAGCCCGTAATGAGACTTTTTTTTGTTTGCAATTTATATTGAATAAGCTGTGCGACGATAGCGACGCGACGATGGCGGCGTCGGAGGCAACGCGACGTTGTTGTCGTTTCGTGTGCGTTGACAGCTTGGGTTTTTCAGTCGCAACAATCGATGGACATCGTCGCGATAAGCGGATCACCCCAGCGGGCAAAATATCCACACGGACACGAAAAAATTCCTCGTCCTGGTCACATCCTGAACGGCTGGAGGGATTTTTGGAAAGGGAGGAGTAGTGGAGAGACTCACCTTGGCGCACTTCATCATTTTCTCTTCGATGACCAAAACTGCAAGAGGAGACACAAAAATGATTTAACAGTCATTATGTTCGTGTTAAAGTTGTAACGACGACAACGACGCGACGGTGACCGAGGACCGACGACGAAGAAGTCATCCTTTAAGGGAACATATAAAATTTATTATTTATTTTTTTCTGTTGGTTTCTTGGTTTTTTTGGGTATAAGCTGAGGCTCAGTCAAAACCGCGACAAACTTTTATGAATTTATGAATATTTCGGTTCGAAGCCGCCGAAGTCTGTCGTTGTCGCAATCGCAGTGTTTTTAACATTTCGCCCACCTCAAGGTGTATGGTGGTGTAGTCGCAGTGTGTGTATATTTATATATAACTTACCTACCTATATTTGGACTTGAAGGAGTAAATTGTCCAAATCCACATGTGATCCAGAACTTTTGATGTCTTGGTTGGATGGAAGGAAGCAGAAACAAAACCGTTGCACCCCGTTGTGCGGAAGACATTGGCGCCTTATTCAATGCGGACTCTGCGGGTTTGAAAGACAATTTTTTACCGATGATTTTTTTTGGAAGATCTCCGAAATGCATGGTCAAGTATCTATATGTTATGCATAAACAATACAGCTGGCACAGACTATATAGGGTATAGTGTTGGTTCGCAAAAAAACGAACTTGATCGGAAGTAGGTTCAAAGAGTACAGCAATAACACTGAGAAAAGATTTGCGTGACAAAAATTCTTTTTACTCACTTTGACGGATGCAACGGATACGAATTTCAAATGTAAATTTAAAGATCTTGGTTTATGGAATCTGTTGTAGCTATCGCTAAATTTTCCAATTAGGACTTGACAACTTTTTTTTTGTAAATAAAACAAAAACCGTTTGAGATATTTCAAAAACTTTATTATTGAAGCTTGAATTACAATTCAAACATTTATGAATGGAAGACGACTTTATTGAGCTTGAATTACAATCCAAACATTTATGAATTTAAGTCGACCTTATTCATAGGACCACTGTGGGTAAGATCGGAGCAGTTGAATCGTTTGACCCAATTTTGGATGACGCGGCCACAATTTTACCACTTTTGGTGGCGAACCGAACCGAAACCCATTGCACCAAAAATGAGCCTTGTTACTAAATATGATTTTGCTATGAAATTCATAATCCTAGCGTATCTTTTTCAGAGCCCAATCAGAAAACGTACGTCCCTTCAAATGGTCAATTAGCTTTAATTCTTGAGTCAGATTAATTTTTAATTGGAGTAAACCAATAAAAACGATCGATGTCCAGTTCTTGAGAACGCCTTGGAATTGACTGAATTCGATCGTTTCTTACAAACGCCTGAACGGCATCGATATTTTCGACAAATCGGCCCAACTGTTGTCTCACTGACAGGGAAATATCATACACAACGAATATGTAGACTTACATTTTCGCACTAAGCGAAAGACGAGAACTATGACCGACAATTGGAGTTAACGCTTTTAAAGCTTCGGTCACCGAATTTCGTCCGAATTTTTTTTATTATTTGCAGACGTTGCTAGTTCGTGTAATTAACTACTCGTATGATGAAAGTGTTGAGTTAACTGAATTAATAGACAATGACTGATAAATAAGTGAAAAGGGGCGTTCATAAACTAAATTCAAAGTTTTCAAAACCCTATCGGAAAACCCGATATATTTATATCGGTCAAAGTTAAGGGCTCTAATCGACAACTACATACGCTACAAAAATGTATAAAAACTTTTCCACTTTATCTTGAGAAAAATTGATACGTCAAAATTAAAAGTTTATCATTTATTTGAATATGTATTTTAATATGATTACTTATTCATGGCGCCAACGAAACCAAGTTCAAATGTAAGTTCAACAAAAGTAGCAATGAAGACCAGTATATTTAGCACAAAGGCTCAGCTAGGCTACACGACGAGCGACGAAACGCAGATCAGCCCGTGAACCTTCATAACGATTGCAAAAAAAAATCAAAGCTTTTTAGAAAAACTAAAATTTCTTATAGTTAATTTTGCTCCTTGAGCCTCTTGGCTTATAAAATTAATTTTGGCATGTATTAAGGTTATACTCCACCCCTCTATCTCAATATCGTATGTAAACGAGATTATAATTGCGTGGCGTGTCATTGTAAGCTTCATGATCTCAACTTCGACCACGAAAACGACGTCCATCGAATGGCGGCGATCGACGACGACGGGCTACGGCGACGTTTTGCCTTTCAAGTCTTTTTTGTTTGTCGTCATTTTCCTTATGGATATTTTGGTTAAAGCAAAGTGAACGATCATTACTCACTTAGCAGTTAGCAGTTGATTTATTATGAGTTTTTTATATTAACCACATTATTAATGAGAACTCAATTTCGTTGAAAAAAAAATAAACATACCTATACAAGTACACGTACACAAATACGAGTACATACAGACATATGAATTTTTAAACATAACATTTTTGGGTCTTAACGCCCATTTTGATTTTGAATACAAAAATTCACTTATGATTACAGTCATTTGAGAAATCAATTAACTTGACGATCTTTTTGATATAATTTTTGGATTCTTGGATTTATAACAATCATCAGTTCCCCTAAAATCTATACATTTTTTTTTTTGAATAGAGTTATTAATTGGAAATTCTTTTGAATCTAATAATCTGATAGTGAAGTGAATTTGATCCCTCTTAAAAATAATTCATATACATATGTAAATATTCTCATCATAACTCGGATAAGTATCTACATTTTATCCTATAAAACGTGTTGAAAGTGAATCAGAATTAGAACCTATAATTTAGATTTTTGATATAATTCCGATGTACTTTGCGGTGTTGATTCTGGGCCTTAAAAGTCAAAATTGTGTATTTTAATGGTTTCCTTCTATACCGAACTTTTATTGCCATACAAATAGGGAATTTTTACGGTTAGTGTACATTAGAATATTAAGCAATATTTAAGATCTACATGGTCTTTCATTAAGCGCTACCTATATTTGAATTTAAATAAAACATAGCGTGTATGCTATGAAATTTTGTATTTGTTATTAACTTTTATTTAATGTGAAGAGTTTTCCAATAAGAGGTTTTATTGTGAAAATTCAGAAGTCAATGGTAACTTTTAAAGCGGTCTTCATTTGATATTTGATAAGTAAAACTATAAATAGAACTATACATGTTTTGTATGATTTTCATTAAGCCTAATTATCCAAAATTAAATTAGTTTTTCAAGCAGGGCTAGAAAAACAGACGGTCTAAAGATAAAATTATTAATTCAAGAGAAAAAGAGTTTCTGGAATTCTGCGAAGATAATGGCTTCCAAAGGTGACGAAGAAGGAAGCTTTACATTCATGAATAATGTGGGTAACTCAGGGAATGATATTTGTACTGTATCGCAAGAACTACTATGTATGGTCTGACCACATGCCCATAAAATTGTCCCTAAAGCATATTTCTATACCCAACACCACAACCAAGTGGTGTTGCCTAAATTGCAGTGGAATGATCGAAAAAAGACTGAGTACCAAAATAATCTTAATTTTAAATTGCAAAATCTAATAACTCAGGAGGATACAATCGAGCTAAAAGACTTAACCGAAATAATAAAGAACTCAACAAATGATCAGAGCGGTAGCTCAAAATTTAATCCGAAGAATAAATGGTACAATTATGAGTGCGAAACAGCCAGGAAAAAAAGTTATAAATTACTCAATATTTTTCGGAAAACGGAAAACGACGAAGATAAAGAGAACTATCTACGAGCTCAAAAAGAATATAAGACTATTTGCAAAAGGAGTAAGTCCACATACAACAATCAGCTTGACCTCAAAATAAGCAGTGTAAAAGACAGTAAAGAGTGGTGGAAGTTGGCAAAGGAAATACGTAACCAAGATCATCAAATCTTCCCTCAAATTTCCGCTGCTGAGTTTAGAACATATTATAGTTCACTTCTTAACCCAAATAAAACGGCAAATCAGACTTTCTATGCACCTAATTTAATTCAGGATCGGGATCTGGATATGTCTATAACTGTAGATGAAATTATAAGTATTCTAAAAAAAGTTAAACTAAACAAAGCACCAGGAGAGGACAGGATTACCTATGAATTCTTCATAAATGCAACAGATGACTTCTTGGAGCAACTGGCAGCAGGATTTAATAGGATGTTGAACGACTGCAAAGTAGAAGAAGCCTTTGTGAAAACAATTATCTTTCCCATATTTAAAAAAGTGGATACAAATCAGCCGAGTATTTAAAGGGGAATCTCCTTCATGAATTGTGTGGCCAAGATTATGATGGGAATTCTCAACGAGAGGCTGTACTCATGGGTGGAGGAAAATGATATACTAACAGAATTTCAGGCGGGCTTTAGGAAAAAATATTCGACGGTGGATAACATTTATAATCTGGCATCAATCGTTCATCTGAAGTTGGCCCAAAAAAAAGAAGGTATGCATTTCTTGTCGATCTGAAAGCTGCATTTGATAAAATCTCAAGAAAATTGCTTATCTACAAACTACACACAATAGGAGTTTCGACAAAATTTGTAAACTTAATAGAAGCCATAATCAGCTGTTTGGACGGGAGAAGAGCTATCCGAATATTTTGAGACGCTTTTTGGAGTCAAACAGGGATGCTTGCTATCACCGTTGCTTTTCGCACTGTATATAAACGATTTGCATGAATCTTTAGGAGGAGGACTCTTTATTGACTTGTTCAACTGCTGCTTTATGCAGACGATATGGTTATTCTGGCGGATGATGCCACGGTCTTGCAGCAGATGATAACGCAACTGGAATGTTACTGCATTAAATGGAGCCTAGAAGTAAACTTATCTAAATCCGAGATAATGGTGTTTAGAAATGGTGGAAGGTTATCTAGTTAAATGGAGAAATAATTCGAATTGTCTCCAACTATACTTACTTAGGAGTTTTACTTTCACCAAAGATGTCGTTTTCAAAGCACGTAGAAAAGAGAAACACTGCAGCCAAGAACAGCATAAACTCGACGTGGCAATGCTTTCTAGCAAAAAGAAATGTCAACTTAAAAACCAAATGGAAACTATTTCAGGCGGTTTGTAGAGCTATTCAAACCTACGGTGCTCAGATCTGGGGCTTTGGAATGTTCGAAGAAGTGGATAAACTTCAACGCTATTTTTGAAAAGAATTTTAAAATTGCCTACATTTACTCCAAACTACTCTTTGGCAATGGAAACTGGGGTGGAGGACGGACATTACTATACCCTTGATCTTCACCTCAGATATATATCGAAAACAATATTTGAATACAGTGCAACAAGACTACCGCATCAGCTAACAAAAATACTTTTGAGGGAACAATAGTTCTGGGTAAAGGAATTGAACAATCTTGTATATTGTTTTGGACTGTGTTGGGATGAGAGATCTATGTCTCAAATTGATTGGATCCAAAAAGCAATGATCTATTGCAGCTGTTGAAATCAGAGGGTCAACAAGCAAACCTACGAAGGGCATCTGAGAGCAGTACGCGCATCTACAAACATCTGGATCATTTAAGAGGACAGATTTACATTAACGATGGTTTCGAACTGAACAAGATCACCTGGATTTTTAAGGCAAGATGTGATTTAATCAAGCTTAATGGAAACGGATTTGGCCAGAACGAATCAACATTATGTACTGTGTGCAACTTAAGGGAGGAAGAAAACATCCAGCACTTCTTGGGCAGATGTCCGGGTTTAAAGGAATTTAGGGTGGCCTTCCTTGGGAAAGTTTGGTTAACAGAAGCCGAAATAATCCAGGTGCTCAATGGAGAAAACAGCACCAGTTTTGAAGGACTTGCGAATTTTATCACTGTAGCCTTACCATACCGAAATGAACTAGTTAGAGAATATAACCAATAAAAAATTTTCTTAAAATTATCAGCAAATTTTGGTTTAAAACTAATAATTGTTATAATATTTATGTAAATTCAACTACCCGACAGACGACGTTTGTCAATGTCGTAAGTTTTGCATTTTTAACTTCAAAAGAAACTTAAAATCTTATTTGAAAATGTTAACTTCTAGATATTAAGTTGGAAATAAAAAACATTTTACTACTACTACTACTTATCCCAAACTAACGATTATAATAACAGAGTTTCATTTGATTTTAAAAATGTGTCTGTAGAATAAGCCATTAATATTTTTTACAATGAACTACACTGCAAAGAGGTTATCAAGGAGAAAGAGGTGAGTTTCTAGTGTTTTAGAGCCAACCCAACTGTGGAAAACCGGAAAATATTTAAACAAGCCAAAAAGGCATGCAACACCCATATTCGAAGGACCAAATTCTTGAATGACCAAAAATTACGGCAAAAAAAACTGCAATGTCCCAAAGGCAGTAAGAATTTTTAGTCATTCGTAAAAAACATGAGGAATTGTTCCTCTTCCTCGGTTCCTACGCTTGTTGCCAATTACACTCTTTTAGTTAGCTCTATTGATAAAGCTAACTTGTTTGCAAGAAAGTTCGCCGAAAACTGTACCTTACCAGATGGTGTCATGGCTCCCCCAGTTCTTGAACGCGTAAATGATTCTGTGGGACCAATATTTTTTCGTACTCAAACTGTGGCGAGAGTTCTTAAAGATCTCAACATTCATAAATCCGCTGGTCCGGATGGTTTCCCAGCTATTATTCTGAAGAGCTGTTCTTCCACTATAGCAAAAGCACTGCGTAAGCTTTTCCGTCTATCCTATTCTTCTGGGCTCGTTCCCAGTAGTTGGAAAATTGCATTTGTTCAGCCAATCCCAAAAAAAGGCGAATCATCTTCTCCAGCAAATTCGATCGATAGCACTAACGTCCCTTCTTTTTTAGGTCATGGAAACGCTGATTAATTATCAGCTTAAGAAATATCTTGAGGAACGGAAGCTTGTTAATGACCGGCAATACAGCTTTCGTAGCAATAGGTCCACTGGTGATCTCATGGTTCATCTCGCCGAACAGTGGAACAAATATTTACATCGTTTTGGAGAAGGTAAGATTATTGCACTTGATATTTCAAAGGCATTTGATAAAGTCTGGCATCTTGCTCTTTTATTTAAAATGCGTGCTTTTGGTATTGACGAATCTCTTCTTCATTGGATTAGAAATTTTCTTTCGAACCGTTCAATACAAGTTGTTTTGGACGGATTCAAGTCTGAAACCCATAAAATAAATGCTGGTGTGAACCAGGGCTCCGTTTATCTCCGACCCTTTAATCCAATACATTGTTTCACTGACGATAGCACACTTAGCTTTTCATATTCGTTTCCAGACTCACAACCCTCCTCTTGGGATGTGGAACTGCAACGACAAAATATGATTAGCTCATTAAATTCCGACCTACACAGCATTGCACAATGGGGAATACAAAATCGTGTGGAATTTAATGCTTCGAAAACTCAATGCTGTCTTGTATCGTTAAAGCGAGATAAACCTTCTTTGCCACTATCTATGAGTGGCACTTGCGTCAACGAAACTGAAAATCTTGACATCCTCGGAATGTGTATCAGCAACCACCTTTTGTGGAGCGATCACATAAGCGATGTCGCCAAAAATGCCGCAAGATGTCTAGGTTTTTTGAGAAGATGCAAGAAATTTTTCTCTCCGTCTGATCTGGCTACAAGCTACAAAACCTATAACTTATTTAAGCCTCTATGGAAAGTATTCAAAGAACAGCTTTTAAATTGACTGGTGACATGAACATCATCAACTCGATTACATCACTCGAACATCATCGTAAAGTTTCTTGTCTCACGCTTTTTTACCGTTACTTTAACGGACTATGCTATGAAATAGCCAGTTGCATTCCTCCCCTTAAACAATTTAACCGTAATACCCGCGCTTCTAGGGAATCAGTTTACCCTTGAGCCCAACTTCGGCCGTAGTATGAAGTACAGAGATTCATTTTTTAGCCGTACTACGCGAATGTGGAATGCCTTGCCACGCTTTATCTTTCCCTATCATTGCAATGTTCAGGAATTCAAAATCAATGTACACCGACATCTCCTATCCAACCCTTCCCTCTTTTCCTAATGCTCACACTGTGTCGTTGGCATATCAAAGGTATACAAAACCCTTTTAGTGTTCGTTAATTATAAAAAAAATTCAATTTCATTACATGTCCTTTTTTACCAACTTAGAGTTTCTCCGTCAGACCTGCCTTCATATAATCGTAGACTTTGATCGCTCCGTACCCAAAAGAACAAGCTGTGGAAAATTTTAGTACCCTATCAAAGCCCATCTGACTATTCTAAGTATATTGGTGCTTTCCTTCATATCAACGATCTATACAATTCTCTCTACCAATGATATTGATACACAACTCAAGATAATCTTATGATCCCAAATTTACATTTCAGAGTTAATTAATCACAATTGAAAGCTAGATTGGTATCCATCCGCTTTGTCCTTCAATAACTAAACTTTTAATGATAATATTCATTCTCCCAGCATTCTCTTACAACAGATTATACCTATTTTGAGTGATTTCTTTAAGATCGAGGCGACAAAAATGGGCTTAGCGATTAATGAGGGCAAAACAAAGTACATGCTGTCATCAAGAAAAAGCCAACATCAAGAAAGTACAACACCGAATAGTCTCAAAACGCCACAATCGACAGACGTAACTTTAAGGAAGTCAAGGACTTTGTCTACCTGGACTCCGCTATGAATGTAGAAAACAAAAAAAGCTTTAAGATCAAACGAAGAATTACTCTTGTTAACCGCTGTTTCTTTGGGCTAAGAAAACAGGTGCAGGGAATTAACTTCACGGGAACTACCTTCACATGGGAACTAACTTCACCACTAGTGGGAATTAATTTAACCTTTTTTTGGTGAAGTTATTTCCCACTGAAGGTGGGAGATAATTTCACTTTTTTGTGGGAATCAATTTCACTTTCATGTGAAGTTAACATAAGTTGAAGTTGAAAAATGACAGATACTTGTTGCTCGATTGAAATTTTTGAAATTGGAGCCTAAAACAAGTTTTTTTTGAATTGATACCACGGCGGCGTACTAAGAGCTAGGTATGTAAGGGGGGGCATGCTGCCCCCCTGCAACCCCCCTGCTTGGGATCACTATAGGATTTGGGGTGGGTGCGAGTTTGGGTATATGCAAAGAATACGAATGCGTTGTGATTCTTTCATAACTGTGAGCCATACTTGCTTTTTTTTTTGTTGGGAATTTCTTTGATTTTAGTGCTCAAATGCAAAAGTTCTTTGCATATACCCAAACTCGCACCCACTCCAAATCCTATAGTGATCCCAAGCAGGGGGGTTGCAGGGGGGCAGCATGCCCCCCTTACATACCTAGCTGTTAGTACGCCGTGCTATCAATTCAAAAAAACTTTTTAGCAAAAGTAGCTGTTCTAGACAATAAATCAACCATTTTTGCGTGTTTTGTATGTAAAAAAGTGAACTTTAAAAATTCGGCGTTGTTTCCATTATTTTTTTGGCCTTATTTCTTTATATAAATCAAAATAAAGCCAAATTGGTTTAATTTCGTTTTGAACAACGAAATAAGGCCAAATTTGAAATTTGGTGTTATTTCATTTGGTACTATTTCACGTCACCAATTCAACGCTTGATATTTTTTCAGATATTTCAATCGTAGGTGGGAAGTTACTTCACACAATTTTCTGATGAAATTATCTCCCGCCTTCAGTGGGAGATAACTTCACAAAAAAAAAGTGAAATTAATTCCCACTAGTGGTGAAGTTAGTTCCCATGTGAAGGTAGTTCCCGTGAAGTTAATTCCCTGCACCAAGAAAACAATTGAGTAGTAAAGCCTTCTCTTAAGTAACTTAAGTGTCGCTATACGGTGCAAAAGCTTGGAAAACGACAAAAGCGAGACCAGTTCTTCGAGTGATCTACGGTCCCGTATGGAATGACGAGCTGTACAGAAACGTAGACTTAGCCGGAAGGATAAAAGTCTAACACCTGAGATGGTTGGGTCACGTAAAGCTTAAAAACCTATTCTCCGACCCAAAAAGTCTTAGAATCTACGTCCACCTGACGGCACAGTAGAGGAAGGTTTGCTGTTCAAATGGTGCGCACAAGTAGATAGTGACCTCACCCAACTTGGAGGACTCAACTGGAGACCTCTAGCTATGGATCGAGCTAGGTGGAAAAATTTGTTCGATGAGGCCCTAGATCACACAGGACTATAGTAAGTAAGTATGCTGATTATACACTCAAGCGAAACGCACTTATCCTTTTGCAATAGCATTCGAAAATTGTTTCTAGAAAAGGGATTTCAAAAGGTCCTTTTAAATGTGTAGTTACGAGGTCTATTTATTAGATACTTTGTTATAGGTAAAAGTTTAATTAACATCAAATTAAGCTTAAGCTCACAGAAGCTTTTGGTCAGTAAGTAAAAGTAGAGCTTGAAATGAAGAGTGAATCTAACATAGCTTAAATGTCTGCAACATGATTTTCTGTACCATAACTATTGTGCATGAATAAGGCTTAAAGTTAGCTGCGTGATATATGTAGATCGAAACCATATGTCATTGGTGCTCTTGTCATCTAGTTCAGGCTTAAATAACTTATTAATCATCGCCCAATCACCGTTGACTGTCATGGATTGTCAAAGTTCAGGTCCTCTTGAAAAGAATTGACTAATTCTCCAAAAGAAACTCTTGTCACGAAAAATGCTTCTTAAATTAGTTGTTCAGTTGTTTTCTATTCCTGACTTAACTCGCAAACAGCAATTGTTGACATTGGTAAGTCGGTAGAATATGGTTTTGAACGAACTTTAGCGTGACCTTGTTTATTTATTTTGCATAGCTTATGAACTGTCTAAGTATCTCTATTTTAAAACTTCGAGCGTTACGTAGATTTCATAACCAGTTTTGGAATCATAGCACTGCAGATGCTCGATGTTGTCGAGTTCCTGAAATGGCGTCTCAATTCCCATATATTTCGAATGAAATACGGATGTATGCTCAAATTTAACCGTGTAAAGGCGAGTTGACAGCCGAATCGAGAACCTTCTAATAGTATTTTCCATACTGGTAGCCGGCTGTGGCGGATATGTTTTAATTCTTTGCAACAACTTTCTTCTCATTTCTGGGCTAATGTCAAGCATGTAAATTAATCTGCTATAAAAAAGTCTTGAACTTGAGTAACACTTTTGTAACACACATTTGTCATCCTGTATACAAACATTGTACATTTAAAGCAAATAATTATCCTTTTGAAAACATATTTTAAATCAATATTTCTAACAACATAAAGTTAAACTTCTTAGCGATAAATTATCTTGGACTCTTAATGAGCAATAAGCTTCACTTTTCAATATCGTAATGAGGCTTACTCATTTTTCCTGATGAGATATTCCTTAACTCACTGGCTTATGATCTAACAAATTATAATGTTCACTTAACGAACGATACCTACCTCCAATATTTTTGCCCATTGTACACGTATCTCTATACATGCATCAACTAATTGATGGGAACAACAAACCACAAGAAAGAAAAAGACTCCTCCCCAAGACGTCGCTCGTTTGCATTGCAAGTCTTCTTCTCACTAACTCCATCGAGGAAAAAAACGACAAAGACTCATATGAAAGTAGGACTTAAGCTATACAGCAGCGGGTTCCTATGAAGAAGATTCTATTAAAGATCATCATCGATGCAAATCAAACACCAACAACTACAAAAAGCAACAAGAACATGAAGAAAAACATCTTCCAATAAATAATCTTCACAATGATGATGCCAAAGAAAAACTGATCTCTAAGCCATGGAAGTTTGCCGCGCCATTGCCGTTGCCATGCAACAGTCGCTAAGCCGAAGAAGCGAAAGCGAAAGCAAAGCATCGAAGCAAAAGTTTGGCTTCGACTTTGGCTGATGCTGTTGTTGATGCAGCACCAATTGATGCATCAATGGCACAAAAAGGAAAATAGCCCCCGGCTTTGGATGGTGGGAATTGCAACCGCAAGTGAGGAAGCCAAACAACTACTGCAATTTCTTGCATCTCAACCACAAGCTGGCGAATCACAGCTTTACCACAACAACCGAAAATGAACCGAAAATAATAGGCCTTGTGTCAGGAGGCATCTGATGGTACCAAATAGGTACCCCAAGCCCCATGCAACCAATGCATAGGAACTTGCGAATATACTCGTATGTTATCCCAAAGCTGTAAGGTTCCGCTTCTTGATGCTGATGCATATTACTTCGGCCTTGGTCCGGTGCGGTCGGGCGGCGGTGGTTGCTGGTGGCGGTGGGTAGTATGCGGTAGTGGAAGACCAGAAGCCGATCATTTGGCAGCTAATTGCATTCAATGAAGGGACTTTGTACGCTGCGCTGCGCATGCTCCATTCATAAGCTAAATAATATCCAAGGCACTTAGACGCAGTCTTTTTGTTTTTTTGGCAACAAATCGAGATGGTGTATTGATGTGATGATGATGATGATGCTGATGATCCTCCTCTAGAATTTATTATGAGTCAAAAAATGGATCCTGGGAAAATGGAAACACATAATCCCAGTCGCAGCAACGCATCCACACACAGAGTCACTTTTAATTGACGTCTAATGAAACGTTTGCCTCAAAAAAATTGCCCAGACCAAGCAATTTTGGGTATCGCCATCGCATCTTGTGGTATATGGACGAATTAGGTTACATGCGATGTATGAGACGATTCGGCTTTGCATGTCTTGTAGTAATTTTGGAACTCTTTGAAAGATTTCAAAACAATAATTATATGCAGAGCCATAATCTTTTACAGCCCTGAACTTGATGGACCATCACTATTCTTCTGTTATTCGTTGAGATGATGAACCTTGACGTTTTGGTTTTCTATTAAAACCTACCCTCAATTTTTTGTTTTAAAGAAATCTTTTTGTAACGATGTGTGGTCAAATCGTAGCGGTGGTGGTGACGGTAAGGAGTGAAGAGGATTACTGTCAACCCTTTAAGTAAATTTTTGAGTATTTACCCTTGTTAATGGGTAATCTCCAATTGAATGTGGGACTCGGTGTTTTTCCAATCGAACGATTCTTTGAAGTATTCTTTTCCGGTTCTTGTCAGCAGGCCCACATATGTACGAGTATACTGATTGTATTGATGATGGTCGAAAGGATAGAAAGTTTGTTTTCCTCCAAAAATTCAACACCCACCCTAATCTTAAGCTTTGTTAAAATGCCAAGACATTCTACATATGTCTGACAAAAAAAAAATAACTTAAGGGAGACCTTCGAGTTCATCGATATAAGAAAAAATAATGTATAACTTCTTGACAGGTGGACTTAACTGTTACAAAGGACCAAGATAAAGAAAGGGTGCATTTCCGTTCGCATAAGCGCTCAGAAAAAGTTTGAACATGATTTTTCGACACATAAAAGAACACTTTAGTTTGTTTTGATGTTGAAATAGGTAAATCTGGGATTTAATGCATTGAAAAGGATTTGAAGAAGATTTGAAAGTATGAATGAGAAATCTTGAAGTTTTTTTTTTAAATATAGAAGTTTTTGAATGAGTACTTATTTAGGAAATTAATTTTCTCAAATCTTTAAGAGAATGAGTTTCAGTTTTTTGATATAAAAGCTCTTTCTATTTCTCAGATGATGCAATATTTGTTTTCTTCCGTGGCGTGATGATAGCTTGAAAGACCGTCATTCCAGAGGTCTGGGTGTAATCTCTGCCTTCACCACCAATTCCTCTTTCGTTGAATTAAAATATCCGGCAAGAGTAATTCTTGCTTCTAAAATCAGATTAACATATTGAGCATAACACTTTTGGTCCCCTTCATTCCTAAAATTACTCTCA
The DNA here is from genome assembly GCA_920104205.1 of Eupeodes latifasciatus. NCBI lineage: Eukaryota > Metazoa > Arthropoda > Insecta > Diptera > Syrphidae > Eupeodes > Eupeodes latifasciatus. Next base: position 78,490,883 of record OV049926.1, read on the forward strand.
CAAAGGAATGATTTCAATCAATTTTTCAATAAACACTTTTTATAACAATCAATTGATTGCAATCTTTTGAGAATTATTGTGCATTCCGTTTAATTGTTTGCATCGTTCATTTGCCAACGAATAATATATTCAAAGTTTCAAAGGGAATCGTATAAAAATCCATAATTAAGAATTGCGTTAAGACCGATCACATTCTTTAAAAAGCGAAACCGCCAAATCGTTCTTACGAAAAGCTTTTTTTTTTAAGAGGATTTTTTGTATGTGTGTTACGTATAAGAATTTAGCTTTATTATAAAGATAAGAGTTTTTGCATTATTTCGGGGAAGTGGACGCCCAGTTCGAATAAGTTTCTGCCGACAAACCTAGATTTCAACCACTTTTTATTGAATTTGGGGCCATAGGTCAGCAATAAGGTGCAAAATAATACCTTCCAAGGCGTCAATCGTCTTTGGTTTACCTGCGTAGACAAGCATTGCACGATATTTAAATTTGCACGATTTGCAAACGATTTTCATAAGTCTTTTCATTTTAAAATGGCAAACAAAACCGAGCATAAATCAAGTGACAGCTGTCAAAAAGAGTAACTTGTAGGAATGCTCATCTTACTTACTTTACCCTTGAGCCCAATTTAGAACGTGCTGTTTAGTATACAGAAATTCTTTTTTTAGCAACATTACACGAATGTGGAATACTTTACCAGGCTCAAAATTGTAAATTACATATTGTAAAAAGTACACCAGTTATTTTCCTATTCAACTCAAACAGTCCTTAAGTCTTTGTTATGTAAGGCCATTCAATTCTCGAATTCAAAAAGTAGTAGTAGTAGTAGTAATAGTAGTAGTGATTTATTTGGTTCAATAATTTCAGTGTTTGGTACAAAATTCACAATAGAGCATTGGCTTTTGCCGTCAGCCGAAAATGAGTGTGTTCTTTAAATAAAAAAAAAAAAAATATTGTATTATGTAAGTAAAGTTTAAATAATGTTTTTGACCATCTAGTTTTACTATTAAGAAAATAAATAGTTATGTTTATTTAGAATGCTTCATTCATAATTTGTTGCTGGTATTTTAATGCAGTTTTTAAGAAGTTATATAGAAGACTCCAGTTTTCTCCGTTGAGGATTTGAAGGATTTCGTCCAACGACAGTGTATTTTTGTCCCAGATTGCTCTTCTTATTGGGCTAAGTATGGGACAGGAACCCACGAGGTGTTGTACATCTTCCCTTACCCTTAAGTTGAATTAATCGAATTCGAAGATAAAGCTAAATAATGGCTGAAACACAATAACGCTTCAGCTTCGGCTTCGTCTGCGTTACGATGGGTTGCTTTGAATGACATTTTTAATATGATATTTCTAAAATGGCACTTCTGTCATTAGCAGGTGTTATTTTTCTTTTTTTCAAAAGTTTGTTTTGATTTTTCGTGCAGTAAAAAATATGAGTGTTCAAATCGAAAAAATTAAATTTATCGCGGAAGAAGATAGTAACCAATGCGGGAATCGCTCCAAAAGCAAATGTACAATTTTTTTTGTTGACTTTTTTTTACAGCTGTTGAGCTGTCAGACAAAGCAAATATTCAGCAAATTTGAACTAGAACTTCCGTTTAGAGTCACATTACGTAACATTACGTTCTTTTCCTTACGATTGTCAAACGAAACGTGAGGTCAAAGCTTCATTGTGATAGCATGCATTGAATTCCTATGGCTGAACTCGTAAACGTCAGGCGAAGCCGAAGCTGAAGCGTGTTTGTGTTTCAGCCATAAAATACACATAGCGATATATTTTTGATGAACATTTTATTTCCTTATAAAGTTTGGACAATGCCATTAAGTGTGAAAAAGAATATCATTGCAATGGTCACCTCGGGAAGATTCGTGAATGTTTTGAGTTAATTTTTAACAGGAAACTTCTCACCCAATAAAGCCATAATTTTTCGTGTTCATCGCTTAATTGCTGCGCATTGCGTTTTATTGAAATTCACCAATTTAGATCACTAGCAACACTTCCACTTACATTTGCAATATTTTCGACTGAGTTTGCATAGCGTTATGTGCGAAAAGTGGCTGCGTTTGGATCACAATATGGTAAATTCAAACACTCAACTAATATTATGACACTTCAAATGACAATTGAGTTTGACAGGTCTCAAATGTCAGCGCTAATAATTTGAAACTAAGAAATGAACGTAACTATTGTTTGAGTTCAGTTCAGCTCATAAAAGTTTTTTGACCAAAACTTAATGTAACCATATCCAACCAGATTTAAGTTTATTCTAGATGTTATAATCTAGAAAAAGCTTAGTCCAGGGCCCGGCTGTTTTTATGATAAGGAAAATTTTCTTAATACAAATTCTACATCTCACTCGTTTAAAACTGATGAGTCGAAGTAAGTATACCAGGACTAAACGTCAATATACCAATTTTTGGTGGACTTTTAGACCGTATCTACAAATGTTTTAGATTTATAATTCAACAGTCCAATAATACTCGTAAGTCTTCTTCTTGTATTTACATATATAGAATTTTTATTACAAATCTTATCTTATTATGAGCCAACCTGTATTAATTATTGTATTAAAGTATTTATTAGAAAATTTATTTTTATATTTTTCTGCTTGGCTACACTTATACCACCAACCATTCAAAAGACATATAACATATTCTCTCCACATATCAATTGTAATTCGCAGTTGTATAAATTGACAAGTTTCTTATATTGTCTCCTTAATTAAATGTCTGTAACTTCTGCCATATGTCCTCAGGGATAATAAAAGGGTTGAATGGTTCTAATCAACTTGTTAAACGTTATAGTTTATTTTATATACATATGTATACCTACATATAAAATGAGACTACACCATATCCAGACAGTGAAGTTTGTCTGACATTTAATTCTTGTATTGTATAAACATTAAGGACAATAAGGGAGTAGAAGTGCAATCGAAATGCTTTTGTTTCTTTAGACACTATATTCTAATCGATATTGACGGAATTTGACATTTAAGAAGGAAATTTAGTTTTAGTTTATGAAGCTTGATTGCTATAGTTTTTGGTGAGTGCGGATTCGGGTGACATACTATATTTTACTTTCATATTTTATTTGGAAGTTTAATTTTAATGATGTGACCGAAGGCAAGAAAACGTGTTATGCTCAAGGACAAATAATTCCTTTTTAGCTCTACATCCCCAGAAAACTTATCAGAATGTAAGCGAATTTGTCATTTTTCATAAATATTTTTGTATGGCAACATTAAATTTGTTATATTTAATTATATAAAGGGTGTTTTTTTATACGTTTGATTTTCAATCTATCATTAATTTTTTTTTAAGTTAGTCTTTTTCGCAGTTGTAACTTGAATTATCCTCAGTCTCGTTTATTATTTAAAAATAAATGGATTTACTCCTGGAAAACATTGGGGAAAATCATGCAAATTTATTACCAAAAACAATCAATTTAGTGAAGGAAATTTTTGGTGAACGCATTATCTCGCGTCTTGGACTTTTGGTTTGGCCTAAAAGATCGTGAGATCTAACACTGCTGCACTATTTTCTATGTAGTTATATGAAGTCACTTGTTTGATTTCTTTTGAAACCCACACGTCTAAAAAAACAGCATTAACGTATGTTAATTTAATTACTGATAACTATCCTTGGTAACAGACTGGAATTCACTACCTCGATTTATTTATTTATTTATTTATTCATCAATGTGAGATTTAAAAATCTACAATTAGACTACTAGATAAATATTTGCATGTGTTCAATTTATTAAATAAACTTAAGTTTAATATTAATACTTAAAATATAAATAATATAAAAAACTTAATTTGTTCATACATAATCAAAATATAAAAATCAATTGAAATGAAAGTACAATATAATAGTTTATTTTTCAAAGAAGATCTACTTAATTGAAAATCAAAATCAATACAATTTAAAATTAAGTTTGTTTCTTTGACACAGCGGGGGTTATTTTCCATTTTTAACGTAATTACGAGTAACTCTGGGTTCATCTTCTCGAAACAAACAACGTATTCGAAGTTGTCGCGATGGAGCATACAAATTTATTAAAAACAACAAAAAAGGGCATTTGATATAGGGTCAAGGGGGGTAATTGTGAACAGGGGTAATTGTAAACATACTTAATTTTCTCAAAACCGTTTATAATTTGAAGCATGCCATGAAATTATTTGAAAAGACATTATATGTAAATCATATTGACGCGTGGAAGGCCTTATCTGTCAAAGGGTTATTTATGTTTTGTTCGTTTCCATGAGTCTTTCGTTTTTCTGCGTTTTTAAGTTTTTCAGTGCTAATTAAAATTGTTGCAAAACAAACAAAGGCGATCGAAGTAAGTTAAATTTTATCTTTAAGAAAGTGAAATATGACTATAAATGCATGCTATATGTTTTTGTTTGTCTGTATAAGAATCAACCAAGAACCACAGCTCCATCATACACAAATTCCATTGCTTTGGATACACTAAATTCAATGTGCTTAACAAAGTTAAGTGTTGGGTCTAAAACTACAACAAAGATCTTTCTTCTCCCTTACTCCTTCCAGAACTTGATTCCCAAGAAAAGTTGCGGCAAAAATAAAAACATTGCCATTTAGGGACATTTAAATATAATTGGTTTTTCGTGCAATTATCCGAAATATCGTCTTGTAGGAGATGACAGTCATTAATACATTTTATGCAACGAAAAAACTTTAAGTCATCGGCGAAAAGAAGTTGACTAGAACTGAGGAAAATACTAGGTAAATCATTTATAAAAACTAGGAAAAGAAGTGGTCCAAATAGATTTTATAAGTCTGTCTCATGCTCAAAAGCAGGACAATAACTTCTAGCATGAGAAGTTTTACTACCACCAGATCGGTGAACCGAGGTACCCCCCAAGGTGGGGGTCCTTTCGCCTCTTTTATGGAACATGGTAGTAAACGACCTACTAACATCATTAGAAGCAGAGGGTTTCAGGGTGATTGCCTATTTTTTTTTTTTTTTTTTTTATAATAAGCGAACGCTAAAAGGGTTTTTTTTATACCTTTAATATGCCAAAGACACAGTGTGAGCATTAGGAAAGGAGGGAAGGGTTGGATAGGAGGTGTCGGTGTACATTGATTTTGAACTCCTGAACATTGCAATGATAGGGAAAGATAGAGCGTGGCAAGGCGTTCCACATTCGCGTAGTACGGCTAAAAAATGAATCTCTGTACTTCATAGTACGGCCGAAGTTGGGCTCAAGGGTAAACTGATGGGTATTCCTAGAAGCGCGAGTATTACGGTTAAATTGTTTAAGGGGAGGAATGCAACTGGCTATTTCACTAGAGCATAGTCCGTTAAAATAACGGTAAAAAAGGGTTAGACAAGAAACCTTGCGTCGATGTTCGAGTGACGTAAACGAGTTGATGATGTTAATGTCACCAATCATTTTAAAAGCTCTACTTTGAATACTGTCCAAGAGGCTTAAATAAGTTCCTGGAGCACCAGCCCAGAGATGAGAGTTATATTCAAGTTTCGGACGTATATAAGTTTTGTAGATTGTAGCCAGATCAGACGGAGAGAAAAATTTCTTGCAACGTCTCAAAAAACCTAGACATCTTGCGGCATTTTTGGCAACATCGCGTATGTGATCGCTCCACAAAAGGTGGTTGCTGATGCACATTCCGAGGATGTCGAGATTTTCCGTTTCGTTGATGCAAGTGCCACTCATAGATAGTGGCAAAGAGGGTTTATCTCGCTTTAACGATGCAAGACAGCATTGCGTTTTCGAAGCATTAAATTCCACACGATTTTTTATTCCCCATTGTACAATGCTGTGTAGGTCGGAATTTAATGAGCTAATCATATTTTGTCGTTGCAGTTCCACATCCGAAGAGGAGGGTTAGAAGTAACAGACAGGAGATCATTTATAAAAATGAGGAAGAGGGTCGGAGACAAAACGGAGCCCTGGGGAACACCAGCATTTATTTTATGGGTTTCAGACTTGAATCCGTCCAAAACAACTTGTATTGAACGGTTCGAAAGAAAATTTCTAATCCAACGAAGAAGAGATTCGTCGATACCGAAAGCACGCATTTTCGATAAGAGAGCAAGATGCCAGACTTTATCAAATGCCTTTGAAATATCAAGTGCAATAATCTTACTTTCTCCAAAACGATGTAAAGATTTGTTCCACTGTTCGGTGAGATGAACCATGAGATCACCAGTGGACCTATTGCTACGAAAGCCGTATTGCCGGTCATTAAGAAGCTTCCGTTCCTCAAGATATTTCTTAAGCTGATAATTAATCAGCGTTTCCATGACCTTGGAAAGAAGGGACGTAAGTGCAATCGGTCGGTAATTAGAGCGTGAGGAAGATTCGCCTTTTTTGGGAATAGGCTGGACAAATGTGGTTTTCCATCCACTCGGAACGAGACCTGAGGAGTAGGACAGATGAAAAAGCTTACGCAGTGGTTTTGCCAGCGTTGAAGAACACCTCTTCAGAACAATAGTGGGGATACCATCCGGACCAGCGGATTTATGTATGTTAAGATCTTTTAGGACTCTCGCCACAGTACGAGTGCGAAAAAAGATTGGTCCCATAGAATCACTAACGCGCTCGATGACAGGCAGAGTCATAACACTCATTGGCAGCGTTGAATTGGCGGCGAACTGCCTAGCGAAGAGATTAGCTTTCTCTAAAGAGCTAACAAGTGGAGTGTCATTGACAACGAGGGTAGGAACCGACGAAGAGGAAGAATTCCTCATGTTTTTTACAAATGACCAAAAATTTTTACTGCCTTTGGGACATTGCAGTATTTTTTGCCGTAATTTTTGGTCATGTAAAAATTTGGTCCGTCGAATATGGGCGTTGCAGGCCTTCCTGGCTTGCTTGAACTTATTCCGGTTTTCCTCAGTTTGATTGGCTTTAAAACAACGGAAACTTACCTTCTTGACCCTAATAACCTCTTTACAGCTCGCATCGAACCATGCGTTTTCCTTAGGTCTCTTAGAAGCTCTTTCTTTAACTGGAGAGTTTTGACACGAGAAATTTGCTGATATGACACAATGGTCAGATGAGCCTAGAGGAGATAGAACACTAATAGTGTACTTACTAGGGTCAGAGGTAAGAAACAAGTCAAGAGTGTTTTCTGCTCGACCTACCACGTCCGATATTCGAGTGGGCTCGTTGACCAACTGAGTTAGGTGGTTCAACTCAGCGAAGATCTCAGCACACACTCCTTCTGGTGTTGTCTGACCCGAATGTTGAAGCCATGAAGAATTGTGTACATTGAAATCGCCCGTAATAACGATTTCAGTGTGAGGATACAGGGAGACAATTCTTTGAATGGAGTCAGACAGAGCACCAAATTCCTGAGAAGTCGAAACTCTGTCCAGGTTTGGGCTTCGATAAAGGAAACAATAGTGAATGATGTGCTTATTCACGGAAAGTTTTAACCACATGAAATTAAAGAAGGAGTTGGTACAATGACCATATTGTGGTAAAAGTTGATAGGCAACATCATTCCTAATATATATGGCGAGACCATGGTGTGAAAAGAATAATGGCACCAAGCAATACCCATGAATAAAAAATTCAGCAGGATCGGAATCTTCACCTACTTGGGTTTCACTCAATGCCAAAACAGCTGGTCTGTTAGAATTAGCGTGGATGTACACAGACAGAAAATTCGATCTCAGCCCGCGAACATTGCTATAATCTACTCTAAAATTACCAGTCATTGCAATATAAAAAAAATCCTAAAATCAAAACAGACGAACTTCTAAGTATATCACTGTATAAGATTATTTAAGAGGTCTTTACAATAGAACCACACTACTAGTGTTATGCCTTTAGTAGTGAAGTTAAATTGGTCCGGACCCTAACAATCAAAACAGTAATCTACAATCCATGTGTTATTGAATGAACCAACACATACACACAATTGAGCGAGCTTTCAAAAAGCTTAGCCCAATGCATGCACCTGCTGAGCCACTCAACTGTACAAAAAATGAAAGAAAGAGTGAGGGGAATGCACTTACTGCGTTCTGGTAGGTATTTATATTATTGCCTTTTTCCCTTTGTGTTGCTTTTTTTTTTATTATATTGCTGTTGTTGTTCACTGTTTTTTTTGTTCATTATTATTTTCTGTTGATTAATTGACTATTTTTGTTGATTTTATTTGAGCTTTTTTTTTTTTTCGTTTTTAAATAAATTAAATTAAACGAGACTGCGACGGGGACGGGAGACAGACAACAATTAATTAAAAACGCAGAACACGACAAGAGAACATGAACCTCCTCACACGAGCTTTCACTGACAACTCAATTGCTGACGACGTTGCAATATCTGTATCTGGGAAACACCCCCAAGTTCTATCGGAACTCCTACAAAATGCCTTAAATAGGCTAATTAAATGGGCTAAGCAATGTGGCTTGGACGTCAATCCACATGAAACTGAACTAGTACTCTTTTCGAGAAGGTACAAAATTCCTCAGATTAGCCCACCCAAGATTAAAGGAATACCATTAAGCTTTTCCGACCAAGCTAAATATTTAGGCCTCATTTTAGACAAAAAACTAAATTGGAAGGAATTGATGAAAGAGTAAAAAAGGCTACTGTAGCGCTTTTTACTTGTAAAAAGGCCATAGGATCAAAATGGGGTTTCTCCCCAAAAATAACCCACTGGGTTTACCCTTCGGTAATCAGACCGATACTCATCTATGGAGTTATCGTATGGTGGACCGCACTGGACAAGATGGTAAATCTAAATAAGCTCATCAAAGTCCAGCGTTCAGCAGGTATGTGCATCACAGGAGCACTTCGCTCAACACCAACCGCAGCACTGGAAGTGCTTTTAAACCTAACACCTCTTGACATCTTCTCCAAAATGGTGGCAGCCAACTCATGTGTAAGGCTTAGAGCCACCTCTCAATGGAACAGTAACAATACTGGACATACTACTATCCTAGATAATTTTAGATCTATCCCAGATCGCCTAGACTATACCACCCCTAAAATGGTATTCGGTAAAAGCTTCCATGTGTCCATCCCTTCAAGATCCTCCTGGGAAGAAGAGAGACCCCTGGAAGACAATACGGTACACTTCTATACAGACGGTTCAAAGACCAATTACGGAGTTGGAAGTGGTATCTATTCGGAACAAATGAATCTCAGTCTATCATACAGACTTCCCAATCAATGTAGTGTATTCCAGGCAGAAGTAATGGCGATTAAAGAGGCACTATCCTGGCTCAAAGAAAACGTTATATCTTGCAAAGATATACGAATTTTCTCGGACAGCCAAGCCGCTCTTAAATCTCTCGCGTCTGTCTCTACAAACTCTCAATTAGTCCACGATTGTCGATCATCTCTTAATGAGATGACAGAACAGTTTAATATTCACCTCATTTGGGTGCCGGGCCACAGAGACATTCCGGGAAATTGCAAAGCCGATGAGCTCGCCAAAAACGGAACACTTCTGCCTAATGTTAGACAAAAACATAACATACATAGGAATGCCACTTGCTACATCCAAATATCTTCTAAAACAATATGCTCTAGAATCAACAAATGCTAGATGGTCACAGAGTACCACCTGCCTAGCAACCAAGCAAATATGGCCAAACATAGACTTAAAACGGTCAAAAGGCTTGATATCCCTGAGCAGACAAAATATAAGCTCTACAATTGGAGTAATAACAGGACACTGCCTCATAGGAAGACATGCTCTGAGGCTAGGGGTCTACACAAATGACTTCTGTAGAAGCTGCATGGACGAAGAGGAAGAGGAAACAGTCCAACACCTTCTATGTACATGTCCAGCACTCTCCATTAGAAGGAATAACTTCCTCGGTAATCCCTTCTTCGATAATACCAGTGAACTGGCAACGATTGACACAAAATGTCTCTCTAACTTTATTAAAAGTACAAAATGGTTTGTTTAAGTTCATTACTTTCCTACGAGTAACCTCGTTAGTGGTATCACAATGGACCCTTGAGGTCTAAGTCAGTCAATGGCATCTGGACAGCCACTCCAACCTAACCTTAGTGGTCCAAGATGGCTACCTTGGGCACACCAGATGAAATCAAAATTGGGTTTGAGAGAACTTCGTCAATGCAAACAAATTGAAATCGACCCTTAAGATAAGATTCCAACCGTTTGAAAAACTTAGAATGAAAACCAAAGTTTTTTAATTTCTTCATTAAAATAGAGTGTCTTACTCTATTAAATGCTTTGAAAAATCGGTATATATTACATCAATTTGATGTCCTTCGTCGAGATTATTTAAAATAAAATTGGAGAAAATAGAAAGATTAGTCGTTGTTGATCTTCCTGCAACGAAACCATGTTGGAGCGGTGAAATGTGTTCCTTAATTAAAAATTTTAGTTTTTCATATATGAACTTCTCGAAGAGTTTTAGAATACACGACAATTTACAAATCGGACGGTGTAGTTGGATATTTTCTGTTTAGACCCTGATAATAGGGTTTGAAAATAATTTCTATTAAAAATTAGAATAGCGGTTCAGCAAGAGAAGCAGCACATTTTTTTAGAACAATAGGTGGAATTTCGTCTGGACCTGGTTTATTGTCATCATTTAAACTCAAGAGACCATCTTCATTTTCTGAAATATTTAATTCTAAACAACCAACACTGCCTTACATTCAAAAGACAAATATTCGGCGGTCTATACTGAACCTACATTCGAATTTGAATCGATTTGGAAATGACTAATCAGTTTTTTAATCTTTATTTTTACTTATAGGAATTTTGGCAGTGCATTCCGTTTGTTAAATAAAATGTTCGACTGGGTATCACGCACTTGTTCTTGTATCAAAAGAGTCTGTTTAAAAAAATTAACTCTGTTTAAATGTACATGTAAAATAAGTTTATCTTCAAACATTTAAATGATATTTAATATTTTCGAAAATCCGCATAGCAATTTTTCTTAAATAAATTTTGTATATATCAAATTTTGCAATTTGTGTTTAGAAATATTTTTGGTATGCAATTATTGAGTGCTTATAAAAATACGTTTTCCAGTTGAATTTTGTTAAAAAAATATTGACCGTTTTTAAAATATTTTAATTTAAAAAAATATATTTAAAATACCAAAAAATAGACATTTTTGATAATACAATATTATTTAGACAAAACAGGCTCTTGTTTAAGAAGAACACTATTTGAACCTAAAAAAAATTAAAAATAAAATAACGCTTTTTTGAGGGTATCCTGCTGGGGCATTACAAAAATAAATATTATTTATACAGAAATAAGTCAAAAACTTTGAAAAAAATTCATACAAATGTATTTGAGAAAAATAAAAATACTGTTAATGCCATGCAATACTTGTTTTACGAATGCAATACTTGCTATATAGATAGCCCAAAAATGTTGGCTAAGACATCTGTGTTGACAAAAAACTCACATTTTTAAACAACGTTAATTTTGTGCTCGTGTCTATTTGAACAAGTCAAATTGCTGGTATTTAGAGCGATCTAATGCAACCAATATTGACTACTTGCTGCAGTTAACACCTTTACGGCATTATTGAAACTTTGTTTCTCTTAAAATGAGAAACGAGACATCCGCAGGCTCGACGGCGCGCGGGCGGCGGGCGTCACCATATCTAATTTTTTCAGCTGAAGAATGATAGTAACCAACTTTCTGTGGTTAAAGCTACTCGTAATAACATCGATAGATCTGAGTTGTAGTTCCCACACCGAAGTAAATATTTGGGGACTCGAATTATAACATTTCTCTGTAGCTAACGATTGTTTTTTTTAGACGTACTGAATTTTATGTTGGTAACGCTATTTTAACTGGCGACCATTTTTTCAGCTGTTAAGTGATTTATTTTTAGTTTGGTTTCGTATTTAAAGAATTGAAGTTACAAGTCCCAGAACAAGATTGTCGTTGATCCCAATTTTCATAAGCAAATTTTTTTTATTGATGAAGCTCCCTTTTGGTTGAATGGACACGTTAATATACAAAACTGCCGTACTTAGAATGATGATAATCCTCAAGTGTATGTTGAGTTGAGTCACCGTTGCCATCTGCCTGTGTGCCATCTAAAGTTTTCTTCACGGGTACTGGAATTGACAAATCCTCCAAGAGTAATTGTTGTCATGAAAAGTACTTTCTCAAATTAGCCGTTGGGGATCGGCTGTTAGAGTGTTGGTCCCTTCCATCCCTGACAACAGTACTCGCACACAAAAATGGTTGAGAGTTGTAAGTCACTAGGCCCTAGTTCTCAAAGGACTGTTGCGCCACCTAATTTATTTATTTATAGGTACCTCTAAAAAACAACCTTTATATAAGACAGATCCTCATATTGTCTACTCAAATAAAATAAAACACTTAGGAAAAGCTTGGACACATGCCCGATTTTTCGAGGGCGAAGGCACTATACTTGCGTATCTTGTATCTTGTGTAAAGTGTACTCTAACCTTATACAGAGTTAATAGGTACTCATATACTTAATAATTATATGGTTCACAAAAATCACGAATAATAGTTTCCAACTATATGCCTCCGCAATCTCCTCTTCAGAGTCAAACTTGCGCCATGAGATTTTGATGATGAAAACAAAAATAATATTAATAAAAAAAAACAGAAAATCATCTCCAAAAAAAGTGATTAATCATTTTTATATAGCCAACGTTAGGGATGTTGTATCTCTGATGTTTCTACAAATGTATGAACACATAAATATACATATACAATCGGATGGAACAGCTAATGGAAAACCACAAACAACAAGATATAAATTGATGAAGATGACTTCTCTTTGACGACCGATGACCAAAGACGACGACGACGACTACGAAGCAGATTATCATAATCGAAATGAGGTTGAAGAGTATAAAAAAAAGAAATCACATCAGATGACCAAAATCATTCTATACTTCTTCTTCCTTCTCCTACTCCTCGGTTAACGTAGATATACGTTTATACAATTCCAATTCCAAACAATCAAAAGTCAGTGGTGACTTGGCAGAAACATTGTATCTTAGTCCTGTCGACCATGTTGCGACTTACAAGATTGAAATCTACCATTGTTCTCATACTTGCTCACGACCGACCGACGCTACCCCGGCCGACATCAGCGAGATGTGTGAAGAAGACGGATTCAGGACCGGAGAAGATATCTGTCCAGTCGCAGTCGCAGTCCGTTCAATTCGTCTATCTGTATATCAAACTATCACTCTTTTGACCATGACCATCAGAGACCATCATGATTGTGATGATGATCATTACCTCGCCTCGCGGTCCCCAATGACAAAATCTTCTCTGGTTGGTTATACATATGTATGTACTTTAATGGGGACACAAACTCTATTCTGATGTCTTTTGGACTGGTTAATGTTGGACTCCTGGAGGTTTGGTTATTATTAAGTCGGCATTTCGTCAAAAAGATTCCTCAGTGGAATGGCAAAGAAAACAAATTAATGAAAAAAATAAATTGGAAACTGGCACAGATGGCATCTGAAACTGAGGTTGTATCTCTTGACCAAAGAAAGAACAATATATATCGACAGACGAGTAGGTTAAGGTTTTGTTGAGTTCTCAATGAAGCTAGAACAGCAATAAGGAGACTTAATTTTTTCTGAAGCATGATGCGGGATCACATTAATAATTATAACTTTGACAAGGAACTGATTTATAACCGTGAAATGAAGAGATAGTCAAACAAGGATAATTCAGAAGCTAATTTTTTTTTAGGTAGGTAAGTTCTAGCATTTCTTTTAGTTATAAATAGAACTCAATTATATAAGTACGTTAGTGGGTATTTTATAATATGAATCTCAGTAAATAAAATAATTCATACCTATTCCTTATGGTTAAAATAGAATTCAAACATGCAAACAAAAAAAAAACTGAAAGCCTACTAAAAAATATTAATTTAAGTAGGAATACTCCAAGTTAAAACATCGTTTAATTATTAGCTATAACTTTCCTGTTTAGTGTTTAGTCCCTTTTCTCTCAAGAAATCAGTTTTTAATCTTTCAACACTATTTATTTATTTATTTATTTATTTATTCGTTTTAGAAGTTACACACTCTATTTAGACTAATAATTATAATACATAATATAAAAAATTAAATACATAATTTACATATAGCATTATAACAAATTTACTAATTTATGTTTCAAAACATTTCTATTAATATTAAAATCAATTGCAAAATCATATTCTTGTGATAGGATTATACTTAGCATAGCTAGTACTGTTTTAGGAAGCATTTAAAAAATCACAGTTACGCGGGCGCAAGTTTCGAGAAGGCGCATAATTAAAAAACATAGATAACAAAACCGGACAGTCAATATTAAAATTCAAAACGTCAATTCCTTCAAAAATTTGTATCTTAGTGCCAACAAGGAATTCAAACAATTATGCTCTGCCAAGAAAGTAAAATACCTTAAAAATCTGGCCGTACAGGTACAACATAGTAAAAACTCTAAGGAATTCTGGTCTAGCTTACGTGAACTGAGGGGATTGCACCGAGGTATGAAGATTGCTGTAGAAGCTCAGACTTTAGCAGCACATTTTAAAACTCTATTGTCGGCTGACGAGCATCTTCATACCTTCAGCTACGCAATGCAAGACTTTTATGTGTCTGAATTGGACGCGCCGAAATCTTTAGGAGAATTGGAGGCAACTCTTTTGGGAATGAAAAACAACAAATCTGCAGGTATTGATGGTATCCCAGTTGAATTTCTCAAAAACAGCAATGACCAGCTCAAAACGTATATCGTTAATTTTTTAAATCTTCTGTACAACAATGCTTACGTGCCTACGACTTTTTCAAAAGCCCTCATATTCCCGATATTTACAAAAGGTGATGCGATGCAGCCCGAAAACTATAGAGGAATCTCAATACTCAATTCTCTAAGAAAGCTATTTGCGGGAATTCTTTATAGAAGACTTTCGAACTGGATAGAAAGAACAAACAGTTTAAGTATATTTCAAGCGGGATTTCGTTCTGGATTTTCCAAAATGCCTTACACATTTTTGCCTTAACCTGCATTACTAGAAAACATACTGAGAAAAATAAGAGACTATATGTATGCTTTGTTGATTTTAAAGCCGCATTTGATACCGTCAACAGACAGGCTCTGATTTATAAGCTGGAGAGGCTTGGAGTGTCTCGGTAGTTTCTGATGCTTTATAAGCGGCTCAATAATCAACAGATTGACATAGTACTTGAATTCAAGTACCTTGGAGTTTTATTTACATCGAACTTAAACTTTGGCAAGCATGCAAAGGATAAAAGCACTGAAGCTAAGCTGGTGCTAAATATCATGTGGAAAAGGTTCTTTGCTAACCAAAACATTGACCATTCAACAAAATATCAAGTGTTTAGTGCTACAGTGAACACTTGCATGTGCTATGGGGTGCAAGCCTTTGGTGTTACGCCCTTCGAAGAATTTGAAGCTGTTCAAAGATTTTTCTTCAAACGAATATTTCGGTTACCGAATTCAGCACCAACCTATGCAAAACACGTGGAATCTGGCTTACCACCCATCTACATTAACAACTTAAAAGCGCATGCAGACTATCTAATAAAAGTGATGAGGAGAAATAATACCAGTCTTCATAAATCAATTCTGTTGAGACAACTGCAATTGAATCAGTATCCTTTTAGGGAGTGGCATCAGTTGGCCCTGTCCAATGACCTTTCTCTGTCTTTAACAGAGGAGAACGTTTTCGAATGGCACAACATACTTACATCGATTATTGCTAAGACCGATGAAAGGATATATGACCAGCACCTAACCAGAGCTTCTTCGTCAACCTCGAGGTTATTCTACAAGAACCTTAACCATCAAATTCTAACTGAGAATAGCTATTTCAACATTAAGTACTCGTCTGAGGCTATAAGTACCATTTTCAGAGCAAGAGTAGAAATCCTTAATCTGAATTACATCCCTCATAAAACTGATCTTCAGCAGACTTGTGATTTATGCAACAGAAGAGAATGTGATGATGTTTACCACTTCATTGCTATTTGCCCTATATTACAAGAAATTCAGCGCTTGTATTTTCAAGAAAGTTTGATATCACTCAATAGCTTGTATGAAATATTAAATGGTGGTCGTGGTTGGTCTAATCTATACAAATTTTGCAAACACGCTTTAGATTATCGGAATAGTTTTTGAAAATTGTATTCTCTTAATATTTCTTCAAATTATTACTTTTTATGTAGCAAATCATTACAATTGCAAAAAATTCAAAATAATTTAAAATTATTACTTTTTATTTATGTGGCAAATCATTAAAATTGCAAAAACTTCAGGGTTATCGCTCTCCCATTATTTATTTATTTATCTTATACTTATGTTTGTTGCTCTAAATCAATTAAAATATTCACTTCTTATATTGTGTATCATCAAAATTATGAAAACCTAAGAACCACACAGACTAAATATTAGCTAAAATTAAAAGTTTCTGATTGTTTTCTTATATCAACATACTCGTATGCAAATCATTTTGTAAAATTATTGTTATTATTATTACATGATCCTTTTTTTTTAATTTTTCTATCACTTATTCATGAAATGTCATATCCGGCAGACGGCAGAAAGCCATGTCCGTATTCTTAAGATTATAATTGTATCAACATCGAATCGAAAAAATAAAGAATTTATCTATCTATCTCTATCTATCTATTAAAATTCAAGACATCAAAAGCTAAAAATATTGAGTTTAATTTTCTTCTCTGAGCAAGAGGTTTTGGAACAATTAAAATAATACGTCTCATAAGAAGGAACATTAGAATAATCAAACGTTTTTCGTAAGGTAAACTTTGTGAACCCTTTTTGAACTTTTTCTATATGAGAAATGCTAGACGCGGTAAAGGGGCTCCATATAACAGTACAATATTCTGAATGTGGTCTGACAAGACTAGAATAAAGAGCTTTCAATGTATAGGGGTCTTCTAAATCTTTTGAATTTTGAATAACAAACCCTAGCATAGAGTTTGATTTTGAGATCGCAATGTCGTTTTCGAGTTTATAATTATAATATACTAAACCATGATTTCTAGAAAATGTCACAACGCTACATTTCTTATTGTTAAAATATAGCCCATTGATATTACACCATTTATTTAAATTATTTAAATCAATTTGAAATTTTTTTGCATCGAATTTATGGAACTGAATATTTTCAAATCGTCTGCAAACAGAAGACATTTAGAAAAAGTGAGATGTAATGGTAGGTCGTTAATAAAAATGATAAAAAGAAGTGGTCCAAGGTGACTACCTTGAGGAACACTCGACAAATTTATAATTTCCTCAGACAATTTTCACCGCCTGTTTTCTACCTACTAAATAACTCTTTATCCACATTAGGAGCTGAGAGTGAAATCCATGTATCTCTTGTTTTCTTAAGTTCAACGCGGTCGAAAGCCTTTGATCAGTGTAAATAGTGTCGACTTGAGAACGCATTTCCATCTGTGATAGACAAAAATTTGAAAATATTGATAAATTTGTAATAGGTAGTGGATCTACCTTTTAAGAAACCATGTTCGTAAACTGAAATGTTGTTGTGAATAAGATTTTACAAACAGCTTCGAACATTTTAGGAATTAACTGCAGTTTTGCAATTGGTCTGTAATTTTCAACCGAATTTTTGTACCTAATTTATGAAGGGGAGTTATTACAGAGTATTTGCATTCATCTAAGAACTCCCCATTCCTTAAAGAAAAGTTAAATATTATACAAAGTGGAGTAGCAAGTATATTAGCACAAGTTTTTAAAAGAATTCCTGGAATATTGTCGGGTGAAATATAAAAACTTTTTTTCAAGAGATAAAAATACTTGTAAGACATTGTCTACAGATAACTGCAAATTACCAAGATCAAATACAGGATCTGAATTTATTGTGTTGGCATAGTCTAATTTGAGATCAATAAAATTAGATTGAATTATTACATTGCAAAGTTATTGCAAATTATATTAATATCATTGGACAACACATTATTGTAAGTGATGCTAGATGGAATCCCAGTTGAGTTTCTTTTTGTGTTCATATAAGACCAAAAACTCTTAGGTTTATTCTTTATATTCGATTCAAGAGACGAGATGTATTGCTTATATTTATAATTTTTTTTTTCAAAAACTCATACTCCCTTCTAATTTGTTTGAACTGTTCATTTAAAAGAATTGAAGATTTTTTAGCTTTATTAAGTTTATTCATGACATTTTTCAGTCTTAATATACTTTTGTTGAACCAAATATGTTTATTTGAACTTTTAAATAAAGTTCAATTAGGAGCGTAAGAAGAAACCGCTGAATCTAAAATGTACTAAACAAGCCTTTACTCTGTTTCGGAACATTTTATTTATATATCTTTACCGCCTAAGATATGTTGCCAATCTATTATGTTCAAATAATCATCATAATCAGTTTTGTTAAAATCATCTTATTGTGAATTATTATTCGATTTAGATTCATTCAAAGTGGAAAAATTAAAAACTATTTGAATTGCATTGTGATGAATGCTATTTTCTAACATTTTATAAGATGTTTCATTACATTGAGCTTCAAGGCAATTAAATCAACATAAATCTAAAATACGACCAATAGAATTAGAAATATTGTTGATTTGATACACATTTAAGGCTGATAAACTATCAATAACATTATATTCATAATCTTTGACAACATTTGCTTTTCATTATCTGAGAATTTCCAAATAATATTAGGCAAGTTAAAATCACCAACAATTACAAAATAACAATTTTCATCTTTATCATTAGCAATAACTACAATATTTGTAATGTGAGACTCATACAATGAATTTTGAGATGAAGGTGGGATATATGATAAAAAAATATATAAATGAATCTATTTCAAAGATTGAATAAATAAATCTACACAGACACAAATCTGATCAATTTGGAAAGAATGTTAAGGTAGTTTAATTTCTCTACTTCTAACAGCCAACAAAATATTCACCATTCAAAAAGTTATCATTTAAACAAGTTTCAGTTAAAGCTATAATATCGTATGGACAGTCCAGGGCAGCAATAAAGAAATCATGCGATATGGTTCTCATACCGCTGCTCGCATTATGATAATAGATGGAAAAACAGTTGTCGAAGCTAAAAATCGAAAGATCATTCACTATCTTGATGTTGGATTTTGTTTTTGGCCCAGTGTGTTTTTTGGATGGTTCAAAAATCGCTTAACTTGTTCACCAGTTGGCCATAAAGATGATTGAAGAACAGCAGCAAAAACATAATAAAAGTGATTTCGGAAATTCTGTTACCAACGTTGTTTTAACTATCCGGTTATAGTTAATTGTATGAATAATTAATTAATTGTATGAATAAATATAGTCATATTATTATTAACTTCCCATAGGAAGTTATTGTTATCGGTCCGATTTGTCAAATTGAAAATTTTGTCATTTCTCGACGGTTTAAGGTCCCTAAAGTCGAAATAAAAGATTTTTAGAGAGATGTCTGTCTCTGCGTGTGTACGTACGTTTGTACGTCCGTACGTTCGTGACGTTTTATTCGTCGTCCATAGCTCAAGAACCAGTAGAAATATCAACTTCAAATAAATTTTGTTATACAGATAATAATGCAGAAAGGACTCTCAAAAAAATTGCGTGGGATGTTTTTTTACCATAGCAATTTAAAAAAAAAAGGTGAAAATTTTGGTTAACCCTAAATATCTCACGAATTAATAACGCTAGAGACTTGAATTAAATTTTATATTATATCTTTTAACGCTATACCGAACAAATATATTTTTGAAAAAATTCTATTCAATGGTTTTTTATACATAAAACAAGTTTAAATCTCTTGGATAGAATTCAAAAAAGGGCTTTAAAAATAATAGGCGATAGAACTATAATCGAAACATTTTCATCGCTAGAACATATTTTTACAAACAATGTTCTGTCGAATTAGCCAGTTGCATTCCACCCCTTAAACGATTCATCCGTAATACTCACACTTCCAGGAATGCTCATCAGTTTACCCTTGAGCTCAATTTCGGGCGTACTGTCAAATATAGAGATTCTTTCTTAAATCGCACATCGAGAATGTGGAATGCTTTGGCCAGCTCTGTTTTCCCTCCCATTTTGATGTTCAGAACTTTAAGACCAATGTACACCGGTATCTCCTCTTAAATCCTTCCCTATTTTCCTAACGCTCGCACTGTGTTTTAATATAAACATACAAAGGGTACTAATAACCCCTTGAGTGCCTGTAAATTTAAAAAACAAAATCAAAAAAACTGAACAAAAATATGTGTCACCTCGAAAAATTTACGAACAAAAAATTATCTTATCTCTAAAACAATTTTGTGCAACGAAGAATAACGTTTTAAACATCTGGTAAATTTTTGAGAAAAATCGAATTGACAGTTTTTTTATAAAAAAATAAAAACCTAAAAAAACATTACTCAAAGTTGGTAAAAATTGACTTTCGACTCAAATATCTTTTCAAAAATTTGAGATCATGGTTTCCACCTAATTTTGTCTTATAAGAAATAATGTTTTCAACGTTCGGAACAATTTTGAAAAAAATCGAATTGACAGTTTTTGTACAAAAAATAAAAACCAAAACAAAAATTGATCAAAGTTGGTAAAAATTAATTTTCGACTTAAATATCTATTTAAAAATTTGAGATATTGGTATCTTTTGAAAAATATTGTTGTCAACATTAAGTAATATTTTGACAAATATTGAATTGACAGTTTTTTTCTAAAAAATGAAAACCTAAAAAACACAATACTAAAACTTGGTAAAAATTTACTTTCGGCTCAAATATCTTTTCATAAATTAAAAATATTGGCTTCAAATTAATTTTATCTCACAGAAAATATTTTTTTCGACATTCAGTAAATTTTTTATAAAAATCCAACAGTGTGTTTTTTCATAAAAAAATAAAAACTACTAAAAATAATACGCAAATTTGGTAAAAATTTATGTTCGGTTCTCGATATCTTGTGAAAAATAGAAGATATTGACTTCAATACATCTAAATTGTATTTGTTTATATAAGAAATACAAATTTTTTAAGAAATGCTACAAAATTGATAAAAATTGGTTTTCGACTAAAAATCTCGTTAACAAAAATAGATTTTGAATATATACCAAAATATTGTTGGTAATTTTTAAATTTTTAAAACAACTTTTTTAACAAAACATGAAAACCTAAAAACTTTTAAGCAAGACAAATCGACAGACGGGATGGAAAGTTATCAGTGTGGATCGCATCCCAGCTTTTTTTATTTAGAATAATTTAAATAAGCAAAATTATATTCCAGAATTAGGGAAAAAAAAACTTTGTCAGTCTTAAGGGAGATCTCGTAAAATAAAATCGTTCCTATTCTTACAAACAAAAAGATTTGTTTTTGTTCCTAGAATATAGGATACGAAAATCTAATTAATCGACTATTATTCCAGTAACGAAATAAACGTTTTCTACCTTCTTAAGACTCAATGTTTTGTAAGCTATGTACGAGTAATATTCATTCAAACAACTTTATTTAAAAAAAGTTAAAGAATGCCCTTTTAAAAAGATAAAGCATAGGTAACTTAATACGTGGTACCGTTGTTTGTTCATGTTATTTTTGTCCATTTAAAGTATTTTTATTTAGAAAAATGCCCCACCTTTAATTTTAAAATACATTTCATAGAGTTTCTTCCAAAAAAATATCCAAAAATCATAATAATTATCCTCGTTCACACTGATATGATCCCGTAAATTATTCTTCAATTACATATTTTGAATAGAATTTAACAATATGGAACCAGACTAAACTTCTAACAGACATTCACAATTCACTTCATTCACGTACATGCATGTACAATGTACATACATATGTATATATAATTCTTTTACCAACCTTCTAATTTTTAGCCTTCCTATGTCTGGCCAAATAAGTCTTATAGGAATTGAATTATTATTGGAACACAAAACCTTTTAATGGAATAGCTACACGGGTGTCCTGTCAAACTCACGACAACCGCACCTTGTCCTCAAATGACCATCATGGCGATATGCCGCTTCACCGTCTTCGTTTACTGTGAACACAAAATTTCCCTTCTTTAGCTTATGTGCATATACATACATGTACATATATCGATTCAGGTATAGCAAACCAATAAATATTTTTCAAGTCGTCCTGTAAACATTCCTCATTCACATCCCAAGGAGGGGGTCTATTGCCTTGCAGATTTTGACTATAAGGCATAATACCCGCATTACCACTGCAGCAACCGCTGTTGCCGCCGCCGCGCCGCCGGTCGCCGGCCGTACGGGGCCCTATGGGCGGATCATTGCGTGTTTAGCGGCAATGACAGATATTCAATTTTTCAATTGGTATTTTCATAATGTTCCCCACCCATGTTCATGCAGTGACAAACCCACCTAACAAGCTAAAACCCCATCCTATACCTACATATATAGCGAGCTCCAAGAGATAAGCCATCTGCAACACTATCTACTAGCTGCATCATTTTCATCATAATGTACGCACATCATTGGACGCGCATATAAGGTTGATTCAATTGATGTGCGTTCTTATGCCGACTTAATAAGTGCGTTCGTTAAAGGTAAAACGTTTTTTTTTTATCCCCGAACGCATAACCAGCAAGTTACAAAGTAAATGGTGAGACCATTTTTATAATATTCTCGATATTAGAGAATTTAAAAACCTGTACGTTGATTTTTCGAAGCTCCTTGCATCTTCATTCGAAAGTTTTCTAGAAGCTTAGAAATTAAGAAACTGTTTCAGAAATAAGAAAAGAACCGTATTTTCAAAAGTGTTTCACTTTCACTGTGGGTTAATTTCAATACGAAACCTACGAACTGCAGACCGGTTCCTATAGCCTGGTCACACCAAATTTGAAAACATTGTCGGTTGCTTTACTTGAGATGATCCCCACACTCTGACACAAGGTTAATGAATATTGTTCTGGGGGTACCAGCCGAATGTAGCTTCTGACTGTGACTTCGGCGGCGGCGCTCCCCACAATTTTTGTTCCGTCTTCCATATCAGAGAGCGAGAGCCTTAATGCCTTGCGTATACCGTACAACTTAGAAATTATGGTATGGTGGGGGGAACAAAGTTGTTGGGTGTAGGCGTAATTGTTTTCACGATCATGTTACCTGCAGCCAGGGCAGGAACAGTATATATAAAACATCTCCAACAACCAGAGGCCGAGAGGGGCATGTTGCAGGATCAGGAGCTGCTATGGCAAAAGTTGCAGTACACATCTATACAGCGGGATGTTATGCTTTAATTTCTTCTGCCATACCATCATTGGCAGTATCAGCACCAGCTTATACAGCAACAGCATCGGCATCCGATGGATACGTCGGCGTCGCTCGACGAGTATCCGCTGAGTACTAGGCGGCATCGGGTACAAATGCGATGTAGTTTTTCAATTTTATGCTAATTAGCTCAGGAGAGTCGGGCATCTTTAGTCATGGAAGTTTGTGAATCGAAAGCTGCGCGCATGCGAACAGAACAACGCCATGCAGGCCTCCACTGACTGTCCGCGGTTGTGTTGCCGCACCGCGCCGCGCCGCCGCGCCGAGCAGCCACAACCGCCAACACCGCCGCGCCGCCCTTGCATCCTACATTTTTTACATATAGCTCGTTCAGCAGGTGCATCAGGAGTGGATATCGTGAGGAGAACAATTTCATTGATGATGTCGGTCGGTCTGTGGCATGGAAATTCGAATGCAGATCGTTACTACTGGGAGGGATTTGGGCTGCTGCAAGATGCCACTGCTGCTGCTGCCGCATCAACAACGGTGCCGGTCGGTATGGTGTTTGTTATATTGCTACTCGAATTGGATAGAGAATTGATTTGGCTAGGGTTTTGCCTAAATCGATTTAGCGATTAGAAAGAATAAAACTGAACACTCAATGAGGTTGAAGGTGCGTACCTACTATTAAATTGGTTTTAGGATATAAGATTGTGAGGTTGGATATCATATGTGGGAGAAATTTAACCAAACAAATTTAAGATCAATATAATAATAAATTGCTTAACAGAAACACTCACTGAAACTGATTCAAATACAGCTAATTTTTGGCACTCCCTTTTAGCTTATCGTTTTGTTGGTATAAGCTTATAGAAGGCACATTTGGTGCAATATTTTGAAGGATTTAGTAAAATTTTAACTCTATTTTCAAAAATTTGTTAAGCTTAAAAAATGATAAAACAATTTTTTAACATTTTGCTACAGTTAAAATTACGGACTAACTTATGGCAATGCTAAATCCATATGGTAACTGTCAATTAATCTTATAAGGGCAGTGAATGGAATGGTCCAAGTTACATTTGGGAATTCCAATTAAGTTTGTTTTTTTTTTTTTATTTTCACTGTTTAGACATCGAGCCCTTTTCGTCAAATTATTCTAAGCGCCAAAAAAACTTTTATCGTTAACGACAAATCAAAATTTTACTACTGTCCCATGAAATCATTTGTACCTTAAGTCATTACTTAAAATTATTAACTATACTTAAGTTAAAACTTGACAGTAGGTTTTGTGACTTCATATTCAGAAGACGGTCGACGTGTTCGGATGCCCGGTTTTTAATAAAAGGGAAAGGGAAATTTATTAGTTAGAAAATCGAAAAGGAAGAGTACTTAGTAAAATATTGATTAAAATAATCAGACCAGAAAAGTACACCATTGACCAAATATTCATATTACGGCAGATCTTCGACATAAACCCAAAGGTTTTAGACAACGCAGTGTACTGTCATGCGAGTCCTTCAACATCGTTCTGCAAAAATTCAATCATCGAAACTAGTGGCAGAATCTTCAAGAGCTCCGTCCAATTGCCCGGATAGGCCGATGATAAAGGGTTATTTTTTCGCTATTATCTTTTTGGCAACACTGGTTTAAACAGCTGACGCACGTTTTGTGTTTTGTTTCACTTTCAAACATCTTCAGTTTGGTCTATAATTTAACCATGAATCGTCTTACAAACGAACAACCCTTGCGAATTATTGAATTTTATTATCAAAATGCGTGCTCTGTTAAGAAAGTTCATCGCGCGCTTCTTCCATTTTATGGCCAGTTTAATCGACCCACTGAAGCGGCGGCTATTCGGGCTATTGTGACTAAATTTCGCACCAAATTTACATTGTTGGACATTGAGCAACCAAAATGCTTACGTAGAGTGCGAACTGAAGAAAATATCGCAGCTGTCTCGGCCAGCGTTAATGATGACCACCAATTATCGATTCGTCGTCGTTCGCAGCAATTGGGCCTCCGTTACTGTTCCATATCTGGTACAGACAAAATAAACAAGTCTCCTGATTGTTTAAAGATACATAGCGACATCTATTGACGGAGGGAATATTTTGTAAGCCTATAGCACCGGTTTACTAATGACAAATGTATGCACTAGATGGCGCGCCATGGCGTAAGCTATCGATTGATATTGATACAAAAGTTGAACGATCGATTTAAATTGTGGTTTACGTAAATAGAAAAATCTAAATAAAATAGTTCTAACAATATTTCTAAGTGGAAAAAAATAAGTTAACATTGGAAATAGTGTATACTAAATGAAGGTAAGTTATTTTTTTTGAATTATTACTGTTTTATGTACTAATATAGCTACTTATTTAAACGTTCCATATATGGTACACCATGCATAAGTTCACTTCTAATGTGTTGTTTTGGTTGGATTTTACTACAGATAATGGCGAAGAAGGTACTATATAATGAGTTGATTGAGCAGTATTTAGATACATATACCCTCAGGGAGCGAAGACGGTCTAGACTTTTCCAGTGCGGAAAGTGATGATGACATGGCAAAAATAAGAGAAAACTTGGAACAAATGACTGCAGATAGTGACTCTGAAAATGATATTGAGCCTACCAGCTCCACCGAAACAAATCCTCAAGCCAGCATTTCAGAGCCAAGTACCTCATCACGCCAAAGTAGAAGTTAATTCACTATGCCAGTTACCAGAAATCGGATTTCAAATAATAATACCGCTGATAAAAGAAATAAGAAAAGAAATCTAATTTGGAAAAAGAAGTCTTTACAGGCTACCCATCCCCAATTTTCTGGACATACAGTTTTAGAGCCGCCAATCACAACTATCGATACTCCATTGCAATATTTTTTTATATTTTTTTGATGATGACCTACTAACCCACATAGTTGAAGAAATGCATAAATTCAGCATCCAAAAAGACACATCTAAACCGTTCTGTATCACCACATACGAATTAAAAAAGTTTTTAGGTATATGTTTGCTTATGATCGAGCATTGCACCATTGCCTAATGTACGGATGTACTGGGAATCTGAGTTAGGTATACCTTTAGTAAGACAGACTATGACCGTGAATCATTTTGAGAAGATAAGACAGTTCCTGCATTTCAACGACAATTCCTTACAAGTACCATCATGTCATCCAGGACATGATCGCCTCCATAAAATAAGGCTAATACTAGAAAGTCTAAAAAAGAAATGCCAGAGTATACCTAAGAGGGAAACTTTATCAGTGGACGAACAGATGTGCGCAACGAAAGCTGCAAATTTCCTACGTCAATATCTTCCCAACAAACCGTACAAATGGGGATATAAGCTTCTCGTGCTATGTGACGATAGAGGCATATCATACGACTGCGAGATATACTCTGGAATGGAAAATAATTCTGACTTTAGATATGCTAATGAGTCTGACTTGGGTGCAAATAGTAATATAGTAGTCCGCCTAGCACGAACTATTCCGAGATACCAACAATATAAATTATTTTTCGATAATTACTACACTTCAGCTGAACTTATTTCATTCCTTTCGAAACAAGGTATCCAGTCACTGGGAACGGTCAACAAAGGTCGACTAGGCAAAGATTTGAAAATCCCATCCTTGAAAGACTTGAAGAGTACTAAAACAGATCGAGGGCATTCAGAAGAATGGGTAGCTGATGTAGATGGCACGGAAGTTGCCACAGTGATGTGGTATGATAATAAGCTTGTTGTTTTGTCCTCGTCCTTTGTAGGCCAACAGCCCATTGAAAAGGTTAGCCGATATTGCAAAAATCGAAAAAAAAATATATTGAAGTGGATTGTCCTAAAATAGTAAAAATCTATAATCAGAATATGGGGGGAGTGGATTTATTGGACTCCTTTCTTGGGAAGTACAAAATAAAAATGCGCACTAAAAAATGGTATCTGCGTTTGTTTTACCATTTTCTAGACATTGCCACCATAAATAGCTGGTTACTGCACAAGAGGGTGGGAGAACAAAAGAATGAACCAACTGTGATTAAATTAAAAGATTTTAAACTGGAAATCGGTAAAAGTATTTGTATGTGTGGTCCATCATTACAAAGAAAAAGAGGAAGACCGTCTTCTGCCATAGAAGACATGATTGAGAAGAAGAATAGAAGAAATGCAGCAATCCTTCCTCCTCGAGATGTCAGATTGGACAAATTTGATCATTTTCCTGTATGGAGCGAGAAGAGACAACGCTGTAAATATCCACAATGCAAGGGGAAATCGTATATATTATGCGTATTAAGTGTCGTGTTGAGTTGTGTTTGAACAAAGACAACAATTGTTTTTATAAATTTCAGAGCTATTGTTATTATGAAACTAAATATATGATTATTTTCATTGTTCCTAATTAAGAGCTAAATATTAATGTTAATGGTAATGCATATTGTACCACATATGGAACAGAAATGAAAAAAATTAAATATCTTCAAAATTAATAAAGTTTAATTGTCATTGTTATCATTTAAAACAACATTTAAAACATTTAAAAAAATCATGCATTGTAGGGAAGTGTGATGCCTTTCAAAATACAGCTGGTGCAAGAATTGAAGCCGAACAACCTACTGCAACGTTAAATTTTTGGTGAATGGGCTCTTGGAAAGTTGGCCGAAGATCCACTTTTTTACCGAAAAATTGTGTTCAGCGACGAAGCTCATTTTTGTCTCAATGGGTACGTAAATAAGCAGAATTGTCGATTTTGGAGTGAATATCAGCCAAAAGCATTGCAAGAGCTACCAATGCATCCAGAAAAAGTCACAGTTTGCTTTTGGCGATTTATCGCCTTTAGACTATTTTTAGTGGAGCCATGTTAAAGCTTATGTCTATACAGACAAGCCCGCAACAATTGACGCATTGGAAAACAACATTGAAGCATTTATTCGTAAGACACCGGCCGAAATGTTAGAAAGAGTATGCCAAAATTGGACTAAGCGCATGGACTATTTGAGGCGCAGCCAAGGTCAACATTTGCATGAAATAATCTTCAAACATTAAATTATATGGACAGTACTATTGATTTAACTAAAGATTTCATGCATTTTTTTAAATTGTATGTGTTGTTTTTTTGGAAAACTTTCCTATAGCTTTTAAAAAATCATCCTTTATTAACATGATTGGAAGATCAAAGCATGATGTCTGTGGCGCATTTTTTAGCATTGTGACGGTAGCGGAGAAGATAGATAGATGATAGGAACCGCTATAAATTCATACAACTGGTGTTGTTGTCGCTGAAATCAAACGAAGAATAACTGTTGCAAATCGCTACTTCTTTGGACTTACTAGAAGGTAATTTTAAGTCACTCCGGGTATCAATCATGATGTTGAGGCTTGGACCTTGTCGAAGAAAAATGAAAACGTCTAAGGATGCTTCTGGAGAAAAATTCTTCTTGGGATTTTTGTTCCCGTCTTCAAAGAAGTTGAGGAGAAGATGCAGAAGATACCAGGTCCCTCCCGTACAACAGCGCCACCTTAAGCAAGTCAGTTTGAACTTGAAGTCCCACGGAATGTAGCAGCTAAGAAATGTGCTGAGAAATATTTTGTCTTGCCTACTGATGCTCCTCTGTTTTGACCACTTAAATATTTCCGGTTCCTTCTTACAAACTTACAAGAGTTTATCGCTTAATACAGATGACACTTTCGGTATTTTCGGCTATCTGAGGTAGTTATAAATCCAAAGTCCACCTTAATACTTAATATTTATTACTTAATTAATAATTAATACTTAATGCACCTCATTTTTTAACTTATAATTCTAAAACTTTTTTTCAAGGCCGATATTTTGGTATGGGTACGTATAACTATCAATTCATCAGATATCATAGTTTAAAGGTTCCTAAAGAACAAACAAATTTTCATTAAAAACAATGTACCTAATTCTATCAAAATGCATATTGGCAAGGGTAAGGTTAACATAGAAAGTAGAAATCGTTTAGTGGTAAAATATTTGCGTGACAATTTGTATAAAAATCGTTGTTAAGGAGAACCAAAAATCACAAAAATGTTCATCCAACTTCGTCTTCGAAAGTAAAAAGCCATGACCTTAGATTACAATTCAAGAATTCTTCTTATATAGGCAAAAGAGTATACGCAAAGAGCTATATCTCTATCTACTCAATGAATAACTAATTTCGATGTATCCAACTACTTTTAACAACCAAATCCAATCAGGTAATTGGTTATAAAATCATCACGTGTCAATTTAAATACGCCCTAAGCATAAAGTCTTGCATCTTGAAATGCAATATAATATATCAGAAAATCCAAAAACAACAACAAAATACTGGTACTTCGTATGCAACAGGAAACTGTCTGATATATTAGTAATGTTTTCGTTTCAGTGTAAATGGATTTTGCGTTATTATGTCTCCCAATCCCAATGACCGTGTCGCAAGTTCCAACAACCAACAATAACAACAACAACAACAGTAATTCGACGACGAGCGACGACGACGTTGAGGACGATATCTATACACAAGACAGTATATCCAAAGCGGCACCAAAACATCTCACGGTTCCCATAAGCGAGTAAGTCAGATTCCCTGAAGTTCACGTATTACATAAATAAGCGAAATCACACAAATCCCGAAACCTATATCGATAGTATAGAAGGGAAGGGTAAGGTACGAGTATATCAAAACTCGTACACCGCATTTGAGCTTCAGAATATAAACCCGTAGGATTGGGGTTGGGACGTCTTCGCAAGAAGTTATTATTGTTTCGGCCATGTTATGCGCCTGTGCGCGCAAGGGCGATGTTCCTTTTCCTCTGGTATTATGTCGTCTGGCGTCTCCCCACTCCGCTTACCTACATACATACATACATACATATATGGTGGACTAAAACAATATATCCGGCGGTGTCTTGACATGGCCGCATGTTGATCGGGCCAAAACAACAAAGTCGGTCTCCATTTGCCCGATCATTGGATTAATAATTTCAGCTTTCATAACGATTCTTTAAATCGGGTGCTGCGCTATGCTGGTTGGTAATCATCGCCAAGCGGTGCGGCGGCGTCCGACGCGGCACACAACAACAAGAACAGCAATGAGGACGATGATGACAACGACATCATCATGGGGGCATCACGGTCCACTGTCCAGTCTCCATATATACTTATACTCTTTACCACTACCAGTCTCAGTCTCAGTCGCAGTCAAAGTCCCCATCAGCTCCCAGTCCGATCCAGAGTGTGGTGATGTCGATTGCCGATTGCCAATGCCATCATTGGCCACTGGCACTCCACTCTGGTGATAATGTGGTTTCCTTGAATGCATCATGTAAATTATGACCGCGTTTTATCCGACTGCGACTACGACTGCGGCTGCTGCAGCCTCTGCATGAAGCGACCGCGAGACACGATTTCTGGTCATCATATTGGGTGCGGATATAGGGTTTCATTTTCGGCTCCAACTTCTATACTGAAGTTGTAAGAATTCGATTGGTTGCCAATTCATGTTTTGATATTGTTTTCAGATTATTATTATTTTTATTTAATCTTTTATTATTTTGTAAGCAAAGAATATTATTGGAGTTGTTCTTTATTTTTTGTTTTTAATTTTGGTTTTGGAGACCGAGTGAAGTGGCAAAGGATGCAAGTTTGGTCATAATATCGAACGGACATGCGCAGCATGTGGGAAGTATTTTTGTTTTTTTTTTTGTCGAAAAGAAAATAATATGTAAATGAGTAGCGTATTGGAAGATTACAGTGGCAGTTATTTAAAAAGTTAGTTTTTTTTTTTTAATTTAAGAAGCCGTTTTGGCCATTCAAACATAGCTTGTTAAGCATCAAAGTCAGATGTGAGCAGGAAGTTTACGCTTTATGCATTGGACTGTGGAGTTTCATTATTTATTAAAAAAAGACTTAGAGGAGCCAGTTACAATATTTCTCGTGTTTTTTTTTAATTTTGGCTTAGCATCACACATCGCACATCGAGTGCGTTCTGAGCAGAGTTTGACTGGAGCACTCCAAATTATTTATGAAACACACTGGAGAAATGAACTGTCAATAGCTTACGAATTTACTATCTGTCACTTTCATACGACACGAAACAAGCGTGAAGTAAGCCATGCTCGGTAATTTTATTCAAAGCTCCTAGAGCGCACTCTGAGCTAGCTCTAAATGAAATGGAAATGGCTCGCACGCGGGAATCGTTGAGAGTTGTAAGTCACTAGGCCCTAGTTGTCTACGGACTGTTGCGCTAACTAATTTATTTATTTTTACATGGAAATAAAAACCGTGTAAAGAAAACTGAAAAACGATTGTAGTCACTTTTACATAAATTCGTTTCTTTTTATTGTGATAATCTTGGAGTTTATACGGAACATAGGTGAAGCTCACTACGGTCATTTATGACGATTACATGATCAATACTTCAAATCAGCTGTATTTTAAAAGTCTTCACGCCTAAATGTCGACGGACGAAAGATCTGCCAAAATTTGAAGGACAATCCAGGAGAGTCGATTTTGGGTTTTCAGTGTTACCAGAAATATTGTTTTTTTAAATTTAAATTAAATTTTCTTAAATTTTTTTTCAACACATTTTTCTGGATAAACTTGATCTTAAAGAAGATTCAAGATTTTCAAGATTTCAAATATTTTATTTATAACAAATTAGTTCTTACAATATAAGTTTCAACGACATTAATAAAATAAAATAATCTTAAAGAATATGGATAGAAAAAACTAAATTGGCAAGAAATTAGAAATATTAAAACTTAGAAAGATATCGATTTCTTTAAAGCATTTCCAAAGTCTATTTTTTCTTCTAAACAAAATATTCAAATGAATTTTATATCCTTTAAACAGCAAAATTACTGTAAACATGGACGAAGTAAAGACTTTATTTAATTTCTCGACAAATTATAAAAAAATGGATACGAGTACGATAATTTGGTCACCAAGATTTGATAACGATTTTTCTAAGAAGATTAATAAACACAAAATGTTTACTAAAGGAGAGAGGATGTTAAAATTTAAATGAAGGATTATAGAACTTCTTGCAAAAATATTACAAAACAACTTCAATATTTACAATAAATTCCTATATTGGTTTTAAAAGCAAAAAGTTCTATAATCCTTCATTTAAATTTTAACATCTACATATGTCAACAGTTTTCTAAAAATTCGTATGCAAACTCAAAATTTTGATTAAAAAAGTTTGGACCGATTTTTTGTTTCAAATTGTGAAATGAAGTGATGAATTGGCTTTTTGTAGTCAATGTTACAATTAATTCTGAATTAAACATACAAAACTACATGGTATTATTCTAAGATTTGTCGTTGTTTTTTTTTAAACTTCTTTTTTCTGTTCAATTAATTCTAGGGACGAAGACCTTCCTTTCCATATTACAAGAACTGTTGTTTTTAAACCCCTTTACAAAGAACCATTAACAAATCTTTGCGCCAAGTAATCATACTCTTCTCCTGGTGAAACCGAAAAACCAGGATCAAAAACAATCCATATTATGTAGATCAAAGAGCGTTTAATGCATCTGGAAAAAGTTACTTTTAGCGTGGATTTTGGGCTGGAGATTTCATCATGAGTTACTTAATTTTATTTAAATTTAAATAAACGTAGCGCTTAATCTATACTCTATACTTATATTATAAATGCGAAAGTAACTTTGTCTGTCTGTCTGTTACTCAATCACGCCTAAACTACTGAACCAATTTGCATGAAATTTGGTATGGAGATATATTGATACCCGAGAAAGGACATAGGCTACTTTTTACCCCGGGAAAATGACGCATTCCCATGGGAGAATTCAGGTGGGCCGACCTTTTTTACGCCTAAACTACTGAACAGATTTAAATGAAATTTGGTAAGGAGATAGTTTGAGACATGAGTTACTTTTGACCTCGGGAAAACAACGAATTCCCATGGGAAAAATTACTTTCCGGGGAATCTGATCGCTTTCGCTCCTAAATTACTAAATATTTGAATAATATTTGGATAAAATTGGTATGGGAAAACAACGCATTCCCAACCCTTCTCATAAGTTGAAATTGAAGGTTGGTGTTCCAGTCCTGTTAATGAGAAATCTTGACGCATCAATTTTACACGGCTACAGATTACTCACCTAGGACGAAATTTTATAAAAGCTATAATAATGACTGGATAGCACAAGGAAAAAATGTTTTAATTCCCGCATTCCGATAATTCCAACCGATTTGCCGTTTCAGTTTAAAAGAGTGCAGTTTTCTCTGAAAGCAGCATTTGCAATAACAATAAATAAAGCTCGGCGGCAAACGCTGAAAGTTGCAGGTGTAAATTTGGAAAAAAAAACTGTTTTTCCCATGGACAATTATATATAGCGTGCTCACGAGTCTCAAACCCACAAAAAAGCAAAAAACTTCGTATATATAGGTATAAATGTATTGCAGTAACCTATCTTCTTCTTAAAAT
This sequence comes from Eupeodes latifasciatus, assembly GCA_920104205.1. Classification (NCBI taxonomy): domain Eukaryota; kingdom Metazoa; phylum Arthropoda; class Insecta; order Diptera; family Syrphidae; genus Eupeodes; species Eupeodes latifasciatus. The sequence continues at coordinate 78,524,560 of OV049926.1, forward strand.
GTATTAACCTAACCTAACCTATGACAATCACACTTAGTATGGCCTCATACCATCTCGGCACAATTTTTTTTTTTTTTTTTTTTTTATAAAGTACAGGCACTCAAGGGGATGTTAATACCCTTAACACGTTTACGGTTAAACACAGTGCAAGTATTAGGAAAATAGGAAAGGATTTAAGAGGAGATACCGGTGCACATTTGTCTTAAAATTTTGAATATTGAAATGAGAGGGGAAAACAGAGTTGGGTAAAGCATTCCACATTCTCGATGAGCGGCTAAAAAAAGAATCCCTATACTTAACAGTACGTCCGAAATTGAGCTCGAGGGTAAACTGATGAGCATTCCTGGAAGTGCGAGTATTACGGCTGAATTGTTTGAGGGGGGGAATGCAACTGGCTAATTCGACAGAACATTGTTTGTAAAAGTATCTGTAAAACAACGAAAGGCATGAAACATTACGCCGGTGTTCGAGAGATGTAAATGTTTCGGTTATAGTTCTATCGCCGATCATTTTCAAAGCTCTTTTTTGTATCCTATCTAAAAGGCTCAAACTTGTTTTAGGGGCACCTACCCAAATATGCGAGTTATATTCAAGTTTTGGACGAATGAAGGCTTTGTAAATTACAGCCAGATCAGAAGGGGTGAAAAATTTCTTACACCGTCGGAGAAATCCTAAGCACCTGGCAGCATTTTTGGCAATATCAAATATGTGATCATTCCATAAAAGGTGATCTGTGATACACATACCGAGTACTGACAGTTGATTAGTTTCCTGGATGCAAGTGCCACTCATAGATAGCGGCATCGGGGGTATGTTACGCTTTAACGACAGGAGACAGCATTGGGTTTTCGAAGCATTAAATTCTACACGGTTTTTGATTCCCCATTGGACAATGCTGTCAAGATCAGAATTTAATGAGCTTATCATACGCTGCCGTTGAAGTTCCACATCCGAAGGACAAGGATGTGAATCTAAAAACGAATATGAAAAGCTGAGGGTACTGTCGTCGGCGAAACAGTTTAATGGATTAGAAGTGGCAGACAAAAGATCATTTATGAATATAAGGAAGAGAGTCGGAGACAAAACGGAGCCCTGGGGGACACCAGCATTTATTTTATAAATTTCAGACTTGAAACCATCCAATACAACTTGTATTGAACGGTTCGAAAGGTAATTTCTAATCCAACGAAGAAGTGATTCATCAATACCAAAAGCACGCATTTTCGATAAGAGAGCTTGGTGCCAAACTCTATCAAATGCTTTTGAAATATCAAGTGCAATAAACTTACTTTCTCCAAAACGATGTAAAGATTTGTTCCACTGTTCGGTGAGATAAACCATGAGATCACCAGTGGACCTATTGCTACGAAAGCCATACTGCCGGTCATTAAGAAGCTTTCGTTCTTCAAGATATTTCTTAAGCTGATAATTAATCAGCGTTTCCATGACCTTGGAAAGAAGGGACGTAAGTGCTATTGGACGATAGTTAGAGGGAGAGGACGATTCGCCTTTTTTAGGGACCGGCTGGACAAATGCTATTTTCCATCCACTCGGAAAGAGACCTGTAGAGTAGGAAAGATGGAAAAGTTTACGCAGTGGTTTTGCCAGCGTTGAAGAACACCTCTTCAGAACGATTGGGGAAATACTATCCGGGCCAGCGGATTTGTGTATGTCAAGGTCTTTAAGTACTCTTGCAACTGCACGAGTGCGAAAGAAGATTCGTCCCATAGAATCATGTACGCTCTCAAGAACAGGAGGACTCATGACACTTTCCGGTAGCGTCGAATTAACAGCAAACTGTGCTGCAAGCAAATTGGCTTTATCGATCGAGCTCACATAGGGAGTGTCATTGTGGACGAGCGTTGGAACCGAGGATGACGTGGTGTTTCGTACGTTTTTTAAAAATGACCAGAAATTTTTACTACCTTTGGGACATTGTAGTATTTTTTGCCTTAATTTCTGATCATGCAAAAATTTGGTTCGTCGAATATGACCATTACAGGTCTTTCTAGCTTGTTTGAACTTATTCCGGTTTTCCTCAGTAGGGTTGGCTTTATAACAACGGAAACTTACATCTCTGAACCTAATAACCTCTTTACAGCTCGAATCAAACCATGAGTTCTCTTTGGGTTTGATAGATTTCACCCTATTCGGGATAAAATTTCTCATTCCACAAAGAATTAAATTTGTTACCATATCTGCGCTGGAATCCACGTCACTATCGAGGAAGCATAGTGAACAGCTAAGTCAGAGCTGGAAAGTAATAGAGATGGGAGAAAGAACGGAAGAAGGTACAGAAGTGGTGGTGCAACTTAGCCACAAATCTATACCCCTTTTGCGGAAAATAGGATTCAAGGTACGCATCGGCATAAACCGGTGCAAACTGCGGCTAATAACAAACAAACCAAAACAAGTAAGTAACAAAATATGAGCATGAAATTGATTCAAATTAATCTTCATCATAGTAAAGCCGCCAGCTCCAATCTTGTCTACATTTTGGGAAGTAGACAAATTGACATTGCCCTAATTCAAGAACCCTGGTTTTCAGGTGGCAGAATTAGAGGACTACACACATCAGACTTTACACTATACAAAGCCACACAAGTAGCTAATAGTAATATAAGATCTTGTATTTTAGCCAGGAAGAAGTTTAATCTCTTTCTTTTAGCAAATTACAGTGATCCAGACCAATGTGCTGTGAAAATAGAGAGGAAGGGACTCCCACCACTGATCCTGGCATCGTGCTATATGCCGCATGACGGACAAGAAGGGCCTCCCGCTAATATCACAAGCCAGCTTGTAGAGAAAGCTGCCTCTGAGGGATGGGACGTGGTACTAGGCTGTGATACAAACTCACATCATACTCAATGGGGTAGTACCGACATCAACAACAGAGGTGAGTCTCTTTTTGAATTCATACTAGACCACAATCTTTTAGTAGCAAACAGAGGTAACGAACCCACTTTTGTAACTAAAAATAGAAAAGAAGTGCTTGACGCTACCCTAACCAATAACTCAAGCACACTAGTAATAGATCAATGGAATGTTCTTAAAGAGGAATCATTCTCAGACCATAAACTGATAGGGTTATTGATACACAATGAAGTAGCAACTCCAAAACCCTTTAGGAATTTCAGGAAAACCAACTGGAATATATTCTGCAGGGAAGTAGGACAGGGGATTCAAAACCCGGACACACTTCTAATTCAAGAACCCTCTGACATAGATATTGCGTCAGAAAAACTCAGAGTTGTTCTGAATAGCGCTTTAGAAAAAAGCTGTCCCATTAATCATATGGGAAAAGGTAGGAAAAAACCACCCTGGTGGACCACTGAAATAGGCAACTTAAGAAAAGAAACTAGAAGACTTTTCAACGTCGCCAAAAGAACTAGGAAAGAAGCTGATTGGGAACATTATAAGGCCAGTCAACGTATTTTTAAGGTCGAAACTCAACGGGCAAAACGTAGCTCATGGATGGCCTTTTGCGACGAAATAGAAAGTACAAATGTATCAGCAAGACTCAGGAAAATTCTGACCAAGGATTCAGTCGCTCTAGGATCCCTCAAAAAACCTACAGGCAGCTGGACTGAATCCGGTGGCGAAACGCTTGAGCTCCTTGTGAATACTCACTTTCCTGGCTGCGTAGCTGATATCCGCAGTCCAGAAACAGAGTCTCATACAGAAACCCTAGTACCATCGGATATTATAACGGAAGAAAGGATAAAATGGGCCATTCACTCCTTTTCCCCGTACAAATCCCCTGGTCTAGACGGAATCTTCCCTATGATGCTTCAGAAATGCATAAACCTTATAATCCCACACCTAGTTAGCATTTTCAATAATAGCCTTAAATGGGGGTATGTTCCCTTATCGTGGCGTGAGGTAAAGGTAGTTTTCATCCCTAAGGCTGGTAAACCTAGCCATACGGAGGCCAAAGACTATAGACCCATTAGTCTAACATCGTTTATTTTGAAAACTTTTGAAAGGCTAATTGATATACACATCCGAAGCACCCTGAAACCGGACTGTTTATCGGAATTTCAACATGCCTACATTAAAGGAAAAAGCGTTGAAACAGCATTGCACAATGTTGTTAGCGTCATAGAAAAATCACTGAATGACAAGGAATACACCCTTGCAACGTTCTTGGATATTGAGGGAGCCTTCAATAACGTGAAGAACGAAACAGTGAAGCAAGCCTTGGACGACCACAAAGTCGAAAAAGTAATAACACAGTGGATAATGAGTATGCTCCGAAAGAGACAAATTAACTCTGAGCTAGCGGAAGAAAGGGTGAGAGTAACCACATCCAGAGGCACCCCTCAGGGTGGAGTTCTCTCACCGCTACTTTGGGTTCTTGTCATGAACGATATACTCTCTAAATTGAAATCAAGTGGAGTAAAGATAATAGCCTATGCTGATGATCTTGCATTGCTAGCGACTGGCAAGTTCCTACCCACTATCAGTGAACAAACCGAATACGCCCTCTCGTTGGTAAGCAAATGGACTAGGAACTGTGGGCTGACAGTTAATCCAGCTAAAACAGAACTAGTGCTATTTACTAACAAGCGTAAAATACCTGATTTTAAAATTCCTTCAATCGAAGGCTGCCCTCTTAAAATCTCCGACCACGCAAAGTACCTCGGTGTGATCTTAGATAAAAAACTAAACTGGGGTCTGAACACTAAAGATAGATTCAAAAAGGCATCGATTGCCTTTTACTCCTGCAATAGAATTTTCGGGAAAACCTGGGGACCAAACCCTAAAATTATCAGATGGATGTATTCGGCAATAATTAGACCAATACAAACCTATGGTAATTTGGTATGGTGGAAAGCTTTAGAAAAGAGCACGAACCTGAAAACTTTGACAAAAGTTCAAAGACTTGCGTGCACTGGCATTACGGGAGCAATGAGATCCACTCCAACTGCGGGACTGGAAGTTATACTCAATTTGATTCCCCTAGACCTCTTTGTTCAAGAATCTGCGGCCAAAAGTGCCCTGAGACTTAGTCAAACTAAAGTCTGGATAAACAGTTCCATAGGACACGCCCAGATCCTTCATAAAATTATGGGTCATAGTAATACAGCAGACTATAAAATACCCGTACTTGATTTTCATAAACCATTCCAGGCTGCCATCCCAAGCAGAGAGGAATGGATAGATAATATACCATACTCCAGTGAGTCGTCAATAGCTATCTATACTGATGGCTCTAAAACGGACACTGGTGTAGGGGCAGGCTTCTATTCTGAATCTCTCAAGTTGACCGCCTCGCTTAGGCTTCCAAACCACAGCAGCGTCTTCCAAGCGGAGGTCCTGGCAGTGACAACAGCTGCTAAAAAGGTATCAATGATGGCGATACCACGAGCTGATATCACCTTTTACATTGATAGCCAAGCGGCAATAAAAGCGATTACTGCAACTGAGGTAAAATCGAAGCTTGTTTCATGCTGCCGCGAAGAGCTTAAGGTTCTTGGCGCACAGCACAACATTAGACTCTGCTGGGTCCCAGGCCACAGCGATATAGTAGGCAACGAGAAAGCCGATGAATTAGCAAGATTAGGGTCAATGCTTGACGTAAGCCAAGCTCAGCTAGTTAGCATCCCTACCTGTTATTTAAAACAGGAAATCTCAAAAAGAATACAAATTAAGGCCGATGAAAGGTGGAACCTTCTTGACACCTGCGGCACTACAAGAAAGATCTGGCCCTGTTTTAACAAACAAAGAACGGAAAGAATTATGCAGCTACAAAAGGGATCACTTCGATCTCTTGTAAGCATAATCACCGGACATAATCTGTTAGGTTATCATATGAAAAAGATGAGAATCAGTTCAGATGATCTATGCAGAGGATGCGGTGACGAGGAGGTGCATGAAGATACTTCGCACTTTCTGTGTCATTGTCCCGCACTCTCCCATCAAAGGAAGAAACTGCTTGGAAACTATTTCTTCGGGGATTTAAAAGAACTCTCTAGTACGCCAGGTACTAACATTCTGAACTTCGTCAAAGCCTCTAAATGGCTTGACTCACTGAACACATAGGTTTTTCTTATTAGCTTGAGTAGCAATACTCATGGGTATCACAATGGATCTGTGTTGATCTAAGTGTGACAGTAAAGACATCAACTGTCAGCCCCTCAACCTAACCTAACCTAAGCATAGTGACCAGTTAAAGTTCCTGAAGAATTCATTGAGACCGTCCCAGTTGGCTTTCTCATATTGCCAAACGGTTCTCATAGGAGTTTTTTCTTTAACTGGGGTTTTTTGACATGAGAATTTTGCAGATATGATACAATGGTCTGATGTGCCTAGAGGCGGTAATACACTGATTGTGTATTTATTAGGGTCAGAGGTAAGAAACAAGTCTAGGGTGTTGGCGGATTGACCTGCAACGTCAGGGATTCGAGTTGGCTCATCAACAATCTGAGTTAACTGATTTAACTCAGCAAAGACTTCAACATACCTTCCTTCGGGTGTTGACTGGCCAGAATAGCGAAGCCAAGAAGAATTGTGTACATTGAAATCGCCCGCAATGACGATTTCAGTGTGAGGATAATGGGCAACAATTCTTTGGATGGAGTCAGACACAGCATCAAATTCGTTGAAAGTTGAATTTCTGTCCAGGTTTGGACTTCGATATAGAAAGCATCTGGGATGATGTGCTTATTTACCGTAAATTTTAACCACATGAAGTTAAAGTTTGTGTTTGAGCACAAACCATATTGTGGCTGAAGTTGGTATGCAACATCGTTTCTTATATATACGGCTAATCCATGGTAGAAAAAGAATAATGGCACTAAGCTATACCCATTTAGACTAAATTCCAAATGTTCAGAATCTTCACCTATCTGAGTTTCACTTAATGCCAAAACAGCTGGCCTGTGTGTCTCAGTGTGAACATATGTCGCATAGAAATTCTTTCTAAGACCACGAATGTTGCTAAAATCCACTCTGAAATCACCAAACATTCCAATACTCAAAATTAACAAAACACAATTCGGACAATTAACTATAATATATGTACTACCTAGAATCCAATTTGAACTTTTCAATAACAGATTTCCACTAGTGTTATGCCTTAGTGAAAATCTGTGTACTGATCCGCCCCTGGTTAACTAGATAACACATATATCGGGTGATTTTTTTGAGGTTAGGATTTTCATGCATTAGTATTTGACAGATCACGCGGGATTTCAGACATGGTGTCAAAGAGAAAGATGCTCAGTATGCTTTGACATTTCATCATGAATAGACTTACTAACGAGCAACGCTTGCAAATCATTGAATTTTATTACCAAAATCAGTGTTCGGTTCGAAATGTGTTTCGCGCTTTTTTTTGTTCAGCGATGAGGCTCATTTCTGGTTGAATGGCTACGTAAATAAGCAAAATTGCCGCATTTGGAGTGAAGAGCAACCAGAAGCCGTTCAAGAACTGCCCATGCATCCCGAAAAATGCACTGTTTGGTGTGGTTTGTACGCTGGTGGAATCATTGGACCGTATTTTTTCAAAGATGCTGTTGGACGCAACGTTACGGTGAATGGCGATCGCTATCGTTCAATGCTAACAAACTTTTTGTTGCCAAAAATGGAAGAACTGAACTTGGTTGACATGTGGTTTCAACAAGATGGCGCTACATGCCACACAGCTCGCGATTCTATGGCCATTTTGAGGGAAAACTTCGGAGAACAATTCATCTCAAGGAATGGACCGGTAAGTTGGCCACCAAGATCATGCGATTTGACGCCTTTAGACTATTTTGTGTGGGGCTACGTCAAGTCTAAAGTCTACACAAATAAGCCAGCAACTATTCCAGCTTTGGAAGACAACATTTCCGAAGAAATTCGGGCTATTCCGGCCGAAATGCTCGAAAAAGTTACCCAAAATTGGACTTTCCGAATGGACCACCTAAGACGCAGCCGCGGTCAACATTTAAATGAAATTATCTTCAAAAAGTAAATGTCATGGACCAATCTAACGTTTCAAATAAAGAATCGATGAGATTTTGCAAATTTTATGCGTTTTTTTTTTTAAAAAAGTTCTCAAGCTCTTAAAAAATCACCCGATACTAATCTATCCAAAAACATATGAGCTCAATCGTTGTATATACTACATAGGTATAGAAAACACCGTACGCAATGTCTACAACAATTAAGCTAATATGACTGTGTTAAGATGAGGGAAGGGAGAGAAGGGTTACCCATTGCACTGTATTTCTCTTTTTTTCTTTATTTGCCATTTCTTTAGATTGGCGCACTGTACAAGGTTTTTTTTGGTTTTGATTTTTTTTATGACTTTTTCTGTCAGCACGACACTGCACATGAATTTTATTTGGAATTGTTTTTTTATAACACGGAATTAATTATTTCGATTGATTGTTTGGGAATGGACTATTTTTTTTTTTTTGTTTATATGGACTTTGGGAATGGACTATATTTTTTTTGTTTGTATATGGGGTACGGTTTTAAACTGTGTAACAGAATGGACAACAAAAAAAAAAAAAGAAATAACAAGAACTTGGGGGCGCGACTCTCACAAAAACAAACAGAAACGCGTGCGCTGCGGGTGGAATGCAGATCGGAACATATGTACAAAAAAGTACAGCTCAGTATTTTTCATAGTACTATTCAAAAAAACCATCTAATGTGGACGAAGTCGCGGGTAAAAGCTAGTGTTTCAATATTTTTTGTTTAAATTATTTTAATTACTAATTGTATTCGTATACTTTAAATTTTTACTTGAGACACATAGGAACTACATTTAGCATTTAGGACAAGCTTTGCATTCTTGGTACCCGTAGCGTGATGGTTAGTGCGTTGGACTGTCATGCAAGGGGTCTTGGGTTCAATCCCTGCCTGTGCCATCTAACTTTTTTCACGGGTATTGCCTCTTGCGAGGAATTGACAAATCCTCCAAGAGTAACTCTTGTCAAGAGTAATTCTTGTCATATAAACTGTAGGTCCCTTCCATCTCTGACAAAATAACTCGCACACAGGAATGGTTGAGAGTTGTAAGTCACTAGGAACTGGTTCTTCATGGACTGTTGCGCCACCTAATTTATTTATTTGCATTCTTAAAAATGTCTAAAGATTTTCAAATACAAAATTTGAAAAATTAATTAATTAATCAAATGGCATTTAAATTTTTAATAATTTTTAATAACACACTTTTTTTGTAAGTACATTTTTAAATCTTAAAATACAGGAAATATTTTTAAACAAGATCTTTGGATACATGAGCAAGTTCGTGCAACCCAGTCGTGCTTTTTATTTTTTCACTAGAAATAAAGTCCTTTCTAATAACAGAAGAGAACACAATTTGAACTAATTTATAAAAAGGTTTTTTCTTATTTACCGTCCACTGACATGAACTTTCATTTTTAATGCTTATTCAACATTAAACCATTTATTTGAGGAAATAATAGTTAAATTAGCTCGCAAGTTGCAACTGTATATTTAAATTTAAGTTAATTAATCTGCACTGGCTTTAGGTAAGGCTGAAGGTCTAATGTGAAGAGCCAAAGAAGGCGTTAAAGAAGCGATATTAAGGGAATAGAGTAGCATTTATTGCTTATTAATGGAGCCATGTAAGAAAGCCATTTAAATTCGAACAATTAACAATATTTTAAATGCTCCAAAGCACCAATGTAGAATACAATTTCAAAGTGGAAGCTAATTTCTATATTGTATGTTTGGTTGGAAGCTATTGCTGTTTTTGAGTATAAGGCGTGAATATGGCTTCGAGCCTCAAACAACGCTTAAAATACCAACGCTTGATATCACTAGTGCTCGTACTTGTCCATCCAGATTTTCTCCCAAACATATGTACGTTCAAAATTGTTCAAAACGTTGATTCCCAACCATCCTCGGCGTCCAAATTCTGGCCAACAAAAAGCCTTATTTCAAGATGTCATCCAAACGTATTCTTTTTCGTTGGGTTTGGTGCGAATGATGAATTCCTGTAGTCATCTCTGCGCCGCCGCCGCCGCGCCCGCGCCGGCCGTTCAGTGCCAGTCCACGTCACAGAAAAACGTGTGGTCATTAAATTTGGATTAACGAAAGGCTAAGACAAGAAGAGATCATCTGTTTTCTTTATGCCTGGTCTGGTCCGGCCCGCAGCACCAGAGAAGAGGACAAAGCATTGCCAAGTGGGAGGAAAAGAAAGACAAAATCACGTAATTTGTTAAACGAGTAGGCGTGTCTCACTCATTACCCTGCTCCTAAGGCTGTGCTGTGATGTTGGCTGATGCATCGGAGTCCATGTCCAATCCATACCGCGGATCTATCCCATCATCCCCATCAGAACTCAAAAAACAAACCCTTTGCTGAATGAAAACTCCTGAGATAGCCACGGAGGAGCAAGCAACGCACATCGAGCTCGAGCATGACTTACACTGGGAGCCCTATGATTAAAATTTGACATTCTTGGGATTAGTTAAGGAAAGTCTTTTGGCTTCGGTGATTATAGGTAGGTATGTTAAACGTACCCACTTCTCAGTCTCAGCTTCAGCTTCAGCTTCAGCCTCAGTTCTGTCAGTGATGGCTGGAAATGGAGATGAGTATGCGATGGTGACTTTGGCGCTCCAACTTAGGCATATGTCTGATAAATGACTTCTTGTTCTTTTAAAGCAAAATGTTAGGTTTCTTTTTTGTTGTTGTTATTTTTCTTTTTTGTTGTGATTAAAGAATGACGAAGCCGATGCTGTGATTGTTTTTCGGCTCTTTTTTGTTTTGTATCTTTTTTGTGTGTGCTGTATCTTTGATGGCACAACAAATTGTATCTTTTCCTCTCTCACTTTATTTTCGTGGAGATGAAGATTAATAATTTGTTTTCGGATTTTGATTTCATGGTTTAATTTTGTGATTAATTTTTTGTAATTATTAACTTTTCCTAGAGTAGATTTAAGGTTTATCTCTATAATAAACGTGGAAACACAAAAAGCAGACAGAACCAGAGGCAGAGGGGGAGGAATAAAATATAAAATTAGATTTCTTGAAGTTTGTGAAAGGAAATTTTGTATATTTATGTGAATTAATTGGTAGGATGGTATACCATGACAAATTTTTTGACACTGCCGCAAAGGTTCAAGGTAAGTTCTGTTTTTTTTTTTTTGTTAATTGTTTTTATTTTATTCATTATTTTTATATTAAGGAAATTTATGTGGGAAAATTTTAGTTTGTTTATAGGGGAAATTAAAAACATTGATAAAATGTTTGATTTAAGAATACAATATATACATACATCGTATCTTAACAATACAGTCTTCGTTTGAAGTAGACTTTTTATAAATAGGGAATATAATTTTTTGATGTCGACGATTTTCGGGGAAATTTAAAATCCTTATGAAATATAGTCCAAAATTTTGTATTACTAGTTTTCTTTAGTTTGACTCTTGGTTTCTTTGTGACATTGTTAGGAAATAATATTGCACTTGAGCTTAAATTTTTCTTATATATTACCAAATATTTGCTGAAAACATCACACACTGAAAAAGGTTGTATTGACAGTATAAATTAAAAACTTTTTGTATACTAATGAACATTTATATTTTTATGATTTTAATTTCCCAGTTTTTGTTTTATCTGCAAATTGTTGTATGCAAGTATGATCAGTGCTTAACTTTGATTCAAAGGCGAAGAATTTTTAACTTCCCGTAGAAAGTTATTGTAATCGGTCAGATTTTTTCGAATTGAAAATTTTGACATTTCTCGACGTTTCAAGGTCCCTAGAGTCGAAATAAAAGATTTTTAGAAAGATGTCTGTGCGTGCGTGTGTACGTAGGTCGTCCATAGCTCAAGAACCAGTAGAGATATTGACTTCAAATAAATTTTGTTATACAGATAATAATGCAGAAAGATGCAGAATGGACTCTCAAAAATTTGAGTGGGTGGTTTTTTTACCATAGCAATTTAATAAAAAGGTAAACATTTTGGTTAACCCAAGAACCAGTAACGCTAGAGACTTGAATTTAGTTTTAAATTATATATTGTAAGGTGATATTAAACTAATATATTTTTGGAAAAAAATACAATTAACGGTTTTTTATAAATCAAAAAAACTAAAAAAAAAAATATTTGTCACCTCCAATGTTTTACGAACAAAAAACGATTTTATCTCCAAAATAATTTTATGCTACAAAGAATAACGTTTTTGATATCTCGTGAAATTTTGAAAAAAAAAAAAATAAAGATTATGGCTTAAAACTAATTTTATCTTGAAAAAAATATTGTTTTCAACATTCGGCAAAATTTTGAGAATAATCAAATTGACAGTTTTTTTTTTACAAAAAATAAAACCCTAAAAAAACATTACTAAAAGTTGGTAAAAATTGTTTTCCGTATGAAATAACTTTTCAAAAATTTGAGATTATGGCTTTAATCTAATTTAATCTTGAAAGAAATATTATTCGGTAAAATTTTGAGATAAATCGAATTGACAGTTTTTTTTACAAAAAAATAAAAACCTATAAAAAAAGCAATACTGAAACTTGGTAAAAATTTACTTTCGACTCAAATATCTTTTCAAAAATTAAAAATATTGGCTTCAAACTAATTTTATCTCACAGAATATATTGTTTTCGACATTCAGTAATTTTTTTATAAAAATCCAACAGTCCGCTTTTTCGTTAAAAAAATAAAATATACAAAAAATAGTACACAAATTTGGTAAAAAATTATGTTCGGTTCTCGATATCTCGTGAACAATAGAAGATATTGACTTCAAATTAATTTCATTCATCCAATTTGTATTTCTTTGTATAAGAAATACAAACTTTTAAGAAATGCTACTAAAATTAGTAAACATTGTTTTTTCGACTAAAAATCTCGTTAACAAAATTAAATTTTGAAATCAAATTATTTCATCATAAGCAAAACACGAGTATTGTTGGTAATTTTAAATTTTTTTAAACAAATTCAACTGACACTTAAAAAAAAAAAAACACGAAAACCTACAAACCTTTTAAGCAAGAAAAGTTTACAGATGGAATTGGGAAGTTACCAGTGTGGGTCGCATCCCAGCCTGTTTTTTACATTTGATCAGAATCAAATTTAATACTATAAAGGCAGCCTATTGAAAGTTATGGTCCTTTTTAAGGTAAATACTTTTCCTAACTAAACAAAAATCCCATTACCTCAATTTAGGTGGGGGGGGGGGGGGTTTCTGGGAGAAGTTTAACTCGAAAAAACACCCTTACCTTAATTCTCGTTTATTGCGATAAATTCTTAATTCTCGTTTATTGCGATAAATTCTATTATTATTTAAAAGATTTTTCGAAAGTATTTTACCTACTGTACCAAAGTTCATAAAAAAGGTTAAAACAATTCTTAGAATTTTTCTACCGCTAAGATTTGTATTTTATTAGACGTAAAATTAAAAATAAACATTATTTTTCAATGCATATATTGTACCAAAGCTAATGTTAATACAGCATAAGATACATTAACAAAATAACGTTGACTCACATACACTTTTTTGTCAAATCGTGCGATCGTCAATGTTTTGCTGGTCAACACGTTGACAGAAACGTCACGTTGACTCTAAGCTTTAACGCATTTTAAGACAACATTGACCGGAGAGTGTCATTCCTAATAGCACAGATAAGAAACTATTTCTTATCTGTGCTAATAGTATCAACTGTCAACTGTGGTTTTCAAGATGACACTCATAGGTTTCAATATGATATCCTTTATTTCTATTTTGACTGTTTTAACTTCTGTAGTTTTATTTTATGATACGAGTATTTTTAATGAGATATGTCGAAATTGACATTTGTTCAGCTTAATCATTATCTTCGATATGTTATCTGCGGTTATAATCCGTTTGGTCTTCTGGTTATCATCTGTGCAACACTTACCAATCACTCTAATATTTTCATAATTTTGAAGAAAATTGAATTATGATTCAAAATTTCATAAAAGTCTTGCTATCTTAAATTAACAAGTTTAAAATGTGCCTTAGGAATATGTTTTTGAAAATGTTTTTCTTTTGTTCTAAAAACTATGCAACAGCAACTTTAAACCACAATACTATAACTAGTAAGTTTTAGTATATTCTACAGGTAATACAAAACCACACAAGATTATTAAAAATTGATTCAGAAAATAATGAAATAATTTTACAAGTGAGGTTTCAAAGACAGACAGAACAAATTTAATTGACCCCAAATATCTTTAGAAACAATAGCGCCTTGAGTTAAATTTGATATTATACAAGATGGAAACGCGATACCGAAAAAGAAATAATTCAATACATTTTATGAACATTAAATAATATTACTATTAAAATAATTGTATGACAGTTTTTTTGCAAAAAATTCAAACCAGAAAATAAATAATTCTAAAAAATTGCTAAAATTGGTATCCGGCTCAAATAGCTAGAGAACAAATACATTTATTGACTTTAAAAATATTTTTTTCTAGGTATACAAAATATTATCGTTAATTTTTTAGACAAATGCATTTGACACTCTTTTTTTAATAAAGAACAGAAACCTACAAAAAAAGGATACTAAAAATTGGTCAGAATTGGTTTTTGATTAAAATATCTTTAGAACAAAAAAAGACATTGAAACCAAACTTATTTTATCTTATCCAAAATATTATTGTAAACATTCAGTTATGATTTTCGAAAATCCAAAAGACATTTTTTTTAACACAAAAAAAAAACGAAATCTTATAAAAACAGCTAAAAATTGATTTTCGACTCAAGTATATTAAGAACAAAGAATAATACTGACTTCAAAATTGTTTCATCCCATTTCAATTATTTGTGTTAATATTTAAATAAAGTGTTTCATACAAAAATATAATTCCCACCAATAAATACATATATGGATTTAATTTCTGGAATATGGGTCTTGAAAATAAAAAGAAGAAAGCTTAACCTAGATTTTTAAGTCAAAGCTAAATTTTGTGTGATTAAAACATGCTTTAGCTAGAAACTAAAAGACGTCTTCTACATAGTAATAGTTATTTTTAAATATGTGGCTTGCACTGGATTCATGTTATTTTAGCTTGTTTAGCTCAATCTAAAATGTTATAGTTAAAGCTACAAAAATATCAAGATTCCTGGACCCCTGGACCTGACCTCTGAGCCGATGATGCGGATATTTTTGAGATTTAATTGAACCTGCATTTCAGTTCGGTGTAGGAAGAGGTGTTAGAGTTGCGCTACAGTACAAAACCATTATGCAACACTATGGAAAAGACGCATATTCATATAAGATATGCGTCGAGTTGTAGGGAAATCGAAGTAGAAAAAGCAAAATGTGCAGAAAAGTTTGCCTGGATCTTTAGGAGCTGTCAATTGAATCCAAATTGCCCTTAAGATTTTTTGATGAATGTATTAACCAAATGGATTTCTTCAGCCTTAATGAATAAGCAACATGCAATGGAGTTGAATAATTCACAAGTTTGGGCACTTAGCTATGCGAGCCTTGAAAAGAATAATAGTATATTCATTAATGAACGGGAATATATGGACAAATTATATCATTCTTGGAGATTCTGGATACGGCTTCAAACGCCTTACAAAAATCCTCAAAAAGATGCAGACAAAAATTCAATGAAATGATCTGCAGGAATGAAATACATATCCTACTGAAATAAAAAAGCAAAGAATATAATAATGTTCTTAATAAAAAAGCTCTGTTTCCACTTTAGGAATTCTTTGACAAAAACCTCAGAAGAACAGGTCTTCAGATACGAAATTTTATAAAAAATGGTTATAGTGAGTATTGAGAAAATTTTAAATTATAAAAACCGTTGTATTGGAGCTGCCCGTCCTAGAAAAGCTAGCATAACAATGAAAGTTCAAGGGAACTGTCTAGGTTTATCTACTAGTAATAGCTTTGACGAGGTAGCTTTGTCTTGGGTCGCATCCCAGCCACACTTTTTTTTTCAAAAAAAGAAAATCATGAAGAAATAGAACTTCTGTATGACATCATACTAAAATAGTATATTCAAAAATACCATTCTTAAAATGTCACGTTGTCCTCTTTCTTTTAAATCTAATTGCAAGCCTATAATGGATGGGATTCCCAAGACCTAAACATTAAAGCATAAGTCATTTGTTCGTTCCGTTTGGACACATAACGACCGTTTCCAAACAATGTCCAGCAATCTTTCAAATGTCATCTTACTCTGCGTATTGTTTACACCAGCAGCATTAACAGCAAGCGGCAGTAGTCATCCGTAATCTCCACGAATTATTGTTCTGGGAGGTGTGTGATGGTTGCGATCATCTTGCATACATTGTTTGTAGGTAAGACGAAACTGCTTCTGATGGTTTGAGCTGAGCATTAAGTATAAGCAATAACAACAAGCTAAGACGTAGAAGGAGACGGAACCAAAGACTAACTTCAGTGGTGGACATTCATCCCTAATGACATTCCCCGGAGCAATCGTCAGCGCGACACAACAACAAAACAACGGTAGACATTCTGCCGTGACATATCAGACAATAGAGCCGGTAGTGTGGAAGGCTAAAGAAGTCAAAGCCGACTTAAGCCGAACGGCAATCAATCAAAATTATTTGTCATTTACGGCATGAAGAAGTCATGGTGTTGTGACAAAAAAAAAAAGAAGAAATAACTTATGGACTTGACTTGACTTTACTTTAGTGCTGGTGATGTTTTTCTTATACGCGTCAAGGTAGGTATATAGAGGCTGCTTAGGTCTCTTCAAGTTCCAATATTGATTCGACATGGCTATTTTTGATAGTTTTAAATAGATTTTGAAGTGAAGTGAAGAGGTTTTATATATTGAACAGGATTTTCACACTTTCTGAGTGACAGTGCATGATGTGGGAAGTCGCGTCACCAAGAAAAGAATCAAAATCAAACAACTGATGACCATCAGACCACCTTAAAAGATTGAAAAATCTCCAAAAGTTGTTACCGGATTGTCGTATGTATATCGATCGTACGATCATGAAGTGCTATAGTGAAAACTATTTTGTCAGATCATCAACGATTGAATATCATTTATAATGATCTATCAATAAAGAAAAACGATCTAATGGAATTTTAATCGATTCAACGTGTGTGACACATGTGCATCGAGTTCATTCCATTAATTGGTTGTTCATCGATTGATGGTGTGAAGATAATGATTAAATACGATGACGATGTCGGCAACTTAATATAAATTGAAAAATGTTAGCGTGAAAAAGTCATTATGATTGGTTTTTAATCAAAATGGCAAAGTGTGAGGTCTCTCGAATATAAGTAATTTTTTTTTAACTTTAATTGAATTGAATTGAATTCGAACAAAATTAATGAATCTTTTGACTGGCAAGTGACAGAAGAATAAAAAATTAACTCGTAACATAAAACATTCGACAAATAGAATGCCTTAACTTATTTTAATAAAGACTTAATAGAATATTTTTCGTTTTATAGCCGTGAAGCAAACTACATGGAAAAAAAACTTTAAATATGGCTTCTAATCTATCTCTAATTCTGAACTAGGAACTCAAAAATATTTACATATAAAGTCGAATGTTCTCTAAATCTAAACAGATTTAATTGAGTTGATTTTTCTGTAAGACAAAAATATTTTTTATTCCTCGCGCACTTTTTCCATTTTATCTTCAGTTTAATCGACATACTGAGGCGGTTTCGGGCAATTGCGACTTAATTTCAAGCTAAATTTACATTGTTGAACATTAAAGCACAATCACGCTAACGTTGAGTGACACTAGACCACCAACACGCTACGTTCAGTGCGAATTGTGAAAAACATCGCAGCTGTATCGTATTAGCGATGACCGTGAATTATCGATTCGGCGCCGCCGGCCGCGCCGTTCACACCAATTGGACCTCTGTTACTCCTTGAAGTGCAAGTTTTTGTGGAATTAAGTGTGAAGCTTTCAAAATATAGCTGGTGTATAGGCATTGAAGCTAAACGAACTAGCACAACACCGAATTTTTGGTAAATGGGCTCTGGAAAAGTTGGCTACAGATCCACTTTTTATTGAACAATTGTGTTCAAATCTGTCGTATTGGGAGTAAAGAGCAGCCAAAAGCATTGCAAGAACGACCAATACATGGGTGATTTTTTTGAGGTTAGGATTTTCATGCATTAGTATTTGACAGATCACGCGGGATTTCAGACATGGTGTCAAAGAGAAAGATGCTCAGTATGCTTTGACATTTCATCATGAATAGACTTACTAACGAGCAACGCTTGCAAATCATTGAATTTTATTACCAAAATCAGTGTTCGGTTCGAAATGTGTTTCGCGCTTTTTTATCGACAAATTTTGTTCAGCGATGAGGCTCATTTCTGGTTGAATGGCTACGTAAATAAGCAAAATTGCCGCATTTGGAGTGAAGAGCAACCAGAAGCCGTTCAAGAACTGCCCATGCATCCCGAAAAATGCACTGTTTGGTGTGGTTTGTACGCTGGTGGAATCATTGGACCGTATTTTTTCAAAGATGCTGTTGGACGCAACGTTACGGTGAATGGCGATCGCTATCGTTCAATGCTAACAAACTTTTTGTTGCCAAAAATGGAAGAACTGAACTTGGTTGACATGTGGTTTCAACAAGATGGCGCTACATGCCACACAGCTCGCGATTCTATGGCCATTTTGAGGGAAAACTTCGGAGAACAATTCATCTCAAGGAATGGACCGGTAAGTTGGCCACCAAGATCATGCGATTTGACGCCTTTAGACTATTTTTTGTGGGGCTACGTCAAGTCTTAAGTCTACACAAATAAGCCAGCAACTATTCCAGCTTTGGAAGACAACATTTCCGAAGAAATTCGGGCTATTCGGGCCAAAATGCTCGAAAAAGTTACCCAAAATTGGACTTTCCGAATGGACCACCTAAGACGCAGCCGCGGTCAACATTTAAATGAAATTATCTTCAAAAAGTAAATGTCATGGACAAATCTAACGTTTCAAATAAAGAATCGATGAGATTTTGCAAATTTTATGCGTTTTTTTTTTTTAAAAAAGTTCTCAAGCTCTTAAAAAATCACCCATAGAATTGATATTACGAACTTGTTCATGTATCCAAATAGTGTGTTTAAAAATATTTCCTGTTTTTTGAGATAAATGTATCTCCAAAAAAAGTTTGTTTAAATAAATTGAATTGCCATTTGATTTCTCAAAAAACCTTAATTTTTCAAAACTTTTATTTGAAAATCGTTACAGTGGTTTTTTCAAATTAATTTTTTATATAATTTTTTTTTCAATTTTAGTTTAAAAATATTTTTGGTATGCAGCTATTTAGAGCTTTAAAAAATTATGATCCATTTTCGAGACATAAAATAAAACCAACGAATATTATTGAGACAGCTTGTGCAGAAATAAAATTATTGGAATCGGTTGATTAGTTCCTGAGAAAACCTAAAAAATAAAATAATGGTTTTATGGGGGCGGGGGTACCCTTCTGGAGCAATACAAAAATGTTATATATGTACATATATTGCGAAAGTTAAAAAACAAAATCTATCGGTTCGTTTTTAAGAAAATTCGAACTTTCGATTAAAAAAAAAAACAATTTTTGTGCGGGGACTACAGTTTGAAGTCAACCGACTTTGGGCTGCAGGGGCCAAACAGACAGACGGTCGGAATCGGGAGACCCACTTTTTTCGACTTCTCTATTATCGTAATGTCGTGTTTGATTAAAATTTCCAGTTCGACATTTTTTACTAATGCAAAACTTGCCATACAGTTCCTATAAATCACAAGTAAAAAGTCACATTGATGGATTATGCCGTATTTCTTCAAAGATGATGCGAATGGCAACGTTACTATGAAGGACGAGCGTTACCGTCCTATAGAAAAACATGTTTTACTGGTGCCTCATGTCACACAGTAGGTACGCGTAAAAAATGGAGACTTGGAAGAACAGTTAATTTCACGTTTGGTACTGGTCTTTTTACCGCCTAGATCGTGCGATTTAACGCCTTTAGACTATTTTTTGTGAGGTTATGTTGAGGCTCTTGTCTATATCGACAATCCCACTTCGATTGACGCACTGGAAGCTTATTTATTCGTCAAATATCTGTCGAAATGTTAGAAAAGTATGATACATTTGGACTAAAGGGATGGACCCTTTGAGGCACGGCAGCGGACATCATTTGCATGAAATAATTTCAAGCATGAAATTATATCGATCTCAAATAAACATTTCATGTACTTTTCTGGATTGTGTGGTTTTTTGTTAAATATCCGATAGCTCTTAAAAATCACTCGTTAGTTTGGACCATTTTACTTACTTCGTTTTTAACTTTCAAAAGGAAGTTATTGCAATCGGTCCAATTACTAAAATAAAAATTTTGACATTTCAATTCAATGATTTTTAGAGAGAATTCTGTGAGTGAGTGGGCCATTTTTCGTAGTCCATATCTTAAGAACTAGTTGAAAGGTCGACCTAGATTTTGTTTCACAGATAAAGACACAAAAAGATGGAGAAAGAAATTTAAGTGGATGTTAGTATTATTTTAAACAACAGTTGAATTTACAATTTTTTTGGTAAGTCAACAAAACTGAACAATAAAATATTTTACCTCCAGAAAAATTTTCGATTTTCGACTCGAATATTTGACAAAATTTAAAGATATTGCCTTCAAGCAAATTTTATCTCACACAAAAATATTGTTTTTAACATTTATTAAAATTTTTATAAAAATTGAACTGTTTTTTTATTTATAAAAAATAAGAATCTGCAAGAAATACTATATACGCAGAATTGGTAAAAACTTGTGTTTGATTTAAATATTTCGATAATTGATGAATGTATTGGTTCAGTTTTTTTTTGTTGGTTTTCAACTAAAATTGTCGGGACTAAAAATAGATTTTGAAATCAAACTAAACTAACTACTTTTACAAAACACAAAAAAATACAAAAACAACAAAAAACTGATAAGAAATGGTTTAAGACTCAAGTGTTAGGAGAACAAAACAAAAATATTGACTTGAAATTTTGTATTTCTCACAAAATATTGTTATTAAAGTTTTTTTTTTAAAGTCTTGGATAAATCGACAGGCGGGTACGGGTGGGAAGTTATCAGTGTGAGTCGCATCCCAGCCTCTTTTCTTCAGTCTTGGTTCTATACCTCATTTACTTCAAAAGGATAAATGCGTATGTATCTGATAATGGAAACTTCTTTTGAACTTATTATTTTTAAATGTGCAGCTGACACCTGAATATTAATCTACAGGGTCTTTCATTCAATCATAGTTTGTTTTCGAAATCTTGACAGAAAGTCAAAACGCCTTGAATTGGACAAGAGACTTATAAGGAAAATCTTATTTTTTGACGAGGTGTATTTTCATATTGGTGGGTATGTTAACAAACAAAGGTGCAAATCTGCACCTCAGTACAAGTCTGGATTTATGACAGGCCTAATTTGTTGCCAAGACCTGAAAAGTTTATGGAATGGTTGCATAGTTGGCCATGCTGCTCAATTCCTACAGACTGAACCAATTAAAAATTGTTTGAGATGAAAATAGGGACCGGTGGTGTCTTCGTTGAGCCCAAACCCCATATCCATACCAAACACTGTTTTACGTTTTCTTGGATCGCATGTTTGGGTGAGTCACGTGGACCAATGTCAAAGCTAAGAAGTTCCTAGTGGAATACCCTTAGCATAGGACATATGTACATGTGTAACTGATTCATCTCATCAAGTTACTCGCTTAAGAACCTATGTACAGTACAGTCTTTTTTATAGCAACAAAATATTGCTTACCTCAATGGACTTGAATTCTTTTAAAATTCCAATATGGAGATGAACTAATGCATTTTCAACGATCGATGATGTATCAGTAACTCACATCGACATATAACTTATCTACAAATAACCAAAAGGAAGATATATCACCCATAAAGAGAACTCAATCAATCCTCTTGTGTCACACTTCACAGCACGAATTATTCCGTGACGAATCGATACTGGTCTGTATACTTGCATTTGATGTATATTGCGTCCCGAACAGCAATCAGGCGGTTTATCAATGACCAATTCGCTTCTATTAATCGAAATATGACTTCGTTTCTCGAATCATAAAGCCCCCTGCCAAGCAAAAATAAATGACAAATGTTTCCATCTCCAGGAGTGTTTTTCTTCATCTATTTTGCGCCCGTCGCTCGACGTCCATCGCGAACAAATTGAAGAATGGGCACTCTATACGTCACATAGCGTTGTGTCGTGAATCGTGATGGACATTGCTGATGGCTGAAACGCCGCGCCGCGCAGCACCGCGCCTCCACCTCTATAAGATCAATCCTCAAACGATTCTCGAGATTGTTCATTTATTGTTCTTATTGTCGCATTCCTGTATGAGATGCACCCAAAAGCATATCTCTAGCCAAACATCTCAGGTGAGACTGTATCGGCGGCGGCGATCTCCTCATTTTTAATCTCCTGCGCGCATCATACCATCAAGCACCTCATCTCCTGCGCCTGAATTAGAGTTAAAGTAATTTATCACATAAGCTCACACCACAGCAAAATATCAACAACAAAAAATTATAATTACTTCACTCCGCAATGACGAGAACCGACTTGGAGTTGATGTTTATGATGAAGTGGATTCTGGTCGGATCTTCGATGTTGGATGTTGGATGTTGGACCACTGATCGGTCGGTCGGTGGGTCGTCGCCTCAAGAGAAGAAGATGAAATGAAGAAATATATGTGTATTGTGTCAGATCGAGATGATTGAAGCCGTGGGATGACGACGACATGGCATTGGGGTCACTTTACCTACGTACGTATACCTTACCTACATATCTCTCTATATATATACACAAAAAGTGAATCTGAGTGCGTGATTTCTGATTTGTCGTCCCCCATGGCGCTCCGAAGTCCAAATCCAACTTCAAGCAAAGAGCACTTTGTTTAAATCGCGCAGAGTCATTTAATTTTTCATGATTCCATATCGACAATGTGATGCTACGGCGGATAGCAGCAGTGGCGGCAGCGGCGGCGGCGTGGCACATAGGATCCCTCAATAACAATGAACATGGCCATTGGACAACCGACACATCAATAGTCCTCTTTTGAGATGAACAAATTGCTTTTCGGTATCTATTAGTTGGAACACGAGGTACGAATGAGATTTTTAATTGTTTTAAAGGCTAGTTGCGTTACCTGGCCGGGATGAATACATATATTGATGAGCTATAGCTTTGTAATACCTTTAAAAGTACCGTTACTATATAGAGTTTTCCAATAAGAGGCTTCATTGGGATATTGAGAAAAAAAACAAGTATTTCTAACCTATATATATTTAGTTTCTGAGAAAATTTAAAAAACACATTAAGTGTTTTATGGGAAATACCCTTTTGGACCAATACAAAATTATATTTTGTATATTTAAAGAAGAAAAGTCAAGAAAACAAATTAAGAGAAAATTTAATAAAAACTATGGGACCGTTTTTGAGAAAATTCGATTTTCTTTTTTAAAAAAAAAATGTTTAGAACCCACTCCTACTTTTGGTCTTAAAAAAATAAAAAACGCTTAACGCTAAGCTACTTGAAACCTTATTTTCCAAGTTTGCACCCAATCGGGTTGATTGGTTAAGACTGTATGGGTGAGGACAGACAAATAGACAGACGAAATCGCCAGACCCACCTCTTCGACTTCTCTCCCGTGGTATTGATATATTTGATTCAAATCTGGAGTTAAAAATTTTGTTCAAATGCATGTAAAAATTCCGTGAACAAATCTCGGTGGCTAACTGCAAAATAGTCAGGAAACTTTTCGTGCAAAATTGAGATTGTTTGGTTAAACAAAGAACTTTCAACAAAATTAAATATATAATTTTTCAATAATAGAAATATAATACAAAAGTCACAAATCTTGATCGACCGCAAATACCTCTCGAACCAATAACGTTAGGGACTTCAAAATACGTTTTTTTTATAGTTCAATAAAGCTGGAAAAGAATATTTGTCAAATTAATTGTATGCATTAAAAAATAACGTTTTTGACATATCTAAAATAAAACTGACAGTATCTAAAAAAATACTACGAGAATTTGGTAATGTTGCGGTAAAATTTACTACAACAAGTTTCACCTACCTATTCATTCCTCCCCAACCCATTTTCAAAATTCCTTTTCATATGGCTCTAAAATACCGTAGAATTAATTTAGTCGAAACCTGGCATCCATCAACCAGAGTGTCCTGCTCTTAAGTATTTTGGAAAAACAATTAAACTAGGTGGTCGAATTTGCAAAACAAAGTTGTGCGACGGGCGCGCGGTCCACAGAATCATTGCGTGTGTGATATATAGTTCACACACATCTTAAACAATAACAAGTGATAGGCGATCACAAAATGCACGGATGTGTGACGGATGAGTTACAACGACACTTACCTAAGTCTATACACAGTGTGCGAAAGATGGCCCTCAAGAGATGTGTGTGTGTGCGACAGATGGTCCACATTGGATTACAAAACATGAAATAATTGACCCATGTTCAACGACATGTGTGATTCCAAGTTCACACCATCATAAATTTAGAATGGCTTTCTGCCCAATTTTAAGTGTCTGTCACACTAAATAAAATCACGTTGCGGTGTGCTTCCCTTTCCCCTTAATTGTCTGCGCGAAAGTCTACGGGTCTAGACTAGAGTATTATAAATTTCGCGTAAACCATCGGATCCTTTCTCACCATTTTTGTTAGTAAATGGCATGGGATCCCATCTAACAGTGTGTTTTCTCCAAGTTTTAGATTTGGGCCAGTTTGAGCTGGGGACTTTAATTGCGATCTTTTAATAATTGTTCGTTTTACTTTTAGAACATTTGGAATTGACGGACGAGAGCTAAACTCTCGTCATGCACCCCAGCGAAAAAGCCGGATGTCGCAGTTAGACCGTGACAGAATACCAACATGGACTAAAGGTCAGAATAGGATGGTTTTACGTTTCTGCCGTGCTTCCTTGTAGTAAGGGAAGAGCAGATGACGGAGAGTTGAAAATAAAAGACTTAAGATTTTTAGCTTTTCTTAATTTAGTTTTTATTTATTTAATTTTCTTCTCCGTAAAGGCCCGCTGTCTCAATGCTCAACTCTGCCCTTCTTCCCATTTGGTTCTCTATTTATCAGTTTTCGTACCATATTCACTACTTACCATCACCAAAACCAGGTCTCTTCAATCGAGTTTACCACAACATTTATCGTTACGTAGAACATACCTAAACCTCTATGCCGATCGTATGGTGAACCACTCAAGTACTTCTGGGTGTGTCATCATCGATCGTAGCTGATAGGTTTCATATTGCACATTGCACTTGACATACTCTATTGCATTGCAGTTGGTTGTGATATCTTGCTACTAGTTTTGAGTTATGTATATCTTTTTTTTTGTTTTGAAAGGAATCCTAGGTGGGGAATGAAAAGAAAAAAAGGTGTCATAGTTTTCTGGTGTTAGAGAGCATTCTGTTGGAGGAGATAAGGCCAGTGGGAGACTGGTTCAGATAGGAATCGTTGAGGACAAAAAGCTAAGTATACATTGACAATTACATGTAAGTTGCACTTAAGAAAACTTTTATTCGTTTGGTTTTGTGGCTATAAATTTGCCCTAAAGATAACCCGTTTGTGCTTTCTATGTGATCTTTGTTTTTCGAAATTGCGGGTCTCGATTCCGTTGTTATTCGAGAACTTTCCCAACGTGATTTTCTTTTGTGACCTGTTGAGGCACAAAACCTTTGTTCTAGGTATATTCTCTTGCTTTGTTTTCGATAAATTCGACATTTTAATACATATGTTACTTTACTTGTGGTTGAAAAAATCCTGGGTTTTATCCCTATGTATATCTAATAAAGGTTTCTCAGATTAATTTAAATAAAATTATAAAAATCCTATTCAGGTAAATCTAAAATATTTTGTTTTTTGTTTTACGCGCGGAGGCGCCCAATTTAATTGCGGAACACCCTATCTTACAACTTATTTCTATTCATTTTTTAAATAATATTGTTTTATTAATGTGATTAATCAAACCCCACCGGTGATTGAACCCATCCCATCGCTGAGCTAGTCAGGTGTCAGCACTATTTTTGTGCTACCTGTTGCGAATTTAAACGCGCCCACCACCGATCTGACAGATGTCATTTATTGTATTCATTCTTTTGTCGCAACGCACATCGTTTTCGTGCTTACGATTCAATAAATAATTTAACAATTATTGTGTTTTCGCGGATAGTTGTTCACCCAGCCTATTCTTAAAATATAATTTATCGCGTATAAAATGTTTGCAACAGTAAGAATTTAATTATCTTAGCAACAATTAAAATCGAGGCTGGGTTTCGACCCTTACTTAAACTTAAACTTCCTTTTCTGGCCGTCTATTTATATTTCTAAAATGCTTCATTCCTTAAGCCTCAACCAACAAACTTATCCATCTAGCTCGGTTTCTACCGAGTAATTGCAAAAACTTTTGAAAGATAACGCCTATAGTGTTGTCGTCGGAAGTCTGCATTATTCTTTCTAAGATGTTAAAGAAATCCAATGACAGCGCAAAACTTTGTCTTAGGCATCAAAAGATTCTGTTAAGTTGCCTTTATAGAGCAGGGATGTGAAAACTGGACATGGCTCTCTATATAGTTCGTCAATGTAGATGCTCTCATATGCGGCCTTGAAAGCGATGAAAAAATGGTAGATGTCGGTGTCTTGGTTTTTTTTTCAGGATCTATCGTAATACGAATATTTTGATTGACTGTGGACTTTCCTGGTCTAAGGCCGCACTGATAAGGACATATTACGGTAGAGAAGATTTTGTATGCAATGTTTAGGAGACTGATTCCTCTATAGATGGTGTAATTTAAAAGGCCTCCTTTTTCAGTATTGGGCAAACAATACTGAGGTTCCATTCTTCGGGCATCCTTTATTTCGTCCATATTATACAGATAAGTTGGTGTATGATCCTAACCAAATCATCTTTAGTTACTTTAAAAATCTCGGCATTTAATAGCCATCTGCTATAGTGGCTCTGTTAGATTTTCGCTTAGATATGTCAATCTTTACTTCGTTTAAATCAGGAAGATGGGATTATTGGATTTCATCCTGCTTGACAACGGAACTCGGTTCTTCGTCGCCATTATACAGTCTGCGGAAGTGGTGCTTCCATATCCTAATCATTTTGTGTTGTTCTATTATGATGTTTTCAAATTCGTAGTTGAAGACTTTTGTTTCAACTGTTTAAGTTATTTTTGACTCGGTCAGAGAAAGATTTGGTGATCTCTTGCGATTGTACCGTGGGACTTTGTATCCTCTACCAGCATCTCCCTGTTTTCCCTTAGGTCAGGAAATCCAAAGTACAAAGCGTGCCTAGCGTGCGTCGATCGCAATCTGGTTGACGAAAGATTGGTCCCTAGAACTTACAAGTTACTTTTTATACTCGTATGTTGAGGTGTTGCAGATATCCCGAAGGTGAGAGCAATCGTACACACGCACACACATCCATCTCTATGAAAACCTTTAATTCAGATCCTAGGGACCTTGAAACGTCGATAAATGTCAACATTTTCAATTCGACAAATTATACCGATTACAATAACTTCCTTCATCTTTCCTTCTTTCTTCTGAACTTTAAATTATAAATTCCCCTATTTGGTTCTATTATTCAATTTTTAAGGACACTCAATATGCTTCTAGGTTCAAATTTGAAATACATGCATGTTAATACATTGCACACAGGTTCCAGCAAATTCTTTCCAATCTTACTCAAACAAATTATACGCCAATTAAATGTAAATCCTTTTCAAACGACACAAATCAAATTTCCCTCAACCCACCTCCCCAACTTCCAATAACAAAAAACTCCACTTAACGGAAAAGTGTTCAAAAGTGAATTTTCCTATTCTATACCTAAGTATACTAGACATATGGGTAGTGAGAAAATTTGCATATTTTGGTTGCTGCCACTTGTCCCCTTATAATACTCGTAGTCAGGCCAGGCGCTAAACATGACACTCTCTTTCTCGCACAAGAGCTTGATGGTATGTGACTTCGACTACTTCACAATTTCTTAACAAAATCCGCATCATGACATTTTTCACAAGTACAAAAATAAAAGAAAGAACAAACTAAAAGCACGCGAACCTCGGAAATAAACAACAAAATCCTTATATTTGGCTCGGCTTTATTGCCTATTTCCTTTTTCCTTCGAAAGGATGGAAACGGGTTGTTTGTATGAGCTATGAGGTATGGTCTCCTGGATAGTATGTGGGCGTTTTACATATAGATTTACATACTTACTTCTGCTATGCATGCATAAATATTTTTCCACTTAATTCTCGTGTCAAAAGTTTTCCAGGACATTTAATTTGCCAGCAACACAAAAAAACAAGCAACATTTTTGCCATAAGGACATGTTGTTGATATCAATATACAAAATGCATAATATATCTAACAGTAAATTTTGTATTATGTATGAAGGGATGACTAAAGGACATAAGTGAGGAATTATATGTATGGAAAAAAAAAATAATAAGTGTTGGATAATGGATACAGAGGGAGGACGTGGATATAGCAAACAACACAAAGGCAATTTAAGAAAATTATAGGCTATCAAAACCGATGTAATTTCTTATCGTTTTTTTGTTGTTGTGTTTTCTGCGTTTTTGTAGACGAACAAATTATATTTGATACACTTGTTACGAAAAGCTGCATGGACGTGCTGTCATTAAGAGAGTTTACAATTGAATTATTTTTTCCGGGAACGGACGGTACACAATTAAATTCAAAAATGATGTCTTGAGAAAGCAGGTGTCGTTTTCATAATAATCTAAGTAAAAAAGTATAAGTTTCTAGACAGATAGGTATAGCTTAGCGATTTTTTGAACTTTCTTCGTGGTTAAGCTAAGCTATAAATATCCTCTTTGGTCTCTGTTTTCAGAGGCTTCTTAAAAGCGATGTGTAATGCCAGAGTTTCAAATCACTACAAATTACATAGTTATTTTTGATTTTGTTGCAATAATTGATTAATACTTATTTTTTCAAATTGTGCGCTCACTAAAGGGGTTAATACCCTTGTGATGATTAGACACAGTTTGAGTGCAAACTATGTTTTATTGTTAGTCACATTTTTAGTAGGACTTCAATTCATACAAAAACAATATCAATTGAAGATTTTAAAGAAATTTGACCAAATTTTAACAACAATATTTTATACAAGCTGACATTAATTTAAAGCCAATATCTGTCTTGTTTCTGCAAATGTTTGAGTCAAAAATCAATAATAACCTATTTGTACAAATTTTGCATTTTTTCATGTTATTATGTATCTGTAAAACAAAATTTATTTGAACTCGATATCTCTGCTGTTTCTAGAGACAAAAAATATCCCGTACGTTCGTACGCACATATAGAAATCTTTCTAAAACCGTTTGATTTCGATTCTAAGGACCTTGAAACGTCGAAAAATGTCTACATTTTCAATTGGAAAAATCGGAATGATTACAAAAACTTCCTATGGGAAGTTAACAAACCCGAAAAAGTCAAATCTGTGAACCAAAATATTAATAGAGCAAGTTCAAATCTTTAATATGCGTTCTATTTTGGGCAACAAATCAAAATAAATTTTTCAAACGATCATAACCAATGCCGACATACAATTTGACTTGCGATATGACTACGTAATTTTAATATTTAAAAGTATTTTTTCAGCATAAATAAATAAATTCGGTGGCGCAACAGTCCGTTGAAAACTAGGGCCTATAGTGACTTACAACTCTCAACCATTCCTTTGTGCGAGTACTGTTGTCAGGGATGCAGTGGACCTACAGTTTTAATCCGAACGGCTAATTTGAGAAAACACTTTTCATGAGAGGAATTACTCTTGGAGAATTTGTCAATTCCTCGCAGGAGGCAGTACCCGTGAAAAAACTTTAGATGACATAGGCAGGGATCGAACCCAAGACCTCTGGCATGACAGTCCAACACACTAACCATCATGATACGGGACGGGTACTAGATTTTTTCGGCATACTCAAACGTTAAACCGTTTATAAGAAACATTTTTAACTTCCCATAGGAAGTTATTGTAATGGCTCCGATTTGTCGAATTAAAAATTTTGACATTTCTCGACGTTTTAAAGTCCCTAGAGTCGAAATAAAAGATTTTTAGAGAGATGTCTGTGCGTGCGTGTGGACGTACGTTCGTACGTCCGTACGTCCGTACGTTCGCGACGTTTTTTCGTCGTCCATAGCTCAAGAACCAGAACAGATATCGACTTCAAATAAATTTTGTAATACAGATAATAATGCAGAGAGGGCTCTTAAGAAAATTGCGTGGGTGGTTTTTTTTTACCATAGCAGTTTAAAAAAAGGTGAACATTTTGGTTAACCATAAATATCTCACGAACCAATAACGCTAGAGACTTGATTTAAATTGTATATTATGTATTGTAACGTGGTACCAAACTAGTATATTTTTCAAAGAATTCCAATTAATGTTTTTTTTATAATTAAAAAAAAGTGAAAAAAAAGTTTGTCACCTCAAAAATTTTACGAATAAAAAATGGTTTCATGTCCAAAACAATTTTGTGCAATGAAGAATAACGGTTTTGATATCAGGTAAAATTTTGAGAAAATCGAATTTACAGTTTTTTTATAAAAAATAAAAACCTAAAAAAAAAAACAATACTCAAATTTGGTAAAAATTGAGTTTCGACTCAAATATCTTTTCAAAAATTTGAGATTATGGCTTCCAACTTATTTTATCTCATAAGAAATATTGTTTTCAACATTCAGTAAAATTTTGAGAGACATCGAGTTGACAGTTTTTTTTTACAAAAAATTAAAAACCTAAAAAAAAATTTATAAAAGTTGGTAAACATTGATTTTCGACTCAAATAACTTTTCAAAACTTTGAGACATTTGGTTTACCCAATTTTATTTTTTTAAAAATATTGTTGTAAACATTCAGTAACATTTTGAGAAAAATCGAATTGACAGTTTTATTAACAAAAAATAAATACCTAAATAAAGCATTACTAAAAGTTCGTAAAAATTGATTTTCGACTCAAATATCTTTTCAAAAATTTGAGATAGAGGCTTCAAATTAATTTTACTTTATAAAAAACTAGCTTTTACCCGCGACTTCGTCCACATTAAATAGTTTTTTTTTGGATAGTAGTATGAAAAAACCTGAGCTGTACTTTTTTGTACGTATGTTTGAATTGTGCCGAGATTGGATGAGGCCATACTAAGTGTGATTGGCATAGGTTAGGTTAGGTGACGAACCGAGTAAATTAGTAAGTATTAAAGAAACAATTAAATTTACACGACAAATAAAATGTTTGCAGGTTTTCTCTGTAATTTGCATGCGTCCGACAACGGCGTGTGCCCTCACGTGTGTGCCCGTTCGGGTAGACCCACTCAGTGATGTCCTCCCCCCGCGCCGCACTACCGCTGACGCCACCTGCCTCGTCTACCGCGTGCGACCCCCGCCCGCGCACTCACCCCGCGCCTCAGCCGAAACAGAATTACCAGAAGTAGAAGACAGACCCAGTGAATTATTTGTTGTACCTACATGGCTCGTGTTTGGCGATGAAAGGTTGAGCATAGCAAAGTTAAGGTTTAAAATTATTATTTGTGGAACTTTGTGGGAGCCAGGGGCGTCTTTAGACTTTTGGGGGCCCTGGGCCCAATAGGATTTGGGGGCCAAAAAAAGTAGGTATAATATATTTTTTTTTAATTCTTTAGGTTAAAAAATAATTTTAAAATGAATTTGTGTGTTTTTTTTTTAATATTTTTACTTTTTAAAAAGAACTAAAAAAAAAAACATAAACAGATATTTTTTTATATTTTTATATTTTTTTTTAATTTAATTTTTGATAATTTTTATTGTTTTTTTGGTTGATTTCTAATGTTTTTATATTTTTTTTTAATGTTATGTGAGTTTATTTCTTTATATTTGTTTTGATTTGTTTTTTTTTTTAGATATACGAGTATATGTTAGTTTAAGTATACAATAAAATATTATTGAAGGCATACTTTTCTGACTTTGTCAGTTGCAAAATCATAAATTAAGTCATCAATTTCCTGCAGTAATTCATTTTCAATTGATAAAATTGAAAAGCTGTTTAGTCTATCTTGTAGCATTGTGCTTCGAAGTTTATTTTTTATCCGGTTCAATTTCGAAAATGAACGCTCTCCACTTCAGTTTGAAACCATCAAAGATAAAAAAATTCTACAGGCAGTTTCTACATTTGGAAATGTGTTCCCAATTTCATCCACTGTAATTAGACTGTACAATTTTGATATTGTAATAAGATCTTCATTTACATCTTTATTGAATTCTTTTAAATACTGTACGAGGTGCAGGCATTCTATCTCAAGTTCTTCTGCATTAACATCTCTATGGTATTTTTTTGAAAACTTTTCGCAAGAATTTTGCAACTCTACTGAAGTCAAATATTGCAATCGACAGAAAAAGCCAAACAATGCATTTATTTCTTGATAGCAATTGGATCGTATTTTTAATTGCAAAGTAATAGTGTCAATAATTGGAAGAAAGTTGATATTTTAACCTTTTCTTTCCCAATTAGCTGGACGGATGGTGCAGGACCATCAAAATATGTGGCACGCGAACTTCGTACTATTTTTCGTTGCATTAAGTCTTTATAATTAGCATCCGGATTCTAAATTTTGGCACACGCTTCAAATTTATCAAAATTTTCCCTTAGATCATTTATGAAAGAACATAGTGAACAAAGCTAATTGGCAGCAACGTCAATCGTTATTGTTTCTTTTTGAAGGCTCTTGCTGGTTTTATGAATTCTTTATAATATTGTGCTCAAGATGGTCTGCTCGTGCAGACCATCTTGTTTCAGAAAGGCTTTTAAGAACTCTATGTCAACCTAAACATTCATTCAATTTATTCCAGCGATGGGTAGAAGCAGAAAAAAAGTTTTATATTTTTTTAACCACTTGAAAGAAACTTGTTGTCTCCTATACAAAAGCAGCCGCATGAAGGCCTACTAAATTAAGAGAATGTGCTGCACAAGGTACAAAGGTAGCAAATTCGCACTTCTCCTTTAATCTTGCTTGTAAACCAGAATATTTTCCCGACATATTAGACGCATTATCATAGGTTTGTCCTCTACAATCCTCTATTGAAATATCATGATTTCCAAAAATGTCAAGTTTGTGTCAGCCAAATATTCAGATTTATGGATTCAGATGTGGATTTGGGGGCCAAATAATTGCGGGGCCCTGGGTCCTGGCCCAACGGGCCCATGCCTAAAGACGCCACTGGTGGGAGCAGTTTGCGTCTAACGTTGAGGGCTGGAGGCACGTGGCGCGCGAAGCCCGCGTTAATATACGTGTATGATAACATTTTTGACAACTTATTTCATAAGGGTTGAGAATGCGTTGTTTTCCCGTAATGCCAATTTTATCCAAATATTATTCAAATCTTTGGTAATTTAGAAGTGAAAGCGATCAGATTCCCCGGAAAGTAATTTTTCCCATGGGAAAGCGTCGTTTTCCCGAGGTCAAAAGTAACTCATGTCCTTTCTTAAGTCTCAAATTATCTCCTTACCTAATTTCATTTAAATCTGTTCAGTATTTTAAACGTAAAAGCGATCGGCCCACCTGAATTTTCCCATGGGAATGCGTCTTTTACCCGGGGTAAAAAGTAGCCTATGTCCTTTCTCGGGTATCAAAATATCTCCATACCAAATTTCATGCAAATTGGTTCAGTAGTTTAGGCGTGATTAAGTAACAGACAGACAGACAGAGTTACTTTCACATTTATAATATTAAGTAAGTAAGTAAGTATATATAGATATTGTTTTCAACATTCAACATTCAATCTAACAGTCAGTTTTTTTTCATAAAAAATTAAAATCTACAAAAAATAGTACGCAAAATTGGTAAAAATTGATGTTCGGTTCTCGATATCTCGTGAACAATAGAAGATATTGACTTCAAATTAATTTCATTCATTCAATTTGTATTTGTTTGTATAAGAAATAAAAATTTTTAAGAAATGCTACTAAAATTGGTAAAAATCTCGTTAACAAAAATAGATTTTGAAATCAAAATATTTCATCATATCCAAAATATTGTTGGTTATTTTTAAATTTTTTAGAATAATTTAACTGATAACTTTTTTAACATAACACGAAAACCTAAAAATTTTTAAGGAAGACAAATCGACAGCTGGATGAGAAGTTATCAGTGTTGGTCGCATCCCATCCTCTTTTTAAAATTCTAATAGGTACAACTTGTCCCACATCATTTTTTCTTCTTTTGGCTTAATTTTCTCACTCTAGAGTTTTGGTATACCTTATGATAAACTATCTTTTTTTGTTATTTTAATATAAATTCGTCAATTTTTTTTTAAAAGCGCATTTCAGCTAATTTTTCTGAATTCTGAAAACCGTTGCATCTGCAGTCACAAATTTGGACTCGAATTGTTGCTAGTTAGTTTGTCTTAAAAGCGTGATTGTAATAAAAATAATTCTCTCCTCTCAGCGTAAAAAATACCAGCGGAAGAAGCGCGAAATAAAAATTAAAATGATTTTTTTAGGAGGTACACCCTTACGTATGAGTAACGTTTTTTTTTAAAGATTTTTTTTAGAAAATGTAATGTTTAGTGAAATTATCGATTCCTAGCTGATATAATTGTTCAGCAACTTTAATTGCATCTGTTGCACTATTTTACGGATTTTATAAAAATAATCGCTTATAAAAGTTGAAGTCTTGTCTTTTGAATGAAAAACTCGCATATACGATAGAAATTTCAAGGATTTTCATGGGATCATGACATTTTATCTAACGACAAAAATCTCGACCTACATTTTGAGAAAAGGTTTTTTTTTTTAATTTAGCATGCAGAAATAGTACCCGTAGCCTGATGGTTAGTGCGTTGGACTGTCATGCAAGGGGTCTTGGGTTCAATCCCTGCCTGTGCCACCTTAATTAAAAAAAAAAATTCACGGGTACTGCCTCTTCCGAAGAATTGACAAATCCTCTAAGAGTAATTCTTGTCATGAAAAGTGCTTTCTCAAAATTAGCCGTTCGGATTCGGCATATAAACTGTAGGTTCCTTCCATCTCTGACAACATTACTCGCACACAGGAATGGTTGAGAGTTGTAAGTCACTAGGCCCTGGTTCTTCATGGACTGTTGCGCCACCTAATTTATTTTATTTATTTACGCAGAAATCTCGGATGCACAAAAATCTCGAATTATAATTATACACACAAAAGAATTTCAAAACATAATTTGTAACAATCAAAACAAATAAAACTACTTGCAGGCAAGGCTTTTTTAAGTACCCATAAAATATGTTTTTCTTTTTTATGTACACTCAGCCTGGTCCTAGCTTCTTCAATTTTATGATAAAAAAATACTAATTTGTAAGGGAAAAATTTTAATTACCATTTAAAGACCTTCTTATTCAAACGTCTTCTATTAAAACGTCTTTCATGTCAAGAATCA
The DNA here is from genome assembly GCA_920104205.1 of Eupeodes latifasciatus. Taxonomy (NCBI): domain Eukaryota; kingdom Metazoa; phylum Arthropoda; class Insecta; order Diptera; family Syrphidae; genus Eupeodes; species Eupeodes latifasciatus. The sequence continues at coordinate 78,559,981 of OV049926.1, forward strand.
ACAACAAACTATGGGCCTAGATTTTGTGGAATCAATGTATGTACATTTGTTTTGTTTTTGTAATCAGTTTTCAATTTTTGACTACTAACGTTCCAAATAGAGACTGTTTGATTTTGACAGCTCATAGAAGTTATATTGTTTCTTTTACTTTCTGCCAAAATAACATCGCTTACAAAATCTTCTCTGCCGTAATATGTGAACGTCTAAAGCCCATCGTCAAACAACTGATAGGTCCTTATCAGTGTGGTTTTAGACCAGGAAAGTATCCACAGTCGTCAAAGAACAGAACATCAAATCAAATCAACACCCACCATCGATTTCAAGGCCACATATGACAGCATGTACAGGAACGAGCTGTATAGAGCCATGTCTAGTTTTGGCATCCCTGCCAAACTCGTCCGTTTGTACAGGATGACCATGGAGAATTCACGCTGCTCCATAAAGGTTGCAAACAACTTAACAGAACCTTTCGATGCCAAAAAAGGTTTTAGACAAGGTGATGCGCTGTCATGCGATTTTTTTAACATCGTACTTGAAAGAATAGTGCAGAGCTCACACGTCAACACCAGAGGCACTATCTTTCAAAAGTCTGTCCAATTACTAGCATATGTTGATGACATTGAAATAATCGGAAGAACTCAGCGTGATGTCAATGGAGCTTTTGTGAGTATTGAGGCAGAGGCGGCGAAAATGGGTTTAACGGTTAATGAGGGCAAAACAAAGTACATGCTGTCGTCAAGAAAGGACTTACAATGCCAACGTCTCGGTCAAAACGTCACCATCGACAGACGTTACTTTGAGGTAGTTAAGGACTTCGTCTACCTAGAATCCACTATGAACGCAGAAAACAACACCAGCGCTGAGATCAAACGAAAAATAACTCTTGCTAACCGCTGTTTCTTTGGGCTAAGAAAGCAAGTGAGTAGCAAGGCCCTCTCCCGAGGGCTTCATCATCCCCGTCAGCAGGACGTTAGCAATACAGTGCAGAAGCATGGACTATGACAAAAGCGGATAAAAGCACCTTGGGTCGTTTCGAGAGAAAAGTTCTTCGTGTGATCTACGGTCCCGTATGCATAGAAGGGGAGTGGAGGAGAAGATGGAGCGACGAGCTATACGGGCTATACAGCGATAAATACATAAATTTGACGTCTTGATTCTGGCCTGCACCCATATACTATTCAACTGACCCAGGAGCTAAAACTAAATGACCATACGCAGCATCGTGTGTTCGGTAATCGGATTTTGAAGCCCATGAGCAAAGCAAAAGGTGTCAATGCATTCAAAAAAAGTTACTGTTTGATTTGGATCAATTTGGTCCTTTGGTCCTTACGTCTTCGAAAATGATGCTGGCCAGCCTATCACTGTCACCAATTTTGTGCGGTCTAAATTGGATGATATGAACACAGAAGACATATGGTTTAAACAAGATGGCACTACGTTCCACACAGCTCAAGACACTATCATTATTCTGCTTAAGTTTTGATGGCTTGATTATCTAGTGCTAAGTTGACACAGTTTTGAGAAAATGGTTACATTTGCGATCGCTAATTTTGTTTTCATTTCAGATTATGGTTATCGAAATAAGCCCCATTCAGGTTCTTTTAATCACCGTCATAACATACTACAAACGTTTCAATGCCTGTAAACCTTTTCTGCCTCTTGCGAGGAATTGACAAATCCCCAAAGAGTAATTCTTGTGATGAAAATTGCTTTCTTAAATAAACCGTTCGGATTCGACATAACACTGTAAGTTTCCTCCATTCCTAACATGACACACACAGGAATGGTTACGAGTTGTAAATCACTTGTTCCGTGTTCTGTGTGCGGAATTTTGCGCCCAGGGCCGGACAAATCATATGTGGAAGATGTGCAAATGCACAGGGCGCAGAATTGTGGGGGCGCATTACCAAGAGCAGGAAAAATGTAATCTGATCTTGCGCAAACAAATATGTACTACTGTTTGTCATTTTTTTAACCATAAACATTCTTAAAATAATCTCAAAAAAACATCCATCACAACTACAGTCCTAAGTTGTCTCTTGCGCACTAACTAACATCACTTTCATTGTTGCATTCAATAAAAATTTAACTCAATATATCGCAGAACTAAAAATCCTACCTACCTCATTTCCAAATATTTCACGCTGTTCGTACAAGAGAAAAAAAGAAAAAATCTCAACACAAAAAAGTTCCATGCCACCTCATATCTCTAGCCCATACGATTCAATATGAATAAGTATTTTGCTTTGTCATACTCTCTATGTTAATTTTGGGACTCGGTGTGCATGAAATAAATCTTGCACATATGAGATGGCATGGAACTTTTTTGTGTTGAGATTTTTTCTCTTGTATGAACAGGGTGAAATATTTGGAAATTAGGTAGGTATGTAGGTGTCTTTGCTACAAATGGTCAATGGATGTGCAAGTTTTCTTTTTTTTACACTGAGTATCGAAACTAACATGGGAGATATTTTAAAAAAAACTTATTTATACGGAATCATATGGGTCAGAGCGTGCAGGTTTTCTTATTGCACACTGTGTAAGAGTTAAGTGCCTGATTACAGGAGATGAAATTTTTAATAGAATGGAAAAGGAGCATAGAGTAAAAAAATTAAAGGGGGATGAATCTATGTGGAGTCGAATCGTTCTTGCGCAGGCAGTTTTTTTTTTTTTTTTTGAAAGTTAATGGCTGTTGTAACGGCTACTTTTAATGTACATACATATATCTAGTCTTGTGCAGAATCCAGAATGCAGATTGTTTCAATTTTGTTGGTTAATTAATATTAAATAAATATGTAACTATCAGTTTTTAATATAAGTGACGTATTTTGTGACAAGACCGTAATGTGACTGACTCAGTTGATTTTAGACAAGCTTGAATTACATAACATTTTAATAAGTAACTGTCAAAGCCAAAGTTATGATAATGGTTCGAATATGAAAGGAAAAGAAGCGGGTGTTCAGAATCGAATTCGATCCCTGGAACCAAGAGCATTTTTCGTTCCATGTTGTCCGCATTCCTTAAATTTAGTGGTTTAATGATGCTGCTCGGTGCTCATTTTATGCAGTTAAATTTTTCGATACAATTCAATATTTGTATAACTTTTTTTCAAGTTCCACAACGAGGTGGGATATTTATAAGAAAAAAATTCCAAGTCATACTTTGAAACCCCCTTCTGAGACTAGATGAGAGAGCAGGTTAGATGCATTGAGGCCTTTAAAAACAATTTAAGAAGAAATATATGAAGCCCTTATAGAATTAAGAAATCTAGAGGCAAAAAAAAATTGCAGAATCGTTAGGAAATAAAATTTTTGATTTTACATTTATTTGCTGCCTGCTAATTTGTTTTTTTGATATTTTAGAAAATATAAATTAAACTAGTAAATATTTGCAAAGTCCGTCCGTTAATCTGTCAACTGGCATAATAGTTTTAGAAAATACAAAAAACAGTTTGATTTTAATGCGTTCCGATGAAAAATTTAATGAGTAGGTATGTTCAATTAACCGAGTGTATTGCTAGTTCCCTAGAAATACCAAATATGTTTCCTGTAGCTTCATCATTGCGATCTCAACGGAGAAAAATACTTTATGCTAATGAATGTCCTGAAACTATATTAGACCCGAAACAAAGATTTAAAGTTGATTTTTTTTTTTAAATACTTGAAAGGTTTGATACGTATAGTATCAATTTTTCATTTTTAAGTAACATAAGCGAATGTTTAAAAAATAAAAATGTACGTGCTTCATGCCTTAATTTGCAGAATGTTTTAACATAAAGTAGTTTAAAAGATTTAGATGGAGAAGAATGGTTTCAAGAGTAAATCGTAATATCCCAGCTTGTTACACCACAAAGCTCAAGTTTAGATGTGTTAAATTTTATTTTTAGTGCAAACCTTGAGGATTTTGCTCCGAATTTAGTAATTGCTCTCCAAATCCTTAATACAATCCCCGTCACGGTAGCTTCAGGAGAACGTAGTTTTTCTAAACTTAAAATTATTAAAAATTATCTTAGGACAACCATGACTCAATAGAGATTGGTAGGTTTATCTATAATGTCCATTGAAAAGAAATTATTAAATTATTGCGCCACCTAATTAATGTTTAGAATTCGAAAGAGTTTCATTCATTTTTCGTAGTCTGTAAGTTTACTTAAAAAGTTAAAATTCGTATTTGGATGTCGGATTTTATTTGTATAATTCATTTTTACTTTAAATCATCTTAAAGCAATTTTAAACCTAGATTCACATGCATAAAAACCATCTTGCATAACAGTTAGTTATAGAACTGACATATTGCACTAATGCAAGAATTGAAATGTCTTGGCAGTGAACAAAATTATATTATTTTAATAATTTAGTTTACACTTAAAATCTGCTCCAATTTTCTAATATTCAACAATATTTTTACTAAGTTCCTTAAGACTATTACAGATCCCTTTACCATCGGTATTTCTATATTTTTTTGTTAAAAAAAAATAAAAACTTATCCAGACAAATTAATACCTACTTCCTTCCTTTAATTCATTTCTTAATAATCTAATAGCAATAAATCAACATTGGACCGCCTCTTTAAAATAACTACCGTCCATTTGATCATATGTGTGTGTGGCTGAGTGGATTAATTAATTTCGTGTACCTACAAGGAATAATAATAATTTAAAAAAAAAGACCACAATAAACCTAAACAAGGAGGTGGTCCATGTATAGGATGTATATAGAAATGAATTAACTCCTCGCTTTTGGTACCATCCACTTTTGCAGTAATAAATTAAACAAAAACAAAAATCTTCCTCCACCAATATTGTGTTTGTCTAGATTTAACTTAAACAATTATCGTGTTGTTTTTATTCGTTTATGTACTTTACTTTAAATTTTTAAATAATCAACAACCAAAAAAAAAAAAACTTACACACTTCTGTCATGTGCTCATTTTTTGTTATTATAATTAAAAATTTCTTTCAATTAAAATTGCAAAAAAAAATATAATAAAATTGCATTTTATAATAAAAATTAATTTCACCGAATTTGAAGTTTTTTTATTTTTATTTTGAAATTTTGTGCATCACGTCACGCATTATCGACGCGTAAACAGGCGATTTAACGATTATCCTGCGATGCCAGAAACCTACAATCACCAGCCAAATTGCCGCAAGTAATAACCCGCATGAATATTCATAAGGATTTGCTTTTGTTGTTGCTAAAGTGCTATACAAGTATGTATGTACTGTACTGTGTCTATAGTGTATCTGTTGGTAAAATTAATTTTTTTTTCATCATCATACCAAAAATATAATAAAATACATACATATGTATCTTTTTATCTATAGGTATTTTATAACACAAAGTGGATATTTTCCGGGACAGTTCACAGAGAGAACGTGATGATATGATGCAACACACCAACCTGATGCAGCAGCAATATAAAGAGTTAAGAGTATCAATTGGATGGTTTACGTTTCAATTTGTATCTTGTATTCATCCTGCGAGATCCTATCAAACAAATTCGGATAAAAATATCAAGCGTATTCATGACGATGATGTGATGTGAAGTGACGAGAACGACAACATATGCACTCCTCCGCTTTTTGATGGATGAATTTCAAAAGCACAAAAGTGTTCTTATATGCATACATACATATGCGAATGTAGATACATATGTACTGTAAGCTGACTTTGATAGGTAGGTATTTTCTTTGATTGAGTTTTTTGGTAGATTGTATTTATCGGAAATTGTTATTGGATTTCTTTGAAATTATATCAACAACATAAAAGTTGAATTTTTGGGGATAAATTCATGAAAAATATATTATTTGTGTTGCAATTCAAAAATGTACTGTTTTTGGCAGGTACCGTAAGCAAATTCATTAAAAAAAACTTAACTTAACTAAACTTGCATAGCCAATTAATAGTATAAAGTGTAGTTGCAAAATATTGAGATACATTTATGAAGAGCAAAATAATATTGGTTACTTATAATTTATCAACAACCAAAAACTTAACACTCAATTAAATTAGATTTAATTCACATTTTTCTTTTTAAATTTATACGATAAATTAAATATTTACCCAATTTTCGAATGTATGTAAATACCTCTTCAACAAATTCATTACCTTGACGCAAGTTCGATTGTCAGCTCTTTTGTTTAGGGAAATAATACTATTTCAAAAATATTTTATAATTTTATGAAATTGCACATTTTTAAAGTTGTTGGGTCTATCATTCACATGACATGTAGAATTATAGATTCGCCATGTTTTGAGTACATAATCGATATGTTTTGAGCTATCCTAGTATATAATCTAAATATCAAGTAATTGGTTAAAATAATAAACATTATGGAAATAAATGTATGTAAAGGGTTTTTCAAAAGAGACGCTACAAAAGTAGAGCGATAGGGACAGCTAACGACGACGCCATATTTCTTGCCACTCTTTTGACATTTCTCTTTAGTAAGGTTTACCATTTGATGATGGAAAGATATAGCTACGAGCCAACAACGAGTCGAAATTATTAAAATTTACTACCGAAATTCGGAGTCAGTGGCCTCAACGTTAAGAGCGTCCAATTTATGGTCGTCATAATCGTCCTAGCAGATCAACAATTGAGCGTCTAGTGGACAAATTTGAATCCACATATAGGTACAGTACAAAATGTTTCCGTGCCAGTGAGACAAAGAAGTGCCCGTAGTGTCGAGAGTATTGCTGTCGCTGAGACTTCAGTTGCAGAAAGCCCAAATGTGTCTCTCACACGTCGTCGTTCTCAAGCGTTAGGCATCTCTGTGACGTCGTTGTGGCGAATTTTGCGAAAAGATCTTGGCCTACATACTTACAAGATTAAATTAACGTAAGAACTGAAGCCGCTTGACCACCAGAAGCGTCATATATTCGTGAATTGGGCTGAGCAACAGCTTGAAAATGATTCGGATTTTCATCGAAAAATCATGTTCAGCGATGAGGCTCATTTCAGGCTGAATGGCTTCGTCAATAAACAAAATATGTGGTACTGTTGAAAAAATTAAGGTTTGGTGTTGTTCTTCCGTGATGATCAAGACCGGCACGTTACTGTGAATGGGGATCGCTACCGTTCAATGATAACCGAAGATTTTTGGCCCCAATTGGATGATATGGACTTGAAGAACATGTGGTTCTAAGAGGACGGCGGTGCCACAAGCCACATAGCAAGTGTCACAATCAATTTATTGGAAACCAAGTTTGGAGAACGTATGTTATCTCACGAAATGGTCCAGTCGCTTGGCCGCCTGGGTCGTGCGATTTGACGCCGTTGGACTATTTCAAGTATATGCCAACAAGCCAGCCACGATTGATGAACTTCGTACGATTATCGAACGTTCAGCGTCTGGACTTCTGCAAGTGTGCCCGTGGTGGCCATGCAAAAAAAATCGAGTTCCATACATAATGGCATCCAACGTACATTGACAGGAATTTTATTGATAACCAAAACCGTTTTTGTTTTATTTAAAAAAACTTTTGGAGCGCTCTTATTGAAAAACCCGATACCCGATAGGTAAATTTAGTTGTATAGTAACTTGGAATTGAGATTTAGATTATACCTTTATCTTTAACAACCTATACAGTTAATTTAAATAGGCTGAGTTTGTTATTGCAGGCTTTGTTGCCCATGCCTCGCTTAAAATATACTTAGATACGTTTGTGAAAACAAATACAACTGCATGGGTGAATTCATCATACTTTGTTAAAATAGCAAACGTTGACAAAATCAGAAATATAAATTATTTATTAGAAGCGTTTGATTTTGATGTAAGTATAGTACATATGTACATACATACTATTGAAAACTTGCTATCAACAAAAATATATTTGATAGTGAAAAGAGCCGTTTTTTAAACATGGTTCGAAAATTGGCAGAAATAAGAAAATTAAAATACCGAAGAAAAAGGAAAATATGTTTGAATATGAAAACATTTAGAAAGATGTTAATAAGGCATATCTATTAAAAAAAAAAGATAAAAATTACCTTAAAACATTTAAGGAATTTTCGGAGACATTTTGTGAAACCATTTTCGGATGACCAGGGGCCTTTTTCACCAACAACTTTTCACTTTGGAACTTTGCTCAAAAAATAAAATCCTGAAAAAAAAAAATGAAAAGTGTTTCACAAAATTTGCAAAGTGAAAAAGACTTTTTTTAAAAAGACCAATTTTTTAAACTTAACATAAAAAGTAAAAGTAAAAGTGTTTCACCAATTTAAAATACAATTTTGCCATTAATTCGAATTTTGGAAAGTTGCAAAGTTAATCTTAGATTGTTTTTATTAAGATCAAATATACATTGGAAAAAATTATTGAATCAATGGGTCGTATGCAAAAAGATGAGATCAAACTCTTTACTCACTTTTTTGAGAACTTTCTTAAGGTTGTATGCAAAAAAATAATTACTGACCGAGTTAGATCTCACTTGGTGAGTTCAATCTCAGAGGGATGAGATCGATCTCAAAACGAAAGCTCGCCATGAGATTGTGCTCGTTTTCATATGCAAAAAGCTGAGTAAACACTTGGTTACATGAGATCGATCTCACAAATTGTTAAGCATGGTATTTCTCGGACTCAGTTCACATAAAACCGTAAGGATGGCTGAATTTATAATTAATTATGTCGGACAAAGAAATTATAAGGAAAGAAGGTGTCCAATAGGTGATGATTTTCGTCGTTTGTACCGGTTTAGTGAAGAAGGTGTGCGATTGTTAACGGAGGAATTTTTGGGCCCGAGCTCAGAAACGCGTGGTGGTGCTCTCACAAATGAAGAAAAAATAAGAACATTTCTGCGATACATAGGAGACCCGGGGTTCCAAATTGGAGTTGGTGAAGACGTTGGAGTTCATCAATCTACGGTCTCTAGAGTGGTGCAGCAAGTTTCTGCAGAAATTGCAAGCCAGGCCAAGAATTGGATTATATTCCCACATACTGTGGAAGAAATACTAGAAGCGCAAAGGTTATGGAGCTCGAAGTACGAGTTTCCTTATGCAATTGGTGCTTTAGATTGCACTCATGTCCGAATAAGGAAACCTTTGACCTATCATGAGGAGTACATTAACCGTAAGGGATACTACTCCATTAATGTTCAATCTTCATGCAATGCGGAAGAAAAGTTTACAAGTGTTGAAGTTTGCTGGCCAGGATCCGTACACGACTCCCGTATTTTGAAAAACTCTTTCCTATATAGTCACATGAATAATAATAACTCATCAGGAATACTTCTCGGTGATGAAGGTTATGGCATTACTCCATGGTTAATGACCCCGTTTAAAGAAACGTAATTTTAATGCTGTTTTGACAAAAGAAAGAGTTATTATAGAGAGATGCTTTGGACAAATCAAACAGAGATTTCCTATTTTGCAATTTAAAGTTCGAGTGAAGCAAGAAACCATTCCAAATTTAATAGCTTCTTGTTTTATTTTGCATAACTTCGCTAAGTATTTACACGAAGACGAAATTGTTGATGAAAGCAATCAAATCATTCCAACTAACGATGCCACTGAAGGTCAACCCCTTCCGACTGCAGCCCGTATTAGAAACGCCGGACAACAACGACGAGAAGAAATTTCACGTTTATTGATCACACAATAAAATTATAACTTGTATTACTTAAATATTACACATCAAATCTATGTATGAATTTTTTTGTTATTAAAATTACCTACAAAAAGTATGTTGTTCCTTTTCTTTTTTATCGTTTCTACTCCGTTCATCCTTCTTAATTTCTTGTTTCAGTCCCAACCGATGGCCTCAGTTGCCAGTGCTACTATGTGTCTGTAGTTCGTATCATTCATGTGCGAAGTACTGTAATGTCAATGTCAATCGTCACATTAATTTATTGCTTTTCTAACGTTATCGTCATTCATCGACTTGGTGTAAGAAAAGGACTGGAGTAAAATGGCGTGCACCTGTACAATTGTTTACTAACAAAAAATATCTAGTTGCTTCAAGAGTTGAATAACAAAAAACTATATATTCTTTATTTTTAGTCATATTAACAAAATTAATAATTACGCATATAAAAATGTTCAAAACTATTATTTCAAAACTTAAAATGAATGAAATATTGAAGTGGTCTTATTTACATTGTAGAAAATGGCGAAAAATATGTGCAATATACATTTGTATGATGTTAGTATTCGTCAATATCGAGGATTTTTTCTCTGTCTCCACTGTTGAATTCTGCAGGGGTTTTGTCGGTTCTATTTTCTTCCTTATTTAATCTTTCAATTTTTTTTGTTAGCAGTATGTTTTGTTTAAGGAGTATCAATCGCTGCAACTGAGATCCATTTAAGTTTTTCGTTTCATCAGTCTCATATCTTTCTACTGCCGAAGTGGTTTCTCTTTGAAACTTAGAAACCTGTCAAAAAATTTCATGTATAAGTTGGTTGGCAACATAATCAAAGAGATGCTCAAAACGGCATAAAATTTACCCGACGCAATTTTTGTACTGGAATTTCTGATGACGACATTTGAAGGGAGTCACATGACCGTTTTCTTGAACTTGTTGCTGGACTGCTTGAATTGTTCTCACGAGAACCTAACGAGAGTCCGCCTAAATAGAAGTAGGTACATAATTCTATACATTCTTTTGTACATAGAATGCTTGAAAATTTTTACCTGGTATTTTATTCATCGTTGGATTAGTTTCTGCGTCAATTAAAATTAGTTATTATTTTTCCCAGTCTTTTAGAATTATTTTTTTATTTCCTGTTTTGTTGACATCTATTTTATTTTTTAAACGGGACTTCATGTTTGCCACTTTTTTAGTTATTTGTTTGTCGTTGATGTCAATTCCAAATTGGCTTTTATAAGATCTAATTATTTTGAGAATGGCATCACTCTTCTTCGCCTTATGAATAGGCAACGGTGATTTTTCCAACAAAATTTTATTGTTTTTAAGTACCTTAACTAAAAACTTATTAAAATTTTCCGATTCACTATTGATGCATATATCATTTTCACTTTCAGACGACATTTTTTTTTCACTCGCCTTACATGAAGAAGAATCATAACTAAGCAACGAAAAGAGCTTTGAGATCGATCTCAATTTCAACGAGTAATAGCTGTTGAGCTTGAACTCGTTTTTTTGCATACAAAACTGAGTCTGAGTTCCGCCCTGCTCGATCGATCTCACCGGTGAGTTCAAGCTCGTCAGCTCAGACTCTGAGCTCTTGCTCATCTTTTAGAATATGACCCAATATCTTTATGTTACCGTCAACACATCGAGCTTCATAAGGAAATCTTCCTTGAAAAACAAATGTCGAGGCTACGTCTGAACAATTTTGTGCCCAGAAGTAGTGTTAGAAAGAAATTCATCAATGAAAATATTCAACACTTGATGAACTTCTCTGCAGACGGTTGCTTTGTTTATTCCGTGCTCAATGTAATGTACACAAAAGTTATTGTAAGAGACTTAAGCACATTATTCCTTTAACTATTAAATGGTAGTTTATTTAGAATTTTAGACAACATAAATTCGATATTACTTTTCTTTAATCGAACATTCTGTTTTGTCAAAAAATCATTGACGATATCAAAGTAAATTCATCAAAACTATTTATTTTTTTAATAAATTATTTTACAATAGCTTTTAAAAAAACTTTTTTTTTACTATAAATTGTCAAATTCCATTTAAGAATGGCTTATCGATGGACTAAAAAACCTCTACAAAATCAGAAATTTTTGAAATGAGTTAACCCTTAAATTCAAAATACATGTTCTTTGGTGAATTTGTCAAAATCACAAAAAAGAAAATAGCCTATGTCCATTGTCTTGTTAACTATTTTTTACCTCTTCATTTTCAAAACGGTTCATATATTTTTTTATTAGTTTTCGACAACTTTTCAAAAGAAACTCTTATTTGCAAATACAAATTTCTCTTTGCATATTACTGAAAAGCTTTTTCAAAAATTCTAATTACAATTTGCTAAGTTTATTGTTGGGTAAAACAAGAAGAACAAATATAGGGTGTCCCAAAATTAACGCAAGATTTCTTGCGTTAATTTTGGGTGTCCCAAAATTAACGCAAAAAATCTTGCGTTAATTTCAAACAAGTTGATATACATATTTATTTAGAAACGAAATCTCATCAAATGGTAACCTTTTTGGATTGATTAAGTGTTTAAAAAAATACTTGTCTTTATAAAGGGTGTCCCAAAATTAACGCAAGAAATCTTGCGTCCCAAAATTAACGCAAGAAATCTTGCGTTAATTTTGGGACACCCTATACTTTGCAAGATAATAACACTTTTAACTTTTCAGAAAAGACTATGCACTTTGAAAATTTGATGTTGATGAAAAGTATTTTGAAAAGTAAAAATCAAAGATGCAATGTGAAAAGTGTTTGGTGAAACAGAGCCCAAGTCTACATTTCAAGTAAGTTTTTTAGTATTTACAATAGTTTTGACTCAAATTCAGTCTATTGAAAAAAAAAAATTAATACATTTTAAATTTAAAGCTAAGAAAACAAAATTTACTACAAAAATTGTCAAAATTGCTCCTCTGCCATTTACGTGCAAATTCACCAAAATAATAAAGAAGTCCTCTTAGCTAGAAGTCCTGGTAGCTATTAGCTTTTAATTATTGGATTGTACATTTACTGTTTAGCTTAATAAATATTAATAATAACAATAACAATTACGAACTTAAACATACTGTTTCTTATGGCTTAACTTCAAACACGCGTTAGGTACATAGATCGTTCTTTTGACTGGCTTCTTATCAAATTTAAGATATTTAACGATATCATGTGTTATAAAGCGTGACCTAAGAATGGGATGGTTATAAGTTTTAAAATGGTTTGATACGTTTGTAGATGTACCACAGGGATACATTTTGAGTCCTATTCTGTTCACCTTGTATATCAATGATGTAGCTGACATTCTTGTTTGGAAGCGAAACTTCTCAGAAGATCCCATAAAAGTTCTCCTCTATGCAGATGACTTGGTGCTGATATCCGATAATCCCTTTTTGCTTTAATTTCAAATAAATCTATTACAAACCTGAGGCATGGGATTTTCATTTTACCACATTGAAAACGAAAATCATATTCTTCGAAAATTGACAGAAAGGGAACAAACTTGGCGACTCAATAACGATTCAAAACGTGTATGTGTTATGGAGTGCAGGCGTTTTGGATCAGTCTCATTGGAAAATTTGAAGCTGTTCAAAGTTTTCTGACGTTAAATAGTCTCTACGATATATTAAATAGCTCTAGAGGTTGGTTCACTGATAGAAAATTGATAGTCTATATTTTTTAAATCATCTAAAATTACAAGAACTTATGTTGCACATCATCAAATTTGTAAATATAGAAATAATTTAATTATTTCAACTTTTTATTTTATTATATTTCTTATAAAGTTTCATTTCCGGCAAACTATAAATTTTTGCGTAATGTCTGTATTTCTAACCAAAATATTTGTACCTTTTTTTTTGTTAAATAAAGAAAAATCTATCTATCTATCTAAAAGTCAAACCTTTATACTGAAATTAAATTTTTATCAAATATGTATCGGTGTGTATATTTTACTTAGCTTTTTTTTTAAACCGACAAATGAATGACCCGTTGTACAAAAAAAAATTTTACATATACCTCAGACTTAGACATCATACCCGTTTCTTCCAGTTCCAATCTTAACAAACAAATTTCACATCAGTAATCTTGAGAATGATTGCGACTACTATGATTTTTGCAGTATTCATTGGTAAAATCTACAGTTCTATCATTCAATGAAATTCAAAACGAATATTTAATAATTTATAAAGATTACTTTACTGTGTACCTAAACAAAATGAGAAAATTGTACTTCCCATTCCAACAGAAATCCTTATTCTAATCAAGCCTCTTGTATCCCAATTCAACATCACCCAAATTGATGAATGAGATCAAACCAAAAAAAAAAACAGTTGGGGCCCAGTCCCCCAGTTTAGTCCTGATTGCCTTCTAAATGCCCTTTATTTTGCTACTTTACTTTGTTTTATACCCCCTCGCATACTTCCTATATACACTTGTCCAAGATGTCCGAGCAAATTGGACCCGAACAAAGGTGTCAGCCTGCAGTAGAACTGTATTTCTTTTCTCATTTTATACACTTCCAAATTAAGATTTATTGCGGCATAAGTAAGTGTAACACTTTCGTGGACCAGACCCTTAGCCGGAGGATGGTCCGATTAAACTTATTTTCAGATTGAACAATACCAACAACAACAAGACCAACGGGAACAACAACTAGTACCTCTAACACCCGATACGGATCTGACATTGATGCATAGTTTTTATTTAAATTCCCAACATTGATGGGTTCCGTTCATTTGGTATTAAAATATTCCTTCCTGGGCTTCCATATATCCATCCCATCGAATATCATGGTTTCACGTGGGGTTAAAATAAATCCATCACCTGTGATAAGGGGCACAACCCTTTCCTGACAATCGGGTCTTGCTATAGATGGCTCTTGGTATGGTGTTGTATGGGGTGTCCTAGAGTGCAACACATATACCCAACTCGTATATGTTCATATGTATGCAGGAGTCCAGCAATAACCTTTCTGCACATCCTTTGTTGGATAAATAAATTTATTATGAGACTTTGACACGCAACAATTTCACTCCAATGGCAGTCGAATCTATACAGAGAGGGAAAATAATAACTGTCACCCTTATTCAGCACCACCCTTTCGAACTGAAAACATTGTGTGTCTGTTCAATCTGGATTGCAGTTTGCGACTTGTGACTTGCGACTACAAACTAGCTTAAGCGAACCACCCTAAAGGGGAGCAGTGTATTTTCAAAACGATTTCGGTGCCATTAATTATACGTAGGCAGAGACTCTTGATTTAATATGTTGGCAATGCAGGAGCAGCAGTGGAGGGTGCATTTATACCATAAGAAGAAAACATATGTCACGATAGTGTCCTGTCCGCCTGTCCCATTCAAGGGAATTGCGGTTCCACCCCTTCCAAGTGTGTCCTATACCTGTATCGTATTCGTATGTAGAGCTTAAAGGTGGACATTGTACACATTATTTTACCTTGAAACACATGTGGAAATATGAATTTTCCCTGCGGCTTGACTGCTTCCAAAAGGTATATAAATCTTGACTGTTAAATAAAAACTCTCCGCCTTTATTAACTGACATTTAAACTACTTTATAGAGGTGTACTGTATGTATGTAGCTATAAAGCTGTGTAGTTAGTTATATGCGGAGTGTTGTGTGTAAGAGAAATGATTTAAGTGGCACCATGTCGCCATCGCAAGTCGACAATTCATATATTGCGGCCATGTGAAGCTCTAAAGTAATTATAGGTTCGTTTTCTCAAACTTGTTTTCTTCCTGGATTTATTAAACTACTTATGTATACAGTTATATAATTCGTTTAGAAGTAAGTAGAGAAATGTAAATGTCAAGTTAAAGAGAAATTGACATAAGAACGCAAATGGGAAAATGTCAAAGTGACATATGAAGTGACATTAGTGATATTATAAGGAATGCAAACGAATGTTTTTTTAGATTTACGTTAGAGTGCATTTGAAAATAAATCAAAATTGACATTGCAAACGACTATCTTGGATATTAATTGTCTTGTGTTGTGTTTGATGAAATTATAAACACACAGAAATTTGACAACGTATTACTTTTATGTTTTATAATATTGAACTGAAAATTGAATACAATAATTTGAATGCAGACACGATATTTTTCTTTTAACGTATGGTTTTCAATTTGACAAAAGTTTTTAGGTGTTATTTTTTTTGACAGCTGTCACTTGATTTAGGTGCAGTTTGGTTTGCGAGTTTATAATCAATAGACTTGCTTTTGAGCAACGTTTGCAAAACTCTGTAGAATTATTACCAAAATAATGGTTCGGTGCAAAAGAAACAATTAATTTATTGAAAGCAACTTTTGGTGAAAGCATTATCTTTCGTAGTACCCGTAGCGTGATGGTTAGTGCGTTGGACTGTCATGCAAGGGGTCTTGGGTTCAATCCCTGCCTGTGCCACCTAACTTTTTTCATGGGTACTGCCTCTTGCGAGGAATTGACAAATCCTCCAAGAGTAATTCTTGTCATGAAAAGTGCTTTCTCAAATTAGCCGTTCGGATTCGGCATATAAACTGTAGGTCCCTTCCATCTCTGACAATATTACTCGCACACAGGAATGGTTGAGAGTTGTAAGTCACTAGGCCCTGGTTCTTCATGGACTGTTGCGCCACCTGATTTATTTATTTATTATCTTTCACGTGCATCGTGGGCCTAAGGCGTGGCCTCAAAGAAGAGAATATTCTGAGCCTTATTGCTGACATACGGCCCCAATAGCTTCAACATTTGTCAAGTCGGTTGGAATTTCTTGTCCATTACATTATGAATTTCATTTTTAGAAACTAAACCCTTTATCTACTATACAAAAATAAGTCGGTTTTCCTTCCTGACGCTATAACTCCAGAACGCACGAACCGATTTCCACGGTTTTGCATTCGTTGGAAAGGTCTCGGGCTCCGTAAGTTTTATAGCAGAGAAAATTCAGGAAAAAATTCAACAGAAAAACGGTGAACTCCGTTTAGCTTCCGATTTGTGGAATTGAAAATGTTTAAATTTTTTGACGTTTCAAGGGCCCTATATTCTAAACCAGAGCTTACTTTTGGGAACTTTTTTTAGTCAACCATGTCTCTAGAAACGTCAGAGATATCGACTTCAAATAACGTATGAAATCTACAATGAAGAAATGATTCTGATTGAGGATCAATGCTTGACTATTGCAAACAAGCTACTGATTGAAGTAGGAATGATTACGCCAAATCGATCGATGCACGATGCATTGAACCAAGAATTAAATCGAGAGCTGCAATACAATGTTGATACATTGCAGTAATTCGTTCGAAATAATATGCCGTTTCGGAATGAACAGCAAAAAGAAGTATACGAAACATTAATGCAAGCGGTGGACAATAATACTGTTGGTCTATTCTTCCTGGACGCACCTGGAGGAACAGGGAAAACATTTGTCAGTTCATTGATTTTGGCCACTATTCGATCAAGATGTGACATAGCTTTGGCGTTAGCATCATTTGGAATTAAGGCAACTCTTCTAGATGGCGGTCGTACTGCACATTCTGAGTTTCCACTCAATTTAAACATATTTGATACTTCAACATGCAATATTTCCAGATCCAGTGCAATTGGAAAATTGTTAATGCAATGCAAGCTCATTGTTTGGGATGAGTGCACAATGGCACATAAGAAATCACTTGAAGCAATTAACTTCACACTGAAGAATCTTCGACGAAATAACAACATCTTTGGCGGCTTGATGATATCGTTGGCAGGCGATTTTAGGCACACGTTGCCAGTAATACCCCGTGGAACGCCTGCAGATGAATTGAATGCTTGCCTGAAGTCATCACTTTTGTGGAATAACGTAAAAACATTATCGCTAAACACTAAAATGCGAGTTCAACTTCAAAACGATCAAAGTGCTGCACAATTTTCCAAACAATTGTTAGCTGTTGAAAATGGAAAAGTGCCAGTTATGCGACAATTGGATTAATTACTCTTACCAAGGACTTTTGCCGATTTGTAGACTCTCAATTAGCTCTTATTGAAAATGTTTTCCCAAACATTAGTGAGAATTATCAGAACTCAGTTATTATGATATTGCGTAATTTGAATCTGTCGCGACTTTGCAACAGTACTCGACTTGCGGTGAAAAGACTTATGCCGAATTTGACTGAGGCAACCATTATTAACGGAAAGTACGTAGGTGAAAATCTATGTATTCCTCAAATACCAATGATTCCGACTGATCTTCCGTTTGACTTCAAACGATTGCAATTTCCGGTTCGCCTTGCGTTCCTGGTGGCGAAACGGAATTCGCCGGGTTTGCTAGTTTTCACATAGATTTCAAGAAAATATATAAAAAAGCATCTTTTTGAATATCGAATGCGACCAATGGTTTGCCGAAATTCCAAAAATGTCAAAAAATCTCATTTTCGGCAACGTCCTTCCGTGAAATTGCGACCACCTTAACTTCTCCCGATTACATATTCGCAATCAGGGAGTCCATATGGCTTCCGGATGAGATTAATTTCAAGAGGTTTCCTAAAAGACTAAAAAGGCGACTTCCGTCAAAACCATGTTTAAAATAAGTGAGTTGCAGGCGTTAAGATGGTTTTAAGTAGTTTCAGTCCGTATTTCAATTTGTATCACTTTTACAAAGACTACCTGTAACTTTACTACTTGTTTCCTTTCACGCCTCACTATCAGCTCTCTAAATCTGACACATTTTAAATTGTGACAATCGACCCTGTCTGTGTCATCTAAAGTTTTTTCACGGGTATTGCCTCTTGCGAGGAATTGACAATCCCTCCAAGAGCAATTCTTATCATAAAAAGTGCGTTCGAATTCGGCTTAAAACAGTGGGGCCCTACTGTACTCGCCACAGCACAGGAATGGTTGAGAGTTGTAGGTCACTAGGCCCTAGTTCTCAACGGATTGTTGCGCCACCTAATTTATTTTTCTTATTTAATTTAGATACCTTAAATCAAAATAAAAAGTGCCTTTAAAAAGGGACATCTAAACCTTGATAGTTGATGACAGCTGCCATATTGTTCCAGCTACATCTGTCAAATTTACTATATTCTTTTAAATTTGTTTTGAAAAATTATAAGGAGCGGGTGCAGTGTTCAATAAACGTTCAAATGATAATTTTTTTGAAATCAAAACTGGGCAAACTGTTCCATTTTAATGTCAAGATCATCTTCCCGTCAACAGAACTATTGTGTTATAATGTGTTCACAATGTCTTAGACTTTCGAGGATCACAACTTGGTGATCCTACATCCGTATAATAAAATTCAACTCAACTAAGAGATTATTGGAGCTGAAGAACCAAAGAAACAGACGTCTGTTCGCTGCATAGGTTTTCGAACTTTTGGAAATGGATGAGACTCATTTATGGATAAAAGGGTTCGTCAATAAACAAAACTTTCGAATTTAGAACGATATACCAATCCACATAGGGTTAATCGTTTTTTTTTTATTATTTTGTGCTGGCTTCCGTCCTCATACAGGTTAAATTTTAAATTTCAAGATTCTTTTAAACAAAGCCTTTTTTCCAAAGTAAATAAGTCAACTAAAAATTCTTAACATATTTTAGTTCTCGAAACAATGGCAGAGGCAGTATATGACACCTTGAAACCCACAACGATCCGTTCTTAAGGAACACCTGTACGTAAATCGATTTTTTTGTAGTGCGTTGCGAACGTTGTCATTGATGGAGAAAAGTATGAGTGAGATACGGCTGGCGTCGTCATCGTTGTGAGCCTCTGAACTTGAAGACAATGTGGTTTGAATGACCAAACAGTTGCCATCTCGTATTTAAGTCTATCTGTTTCCTAATTACATGGTTCATAAAGTGCGTCAGCATCAGTGGTGCGCTGTCGGTCGGTGTCGTCTAATTTCGCTTTAAGTCCAGACGTCCCCGTCCGTCGTCGTCGATGACGATGATGCCTGGCTTGGGCTTCTCTGTGCCGGTTGCCGCGCCGTGCCGCGCCGGCCACCACCGTCCAATATGGCATAACGCCTTGAAGTTAACTTTTACGCGAATGTTTTGTCGTAAATATAAATATTAACATCGCTGCTTCTTAAGATATCTCTACCTACCTAAAAAGCATGTGCGGTCTTTTAAGAAGCGTCCTTTTTTATGAAAGTTAAAACTCGAGATTCTTGTATATCTTTTCGACTTGGTCCATTTGAAGGATAGTTATTTTGTGTTGAATTTTATTTTTCACTCAAATTGATTTATGGCTTAGCTGAAGGACGTAAAGTGTACCTGAAGAATTGTGAACTTCTTTCAAAAGGTCTTTCGTCAGTCATGTAATGTAATAACTTAGTCTTTAGACTATGCGCAACGCATATTCTTTGTTACTGTTAAAATACATGTAGATACAATATAGTACTTAGCAGGCGTGAAGTTATTTAGAGAAGCATTATGCATTTTGTTATGGTGGCAAAATAAAAATTAGCGAACAAAATAGTAACATCAGTTTAAATGTTTTGATGCGCATTTGCTTATTTTTAAGGATCATTAATCATCCCTTACACGCACTTCTTTAAGTTTTAAGCACATTCTTTTGGAAGAATTTTAAATGTTGTTAAAAATTATCTATGCAATGGCAAAATCAACAACACTGAAGCTATAAATTCATTCAATCATTAGGTATTGATTTTGATTCTCCTGAGACTGAACTAAGTTTTGATAATTATCTGAAAAAGGCAGAGTATCAGTAAATCTACAAGCACGGTTCATAAGGTTAAACAAATAATACTAAATAGGTAACATATGTAGGTCTTGCGACTCGACTTCAAAACTAATGCTTCAGATTCACAACTTTATATTTAGTATATGATGAAATAGTTTGATTTTAAAATCTATTTTCGTTAACGAGATTTTTCACTGAATGTCCAAAATAATATTTTCTATAAGATTATTATAAGAAATTAGTTTTAAGCCAATATTTTAAATTTTTGAAAAGGTATTTGAGTCGAAAATCAATTTTTACCAAGTTTTAGTAACGTTTTTCTGGGTTTTTATTAACTTCCCATTGGAAGTTATTGTAATCGTTTCAAGGACCCTAAAGTCGAAATAAAAGTTTTAAAGAGAGATGTCTGTGCGTGCGTGTGTACGTATTTTCGTAAGTACGTTCGGGAAGTCGTTTTCGTCATCCATAGCTCAAGAACCAGTAGAGATATCGACTTCAAGTAAATTTTGTTATACAGAAAATAATGAATAATGAAATGCAGAAAGGACTCTCAATAAAATTGAGTGGGTGATTTTTTTGCCATAGCAATTTAAAAAAAAGGTGAAAATTTTGGTTAACCCAAAATATCTCAAGAACCAATAATGCTAGCGATTTGAATTAAATTTTATATTTTATGTTATGATGTGGTACCAAACAAGTATACTTTTGAAAAAAAACCCAACCAACGTTTTTTTATAAATCAAAAAAACTGACAAAATATATTTGTCACCTCGAATATTTTACGAACAAAAAATGATTTAATCTCCAAAATAATTTTATACAACGAAGATTAACGGTTTTGACATCTGGTAAAATTTTGAGTAAAAGCGAATAAACAGTTTTTGTACAAAAAATAAAAACCCAAAAAAAAAAAACATTACTAAAAGTTGGTAAAAATTGATTTTCGAATCAAATATCTTTTTAAAAATTAAAGATTATGGCTTCAAAGTAATTTTATTTTATAAGAAATATTGTTTTCAACATTCGGTAAAATTTTGAGAAAAATATAAACTAAAAAAAACAATACTAGAACTTGGTAAAAATGTACTTTCGACTCAAATATCTTTATTAAAATTTAATTTTAAACTTATTTCATCTTATAGAAAATATTGCTTTCGACACTCCGTAAAATTTTTATAAAAATCCGACTGTCATTTTTTTTCATAAAAATTAAAATCTACAAAAAATAGTACGTACAATTGGTAAAAATTGATGTTCGGTTCTTGATATCTCGTGAAAAAATGAAGATATTGACTTCAAAATGATTTCATTCTGTGATAAATTTGCTTAAGAAAATCCAATCTGTATTTGTTTATAAAGAAATAAAAACTTTCAAAAAATGTTACTAAAATTGGTGAAAATTGGTTTTTGACTAAGAATCTCGTTAACAAAAAAACATTTTGAAATCAAACTATTTCATCATAATATGCAAAATATTGTTGGTAGTTTTTAGTTAATTTTTTAGAATAATTTAACCGACTACTTTTTTAACAAAACACGAAAACCCAAAAACCTTTTAAGCAAGACTAATCGATAGACGGGATGGGAAGTTATCAGTGTGGGTCGCATCCCAGCATCTTTTTTTAGACAGACGGGCAAGGATCAACTCGATTTTTCTCCAAATTTTATTGTATGTTGAAAATAATATTTTTTATAAGATTAAATTAATTTGAAGCCAATATCTTTAATTTTTCAAAAGGTTTTAAGTCGAAAATCATTTCTTATCAACGTCAAAAAATGTCAAAATTTTCAATGCGACAAATCGGGCCAATTAACTTCCTATATGGGAAGTTAAAATTGGGCAGATCTACATGCCTTCGCAGTGTTAAAGAAGACCTAACCGGACGTGCAATAGATGTTTAAATGGACCAAAGTCTCAACAGCTTTTATTTTTACTTAAAAAATAAAGAATCGTACAAAACAAAACATGAAGGGAGGTAAACAAAATTGGCAACAACAGCAACTTAAAGGCGAACAATTTTAATGTTCAAATTCTTTTGATTCTGTTGCAAAAATAAAACAACTAATTTAAAAAGTTATCAACAATTCGAGACACCTTGAACGAATTTAACTTTAGAAAACACACGGCTACTTAAAGAACAACGGAAAGTTATGCGATCACGTGATTTTTTTTTGACAATCTAAATTTTATTTTTAAGATTTGAGAAATTAGAAAGGGTTGCAAGGCTTCATCATAGCCGTAAAGTAGGTGTTGTGATATGGAAGACTGTCAGTTATTACGAAGCAGTAAGCAAGCTTACATTAATACTCATCAAATTCAAAAAATTTAATAGAAAAGTATTTTTAGTAATTTTGAATTTTGTCAGAAACTAGACAACATAAAACCATCAGTTTTCGATTCAAATTAAAAAGGGTATAAAATAATTGAAGCATTAGTCTGAAGAGAAGTGTCAAGAAAACAACATGTGTTTTATATAGAGTTCCTGAAATTTTGTCAAGAACATATTTAGGTTTCCATCAGGCATTCAATTTGAAAGATCTGGAATATTGATTAAAAAAATCATAATTTCTCTGAGGATTCTAACATAGAAAGTACAGACTTCCATATCTGTATGTACTTAATGTATCACTTTTCCCCACCGGAAGAAAGACAATTCCGCCTCTACACGATCACGACAGAATTTGTAAATTCAATTTATTAACAACAATTTAATTTATTAACAACAATTCAATTTTTTAACAGCAAATGAATAAAATAATTCAATAAAAAAAAACTATTTAAAAAATTGCAAACAACAATTAAAAATAAAAAAAAAAATTTACACTAGCCGAACCAAAACAAACATTCAATTGACATTCCATTGACAACTTTGACATTTTACATTGAAATTTTACACTATTGACATTTAAGCGACATTTAGACGACAGCAATAGGAAACGTTAGCCCTAGTTTAGACGTATATAAAGGACGAAAAATGTTCATTAGAAGGAAAAATTAAACACATTGAAAGAAGTATGGAGAGGAAGAATAACGCGGGAACCTAAGGAACCCTATTAACACTAGGAATCCGGTTAACCTAATAACCCGGGGAACCTAGGAACCCTAGGAACGTTAACATTTTTTTTCTATCAGACTTATGTACTTAAAAGATAAAAGAACAAGATTGTCAAAAAACTATAAAAGCAATTATTAATATGTCTTTCTTTCTAGTGGACTTTTTACAAAAATCGTGGACAAATTGATCTTTCTATAAAAAATATAATTATAGAGAAAGAAAAGATGACTAAACAAAATGTCTAACAATAAAAATATAGTAAGCCCCCAAGCTGACTTCCAGATTTAACATAGCACGTTATATTATAAGTCTGAAATTTAAGGTCTGAGAAGAAGAGTTGCATCTTTTCTCACTTTAGATGAAAGACAAGTAAATATCTAGAAATGCGTCAACACAATCTTATCGACAACGCCAAATCGCCATTTTGGGGCCTTTATTGATTTTTGTATATCAAATTTTCCCGCATAAATTTTGTTTACGATTGTATATTGTTGTTAACTTTGATAACTCCTTAAACAGTAAGTTGCATGTCTTTCTACAAAAATCTATCCCATATTAGTCACTTGTACAACATGACATCCCCGACTATTTTAACTCAAATCTCACCTAAGAAAAAAAGAATAGTTATATAGTATACAACAAATAAAAAGAAGACCAACTTCAATAATCATTTATTATATGTGGAATAAAATCAAATCAAAGCCCGGACCCACCCAACAGTCCAGCTTTAGTCATCTCTGGAATATAAAGCGCGCTGATGGAAAGATTGACTGAAATAACACAAAAAAAAAAGGGTTTAAATAATGAGAAAGGTATCCGCCCGCAGCCATGTTCGTGATGATGGTTTGAGCCACATTACATTCATATACGACGACGACAACGACGACTACTACCAATATACATATGATGACCACTGCACGCTCTGAGCCCCAAGCTCAAGCCTGATCGCAATTGTGCTGCTTCCTCGTCTCGTCGTATATGGCTACGACGACGACCGACAACGATGATGCCAGCACTGCTGTCGTTTTTGCTACTATAGTAGTATTTTACTCCTTTCGAGAGTCAACTGCTACTCTACTACCCATGAACGAAAACTACTCCTCAAAATAAAACGCAAAAGAAATTTTTATTTGGTTTACAATAAAAACCAAAATTTAAAATATAATGCCAAAACTTGCACAACTCTAATTGCATATACCCACTAACTTCTCTGTTATGTTCTATTTCCATTCCAAATGTTCGCTTCATTCTTTCCAGATTTTGATAGCAAAATATTTCAAATAAAAAACGCAAATAATGATTTAATGTTCCCCCTGATTAAAAAATTCGTCGGTTCATTAATCAGTTTGCCCCATAGTAGTGCAACAGCAACATAGATAAAATAAGAAATTCACTCAAGGTAGAAACGGTGAATGCCTTACTAACTGTTAAGGAACTTCTTAAAAACAATTTCACCGAAAAATGGGAGCCATCGATTACTTTAATCGATAATTACAAAAAATTGTATTAGGCGCTAGTTATAGTTATCATTGGTTTTCATCATTGAAAACAAACATTGGAATTTTTTTGACAGGTCGTTTATAGCTATCCTTAAAAACTTCTGTCATTGAAAAAAATGTCCTCATTGAAAACCACCGGAAAATGTTTACTGGCAGAAATCTGTTATTGGAACTGTGTAAAATTGGAACACAAATCAGTGGAACGATTCGTTTCAGTTTTGAACATAAAAGTATCAGCTGTTCAGGAAAATGAATTTCCGTCCGAAAAATATAAAAATGCATTTATAGCAAAAAATAAATGCGAAACTAAACTTTTTTCTCAAAAAAAATTCTTTGTGTGGTTTCTGATCGATCAGTATATATAATTTTCATTTCTAATCAAAGGAAAACACCGTCAAATATCGATTCAAAATTTTTTCCGGAACGATTTCAATGATAGCTATAACTGACCCCTTAATGTTTGTAACTGAAAATACGAAACATAGAATTTACAATAATGAATTGAAAATTTATTTATTTATAGGTTTAAGGCCTTATTTTTGTTGTTTTGTTCATTCAACTAATGGGTGATTTTTTTGAGGTTAGGATTTTCATGCATTAGTATTTGACAGATCACGCGGGATTTCAGACATGGTGTCAAAGAGAAAGATGCTCAGTATGCTTTGACATTTCATCATGAATAGACTTACTAACGAGCAACGCTTGCAAATCATTGAATTTTATTACCAAAATCAGTGTTCGGAAAATCCGCTTTTTTATCGACAAATTTTGTTCAGTGATGAGGCTCATTTCTGGTTGAATGGCTACGTAAATAAGCAAAATTGCCGCATTTGGAGTGAAGAGCAACCAGAAGCCGTTCAAGAACTGCCCATGCATCCCGAAAAATGCACTGTTTGGTGTGGTTTGTACGCTGGTGGAATCATTGGACCGTATTTTTTCAAAGATGCTGTTGGACGCAACGTTACGGTGAATGGCGATCGCTATCGTTCAATGCTAACAAACTTTTTGTTGCCAAAAATGGAAGAACTGAACTTGGTTGACATGTGGTTTCAACAAGATGGCGCTACATGCCACACAGCTCGCGATTCTATGGCCATTTTGAGGGAAAACTTCGGAGAACAATTCATCTCAAGGAATGGACCGGTAAGTTGGCCACCAAGATCATGCGATTTGACGCCTTTAGACTACTTTTTGTGGGGCTACGTCAAGTCTAAAGTCTACACAAATAAGCCAGCAACTATTCCAGCTTTGGAAGACAACATTTCCGAAGAAATTCGGGCTATTCCGGCCGAAATGCTCGAAAAAGTTACCCAAAATTGGACTTTCCGAATGGACCACCTAAGACGCAGCCGCGGTCAACATTTAAATGAAATTATCTTTAAAAAGTAAATGTCATGGACCAATCTAACGTTTCAAATAAAGAATCGATGAGATTTTGCAAATTTTATGCGTTTTTTTTTTTAAAAAAAAGTTCTCAAGCTCTTAAAAAATCACCCGATATTATGTTAGGGTGAACTTTTGTATGTATTTACGAATGTCTTTTATTTTTGTTGTTTTGTTCGATACATCATATGGTAGGGATGAGCTTTTCTTATGTATTTTATTTATTTATGAATATTAAAACAAAAACCTAAGAATTAAAATGATGAAATTAATTAATTAATTTAAAATATTATTTTAATTGCCAATTTCTATTTAATAAACAAAAAGTAATGAATTTAAAATCTTTTTTATTTATTTTAACTATATTATTTTAAAATGTTGGCCTTGAGCAGTGAAATCAAAAATTTGCCATGACATTAGATCCTTCTATTTGTCTGTTTTCGGAACATAAACCTTTGGAGTAGGTCAATTAACTTCGAATTTGAACATTATTATTTTCAGTTTTGAATTTTGTTTATGGGCCAAGCATGTGTTTGTTTTTTGTTTTACTCCTCAATTTAAAAAAATACTCCCCAAAATGACAGAAAAATACTACTCTTGACATTTTTAAAACGACAGCACTGGATGCCAGCCGTAGATATGTAGTATGTGTCTTTTGCGGTTGTCTCTTAACGGTTGCTGTTTTGTGCTGCGGCAGATAATGTCATTTTAATTGTTTGTCCCAAAAAATCAAGGCAGGGTTTGGATTTGTGAGCATGCGATCGCCTCGCCATCACCATCACCATCACCATCGTCATCTTGGTCGTCATCGTCATTGTCTTGGGGCGTTGACGACTTCGCTGTATGTGGAAAGATAGATGCGTGGCGTGAGACAAATGATTCGCTGTGATGATGAAGGAGTTTCTGGTGCAGAGCCAGATCCAGAGCCAAAGCAGAGCACAAAGGAGACTTTGTGATTAAGATCCTGCATGATGTTGGGGGTAATTTTGAAGTTTTGTCCCGAAAATGGTCGGGCGGGCGGAGACTCTCATTAAATGTGTCATTATCGACCCCAAAATAGCCACGAGATCCTAATTACACTGGAATGCAAGTTTCAAGCTATATATGTATGTATATATATTTTAAAAAAGACTAAGAATGTAGGAAGGTAGAATATAAGTGCCTCAAGAAGGCTTTAATTTATGTTGATGGTGATAAATGCTTTCAGGAGTAAAACATTAAATACATACATGAGCTAGGCACAGCACAAGATAGTTGTAATGTGGAATATTATGAACTTAATTATATGACAATGGACATTAATAAAATAAAATTAAAATAGAGACAGGGATGCAGCCCACGCACTAATAACTTACCCTTCATTTTACAAAATATTAATATCAACTTTTGCGTAAGACAAAAAAGTTTGAAAGCAATATTTATCTTTGTTCTCCAATTACTTGAGTCGAAAACCGTTTATGATCAGGTTTTAGTTGTTTTTGTAGGTTTTCGTTTTTTGTAAAAAAAACAGTTGTTGTTGGATATTTCTTAAAAAAAATCTACAAGTTAACAACAATATTTCGCATATGATAACATAAGTTCATTTCAATATCTGCTTTTGTTTTCAAATTATTTTAGTCGAAAACTTTAACAACAAAATTTTGTGTATTAATTTTGAAGTCAAGATATTCGAGTCGAAAATCATTTTTTTATTTTAAGTTGTATTTTTTTAAATTTGTATTTTTTTTTGTAAAAAAAAAATTACCTGCTATTCTTTGACGTATACAAATATTTTGAAGGTGATATAATTTTTTGTTTGCTAAATAAATATGATAAATATTTCTTTCAGATAGTTGAAACAAAAAACTCAACCACTTAATTTTTTTGAAAGTCCTTTTTACATGTTTTGTTGCTATTATCTGTAAGAAAGAGAAGTCGATATCTTTGCTGTTTCTTGAGATATGGTCAACGAAAACAATTGTCCCGAAAGAATAAAATGCACGACTGGGTCGCACGAACTTGCTCCTGTATGCAAAGAGTCTGTTTAAAAAAGCACCTATATAAGATTTAAAATTATACCTTTAAAACAAGTTTGTCTTCAAAGATTTAAATGCTATTCGATTTGTCAAAAAAAACCGCGCGATTCATCCCAAGACACAACTCATCCTAGGACAACTCATCCCGGAAATGAATTGGTATTTACAATAGTTATAGTTATAAACAATACATACATATGTACCAAATGCATTTTTTAATTTGGATAAAAGATAGTAATCAGCCCTATCATGAATTCCATTGTAGTCGGAATTTTTACGAATCCCGAAAAACTGTATCATGAAATCCGTTCGTAATGCAAAATTGTATGAGATTTTCCACTACGAACGGATTTCATGATACAGTTTTTCGGGATTCGTAAAAATTTCCGATTACGATGGAATTCATGATAGGGCTGAATATAATAAAAGTTTTGTCAATGTAATGCGCTCTTTCGGGCTCACGCACAGGATTTGATCTGGTGAGATGGGAGGGGATTACATTTAATGCAGTTAAAATAATTAAAAAAAAAAAACTATTTTAAGATTCAAAACTTTACCTGAAAAATAAGTTTGTCTTCAAAAATTTAGATGCCATTTTATAAATCAAAAACCCTTGATTTTTCAAAAATTTTTTTTGAAAATCGTTAGAGCGGTTTTTTTTTAAATTAATTTTTTATATATAAAATTTTTAAATTTTGTTCTAAAAATATTTTTGGTATGCAGTTGTTTAGTGATTGTAAATATACGCTCTACATTTGAATTTCGTAAAAAAATGTTGACCCGTTTTTGAGATATAGAATTTTGAAAAAAAAAATTCAATATTTTTTTACAAATCCAAACAAAAAAAAATTTCACTTTTGATAATCAAATATTGTTAAGGCAATATAAGAGCTCATTCAGAAAAAAAATTATTGAAATCGGTTGATAAGTTGCTGAGAAAATTAAGAAACAAAATAACGGTTCTATGAGCGGTACCTTTCCTGAGCAATACAAAAATATGTTTTTCTTATGAAAAGAAGCCAAGTTTAAAAATAAAATTTTAGAGAAAATTTAAAAAAAATCTATCGGTTTGTTTTTAAGAAAATTCGAATTTTCGTTTTTTGACCAAAAAAATTGTATGGGGGCCACTGTTAGTTTTGGTCTTAAAAAAAAAATGAAAAAAACGCCTAACGCGAATCTGCTGAAAACCTTAACTTCCAAGTTTGAACTCAATCGACCCAATGGTTTAGGCTGTAGGAGCGTGGACGACTTCTCTACCATCGTAATATCATTATTGATTAAAATCTCGAGTTCGAAATTTTGCACGAATGCAAAACTTGCCATATATGTAGTTCCTATATGTCGCAAGTAAAAAACGTACGTACACACGCAAAAACAGATTCTAGAGACCTTAAAATGGCGAGAAATGTCAACATTTTTAATTCGACAAATGGGAGTGATTTAAAAAAACTTCCTATAGGAAGTTAACAAAAATTGTCTGCGTTTTTTTTTTTATAATAAGCACACACTCAAGGGGTTATTACTACCCTTATTATGCAGTGGCACAGTGTGAGCACTAGGAAGAGGAGAGAGGGTTTAAAAGGAGATGTCGGTGCACATTGGTTTTGAATTCCTGAATATTGCAATGACAAGGAAAGACAGAGTGTGGTAAGGCTTCCACATTCGCGCAGTACGGCTAAAGAACGAATCTCTGTATTTGACAGTACGGCCGAAGTTGGGCTCAAGGGTATGCTGATGACTGATGAGCATTCCTAGAAGCGCGAGTTTTACGGTTGAACTGTTTAAGGTGAGGAATGCACCTGGCTATTTCACTAGAGCATAAGCCGTTAAAATAACGGTAAAAAAGGATCAGACAAGAGTCCTTACGACGATGTTCAAGCGAAGTAAATGAACTTATGATGATATTATCATCTATCAATTTAAATGCTCTACGTTCAATACTATCCAAGAGGCTTAAGTAAGTTGCAGGGGCACCAGCCCAGAGATGGGAGTTATACTCAAGCTTTGGGCGTATATAAGTCTTGTAGATAACAGCCAGATCAGAAGGGGTGAAATATTTCTTGCATCGCCTAAGGAAACCCAAACACCTTGCGGCATTTTTGGCGACATCGCGTATGTGATCATTCCACAAGAGGTGGTTGGTGACACACATACCGAGAATATCGAGGTGTTCAGTCTCATTGATGCAAGTTCCATCCATGGATAATGGCAATGGGGGTATATCTCGCTTTAACGATACAAGACAGCATTGCGTTTTCGGAGCATTAAATTCCACGCGGTTTTTTAATCCCCATTGAACAATGCTGTTTAGGTCGGAATTTAATGAGCTTATCATATTTTGTCGTTGCAGTTCCACATCCGAAGAAGAGGGATGTGAGTCTGAAAACGAATATGAAAAGCTTAGAGTACTATCGTCAGCGAAACAACGTATTGGATTAGAAGTTGCAGACAGGAGATCATTAATAAAAATGAGAAAGAGTGTTGGAGATAGAACAGAGCCCTGGGGCACACCAGCATTTATTTTGTGGTTTTTAGACTTGAACCCATCCAAAGTAATTACTAATCCAATGAAGCAGGGATTGGTGAAAACCGAAAGCACGCATTTTCGATAAGAGGGCCAAGCCTGATGCCAAACCCTATGAAATGCTTTTGAAATATCAAGTGCAATAATCTTACTTTCTCCAAAGCGATGTAAAGATTTGTTCCACTGTTCGGTGAGATGAACCATGAGATCACCAGTGAACCTATTACTGCGAAAGTCGTACTGCCGGTTATTAAGAAGCTTTCGATCTTCGAGATATTTCTTAAGCTTTAATTTTAAATGATTGGTGATAACATGGTGAACCCATTTATACAAAACATTTTGTTTTATGTTACTGTTATACAAAAAATAATTAAGTTAAATAAGGCAACTCAGTAAATTAATTAATAATAAAAAATGTATGTTTAAAAATCTTTAGTTTTACGTAACTTTAATCCTGAATTCAAATCCGTAATTCCATTTTTTCAATTTATTATTGGCTTAAACTTTGATATTTATTGCACGATTCAGAATATCTTGAAGCTTTAGAAAAGTTTTATATAAAAAATGTACGTAAGTCGGATGAAGTCTCTTTCTTTATAAACTTCGAAACAATTTGAGGAAAAGATACAAAAATAGTACGAAAATATTGTTTGGACAAAAAGGGCTTAAAGGAAATCTAACCATTCTAAATTAAAAAAAAAAGTTAAATAATACACCTATTGCTTTAAGTTTTATCATAACTACTTTCAACGGAATCAGGATCAGGACAGAATCAGGTAATAAATACAATTATACAAGGTTATCCATTTTGCTGTTTTAAGAGTAAACGTTAATAAAACACATATAAAATATTTTTGTTCATGATATTTCTTTTTTGTTATAAAGTTTGAACATTGACAATATATGTAAAACACTACATCATTTAAATGACCACCAAGCGGATTGTTGCAAGTATCGATTCTTTTAAGGAAATTTTCGACCGCTTTTTGACACATATTAGGGGGTAGTTTAGCCATAACTTGACGAATGTTGGTTTTTAAGTTCTCAAGAGTTAAAAGTTTATCTGCATAAACACGGTCTTTCGCGTAGCTCCACAAAAAAAGTCCAGCATTGTCAAATCGCATGATCTCGGTGGCCAATTAATATCGCCACGACGAGAAATTACGCGGCCAGAAAATGTCTCCTACAATAAAGCCATATTAGCTCGATTTGTGTGGCATGTGGCACCGTCTAGTCGTCTTGTTGAAACCACTTATCCTCCAAGACGTATTGTTTAATAGGGGGCAAAAAAAAGTCGTTTATCATAAGACCAAAACGCTCCGAATTGACGGTGACAGTCGTTCCATCGTCGTTTTCGAAGAAGTAAGGCCCAATTAAACCTCCGGACAAAAGAGGCACCAAGCAGTGACTTTTTGTGGATGTAGTGGCCTCTCTTTCATTTTGTTCGAAAAATCGCCGTCCACCGCCTGTTGTTCAAGTACTCATTCTACGTTTATACGACATTGTGAATGGTCAGCTGGCTTTAGTTGTTGTGTGATATGGACTTTATATGAATTTAGGTGTAGATCCAAATGCAAAATACGCCATAATGTGCCGTAAGATAGTCCTAATTCCTGAGAACAATGAGTAATCGAGACATTCGGGTCTTCGGCAACACTTTCACTTACAGCAGCAATATTTTCAGTGGTACGAGCGAAACAATGATACACAGGCCTGACAATATCTTTAACCAATCCAGTGTCTTCAAATTTCTTCACAATTTTGCCAATTGCTTGCGTAGTTGAACGATTATGTAAACCATAATCTCCTCTTAAAGCACGATAAGTGGCTGTGGCAGAATCACCATTTTCGTAGTAAGTTTTAACAATTTGTATGCGTTGTGTAATAGTTAAGCTATCCGGTTTTGTAAATGACGGACTTTCAACTGAAAAACAAACTGGTTTAACAACTTACTTTGGTAGATGTCGAATTCCAGCCCTATACTTTTGAAACCGCAAAATGGATTATACGTTACAGTAGAACATAGTTCGGAGCTCAGCTCTTTTGTTTTCATGAATTTAATTGTACTCAAAATTGTTTATATTCCTGCGATTACCCTTCGACAATCACATGGTGACAAATCCGGTTATCTACATCTCCTCGCATAAAACAAGACGTCCAGGAAATGTTTCTCTTAAAAAATGTATGCAAACCTCATCCGTCTGCCGTAGTCGTTTTGCTGCAATTCTTAGACAACCATCATCTTGTATGAATGAAAATGCAAATCAAAGTGCAAAATTCACTAAATTGATAAGCGGACATTGAGCCTGAGCGTGGCATACAGCTGAACGGGGCTAGATTTAACTACTTGACGCACATTTTCAATATTTTCTGTAGTAGCGTGCTTTCAATTATCAGAAAACTTGAAAATTTAAGAATGTTTGGAAAATATGTCAGGTACCTTGCCATTAAAATCAAGTCATGTTTCAAATCATCAACGCCTAAAAGTAGGCATTATTTTACTCTAAAAATATTAATCTTGTAATATTTTTGTTTATCGCACACTAGCAAACCCGGCGAACTCCGTTTCGCCACCAGGAACGCAAGGTGAACCGGAAATTGCAATCGTTTGAAGTTAAACGGAAAATCAGTCGGAATCATTGGTATTCGAGGAATACATAGATTTTCACCTATGTACGTACTTTCCGTTAATAATGGTTGCCTCAGTCAAATTCGGCATAAGTCTTTTCACCGCAAGTCGAGTACCGTTGCAAAGTCGCGGTGGATTCAAATTACGCGATATCATAATAACTGAGTTCCAAGTTGTGTGGTGGAAATCCTGGTAACTCCAGAAAATTCAAAAACTCCGTTGGATAATTTACAACATTTGTTATGGAATCAACGGATTTGTATGTCACCAAATCGCCAGCGATTTTTGATTGAATGGTGAAATTCAGTGCGTATACTGTACATCATTATTCTTTGCGGCGAGAATTGCTCGTTGACTTAACCAAGTATAATTCTGATAATTCTCACTAATGTTTGGGAAAACATTTTCAATAAGAGCTAATTAAGAGTCTACAAATCGGCAGAAGTCGTTGGTAAGAGTAATTAATCCAGTTGTCGCTTCAACTGGCACTTTTCCATTTCCAACAGCTAACAATTGTTTGGAAAATTGTGCAGCACTTTGATCATGTTGAAGTTGAACTCGCATTTTAGTGTTTAGCGATAATCTTTTTACGTTATTCCACAAAAGTGATGACTTCAGGCAAGCATTCAATTCATCTGCATGCGTTCCACGGGGAATTACTGGCAACGTCTTCCTGAAATCGCCTGCCAACAATATCATCAAGCCGCCAAAGATGTTGTTACGAGTACTTCGTCGAAGATCCTTCAGTGTGAAGTTAAGTGCGTCAAGTGATTTCTTATGTGCCATTGTGCACTCATCCCAAACAATGAGCTTGCATTGCATTAACAATTTTCCCATTGCACTGGATCTGGAAATATTGCATGTTGGAGTATCAAATGTGTTTAAGTTGAGTGGAAACTTAAGCGCAGAATGTGCAGTACGACCGCCATCTAGAAGAGTTGCCGCAATTCCAGATGATGCTAACGCCAAAGCTATGTCACATCTTGATCGAATAGTGGCCAAAATCAATGAACTGACAAATGTTTTCACTGTTCCTCCAGGTGATCCAGGAAGAATAGACCACCAGTATTATTGTCCACCGCTTGCATTAATGTTTCGTATACTTCTTTTTGCTGTTCATTCCGAAACGGCACATTATTTCGAACGAATTCCTGCAATGTATCAACATTGTATTGTAGCTCTCGATTTAATTCTTGGTTCAATGCATCGTGCATCGATCGATTTGGCGCAATCATTCCTACTTCAATTAGTAGCTTGTTTGCAATAGTCAAGCATTGATCCTCAATCAGAATCATTCCGTCATTATAGATTGCATACGTTATTTGAAGTCGATATCTCTGACGTTCCCAAAAGTAAGCTTTGGTTTAGAATATACGCCCTTGAAACATCAAAAAATTTTCAATTCCAGAAATCGGAAGCTAAGCGGAGTTCACCGCTTTTCTGTTGAATTTTTTCCTGATATTTGTCTGCTTTAAACCTCACGGAGCCTGAGACCTTTCCAACGAATGCAAAACTGCGGAAATCGGTTCGTGCGTTCTGGAGTTATAGCGTCAGGAAGGAAAACCCGACTCACGAACCCGAAAACACTTAAACTTCATTAGTCAATACCCCTGTATGTATGTATGTAAGAATAAAGGCCGACAAACTCAGATGTTAAAGTTTGTAACGGATTTAGCTGGACTTATATATCTTTTACTTTACCGGATTGCTCTGAAGTCCACAGGATCCCTCTAAAACAATCGCGGACAGATAATAAGCGTTCAGATCGATGTAGTACGGTTTGGAATGCTTGCAATGGCCTAGCTCGTCGTTGGGGTGGGATCTTGTACTAATCGCTGAACAACCGCACATATTATACATGCCGACTCGAAAGAATAAAAAAAACTTTCTAAATGTAATTTAACTTTTGTTTGGAAATAATAACTTGATCTTTATTGGAAACCCCAAAGGTGTTTTGTAGGGTTCCGAGTGTTGCCCTCCCCTGGTCTCATTTCTTATAACAAAAGAAAACAAAACAACTCAAAATTATCGAGCCACTCAATTAATTTTTCGATAACCCTAATGTTTATGAATGTATTTTAATACAATTCACTAATAGTTAAATCACCTTCGTACGGCAGCATCACATCCCTTAGCCCTCAGCACTAATAAAAAAAACTACTTCCTGTTCATAATAAGGATCTCAATCAGAGACAATAAAAAGCTTAATTTTCATGTTAAATTCAAAATATAATTCTTGGATAAGATTTTATAATCACTCTTGGTTTTATTTAATATTAGATTTCATAAAAAAAAATTGTTATATAATTAATATATTAATCATTTAAATTTATTTATTAATGTTGTCGTATGAAAACAAAATAGCTCATAGAAAATCGAAGAAAGAAAAATAAAACAAAATGTTCCAATTTCATATTGGTCTTTGGAACTTTCATACATAATTAGTAAAAAAAATTGAGGTAGGTCAAGATCTAGGCAAATTTGAGCTAGAGTAAAAAAAACTGTCATGCGATATGATCACTTTCTGTTAAGGTATTGCACTCGAAATTTCTCTTACACTTTTTTCACTCACACTCGCTTTAAATTTAAAAGAGTAAATTTTCTTTTCTTAATTTATTTTCTTTTGGATTTCATTGGAAATTTTCTTGGAACTTGGAATTTGTATTTTATAGATGCATTTATCTGGTTCGTTCAATTTTAAAATATATAAGGTTTTTAAAACTTAAAATGAAGACTTACCGACATCCTGAAGTTGATGTGCACAACAGCTTTTTGATGTCACTCGTATATTCTCTTCTCTTTGTTTCTTTTATACTTAAGCTGTGAACAATTTATTTATTTTAATCTTGAACGAATTTTTTCACGATTAGGCTGCGTCATTACAATTTTAAATACTTTGTTTTAATTTCTTTTCTTTCTCTCTATTTTTCTTTCACTGTACACTTTTATTAATTAATATAAACTTTTCAATAAAAAAAAACTTTAAACAATACTTTAACTTATCCTTTTAATTTTCCTTTTTAATTCATTTTCTTGCTTTTGTTTTTCTGTTTCCTCTTCTATTAACTTTTCTCTTTTTTTTTGTAAACTTTAATAATTACAATTACATGTTTTCTTGTATTTTAATTTTACCACTTTTTAGATTGGGATTATGGCTGAGTTTGATTTGTATGTAGCATGTTGGTTTCTAGATTTTGTTTTCGGGAATATAACCCGGTCAAATTCCGACACTGACTGATTGTTCAGATTTCCTTAGTGAAAGTTCTTGATCAGGAGCGATGTGGACAGTAAGACTCTCCACAAAGCTCCGTTGATGAGTCTCCAGAATCTCGCTTGCTTTGAGATTATGTCTAAGAAGACAGAAGTTAAGAACAAAATTCTATAAGCAAATTTTATAAGAATTTTTAATTTACTCGTAGGCGATTATGAATTACCTGATTGAGCTTTTATTAGCAATTTTCGTACTTCCTTGTTGGAAGATTTTCGGTATTTTGGTTTCAAATACTTGATGCCAAATAAATTATGAAAATCCTAAGTTTATTTAAGTAAAACTAAGGAAATTCTTAATTTTCTTTTCTGGGAGATTTCACGGTTGTTAGGAAAGATGATGATGACTTTTGTTAAGTCTCTAATATATATATATAGATAGAAAAAGAAGGTTGTAGGATCGAAAATCAATAGATTCCAAGGCAGGAGAAAAATGTACCTTGGATATGGATCGGTCTGAAGCTGGAGATGAAAAGAACGATTCGCGGAAATTATGTCTGCTTTCAGACAAAAAAGGAAATGCGAACGTATTCGAAATTGTGAAAACAATGTTCGAATATTAGGTAACTTGTTAACTTGGTGTACGGAATTCCGGATAGACGGAAAAGT
This sequence comes from Eupeodes latifasciatus, assembly GCA_920104205.1. Taxonomy (NCBI): domain Eukaryota; kingdom Metazoa; phylum Arthropoda; class Insecta; order Diptera; family Syrphidae; genus Eupeodes; species Eupeodes latifasciatus. Next base: position 78,597,235 of record OV049926.1, read on the forward strand.
ACTCTACAAAATTGCAAAGTGGTTTCAAGGTGGCCTACAAGTTTTATAAAAGAAAGTATTAAAAACGAACGAGAACAGAATTTAGATATGTAAGGTTAAGAGGTTCTAACTCAGAACCCCAAATTGGTAGTAAGAAGGAATTCTTGAAAGACCAGGCCCTATTTCATTAACATTGACAGGTGACAATTCTACAAATTTTTCACACTTATGTGACAAGTTTTCATTGCATAACGTATTGACAGGTGACATATTTGTCAGTTAAATACAACGACAATTTTGTCGTGACAATTTTGTCATTGTCAAAGTATGACAATTTTGTCGTGAGCATTATCATCATCCATCATTTGAAAGTGTGCATGTTCACTTTCCAAAACAATTTTTCAAGTTATGCAGTACTGTACAAGTCAAAATAACCTTGCATGTAGTTGCTGGTGAGAATCTCAAATAGTTAAGTCAAGGACATTTTTCCTTCAGAATGCCCAATGAATTTTCTACAAGCCTCCTCGTTTTCTTATGAGCCCTCAAAAATCTTAATAATGCTTCAGATTGCTCACCCTGTCCATCAGCAACTACATAGTACTGAGCTCCACTTCCAAGCCAGTGTAAAGCACATAAAATTTGGGTCTTAGCATCAAGAGCATGGTTTCTTTTTGTGGTATGCTGGAGGTGCAGACCGGTTTTTAACAAAATATATTCTGCTGTTGTTTTGCAGACGCGAAATTTTTCCTTAAATTGATAATCACTTAGTGAAACGAAATCATTGTTTATCCTTTGTCTAAAAACTCGAGGGTGGCGTACCTCGCTTTCGTTGTCACTTTCACTTGAAAACATTATATCAAAATAAAATTGTCACCTTACGACCGAAACTCAATTGCCTGTCACAATTGTCAACTATATACTGACAAAATTGTAATTTGTACTGTTTTTTCTGTTTCATAAAAAAATTGTCACTACAAATTTGTCGGGGAATTTGTGACAATTTTCAAAAAAATCCCTGACAATTCATTGTCATGACAATTTTTTTATGATCTGAAATCTTGACAACTTTGTAAAATTGTCAGGGAATTTTACAAAGTTGTCAATTTTTTTATGGGACCGAATTTATACAATTGTCAGGTTTGTCATTTACAAATTGTCACCTGTCGCACCTGTCAATATTTATGAAATAGGGCCCAGGACAGGACTCTTAAATTTGTACAATTACTTAATGTCACCATAATATTAAAATACATTTTTAATCTTTTAGTTGACACTATTAACTATCATCTGTCAAGTAGCCTCAATTGTATATCGTATGTTAGTGAAAATACCTTTCTTCGAACTCAAACTTCCTTTAAAACAAATTGTCCCCAGGACAACATCCAAACCAAAACTAATATGTCGTGCGTGAGATAAGAACTCTTTATGCCATCATTGAAATATCTAAGAAAAAGCACTTTAATCTAGTGTAATTTTCTAGCAATATACATATATATTTGTATGGATGTATGTACGGTACGTATGACGGTATTTGTATCATGGCTTGAATGTAGATAAACTATAACATCCCATCTATTTCTATATATACATACAGTTGCAGTCGTGTCGTTGGCCCATTATATGCGATACATCCTAGAGCCATCCCGCAACTACTTGATCAGATAATTCCATCATGGATAAACTGAAAAGCCAATTTAGAGTCCAAGCCAGAACTCACCATCACCGACTGCATCACCATGTCGCATGTCGCGCAATGTGCTTCCCACTGGCCCGCGTCCACCACGTAAATAACATCAACGCCCCTAAAAATTGTATCTGATTTAATATGTTTTTTTCTGTTCCCTATAGAAATAGTTTAGTGTCCAGAGGATCACTCTCTGTTTACCCAGAACCTAACCTGGGGTTAGAGAATATTGCACATCGAGGAAGATGAGACACACTGGACTCTAGAATGACTACTTTCTGGGATAATCATTGTGAGTCTTCTCTTCCCAGAGGGCGATCTTCGGGGGAGAATTCGAGTATGTCTTTTTTTGTTTCTTAGGTCTGTGCAAAGATGTGATGCCACATTGGGACATTGCCCTGAGATTGATTCCTGATTCTTGCTGGTGCTTTACTAGGAACGATTATAGACTTGCTATGTATATACATACATATAAGAGTGTATGTGGGGGATATTGTGCGCGCAAAATAGAATATGCGTTCCAGTAAAGTAGCAGCATCGCATCATGGAGCAGGAGCAAGCCAGTCAAGGCATTCGGTCTTTCTCTATACACTTCCCATTATAAATGGGGACGGGAGTATGAAATTACACGAAACTATGCGATTCTGCAGCCCGATTTAAGTTGACTCTAATTACAGAGTGCGGGCACTCGATCCGCGGTGGCGGTATGCAGTAGGATTTCACATATACTACACTCAAGACATCAGCGGTATATAAATATAATATAGGTATAGGCCTTGATGATGGTTGGTTTTGGTTTAACTTAACCACTCGCTATGGCATTCGGAAGCTTCAACATTCTTTGGATTATTATGGTCATTCGAGTGAAGAGACAGAGAGAGAGGAAGGCGAAAACTGAACAGAATTAGTCGTGCTCTGACATGCCCCCAAAACCTATATCATATCCAATTTATGCTCCTCGGATGATATTAGGTTTAGGTTTAATGATTTTTTTCTCTGTATTCTATGAAAAAGGTGGAGACTTACAGTGAGTAAAACAAGAAAAATAATTGTAGTGACAGAAAGTTAGAACCGTCCTTGACTTATTACACATATTTTTTAACGTCTGAAGAAGTTGTAATAAGTTAGAACTATTTTCAAAACAAAAGGTTGCGTTCGTTGGTCCATTATTGTTTTCTTCAAATATCATTACTTAACTAGCATTAACATTAACATTAACATTAACATTAACATTAACATTAACATTAACATTAACATTAACATTAACATTAACATTAACATTAACATTAACATTAACATTAACATTAACATTAACATTAACATTAACATTAACATTAACATTAACATTAACATTAACATTAACATTAACATTAACATTAACATTAACATTAACATTAACATTAACATTAACATTAACATTAACATTAACATTAACATTAACATTAACATTAACATTAACATTAACATTAACATTAACATTAACATTAACATTAACATTAACATTAACATTAACATTAACATTAACATTAACATTAACATTAACATTAACATTAACATTAACATTAACATTAACATTAACATTAACATTAACATTAACATTAACATTAACATTAACATTAACATTAACATTAACATTAACATTAACATTAACATTAACATTAACATTAACATTAACATTAACATTAACATTAACATTAACATTAACATTAACATTAACATTAACATTAACATTAACATTAACATTAACATTAACATTAACATTAACATTAACATTAACATTAACATTAACATTAACATTAACATTAACATTAACATTAACATTAACATTAACATTAACATTAACATTAACATTAACATTAACATTAACATTAACATTAACATTAACATTAACATTAACATTAACATTAACATTAACATTAACATTAACATTAACATTAACATTAACATTAACATTAACATTAACATTAACATTAACATTAACATTAACATTAACATTAACATTAACATTAACATTAACATTAACATTAACATTAACATTAACATTAACATTAACATTAACATTAACATTAACATTAACATTAACATTAACATTAACATTAACATTAACATTAACATTAACATTAACATTAACATTAACATTAACATTAACATTAACATTAACATTAACATTAACATTAACATTAACATTAACATTAACATTAACATTAACATTAACATTAACATTAACATTAACATTAACATTAACATTAACATTAACATTAACATTAACATTAACATTAACATTAACATTAACATTAACATTAACATTAACATTAACATTAACATTAACATTAACATTAACATTAACATTAACATTAACATTAACATTAACATTAACATTAACATTAACATTAACATTAACATTAACATTAACATTAACATTAACATTAACATTAACATTAACATTAACATTAACATTAACATTAACATTAACATTAACATTAACATTAACATTAACATTAACATTAACATTAACATTAACATTAACATTAACATTAACATTAACATTAACATTAACATTAACATTAACATTAACATTAACATTAACATTAACATTAACATTAACATTAACATTAACATTAACATTAACATTAACATTAACATTAACATTAACATTAACATTAACATTAACATTAACATTAACATTAACATTAACATTAACATTAACATTAACATTAACATTAACATTAACATTAACATTAACATTAACATTAACATTAACATTAACATTAACATTAACATTAACATTAACATTAACATTAACATTAACATTAACATTAACATTAACATTAACATTAACATTAACATTAACATTAACATTAACATTAACATTAACATTAACATTAACATTAACATTAACATTAACATTAACATTAACATTAACATTAACATTAACATTAACATTAACATTAACATTAACATTAACATTAACATTAACATTAACATTAACATTAACATTAACATTAACATTAACATTAACATTAACATTAACATTAACATTAACATTAACATTAACATTAACATTAACATTAACATTAACATTAACATTAACATTAACATTAACATTAACATTAACATTAACATTAACATTAACATTAACATTAACATTAACATTAACATTAACATTAACATTAACATTAACATTAACATTAACATTAACATTAACATTAACATTAACATTAACATTAACATTAACATTAACATTAACATTAACATTAACATTAACATTAACATTAACATTAACATTAACATTAACATTAACATTAACATTAACATTAACATTAACATTAACATTAACATTAACATTAACATTAACATTAACATTAACATTAACATTAACATTAACATTAACATTAACATTAACATTAACATTAACATTAACATTAACATTAACATTAACATTAACATTAACATTAACATTAACATTAACATTAACATTAACATTAACATTAACATTAACATTAACATTAACATTAACATTAACATTAACATTAACATTAACATTAACATTAACATTAACACAAGCCGAAAGGGATATCTTTTTGTAATTTATTAATTTAACAAAATTACGTATTCGCCTGAGTTTTGCAGCTACATTTGTATGCATCGAAGAGATTCCCAACTTTTTGTTGAAATTTGTCCTTTTATTGTAGTTCATACTGTTACCACTATCATCCTTTGTTGGACGATATGCGTTATGTGCCCACTGATGGTAACACGACAATCTTATACCGTCATGTTATTCTGGATGTCAGATTGGCAGTGCTGCTACACAAGTCCCAGAGCAGATGCAACTAGGCACATAAACGCATGTGAAAAGTAATTTTGTTTAACTCATATTTTTGACTCCATCTTACACCAGCAGAATGATGACCAATCTTCAGCAATCGACAACAACGAGCAAGTCGACGAATATGACGATGATCTCTTCTCCTTAAAGATCATCCCGGGCCATGATGATCGTTTCCATATAGCTATTGAAGTACTGCAGCCAGAATGATAATTGATGGCTCTGCATATCCGCAAACATTCATCTGTGCTATTGAATCCCAAAAAAAAAAATAAAAAACAAAAGAAGAAAGACGAGCGCGACGTCGACGTCGACGACGATTGCTTTCGATAGATGGATGATCGGTGATCATGTGAGAGGGAGGCCTGATCCGCAATGATGAGGAACCGATCACCTACCGCAATTCTCTTCCATGGTACTTTAAAGGAAATAATTGCTCCCGCTTTGGCCAGATAGTCTTCTAGTATAAACTCTTTTGGGTTCAAAATGTTCAGGGCGGATCACAACTAATGACATGATCGTTCGTCCTCGATCCTCACCGGATATACCCCTCTTGTAAAATCGATCGCTGAATTTATCGATGTACACACGGAATGGAACGCTGCTGGCATCGCACCGCATCACATCGCACTGAACTGGAAGCGAGTTCTATATATCGATTCACCTGTTGTTGTGTTAAATTAAAGAAAAATGCCTAATTTTGCGCTGATCGCGCAAACCGTGAACTCTAATCCCTCCAATTGCTGGAGTGCATATTGATTGGATGTCGGGATCGGATAATTGCCATTCGGTCTTGGGGAGTTGTTGTTGTTGTTGGTTGAAAATTTGCAACAGCAGCAACACGATAACACAGCGGCAGCAGCAGAAGCAACCAGAAGTAGAAGTCATGTGATATTGCACTGAATATGGGCGTTAAGGCGCTCCTGCTGTTGCTACTCCAATACTATACTCGTGCAAGAGTGAATAGTCTATAACTCGCGCGAGAAGCAATATCAATATTAAAAAAGGTGCGGGGAAACTTAATCAAGTTTTAAACTTCTGCCTCAACCAGGACCATATATAGAAGAGGGATAAACGTTAAAAAGATAAAGTGTTCCCATATAAAATTTTTGCAGGATTTTACATTGTAATCTTCTGTATATCGTGGTGGATTATACTCTGTTAAGTAGGGGATACTTTCATTTAATATTTTCATAATATACGGTTACAGGTTGCAAGATAGTATATAGACGTTTTTATAAGAATTATTTTGGTAGCAAAAGGTGTTCCGTTTAATTGTTTGTGATCAATTTAAAAAAGGGGTTGTTTTTCATCTTGTTTCCTATTTAAGCTTTCTTGTGAGTGATGCTAATTTTAAGAAGAAATTATGCCCTTAAATAAAATTTTAAAACTTATATTTTTTCTTTTGACGGTATAATTGTCATAAAGAGCTTCGGTTCTGAAATTTCAATGTTTTTTTTTGTAAAATGCAAATTTCTCTTCTCAACATCAGATCCATTTTGGAAGTGACGGAAGATCACATGAATAAGATTTTTCTAAATATCATTTACTCGGCTTAAAGTAAGCGAGAATTTTTTAACAGTTAAACTCATCACCCAAGATATCACCAAAAAGCAAACCAAATAAATATACGTTGATTTAGTTGAGTCTTAAATTTCGATGAGAAATTGAAAAGTGGTCTCTCCATTTATCTCGATCGCTAGCCGACACTATTAAGTTGATCTCCAAGTTTTCGGATGCTCTGGTCTACGCCGCGCCATCTCTCCTCCGTAAGCATGGTCTGCCACGTTGTCACCTACAATAAAATGTACTACAAAGGACGGGGTCTGCCAAGCTTAATATTTGTCACAATATCAGCTTTGAGGTAGATTGCATACAGTTGTTGATTGTAGCGTCTCCGGGAAAGAGGCAGTAGTGCCTTTTACTAAGCACCCAGATTTGGGATCCATTTGTGAGTACTGGCAAGGTTTTTTTGATTTAAAAGCTTTGACAGACTGAAGAAGCCTCTTTCAACTTTGAGCAACCGCCCGAGTATTTCTTCTTTTATGTTGTTATCGGCTACTACAATTGACCCAAGGAATTTGAAGGATTGAACTACTTCAAATTCATGCTCTGCTACCTTGATTTTGTGACCATTGTTCTTCTCGCATTCGACGCCACCATGTACCTTGTTTTTCCTTCGCTTATGTCACGGATTGCTTTCTTCAACGCCACGTTGAAGAATTCCAAACTATCCCCTTGTCGATTTCCATTTTAGATGTTGATTGGTTTGGATAGCAATCCGGATATTTAAACTTGGCTTGTTATATTGGTCATGCTCAACCTACATGGTCATGTCAATTTGTTCGGGTTGCCGAATCCTCTAATAGCTTTGTATTCTTCCCTGGCTATGCTATCGTAGGCGGCCTTTAAGTCTATAAACTGATTCAAGTAGAAATATGTACTAAATTCTTGGCATTTCTCCAACTGCTTAAGGGTAATAATATGTGATCGATTGTTGATTTGCCTGGAATGAAGCCACAGTGATATTTTTTGATGATAGTTTTAGCGTATGGAGCTAATCGATCTTGTAGCATAGATGAGAGCATCTTATAGGAGGTACTCAACAACATGATATCTCTATAGTTGCTGCACGTTGTGACATCTCCTTTCTTATGTACCTTTTCGCCAGTCTTCTGGCTTTTCTTCATGTTTTCATGCGTGCTCTATAGATTCATGAACTGCTTTCAAATTGTTAATCATTTCGGGCTTATCGACATAGACCAGCGACTTCACATATTCCCACGGAAAATATTCAAACTGCGTTAAATCGCACGATCTTGGAGGCCATTTCACGGGTCCGTAACGTTCAACTATATACGGTTACCAAATTCTTCCTTCAATCAATCAATCGTGGCGTGATCTGTGTGACATGTTTTGCTGTTAGACGTTGTGAATCCAAAGCTCCTACGCATCATGGTAGTTCAATTGATGAACGACAAAAGCCACTAATAAAGGCTCTATAGCTGTCACGGTGTGTCAACATACTCTTGATGATTATCATTACTTCAAATACGGCTATTTTGTTTATTGACGTATTCAAGCCAGCTTTATCGCTAACAAAATTCACGCGATACGTTACGTACTTCGAACAGAATCATTATTTTAAGGCTTCAGTCTAAATAAATAAATTAGGTGGCGTAACAGTCCGTAGAAAATAAGAGCCTTACAACTCTCAACCATTCATATGTGTAAGTTTTAAGGGATGGAGGGGACCTACAGTTTTTATGCCAAATCCGAACTGCTAATTTCGTGACAAGAATTAAGTTTGGAGGATTTGTCAATTTCTCGCAAGAGGCAGTACCCGTGAAAAAAAACCTTTAGGTGACACAGGCAGAGATTGAAACCACGACCTCTAGCATTACATAACTACGCACTAACGATGACGCCACGGGCACAGGTTTCAAGTCTATTAACATTAACATGTTAAACAAAACTGAAAATAAATCACTTCGCAACTGACAAAATGGCTGCTTATCAAAATAGTGTTTCCAACTTAAAGCTCTATGCAAAAAAACATCCCGTTTTAATTAGCCATTAATTTCGTTGACGTATGGGACAGACGATACAATAAATATGAGAACTTTTCAAAGATGATTGGAAATGAATTTCTATAGTGATTTATTTGTAACGTGCTGAAATGACAGACTCCTTTAGTAGAGTCCTCAATTTCGATGTAAAGTATAAACATTAACATTAGAAATTCTGTATATATGTATAAGTAATAAAAAACAGGGACATTTGTATCTTTTCATTTCCATCAATCGTCCTTGATGCAAATCAAAGCATATACTAGTGTACTTGTTTTTATTTTGTGCAACAAAACTATGAATCAACCGAAATGCTAATTTCCTACCGAGAATTCATCAATTTTATTGCCTTTGCGATTACAGTACTCTCCATAACTCACTATCCTGACATTATATCTTCTAATACCTTACAATGCATTCAAATCCACATCCACATATCCCCATGCTGTGATATGGATCCTTTTGCAAAAGAAAAAGTTAAAACAAAAACTTAAATAACAAATGGCGAAACAATTCTGGACAAGAACAATTCACCAATTCCGGTTGTTCTCCTCCCCAAGGATTTTTCAAAGAACAAAGGCACACTATTACATTTATACAACAGCAGAAGGTAACATGGTACACCCTCGTTCCCTTAAAACACTCAACCTCCAAAATAATGGCCCTTATACTTAGTCGGCCTCCCTCTATGGCCCATGCCCGGGCTGGGCCGGAATGCCATCGCAACAAATAGAGTAATTTATTTGACTTGCAATTGCAGCAGGTTAATTGCAAATAATCACAACTATTGTGCCCCCTCTGCACTGCAACACAGGAGGAGGGGTTGAAAATGTTTCGAACTGCTTCTTGTTTTCTCTCTGCTGCCGAAAGTATGCTCTTGGTCGCTCCCTCTATCTAGCTAATTTTGTTTGCGGCGCATATTGATCGGTGAACATGGAAAACCTCCAGGGCTCCAAACTCCAGCACACCATCAGTATATATATGTGGAACCCAAATAGTTGGGCTTATCATCGGGCATGTATCTGAAGCGGTTGCAGTTTTCTGACAGAGCGCGTGGAGGTGGAAGTGGATTTTAGGATGGCCCTCACCGAAAAAGCCGGAAGGAAACACCGAATGTGAATCTCATTTTGAGTGAGGAACGACTTTACAACACACTCACACTGGGGTATGCCATCGCCATTGCCATCGCTATCCCCAGCTCCGCATAGAAAGGATAATTTTTGCGACGAGGACGTTCACATGACATCATTGGCTTTAGGTATTATAATATGTGCGGGGTCCTTATGCAACTGGCAATGGCAACTATGCCTACTATCGTCATTGCCCTACCCAGCCCGGCCGGCCCCTTCTGTGAACCCAGTCTTGTTATACTGCTTCTGTTGATGGAATTCAAATACGACGCCGCCGCTGCTGCCGTTATCGGAGTAGAGGGCAATTTTCATTACAAATCCCAATACTATGCCCTCGAGTCAGTGGAAAGGAAGGATAACGTCATGTTAAGGGATGGTGTTCCGTTGCAAGAATACATCGCCGTGCCACGCCGGCCGCCTAGCGCCAGTTGCAGTGTTATCACAGAGTAGAATGTTTCTTTTTCGTTTTGTTTTTGGCCCGAAAACAAATTAATGATCCAACCATACATTTTCGCCGGCCCAAGTTCCGGTGCCAATTTCACAGTTATCCTTATACCTAACTACGTAGCATAGGGTTTTTTTCTGTGATATGGGGCGCCCGCCATACCATCCATGTTGCAAAGTAGGTACAACTGCGAGTTTGTGCAACTAATTTGCGACGTCACAAGTACAGGTACGTGGACGGGACGTATAGGTACGTGTACGTGGCAATTGGTGGCACGAACGCTTTTCGCCAATTTTCCTGTAATTTTTCTGCATGTCACATACATGTAGCTATAAAATATAGAGGCACATATATGATATGTCAGTATCAAAGTATATGTAATGAAAAGTTCTATTAGACGCATTTATATCTGTTTTATTACCCTGAAAACTTTCCGGTGTACTCTACAGTACACAATAAATGTACCTCTTTGAAAGTACGAGTACACTCCGTTTCATTAATTTAAGGACATATAATAAATGTTTGTTTAAATAGGTGTTGCAGTAAGCATTTTTGGTTTGTGGATGGATGTTTGTAATTCTTTTCTTTTTTATTTATTTTTTCGACACAGTTCGACACATCTTTAAAGGACTAAACAATTTAAAATATCTTATAAGTATTATATACATACATCAATGCCCTATTTCATCAAACGCTTTTGACTTTGCAACTTTTCACTTTTATTTTGAAAATTAAGTTTCATCAAACGCAGAATTTTAGTGAAAAGTCTTATCACTTTGCAATTTTTTGGAAACACTTTCCAATATTGATTTGCAGGATTTTTTTTTGTGCAAAGTGAAAAGTGTTTGGTGAAATAGGCCAGAGGTATACACATTAATAGATAATTAAGGTTTTTTCAATAAAAGTTTTATGTTGAATAACTCTCTATTTGTGCAGCTGTCCTTTTTGAAGCTGTCATCATTTGACATTTTACAATAAAAATAAAAAATAATAGGTACACATTTCAATAAAACATTGAAATTAAACAAAATTTATTTTAAAAGTGGTGAACATTTTGCATTCACAATGTTGGAAATTTTCCTAGTTTCCTGGCCGTATTATTTCTCGAAGATGGGTTCACAATTGGAAACAAACCGATATCTTGTGATTTAACACCTATGGACTTCGTTCATTGAGGCCACTTTAAAAATAAAGTATTTCTAAATGCTTAAAAATTGATTCAAGACCTTAAAGATATACATAGATACTAAATTATCGAGGAATGTGCTAATTAGTCATGGAAAATTACGTAAAAATGATGTCTTACTGCAACCATTTGTGTTAGTATTGTTTTCCGTTGTTAATGTCATACTTTTCTCTTTACAATAAAAGAACGTTAATCGAATTCTCTTTAAAAATAACAGTTTTTTAAATCTCAAAACGACATCCTATTGAAAAACTCTGTTATGTAGTATAGATGTAGCTCGAGAGACAATTGGTGGATATTAAGGTTAAGGGTGCCCCCCTTCTTAACCATCCTGATTTTTGGCAAGTTTTTAAATGTATTTCAGAAGCAAATACAAGAAGTCGTCATCGATCGGTCGCTAAGTTGTCGAAAAAGTATATTTCTTCTAGTGTTGTATTTCTTCTTTAAGCCTGATTCGGACGTACAGAGAGAAAGTAAAACATTTCATCCGAAAAGTAATTGGTTTGCTTTTTTAACACCTTTACGGTCCGTCAGACTTTGTATTGCCCTAAAATTTCCTTCATAAACTTAAGAATAATTAAATGCACGACTACGCGTATGTCGCAAATACTTGCTCCTGTGTCCAAAGAGTCTTTTAAAAGCATTACTGAGTTCGTCGCAACAGGAGTTTCTATTATTAGATCATAATATCATCTGCACGGACTTATAAAGCAGGTTTGACGTATTCAAAAATTCTTTAAATCGACAACTCCATTTAAATCGAGTTCAATTGAACTCTGCTAAATCGAATATAGATAAATACCATCCTCTACTTTAAGTTTTTTTTTACTGATACGGCCATTTACTCAAAAATAATAATTCGTGTGACTGTTCATATTCTACTGACTTTCGGAAAGCTAATATTCAGAAGCTTTCTAAACATCTATCTGCTTGTGGTATTTAGACCCTACCAATATTTAATGACGTTGATGTTGGAGTTTCATACTTTTGTAATGTATTGGAATCCAACATAAAATATATCGTTCCTCCTAAAACATCCAAATATTCCACCTTTTTTCATCCATGCTATACGAAAGAGCTTAAAATGCTTCGAGACAAGAGAAACAAGCCTTGAAAAAATCTCATACAAAGAATGCCCCCTAAAGATGTCAAGTATACATACATACATTACCCTGTTTGAAGAGTTCAAATTTCTATCGAATTATTTATATGCCGAATATCTTTTGGAAATCAGTCAATTCAAAAAGAAAATCAAAAGATAATTTAGTGAGTACTCCAGAAATTTGTAACGCGTTTGCTAACAACTCTCAGCAATCTTTCATGGACAATTCCGTAAAAATAGAGGAGAATTTCTTTCTAAACTTGCGAGACTCACCCCAATACTACATTTAATAATGTTTAAATGAAGTTAGACAAAATCTTACATTGATTGACACTTGGACTTACCTAAGGATGATTATTCTTCTCGACCTGATGGAATTTCTCGAATTGTCTTGAAAAACTCAAATCCGTTGATACATCATTCATTTTTCGCATATTTTCGGCCAGTTACATTCCTAAAACATATGAAAGAAGGCATTTATTACACCAGTATTTAAAAATGTAACAAGTCTGGCATTAGTAATTTAATTACAGACCAATCACTAAACTGTCTTGTATTCGCAAATTTTTGAACAAGTTACTTGTGATAGTTTAAATTTGAACTGCAAAAGTGTTATACATATGTAATCAATAACATATACTTTTACATAATTGCTTAAATACACTAGAACTCGGTCTTATCAAGTTAAATTCAATGGAAAATCAGGGTAGTCACTTAGAACCTCTACACTTTATCTTAGTTATCAATGATGTACCCCTTTGTTGACGAAACAGTAACATCTTGATCTATACAGATAATATGCAAATCTGCAGAATTGTATCTAACCCAAATCCATTAAAACAGAGTGTAAGTGCACGTAAAAACACGGCCTAAAGAGTAAGTATTGTATAACAGAAAAACTACTGGTTGCAATTTCGCATTTAATTGCAATGCTTGATGTGATGTTTGGGTTCTTTTTAACTAGATAGAGCCTAGAAGTTACACTTTAGGCAGAGTTTATATTAACTGTATTTATAAAGATAAGAGCCTGAATGCAACTTCATAATATACCAACCTAATGTTTATGTTGTTTAAAAAATAAATTGCTAAAGCAGTAAAATAGAAAAGTTTTTCGCACCGCTTAATTTGTTTTTTTTTATCTAAAAATCATATAGGCATTAGTACGTAATTATAAACAATCAGGCATTTTGAATTGAAATTGGTTTCGGTTCTGGATTTTCTACGAATCGTTTTTCAGAATTAATCGAAATGACACTGCATATACAATTAGACATACACAATAAAAATCAATATTTGACGCCTTGAGGTTTTATGTATGTATGTTTTTTTTTGTTGCACTGACCTTAAGGATATTTTTAATCCAATTAGAGAAATATATATGTAAGTACCTATACTCACTCACCTAAGGTACTTACAAATCTTGAAGATAATTTATAAAGTGTTTTTACTGAAATATATAGTCGAAATGTGGTACTATACTTAAACGATATTAGGCTCAAGGAGATTCGTATAGATACTCGTATTTATGGTTTCGCACAGGATATTGATTTTTAATATCCATATAAAGTTAAGTTGCAATTTTCGTTAAATACTGAATATAAAATAACCCGATATGTTTCTTCAAAATCGAACCCTAATGAACTTATTTCAGTACAAGCCACAGGCTTCAGTTAGGCGCAATTTGACTTATATAATATATACAGAAATTATAGCTTATAGTTGCTAAAAAAAATTAAATTAATACAGGAATATTATAGAAACTATTTATTGATTCAATATTTACGAACTACTTCGATTTTAAACGACCTTAGTTTAACAATTGATTCAGTTCACTTGAATTAAATCTTCACAGTTTGTCGAAGAAGTTTAAACAATATTCTGACTGAGCTTTCGGATTGTTACAGAAGTTTTTAGAGATATGACTTTTTAAAATTCGAAAAAACGCATATATAAGGCTTTTTGAGGCTATATAAATTCTAAAGGAACTTTTTTTCAATAGAATCCGATGGTTTTCCAAATCTATATTTCCTTTCTGCAATATTTAGTTGAAATAATTATAGTATTTCATAAGGTTTTCGAGAAATCTTCATAGTTTGTTAGAGTTCACCTGAAACAAACAATAAATCATTTGTGCTAAAACGGTTTTCAACAAACCGCAAAACAAAACAGGTTGAAAGTAGTTTTTGTTCCTGTTACAAATTCATCGTTTATTTTTATTTTATTATATCGAAAAACAATTTTTCTTATATAAACAAATACAAATTGGATGAATGAAACTAATTTAAAGTCAATATCTTCTATTGTTCACGAGATATCGAGAACCGAACATCAATTTTTACCAATTTTGCGTTCTATTTTGTGTAGATTTTAATTTTTTATGAAAAAACTCACAGTTGGATTTTAAAAAAAAAATTACTAAATGTCGAGAACAATATATTCTGCGAGATAAAATTAATTTGAAGCCAATATTTTTAATTTTTGAAAAGATATTTGAGTCGAAAGTAAATTTGTACTATGTTTTAGTATTGTTTTTTTTAGGTTTTTATTTTTTGTAAAAAAGTGTCAATTCGATTTTTCTCAAATTTTTACCAGATGTCAAAAACGTTATTCTTTATTGCAGAAAATTATTTTGGAAATAAAATGATATCTTGTTCGTAAAATATTCGAGGTGTCAAATTTTTAAAACTGGTTCAAATAGTTGAAATCGAACACGGAGAGAATTGAAAAATCACTAATTGCTAAATTTTAGGTTGCAATTTACGAAAACCCTTTTTTTAGTAAATCAAGACGATTTTATTATAAAATGAATGAGAAAGTTGTAATTCAGCATTCAAATCTTCGTAAAATACATGGTAATTATTATCAAAAGTTATAATTCGAGCTTGTTGAAATGAAAGTAAATTGTAGCAACTGTATAATTCGCAGTTCCTCTATGCAGCTCGGATTATATGGAGTCTCGATTTATTCGGGAAAGTATGCGTCAAGACAAGGTGTAATGGTCATCTTCTGATGAGCCCAACCATTGCATCGGGGTGAAACGCATTGTATGAACACTTATGCTGGTTTATATTTTTCATGATTTTAAATCATATTTATTAGAATAAGTTTATGTTGTAAATCACTAATGAAGATAGTTGATTTTGCAAAAAATTGTTCTTGAATCTCTACATGATTGCTTGAAAATGGAAAGTAAATTAATCTTTAAAAGCTACAATTTGCTGCAGAAACTGTTTCAAATTACGACTCAAAAGTTGCAATTTAAAGATAACTAAGTATCAAAACTGTGACTGCCATTTCCAAACTGCAGAATAACCTGTTTCAAATTACGACTCAAAAGTTGCAATTTAAAGATAACTAAGTATCAAAACTGTGACTGTCATTTGCAAACTGCAGAATAACCTGTTTCAAATTACAACTCAAAAGTTGCAATTTAAAAAAAAGAAGTAGCAAAACATTAGTTGTCATTTGGAAACTAATGTATATTGTCGCAGTCTAAGAAAACAAGGGTTGAAATTTGCCACTTGTGTGTGTAGGTATTTAAAAAAACGAATCATAATCTACAAGAAAACAATTTCGATCTACAAACTCCTGCTGAAATTCACGATAAAAACAAACATTAAATTGATACAAATTGATATCAAATTGCAATTCGCTGTTTGAAATATTTGATTTCCTCGGTCGAATTATTGCTACTCAAATGTAGTGAAATATGATTTTTGAGTGTCAATATCTTCATTTTGCTCATTTTATGAAATTGCAAACAAAAAGCAGCAATTTGCTTATTTCGAAGCCAAGGTCCAAAACTGGATTCATTTTTCGTGAATTGTAGTTTTTTTTCCTGATCTGATCTAAGAATTCTTTCCGTGAAGGTTGGATTTGCAAACAGGACTAAAAATTAACTCAAAAACGTATTTTTCAAATCTATGAAAGCATTTAATACAAGGTTTGATCAAACTTCATAAAGAGTCAAATAAAGACTCATAACTAATGAGAATTTTCAGAAACTAAGTAAGATACTAAAATGATTTAAAATATGTCTATAAGACAGAGATTTGTACTTTGAAAACTCATCATGCAATATTGTATGTGTGTTTTGCTTTAACTTAGCCTTAAAAATAACGGTTTCGGTTGTCTTTACTTACTTACTTACTTACTTAAGGTGGCGCTACAGTCCGGGCGGACCTGGGCCTCAATCAACATGCGTCTCCAGCCAGCTCGGTCCCTAGCTAGCTGTCTCCAGTTTCGCACGCCAAGTTGGTTGAGGTCTTCACCCACCTGCGTGCGCCACCTGAGTCGCGGTTTTCCTCTATTGCGCCGTCCCTCGGGATTGCATTCGAAGACCTTCTGGGCTTGAGCGTTGATGTCCATTCGCTCTATATGACCTAGCCATCTAAGCCGTTGGACTTTAATTCTGTTAACTAGGTCAGTGTCGCTGTACAGCCCGTACAGTTCGTCGTTATATCTTCTCCTCCATTCTCCATCTATGTGTACGGGACCAAAAATCACCCGAAGAATTTTTCTCTCAAAGCATCCTAAGACGTTCTCATCTTTCTTTGACAAGGTCCAGGCTTCAGCGCAATAAATGACAACCGGGATGATGAGTGCCTTATAGATGGTGATTTTAAATGCTCGAGAGAGGACTTTACTACTCAATTACCTTCTAAGTCCAAAGAAGCAGCGATTTGCAAGAGTTATTCTTCGTTTGATTTCAGCGCTGGTGTCGTTGTCTGTGTTAATAGCGGTGCCTAGGTAGACAAAGTCCTTAACTACCTCAAAGTTATAACTGTCCATGGTGACGTTTTGTCCAAGACGTCGTTATTCAATGTCCTTTTTTGATGACAGCATATACTTGGTCTACCCTCATTGACCACTAAACCCGTCTTCTTCGCTTCCGTCGCAATGCTCAAAAACGCTCTACTGACATCACCGTTTGATCTTCCAATTATGTCAATATCATCTGCGTATCCTAGTAATTGGGTGGACCTTTGGAAGATTGTGCCTCTAGTGTTGACGGTTGAGGTTTGTACAATTCTTTCCAGAACGATGTTGAAGAAGTCGCATGACAGTGCATCGCCTTGTCTTAAACCTTTTTTAACATCAAATGCATCAGTGAGATCTTTTCCGACCTTGATAGAGCAGCGTGCATTCTCCATCGTCATTCTGCACAAACGGATAAGTTTGACAGGCATGCCAAAACTAGACATTGATCTGTAGAGCTCTTCCCTATAGACGCTGTCATATGCGGCTTTAAGATCGATAAAGAAATGGTGGGTATCGATTTGAAGTTCCTGGGTTTTTTTCCAAGATCTGCCGTAGTGTGAATATTTGGTCGATAGTGGACTTTGCTGGTCTGAAGCCACACTGATAAGGACCTATCAGGTTGTTGACGAACGGCTTCAGACGTTCACATAATACGGCACAGAGGATCTTGTATGCAATGTTAAGGAGACTGATGCCTCTGTAGTTGGCGCAATTTAGATGCGGATTGTCACAACTCAAACTCAAGACTTTTTGCCTGAGTCTAGTTCCAACAACAAATCCGCACCCAAATAGACGCTGTCTTTGTTCTCGGTAGCAGTCGCCGGACTATACATTGCAGTCTTTTAGTCCGGTCCATCCCATCGCACTTCTTGGATTGCGGTTATATCTGCCTTGCACTAGTTTAGGACTTCCGCTAATTGTTCGGCTGCACGTTGTCTGTTAAGGGACCTAACACTCCACATACAGATCCGAAGTTCGTTGTACTTATTTCGTTTGCTTGGGTTGTCAACAGTGAATCCGTCCGTATCCGAGGCTTGTTGGTGCTTCGCAACTAAGGTATTTTTTACTTGGCCAGGAAATCACCCCGACGGCACAACCCCCAACCTAGAGGGCCAGATCCTTAGCATAACTCCAAGGACGGGGAGCCGGATAAACCGCTCCTTATAGGCCTGGGCTCCGAATATGTCGTAGAAGCCCTATAAGGTGTTCACTAAGTAGTTCAACCTTACTGGAACTGTAGACGCCACGAAGGAGAGGTGCCTTAGTGGAAACGCCTCCCCCCCTCTTTCGTTTGTTGCCCCCAACAACTTTCCACTGGGGTTAGAACCCAATCTCCATCAGTTGAGGTACTAGGCACCCGATGTTCACCGTGGGAGGTGAGAGTAGGAGTTGATAGACAGAGGTGGGTTTTGAGAAAAACTGTTGTCTTTAGCATTTTTAAAGTTGCCTATTTTAAAAACCTGTATGATAGAAAAATTTAAAGGCTAGAATCGAATTTAGGACAACTTAAACCTTTAAAAAAGCTTTGTTTCTGTGAAAAAAAAAAAAAAATAAATTTGTAGACCATTCTCATCATTGAAATAACTATGCTTTTCAAAGACTTAATATTTAAGTTAGCAAAAATTGATATGCAAAACAATACAAATAACAAAAGCTAGTATAATTTGGTCAGCAATGAAAGGTACGAGATATAGGTTGAATACAAATGTTTGATATGTTAGGATGTAGATGGCGAATGCAGACAAATATTTGTTTCAAAAAAGTTGGTACTGGGATGTGTTTTGGAGAGCATTTGTATTTGAGATTTGTATTATGTCAAGACATTTGGAAATATAGCTTCCTTACTATCAAATTTCCTTGATTTCGAAGGATTAAAAAACGTCCAGCAAAATCTGAAGTTTTTCACCAAAAATCCGAAATTGTAGGAATTTTTTTCAGTACAATTGTGATTGTACGGTTTTTGACAATCATCTTTATAAAATTTATTTTGTAGTCAGAGAGTCAACGAGTGGAACTTTTGGATCAATAGTCTAATCGTAATTAATGACCGTACTGGACATTAAAATAAATAAATTAGGTGACGCAACGGTCCGTTGAGAACTAGGGCCTAGTGACTTACAACTCTCATCCATTCCTGTGTGCGAGTACTGTTGTCAGGGATGGAGGGGACCTACAGTTTTAAGCCGAACCCGATGTTTAGATTTCACAGGCAGGGATCGAACCCAAGACAGGCCATCTCACTAACCATCATGCCACGGGTACCACCTGGTACTGGATATTAACTATGTATAATGTGAAAATACCATGTAGACATGAACCATCACAGATATCGACTTTAAACAAATTTTGTTTTTACAGATAATAACATCAAAAGTTGCAGAAAGAAATGTTTAGAGAAATCGAAGCGACAGTTTTTTACGAAAAATAATAACCTAAAAAATATCACTTAAGGTTGATAGAAATTGATTTTCGACTCGATATTGATTTGAAAATAATTTTATATTATAAAAATATTCTTTGTCACAGTTTTTAAATTAAAAAACATTCAATAAACTGTTTTTTTTTTTTAATACAAATCTACAAAAATTAGGACCCAAAATTGGTAAAAACTAATTCTTAACTCGAATAGATCAAATATTACGACTAAAATATCTCAGAAACAAAAACACATAGTGAAATCAAACTTATTTTATCATAGCAAAATATTGTTGTCAACTTAAAGTATTTTTTTTTAGAAAAATCCAATTTTCTACCAATCAAAAACCAAAAACCTACAAAATCAACTAAAAACTCATAAAAATGATAAACGACGTAAATATTTTGAGAACAAAATACACACAATGTTTTTAATAATATTTTGTAAAACTTTTAGAAATATCGACAGACGGGCATATGTAAGTGTGAAGTAATTAGTGTATTTAAAAATAAAGATTCTTACTTACACACTTTTAATAATTTCAACTTATATGACTGTACGAGTTTCAAGTCAATACGATGCTAAAGAAAAGCTGCTAAGTTTAATGAAAATCTACCAAGCCCTAGGAGTGTCACCGTACTGTTAGGTTAAAAGACAATTAGAATAATTTTATTTAAAAACAAAACAACGAAGAAGAGATTCCTCGAGACCAAATCCAAGCATTTTAGACAAGAGATCCTTGTGGCACCCTCTATCATATGCCTAAAAGATTTGTGCCACTGTGCGGTGAGATAAACCTTGAGATCCCCAGATATTGATACAAAAGACTTTATATTGGGTATTTTTTTTTTGCTATTTTCATGTTGGCAATACTGGTTTCGAAAGCTCAATCGTATTTAGTGTTTTGTGTCACTGTCAAACATCTTCAGTTTGTTCTATAACTTAAATAATATGAATCAACAAACAACGCGAGAAAATTATGTTGCAAGCAAATTGGATTTATCAATTGATCTTAAAAAATTAGTCTCATTGAAAGCGAGCGTAGGAACAAAAGACCAAATATTTTTATTGCAGTCGAACATTGAACATTTAATTCGTCGTATGTGAGCACTATAAATCTTTTGTAGCTTATTTAAACTTATTCCGGCTATCCTCAATGGGGTTGAATTTTATTAAAACGAAAACTTACATGTTTGATCGTAATAATCTTTTTACTTCTTCCTTGGGTTTGATAGATTGGGACATAGATACAAACAAATTTCTCATTCCAGAAAGAATTAGGTTTGTAGTCATATCTTCAATGAAATCCAGGTTACTATCGAGGAAGCATAGTGACCAGTTAAAGTCCTGAAAAAGTTGAGTTGGCTCTAATATTGCTACAATGTACAATGGTCTGTTGTGCCTACGACCGGTAATACCCTGACAGCATATTTATTACGATCAGAGTTAAGAAATAAGACATGAGTGTTTCCGGTTTGGCCTGAAACGTCAGGAATCCTAGTTGGTTCGTCAACCAGCTAAACCAGGTTGTTTAATTCAGCAAAAATCTCTTTTATCTTTTGGGGTATGTAATATTTTACACTAAAATCTTCCATTTAAAGTATGTATATGATATGTAAATAATTAAATATGCATCTACAATGTTCTTCATTAAAGGTAAATATATGTTAAAAACAAATATAACTTTATAATGTCTAACGATCTTATAGTTAAACTTGCTTACATCTGTTCTTAATAACAAAAGATACTGCAGAATTCTGTAGCTATATGTAGGTACCTATCTATCTACCCATTAAGTTAATTGCATTTACAGAAAGGACATTATTCTTGTTTATGTTTAGACATCTATATAGTTGTATGCTGTATGTAAATACCGTACCTTCCTTTCTTAATAGTCAACTCGCCCTTAACAAAACTTCCAACTACGAGCATACTCCTTTCAAAACATCTCGATGGTGCACTTCAGAGAAATATCCTTTTGAAAAGACTTTTGACTTTTTTTTTCTTCAATGTAGCCCCAGCATCATCCAATCTCACATTCTACAACTTCAAAGGATTCGCAATTCCTTTTTGTGTAAACTTACAGAGATATACAATAAACAGTATACCTGCAACAAGACTCTTGGCTGCAGGTGCAGAATGCATTTTATGCAACAAAACCACCCAACCAAATAAAGTGCTACTGCGCTCTAGCTTGAGAGACTATTCAAATGTCATCATAGAGTTTGGTTTTCTTTGTGTTGGTAGTTGAATAGATGAGGTTAGGTATATAAGGCCCCCACACACCCTAACTCGAGAGGGACACAGGTGAAAAAGTCACACAATTTGACCATGGGATGGAGCTAGAGGGGTTTGAATATTGAATGTTGATGGTGCAAAGCAGGACTATAATACTCATACCTATACCTCAACGTACCTTCTGACAATAATGTCCCTTTTACGAGAGAGTTCAATGTCCTTCGAGGCGTGGCACTTGGGTGCATTTATTTCTATAGTTAACGGCAAAAAGCTCCACCTACACCAAACACAGGTGCAAATGGACATAAAAATGGCTTCTCCTCGACCAGAGACTACCTGTTTTTCTGTTTTGCTCCTTTTTCTATGTTTTACCTACCTACAGTTATTTGCTAATTGGAAAACGTCATCAAATTGGTCTGACTAAAGTCTGTTTGTGTCTTCATAACTTTAAGTTGATATTTCAAACTTAGATTCATGAAAGATATGTAACTCTATAACCTAACCTATCTAAGATAGATACGTCTTCGGTTAAGGCCCTAGGCTGTGCTCTGGCTTGTAGTTTGAGCTCTTTTCTGGTTTTGTCTACACAACAATCGCACAAATGCAGATAGTTATAGGCAAGTTGGTAGGTAGGTAGGTAGAGGTACTTAATTCAAAACAACTCAGCACCACCGCACTCTGGTGGCCAGTACGAGCAGCCACACCTGTATGAATGAAGTTCGATTGAGAAACTCGCCTCAGCTTTGGCTTACGAGTAGATCTGATTTGTAATGGAGAGCGTATACCCGAACGCAGATTGACTATGGAAACTATATCTTACAGCCCGGGGATAGGATTTCAAAATTTACGTTTTATCGAGATATACCGCGTAGATATTACAATGGGTCAGATGTAGACTTCAATAATGGCAAGGATGATGATGGCAAAGATTATGTCATTCTTGTTTTCTTGTATTTTTTAATTTCTTAGAGTTTCTTTGTAAGTTGCAGTATTATTTGCTCATTTAAAAGTTTCGTGTTCAGTCTATGTTGGTTCATTACATACACAGGTATCTGATGGTACGAGTATATTTGTTTGCGATAGTGACTCTGATGATGGCCGATGAGTCGGATTAGGTGCTATATGAAAGATCTAGAGCAGATGGGCGATGGATGTTGGCGGAATTGAGATACTTTGGCAATAAAATAAATATGTACCTAACCTAATACAACAATTGAAATGGAGAGCAACCTTCGTGATGGATTGAGATTTTTCAAGACGTCCAAGACGAACGATTGACTTAGATTTTGACATATACCAAGACCGACACCGAGTTGAGTTGATGTTGGATTGTTTTTGTAACATTGGGTTATAGTTATATACGAAAAGGGGAGAACAATGCTTAAGGTTATTTATCAAAAGGTTAGCAAAGATCGATGGGCGAAAGATCGAAACTTAGGAAACACGCGTTGTCGCCTCGGGTTATGGAGCTTTGATTTGAATGAGAAAAATTATTAAAAAAACTCATTTGTTTGATCTGTGAAATGTTTTTTTAAATCATGGTCTTAGAATGACGTTTTTAAATATTGCAAGTAAGTATTATAGTTTAAGTATCAAGCTTTGATCTATAATTTTATTGCAAACAATATTAAATACTTTTTATTTTATGTAAACAATCTTTTCTATTTTTAAAAACCTTTTGCTTATTAAAACCTGTACTAAACAATCCCTGATTAAAATAATTTGCACGTAGCTATTTCACTCTCAACTATTACTGTGAACCGTTGATATTAAATGTTACTTACCTAAAAGGCTTGGCTTTTATACCCTGTCTAGCATTATAATCATTTAAATAGAACATGAAAAAGTTCCACATACGCCACCATATACAAACAGTAAGCTTCAAAAAACCTGTTATAATTTTGTCATTTATTAAAAGGATTAAAAATATTTAAAGAATTTAAACACGGATAGCGTTCTCAGTAACGTGTGGAGAATCCATAAGAATTGTAGGTTTTAGATAAGTCCGTTGAGGTACCACATTAAGCTTTATATTATAGCAGTAATATTTCTGTAATTCTAATTTATTATTTTATTAAATTACAAAACAATGTGACCAACCAACTAGACTGGCTAACAAATCACAATACATTGTCTTACTCGAAAATGTTTAGACCGATTTGTGTAATATGAATCAATTTTCGAATTGAATAACAGAAAAATTCATAATGATTTACGTTCATGTAAATCAAACATAAATTTAAAGAGAACAAGGACTTGTTAAGAAAGGATACCCTCAAAATTGCACCACTTGAAAACAATTTTTACGAAAATATTGATACAAATAGTTTAAATTGAAACACCAACTTTCTATTAATACCATATTATATAGGCTATATAAATATTTTTTTTTTTTATAATAAGCGCACACTCAAGGGGATATTACTAAACTTATTATGTAAGGACACAGTGTGAGCACTAGGAAAGGGAGGGAGGGGTTGAAAGGAGGAGTCGGTGCATATTGGTTTTGAATTCCTGAATATTGCAATGACTGGGAAAGACAGAGTGTGGTAAGGAATTTCACATTCGCGTAGTACGGCTAAAGAACGAATCTCTGTACTTGACAGTACGACCGAAGTTGGGCTCGAGGGTATACTGATGAGCATTCATAGAAGCACGATTATTACGGTTGAACTGTTTAAGGGAAGGAATGCAGCTGGCTATTTCACTAGAGCATAAACCGTTAAAATAACGGTAAAAGAGGATGAGACAAGAAACTTTACGACGATGTTCGAACGAAGTGAATGATCCTATGAAGGTATTATCACCAATCAATCTAAATGCTTTACGTTCAATACTGTCAAAGAGGCTTAAAACCGAAAGCACGCATTTTCGATAAGAGAGCCAAGCCTGATGCCAAGCCCTATGAAATGCAATAATCTTACTTTCTCCAAAACGATGTAAAGATTTGCTCCACTGTTCGGTGAGATGAACCATGAGATCACTAGTAGACCTAGCTTGAAAGCCGTGTTGTCGGTCATTAAGAAGCTTTCAATCTTCAAGATATTTTTGGAGCCGATAATTAATTAGCGTTTTCATGGCCTTGGAAAGAAGGGCCGTAAGTGCAATCGGTCGGTAATTAGAGGGTGAGGAGGATTCGCCTTTTTTGGGATGGGCTGAACAAATACCGTTTTGGACAGATGGAATCAGACAAGCCATCAAATTCACGAGACGTTGACACTCTGTCTAAAATGCAAACTTGTATCCATTTGCTCATTAAAAAAATAATTACAGCGCTTTTAAGCAATTTTTGTGTGTGTAGAAATAGACATTTTCACAGTTATTAATAATAAAGGTCATTGAACAGTTAACTGTATGTCTAACTATTCTTGAAATTCTTGATTTAGTTAATTTACAAAATTATTATGCTTCTTCGACCAAAAGGACCCGAGAAATCTATGAATTCATAAGGATAAAACAGAAACACATTATTTATTTTTGAGTATGCAATGTAGAACAAGGTACTTCAGTTTTTTTAATAACAATTGGTATTATTTGGATTCTAGGAGTATATATTTATTTGAGCAAAAATATACGAAATGTACAATTTATTTATTTTATTAACTTTTTACATTTTTAATAAAAGTCTTATAGTTATTAGTTTTCCAATTGGATTGGGGTCAAAATACTGTATGGATCAAAATACTGTATTTAAAATACTGTATCTCAAAATACAGTATTTTGAGATAAAATAAAATACTGTATGTACAAAATACTGCATGATCAAAATGCTGTATCTCAAAATTCTGTATATCAAAATTCTGTATTTCAAAATGCTGTAAATAAGGCTAGAAAATAAAAATCGTTTTGATAATGTAAAAAAGTGCGCACTTTTTTACATTGTCAAAACGATTTTTATTTTTGAAAACAGAATACTTTTTTTTGGAAAACATAACAATAATTCTTCATAAGCATAATGTTCTAATATATGTACTTCCTTTGAACAATAACATGTATAAATATATAAATAAATTAGGAGGCGCAACAGTCTTTTGAGAACTAGGGCCTAGGGCCTAGTGACTAACAACTCTCAACCATTCCTCCGTGCGAGTAATGTTATCAGGGATGGAGGGGACCTACAGTTTCAAGCCGATTCCGAACAGCTAATTTGAGAATTTGTCAATTCCTCGCAAGAGGCAGTACCCATGAAAAAAAACTTTAGATGGCACAGGCAGGGTTTGAACCCAACATATGTACCTATGATAATTCATAAGTCTTTGAAATAATAAAAACAAAAACAATATAAATGGTATCTTCTTTTTAATTTCTCTTTACCATTTTCTTTTTCTTAGTTATTTGTATCTCTCACATTTTTACATGAATTGTTCCTATCATAATCAACAATTGAATAAACATTTGCACCAAACTAATTGAACTGTCAAAACTTCCAGTATTATAATTTATGAATTTATTTATTTATTTATTGGATTCGTTAAACAAACTAACGTTAGAACTTAAGACTAATATTACATATATTCTTAGATTTATAAATTTACAATGCAAAATCAATCAAAAAAAAAAAAAAAAAAAAAAAAATGCTAAACAAATATTGAAAAAATTTACTTTAAATGTTTTACTTTTAAAATCATGGCTTACGGTTACGGAATATACCAAAAAGTAATACTTGTTGTAAACTGAAATCAATTGGTTGAGGGGACTGTTCTTACCATAGTTCGATCTGCTTGATATAGGACGTAAAGGAACTTGTCTTCTAATACTTGAACGGCTATAAATAAAGTTTAATTGTTCCAAAATTGATGGTGATATGACTGACCCATTGATTAATTTTATAATAAAGCGCAGCTGAATGTACTCTCTGTGTTTAGAAAGCGATGGAAGATCTATGAGCGTGAGCCTATGATTGTACGGTGGAAGTTCGAGCCTATTGGACCATGGGAAAAAATGGAGGCAGAAGCGCATGAATCTTCTTTGTACTCCTTCTATTTTGTTTATATGGACTGAATAAAAGGGAGCCCATATTATGCAGCCATATTCCAATATTGGTCTTACAAATGATATATAAAGAAGTTTAAGAATATAAGGGTCGCGAAAATCATGTGAAAACCGTTTTATAAATCCGAGTGTCTTATTTGCTTTTTTAATAATATAGTCATAATGATTTGTAAAAGTTAATTTTGAGTCAAGAATAATACCTGTCAGAGAAAGTAGAGAGTTTAGTCAAATAAGAAGAGTCTAATTGATAATTGAAAGTCAAAACATTTTGTTTGCGTGTAAAACACATTGATTTACATTTGTCTATGTTTAGTAAAAGCTTATTTATAAAACACCATTCGCGAAAACTATTTAGATCATCTTGTAGGAGTAAACAGTCGTCAAGTGAGTCAATACGTTTGAAAATTTTAATGTCATCAGCGTAAATTAAAACAGATGAGTGTTTTATAATAGAAGGTAAGTCGTTAATTTTGATTTGATTTGATTTGATTTTGAGTTGGTATAAAAATATGATGACCGCTCATTCATAAAAACTACGCTGTATGATCTATTATATAAGTACGACGAAACCCAACTAACAAATTTATCGTTAAAGCCTTGGGATTTAAGTTTGGAAGTTAATGTTTTATGGCACAATTTATCAAAGGCCTTACTGAAGTCTGTGAGGACACAGTCAACTTGTTTCCGTTTTTCAAACGAATCTAAACAAAAAGAACTGAAATGAAAGAGGTTAGTAACTGTTGACTTATTTTGAACAAAACCATGTTGACTGTCACAAATTATAGACTTACAATTAAACGATATGACTAGGTATACAAATAATGGACTCAAATAACTTAGGGATGACGGACAGTTTTGCAATGGGACGATAATTTTTTATTTCATTTTTACTACCCTTTTTATGTATCGGTGTTATGTATGAACTCTTCCAAATTTCAGGAAAAACTGAAGATTTGAGCGATTCATTAAAAAGAATATGAAGAGGATAGGATAAATATGATGCGCATTTTTTCAAAATATAAGAAGGTACACCATCTGGACCAGGGCTATAACAAATGTCAAGTTCTGAAGCTTTACGAACGATATCATCTTCAGAGATCCAAAGACTAATTGAATTCAAATGAGGGAAATTTTGTGAGAGGGCCAATAACTCAGGCGTTTGACAGGAGTTCGCTACTTCGAAAGCATCTTTGAAAAAATTTGCAAACATATTTGAAATTTTTTCAGAGTCATGGCTAAGTTCGTTGTTGAAAGACATGCAGTTTGGATACCCGTCAGTATTTCTCTTACTATTAACATAGCTCCAAAAGTTTTTTGGGTTGTTTTTTATGTCAGTTTCGGTATTTAAAATAAAGTCATTATAAAGAATATCTGAATAGTCAATAAACATATTTCCTATCTCATTGTATATTACCAAGTCATTATCAGCTTTTGTTTTATTATATTTAATCCAGGCCTTATTTATTTTATTTTTTAAGTTTTTTAGGCAAGAGTCAAACCATGGAGGAGATTTAGAAATATTGCGCGGTTTTCGCAATGGTGTGGTCTCATAAAAAAAGTTAAAGAGAACACAGTAGAATTTAGAGCACATAGCATTAATGTCACAGTTCTCAAACAAATGATTCCAGTTAACATTACATAACAGGTTGAAAAGTTTATTAAGTCTGCATTTTTTAAAGTTAAATTCAAGATTTTCTTTGGAACAATTAGGAACATTACATACATTTAAATTAAAAGATAGGTCTAATGGTGGGTGATGTCGGTCTTCTTCGACAAATAGGGTGTTGGCTGAATTTACAGCAATATCAGCATTGAGTGTGTCAGAGAAGAATACAAGGTCCAATATTTAGTTGAAGTTGTTGGCAATCCCATTAAATTGGCTTAGTCCACATGAGGAAAGACCGTCA
Source organism: Eupeodes latifasciatus (assembly GCA_920104205.1). NCBI lineage: Eukaryota > Metazoa > Arthropoda > Insecta > Diptera > Syrphidae > Eupeodes > Eupeodes latifasciatus. The sequence goes on from OV049926.1 coordinate 78,626,473, forward strand.
ATTTTCAAGAATTCGTTGGTAGAGATGTTAATAGGAGATAGATAGCTCTCATTCGTCTGTTTAGTCCAGATCAAGTTTGGAAGATTGAAACCTCCTCCTAAGACTAGTAACTCGTCTTGTGGCTCAATTTGATCGTTTATTTTGTCTATGCAATTAATTAAGTTTTCATAAACGTTGTTAGGAGAGCTTGGAGGTATATATGTGGCGATAATGTATAGCAGTCCTGTCGCAGTTTTAACTTTTATGCAAATTATTTCAACATCAGATTGATGAAAGTCGTCAACCAAAATGCATATCAAGCAATTTTTTACGGCAAGCAAAAGTCCACCTCCTACAGTGCTGTACACTTATACAGTATTATGAGATACAGTCTTTTGACAATACAGCATTTTGAGACACAGTATTTTAAATTTACAGTATTTTGAAGTACAGAATATTAACCATACAGTATTATGACCATACAGTATCGTACAGTATCATAAAGAATTTCGACCATACAGTATTTTTAAATACAGCATTTCGACCCGCTCCCTTTTCAATTCTTTATTTTTATTTGAAACTAGCTGACCCGGCGAACTCTGTTCCGCCTTAAAGACAATAAATAAGCAGATTTTTTAATTTTATATTTTTCTTTTTATTAGAAAATTCAAACAAAAATCAAGTAGGTACCTACATTAATTATTGTATCTGTATTTTAGTACATTGCCCTTTACTTAAATACCTTGTGATGCACGACATTTTTTGTCTTATTATTAGACGCGAAAACAAACAACACAGATGGTCTTCCGACCCGTGAACATGCCACATATACTTTGACGAAACGGCAGTTTTTTAGCAGTCGGCTTGACCCCAGAGTGAAGGTAATTTGCTACATGGCCCTCATACGGCCGATGATCGTTTATGGTTGTCCTGTGTGGTTCAACGTTGCCCCTTCCCAGATGGAGAAGTTTCGGGTGTTCGAGCGGCAGTGTTTACGACGCTGTACCGGATTATATCGAACAGCCGAATCTTCTTACGTGCACTACTATTCCAACGAGGTCCTATACAACGGGGCTCGAATCAACAGAATTGACAATTTCGTGATAAAACTCGTTCGAGGTCACATTGCAAGAGCTATGTCTTCGACCAACAATTTAATATTGGGGGCGTTCTATCCGAACAACGAGTATTTTGAAAGTGCACGCTTGAGCGGTTTCATTCCACCAGAAGCATTCCTCTTCTTAGATAAATGCGGTCTGATACAGGATAGATATTGGCAGTTCCGCTAATCTACCACGTCAGACGACGAACCGTGGATAGGCGACTCCTGTACAATCGGGACGTCATCGTCATGGCACAAGGCGGAGCAGAGCTCCTTCGGTTCAGTAGGGCTGTGTCCGAACGGGACCGAACTGATAGGGTGAAGCAGGATAACCAGTTTTGGTGGCTTCAATCGGCACTTGGTAGTGGGTAGTCGGGATGGGGTTTTAAGCCTTGGCCGGCTTACATACTTGTTTTATAGTTTTAGGGTTTAGTTTTAAGTAGAATAGGCATGGTGGCACAAAAAAAATACAAAAAAAAATATACACAAAAATACAAAAAAAAAAAATACAAAAAAATAACAGAATAAAAAAAAAAGACAACATAATATGAAAAACAAAAAACGTTAGATAGTTAGATTTGCTGCTGTGGTTGTTCTAGTTTTAAGTAGTTATAGGTAGAATAGGTAGTTTAAGTTAGCTTTAAGTTTTATATTAAGGACCTTATTTTAAGTAATTTTTAAGTAAAAATAAAAAAGGATATTGATATTAGTTTTTTCTAAATTTTAAGCCTTGAATAAAAAAATAAATAAAATTTAATTGAAGTAAAATAGATCTTAGGGCCGAAAGGCATTAGTATTAAGTGTTATAGTTTAACTTAGAGTGTCCGTATGGGACCAGTAAGTTAGTTGTAAGTTATGGTTAATTAGGTTATTTTTATGAATTTTTGTCTAGCTTTAAGATAGGTTTAAGAATGAATTAATAAAAATGAGTTTAAAAAAAAAGCGTTTATTTGGTCGGCAGCCGTAGATCTTGGAATTACTGGCAGTGTTTGGCGAAAATCGCCAGACGGTAAAAGCATTGCTTCTCCAAAACATATCGAGCCATTTCATTTTTTTCTCCACAAAGCAATTAATACAACGTCTCAGGTGACGGAGTCAACAATGGCAATATCACTTTACCACTAAGGCAGCATAATCCGGGCGTTTCTCCAGAAAACTTTAATGCATCACAATACTGGCAAACAACGTCCATTTACCCAATGCAAATGCTAGGACGCAAGCTGTAATCATTGCTGCAATCGTATCGAAGCGCTGCTCGATTTAAATCAGCACTTGATAAATCTCTTGTTTTGCGTCGAAAATTATCTATTTGTTGGCCTCTTTTGCTGGCTCGACGATTTTGCATTGCCGTTTCACGAGCTTTCTCACTTTGCTTTTGTGATTGAGAAGCACGAAGTCGAGCAATACGCGGCGCTGTTCACGTGCGATTTCTTGTTCTTCTTCAGTCCTTTTATTTGCAGTGTTTCGTATCCTTCTTGCATCACGGCTTTGTCATTATTTCTTAACAGGTTTAATTTATAACAAAGGTTATTTTATAAACCTGTTTAAAATAACATACAAATATAAGCTTAATAGGGATTTTTTTATAAAACTGCTACTTATTTCTGAGGATGTTGTTTTTATATAAAATTTCAAATTGTTTTCTTCATATTTTTTTTTTAATTTTGGTGAGACTGCATCATTTAAACTTTTGTTTATTCTTGCTCCATCATATGTTGAACCCAAAAACAATAATTTAGTCTAAATTCCTTAATTCTTTCGAATTGGATTGGGTTACATATTACCCACTCATATTTGAACAACCTTAAAATATGAAATATTTGGGTGAAATATGTCGCAGTTATTAGTTTAACAGTTTCATACCTTTTCTTTTCTTACAAGAAATGAAGTATAGTAATTATTGTAAGGTTGCAGTTCGAGGAGGTTTTTAATGAAGTTTTTATTTCTGGTTAAAAGGGTTAAGCAGATATCGAATTACAAAAAAAAGGCTAAGGTTCCAGCACCACATAAAATAAATTAGGTGGCGCAACAGTCCGTTTAGAACTAGGGCCTAGTGACTTACAACTCTCAACCATTCCTGTGTGCGAATAATGTTGTCATTGATGGAGGGGACCTACAGTTTTAAGCCGAATCCGAACGACTAAATTGAGAAAGCACTTTTCATGACAAGAATTACTCTTGGAGGATTTGTCAATTCCTCGCAAGAGGGGTAGTACCCGTGAAAAAAAAAAAACTTTAAATGGAACAGTGTTTGAACCCAAGACCTCTGGCATGATAGTCCAACGCACTAAGCACCATATCCTTTTTAAAAAAAATTCTCTTACCAAATTGCATAGACCTTTTCTTACAGGTGGATGAAAGAAAAAAGTCCTAAAAGTTTTAAATCACAAGATCTTGGTGGCCAATTGTTACAAAACAACAAGGCCAGGAAACTATTCCTGAAAAATTGCTATTGTTTCGTTGCTTGTGCGGCAAGTTAAGCCATCTAGTAATGTAGTGAATTTAAACGATTTCAATACGTTGTTAAAGCGTTTATGATTCCTTTTTTAGTAAGGGCATAGGTAAAAACCAAAAAACATTTGCCCAAATAGCTGGCTATTAAAAAATGAAACCTATAGCAAAACCCATAACTTTTGAGTTGTCTTTATCTAATTTATCTTTTTTATTTCACGCTTATGTATTTTTACTGCATTTTTCAACAAGAGTTCAAATTGATCCAAAAATTAGGAACAAATATGTGTTCAGTTAACACTGGTAAACAATGTTATGTAGCTGGCAATCAAATCATACTCTTTTTTAAGGTTTTTGGCATTGGTTCGTCAGATTTTCGAGATACAACCTCATATCAGGCTCTTCGAATTTATGTAAATGCATGCAGTATTTTTCTTTACTCAAGTTCGTGAGGATTTTCCAATCCCTTACTTCAATATTCCGTTTAAATATTTTCAGTATCTTATTTATTTTTCAAAAAAACCCTATTGTGTAAGTCTCTAACTGCTCTTCATACAAAATAACGCTGAATCATTTATGCTAAAACGGTTATTAACATGCAAACACAAACGGTATAAAATCAATTTCTATTCTTATTACGTTAAGACTTTAACATGACGTTTTTGACAAATATACAAATAATGTTAAAACCCGGTATTTCATACATATTTGGAGCACACACAACTAAACTTGGAGTTTGGAATCAGAAACAGCACCAACAATTTACTAAAAAAAGAACTATTCGAAACCATCAAGGAATTAAGTTCTAGGTTTATCAAAACTTCAGATAGGGTGAAATTAAGACCCATAAATCATCTCTTAACTAAAAAGAATGTTCGAAAACTAAGTCAAAATCCTAAAACGAAACTGAACTGTATCTAGAAGATAAATATTTGAACTTTGTGAAGACATTAGTCAAAACAGCATTGTGTAAGCCACAATTTCGAAAAAAAACTTAATTTTGTTAACCAGTGTTTTCTAAGATCCCAAAGAAAGGCTTGAAACAAAATTCATTTAAATCAACTCTTTTACTTCTTTATTTCACTAGATCCATTTCTTTATTATTATTATTATTTTCCAATCAGTCGTTCTTTGACTTCCGCACAGTGAAGAAGTAATTAGCAGCTAAATTTAAACTAAAAAAAAAGTGCATTTGTAGTGTTTGCGATTAAGAAGGCAGTGTGTCAGTTTTCATTTAACTAACCGACAGCCTAGTGGAGGTGGCGTCGGAACACGTGCGGAGCGCACAAAAAATATTGCAGCTTTTTTCCACAATCGAGAAATAGCAGATTTTATTGATTTGGAAGAAAAGCAGATGGAGAAGGAGAGAAAAGCAGGGGTATCGAAAGATACCTCTGCCAACACATCGGGTGATGTTACGATGGTGCCAGCAGCGGTACCGAAAATAACATCAACAACATCTGGTCAGGCATCAGACCAGGGCATAGCGGCAGCAACAGCTAACAAAAAAAGGAAGCTGAAGAAGCATAGCCCAAACAAAGTGGAGAGGGCCAACTCCGCTAAGCGGCGGGATATGCGGAAAGAAATGGAGAGTGGTAAAGGAGGAATTACCACCGAGAGTGAGTTCTCAGACTACGCCGAGTCTGAGAAAACAGAGTATGTGTCCGAAGGTGGAGAGGGGCTCTTCAGGCCTCCGAATATGGATTTAATCCTATCGGAGCCAGAGCCAGTCCCGCCGACAGGGAAGGCTTTGGAGGTAGAGGCGGACCTCCAAGAAGAAACGAAACTGGTTGAGGACCTGAAAGCCAAACAGGCAGCCATCAGCCAGTATGAGGAAAACCTGAAAAAGCTCAAGGAGCAAATAGAGCCCCTCCTCAGTAAGTTAAAGCTGAAGCAAGAGGCGCGCCGCCAACAAGAGGCGGCTCAACGGCTACAGCAACAAAAACAACAGATAGACAAAAACAAAAAAAAGCAAGAACAACCACAGCAGCAAAAACCACACAAGCAACAACGACAGTCCAAACCCGCTACCAAAATCACGGGAGCGGAGGAAAATGTGAAGGCCTCATTACCTGTGACAGGCCCAGTTGCTGAGGGCCCATCCACTTCGGTTAAGGCAAAACAGCAGCAACAACAACAACAGCTACAACAAAGGCAGCAGGAGCAGCAGAAACAGCAGCATCAGCAGAAGCAGCAACAACAGCCACAGAAGCAACAGCAACAGCAGCAGAAACAGCAGCAGCAACACCAGAAACAACCACAGCTTGGAAAAGAAAAAATACCACCCATTAGGACACATAAAGTTGACCTGGACGACATAAAACAGGTATGTAAGTCGGCCACTAAGGGCAATTTTGTTATTAAAATATTAAATGAAAGAGAAAAGAACTATTCGGTCCAGTGCTTCTCACTGGCCGAATACAACTTAGTAAAAGGGTTACTAAAAGAGGCCACAGCTGAGTTCTTTAGCTACACACCTAAAAGTGAAAAATTTCAGACGGTCCTTCTGAAGGGCATAAGTTCCTACACGGAACCGGAGGCGCTCTTAGCTGAGCTCCGCGAAAAAGCCACTGATGATCTCGATTTTATCGGGGTCAAGCCTTTCACTACGGTGAAGTCCAGGCGAGGGGGTTATAGGCTGCCAATGTTCCTCGTAACATTATCGCCCCAAAGTAGTTTTGAGAGTCTGAGGGAAATCAAATGCCTCGACTATCAAGCCATACACTGGGAGACATTAAAAAGGCACGACGACATTTTACAATGTACGAAGTGCCAGAGGTTCGGCCATGCCGGAGCCAACTGCAATATGCAGTTGCGCTGCGTCAGGTGCTCCGAAACCCACAACGAAGGAGAGTGCAAGCTGGGAAATGAGCGGGTTGAGGATTTAACCCAGCTCAAGTGTGTCCTTTGTGGAAACCAAGGGCACCCGGCTAGATATAGGGGTTGCCCTAAGGTCCAAGTAATGAAACAGAAACAGGCCCGTCAAAAAGCCGAAAGAAGTCGAACAGTTCGACAGGCTCCAATACAAAAATTCGTGGATCCCAAATTTTCCTACGCCCAAATGGTGTCAGGGAATGGGAATACGAGACAGGCTCCACCAACGGTTGCCCCAAAGGCCCCCGTGCCTAAGGCACCAGAGGTGCAGCCTGACATTGTAGCCTTGTTGTTGAGCATTCAAGGTCAACTTACAGGGCTGCAAAGTCAGATAAAGGAGCAAGGCAAAAGGGTAGATCATCTCTACTCTTTGTTGCCTGGCCTGGCGCAATTTAGACCATAATGGGCGCGCTGCGGGGATGCGCCTAAAAGTCCTAGCTGTGAATGTAAATTCACTGATTAGGATTGAACGAATAGCCAATATATTCCAATTGTTGAAAGACTATACAGTCCCGATGTGTTTATGGCTAGCGAAACTAAGCTAAACCACAAACACAAACTGACTCATAAAAATTACAATATCGTAAGAAGAGACCGGCCCGACTCCACTCAAGGGGGCGGTGTCGCTCTCTTTATACGGAAAGGCATTAATTATAAAGTCATATACAACAATGAATTGCGAAAGCTCAAGACGCTAGAAGTTTGCGTTGTATGCCTCTCTCTCACTCAAGGGAAGCGGATGTATATGGTTGCGGCTTATGCGGCTGGAGCTCCGCAGGTTACTTACTTTACTTCAGAGCTCGAGATTCTTTTTAGGGAACTTAAATTGAGCTTGGAAGAAAACTATTTCATCTTGGCCGGTGATTTGAACGCAAAACATGAAGACTGGGGAAATCAACACAGTAATCCCAGAGGTAACCATCTTTTTAATTTGATGAATCTTTACAGCGTTGAATATGGCGTCGACCTGCTGGCTACTGAAAAGCCATCGTATCCAAGAAGCGACTCCTTTCTGGATCTTTTGCTGTACGACACAAGACTGACAGTTACAGACAAAGTGGGTAATCACCCTCGAAACTGCTTACAGACAGTGATTAATGCGGACTGGCTGCTGTAATGCAGATTCCGAACGAACGCGTGGAGTTGGAGGAATACGTTGCAACGCATTCTTACAATTACAGTAAGATGCGCTGGCCTCGTTTCACCAACGCCCTAGCGAGAGAACTTCGTTCGAGTGACATAGCCCCACCAAACAACAGAAACCTGACAAATACAGAAATTGACCAACATTTACAACAGATGGACGAAACAATAAAAAGAACGATGGAACGGACAATACCAAAGTACAAAGAACGGGACCAAATGGACGCTTATACAGAAACGCGACTATTGACGCACTACGTAAGCACAAGAGTGGCTTACTGACAAGACTCAAAAACTTGTACAGACGACTTACAGACCCACACGACTTGTTGGTTAGAACACTGAAGTCGTCAATAAAAAATGTCAATCTGTTGATTAAGGAGAACTACAGGTTATCAATTAACAAGTACTGGGACCGCAAGATCCGGTCAGTTAATTCCAGTGACCCTAGTATGTTCCCGAAAATCAACAAGATATTCAGGAAAAAGAACGACAATGACCTTCCGTGTCTGAAACTCCAAAGAACTGAAGAGAACAGAGACGTACTCATGACAGCGCAAATAGATCCAGAAGAAGCCATATTTGACGATGACTTTTATATAATTGAAGATCCGAAGGAAAAAGTGGAGGCGGTGGGAGCTGCTTTCCAGCAAGTGTACAAGGTGAATGTTAGCATTCCCCAACCACGACCTGGAAAACAGAGCCCTACTTAATCACTTTTACCTTCGAAATGATATAACACATTGGCGATCTGAGAACCGCGGTTTTATGCGGTTCGATGACGATTCCTTGGCAAATGCCATAATCGCCGAGCAAACGGGACCAAGTCCCCTGTTAGTGACGAAGATTGAGCTTCAGCTCATCTTCAACTCAATAAAAAATAAAAAGTCAGCAGGTGTCGATGGTATATCCAACGTTGTACTAAGACATTTACCGATGGAGGTAATTGACATTTACACCACACTCTTCAATAATGCACTGAATAATGCATATTATCCAGTGCATTGGAAGACCGCTGTGGTTCATCCTCTCCCGAAAAAGGGAAAGGACAACTCCAACCCGTCAAATCTTCGGTCGATAAGTCTTCTTCCGAGCATCAGCAAAGTTTTCGAAAAAATCATTAATAGGGCTCTGACTAAGTGGGCTGCGGACAACAAAATAATTCCGGATAAACAGTTCGGGTTCAAGGCGGGTCATGACACAATTCATGTTGCGTCTAAGCTCGTTTCTGATATCCAATGGAATAAAACAAAACAACAATGCACAGGTGCTGTTCTGGTTGATTTGGAAAAGGCCTTTGACACCGTATGGTTAGAGGGTCTTTACCTAAAACTGAGCAGGCTTGGCATAAGCAAGCCATTGTTGTATATACTTTATGATATGCTTAACGGTAGAAAGTTTGTTGTCAAAAGTGGCAATGTAACTTCTACCACAACATTCTTAATTAAAAATGGTCTTCAACAGGGATCAGTGAATTCGCCGATTCTCTTCAGCATTTACACCAGCGATCTGATAGGTAGCCTTACAAAGGCAATTGCGTACGCCGACGATCTTATTGCGTACAGAACGGCCCGAAAGGTTGAGGTTAATAGAATTCTCTTGCAGCGTGATTTCGACAAGATTCAGCGATATTGCGACGACTGGAAACTGAAAATAAATGTCCATAAGTCGGAGACAATTCTGTTCCGGACTCCGTTGGCTAGGGCCACGAGGGATACGTGCAAGAATTGGCGCAAGATGGTTATCGTTGATCTTCACGGGCAGCCATTAGCGAGCAAAAGTGTAGTGAAGTACCTCGGTATCTGGTTAGATCAGTATTTATATTTCGACAGACATATAAATGCTGCTCTGACCAGGGCCAGAGGAGCCTTAGCTCTGACGAAACGGCTGTTTTTTAGCAGTCAGCTTGACCCCAGAGTGAAGGTAATTTGCTACATGGCCCTCATACGGCCGATGATCGTTTATGGTTGTCCTGTGTGGTTCAACGTTGCCCCTTCCCAGATGGAGAAGTTCCGGGTGTTCGAGAGGCAGTGTTTACGACGCTGTACCGGCTTATATCGAACAGCCGAATCTTCTTACGTGCATTACTATTCCAACGAGGTCCTATACAACGGGGCTCGAATCAACAGAATTGACAATTTCGTGATAAAACTCGTTCGAGGTCACATTGCAAGAGCTATGTCTTCGACCAACAATTTAATTTTCGGGGCGTTCTATCCGAACGACGAGTATTTTGAGAGTGCACGCTTGAGCGGCTTCATTCCACCAGAGGCATTCCTCTTTTTAGATAGATGCGGTCTGATACAGGATAGATTGGCAGTTCCGTTAATCTACCACGTCAGACGACGAACCGTGGATAGGCGACTCCTGTACAATCGGGACGTCATGGCACACGACGGAGCAGAGCTCCTTCGGTTCAGTAGGGCTGTGTCCGAACGGGACCGAACTGATAGGGTGAAGCAGGATAACCAGTTTTGGTGGCTTCAATCGGCACTTGATAGTGAGTAGTCGGGATGGGGTTTTAAGCCTTGGCCGGCTTACATACTTGTTTTATAGTTTTAGGGTTAAGTTTTAAGTAGAATAGGCATGGTGGCACAAAAAAAAACATACAAAAAAAATACAAAAAATACAAAAAAGAAAAATACACAAAAAAAGAAAAAATTAAAAAAAAAATCATGGAATAATCAAAAAAATAAAAATAAAAAAAAGACAAAATATGAAAAACAAAAAACGTTAGATAGTTAGATTTGCTGCTGTGGTTGTTCTAGTTTTAAGTAGTTTATAGGTAGAATAGGTAGTTTTAGTTAGCTTTAAGTTTTATATTAAGGACCTTATTTTAAGTAGTTTTTAAGTAAAAATAAAAAAGGATATTGACATCAGTTTTTGCTAAATTTTCTAATGAATACACAAATAAATAAAATGAATGAAGTTAAATAGATCTTAGGGCCGAAAGGCATTAGCATTAAGTATTATTGTTTAACTTAGAGTGTCCGTATGGGACCAGTAAGTTAGTTGTAAGTTATGGATAATTAGGCTAGTTTTATGAATTTTTGTCTAGCTTTAAGATAGTCTTAAGAATGAATTAATAAAATGAATTTGAAAAAAAAAAAAAATTATTTTCCAATACTCACTCTTATAAATTTGTTTCAATTAAAAAAACATCTTCGTAATTATTTTTCGTTGAAATCATTTTTATTTATTTACTTATTTTTCAATAATAATATTAATCTTTTGTTTTAATTTTAATTTATAAGTTACTTTCTTATTTTTCTTATACATTTAATTTAATATTTAATTCATAAAATATTTTAACTAGGATTTTCGATATAAATTCAATGAATTTATATTAAATATAATATATTGTGAATACTTTATATTACACATAAACTAAAAATAAAATATATATTTAAAAACTAATTTTCGTACATAAAAACAAACGTAGGTAAAACGTCAAAATATCTCTCACTTTTTTTTAATGTTTTTTTTTTTAAATTGTATATATATAAATTCTTTTTATTATTTTTATTTTACTATATAATGAGGTCCAAATAAAACATTTCTTACATACATATACATAATAATATCCTAACTGAAAAGAGTGAAAAACATAATTAAAATCTTAATTTGTATCTATAATTGTGATTAGGGTCATAATGACAGGAAATGCATTTGTATGCTTAATATTTGTTTTATTTTTATTTTTGTTTTGTTTAATACTTTTAAGGTTGAAGATATCGTATTGTATTTTTGCACAAAAAGAACTAAAAAGGATACTTAATTTAATATAAACAAATTGTAAGGATACAAAATAACGGTTACTACACTGACGAGTATTTTTATTTTTTTTAGATTTTATTTCTATACAGCGAATTCTTTTCTTAGCTAAGAGGTTCATATAATACAAGAAGGAAATTGAGGTTAGGTTCTACGGGAAGAAGCTACGATACGTTGCGGTTTGATATGATGAGCATTCTGTGAAACGGCCTCTCGTTGGATTTAACTTTATTGCACCATATTGATTAAAGATTCATGATCCGATTGCGGTCCCGATTACCAGGTCCAAGACCACTACGACATAAACTCGGGGTACGGTCATGAAACTCGGTCGGGAGGAGTCGGGTGATGGGTGTTCGATGCGAGGGTGTCCCGACTTCCCGGCGACAGCGAGGTGCGATCTTCCTCGAGGGGCATAGAGTATGGGCCAGCTGGGGGTTGCCTTAGTGGAGGATGATTGGTAACACTGGCTGGCGAGGCAGCTGGCGGAGAAGTTATAGAGTGCGGAGAGTGCGAGTCCGAGGATGGTCGCCGGCTGAACAAATTAAGGCCATTGAAGGGGGAAGCTGAGAGGAGATGCGCCGAAAGAGGTGGGAAGCCTGGTAGACCTGGCAGACCATGAAATAGCGCCAAGGGGTTGTGGAATAGTCGGGGATCGTTGCCCATCCAGCTTTCGGGTGGGAAACCGGGTGCATTGCTCTGCGGGAAATGGCCCTTTAGGGCGTCAGCAAAGTTCATAGCAGGCATGCCATGAGATCCGGCGTAAAGACGAGCCAAGAATTCAGCTTGAATAGTCGGAGGCAGGCCACCAAAAGGCTTGTTGTTATTGCAAGTTGTTGTTTCGTCCCCATTGTCATCTGAGTTGCCCGTCGACAAAAGCTTCCGGTGAAGATTCGAGTTCGAACTGTGCCGGTCTCGACTTCGCTTCGAAGGGAAAGCAGCATTGCAGCCATCAATGTTGCACTTATGCAGGAGCTTGAGATGGATGTTTTGATAATGTGTTTGAAGACTAAAGTGATTCTGGAAGACACGCCCGCACGCAGTGCACCGCAGTGGATTGTCCTTATCGATGGGTACATCTTCCTCTTCGATAAAGTCTTCGTAGTTCGGTGGTTCTTGTTCGCTTTCCGTGCAGGGAACGGGGTAGAGAGCGGGTGGTGGAGTTGGCAGGTGTTGTTCGTTCTTATTTTCATCGTTGTTGTTGTTGTTATTGATGAAGATCTGCTCATCAATGGGTTCTTGCTTAACCACTGGAACTTCAGACACAACTACTGTTTCCGCTTCTATTTCAGTTTCTGCTCCAGTCTCGATTTCAGCTTCGGTTTCGGTTTCGTCAATTTCTGGGGGTTCCTGTTTGATTACCTCGTCGTCTGGTTTTTTCCTCGCTGAGAGATCGAGTGTGAGATTTTGAGCTTCACGTGTTTCACCATCTTCCAGCTTTAGCCTCGATTGATTACCACTCTCAGTGCCATTGAACGACGTTGAAGGAGTAAGCGGTGGTGATGGTAGAACCTTTGATGTTTCCGAGTTCGTTGCTGACATTGGGCTTTCCGATTTGCGTGGTCTCTTCGACAAATCGAGGGTTGGGTTTTCAGAAGCCTCTTCGTCTGCTGCAGGAATAGGAGCTTGTTGAGGTTTCAAAGAGAGATCGGCTACATCGAACTCCTCCAACGAATTATCACAGGAATTGTCCAAGGACTGCAGAGTGCAACGAACGGGGTTTTGACTTTTTCGCTTTCGCTTATTCCCAGCTCCACCTGCATTAGCCCCTGCTTCTCTGTCGACACATTCGGCGCCTCCACTCGTTCCAACAGTTGCAGCCATCGAATTGTCGTATTCCTCCTTGCCACCACCATAAGACGAGTCAGCTATGCTGAGCGAATCGTCGGTGTTACTATGATTGTCCACATCGTAATCTACGTCGGATGACTTTGAATCTTTGGTAAGACTGAAATCGGTCGGTTGATCCTCACCCTCAGTCACATAGTCATCCGAAACGGTCTTATCGAGGATATTATCAGACTCCTCGCCCACCACCACAATTCCTCCTTCTCCATCATCATCGTCGTCGTCATCCAGCACGTGATCATCATCATGATCGTCATCATCATCATCGTCATCATCAAGGTCTTCAGGATGGGTTTCCATGTGATGCGAGTGCTGCTTGAGCCCTTCAGGATGACCTCGACCGTCGTACCGTCCCAGCATCGCATTGTCCATGTACGATCGGTGAAGGAAGTCTTGACTGTGTTTGAGGTCCATGCCGGGCATTTGGTGATGACGCATATCTGGTGGGGGTGTGAGGAGTGGAAAGCTTCCAAATGGATTCAGAGGATTAAGTGCACCAGCCATGAGACCGTTTGGAGGCTGAAGCAGCAGGGGATGCGGTTGAGCACTGCGGCCGTCATGTGGGGAAATTTTTCTTCTCAGATGCGGCGAATGGAGCTTTGGGTTTGGATTGGCGCTATGACGATTTCGAGATCGCCTAGAGCTGAACATCATGCTGCAACCATCAACCGTGCACTTGTGCATCTCGCGCAGATGAACTGCAGAGAAGTGGATCTTCAGGGCTCCCTTGTCGCAGAAAGTCTTTAGGCAAACGTTGCATTGGACGCGTTTCTTGCCCGTTACGGGATTGATAAATTGCGTCCCTAGATTCGCTGGCAGAGATCCCCATTGACGCTTACCCCCAGGCGAATGGGCCTTCCGACCTTGGTGGGAAGGCAACGAGGACGCACTTAGCCGGGACATGCGCTGCTGATTTTGCTGATGCTGAAGTTGCTGTTGGTGCTGCTGTTGTTGCTGCTGGTGCTGGTGTTGCTGATGCTGTTGATGTTGTTGGTGCTGTTGATGCTGCTGATGCGGCTGAGAACTGGAGTTATGAGGAGGATGGTGATGATTGTTCTGGGGTGATTTTGTTTCTAGTCGACTATTGCTCAAGTTGAGAGCATTCTGCCCCGTAGGACCACCGAGCTTCTCCTTTTTGCTCTCGGGCGACTTGTTGCGCTGCAAACCCATCGACGGAAAGTGCGAGGCCAGCAGGCTGTGAGGCATTGGATTCCCCGAGGCAGCAGCTGCCGCTGCAATTGCCGCAACCTGATTGTTTGTAAGTCCACCTCCTGCCGATGATGACTGTGGTGGTGGTGGAGGTGGCAAATGAAACGGTAAGTGATGTCCGGACATTGCCATCGCATTGAATAAGGACTGATTTGAGGCATTCTTCTCTTCGGACATTCGCCTGCGAGCTTGAGCCAGTGCCTGTTGCTGCAGATGATGCTGATGTTGTTGTTGTGCTGCCATTTCGGGGCTCATGCGAGCTCCTGCATGCATCATTGACGGCGGAAAGGCTCCAAGTGCAGCCGTGTTGATTTTCCGAAAATCAAACGGCTGCATGTTTTGAAGATGACTTAGGGGATTAGTGCCGGGATTTCCACCGCCCTGAGAGTTGGAATTTCCCGACTGGTTTGAAGGAGGCGGTGGCGGCGGAGGCGGTGGATTTCGGAAGTAATTGTTGAGATGATTCGGTGGTAGGCCTGCGGCCAGTTTTTGATGCAAATGCGATTGAAACTGCATCTGTGCATGAGCCAACGAACTCAAATGCATGTTCATTGGGTGTGTTGCTGCTCTGGGTGGCGATGGCCTACGACTGGGTGACATCACCATTTGTCTGGCAGCCAGCTGCTCCGGATTGCGAGGATAGTCGTTGGTAACGCTGCTTTCGCTGCTACTCCCTCTATGTCCGCTGCTGTGATCCTGATTAACGCTCATTAAGACATTCAATGGAATTTTTCACCAGCATGGATGTCATCATTTCCTTAACGTGTGTGATGGTTCAAGTCAATAACCTGCAAAAGAAAACAAAAGCAAATTAGATTCAAACGTTCGATCAAAAGGAAAACTTATATGGATACTAGAAAACAAGATTCCATTCCCAGGAATCGCAAGAGACCTCCCAAATAGAACCTAAGGTGATGTGACAAAAATCTAACACAAAAAAAGCAAAAAGAAACATCAAGTGCACTCTGGAGACATCATCAAGCCACACACAGACGTATTGAGGGCTCCCAAGAGATCCCACTCATCACTTCGAACAATGGGACAACGATCATGCCTCATCTTAAACTTATTGAAGAGGTAAATATAGCGCGACAAGTGGTCTTCGGTTCTGGCATCATCGTATACAGTACATGTGTAGGTACTGGTCTGGTACACGCATGCGTCACGGCAATGAGTAATCTTTCTTGTTACCTGTGCGGTCTTCAGGTACTCAGTGACGATGTCACTTCAACTAGGCCCTTTGTCATTGTGATGTCGTTCGTTCTTATTTTCAACATCAAGTTGCGTTGCGTCGCGTCGCGTCCCATCGGTCGGTCATTTCACTTGTGACAGGCGTCAATTTATTTGCATAGGTAAGTTGAAGTGGGTTTCACTTTTTTCTTTATATACATATGTATTCTCGCTACTTTGACTGACTTGAGATCTTAAGTAAACATCACTGTGACACAAGGGAGGATAGGTAGGATAGGCAAACGTCAGTGAAGGACTTACATGGAATATTGTCATCATGAGTGTTAGCTAGAACACTTGATCATAATAATTTTAATCCTTTGCACACATCTTTTTGTTGGATGGAAATAGTTTAAGAAAAATGTATAAAAGATGTCGAGTGTTTATTGAAATGCAGGTACGGAATATAGGTTTGTTGACATTTTTATTTTGTGTTTGTGTGTTTTTATAAAATTGGATAGAATTGTCAAGGGTTTTTAAAGGATTGTTTTAAGAAGTAGAAAAAGGTTTTAAATTCAAAAGAAGATAATATGAAAAACGATATAAGACAATGGATGTCAACGGAGTCCTGTGAGCTTCGTAAATTGTAAGTTTAAAAGGTTGATTTTTGACGAATTGACTTGCTGCCTTTTTGACTTTTGAGGTTTCTGAAGTTGCTATTATTCTAATTGCAATTGTAATTTTCATTCCTAATCTTAAGAGACAGCCTAAAAAAGTTTGGCTTCGTGACTAATAGTTCCTTTACTCAAGACATAAAACGCAGCCGTCTAGATCCTAACTAGGGCAAAATTCAATACTTTTGTATTAAGTACTACATTCTAATGAATTATCAAGGTACTCTGTAAATATACAATCGTTTAAGAAAATTTGTTCAGATCAATTCCTGGAAAGTTTCAAAAATTATAGAACTTTTTTCCCACACGCAGTTTAACTCCCTATTTCCTTCTTATACCCTAATTCATGTGGTAGCTATACTTAAAACTACATACTTAAAATGTATTTTTATGACTCTTATTGCAACAGATTGTTTAATCCCTCTACAATGTTGCAGTTTTCATCAATAAAAAAATCATATAAAATCAATTCTACAAAAACAGAAATTTAAAAAATTCCCTAAAGTAAGATTAAAATCGACCAAAATACACTAAATTTTTCTATAAACAAATCAATTTATAAATAAAACAACAATCAAAAATACCATCAACTCGCTTCCATTAAGCTGACCATTATATTTTATCAGGGAATTAAAATAAAAACCAAACTTTCGATCCCCTTCACACATTTAAACTGCCCACAAGTGTCACATTAATGTCATTGGAAATGGAATTTTTATGACATATTATTTGATCGTGGCATGGTCCAGTCGGCCGACCGGGCACAGTGGGGCAAAAGAGTGGCACAATTTGAAAAAATAGCAGAGCACTTTCTAAGTTCAAGCATTTCCCAAAGTTAAGGAAAGTTGAGCATTGATAGCCTTCGAAAAAAACAACAACAATTTGACATCTGACAGTTAAATAAATTAAATAATTACGTGGCGCAACAGTCCGTTGATAACTAGGGCCTAGTGACTTACAACTCTCAACCATTTCTGTGTGCGAGTAATGTTGTCAGGGATGGAGGGGACCAAATGGCTAATTTGAGAAAGCACTTTTCATAACAAGAATTACTCTGTGAGGATTTGTCAATTCCTCGCAAGATGCAGTAGGTACCCGTGAAAAAAAAACTTTGGATGGCACAGGCAGGGATCGAACCCAAGACCTCTGGCATGACAGTCCTACGCAATAACCATCACGCCACGGGTACTACTAAAACAATCTGAGTTAAGGCTTGATAAAAATTTTACTGAATTTGTTATTTTATGCTTGATTCGGTTTCAAATGTTAATCTAGTCTGCCCCACTGTGCCAACGACGACGATGATGGCGGCAAGATCTGAAAAGTCCAAAAGAACTCATAAGAAACTATTTAAGTAGTTCCACCGAATCGACATAACCTTTTGATGTAACACAGAAATGGGCCAAATCATCAAATGTATACAAACTGATCAATTTAGATTCGAAATTATGTGTTTTATTGTTCTATTGAATCAAAGAACCCATCGCAACATCATACTACCACCTCAACTATAAGGAGGACCCACAACACTTCGCCGACCACTTACGATATATTGAGACTGGAAAACATATAAAGATCTGCATTTAAAGAAGGGGATTACAGAAAAAAACCTTTTGATGACTCTTTTTTGAAACGAAGCATAAAATTATTTGAAAATTCAAAAATAAAAACATAAAACTACCAAAAAAGTTAATTTCTTTGATAATAAATTCCAATTGATGACAGTTTTTCATCGATAAAGTCTCGTGTTCGAAATTTTCGACTTAACTCCAATTTTTCGTCATAAAACAAAATTTTTGAAAAACAGAAACAGAAAATAATAAACTTCCCAGAACAACACTTTTGACACATTGCTTTGGCTTGTCGATGACCTTTTTACCATCTAATATATAGGTACCGTAGTATGTATCTCTGCTTGAATCTTTTGGATACTTTTTGGCATTTATTGTATCTTCTTGTCTTTTAAGACAGAAGTAGTGAGAGAAGAGATTCATAGGTGCTCCTTTTTATTTTTGTTAGACCAGACAAAATCATAAAACACAGGTTATATTTTTTTCTTCTTCTTCTTCTGTCCAAATGGTCGTGCATCTTTCATCTTTTGGAGAGATTAAGACCGGACTACCACCTATATCTACCTTTACCATATATGGACAGCTATTTGAAGCCGCCTGGACTTTTCTTGTTTTATGTCACTTGTTGTTGTTGGTGTTGTTATTGTGTTTAATGGCGTGTTTTACGACGAACGACATTCAACATTGGAATGTAATTTCAGTCATTTTCCCGCGTATAAATCTATCTGAATGTGCTGCTACTGATGAATTATACCGCTGCGCACACCTCTATGACCTACTAGGTGTAATTAGGTAGGCCGCTCAGCGATTAGATGCTTTTTTAATGTCATGTCTTAAAAGCGACTTATATGACGACGACCAACATAACTAACGAACGACAACGACGACGGACGCAACTGAAGACGACGGTGAGACGCCGCGGCGGCGGCGGCGGTGGCGGACGGGTGTTCCTATTCTAGCTATACCTAGTTTGAGTTACGGGCCGTAAGGGGTGAATATAGGTATGGGTATGCATCAGTTTATAGACGCTTGAGTCTTGACCATACAAACTCGTACGATGTATGAATGTGGATGGATATGTGAGGCGATAAGATTGTGTCTTGAAGTCTTGAAATTCAGGTTTTAAGTGTTTTGTCATCTCCTACTCTGTATGATGTCGAATTGCTGTTGTTTCTTGAGTAGAAAAAAGTAGTTGTTGCTGTTGTTGTTGTTGGTTTTTGATGATATGGTTAAATTTAATTTGTTCTGTTATTGAGGTGCTTAGTGTTTAGTTGAGAGCTGACTATAAGATGCTACTTTCGAGATAAGAAAACATCAAAAAAAACCCCGAGGGGTATATACCCATATGTTTATGATGATGATCGAAGACCAAACAAGCGACAATGGACGAAAAAGCATCATCATCAGCACTATAAAACTTTACTTATGTCGAGATATGCGCGGGAAGGTCATTGGCAAAGCAGTGCGGTGACATGCTTCGATTTGGTTTGACAACTTCCTGGAAATGGTTTATATACTAAAGATTTGGAATCTTATAATTTATTTTTGTTTTCCCAAATTAATGTCATCAAACTAGGGTATAGGAAGGTACATATACCTATAGTGCTACCTTCTGGCACTACTTGCGGCGAGTATACCTTTTATTTTAAATATTTTTTTATTTTTATTATTTAAGTATTAAATTCAGATAACATTTAATCGTGGGTATAATTACGTTTATTGGAATTTATCTTTTTCAGAAAATCTATAGCAAAATGGATTTGAGTTGAGATTTTATTTATTCTTCAAACGGCATTCGGTAGCTGCCTTTTTATTGAAAAAAAAAGGAACTGAATTAATATATCTAAAAGCTTTTTAGCAGTTTGTTTAAATTGTGTTAATGATAGATGTTTCTTTGATATGTGATTTAATCAGAAAAAAAACCGCTTTTATTTGTTTTGAAATTTCAATATTTTCGCTATGAAATTGAGAATTAAAAGTGAGCCATAATTTTTTTTCTTTACCATTAAAATTCTATTTGGATACCTATGAATTTAATATCTAATTGAATATTTTGTGCACATAAACGTCAATTTTATGATATTTAAAGTTGTAAATGGGTTTTTAGTAATTAAAATTTTTAGTTCCAGAACCTTAATTTTCCTTTTTTAAATTATCGACTGGGATCTTAACTACAGAAATAAGTTACTATTAATGAAAAATAAAACTTATTAATAGGTACTTGTTAAGAATTCGCAAAAAAAATATATGTACATAAATGTTTGAGATCTTTAGCTGACTCTTATTTTCGAATTCTATAGATCTGACTACTAAATGACGTCAATGTGGGAACACTGTTTTTAGTAGAACGGTGAAAGCACGAGTGCAGTTTAAGTTGACTTAAGCACGCTTAAAACCATTACAACTTGTCAGGAGTTTGGGTTGAATTTTGTTTCATATCATAAAATTCTTGATAGTTTTTTGGTTTTCAATTTCAATAATGTTGCAAATCTAATTTTGTTATTAACTTCAAATAGAAAGTTATTGTAATCGGTCCGATTTGTCAAATTGAAAATTTTGACATTTCTCGACGTTTCAAGGCCCCTATAGCCTAAATAAAAGATTTTTAGAAAGATGTCTGTGCGTGCGTGTGTACGTACGTTCGCGACATTTTTTCGACGTCCATAGCTCAAGAACCAGTAGAGATATAGACTACAAATAAATTTTGTTATACAGATAATAATGCAGAAAGATGCAGAAAGGACTCTCAAAAAAATTGAGTGGGTGATTTTTTTACTAAGTAATATAAAAAAGGTGAAAATTTTGGTTAACCCAAAATATCTCATGAACCAATAACGCTAGCGACTTCAATTAAATTCTATATTATATATTGTAACGTGATACCATAAAAATAATGTTAATAATGAAAAAATCCAAGTAACGGTTTTTTTTATAAATCAAAAAAAAAACTGAAGAAAAAAAATAATTGTCATCTCGAATATTTTACAAACAAGAAATGATTTTATCTCCAAAATAATTTAATGCGACGAGAAATAACGTTTTTGACATCTGGTAAAATTTTGAGAAAAATCAAATTGACAGTTATTTTTACAAAAAAATAAATCCTAAAAAAATCATTACTAAAAGTTGGTAAAAAAAAACGTCAATATCTTCTCAAAAATTTGAGATTTTGGCTTCAAACTTATTTTATATTATATGAAATATTGTTTTCAACATTGGGAACGTTTTTGAGAAAATCGAATTTACAGTTTTTTTTTTACAAAAAACTAAAAACTTAAAAAAAAATTACAAAAGTTGGTAAAAATTGATTTTCGACTTAAATATGTTTGAGATATTGCCTTTAAACTAATTGTAGCTTTTAAAAAATATTGCTGTCAACATTTCGTAAAATTTTGAGAAAAATGGAATTTTAGTTTTTTTCACAAAAAATAAAAACCTAAAAAACAAACAATACTAAAACTTGGTAAAAATTTACTTTCGGCTAAAATATCTTTTCCAAAAATTTAAAATATTGGCTTCAAACTAATTTTATCTCACAGAAAATATTGTTTTCGACATTCAGTATTTTTTTTATAAAAATCCAACAGTCCGTTTTTTTTTCATAAACAAATAAAATCTACAAAAAAGAGTACGAACATTTGATAAAAATTGATGTTTGGTTCTCGATATCTCGTGAACAATAGAAGATATTGACTTCAAATTAATTTTATTCATCCAATTTGTATTTATTTGTATAAAAAATAAAAACTTTTAATAAATGCTACTAAAATTGGTAAAAATGGGTTTTCGAATAAAAATCTCGTTAACAAAAATAGATTTCGAAATCAAACTTTTTCATCATATGCAAAATATTGTTGGTACTTTCTAAATTTTTAAGAATAATTCAACTGACAAATTTTTTAACAAAACTATAACTTTTAAGCAAGACAAATCGACAGACGGGATGGGAAGTTATCAGTGTGGATCGCATCACATCCTCGTTTTTTAAAAATTATTATTAGAAACAATTTCCTTAACATTGCTTTATTTTGATTTTAAATTACATATACTTGAGAAAACAGGAATACAAAATATTGGGAATAAAAACTTTTAGTGACATTTTCAAGTACCTAAAGGTTTTTCAAACAAGAAGTTTTATTGTAAATACCCCGCTATTTGGACAATTGACACTCCTTATATTTGACAAGTGAAAATTGTGACCAGGGCCGCATTTATAGGTCCAGAGGCCTCGGGCAATAAAGGAGCGGAGGCCCCTTCACCCAAAATTATTTTCAAAAAACATAAAGTGAACCATTTTTTTTTCACTCGAGTTTTTCAATAAATAAATTATTGTGAAACCAAGTAGATTCCTTTAGTATTGAACAAACACATGCATATAAATATAAACGGAAAAAAGAATTATCTGAAATTAAATTGTAGGGTTAACGAACGGAACCTTTCGAGCTTTTTTCGCCGAAAAATCGTTCATGATTTCGTTGAAATCCAGTTCTCGGAGTAAATCGCTTTCAATGCCCAAGAGAGAAAGCTTCGATAGACGGTTTTGTCCCATCGTAGTTCAAAGCCTATTTTTTATAATTATCATTTTTGAAAATGAGCGCTCTCCAGTGCAATTTGTTACCATCAAAACCAAATACATTCTCAATGCAATTTCGAGGTTTGGGACTGTAGCTCTGAAATTTTGATTTTCGAGCTTGTCACGATGAGGTGGATTTTGTATGACAATCGAAATCGATATTCTTCAATAATTATACCGACTATGATTTTTTTCACTTTCTTGCAGTAAATAATTGATGGCTTTTAATTGTGTCACATTAATAATTATTTGCTTATCAAACTGCATACCTGACTGCATAAAGAAATATGAAACAAATTACCAATTAGTCAATATTAATTTATTTTTCCAAAAATTGAAGAACACCGATTCTTCATATACAGCAATTAATTTATATGTACATAAAAAGGGTGTCCCAAAATAACGCAAGATTTGAATTAAACAGAAAACGCCGTTTTTAGTCTTTTGATAGTTATATTTTTATTGATTCGTAAAGTACATAGGATAGGGTTATGTATGGAATAACACATCGGACAAATGGCCTCCACGGCTTTGCATGCACATGCGCACTCTTTTGTTGAAATTTTCCATGACCATTCTGCAAAAATGTGGCTGAATTTCGTTAATGCAGCGTTGAATCTCCTCCTTTAATGCACGGGTGGTTGTGGGCTTGTTGACATAGGCTTGTGATCTCAAATAACCCCATAAAAAGAAGTCTAATGGTGTTAAATCACACGATCTAGGAGGCCAATTTTGATCACCGAAACGAGAGAGTACACGACCTGGAAATGTCTCATGCAGTAATTGAATTGTTTCACGGGCTGTATGACATGTGGCACCGTCTTGTTGAAACCACATATTGGACACATCAATATCATCCAATTTTGGCAGAAAGAACTGTGTAATCATGTCGCGATATCGAGCACCAGTAACAGTCACTGCTTGACCAGCATCATTTTCCAAAAAATATGGCCCAATTATGCCTCCAGCCCAAAATCCACACCATACAGTCACGCGTTGTGGATGCATTTGTTTTTCGACAATCACATGTGGGTTCTCAGAACCCCAAATGCGGCAATTTTGGCAATTGACAAAGCCATAAAGATGAAAATGTGCTTCATCGCTTAGGATGAAATATTCTTTAATAATGAAATATTCTTTAATAATGAAGACATGTTGTTCTATCGTGTAACGCTCCATTTTTAATAACCCTATACTGTTAGCTGTCAAATTGCTTTTTTTCAGGGTTGCCAATACTTCACTGCACAAATGGCGGCAAATTCAAATCTTGCGTTAATTTTGGGACCCCCTTTATATATAAGAAAAAAAAATTGTCGAGACATGGTATAGAATACCCAACCTACGAGGTTGCGGGAGTTACATTATGGGCACAACATTGCATAATTATAGGCGCAGCATTATGCAAAGAACATATGATAATGTGTGCTGGGCAAGAAACCAATATTTATGCTCAGAGAATGTTTGCTGAGTTTGCAACGGTCAGTCTGTAGTTTGATCTGTATGATCGATGTATAAAATAATATAGATAAGAATAAAATAAAATAGAACAAAGTTAAATTTGCTTATTTCTTTCGAACCAAAAAAAATATTGATATAAGAACCATAACTCGGGCAAGTACCACCCCACTCAGCCATTAAGCGATTGGGGTACTCCTTTAAGATGGGTAGTGAATTGGAAGTGCTTCTTATCAGGGCCATTTGATTTCACTGATCAATGATTTCTGTTATTTAAGATTAATATAATTAAATAATCATGTATGTACAAAGTACTGCAGGCTGTAGGTAAAGGTAAAAGAGCAAAAAAAATACACATCAAAGGAAAAGTTGTTTACTAATGTTTACTAGTTGGAATTTAAAACAAAAATTTTTTGAAGTCTCTATTGTGGGGGCCCCCCGTTTGTGGAGGCCCCGGGCTTCCGCCCCGGTTACCCTCCCCTAAATCTGGCCCTGATTGTGACAGTATAAAAAGGAACTACTCACGTTTTAATAACGCATCCAATTTATTGAGATTCACGTCGAAAACTGTGAAAGCTAAAGACCTTTTGAGTCGTCGTGAGAAATCTTTTAAACTCACAATAGTGAAATCTATAGAAAAGTTTAAGTTGTTAAGACAAGTAAGTGTGGGTCAAGAACAATTTTTAATATTGTTGACAAAAACACTGGTTTATCAATTCGATCTGAAATTATTCATTCATCAAACGACATTTCACCATATTTTACATAAAGACTTAAGGATTTTAAAGACATTGACGTGAAGGATTTCTATTTTCAACGAACAAAACGGCTCTACGTGAGACAGAAGCAACTAAGCAATCATAATTTTGCAGGAAAAGTTTAAAACACAATTCTCCACAATCAATTCAAGACTTGAAAATGGAATTTGTGGAGTTATCGAGAAAACAAAGTCGCAAATAAGCAAATTGTTCATGACAAATTTCACGTGAAAGGAAGCTATCGTGATACTGTTTTTCTTCTTCTTTACAACAAAATAAACATCCATTGATTTCTCTCAAAAAACTACTCGTCTCTTTTTAATATTAAAATGAAAACTCTTATTGAGAACAGCTTAACTTAAAAAACGTTAGTATCAAGAAATTGTACTTCGGTAAACTTGTGGTATCAATATATTGGTACTGTTCATATCTGTTTGTGATCTCTAGAAACTAGCAATTGCCTTTAAAAAAAGAAAACTGAGTCACCGAAATAAATTGCCTTCACCTTTTCGGAAATTTCTAAAATTTTCAAAAAATTAAAAAAAATATTGAATACATTTTTAGAATAAAAATAAGTTATCAGTTCCAACCCCATTTTTCAGAAAGAGTTTTGTGTAAGTAAGTGGTTCTTTTGTCGATTAATAACATACAACACATTATGATTCCTATTGATAATTTCTATGTTTTTAAAACTTGGTGTGATGGTTAATGCGTAGGACCATCACGTCAGAGGTCTTGGTTTCAATCCCTGACTGTGCCACCTAAAAGTTTTTTTTTTCACGGGAACTGCCCCTTGCGAGGAATTGACAAGAGTAATATTCTTGTCATGAAAATTGCTTTCTCAAATTTGGCGTTCGAATACGGCACACAATTGTAGGTCCCATTCATTCCTGGAATGACTCATACTCAGGAATGGTTGAGAGTTGTAAGTCACTGGGCCCTGATTCTCTACTGACAGTTGCGCCACCTTATTTATTTATTCTATAAAACTGCAACACGCTGTTTATAAAAAAACATTAACAAATGTATATGCAATTCAATCATATGCTCCTTTAGTAATATGACCTCCCTCATCACGACACTATTGCCAATTATTCCGGAATCTAACCTACGCTCATAGGTCTGTAGGTAGATAATATAACACTAACAATTTAACTTTGCAATGTATAATTTCCAACGACGACGACGACGACGACGACGACGACGACGACGACGTCCGTTCAGTGTTTGTCAACGTGTTGCAAATTAATTGCAAAGCCACAGGCGATTCAGCAAATTGTCAATTAAATAACAAGTATTCGCCACATTCGTGAAATCAGGCTAATCCACAAATATATATTGCAAATGTTCTAAGCGGTTAATTTGAATACTAATAAATATAAAATGCTCGTACATCAGCTGCCAGGGATTTTACATGAAGTGCATCTACACTAAAAGAAAGAACAGGGTTGTAAAAAAGATTACAATCTTTTGTGAATGTAATCTTCAAAAATCATTAATTCAATTCAATTAAAAGAGTGGCTCGACTGAATTCATTTATGGGACTCGATGAATGGATTGTCATTGTAAATGTAAATAAATTCACAATATTTGATTGATTTCATTCATTCATATCGTTACAAGGTTATACAAATGAATGCGAATGCAAAGATGAACGAAATCATTTCAATGATTTTAATCGATCCAAATCCTTAAAATTATTGTGGTACCTAAATTTCACTCTTGGGGATTGCAGAATTTAAAGCTGTAGTCCTTGAAAAGAAGTCAATGATTAGAACTATTTGATTTTAGTCACCAAAGATTGCACTCTTTTGCAACACTGAAAACAAATGCACTAATTTATATAAATGATTAGTGTTTTTGTAAAGTTGTAAACAAAATTCAAGCAAGTCTATGGAAAATTTGCAATGGACATTTTTGAACCAACATTTATTTTATTTCAGTGTAGTACATATTCAATCATTCGCTGAATGCTTGGCATAAAATCCTATATTTTTACTACGTAGGATTTGTATTAGCTTTATATTGAATTTATAGTTTTACGTGAGCGCGTGTAACTTCTCCTATATGGTATGTTTTAAGAGAGACACAACAACAAGCTTTGAGTAACAAACAACACTTGTTTCTTTAAATTACAAACATGCTATAAGGTGGAGTGGAACTATAAACAGTACAGAATCGTGCAACCAGATATATATTTACATATCCAATATATATGTAGTTAGGTTTGTTCAATGGTTAAATTAATTGTCAATGATAGATTTGAATATTAATTAGCTAACTGCTGTGTTTGATGTTGAGTGTCGGTCTGGTAGTTGTTATAAGGAACATTATCATTATTATTTTTTTTATTTTGAATTTTACTTTTCTATTAATAAATGATTTTGCATTTTGATTGTGGGAAAATTTTAAATTGATTGAGACTTGTCACGGATTTATAATTTTATTGTTAATTTTTTGTGTAAAAATATTTGTATTTTTATTAACAATTTGTAATTTTTAATAAGCGTAGAAGTAAGAGCAAAAATATGACAATTTTTGACGCCATTGAATTCTTCTAGAAAATTGCCATAGTGAATATGTTAATTTTGTCCTCTTTAAAATAATGACAAATTGAAAGCATTATGAAACTTGGAAGCACTAAGTAAATTGCGAATTCTATAAAATAGAAAATACAATGACATAAACGTACTGTAAATGGTATGGAATAATCAGGTTCCACCAACATTACTCTTCTCCAAATTAAAAATAATTCAGAAATTACAGTAATCCCCGCTTAGTTACACCTCGCTGAATTGAACATCCCGCTTAATTGATCAAAAAAAATGGCTTCGAAAATTTCTCGTATTAGTAGAAAAGCTTTTTAGACGGTTAATTGAACCCCGCTTAGTTGAATCACTCGCTTAATTGATCTTGGACGATTTAAAAAATAGAAACGAAGCTTGTACCCATAAATACAACGTCCATCATTCGGCCCCTTGACCAAGGCATTATTCATTGTTTCAAAGCTTACTATCAGCAAAATATAATATGGAAACAAATTACAGCCATCGAACGTGACAAGACTATCGAAGAATTTTCGAAGTCGATCACATCTTTGCAAGCAATGCACATAAGCAAACATTGTTTGTGGCTTATAACACCTTCTACTATAAGAAATTGTTTTAGAAAGGTAATATTGGAAATATTTTACCACTAAACCTATGTACATTTGCAAGTTCTTTTTTTAAAGGCAGGCTTCATCCAAGAAGAAGAGCAGCCGGAAAATGATCTCGTGGTCATAGATAACGTTCTTGAGGACAATGCAGATTTCAATGCTTATTTGGCATGTGATGACATAACATATCATGTTATGGCGAACTAACAGACGCCGAAATTAAGTTGACACTGAAATGTTTATAGAGTACATTTTTTTTTATTCTTTGTATTCTCGTGCAATTATACGGGTTTCGCTTAATTCAGATATGTCAATTTAACGGGGTTTCGCTAATTGAACCACCCGGATAATTGACCGAAAAATCTGACAAAATGGTCAGTGCAATTAAGCGGGGAATACTGTATGCTCAAGAATCGACCGATGCATTAATATCATTGAAATTAAAAAAAGTGAAGTTATAATGTAGTTTTACGGATATGTATTTATTTTCATTGTTTTTGTGCCAGAAGTGTGAAAGCACTTGCGGGCTTACCGATCTTGTTCACAATGTTTTGTGAATTTGATGATGAATAACATTTTTTTCAAATGAATCAGGACTTTTTAAAAACCAAAATCCAATTGATCAGAACAAGTTCTAATAAATGCAAGCTATTTTTTTTAGTTGTACACATTTTATTTAAAAGCTTGCGCCCTTAAAAACCTTGAAAAATGATACAAATCTTAAATTACATTTTTGGGTGGTGTTGTTATCCATACGCAGACTTCTTGAGCTAGGTTCAAAGAGTCCTTTATTTGTTCGGTCATTATAGTAAGCGAGAGAGACCAGACTTGGCAATCGTATTCAAGGTTGCTAACGAAGATGGTTTATAAAGTTTTGATGACAATGGGGTTTGATAATAAGTTTGATGATACTAAGGGATCAGTTGGTCTTGTTTTTATATGATCAAAATGGGCTATAAATTTAACTAAAAAATAACTTATAGGTCACGAATAGAATAGACAGATGGAATGTCAACATTGAGAGACTATACATTTGAAAGGGAAGTTGTAATTCCTAAGGGCGCGAATGTTATGAATCCGCATTTAGCAACAGTGAGTTCTAAGAAATTTGTCAAACACCAGTCTGAAATTAGTTAAAGATCATTTTTGATTAGTATAGAATCAAATGGAGGTGTATAGAATCAGATGGAGGAGTTATTTATTATTACTTTATTATTTTCAAGTCATGGCGTAGATAAAGAATAACGATCCTTTATTATTAAAACAAATATCAAAAAATCAAAGTGGCAATAGAAGGGATTATATCTACTAATAACCTGAAAACAACTCTTTATTGAAAGTTCTCTAGGTATGATCTGCGCCATTCAATAAAAGAGGATGTAGAATGAATGATTTATGTTTAAGGTAAATAATTTGGTGAATGAGGCTTCACTAAAATCTATATGATGATAACATCCACTTCATATCCTTTCTCTAATTTGTAGATTTGCGTTTTAAGAAGGCATGATGTTGTGAAGAAAAAATGGATCTACAATGACAATAGACAAATACCTTCGAATGGAATTGAAAAATTCTTGGCAATAGGCCTTTAGTTAATAAAATAATTTGTTGCTCCTCTTTCATGAACATGAATAATAAAGGAATCTTTTTAAAGCTTTGGGAAAATGTTTCTCTATCTATATGTTTGTATATGTTATGTTTGGTTGGTTGGTTGTTTTACATAATCTTTCTCGTAAAACGTTGATTTATTAGTTTTTTACTTATATTTTGTGTCTTTAAAAACTATCACCTTTTGTCTTAAAAGAAAGTCATTCGATTTTAATTTTTTATTGGTGAAATAGACAACAAAAATATAAAGTTGTTTCATTTACTAGAAACCCAAGTCAAATTCTTAAAAAAAAAACAATATTTCAAAAATTATAAAAAGTTACAAAAAACTCATTGTATGAGTTAATTAAAATAAATCATAAACAAAAGAGCTGTCACACGAACCTTATTTTTTGTTTATTATATAAAGTTTTGATCTTGAATATCGAACGAAAATAAACAACGTATTGAAATATATGTATAAGCTATTGTTGTTCCAAATACGTTTCAGTTATTTAATTTTATATATTTCAGCTAAAATACACTTGTGGCTAAAAACTTACAAGTTTGTAGATATATATTTCAAAATATTGTTCACAAAATCAATAATTTGATCATAAGCGAACAAATCCTGATATAGTATAACTGAATCAGTGACAAGATCATTCAAGTGTGTCCTTTATGTATTTGACACGTGACTTAATTTAAAACAACTTGTGCCGAAAGGTGTCACCGAAATTGTTAGTCGCACATTAATACACAAGTTCAAAAATTATGTCATTGTCATCTTAAAGTCTAAATTATTTTTGAATACATTCATTCAACCGATAAAAACCTACATAATTTCTTTCTTTTTTCAGAGACACATTCCATTAAGTCAATCGTTTAAATTTATTATTAAGATGTCTTTTCTGTCTACAAGCAGCCGCGGCTTTGGTGGATCATGCGACAGAGTATCAAGTTGCATCCCCTCGAGTATGAGGAAGATTTAAGTCTTCCTCAATCGATGAATAAATTTGTGTCGCACGCGTTCTTCATCATTAGAGCGGTTGTCTGTCGCCTTAAGATGTATTTTTGTTTTTGTTCTTGTTTATGTTTTGTTTTTGATTCTGAACTCTCAAATAGGCCTTTCATTTATTTTTTATTGGTCTACACACAAGCTCTTCATTTTGTGTAATCATTGATTTGATTAATTAAATACCTTTTGATCGCATCACACACACCAATTTCAATCTTATGCCTTTGCATACCTTTAAAAAAAAGTCTCGCAGCATGGCCCGTTTTTTGCTTCTGATTTATTGGAAGTGCAAGCCACTTAATTATGCTAAGCGAAGTGTAAACCTCTCAGTCTGACCGCAAAAAAAAAAAAAACAGAAAAAGACAGAGGGACATTGAAGCTCAAATGCATCAGTTGGATTGTAGGGAAGCAATTTCACATAGTATCCTCGTCCACACCTCCCTCTCGTTAGCCACCGCCGCATGAACTTGATGTTATAGTTGTCGCCGCAAATGCCCATAATATTTACATATCACCTGGGTAATGGATCGTTAATATTTCTGACATCATAAATACCTTCTGCCAAGCTATACCCATCAAGCTCAAGCTGACAGCGAGTTCCTCTGTCTCCCTGGATCGCCATCGCCAGCTTGTTTTCATTTCGTCGCGATCCGTCTTTAGAGATGATGGGAAACACCAAATTCGTGTTGTTCACTCGGGTATATAAGTTGCTCTGGCGAAGCCCGTCACTGCTCGATGGTGTGATGGTTGTCTCAATCGAAATGGATTTGGGCCAAAAAACAGCTGAAGGGTTTTCGCCTGGATGGGGACCTGAATGCAGTAACTCGCTTTGGATGGATGCGGTTCGGTTGATTGCGTCCACACGAGGTAAATTGAAATGAACTTTCGGCGGCTGGATGGCGTGGTAATCTGATGGATTTGCTGTTGTTTTAATTGCTGTGGGATCTCTTTGTAACGAAAACTGATGTCCGGTAGAAAACGATGGGACAAAAATATGTCTGAAAGTTTACTGAGGTTTTGACATGTTAATGCGTCAAAGGTTCCTTCCATTTTTACACAAGTCCCAGGCTGAGTTATAAAACGAAAAAAAAAAAACTCGAAAATTGAAAAATTTCATGGCCTCAAGGTTGTATTCAAAATGCGAATTTGTATACACAGAAAAGTCATCAAACTCTCACCATACTATGCGCTCAACACACTAAAACTTCCTGCTTATTGACCTCCAAATATTTTAGCAATCCATCATGATGGCTTGTCAAAAAAAAATCAAAATTAACTTAACCAAACAAAATGACAAATATACTTAAGAAAAAACGAAATCTTAAAACATAATTCTTACAAAACGATTAATAACACATTTTTTATCGTATCTAATCTTGTTAGCAATGCAAACGTGTATTTAACTCCTCTTCACTCTTCACAGCTTCGGTTATTTTTTTTATTTTCAAAAGACTTGCTAACAAGATCTTTATGTATCAAGAGGTACCTACAAATATACATACATACATATGTACATTTATACATCTCGGCGTTTTGTCAAAAGTTTATCGCACAGATAATAGATACTCCAAACGCTAAAGTTTCGTTTTACTGTTAATGTCAAATCGATCATCATCGTTGTTCGTCGTCGTCGTCTCGTCATTAAAACGTCTGTGTCGTCGTTCCGTTGAGATGTTCAAGTTTTTTCTTTGCGGTTTTGACAATCTTTCAAATTTTCAACCTGCATCGTGGCGGCTGACGACTCCGGCTTCATCATTTCTAATTCTCAAGGCTACTGGCACGATTTGTCAACTTAATGAAAATTGTTGCTTTATCATCAATCAGTTTATTGTCGCGAGACGTTTAATTTTATTTTGTTGATACTTTTCAAATTTTCGAATGTGGGATTTTTTGTTTGTCGATCTTTTATTGTGTGTATATTTATTTGTTTGGGGGTGCAAGGGGAGTTTATATTATTAAATATATTTGAGATGATCGTTGATGGTCAACAAGACGCGTTAAATGGTTAATAATACACACGACATTAAAAAAAAATAGTAATTACAATAGCCCCATCATTTGGAATATCTTTAAGAGCCTGTTAGCTTGATCTTGTGATTTGATATTTTTGTTAGCTTCCTCTTCCTCTACTTCACCAACTCTTCAGTGTGCCTTAGAGTCTTCGAATTTTGGAGACAAATATGATGTTTGATTATTGTTAGTTTGAATAAAATTCAACATTCTATAAATTCGTAACCTTGGAGTCATATTTTTTTGATGTCATTCTGTCTGCCTGTCTATGTTTCTATCGTGAATCGTGGTGTCACGAAGTATGGTCACCAAATTGATTTTGAATTGAAAAGCAATTACCGGATACAAAAGGAAGAGAGAGGTAACATGTTGCGTCTTTGTTGACCGACACAGCAGCGTTAGTTGATGATGATGGTGTCTTATGGTGTTTTGTTGTAGCTAAAGGCATATTTTTGTCTTGAGCGGTGTGATGGTATCAGTTTTTCTTCATTTTTTTTCAAAGAGTTCGCTGACTGTTTATACAAAGCTATTTGAAAGAATGCTACTGGAAATTTGTGTTGGTTTTTGTTGAAAAAGAGGAAGCTTAGACCTATTAGAGGTTTGAGGTGATTATTTGTTGGTTCTTCAATTATTATAGAATCTGTATGGACCACGTGCTTAATAAGGAATGCACAGAAAAGTTTTAAAGAAATTTGAAAGGCATAACCTTATGGTCTATAGACATTTTTTGAGTACAAACAAAATAAAGCATTTTACATAAAAATCGAATGTTCTGTAAATTTTGTTTTTTAACTGTCAGTACTTCAGAAAACCTTTTTTGATTGTTAATATTTACTCAACTAAAAAGTTATGGAAAAGTTATGGAAAACCACAATTACGGTCGATGTTAGCTGTTTTACATCTACTCCAGGTTTTCCTTGTATCATATAATCTTTGGAAAATTGTAAATATTTTGTTTAAGCACCTATCTATTGTCATTGTATTACAAAGAAAAAATGACAGGGAAAAGAATTGGGATGTTTTATGAGATTAAGACAAATACAAGATATAAAATGTTTAAGCTCCGATATATCTTCTAGACTTAAACTAAGTACAGGGTTTTCGAAATAGATATTTTATTAGAATCATAAAAAACGTGTACTTTTAAGGATAAATCAATGATATTTGCTTGATTTTTAAAATTCCAAATACAATTAACAATGGACCAAACGATATCAGCCAAATGGCCACGACGGCTACCAAATTACCACATTTGCGGCTTTATGTCCACGATAACTTTAAGAATTGAAACCTTAAAGTTATAAATCGATAGGGAAGCATATCTTATATTCACTCACGCCCAAAGAAAGTTTTAAAGTTGTTTATTACAAAATAACTGGGCTAATTTTAATCACATCTTCGAGAAATGTCACGGTCAAAAACTTTTCTTGAAAAATGTCCAATTCCCATATATGTATAAGAAATCAGTATTTTTAGCTCAGTAGCGCAATGCATCCACCATAACAGTTGCGCTAGCTTCGTTTTCGAATAAGTAAGGTCCAATCACGTCATTCCAAAAACCACAGCAAACAGTGACACATCCAGGATGAGCCTCTACATCATTCAAAAAAATTATTCGTAGATTATCAATGCCAAAAATACGACGTCATCACTGAAGATGGTTTTTACTTATTCCATTTGGAGTTGTTTTTACTTTTTAAACGTCGAAAGACTGCAGTCTTAAAAGCGACAGGAGTTCAAAAAGAGAGCCGTTATTAGCGAAATTTTAGTTTACATGAATCAAATTACATCAAAGTAAGTTTTTCTTTAATTTCTGATAAATCATATCAAAATTGGAAAAAGGTTCTAAACTATTTCCTGGCATAGTTAAAAAGAGGTTATTTGTTTGACATTGACAGTTGCAGGATCAACTAAGAACTTTCACCATTTAGAAACTCCAAGGGTGAAAATTATTATTTAAATTGTATAATTTTAAGCATAATACATTTCGAAGAGATTTTCTCAATTTTCTTACTAGGATTTTAATTTTTTTTTTTTATAATAAGCGCACACTCAAGGGGATAATACTACCCTTAATATGTAGACACAGTGTGAGCACTAGGAAAGGGAGGCAAGGCATTCCACATTCGCGTAGTACGGCTAATGAACGAATCTCTGTACTTGACAGTACGACCGAAGTTGGCCTCGAGGGTATATCGATGAGCAATCCTAGAAGAGCAAGTATTACGGTTGAACTGTTTAAGGGGACGAGTGCAACTGACTATTTCTCTAGAGCATAAACCGTTAAAATAACGGTAAAAGAGGGTGAGACAAGAAACTTTACGACGATGTTCAAGCGGCGCAGCGTAAATGATCCTATGATGGTATTATCAACAATCAATCCAAATGCTCTATGTTCAATACTGTCCAAGAGGCTTAAGTAAGTTGCAGGAGCACCAGCCCAGATATGGGATTTATACTCAAGCTTTGGACGTATATAAGACTTGTAAGATAACAGCCAGGTCAGAGGGGGAGAAAAACTTCTTGCATTGCCTTAGAAAACCCAAACATCTTGCGGCATTTTTGGCGACATCGCGTATGTGATCGTTCCACAAAAGGTGGTTGGTGATACACATACCGAGAATATCGAGATGTTCAGTCTCCTCGATGCAAGTGTTACAGTCGTTATCTTTATTTCTGCATAATAAAAAGAAATGCGCCATTTTAGCAGCATTTAATAATGGAGTCTTTATAAATAGGTGTCATAAACCATTTGAGCTTAAGTTGAAGGTAGAAGATAAGATCAACTTGCGATTGGTATAGGTAATATTCAACTACAGCGTCACACAACAGTCTAAAGTTCAAGAAGTTTCTTTTATGAAAACGTCGAAGTCATAGTTACGTTTTATTTTCAACAACGAAACATCACGCCACCATCATGTCAAATAATTGAAAAATATCAAACTTTGAAATACTTTGATAACTGACATTAAATATGAATTTGATCTTTTTAGTTGTCTCTTTGATCGTGATTTGCCCAATCAAATCCAATTCAAATATTCAAAGAAATATTTCACATCCCACAGAAATTCCATTTATCAATAATTGACTGCTTAACAATTACCAAATAATTACCTGCAATTAACAGAAAAAAAAACTTCAATGACAAATTAAAAATAAAAGTAACTTGATGGACAACAAATTAAAAAAGAAACCCCAAAACACTTAAGATTATAGCAATAACTCGTGTGCAAGAGGCGGTATAACGACCTCTCACATCACGACCTTTGTTCCATGATACTTGCGTTGCGAGTCTATATCGTTTATTCAAATCCGCATCGAGATGGCATTCGTATAACAAATGATCTTTAAATATAAAATTAAAAAAAAGAAGCAAATCTTGCTAACGAACCTTCTCACGACATCAAAAAGACAACAGATTATGATTGATTCGATTGGCAATACACAAAACACCATTCAATTGGTCACCTTGCCATTGCATTTAGAATTTCGTTTCATACAGCCCCTCTCTCTATGACCGAAGACACAACCGCGACGTCCAACCGATCGACAGATGCGACCGATCGATGGGTGCCACCTTTTTGCTGTCAACTTACAACGTAAGCCCCCGCTGACATTTCTCATTCTGACATCCACATCAGTAAAATGAAACAGCGGCGACAACAAATTCGAGGACGCCACTGACAAGGAGCCTGTCCTCCTGATGTATACTCGTAGATTATGTGCCTTTTATAACTGCAAGCTGTCCTCAGCATAAAACATAACCTCGAACAACTCTTTAGCTGGACCTGGACGTGGCGATGGCGTCGCGTCGGGTTTGTCCGTTCCTTAATGAAATACATGTTCTCTCCGCATCCATTTATGCTTCATGAGAGGGAGAAAAATTCTAAAAACCATCATTCTACGTTTAATATTATTTTTGTTATTTTGTTACAACGAAAAACAGCAGCAGCGAATGACTTTTACGACATTGCGGGCTGTAAAGTGTTTGAATGCAGTCCGCACCGAGCCGCCATCCACCGCGCCACCCGGCCGCCACGGTATTGAGAGCCAAAGATTCGCACTGACATATCTCATCCGAGTAATATGGATAATTTTGAACACCTGAAGATGAAATGCCTCTTTCTATGACACTGCGACTGGTCAAGCCATCCTGATGGTGGACTCGACGCGGACTCGAGAGTCGAGAGTCTCAGACCTAGACCCATGCAAAAGCAAGTAATAGTATGGAGAGGTTTTTCCTATATACAAACTCTCAGTATCTCGCCCCATGGTGATGTTGTGGAAGATAAATCTCGCAATTAACGTTGTCAAGAAACTTATATGAGGACTAAAGACTGAGGAGTCTTCGAGTATGTTTGCGGTGAACGAATGAAATTTGTATCTATCATCAGCGCTGGAGGAGATATCAAGACTGGTATAAGACGACAATGTCGCATTTGGCGACAATTATTATTACCTATTATATGATTTTATTTTTGTAATAGGATAAAATTAAAATATGACTGTGATGGAAAAATTACTTGTTGTATGGAATTTCTTTAATTACAATAACTTGTTAGGTAAAAACAAAAAGAAACTGATTTATAATCTCACTAAATAAGATAAACTTTTTTTTTTCGTTGACAAAGGTAGTACGTTATGTTTTCTTTCCCAATGGTTTCAAAGAAAGCTTATTATTTAAAAACATGCAGCTGGAAAAGTAATATTAACAAATTAATGTCAGCTTGAAGTCTTAAATCCTAAAACTTGTTTTCTGAGACAAAAATTATAGAGCCGTACTTTTTGTAATTAAAGTCCTTTGAGACATTTTATTTTGCCATCAGATTGATAATTTAAAAAAGGGTAAGCAAAAAATCAATTTGAAAGGAAAAACTTTAAAAAAATTAAAGTAATATTGGGGATACCTACTAAATTATGGAGTAAGTTAATTGGATGAACTATTCGAAAATCACTTGCTGTAGTGTTTAAACGATGCTTTTTTATCAATACAAAATCAAAATCAAACAAAAATCGAATCGAAAAATTGCATAATAATTGCATAAAATATATTTCTCAATTTTTCGAGGTGTAGAACCAAACAAAAAAAAGGGAAAAAGTTTTATTTTTAAAGGTAATTTTAATAGACAATCGGCATTATGTTTATAAGGAATAAAAAACCTACTAAAAAT
Source organism: Eupeodes latifasciatus (assembly GCA_920104205.1). Lineage (NCBI taxonomy): Eukaryota > Metazoa > Arthropoda > Insecta > Diptera > Syrphidae > Eupeodes > Eupeodes latifasciatus. The sequence goes on from OV049926.1 coordinate 78,663,997, forward strand.
TTGTAAAAATTAGTTTCGACTTTAATATTTCGGGAACAAAAATAGATAGATATTAAAACTAAACTTATTTTATCACATGCAAAATATTGTTTTAGTTAATATTCAAGAAAAATCCAATTGACATTTTTCCTTTCAAAAAAAAAACCAAAACCTAAATAAAAAACAATTAAAAACTAAATATTGGTTTTCGACCCAAGTATATATTGAGAACAAAGGAAGACATTGATTTTCAACTTTTGTAATATTTTAAGAAATATCGACAGACGGGCACGAACGGAATGTTATCAATGTGGGTCGCATCCCCGCCTCTTTTTCAGTCGAAACCCATATCAATTTAAAGTGAACATTTTATTTTATTGTAAAGGTTTTCGAAAACAAAACTACACACAAAATTGCTTTAAAATTGGCAAAACATATTTTTGACTAAACTTTCTTGAAAAAAATAATGGTATTAATTTCAAGTCAGTCAATGAAAAAATTTCAATCGTAATTTTATTTTTAACTATACAACTACTAAAAAGGACGAAGTGTTGGAAATGGATTGGGATATCAGAGTTGTTAGTAATTGTAAATAAGAAAAAAAAATTATAGAAAAAAGCACAATTTATTATTAAATAAAAAATATATTCTTTACACTTTTTGGGGGACATTGGTGGTCTGATTCTACAATAAAAGCTTTTTACCTAACACTTACTTTTTAAGTAATTTTAACAATTTACCAGACTTGCTAAAATAAGAATTAAAATAAAGATAATGCAATCTGAAAAATCTGAAAAATCTGCGCTTAAAATTGAATCCTTTTTATGATTTTTTGAAGAAACAACAAAATGTTTGTAGTTATAAAGACCACAAACGGTTTTTTTTGTCAAACTTAAAATTTAGAACACAAATATTTAAGTTGAATAAAAGTTCTTTAGTCGAAATACTGAATGAGTCATGTGTACTATATTAAAACTGCAGTACTACCAAATTTTGTATTTGAAAGTTATGGCTGTTAAAAAATGTATATTTTAAAATGTAAGAAAGTGTGCATGATTTTTATTTTTAAGCCTATTTAAAAATTGTTTACAACAGAATTTTTATTGAAGGATTTTATTCAACATGTACCAAGATATCAACCCTTCCTTAAAGTATCGCATGAGATAATTTGCTGCTAGCCCCTGTTATTACTTATACCATAAGTCAGGATTGGATATTATTAACAGTACTTTAGGTAAAACGTCAATAAAAGGTTTCATGGCTTCAAAAGCTGCTAAAAATATCAATATTTCTCTATTAGAGACAAATATCTAAAATGTGTCGATTTTAAGATATTTTTACTTGACCTTAAATACAAATCGTATTTTCTTGAAAGGAATTTAATTACAGACAATGGTTACTTCTTATTTTTCTGTTTAATTGTTGTTTCTTTATTTCACTCTTAAATTTAGAACATGAATTGTTTTTGCGACAAAAAACTTGTTCATGATACAAGTAATAAATGTTTTCATTATAAATTAAATTACAAATTTTAGGTACAGAGAAGGTTACAAATAAATGTTTTTGGTTAAAGACATGGACATGCAAATGAAAAAAATAAAATGTCTTCATATTTAGTTATGAAGTTTATGATTTGTTCTCATTTTGAATAAATAACAATACAAAATAAAATAATGCAATAGCTTTTTGTAAAGAAATGGAGTATTTTGAGATACAGTTTTTGTTCATACAGCATTTTGACACACGGTTTTAAAATTAACAATATTTGGAAATACAGAAATTAAGATAAGACTATTAAAATAAAGTAATTCAACCCACTTTCTTTTTCTTTAGTATATAATTTACAATTTGGAGCTGCTAAGCATTTCGGAACAATACACGCAAAAAATTGCAAGGTTGAAATTCACCAAATCGTGGTTAATAATTACAAGTTATTCTATTGAAAAAATAGCAGAGTTAACTCGATTAAGGGAAAATCTGCTAAAATCGGCTAAAGTGCACGATTAAGGACAATTTCCTCTCTAAAAAGTACTCGTATAAATACAAACAAGGAAACTCTGCAAAAAACAATTGATTCTCTTAACAGTTTACACCCAACATACTTATTTGATTAAAGCTAACTATTTTGTTAATATTAACCAATCAGCTCGGTTAATTTTTAAACTTTCCTAGATAAAGTAGCAAACAACTAGTGTCAATTTAGCTGATTAATTTTGTTGAATTGAAACAACCTACTCTGCTATATTCATTCAACCGACTTTGTTTTAAATTAGCCAACTAACTTGACTTATTTATTTATTTATTTATTTAATCAAATTATTTACAAATTATTTTTTAATAAGGCAACAAGACCATAAGTGATGCCGTCTTTTAGAACACTTAAATTTAATTACAGAGAAACTTAAACACAGTGATTGTTGAAAGTAATGACTTTTAAACATTTATACATATTTAAAAAACAGAAATATTTACATTAGGTTTCATTAAATTTATTGTGAATATTTAAAGCAGTTTTAATTCTTTGTATTAAGTGCGTTTTGTTCTCATTCCATATATAGTACAGTGAGAAAATGCCAACAAAACGATCCGCAGTAGCCAGATTTTTGTATTTAAAAATTGGTACAACTGAGAGAAGATTTGTCAGAATAATAATAAAAAAAAACACAAAAATAGAAGAAAGTTTTGTGAAAATCAAATGTTAAAATTAACTTAGGAAAAAAAAAACTAACTAAAACTAATAAAATGGACAAATTTCCAGAAGAAATGGTAAGAAAATATCTGGAAATTGAGATTCTATAAAAAAAAGTTCATTTAACAATTGCTTCAAGGAGGGGGTTTGTTCGTAGACTACTACATTAACATGTGGTGTTGAAGCGAGCTTGAAGATCGCCTCAATTCTTTATATACCTGAATCGAGTTGAAATGAGCTTAATTTGACTCGATTCCCGTCGGAGATCGGAGTCGAGTCAAAATTTGAGAAGAAAAACCTGTCTTTTTATTTGCATGTTTGTGTACAAAAAATATAGTTTTGTTTTAATAAAATTACAAACAAAAAAATGGGCATGGAGTAGGTAGCATATTCTTATATGGTGCTGAACTAATCAGTTCTTCATTGTTTAACACGAATCAAACTATCTCACTTGCACTTTGTTGTGTTCCAATCAAATGAAAAAAAGTTATCTACTAATTTCTATTAACTTTATTTAATGAATCTTATATTTAACAAAACTCGTCCTTTGCTTGCCAAGTATAAGAAGAACCAAATCCCATCAGAAGGGATCAAAATGTACTAGACCCTTTCCATTTAGTACTTTATTAAAAGCGTTGCCAACACACTTCACACATCGAAACACCATTTGCATTTTAGAAAGGGCTGTCATACTTAATCATTTTTAAATCTTCTTGAGCGGTGGAAACACCAAAAAGATTTATTTAATCTAAACTGAGATAAAACTTTGGTGGAAACATAGCAAAACATAAATATCTTTTCTATTGTTTTCTCTTGCAAAATAAGCCCAGTTAGTCCATTTTCACTAACAAAACTAAATAATATCAACGGTAATAGATTGATTTTTCTTTAATGGAAAACACACATGATTCCAAATGCACAACTACTCAACGAACACATCCATCGAGATACAAATGCAATATCAATCGTACCAACATTTGAGAACGAAATCACATAAGATCCATTCGAGGCTCGTATAAATGTCATAAACTTATCCATAGTGAGATTCTACTCTAACTTTTATCGGTGTTATTCATACTATGGATATTGTTTTTGTTATTCGTGTAAAATCCTACTATACTATGGATAGATTTGCCAACAAAACACGGGTATAGTATTATGATCGGCTGGGATGGTAGATAATTTTTTGAATATGAATGTGCTTTCAAGTGAAGGATCGATCTGCCGTGATAAAGGACATTCTACAAATATGTGATGAATCGATAGAATTTCATCACTTATGACTTCTCTTCTTTAAAATTAGTCAACGTCCTTGCTCGTCTACGTTACTAAATGATTTGCTGTTTTTAAATGACCCTTTTGTCAGTTGTTAAAAATTTCATAAGTAAATAGGGTATTAATAACCTATTACTTAGTTAAAAAAAACACAAGTTATTTGTTTAATTGATATCAAGTAAATTGTTTAAATTTTACAAACAATTTACAATTTTTTTAGGTTGATATTTCCCATGCAATTGGCTGTGTTTTTAACCGATTTGACTTACCTATTTTTGACAAAAATATTAGCCGATTTTTTTTAACCGAGCAATAATCTCACTCGGTTGAGGAAAATGGTTTTTGGGTGTAAATTTCAGTTAATATTCCTTGCAGAAATCATTTTAACATAAATTTCTGTTATTTTGTAAATATGTACGTTAATGGGCTACTTTTTCACACTTTTGTTTCACACAAAATTGTTTGATCTTTGAAATTGTACAAGAGCCAGACTTCAAATACCTATCTTCCTCTGTTCAACGTATTATCTATTGTTAAAACCATAACTTTTCAAAAACAGCTAAATCCGAAATCGAGAACAAAATATAATAAAAGATTAAAACAAAATCAAATCAAAATACTATCAACAACTAATATCGACTCAAAATTTGTCTACTTGTGTTCTCTCTGTTCTTCTATATCTTCAATCGACAAAATGCCAATTCCTTTGGGGCTCTCACTCAAGTAATTTTTCTTCCTGCCAAACCACCTTCACATAATTAACTTCATTAAAACGCCCCATTTGCCTTGTACACGTTGCTTCACCACATCACTGATGACAGAAGGAACGACACACAGACTGTCCCAACGACTAAGCGACGACGCGACGTTCCATTCAATCTGGGTCTGTCATATTTGCTTTGCTGTCGAACGACAACGACAACAACAACAACGACGACAACGAACGTCATTGACGATTACTACTTTTGCGTTGTCGTTGTTGATGTCGTTTTTCTTGTTGTCATTTTTCTGCTGTGTGTGACTTGACTCCTTTTCCAGTTGACAATTACCGCAAAGGATGTCGAGGTGGGTTTGATGGCCATCGTTATGGCGATATATGTATAGCGAGCGATGGTGGCGACGATGATTACCGTAAAGGAACGGGTGAGGTGTACAACACTATACACAAAGTATCGAGTGGAGGTGCTGTGGTGGCGAATGTTGCAAGTGCCTTTCAAAAACATGTCAGACACGACATTCCTGCTGCCACTCAATCTGTACTCCTTCCCAACTGTGTGTGTGTGTGTTTTCACTCTTTTCTTCATTTTTTCTTTTGGTCTTTAACTTTTTCCTCATGGCAATTTGTCCGCCAACTTTGCCCTTTACCCACCTCTTCGTCTTCGTCTTCGTTACCGTCACCATCACCATCACCATAACTATCGCTATCACCATCGCCATCATCGTCAAGTATAACGACAACAACGACTTGGAACTGTAATCAAGTTTTCGATTTTGTCGATTGTCAAATCGGCCTCTGACAGTTTCAATGGGGGAAAAATGTGCCTTGCGGAAAAAAGCCAGAGTGAATAAGAAAATCAATCGAACAACGCGACGACGACGACGCCGCGCCGATGTTGTATTGTATCGTGCCATGAGAACAACACGATTGGTTGTCATTTTGTCAACACACACACACACTCCTCACATTAAAATAAGGCACACATGCCGTGATATAGTCAACGAACCATGGGAATTCTGCTGCGATACCAGCTCAAGCCTCAGCCATATGTAACTCTACTTGAGGGCAGTTCAATCGAATAAGAAAACGAATAGGAATAGTGCCTCCTACATTACCGGCACCGCACCGTTTGTTGCCTTCACTTTCGTGTCACTTTTCGATATCAGTGCAGAGTGCAGAGCACGCACGCAGCAATCTTTATTTCTTTCTTCCTTGACACCCCTCCTCTTGTTGTTTCTGATGCCTTCCGCTATACCATCACTTATTGTGTACGGCCATTTCGTGTCACTTTGACGACAACGACACGACCGAACAACGCCACGCTGTTGGAATGAAATGGAATGCGAATCGAAAATGAAGTCAACTTTTGTAGTCGTGCCACTTCAGATCGATCACGGAACAAGTGTTGCACCAGCACCAAGCACCACCAACAGCACTAGCACCATCAGCCCCAACTCCATGTCCCCATCACAGCACCCAAGACCCAAACACTTAAAACCAGTTCGGAGAGTGAGCGAGTGAGACGGTTCAATCGATTCGAAAACAATCAAGCAGAGCTTGATGTTTTGAAATACGAGTGAAAAAAGAAATAAGTATAATTGCGCTGCGAAGTCTTGAGGAGAATAAATTTGACCTTGGACATCGAGAGCTGCTGGCTGATGTCGAAGAATACTTGGGCAACACCACCACACTACACTACACCACACCATAACTCATCAGTATCACTCAAACTCGGACGGCAGCGGATGGATGGACCTCTGGACCATCCGGTCGAGCAAAAAGATGCATAGGTATACTTACTCGTATATTCTTCTTCCATATGTCTCGAGGAACCCTTCGTTCGAGAGCGGTTGATGGGTTCAGATATAGTTCCATAAAACAAGACCAGTTATGCGCGTCACCGCGCCAGCCGCCGCCACGCCGGTCTCACCGCCATCCACCGGCGAGCAGCCAGCGCAGCGAACTCGTTTCGCCAGACTTCAAATTGCATCTTCTTCCTTCAATGCAGTACGAATACGGATGATGGCGAAAAATGTATATGATGGGTATATGAAATGTATAAGACGCGAGGAGGAGTCCATCCATCTGTGCACAGCACATATCTTATACGCGGATGATAATGGTGCGATCGTCTTGAAGCTGCTGCTGCAGAGATCAGCATCACCATCACCATCATCATCAGCATCATCATCATCATCGGTACGTGATGTGTGAGACCTTTATGCTCGTTGTTGCTTATTCCGTGGTGATTACTGGATGTGACACTGCAAACTGGATGTTGTTATGCTTGAAATGGAATGTGAAGAAAACGTTGACGAAGATATTTCCATGTCCATGTCATGATGATGGCATATGGGGTGACAGAGGAAATAAAATTACCAGATTGATCGTTATATACATACACATGCAGATGAAGAGGTTTTAAGTGTGCGAAGCACCTGGGGGAAAAAGATTTCTCAGATAGAATTCACTTTGATGGATGTAGGGACATTTTTAAAAATCATGAATATTTTTTTTTATTAGATGAATCATTTATTGGTGTTCTTCATATTAAGCCTGCCTACATTTATATATTTCAACAAATGATATCTGAAGAAAAAGTTTCGGACTTTTAGTGTTTTTTTTTTTGAAGTCGCAGTGTTTCTTTGCCTGAAAAAGTATATAAACACCTGAAATATTTCACTTGACAGGTTTTGAAAATGATGAACACTCAACCTCTCCCATAGCTTTAGGAATGGAAAGGACTTACTATTTTTAGTACAGCTAATATGAAAAGCCATTTGTTGAAGTACTTGTCAAATCCTCGCAAGAGGCCGTACCCGTAAGAGAACAAATTTTCTTGAATTGGTATTGAACCTAGACCTCTGGCATGGCAGTCCTAAGCACTAAATATCTTGCCACTGATATTACTGTCCGAATTTAAAGAAAACACAGGGTTTTTCAATTGGCGCGGGTAGATTTTGGCTCCCCGTGATGGCCATTTTGTTTTGGTGACATCTGTCTAATGTTTTATTTATTATTCAGTTGTTATATATGTATAGCAGAACCCGAGGAAGTCAATTCCTCGCCCTGCACAAGAACTCGGCCTTTCGCAGACTTCAACTTGGCGACTATTGCGTTAAGACTTTGGCCTACACCCGTACAAGATCCAACTGACCCAGGAGCTTAAAGTTCATGACCATAGACAACGTCGTTTGTTCGCTGACTGGGCTTCAAATCGTTTGGAAGAGGACCCTAATTTTGGCCGAAAAATCATCTTGAGTGACGAGGCTCATTTTTGGATGAATGGCTGTGTTAACAAGCAACATTGCCGTATATAGGACGACACCAACCCACGGTTCACCAGGTGATAATGTGTCTTCAAAAAGATAACGTTTGGTGTGGATTTTGGACCGGGCGGCGTAATTGGTCCGTACTTTTTTTGAAAACGACGTTAGTGAGGCGGTCATCGTCAACAGCGAGCGCTACAAAACGATGATAACTAATTTCTTATTTCCCAAATTGAACCATATGGACATAGACGACATGTGGTTCCAGCAGGACGGCCCTACGTGCCACACAGCAAACGCCACGACATCTACACACAACATCCACCCGCCCTTATTGAAAAACCCTATATATAATATCAGAAAAAGATCGAAATATGTTTCTAAAAATAAACAATTTCTCCAAGCTATTTGAGATTAATCTTCATCTTTTACCGTAAAATGTTTTACGGATTAAACTATCTTGGTACTTTACTTTTGTGCTTTTATGTCGGTTATGTGATACAAACGTAACGTGTCCAAATAAAGAAGAATACATTTAGACAAAAGATCAATAAAACAAATAAAAGTGCGTATACGTCCGGGTGCACTATTTTATAATTACCGATAATAGAAGCAATGTACAAACTTTGCGACTATTGTTAAATTTTTATTTAAACATCTAAAGTTTCAAAACATGTGATGCGCACTTAAATATTTATATCTGTATAAATTGTTAACTTTCGCTTGTTAGGTTATTGTTTTCTTCCTTACAGACTTTTTGCTCATGATTTGGAATGTGTGTGTCTTTTAGAAGAACTTTAAGAGTTATTTTATGATTTTTGAAAATCCGAATAGTCATGTATTATGCAGGTACATAATTCATCTTTTCTAAATCCTTAGAGGTATTTTGTTCCACAGCAATCGACAGATTAGTGAGGTAAGATGAAAGGCAAGGAATTTTTATTTTCTTATTCTATATAAATTTAATAATTTGATCGAAATTAATCATTTTTTGAATAGAAGACATCATTTTTGCATCAATATTACAACAATTTCTTTCGATGTACTAAACCATTTCTCTGAACGATTGAAAATATGGGTACAATGAGTTAAAGAAGTTGCGCAGAACAATTGAAATATTTACAACAAATGTTGCTACGATTTATATCTAAACATTTTTTCGCAATATCCAATGTTTAACATTTTTAAGCTTTTACTATTTAAAGTTTAAATTAACTGGTCATAAGTTGGTATTAGGAGAAAAATTAAAGACAAAATTTAACGAATAGTTTTCAAATGCTTCTTTTTGATGAAATGAGGTCAGCTTTTCATGTTTAAAATGACGGAACAAAATATTTGATATTTTTTCTACCATATTGAAAATTGTTTCATGCAAATATTGAACGCAACTGCACTTCAAATGGTCTATCCGTGTAGTCCACTTTAAGCATACTTTTTCTGACCTTTCGAACGGTATCTCAAGAATAAATGCTTCAATGTTATGGCTTCCAATACATCAATCGAAGCGGACTTGTCGCTATAGACATGAGCCTTAACATACAAATAATATGTGACATGTGGCACTGTCTTGTTAGAACCACATGTCTTGCAAGTCAAGCTCTTCTAATTGTTATCAAATGGTGACTTTTTTATATGCATTGGTAGCTCTTACAATGCTTCTGGCTGCTCTTTACTCTTAAACAAGGTTTCCCTGTTCAACATGAAATGAGCTTGAGTGGATATTATAACAACTATTCAATAGGTCGTACGGCTTCAATTCTTAAACCAGGTGTACATATTTGGAAAGGCTCTGCATCTAAATTCTTTAGCAAAATTTTCCACCTACTGCTGCTCCTCCACAGAGGTCAAATTGCTGCGAAATATTCCTCAGTTCGCACTAAATATAAGGTGTTGGTGCATTAATCCTTATTCAATGCGAAATTTGTTCACAATAGCCCGAATAGCCAAGTCGTCGGTAGATCTACTAAGCTAAAAACAAAAAATAGAAGAAAATTCCGATGAACTTGCTCAGGAAAGTTAATTGCATTTTGATAATAAAATTCAATAATTTCCAAGCGCTGTTTGATTGTATGACAATTCATGGTTAAACTAAAGACTACTCTTACGACACACGACATTTAACGCCAAAACCAATGTTGCAAAAAAAGTAGCAAAAAATCATCCAATATTAACCGAATAACCCATTAGACGAAAAGCTAAAAACTAAACGCTTTCATTTAAAACAGATACTGGCTTGTTTTTTTTTTTGTATTTTTTTTTGTAATGCATTTCGAACTATTTATTTTCTTGTCTAAACATAACGAATAAATAAAAAATAGGGCGTATACGCATTTTAATATTATTTAAATTATTTTTGAGTGATATTGTTTTCTTTATGTGCAAGAATCATCTGATACGAAAACGCACAGAACAAAGTCTGCTAGGCCAGCTAATCTTTCAGCAAAAATATATAAATATACTTTGTAATTTTATTACAAATGATGAAAACGTAACATTATACATATATCCTCCTGATATACATCCTTGTTACGAAATGGTCGAAAGTGAGTAAAACAGTGACAAAACTGATATTAACAGTCAGAAACATTTTTGCTGAGTAACATTTTTCAACTCTAGAGAGCTAAATAGCTGAGCCTTATAGTACTATCTCTTTCTTTTACACTGAAGGGTTAACTTCTTCTCTTATCATATTGGATTATAGAAATTTTAAGTGAAACGATAGTCAATACCCTAATACCTCTTGCGAGATTAATGAGATATATGATCCAAGACTTCTTGTCAAACAAAAATTTTAAAAAGGTTGTTTTTATTGCTCTCATAATACCAAAACAAGATTGATCGAGAGTCTCAAATCAATTAGACCGAAAAATATACCCATTTAATTGCACAAAAGCTTTTTTTATTATTTTGAAGAAATGGAACAACACTAACGATCTGATATGTCTCCATCACGGCGAATATATGTTAAATAATCTAATTGGTTTATTAATTAAGGTTTTCTAAAACAACTAGCTGCAGGCGGTAGAAAGAAAAAAAAACGCTAAAAAGTTATTAAAAAGGCTTTTAAAAACCCTTTTACATAATTAAAAAACACAAATTTAAATAATTTCCCTTATTTGACTCATTAAACAAACATAAAAGGCTACGGTATTGTAAAATAGAAACTTTTGCTATATGATGGAAAAACTATATATTTATCTCTAAGTAAGCACCTACCGATTACCTACCTCCTTCCTAAATTACAAAAAGATTTGCCTTTCTCAAAGATCTAAAATCTGTAATCTTGATAAAAAGCTTTTAAAAAAATGAAAAATTAAAAATGAAAAACAAAATACACAAAAAAAAGAACCATGTCAACGCCTCTTTGCTAATCTCATTTGTCTTCACTTATAGATGCTCTTAACCAAACAAACTTAATTTAAGCCCATAACCCTTTGTGTTCAAAAAAATAAAATATAGGAAAACTTAAACAACAACAAAAAAAAAAGTATAAATTTGCCATTAGCATGCAAAAAGCATATTAAATGGACAAATGTGCTGAACAATAATAATTATTGCCATCCATCCATCTATTGCTGATGATGATGCTAAAGGCAGCTAGTTAGCCTATTCAAATTGTTCCGAGTCCGCCACGAAAAAATAAACTATAAACATTTTTGCCAAAAGCCCTACACCGAATAAAAATAAAATAATATTCCCACTTTATACATATAGAATGCCTATATACATAGGTATATGTAGTTATAGGTACATAGGAAAATTAGCTATGAATAAATTTGTATACTTATACGTACATACATACATATATACTCAAAACAATCCGTGATTTTTATTTTTGCTTTATAGATTTTCACACAATTTAAAGTGAAATTAGTTTTTGTTTGGAAAATATGTAAATTTCTTTTGATAACCTTTTGTTATTGTTGTTTGAGGTTAAGCAGAATGATTTTATTTTTATTTTTCAAACACGAGTGTTGATGTGAATTTATTCATAAAATAATTATTTCAGTTAGTAGTTCAATGGTAACATTATGATTATCTCTCTTTTTCGTTTTATTCCTTTAAATGGTTTTAAGTTAAGTTGTCATTTTTGTGTGTTAAGACTTTTTGGCAAAGCGATTTACAGTGTTATAGGGAGGGCGATTAAGATTGTTTATCTAGAATTGTTAATAAAAAAAAATGTATATTTTGGTTATTTGAACAGGTTTAACGGTTTAGTATTTTTTTAAAGCGATCGACATCAGGCAAAATGTCAAAAAATAAGATAGACTCATATACAATTTAAAAAGAAGATAAAGAATGAGTGGAATAATTATATGGAGACAAATATGAAAAATTTTAAATTATTATTTTAGAGTTTAAAAGGTAAAGTCAGAGTGTCGTAATTTTATTTATTTATTTCTTTATTGAATATTCTAATACAAAGATTTTACAACCCCCTATTCGGGCAGCTGTCGCTTTTGAAAGCATCATCTTTTTACATTTGACAAATTAGAGATTGCTTGCATTTATTTAAAGAATAGTTAACATTTTGCAGTTACGATTAGAAATTTTAGAAAAAAAATAAAAATTTCCTGATTGTGTTTTTTTCTAGAAGAAGTTCCACAATTGGTCTTTTTTTTAAATTCGTTGCAGACAATAAACAGCTTTAAAAATGCGAAATGTGTTAGTGTTAGTGCGTAGAACTGTCATGCCAGAGGTATTGGGTTCAATCCCAGCATGTGCTAACTTAAGTTTTGTTTTAGCGGGTACTAACTCTTGCGAGGAATTGACAAATCTTCCAAGAGTAATTCTTAGCCGTTCAGTTTCGGCTTAAAATTGTGGGTCCCCTCAATCGCTGACAACATAACTTGGTCCCAGTTTGTGAAAAAATTGAGACCCCTTGGCACTCAAATTATACTTTTTCTAAGTATTTATATATGACCCTACTTCGAATCACTACAAGTAATTCAAAAACAAAAATTTAAATTCAGTTTTTTGAGGCTATACAAATTTATGAAATAGTTTTTTTTTTAATAAAATTCGTGATGATTTTCAAATTTACAATCCCTTAATTTAATATTGCGTTTAAATATTTGTAAAATCTTATTTGTTTTTCAAAAAATCCAAATTAGTTGAAAGTTTTACCTGCCCTACATAAACCTTAAAAGAACGCTGAAACATTTATGCTTAAACAGTTCTTCACATAAAAACACAAAACATAAGGTTCATAAGATTCCAACATCAAGTTTCTTTTTATATATTGAAAAAAAAAGGAAAAGTAATGTTGAAAACGGGCATTTCTGGACTGGAGCACATATTTACTAAAATTATAGTTCATATTCAGAAACAGCACTAAAAAATAACACTAAAACGAATTATTCAAAACCATAAAGAAGTTACATTTAAGTTTTTTTTCAAAACTTCAGATAGTTTGAAACGAAGACCCTTAAGTCACTCTTAACTAATAAGAATTTTCGAAAACTAAGTGGAATACTAAAACGATTTATACTGATGTTTCTAAAGGACTAAGAATTGTATTTTGTGAAAACATCGTACAATATTTTTTTAAGAACTACCTTGCGCTTTATACTTTACTTTATACATAAGTTTAAAAATATTGTTTTATATATTTTCTTGCATTTTCAGACATGTATGTATATTTAAAAAGAACGTAATCCAATTCAGGACAACAAATTAATTTGAAAAGGTATTATCTGTAAACCACATAATACAGACAAAAACTTCATTTTGGGGACTAGTTTCATGGGAAAACCCTACATAAAAACTTAATGCATTGCCGTCGGGAGTTTACGTAAAGAAACATAACATTATGATTTTTTGTTTTTTTTTTTCGTTAACTTTGATAACTTTTCTTGGACCCAAAGTTAACATTAAAATTGCAATGTTTAAAACACTACATGGGTAGCATTTTGTTTATTTTAAGAAATAGTTGTATTAGTTAAAGAGGTAAGGTTGGTTAGTCAAAAAAAAATATTTTAAGCAATTAAAATATGCTGGTTTTGTTTATTATTTCTTTAAAGAAGTCGTTTTCATAGTAACCTTTTATTAATTATAAATTAATTGTGACAATTTCGTCATTTTGTTTTGAATGTTCTTTGGCGTAAACTAATCAGAACGAGCTCATTTAATAGTAAAATGCTTGGTTTATCATTGATTAGCCGATATAATAATCTATTTCTTTTTGTTGCATGAAGACTCACCGAAATTATGCGATTTACTTAAGAAACATCGTATACTTGAAATTAGAAAGAGCTGAAACTTACTTCTTAAACAATATTTAAAAGATACTGGACAGCTGCTTTATATCTACGAGGTGTGTTCAAAAAGTACCCGGAATTTTTAAATTTCGCGGTTCTGGAGAGTCCGAAGGTCAAATTTTGTTTGTAATGTATTGGTATACATGCCCCTAAAGTATGATGCAATTTCCAGCTATATTCACTGTTTACTTTGTCTGTGGTAGTTGCTAAGGTTCGACGTGTTTGTATGAGCTCGGCGATTTTTGCTGAAACTGCTGAATTTTGACCAACAAAAACAATCGCTCAGGAGCTGTTTAATGACGTCAACGACGACGATCCAAGTTTGCTTGAAAGGGTCATAACTGGTGATAAAACATGGGTGTACGGTTATGATGTCGAAACCAAAGCACAATCGTCCACCTGGAAGCATCCAACGTCACCAAGAGCGAAAAAAGCACGTCAAGTTCGATCAAATGTGAAGGTTTTGCTTACTGTTTTCTTCGATTATAATGGCATAGTGCATCAAGAGTTCTTACAACAAGGTCGTACGGACCACGCACCACGATAACGCACCTGCTCACTCGTCGTTGCTTGTTCGTAATTTTTTGGCTAAAAACAATACCGTAGTCATGCCCCAACCTCCATATTCACCAGATATGGCTCCGTGTGACTTTATCCTGTTTCCAAAGTTGAAGAGACCCATGAAATGACGGCGTTTTTCCTCGATTGAAGAAATAATTTTAATTTAAATTCGCTGAGAATGCTCAAGGACATATCAAAAAGTGAATATCAAGAGTGCTTCGAAGATTGGAAAAAACGCTGACATAAGTGTATTACATCTGGTGGGGACTACTTTGAACGGGACCACATAGATGTAAACGAATATAAATAAATATTCTTTTGAAAAAAAAAACGAAAATTCCGGGTACTTTTTGAACACACCTCGTATATGAAGAAGTTCAAAATTGCAAAAGACAATGAAATAGAACTCTTTAATGAGATTTGTTAATAAAAATTATAAATGAAATGTATGTGGGAATATTTTACGACACATTTTAAAACGTCACATTAATAATTAACGAGTTCTACATTTAAGTAATAAACTATAAAATTGTTAGAAGTTTTAAACTTATATTTCTTACGTTTATGTATTTAAAAATTTTGCTGGGCAATGTTAGTAGTTTTAACCCATAATGTTTTATATATTTTTTTTTTATTTTCATAGGACAATTTCTATATTTATGTAGTTACAAAATTCCTTTTCAGTAAAAAATTAAATTTTTTGGTTAATAGACTTTTATGGTTAAGTAGTAGGTATTTAAAAATGTAGTTACAGTTTGGTAAAATTATACACCACTACAAATTTGGTAATCATCCAAACCATATTTAGTTTACATTCAAATTGTGCTGAAAGTTTTGCCATTTTTGCTTAATCGGCACATGTTCTTAAGAACCTATTAGTGTACCCTTCCGAAAGTAATTAATTACTATATTTTCACAATCAAGTTTTGAAATTATTAATTTATTTATTTATTTAGCTTAGCGAAAAAAACGTTATGGGCGACCTTACAATATTAATGTTAAAGCTGAAATTTGGACAGGTGTATTATTTTATGTATGTATATGTCATAAATGGTTAATTGAGAATCATTGAAATGATAAGTTTTGTCTAAATTCTTATTCGACAAATCAGACCGATTTCAATAAATTTCAGTGTAGAAGTTCAAAAATCTTTAAACAAATTTCGATTTTTTTTTCTACTATTGCATTATAGTACGAGTACTTTCGGAAATACAGTGCAGTCTGGGTAGTGTGAATGTGAACACTGGACTGTGTGAAACTTTAAAACAGGGTAAGTATCCTCGTATGGAACGGGTATTGTATAAGTGGTTTTTAAAGCAGCGTCTAAAGAATCTACCAGTTAATTTAAGTTCGAAAACTGTTGTTTTTCTTGATATGTAAAATATTGGATAGTGTGAACAACCTGGTTAGCATGGACAGCCTGTGCAATAATTAGTTCACACGACCCAGACAGTACTGTATATGGGAAAAGTCGGTTTTTCTATTAAAGACTTAACAACTTTGAATTTATTTAGTGAACACACCCTTTCACTAATCATCAAACTATCAATGTCAATGTCAATTTAATCAATAAACTAATCATCATCATGACGTCTGCATGTTATAAGAACTTTTCAGCGAAATTCGTAAACTCCAATTTTCGGGCGAAATTCTTCAGCAAAAACAAGTTTAGTGCAAAAATTTGAATCTACATATTCGTTGTGTCAAATTGGTTGTCAGCGAGGTTGTTCGAAGATATCGCTGCAAAAATATTCAGCGTCCGTAGAAAACGACCCAAATCAGTCAATTCCATGGCGTTCTAAAGAATTGGGCATCGCTCAAATTACATTATGGCCCATTTTGAGTAGGGATCTTCGTTTATACCCTTACAAGATCAAGGTGACCCATGAATTCAAGCCGATAAACGTTCTTCAATAGCGCAAGTTGTCAAGTCCTTATTGGAAAACAAGATTTTGCCACCTTGTTCATACCTAAATCAAACCTACATATCTCAGTATACATATGTGACTCTATTAACATATATGTATATCTTAAGGATATGAAGCTTATAAAATACTATATTAAAATTAAATTTTGAAAAACTTCTGGCCTAAATACAACTTTTAAAATAGCTTAAATCTTTTCTTGTACTTTGCCTCTATTTTAGTTGCCACCCAAATAAACACCGCCATCATTATGCATATCAAATAAACACCCACTTTATTTTAGCCATAACTATACAGGTATGCAAAATTATATACATATATGTACAAATGCACTTAATCTTAAAGGCTTATAGATACCTACCTACCTCCCGAAATACAGATAATAAACTATTTTTATTAAGTCGTTGTATTCTTCCAGATAAACGAGAATATATTTATTTAATTTTTCTGTTCTTGCTGTTTTTAAATTTAATCTCCGTGTTAACATTTTTATTAAAATCGTGCGGGGTTATCGCCTTAGCGATAATGATCAAAATAAAAAGTTGATTCGTGTAGGTACCAACCTACCTAAATAAAGTTTTTCATTCTTTCTTCAGAAGATGATAACATTTGATATTTTATTTTCTATTATATTTATGAATACAAATAAAAATAAATAAAATAAATATATGACAACTATGCACAAACAAAATTATGTATTTTTGAAAAAAAAACGCACTATAACCATAGGTAGGTGTTTTTGGTACGAGTTCTTCAGGTCTACGGATTAAATTAAGTTCGTCCGTAGTCATTGGCGTTATAGTCGCGCAATCACATGATTTGTCCCAATAAACTTAGTGGATCTGTCTACATTGGAATAAGAAGTCATAGTATGGCAGTAGTAGTTGAAGACGACACGCCAACTAAAAGACCGCCAACGACGTCGACTACGACGCGACGACCCACGTCTAACGTTTGTCGTCCTCGTCGTCGTTGTTGTCGTTGAATCTTGGTCGTAGCTCGTCGTAGTCATCGTGAACGTGAATGCGCTTTTCATTGGCAACAAACAATAATAAAAGTTTTTATTCTCGCGCGATGTAGGTAATTTATTTATTTTTATTAATGTTTTTTTTTTTTTATTTTTGTTATAAATAAAAGTCTTTGTTTATATAAATTGCACATTGTACAATGCACAACACTCATTGATGGTGCACTGAGACTGAGCTGCGTGTGCAATTGTGGAGAAAACGTATAAATTTAGCGAAACACAAAAAAGGTCAACACAAGGACGCTCTTTGTGAGCGCGCGATAGCAGTAGCGTTTTGACGGATAGATGATGGACGGAACAACGGCGGCGGCGCGCGGATCGGCGACGCAACGGCTGACGGACGGTGTCTTTTGTCTTTGCGGTCAGTGTACAATTTAATTAGCTAAATATAATAAATTATTGATTTTCGTTGTTTGTTCAAATTCGATAAATTTTACAATTAATGGCTTTTGTGTCGCATAGTTGGCTGAGCATCAAGTTTAAATCAATTATCAATTTGGCTATTTCTATCATAAATATTATTTTAAGGACGTACAAAGGTACCTACATATAGGAACATTATACTAACAATCTAATGCAATAAATATACAATAGGAAAATAGCAATTTTTTAAAACTTTTAATTTTAATTGATTTCATTTTATTTATTAATATTTTAAAATAAAAAACAAGAACTTTTTTTAAAAACTTATTTTAAGGTCATTTTCTCAAGGGGAACATTTATTGTATTATTCTAGGACAAGCTACAATTATTGTGATTTTCACACTTGAGTGAGTTTTACAATCTTGACGCTCGCCGTCATCATCTTTGACGTTGTCGTCGATCGTCAGCCTTTCGACGGTCGCTGTCCATCAATATAAGAACAATGAGCCTGTTTGTGTCAAATAAATTAATACATTACTTGTTAGAAATGCGTGTAGCGTGTGGTTTGAAGCTTAGAGTGTTTTTGTTAGTTTTATCACCATTTGATTGGACACTAATTAACCATAACCGATGAACTATTATTTGGTTGTTAGGAACAATATTATGTGGGTACTTCTAGATAGCAACAATATATTGTATGTAGATACATCAAAGGAGGTTCTTCATAGGTTATCGACAGATAAGTCGTTATTTTTGACAATAATCAATTAATACTTTGAAGGATTTTTGGAGTTTAAGAAAATTTTGATTTATATTGTATATACAATTGACTTCAACTTATAGTTGTATTGGAAAAATAGATTTTTACGAGGACTCCGAAACGTCAGTTGAGCAACGATAAGGTCTGAAGTTTATAATTTGTATAGAAGTGTTATGTCAGAAATTCTGAAATCCACATTTATTTACAATTTACAAATTCCAAAAGGTATACTTTCATTTGGTTTTGACAGTTAAAAGTTTTTTGTTTCAACTGAAGTGTGTTTTTTTAAAGGTACAGAAATTTAAAAATGAATAAAACAAAGATGATTGTTTTTAAAATTTACTTTAAATTTACTTTCTTCGAAAGATAATCTTTTAGCATTATAATTTTAATAAGATTTTCTAATCTAATCTGGCGGTACAATTTTTAATGACTTTTTCAACTTTTTTGGAAATAACGCGTGATCCTCAAAGTAAATCGTTTAAGGTTCAACTAGGGTAGACTAGCAACTTCAGATGTGCCCATAGAAAAAAGTCTAGCGGTGTTAAAACGCATTAACATGGAGGACAATCCATGGGTATGTAGATAACGTGAAACTATACGGTTACTAAACATTTTCTTAAAAAAATCAAGTGTGACACGAACTGTTTACAAGATAATTGAGCTGTCTTGTGGAAATCTGTGCTTCTGCACATCATGACTTTTCAATTGGTGAACGAAAAATTTAGTAATTATGGCTCTTTAGCAGTTACCATTGATTGTAACGTTCTAGCCAGTATCGCTTTCCTAGAAGTATGGATCCATTAATCCACCTTATCATAAAACACACCAAACAAACAGCTTGAGGATAATCATCACATTAGGAACGTTTGTTATTCAGTTTGCTTCAGTTTATTCATGTTAAAATGCCAAACAAAATAAAAATAAAGCACTTAACAGCTGACAAAATGGCTGTCAGTTAAAATAGTTATACTTAATGTTATAAAACTTATTTATTTATTTAAAAAAAATATTCATGAAGTTTCGAATATTATTTTCAACATAACCTGATATTTATTTGATAGTCTTCTGATTATTAGGGCAGTTTAGTTATACGAAAATAAAATATGTACATACATACATACTTCTGTGACGGCAAAAAAGAACCGAAGACGTACGACAAATGAAGGAATCTAATGATCGGTTGGGGACCGTAGAACTTGTAATCCTAGTCATGCAACAACCAACGATCAAATTGTTATTGTAGAAAATAAATACTACAAATGTTCATAAACACGAGATAATACACATTACTCATTACAAGCTGTATAGTAACGGAATGTCAAGGAAGTTCGGGAGAGTTATTCAGAATCTATATTATGCAGATACAATTGCTAAGGTATGGAATGGAGAAGAGTTGTCGAGAGGGTTTAAAACACAATCGGGAGCCAGGCAAGGCTGTACATTGAGTCCGAGTATTTTCGCCTTGTTTATTGAAGATCTCACAGACCTCTTACCAGGTGGCATAGACTTCGCCGGACAAATAATAAAAGCATTGCTCCTTGCGGACGACATTGTTCTTTTGGCAGCATCACCCGAATCATTGCAGTTAATGATAAACCGCTTGTATCAATATTGTCAGCTTTGGAGTTTGATGGTGAATCTTAATAAGTCCAAAATTTTGATCAGCGAAAGAAAATTGGTTCTATAATGGAGAGGTCATTGAAGTTGTCACGGAATTCAAATACCTTGGAGTTCACTTAACGAAAAATTTGAGCATGGAAGAGATAGCTTTCTAACAAAAGTATAGCACATAGCAGCAAGTTCAAGATATTTGAAGCGGTATCTGAGTCTGCCATGTTTTACGCGTCACAAACTTGGGGAACGAAACAATACGAAACAGTTGAGAAACTTCTCCGATACTATATTAAGCGAATTTTTAGACTGCCATCAAATACACCCAACTGTATTATTACGCTGGAATCAGGATTATCACCTATGTTCATACGAACCCTAAAAATGCAAGTCGATTACATCTTGAGAGTTATGAAGATGAGCAATAATAGGCTTCCGAAGATAGTAGCGCTTCAAGTAATACGAACCAAAACAAGTTGGTGTGCTGATTGGATAAATTTGGCAAGAGAATGTGGAAAGGAACTTAACCTTTTGTGTAATAAACAGGATGATTTCAAAGCTTCTTTATACCAGCTCATTTACGCAGTGGACATAAAACAACGAGAGAAATACTTGAATGACTCCATAGGATCTATATACAGGCGGCTTAACTGTCAACTAAATCACAACTTGGAAGAGAGGAATTATTTTAGGGACGATAATAGCATTGCCGAAATTTGACCCCCCTGGGAGATAATTTGTTTGTTTTTTCGTAGGAATTCCCTTCAATTCAAAACTTATCGTATTTCGTTTTTTTTTCATTTTTTTTTTCATTTTTTTTTTTTTCATTTTTTTTTTTTTTTTTCATTTTATTAATACGAAAAATAACAGGACTTCCCACACAAATTTGTTTGTTAAAATATGTGATTTTTTTAGAACTTTCGCTAAATTTTGTATTCTTAATTTGGCTTCTTTCTACAAGAGAAACATTTTTTGGTATTGCTCCAGAAGGGTACCCCTCATAAAACCTTTATTTTTTTTAAGTTTCTCAAGAACTAATCGAGCGATTTCAATAATCTTCTTTTTCTGTGCCCGCCCTCGTCGATGGTCAAATGATCAAATTGATGATGATTTTTGATGATCAAAAATGTCATTTTTTTATTTTTAAAAAAATATTAATTCTGTTTTCGATAACGAAATTTAAATATAAAATGTACATCTATAAGCACTGTATTTAGTGTTTACCGAAAAGTATTTTTAAGACAAAATTTAAAATGGTTTTCGAAAAAAAAATAAGTTAAATTTTTAAATCTTAAAATATAGGAAATATATTTTTAAACAGACTTTTTGGAAGATATTAGCAAGTTCTAAAGACCCAGTCGTGCATTTTATTTTTTTCAAAATTGATTTTCTGTTGAATACAAAAGATCTTAAAAAATTAAAAAAAATCTACTTTTGAAGTGAATTTTTGTGAATGCTTTGGATGCTCTAGAACTGAGATTTAAACATGAATTTCAATACTATAAATGTCCCAAAAACTGCAAAAGTGACAGTTTTGTTAAACTAATTACTAAATTCAAGAACCAAACATTTTTCTCTCTACAATTTTTAAGTTCTGTTGACTAAGATCAAAATACGAGTAAACAGAATGATAGGGATAGTAATAATAGAAAAAAGCCCGACAATTCTTCATATCAGATCCTCTCTCATTTTCTGGATTTTTCAAATTTTGTAGCGTTCTTCGCATTAATAGAAATGGAAACACAAAAAGTATGTTTTATTTTTGGAAAAAGCTACTTTTCCAAACAGTTTCTCACATTTCTGCGTGAAATGCACCAAAAACCCTCTAAACTATTGTGATTTAGCTCTTAAATATGGCATATTTAGAAAATTGTTGGAATCTTGGATTGCTTTCATATGTAGCGAGTCATCATAAATTGCTGTACATTGTACAACAGTGTTCTATAATAATTTGATAATTAAAGTTGTCACTGTGGTACCGGTGGTCTTGGGTTCGATCCCTGCCTATTCTATCTAAAGTTTTTTTTCACGCGGGTACTGCCTCTTGCGAGGAATTGACAAATTCTCCAAGAGTAATTCTTGTCATGAAAAGTGCTTTCTCAAATTCGGCTTAAAACTGTAGGCCCCCTCCATCCCTGACAACAGTACTCGCACACAGGAATGGTTGAGAGTTGTAAGTCACTGGGCCCTAGTTCTCAACGGACTGTTGCGCCACCCAATTTATTTAAAGTTGTCACTTTAGCCCTTGAAATGTGTTAACGTAAGGTTAAGATGCACATTATGCTATTTAAATTTTGTTAGCCTCCTTTGCAAAACATTAAAGAACATTTTTAAGCTGTGAGAAAAAACTCATCTGAGTGTGTGACCCCTTCTGTTAAAAGTCTGGATCCGCCCTAGGGTCAGAGCATTCCTTGTAATTTTATTTGAAGACCAACCTACCTACTTTTTTTTGTAATTTTCGCAAAAAGAAACAGGAGTTTTGTATTCTAGAAGTGGAAGTAATAGTGGATATTATTAATTTTTTAACATCTTCTGTACTTAAAATTTCTGGCTTTTGAGATTTATTTATAATTTATTGCATTTTATTGTATTTTTGGATTATTGAATCTTAATACTTAAAATACGAGTATAATAGGCGACTATTAATGAGGTTTTAATTTTTCAAACAATAAGATTTTGAAAGCCTAGTTCCCTAATTGAAAATAGGACATTGAATTTTGTACCGTTGTTGAAATTGTTTAATTTTCTTTATTTTATATATTTCATGACAATAAGAACTATTTACATAGGTACCTAGATAACTATTCATAAATGAGGCCATATCTACTTTAGAAGTTACCTAGGTAAAATTTCTTTCAAAAGAAATTTGATTTTGAGAAGATGTTCATTACTTTTAGCAATTTCTGTGCGGGAGTGGCAAAAAACAGGATTCCAAAAAATCTGTCAATTTGGCCGGTCAAAGATTATATTCATCATTTCTATTACCGAAAAGGTATGTCTGCCTACAGTCAAGTTTCTTTTTTTTACACTTTGCTTAGAAAGCCTAATTTACAAGATTCATCTTACAACTAGAGACTAGACTATTGTCAACACAAACTATGTCACCTTTGGGAGGTTATCTTTTTTAATGTCCACATAAGTTTGGGTTTTTAATGGTTCTCTAATTTAATAACTTACCAATAATCCAAAAAAGGCAGTTCCAAGGAAATCATCCGTTGCAAAACTATACGTGGATAATGAGCTGAGCAGTTTGTAGGTAGTTAGATAAAATCCGTTTGTTAAAAGTTTTGTTTTTTAATTTATTTTGCTTTTAATTATATTATATTTATTTTTATGTTTCAAATGCCTAATTCAAAAAATCACAGACAACTAATTTTAACTTTGCACACTTCCTTCTTGTGTTGACCAAAGGAAACAAAAACTCCCACGTCTAAAAAATCCAACTTAAACTCTGTAAGAAGGTTGGCTTTAAAATATTCCACTTTTTTTCTCTAATTCAGCCTCACTCGGGTTTTGATATCCTTTAGGTAGGTATACAACTTATCGTAGACTAAGGTACCTACTATATTTAGGGTAACTGCAGGGTACAGTATATTAACTCCACTTTTGTATGTTTTTTTTTTTTAATTAAGAAACTCTTATTGCTTATTTACTTTTAAACATCAATTATACACGATTCGATCCGCCTCTTCCGCGTTACAATTAAACTGCATAATCGTCGTTAAAGTAGCGTAATTACACATTCATGCCAACTATTTTCTTATTTCAACTCCCACGCGATTCAACAACCAAATAAAAAAAACTACACAAAAAACGAAATAATTAACCCTTAATATCCGTCCACCGAAATAAAAAGAAATGTTAAAAAATACACACACGCCCAAGACACGGTTACGGTTATAGTTTGGTGGAGAGCTAATCACTTTTTTTTATTTTAATAGGTATGTACATATATTCAAGTATTTTTCTCAAAAAGACAAAATGGCGTTTAACTGGAAGTCAGGGATAATAATAATTAGTCGTAATGTACAAAATTCCAATTGGAACTTTAGCAACGAAAGGAAGATTGAAAAATGTAAATTTCCGTTTCCGCAATAGTTTTTTCAAAACAGTACCTAAATACAGATAATCCAGATGCAAAAAACGGTGCTATAGTAAAAATGTCGCGCGACTTCGCGTCGAGTCGACTAAACTGGACGTAGGTGCTGCTGTGCTGTTGTCACTAAACGAGTCCAAGAGAAGAGATGCCAAATTACGCGACACAGTCCTCCAAAGTCGCAACTCGCAACCGTTCCATGTACTTTACTCGATTGCACTTTATTTTCTCTCTTATATTTTTCTTCTTTTTTGAATTTTCCTTTGAATTCTCTTTTATTTTTATTTCACTTACTCGACCAATGACACTCGACGATGACAAAAATTCAAAAAAAGAAAAAATCAAAGAATATAACTGAAATTCTATATACACAACGCTGAGGTATATAATGTCAAAGAGAGGACGACAGCACGAGATGGCGACAACACCGACGACGACGACGACATAACGAACGACGTAGTATAGATGACGACGAGAACGGAGAACGGAGATCGGATCGGAGACACAACGCCAACGACGACGCCAATGACAAACCGAAAGCTATGAACGAACGACACCACTATACACCGCACTAGCACTACATAGCCAGCCGAGCCGTTCGTTGTGTCGTTCCCGTTGTTCTGTGCTGTGCTCTGCTGTGCAATGCATACACAAAGTGGCCAAGCAAAGGCAACACGCCACGCACTCACACGAACGAGTTTTATAATCCCTCTATAAGAGAGGGAGGTGACAAACGAAGAGAAACAAAAAAAAACTTTCCTATATACACTCACTAACTCACACACACTCAATTGCAGCAACAAAATCCAAGAACCAAGAAGTCCTTCTGTCACCACACTGCTGTAAGCTGTAAACTGTAAGCTGTAAGGGTGCTGTCAAAATGTCACTAGGGATGCGTACCCGGCTAACAAAACAACCAAAACACTCAGTGTGCAGTGTGGGTTATGTGCAAGAACATAAGCCTCGCCCTCGCTCTCTCTTTCTATCCTAGTGTCAAAGTTGTACTGTGCTGTGCTGTGAGCTGTGCTATGCTAACGCCAAGTGTTGGTTTTAACTGCTGGAACACAATGGTGTCGGAGCCGGAGTCGGAGTCGTAACTGGAATAGCTGTCAAAGTGTTCAATGTACGCAAATGCAAATGTACGCACACAACGCGACGCAACTGGAATCGGAGCCGCAGCCGGAGTCGGAAGAGTTGACTAACTTTTAACTTTGTCGTACGACACATGTGACGTTTCCATTTTTGTAGTGAATAACTTGGTGATTATATTTTTTTTTAATAGTTTTTCAATAAAAAAGTGGAAAAATATTTAAATAAGAAATAAAAGTGAACAAAAAAATATTTTCTGAGAAATTTAATGTGGTTGAAAACTGCAAATATACCAAATAACATCAAAAAGCCGTACGACGCATTGTGTGCGTACTTTCTGTTAACGTACGACAGCTATTCCGACTCCGGCTCCGGCTGCGGCTCCGATTTTTGCATTGTGTTCCAGCAGTAATTTTAATCCGTACAAACTTTCCGAGCTTTCCGAGAAGAAGCCAAAAACAACTGTTTTTATTTTGAGAAAAACGAAAACCGCGGGTCACATCTAAAGCGTCCCATCGAACGGACCCATTGATACTGGGGCTCCATTTAGATGGCAAAAGTTTGCGGCGATGGCGATGGCGATGGTCATCCAAACCGAACCGCAAAAAAAAGCGTAGCACACGACCAGTTATTATCGGTCAAAGAGAGGGGGCCGATTGCCAACATGAAACCAACACACACCTAACCAAAACAACACACCAAAAACAACCAGAAAAAGCCTGAAACTCAAGTCTCTAAGCAAGCAGCAAGGAAAAATAAAAAAAAAAAACTAAGAGAATTTCAAGACCTTAAAGTCAGGTGTCGCCCCCTCCGCATCAAAAAGCCAAAGCCAACGAAAAAAAAATCTAAGAATCTAAAGCAAAAACAAAACAAAAATGTGTCTCTCTTTTTTTTCAGTACTCAAGAAATGACACACACTCTTCTCCTCATTAAAGATTAAACAAAAAAGCAACAACAACAACAACACAAAAAAGAACTAACAAAAAGAAAGAGAAAAAGAATAAGTAAACATGCAAAGAAACGAGTACGAGTACGACAACGGCTACTCTACTACCAAATAGAACTACCACCCCGTGTGCCGTATGAGTGATTGTGATTCGTTTGAGCCTCAGGCTTTGGGATAGTATGTGTGGGGTACCATTGAATGATATACAAGCACGCACACATTCAAGGGAGCGCTATGGAAAAGAAGTATAATAAGAAGAGAGCGGGTGAGGTGTACTTATCCGATTTGAAAAATCGTGTGACACTGTAAAATGTGTCCACTACTATATGGGTGCAGTTAAGTGGTTAAATAAGATGGGTGATAGACACACACGCACACACTCTCACATCCAACACTTTAAAATTTCTCTTCTCACATTAAGTAAATAGCAAATCAACCATGTTGAATTTAGGAGAGGGATTTTTATTCTCTCTTGAAATAAAATGTGTTGGAGTTTTTTAAGAGCGGTATGAGATTATTTTAGATTTGTATAAGCTGATAGAAGAGAGTGAAAAACCAAGTGTCGGTAAGGTAGATTTGATTATTTGTTGATTTATGGTTTGTCTATGGAAAGGTGTGTTAAAGTAAATCTAAGAGATGTGTGTTTGTAAATTTGGAAAAGATGTGTATTTGTATGGTGAAATAAGTAATAAGGTACTTTTTTATGGTACTATTTTT
This sequence comes from Eupeodes latifasciatus, assembly GCA_920104205.1. Classification (NCBI taxonomy): domain Eukaryota; kingdom Metazoa; phylum Arthropoda; class Insecta; order Diptera; family Syrphidae; genus Eupeodes; species Eupeodes latifasciatus. Next base: position 78,691,285 of record OV049926.1, read on the forward strand.
ATTTAAGAGACGTGAACATAACATTAAATAAATAAGTGGTTGGGAAAGGGATGTTAGGTTAGTAGAAATGATGGTTGATCTGGTTAAACCTGAGGGGTGGGTTAGTTATAATGAGAAGATATGCTATTGTACAATTATTTATAGAGGGCATAAGTGTGTTGATTTAAAATTTATTTTCTTAAGAATCTGATTATACCAAAGCTTCAGTTTCAGCAATTTCATTGAGTTTTGTTTTTAGACTTGAGACCAAAAAAACATTAAGTTTTTATGTGGAACTTACTCTGTAGGTTACCTAAGTCCCTTTAAAATTGTTTTAAGGCTTAATAAGAAAATATTAAAAGCAGAATTATTAATACTGTAATATTAATAAAATACATCACAGTCATATGGAACTGAAATAAGTTGAGGTTTGACTAAATACCTACCTATTTCTTTTTATTAAAATTTTATTCAAAATCTTCAAAACCAAATTTGAAGAAAAACACAAAAAGGCAAACATAAGAGTCTCTGCTTAGAGGCGCCAATTAAAGCCTATTGTTTAGAAAATAGGCAAGGCCAAGTAATGAAGGGCTCCTTTTTTTACTGTAATTTTAAGACTTAGAAAAAGCGTGATATGCACACCCGGAGTTTGAGTTTCAAGTCTATTCTACTGACACTGGAGGTTACAAAATTCCCATTTTTGACTCTAAATCTTTGTCATTGATTTTTTTGTCACAACAGTTAAATGTTTAATAGAATTTATGTATTTATTTATTTTTGTATGTTTTTAAAAACCTCAGATACCTATGGTTTTTTAACTCGAAAAAGCTTGTTAATTATGTTTGGACTGAAGCTGTTCTTTTGTATCCTTTTGTTTAACAATGAATATAGACTACGCCAATGTATGTAGGTACCTACATAAACTTGTCGTCATACCAAAATGTCACACACTTCTCAAGAAATATTAAGTGCGAATACAATTTTTCTTTAAATCAAAGAGTAGAAAGGTACATCGTCCTTGCTTACATGGTCACGAGTAAATGTTATTCTTGCAATTTTGTTCTTTGCACTAATATACGGCTTTTTCCGGGCACTTCTTCCATTGAAATCTGACTCGCAGGATTCGACGGATGGTTTCTGCGCTACTCTTCTTATTTAAATACTTTTCAGCTTCCTGGGCTAGCTTTACTGCACTTAAAGTTGGATCTTCCTTCACTTTACGAACAATCCAACGACAATCGCTCGCAGAGAAAATTTTGTTTGGAGCCGTTCTTCCCTTGTTAACCACTCGATTTTCCTGAACATAGCGTTCGATTATGTGTTGAACCGTAGATGGACTTATTTTTAACATTTCGGCAATTTTTCTTTGGCTTTTACCGTCTTTAAAGTGCTTTATTACTAACTCACGCTAGTACGACGTCCCATTTTGAAAAAAAAACCAACAATCTCAAAAGAAATGCGATAAACAACTGAAGCGAGCTTAGGAAAACTCGCACACTACGATTTTATTTGATAAAGAGGAAAAAACCGTTAACTTCTTATTTGTAAGAGTGAGTGCATCATATAAGCTGTGACTTTGTTTTGTGTGATAATTATGTTTTGCCATCACTATTTCAAAACGAAAAAAAATTGATGTACTGTTCAACATGTTTATGAAGAGTAATGACTTGATAGAATATTCTACATAGTTAAAATTGAAGTGTTTTACCATTTTGAAAGAACCTTAACCTTTTTTTTATAAAAAAAGGAACTGCATCATTTAAGCTGAGAGCCAGTGTAAATGTACAATACTCTAAAATATAGCATCATAGTTAATTTATGATTTGATTAAGTAAATAAAAGACATTTGTGCAGGAAGACATATCCGGAATATAGAATTTTTGTTATATTAAATTTTCGATTTCCTTACTTATTTTTGTTATAACATTTATTTTCACAGGCGACTTTGGTTTTAAAAATGACTTGATGAATATTTAAAAGTGAACTTTGTGTTTTATCAATCCCATCAAAATCTATCAGGGCCAACGCAGAAAATTATTTCAAAAATGATTTATTATATTATTTTTTTATTTTGAATGTGAAGTGATTTTTTTCTTTTTTGGCACTATTTTATATATGTAGGTATACTAAGAAACATGTATGTATGAATAAAAATTACATACATACATATGTACACATATGACTTGCTTTCATGATTGACAAAACAGTTTGACTTTGAGACTTCAAAGCTCAAACTTAATTTTTATATGCATTATACACTATACCTTATTTCCTAGTTGCCGTTGTCGATCCCATCATTCTTAGGCTGAACTCACACGACATGAATAAATGTGAGTTACAGAAATAAAGAGATGAGGTGAGATTTTTCTATTTTCACAGTTCTCTTTTGTTTGTTTTCGCATATTCAAATTTACCGTAGATTGCTATATTGAATTTTGAAATTGTCAAACACGTTTTCCTTAAACTCACCATGAAAATACTAGAAATACCTAATGATTTTGAATGAGTTCCGAACCTTTAGACCGAAGACATAGGGTCAAAATCATAGTTCCTTGATAAGTTCTGATTTTGTCTTTGCTAAATTAAACTTCAGTTTATGTTATTCATAGACAATTTAAACCCATTTTAAAACGATAATCTGGAGTCTAAAAATAAACACGACGGAAGCTATGTTTAAGCTGTTTCTAAATCTATTAAACGTCAAAAATAAACAAACTGATTGAGAAAATTAAGTTACGAGACATTGTATTTAAAAATTTAAAAACAAAAATTAAATTGTCAAAAGACTTAAGAATATATCAATATTTTGATATTTTGCTGGATGTAGAAATGCTACCAACGAACAGAAAACGAAAGCTCTGCTTAACCCGATTGGCCCCCTTTGAAATAGATGAAGACGATTTGTATGAAATGTATCGATTCGAGAAAAAAAACTGTCAAGTTTATGATTGACCTTCTAAATATTATAGATCGAAATTCAATGAAATGTTTGCTAATATCTGCGTGCTTCCAAGTCTTAAAACCACCAGCCCGACTTGATAAAATTTCCCAACTAACAGCAAACAAAATAAAAGGTTTCAAAGATTTTGGCTCTCCAGCTAAAGCAATTTATTTTGTTACCCTCTACAAGCCATTTTGTATAGGTTTAAGTGAAAATTGTAGTAGAATATGCCTTAAACCTGTTTCTTACTAAACAGAGCTGACAAATTCTTTATGAATAGCAGCTGTGTCTAACCCATAGAGGAAATATATTATCTAGAGTCCCGACTGGTACCCGTCTTGCCTGAAACACCCTCAAATTTTGTTTGAGGTAACTCTCTTAAAAGCCCGTAACAACTACATAGAATCTGCATTTTCCCATTAGAAATGCACGGGACAACTAACACATGCTTATGCTAATGGGCAAAATTCGCTCAATTTAGTTTGTAGGCCGAAAGAGAGCAAACCCATTAAGTCGCGACTCTAGATAATATATTTCCTCTATGGTCTAACCCATAGAGGAAATATATTATCTAGAGTCCCGACTGGTACCCGTATTGCCTGAAACACCCTCAAATTTTGTTTGAGGTAACTCTCTTAAAAGCCCGTAACAACTACATAGAATTTGCATTTTCCCATTAGAAATGCACGGGACAACTAACACATGCTTATGCTAATGGGCAAAATTCGCTCAATTTAGTTTGTAGGCCGAAAGAGAGCAAACCCATTAAGTCGCGACTCTAGATAATATATTTCCTCTATGGTCTAACCTATATATTAAATTTACACTGCAGTTCCAATAGACTCGGGTTTAAAATATGACTATGAATATTCCCCATATTGTTTTGTGTCTTACATTAAGGTATGTTTAAATGCAGAAACGCATTCAAATGTTTAAAAATATTGAATTTAGGAGACATCACGTAACTTTCATTATTAATTTGATTCTTATTCTTGAAATATAGGGACAAAACGCAACAAAGGCAAACAAGGTTGCTGTTTTTGTTTTAAAATATTCTTGTGTCACAATTCAAGAAGTGAAAAGAGTCAATTTAAAGATTTTTTTTAAATTTACAGTTAAAACTTACATAAATGAACCGAACAATTGTTCGGTGTTTTGATATTTAAATGTGTCATAAGTGGCCGTGAGATCGTTTCAAAAACGAGTACAACAAGGTCATTTTCCCCCAAAACCCCTACCTGCGTTCGCCCCTGAAATCTATTAAAAACCCTTTTAGGGGAGTGTTGAGAAATTGCGATTGTTTTAATTTAAATCAAAACATTTCATAATGAAACAAATTTTTGATGGAATATGGTCAACAAATTTTTCGAAATTTCAATTTTTCTTAATTTATATTTAGGTAAAAAAAATATATTTAAAATCATGCATTAGTTTTAAGGAATCTAGATTTCTGTATAATGGAAGTAAACTTTTAACATGGTTTATTATTATTTATTTTAAATATAAATTAATTTTGAATGTTGTCAGTAAAACAGTTTGGATTAAATTGTCCTATTTTGTTTGAGATTTTGTTGGATATACATACATATACATATATAATTTATAGCTAGTGGCAAGGGAAAAAGCAAAGATATTCAATTTATGTTAATAATTATGTACATATTTTCTATGAAAACACATTCAATTAGTGATGGGAACCATATTTGCCAGGATGATTAATTTCAAAGGGAGAATTTCAATTTACTTTTTTTAAATTCAACTTTATTTTAGGAAATCTTGAATTTTATTTAATCTTACTCTAAACTCAACTTTAGAAACATTTCTGTGACCGACCTTGATGATAATCTTAAAGTTTTTCTTTTAAGCCATATATATCTACTTAAATACCTTCTTAAGTTTAAGGAATAATACAAAATTATATTCTTTACCTTTGTAATTCCTTTAATACACTAAAATTACTAGTTAATTTACTTTGTTCCGAAAATAACATATTTTTTAGTTAACATTTCATTAAGAAATGTTACCTTAAGGGAGGGACTTTTAGTCTTTCCATAAATTTAGTCTCTTTCCATAATTTCGAGTTTTTGAATATTAGCGTTTAAAAATTTCATATAAAATTTGTCTTTTATTTTAATCAAATAAAACTTATAACATCTTAGTCTTATAAATAAATCAATAAGTATCAAAAGTTAAACTGTGAGAGTTTTAGTTTTATCTTATATATTTATTTTGCAGTAAGACATGACAACTCATTACTTTTGAAAATATTATAATAGTTTTTGAAATATGCTCAATTTAAGTATGAACAACATACAACAACTTTGATACATTTTTCGAACTTTTTTGTTCGTATTGAACTCATTTTCTTTAGGATAAGTTTGATGTTTTGACAACCAGTGTTAATGTATAGGTTACAAAGTTTTTAAACGATCAAATAAAATGTGCATGCTGGAGAACTATCTTCAAAATTTAAGTTCTTGCTTAAATCTTCAAAGCATATTTTGATCAAAAATAAGTCAACCATAATTAAATAAATGAGGAACACAAGGAACATACTTCATTAATATTACTTACTTAAGGTGGCGCTACAGTCCTGTGTGAACTAGGGCCAACACCCAACCCAACAAACTTCTCCATCTAGCTCGGTCCCTAGCTAGATGTCTCCAGTTTCGCGCTCCAACCTCCAAGTTGGGTGAGGTCACTTTCCACTTGTGCGCGCCACCTGATCCGCGGCCTTCCTCTACTGCGCTGTCCTGTGGGTGTGGATTCGAAGACTTTCCGGGCCGGAGCATTGGTTTTCATGCGCTCTACGTTACCCAGCCATCTTAGTAGTTGGATTTTTACCCTTCTGGCTAAGTCTACGTCGCTGTACAGCCCGTACAGCTCGTCGTTCCATCTTCTCCTCCACTCTCCTTCGATGCATACGGGACCGTAGATCACACGAAGAACTTTTCTCTCGAAACGACCCAAGGTGCTTTCATTCGCTTTTGTCATAGTCCATGCTTCTGCACTGTATAGCAGGACGGGGATGATAAGGGTCTTATATAGCACTCTTTGGTCCTTTGAGAGAGGTCTTTTCCACTCAATTGCTTTCTTAACCCAAAGAAACAGCGGTTAGCAAGAGTTATTCTTCGTTTGATCTCAGCGCTGGTGTTGTTTTCTGCGTTTACAGCGGAGCCTAGGTAGACGAAGTCCTTGACTACCTCAAAGTTACGTCTGTCGATGGTGACGTTTTGTCCAAGACGTCGGTGTTGTAGGTCCTTTCTTGACGACAGCATGTATACTTTGTTTTGCCCTCGTTAACCGTTAAACCCATTTTTGCCGCCTCTGCCTTAATACTCACAAAAGCCCCATTGACATCACGCTGAGTTCTTCCGATTATGTCAATGTCATCAGCATATGCTAGTAATTAGACAGACTTTAGAAAGATAGTGCCTCTGGGGTTGACGTGTGAGCTCTGCACTATTCTTTCAAGTACGATGTTAAAAAAATCGCATGACAGCGCATCCCCTTGTCTAAAACCTTTTTTTACATCGAAAGGTTCTGTTAAGTTGTTTCCAACCTTTATGGAGCAGCGTGAATTCTCCATGGTCATCCTGCACAAACGGATACAGCTCGTCCCTGTAGATGCTGTCATATGCGGCCTTGAAATCGATGAAAAGATGATGGGTGTCGATTTGGTGTTCTTGGGTATTTTCCAGAATCTGCCGTTATGTGAATATTTGATCGACTGTGGAATTTCCAGGTCTAAAACCACACTGATAAGGTCCTATCAGGTTGTTGACGATCGGCTTTAGACGTTCACATATTACGGCAGAGAAGATTTTGTAGGCGATGTTAAGTAGACTGATTAATATTATTTCTGTTTAAATCTTAACAAAAGCAAATAAAGGTGCACAAGGTTTAATTTCGAAGAAAGAAAATAGTGTGGAAGTCGCTAATTTAAAGCGACAGAAGGGATACTCCTTGAGATACAAACATTTTAAAATAATATTTCAGATATAAAAAACCTCTGACGCCTCCAAAAAAAATACAATTCATAAGTAAATGTCTTATATTTGTTAAGGGCCCATGCCGTTTTGTATGTGAACCGTGTTTTTCATAATTTTTTTTAGGTAAAACACCGATATATAAGCGACTTATGTATATTAAAAACGAAGCTAAACATAAGTTTTAGATATACAATGATCTTACCGAAAAGTTTAACAAATCTTTATATCGTTTTAAAAGAAAGTAACATCATTGCACTTGATATTTCAAAAGCATTTCTTCACTTATCGAAAAAGCGTGATTTTGGTGCGTCTTTCTTTTAGTCTCCGACACTTTTCGACATTTTTATAAATAATCTACTGTCTGCAACTTCTTTAATCAATTATTATTTTTTTTGCGGACGATAGAACTCTAAGCTTTTCATATTCGTTTGGAGACAAAATATGATAAGCTCATTAAATTCCGACGTACACGGCATTGTACAATGGGGAATAAGAAAACCCAATGTTGTTTTGTACCGTTAAAGCGAGTTATACCCAACTTGCCAATATCTATTAATAACACATGGAAAGACGTGTATGGCATTTATGACAATGCTAGTATGGCCTGGAGTCCCATACTAAAAAAGTATCTGTGATATTCCTACATTGCCTTGCAACAACTCCTATAAGTATGGGATTATGTACTATACTGTATGGTAGCACAATCTTTGCTTGTAACACAAGGGCGCATAGTACGTTTAAAGAGACAGCATTGCCTTCAGCCCCATACTGTATCGGAGATGTCGCAATGCTACTAGTTTTTCCCGCGATAATTTATGGCGTGATAATCGATACCCTTATTAGATTGCTGTCAATAGTGTAAGCAGTATAAGGGACATAACAATAATGTATAGACTTTTCTGCTAGGAGCATTGTACATGCCGCCAGTCAGTATGGGTCTGACTCCCATTCCCATACTGGCATTGGCGTATCGGCTAAAACTATTGTCGACGTTACTATTCTCAGTATGGCCAAATTAACTATGCTTACAACTTTTTATCCAATGGAAATCTTCTAAGCCATACAGTATTGCGTTCACACCCATACTGACATTGTAATATTCGCAATGTATTTCTTTCCGTGAACTTGCATCAACAAAACCGAACATCTCGATATTCATCACTAACCAAACCACCTTTTGTGACGCGATGTCGCCAAAAATGAAGTCTGGTTTTCTTGATACGATACAAGAATTTTGTCTCTCTGTCTAAACTGACTACAATTTATAAAACCTTTATACGTTCAAAACTTCCATCTCTGGTCTTGTGCTTCAGTAACTTAATTAAACCTCTTGGACAGTATTCAAAGAAGAGCTATTAAAATAACTGGTGACAACAACATAATTAACTATCAATTAATTATCAATTAAATTCCCCCAATTTCTTCTAAACGACATGTCAATTAATTTTAAACAATGTCGATAAATAAATCTAAGGGGGTCTCGAAGTGTTTGTGCCAATTTTCAATGTTTTCTTATACTTTTACAACATATTTACCGAATGTTCAATAAAATGTAGTTATTTAAAGTTAAGTCTCTTAAAATAAACTCCATACTTAATAATCGAAATTTTTAAAGCAAAGAATCCGACTTTTTACGTGTATGCCTCACAGTCACAGCCAAGTACCTTAGTGTACCTTCCGCTTCTATCATCAGCTTTGCAAAAAGTGTTTTACAGAACTTGAAATGGGATTTTTACAAAACTATTTATCATAATTTATGGTTTTCACCATATCACAGAAACTCTTTTAACAATTTTACGAATTAAATTTTCTCTTTCCAGAAATTTGATCAACGATTTGCTTACTCCATTTTTGCTCCTCTTCCCAAAGCTCAAAACAAACTCCAAGTTCTCAATTCCTCACCAATATTGTATTTATATGGCTATAAGAAAAATTTAATGTAGGTACTCTCTTACCCACAGTTTTCCAAAGCGAGAGCCTGTGCTCTTCGAAGATACTATCCAGCATCCAACTCAATTGATGCTATGTGCCTAATGCCTATATGTTCGAGCCCGATAAACCTAAAGCCGGATATACTCGTACAATAGGCAGCTACATAAATATGTATGTATATAGACTCTATAGGAGACTGTGGTGTCCGGGTGTGATAATGCTGGTTGCGGATGGGGAGCTAAAGCCTTTTAAGTTTGAATTAAATGCAAGGCGACACTTTGGACACTCACTCCCGGTCTCGAGCAGGCTGTAGTTTAACTCCTATAAAAGGGGAGCTTCTACCTTACCTTACCTTTACCTTATACTTATACCAGACCATACACAAACAACATCCCCATGCAAAAGAGTCACCATCATCGTACCTACTGTTAACGTCGTCGCGTCGGTCGGTCGTTTCTTCTCTGTTCCTCTTGTTCAATGGATACCTCCACTAAAGCATAGGCTTCCTTTCTAGCAGTCGGAACTTTTGAGTGCGCGCGATTGCAATGTGACACAAAATCGCGCTACGACGCGACGACAACGATGGCGGCGACGAATGGGAGCCCAGACCCCCTCGGAAATGTCGCTGTGTGTGCTTTCGATTTAGTGGGACGAATCGAAAATTCAAATCTCCATCACCGCATACATCCAAACGTGGGAGATGGTCAGGTAAAATGTTGTGAGAGAGCTGCGGGCTGATTTGAAATGGAGAGTGAAGTTGTACTCTTACGCTTACCTTACCTTACCTATACCTGATTATATTTAAGTAGGCAGCCAGCATTAATAAAGCGAGTTAAGTTAGTTAACTGGGCAAGAGTATAGTGACAATTATTTAACTGTAACCACTAAGTACGGGCAAAGAGAAAAACTTACCAATAGTTTGGTATATTTTTTAAATTCATTTACAGGTGGTGTGGTAGTTTCGTGATGGGAGCGGCTTGGTGACAAAATACGAGATCAAAAAGAGAACGACTAGCGTATTGGATAGAGGCATGGAGGTATGTAGATTAAGGAACTATAGATACTTTTACTAACTTGGGCCTTGGGGGCTGTGTGTGACACAGTGCGAAAGAGATGGGTGGATGAATTGTTGAGTGCGTGAGTATATTTAAAGCATAGATTTGCAGGAGTAGGTAGGAAAGGTGTCTACCTAGAATAGGAGTTCCAAAAGATGACTATTAAAATTAAATTAGGCACTCGTGTGCCCATGATGTCTACAAAAATCCTTGGACAAATAGTAGAAGTCTATAAATGATTTAGTTGTTTGGTTCGAACTCAATTTTATGATCTGGACCTTTGTTCTTATATTTTTTAATTATTAGCTGGCTATTATTTTGTCCCACTCATATGGACTATTTTTGTCAGACGACGTTTTGGTCTTTTATATTGATTGGCTCTTGAAATATTAATTAAATGAACGTTTTCAATTTACCATTCAAAAAAGTAATTATTAGAAAAAGTACGTATACGCCCGGTTTTACATGGTTAAACTCCATTTGTACCCAAATATAGAGAAAATAATATTGTTGTATTATTGATAGAGCGTATTTCAAGCTCTATTTTGTGATTTAATTTAGGCTACTAGTAAAAAGAGTATAAAAAGTACACTGTAGATACAAAAACTTAAATCATTTTATAAGTTTTCAATTGGAAGTTATTGAAATCGGTGCAATTTTTTGAGTTGAACGTTTTGACATTTCTCCATTTTTTTTTTTAATATTCTGCGCGCACTCAAGGGAATATGAATAATTGAATATAGTAATGATTAAACACAGTGCGAGCATTTAGGAAGGGAGGATAGGATTAGAAAGGAGATACCGATGCACATTGGTTTTGAATGTCTGCACATTGCAATGAGTGGGAAATATTGAGTCTGGTAAAGCATTCCACAATCGTGTAGTGCGACTAAAGAAAGAATCTCTGTACTTTACAGTACGTCCGAAATTGGGTTCAAGGGCAAACTGATGAGCATTCCTAGAAGAACGGGTATTACGGTTGAATTCTTTGACGGGAAAGTGTAAAACCCGTAGCATGATGGTTAGTGCGTTGGACTGTCATGCAAGAGGTCTTGGGTTCGATCCCTGCCTATGCCTTTTCACGGGTACTGCCTCTTGCGAGGAATTGACAAATTCTCCAAGAGTAGTCCTTGTATTTGTATTTGTATTTGTATTTATTTATTTCAAAAATCGCTTACAAGGTAGGACATGAGTCTTATAAAGTGTTGCAAGCCTTTACATTTATTTAGAATTTGAATAAAATTATATACCTACTATTTACATATTTATTTATAAAGAAAAGGAAATTTAGCATCTATTTACATATTTATATAAATAAAAGGAAATTAAACATCAATTATTTGCCAAATAGTTGAAAAGTAAACATTTAAATCTACTTATGCTTCTTATTCTTCTCATAGCGATGGGCAGAGAGTTCCAAAGGCGTACAATATGAATAAAAAATTGACGCTCAGTATTTAGAAAATTGTATCGGGGTAATATTAAAGCAAAGGACCTTGTTGAATGAGGGAAATTCAGCTTACCGTATAGGTAATCAGGTTGTTGTGTTTGGATGATTTCATGCAGGTAACTCAGAGAGCGAAAGTTTATTAAGCTGTCTAGGCTACAACCAGAAATCCGTACCGCAAAAATGGATATGTGATCATAACGACGTAGATTATAAATATAGCGGGCAATATTGTTATAAGCAACATTCAATTTGCGGCTAGTCACACAGTCTAGTTTACAAAAGATTTCACACCCATACAGCACAATTGGTAGTATAAGGGCCTTAGCAAGTAGCAGTTTAGTTTTGATCGGGATGAAATTTCGAGTGACTTGAAGAAGGCGGAGACTTCCATAGACTTTACCAATGGCACTATTAAGGTGGTCATCCCAAGTGAGAGTGCGATTGAATACTACTCCTAGGTTTCTAGCAGTGCTAACATATTCAATGGTTTTGTCGTCAAGTTTCAACGGGTTTAAACCCGATAGATCAAAGTTTTTGCGATAGATGGGGAGGGATGTTGATTTGACAGGGTTAAGGCGGAGATCGTTCTTTTTCGACCACTGTGAAATGCGGAGCAGATCCTCGTTCATTAAAGCTACGGCATCATTTTTAGCCCCAAAAGGTCGACTTATCAGGAGCTGCACATCATCAGCATAAAGATGAATTAAACAATGTTTAGCAACTTGTGGTAACTCATTTATGTAAAGCGAGAAGAGGATTGGTCCAAGGATAGATCCCTGTGGCACTCCACTCAAAACATTGAGAAATGTGGACGAGTATCCATTAGCCACCACGCATTGTTGCCTTCCGTTGAGATATGAAAAAACAAGCTTACAGGACTCTAAAGAAAACCCAAAGTTAATTCGCAGCTTTTTACAAAGGATTGAGTGGTTAACAGTATCAAAAGCTTTTGAATAATCTAACAGGGTTAGTAATGTAACATGATCACTGTCCATTGCCATTCTTATTTCATCAGTTACAAAAAGTAAGGCGGATTTGCAGCTGCGCTTAGGTCGAAAACCAGACTGACAGGTACTTAACAGATTGTTGATTGTAAGATATTTTTGGATCTGCCCCAGAATAGTTTTTTCAAACACCTTGGAAAGAAACGGAAGAATGGCAATCGGCCGAAATTCTGTAGCAGAACCTGTTTGCTTTTTGGGTATGGGAATAATCTTAGCCTTCTTCCATTCTAAAGGAAACTCGGAGGTAGTCAATATGCTATTAAATATGTAGGTTATATAGCGCAGTATATATGGAAGCAGTAGTCTCAAGAACTTAGGGTCCATTTGGTCCAGGCCAGTAGCATTAGATTTAATCGATATTATTGCCTCCACAATGTCTTCCTCTAGTATTCTTATAAAACTCAGAGAGCTGTTGATAGCAGTTGGTTCCTCCTCAGTAAGGGAAAGAACGGGTGAAGCAACGTTTAAGGACATGGACGTAAACTTTTTGTTGAGTGCATCACAATCGACGTCACCAACAGGCTTTTTAGATTGTTTGCCAATACCGATTTCATGCAGGTTTTTCCATATTTTTTTGCCAGAGGTTAAAGAACCAAGTTTACTTTCATAATAAAGTCTTTTTGCCGTTCTGACCATTACGACAACTTGATTACGCAGTCTGCAATACAATGTGTGGAAGTGCTCTACTTTGTAACGTCTCCATTGACTGTAGGCGGCATCTCGTCGTGACATTAGAGCAGAGATGTCGCTATTCAGCCAAGGTGGAGCCGTATGCCTAACGAAAAGGGTTTTAATAGGAACATGCCTCTCAAAAAGCTGATTGACGTTTTGCCGTAAAAACCTGACTTGATCATTTACATTTTGCATATGGTACAGTGAGTTCCATTCTACGCAGTCAAAATCACGCACTAAGTCAGATGTGTTTAAGTTTTTGAAGTCTCGGTATTGAAAAAATTGTCGATCAACCTGAAAAACTAAATCTAAACATACAAAAAGTAAATCGTGCTTGGAAAAACCAGGTGCTAAAAGCTGGCTGTAAAGCATAACCTTACCAACATCGCTGGCAAGATACAGATCTAGTAGCGAACTAGACTCTTTGGTAAAGTGGGTAGCAGTGGAGCAGTTAACGGGACTCAGATTCAGCGCCTTAAAAACATTAAGGAAATTTTCAGCTAAACGCTTATCCAACAGATTACAGTTGAAATCACCACACAGTATGTTATAAGAAAAGCAAGAAGAAATTGTCTCTAACGTCGCAACCAATGGTATTATGCTAATACTGTTGTATGGTCTGTAAACTGATCCAACCAAAACATTTTCAGTGTTACAAACGATACTGACAAAGACATATTCAAAAGGACAGTCGTCATCAGATTTACATATTAATTTACAACTTATCCCGTCACGCACATACAAAGCGGCACCTCCCCCACAACTGAACTTTCTATCGGCTCGGAAAATTTTGAAACCCTTCAAACTATAAAAATCATCACAAATGTCTGGTTGAAACCAGGTTTCAGACACAGATACGATATCTATTTTAGATTCCACAAACAGGTACCTAAATTCCCCTAATTTATTGGTCAAACTCTGCGCGTTTAAATGACATATCTTTAATCCATTATTTTGTGCTCTTAAAATTCGAATCATATCGTACAAATTCGTATTCATACCATTGCCAGTGAACCCTCTGGTGGCGTTAGCTGCACTCGCGAATTTTTAAGCTTTGAACGTGGCAGAAGCTTGAGAAGGAATAAGAAGCAGAAGGAATAATAAAAATAATAATAATAATAACTAGCAATAAACACAATATTTGGCAAAAAATTGTTACAATAAATAATAGAAAAAGTGAAAGAAAAAAGAAATTAAGTAATAAAAATATTATATGGACAAATATTGTTATTATTAATAGAAAAAGTAAAAAGAATATGTAGTGAATAGTTACCATTAATAGAGTAAATAAAAAGAGAATATTAAATATGAATATTAAAAAGAAAAAAGGCATTTGCATTACATTCATTTTAAAATTATATTTTGCTTACGGCAAAATTAGTTCGTCGTCGTTGCGGCAGCTTCTAAACAGCCAACGTTGTAAACAGCAAAGCTTTCCCCATCAGCTGTTAGTTTAATGAAAACAGAGCCATGTTTTGTGTACGCACTAAACAGTTGGTGATTATTCCTCATTCGGATAGCATGGTGAAGAAGAGTGCGAGTATTTTTGCTAAGACTTTCATTCAAGAAACAGGCGTTGTCGGATTCTATGCCCAAGTCACGCAGTGAGAGTTGATGATTCTGTTGTTGTTTTCTGTAGACAGTAATGCACTTCAGTAAAGAATTCCTCTCTTGCATATTGGAAAACTTAAGAATGACGGGTGGTGAAGCTGGGCTATTAGAATTTCGTGAGCGAGAGCGAAAGATGTTCTTCAGTGTGGGTGGTTTGCATTTAGCGGTTAAGCATAGACGGTTAAAGAGCAAAGTGAGGTTTTCTTCTGGTAGACAAGGAACTCCAAACATGACGGCGTCTGCCGCGATCTCTTTTTTTTCATTTGCATCGATTTGTTGTTCCAATGACAAAAGTTTAGAGTTGAGTTCACTCATGTCACTTGAATGCCCCTCGATGAGATCGACTCTCCGCACAACATCTGCAATAGTGGTGTTTGCAGTGTCCAACTTGCTGTCGAGGGTGATTGTATTAGCAGAGTTGGCTTCAATGCATTCAACCCGATTTACAATTTCAGCTATTGTTGTGTTTACTTGGTTAAGCTTCTCAAACCAAGTATTTTCAGCTTGCTCCAGTTTAGCAAAGAGTTCGCAGCGAATCTTGGAGAGCTCATCCGTTATGCGAGTAATTATCACATCAGTGTGTCTGCTTAGGCGCTCTTCAAATGCAGTGAGTGTGAGATAAGATTCACCATCTCCGCTGAATCTATTTTTGTTTTGGGCCGTTAATCCTGGAGAGTTGGTCTTCGGTGTTGTTGGTGCTGACAGTGGCGTTTGCTGCGTTGTTTTCAATTGTTTGCGCTTTGGAGCCGTTGATGCTGGAGAAACGATGCTTGATGGTGGTGGTGCAGAAAGAGGTGTTTGTAGCTGTGTAGTTTTAGAACGTGTGGACATTGTATTTATATTTGTATGGAGAGATATGAAATTTATTCGATTGTATTTTATTTAGAAAAATTTTTTTTTTTTTAATCACTTAATTCTTTATTATCAACTGGTTAAAGTGGCGATATTCTTATGTTTTTTGGTTGATTTTTAGTTAAGTAATTCAAATTCGCGCACTTAAGCAATAAATGTTAGATAAATACAGTTTAAAAGAATGCTGACTACGGACGATTCAAATTTTGCGTCTATTCTTTGTGAAACATTGCAAACAAAAAGTCATGAAAAAGTGCTTTCTCAAATTGGCCGTTCGGATTCGGCATATTAACTGTAGGTCCCCTCCATCCCTGTGATTACTCGCACACAGGAATGGTTGAGAGTTGTAAGTCACTAGGCCCTGGTTCTCTACGGACTGTTGCGCCACCTAATTTATTTATTTATTTTTATTGTTTATGAAAGTAGCGAGAAAATAATGACAGACATGAAACCTTACGACGGTGCTAGAGAGATACAAAAGTTTCAGTTAGGCAACGGTCACCTATCAGTTTTAGGGCTCTCTTTTGAATTCTGTCCAAGAGATTCAAGTGAGTAATAAGAGCACCTGCCCAGATATTGGAATTGTACTCGAGTTTCGGACAAATATAGGCTTTATAGGTAATAGCTAGATCAGAAAGGGTAAAAAACTTCTTGCATCTTCGGAGAAAACCTAAACACTTAGCAGCAATTTTGGCGATGACAAATATGTGATCACTCTACAACAAGTGGTTTGTAATGCACATACTTAACACTGAAAGCTGTTCAGTCTCTTCGATGCAAGTACTACTCATGGATAGTGGCATTGGGGAAGGGTTACGCTTTTGCGACAGTATAGACTGGATTGAGTTTTCGAAATTCTACACGATTTTTGATTCGCCATTGGACAATGCTGTCAAGATCAGAATTTAATGAGCTTATCAATTTATCATACCCTGCCGTTGGTAGTCCACATCTAAAGAACAAGTAGGTATGCGAATCTAAAAACGAATAAGAGAAGCTGATGCTACTGTCATCAGCGAAATACTTTATTTAAAACTGTCGTTTTAAGAAAAAGATGTTTGTAGGTGCGGGTGTATGTTCAGAAGTCCGTACGTTCATGGTTGATTCTTTTTTCGGCCATATCTCAAGCACGACTGCAAATACAGTTTATGTTTTAGGTATTAATATTTAGATGTGCAAAAAGAACTGTTCTTTTTTATAAATCACAACAATTTTCAAAAAAAAAACATGATAAAGTTCTAAATTCAATTTAAAAACTGGATCTTAAAACTCTCGGTTTATCTTTGAAACTTATTTTTAAAAACACTTACAACTGGAGGTTTTATCTTCACTCTCTATAATTTCTTTAGAACTCGGTGTAAATTTGAAATTGACTTCCAAGGACTTTGGTCACGGTTTTATAATACACCGTATTTCAATATTATTTTGTATTGTTCGGTGTTTTGTATTGTTAAGGTGTGCGAGAGTAAAATGTCCATTGAAACTTATGTATTTCGTAACGTTTTTTGATCAAATGAACATTATGTCTTCGTACAATGACATATTTTAAAAACTCTTCTTCTAACGGTCAAAAAGTCTACTTTCATAAACATCAAATTGTATAATTCGTGGAAATAATTAAATATGAAATTTTCGGGTGGTATCAAAGTGAATTAAAAATACCTAAACGTCAAGTCCTTTATAGAAGTAAAATTATTGCTAAACGGAGCTCGAATTTCCTGGAACCCGAAAAAGAGAGATCTAATAAATCGAAGTTTTATTTCAAACTGTGATCTAAATCAGTATTCTAACGCTCGAGAACTTGATAAACCGAGTTTTAGAGACTAAAACGTTATCAACAAATTGGCCGTAACATTTTTAAAGGACTTTCATATATATACCTATACTTATAACACCCGTTACGAAATCTGTGCATCTTTACAACTATAACATTTTTAATTATTACTTATATGTTAAATCACTACGCTATTAGCCAAAAACTGACAAATGTTTTTTTTTTTTTTGAATTTACAGGGTGAATCATTTTTCGATTTTGAAAGTAAAGCTAAGTAAAATACACACACCGATATATTTTTTAGAATATGTATTTTATTTCAGTATAAGGTTAGGACTTTGCCATTAAATGTAAATGCGGATCCAGGGGGTCGTATTGCTCATGACCTCCCCCCCTTGGGAGAGTGTTTTTTTTAACTTTTTAGGAATTCCCTTGTATTGATTTAATGGATATAACCCCACCTTTATTTTAACAACAAATGTTATATTTCTATGTATGTATATTTTTGCCCTATTCCAATCGCACTGCGCCATATCATCAATTTTGAACCATTTTCTGGCTTTTTGTATATATATTTTTGTAGCGTTCTTCGCATAGATAAAATTGGCAATGACAGCAGGATATATTATTTTTGGAAAAAGCTACTTTTCAACAAAATTTCTAAGATATCTGCATGAAATGCACCCTAAACCCCTCTTAAATAGGGAATATTTAAAAAACTGTTAAAATCGTGGAATGCTTTCATAAGTAGAAAATAGCCCAAATAAAATAGTTAGAACACGCCTTGCTAGACAACAGTGCTCTAAAAAAATCGAATAACTAAAATTGTCATTTTAGCACTTGAAATGTGTAAACTTAAGGTTAATATACACAATACGTTATTTTAATTTTGTCAGCCTCCTTAACAGAACATTAAAAAACATTTTTAAGCGATGCCCACAAACACCCTGATTAAAAGTCTGAATCTGCTTTTGAATTTACATCGCCAAAACGTGAAACAACGCTATCAGGAACCACACGCAATAAAGCTTTGATTAGAAGAGTTTCGTAGTTTGCTTCCACGTCTTTTTGGAACCACATAACGTCCAATCCAAGTGGTGATCTTTAATGGAGTCGCTGTAGCGGCCGCTTGTCGCGCTGTCAAAGTTCAAACATACGAAAATAGTACACAGCGCCACAATGGGAAGCTGTTGCTGCAGCGATCGCTGTCGCCATTGTTGAATAATTTTCTACTTTCCGCTATTAGTCGCGCTACATTTTAAAGCTTTAAAAGCGCTACAGGGACTCCATTCTGCTGGGGCAGTAAAGCTTTAAAAGCTTCATTCCGCAGTAGCACATTTGCATTATCATTGCAATAAATGCAATTTCATCGGGTTGGTCCATTTTTTAATTTAAAAATTGAAAATTAAGTTGCCCATAAATATGAATAGTCTTACAAAACTAAACACAAATGGGTGATTATACAAAAGTTGGGTAACTCGATGTCATCAACCAATATATACAAAGTCTGATTATATTTTATTGAGATTGCAATTTATTTTAAAACAATGAAAAGACCTTTATTTAGTCACCCAATTTAAGTTCTTCATTTTGAATACAAGTTATTAAAAAAACACAATTAGTTCTTAAAACGTCAGTCCTCTGGCATGTCACAACCCTGAAAACCAACCATTAAGCGACTGTCTATTAAACATTATCATTGATTTGAGAAAACTTATTAAATTAATACAATCTGCGATGTATATA
The DNA here is from genome assembly GCA_920104205.1 of Eupeodes latifasciatus. Lineage (NCBI taxonomy): Eukaryota > Metazoa > Arthropoda > Insecta > Diptera > Syrphidae > Eupeodes > Eupeodes latifasciatus. The sequence goes on from OV049926.1 coordinate 78,710,293, forward strand.
GTTTAATATATACTACAACTTTCATAATGCAGTGTTCTCCACTTTATTTAAAAAAATAAGAAATTTTGTGTTCAGTTTTATTCGTCAGTTTCTTGTGTGTTAGTTAAATTTAAAATTCGTGCGAAATATCGCCGACTCAACGTCAAATCCCACTTTGATTTGTAATGTTGGTAATAAAGTTAGTTGCGGGTCGCACAATTTGACGGCCACCATAACTGTACCAGAGTTTGGGTTATGTTTGTTGTCTATGAATACACGTGCTTAGCCAGTCAACACGTCAGTTTTATGGTGAGTCGTTATTTTTTTGTTAATCTAAAGTTTATTTTTATTTATTCGTATTAGACTTTGATTTGTTAAAATGTAGTTTGTTGATATTTGAAATTACAAAAAAAAACATAGGTAGTCCAGATTATAATCTCAAATTTCGTCTTTTTCGTCAGTAGTTTGGCGTCAGTTCTGTGTCAGGTAAATTGTTATTGTTCTTCATTTCTTGATCATTAGTACTTTTAAGATGAATATTGTTAGATTTTGTTTGTTGATTACTTTGAAATATTTAGTAAAACTACGTGAAAGTAGTAAAAGATAAGTGAATAACGTTACGTTAAATGTCAAAAGTCTGTTTTGAAAACTGATGTAGTATTTTCTCCTAGTATTTTCTCCTAGTATTACATATTAATAATTATTTTTAATTGTTTCTAAGTAATTTTAAGTGATCATTATTAAATTTTTACTAATTTGATTTAATTTCATTATAATACTTTCAAAACTGTGTATACTCATCAGTCCTCTGGCAGTCAAATTCTGATATTTTTAAATATCTTACAATGTACTCAAAAAAGTGACTGGCCCGATTGGGAACAATATATTAATTAGATTAGCTACCATATACACCCAAATTTATAGAAGTTTGATTTAAAAACTATCATAAACAAAATATCCTCAAAAGTTACCCAACTTTGGACAATCACCCAAATGTCTAAATGTCAAAAAAAAATGACAGCTGACGTTCTTCCTGCGCTACACCATTGTGGGCGACCTTTGCTACATAGTGAGCGATTTTAGTGACAGCTTGTGCTACAGCGATTTTTACCGCGACTAGCGAATTCCCATTGTGTTCAAGGGGTAAGACTTGCACTTGCAATGGAACAGCAATATTTCCGACTGAGCGGGCATAATATGATGCACACGTATTTCTACATCAAAAACATTTCCACTCTCTTCAAATTTCTTTAAAATCTTACCTATTGCTTTCGTAGTCCGTCGATAATGGCGACCATAATCATCACCTAACATTATAACATTACAAACGACAGTTAAGTTTGACAGGTTTCCTTGAAAAGCTCTAAATGATAGACCCTATATAACATCACTTGGAACTTCGTGAAATGCAGAAAATCATAAATTTGTTTAGTTGTTTCTCTTATTTAATAACAAAACCTGCGTTTAAAATATTTATTTAATTAACTCCATGCACCCAACAGAATATAGAAAACTGATGTTTTTCATGTAAAATGTTTATAAATTGTTAATGTTTTGAAAAAGTACAAACATTAATCCAATATCTACCTACATAGATTGAAATTCATTCATGATTATATTGAAAATCATTAATCAAAGTACCCAATTTTGAAGATCTCATTTCATTCAAGAAACACAGCGCAGGTATGATTATGATTTTCTTCCAAAAAGTCTCAAATAATTTGCATATAAAACAAACACAAAAAGAATATTAATACCGCCGCCGCCGATCCACAATAAAAAAATAAAAATAACCATAAAAATCCTCAAAATACCAAAAATTCATTTGAAAATTTCTTAACCCTTTCGTATTGTTTAAAGAGAAAACATAGACCTCTAGATATATGCACATAAGCTCGACGACAAGACGACAAAAATCTTTTGAATAACAAATATGAAGCTGTCCCCTCGTTCCTGTCGTTTGCAAGGATATCCTTTATCTTCATATAAAATGAACGTAAAGGTATTTGCCGTATTTATTATATCCTCTCGCGCACCATCTTCAAATCCTCAATAAAACCGTAACAATTGAGTTCAGTCAGATATGAGTAATGTATACGAATTTGTAGGATCTTTCAGGACACGCAAGACTCCGACTCTATTCGACTCGAACTCCGACAAAGATACGATCCTGATTGGTTTACAGCTTCATTTTATGGATGGAATTTAAGGTGATGTGATCTTTGTTTGGTCCTTTTTGTATAGTCTTACTATACTTACATATAGATGAAGATACGACGACGCGAAAGGGTTAAACGAAATAAAAGATGACGCGCTCTATCATAAATGTGGTAGTAAAAAAATAAAAACCTGAATTGATGGTGAAAACCCGAAGCTCAAAACGAAAGGGTTAAAGGATTTATACATTAACACCCCAATGATAATTGTGATGATATCTACATATACCTAGATATAGTATACACATAATCTACCTGAGCCTACACACAAACATTTATGCGACGACGAAGACGGTCCTCGCGATCCCAGTGCCATGTCAACACTCGCAGCACATTCACCGAAAGGATTCTTTGTTGTTTTTGTTTGTCTTTTAATAGTTGTTTTTCTTTGAGTAATTATTATCCTAATGAGTCCTAGGACAATAAATTTGAGACAAAAGATCGTTGCGCGTTTCGAATTTCAAGCGTGTCTTGTCGCGAGTTTATTATTTTTGAAGAATCGGAAAGTCCCAAAAACTAAAGGGTTAAAATTGTTTAAAGGTATAAATGATGTCTATATAATGTTTTGTTTTAACCCTTTCACGGTTCTTCAAATTTCTTAACCCTTTATCTTGCAAAGGAAGGTATATTGAAATGGTATGTTCGAGTATTAGCTAAAGAATAACTTTTTTTAATGATTTAAATTGTTTTTCAACAGTATAAGGGAGGTACCTAACCTACATACGAAACTTTATAGCAGAATGGAAGGATGCAATTACCATATACCTGTGTTTTGTTTTATGGTTTCATTTAAAGAAATTGAGACAAAATTTTGGGATGAAACAAGTTTTTCTACCTACCTAGCTAGAAAGAAATATATGTAGTTCAATTTGTAAATCACTTATTTAAAAACTGTAACCTTTACTGATACCGGATTTGACGAAGTTCAAATTTTATAGCTGCAACTTACTAACTTATAGATTTTATTTATATTTTCGGCTAAAGTAATAGTTATACTTGATTTAAAATACAAAAATTGTTCTCATCTTGGCTATAAGTACTACGCTCAAAGTAAAGATTGGTAAAAACAGGATAGGATAATAATAGTTCCTTACTAGGTTTCTAAGGGGAGAAGGATATTTGGCAAGTAGGTACTTAGTTAATATCTAGAGCATATTTTTTTAATGCATTGAGATTAATTTTTACAAGTGGCAACCATGAGCCATTCAGTATAATATCAAAGCAGGCAACAAGATTTTTCTGTTAAACTTTTTTACGGTTTAAAATCTTCATTTTTTATTGAATCTTTGGACCAATTTGATTTGAGTGATTTTGGATAGGGAACAAGTTTTAGATTTTCGATTTTGGAAAAGGGGGGCGAGGGAGCATTTTTTTTTTAAATTTTCATACTAAAATGGTACACTGTTAAGTCTTATTTGGACTTAATATCTTTATTTTTGAATATACATATTTGAATGAAACTTTGAAACAATTTGATCTGAGTTATTATGCATATATTATAAATATTTTTAAATGTTTCTTTTTGGAAAGGGGGGTTGGGGATATTTTTTTGAATGTAGGCATAATTATTATTTATTTCATAGGGTCGGAATCATAAACACCTTTTGGCCTTTGCTGAAAGAATACAGATTTGGCTTAAAATTTTAAATTCTTTCAAGGGGGGTATACTAGGGAGGGGAAATATTACTAGTATGTATTGACTTGAAACATTTTTTGAGTTTTTGATTTTTGAAAAAGGGAGCTAAAACAATGTTTACAAATTAAAAGACATCTAGATTTTATTTTAAAGATCGATTATCAGCGTAAATAATAGGTTATAAGGAAAGTACATGTATTTATTCACGTTTTATTAAAATGTAGGCTTAAAAAAAAAAAAAAAAAAAACAAAAAATGGGGAGACGTATTTTGCATTTTTGAAAAAAATCGGGGGCAATATCTTTTAAAATGTACATTTAACGACTCTTAGTTTTTGGAACAATGGTTAGAACACTTTTCAGAATCATATAGGTCCGAAAATTTGGAACAATGTTCAGAACAACTAGAACAGCCTGGAACAATTTTCAAAAAATCGATTTTCGAAAAAGGGGGGCTAGGTCAAAAATAGTTTTTTGGGTCTAAGACCCCCTTTTTTGGGTATTTTTCAAAAAAAACTTTAGAGCAATGCGGAACAAACCGGGGACAACCTGGAACAACTTTCCAAAATAGGAATATCGAAAAAAGGGGGGCCAACTTTACGCACTCTTATTGCCTTCCAGAATACTAAAAGTTTTTACACGGTAAGAATTGGGACACCGAATGTGGTCACTTCCCTGAAAACAACAAAGGATTTTTCCTTGTCGGGCTACAATAGATGGAAGTTATTATAATTCTGTTTCAGCAGAATTCAGTAAGGGATCACACATCCAGAATTCAATCTATAAACAAAGATGGTTTTCAGATCTATCAGTAAAGAAGTTGTCCTAAATGGCTCACAGTCGTGTAACAGTATTGCGAGAAACGTCATTGTCAGTTATTATCATCAGACGAATGTTTGAAATTTTGAGATGTTTTTGTTTAAAGCATTCGACAGTTTCTGATAAATTTTGTACTCATTTATAGAGTGATCCAATAAAAGTATACATTTTAAATGGCCCGCTTACTGGGCAGTACTAAAAAAAATTATACGCCATTACTTAAAAGGGGGCTGCGATGTGACCAGTACTGATTTCATTGTTGCCCTCTAGAAATTTTCAAATTATATTTTTTGTAACAAGTCAATGTTTTTGTTTATAAATAAATTGAAAGTGTATATAAACACATCTTTTTTCTTAGAGATAAATCCGAATAGTTACATACATAAGTCAATAAAGTAATGTTTTTGATAAAGCTCTCATTGTTACAAGAAACACTGTCCTTAAATGTTGCAAATCATTTACAATAACATTTATAACAACCAACTTGGAAGTGAGTGTTTTTTTAGACGAAAATTATTTCTTACCAGTGTTTTTCTTTGTAGATTTTCATTATTTTTATCCAAAATTGTCAATTGAATTTTCCTAAACATTAAAAGGAGTATTTCAAAACCACTTTTTGTTAGCGAGATATTCTGGTTGAAATACAATTTTTAGTATAGGTTTTTGTAAGTGTATTTTTTTTATAAAAAATATGTGAACAGCATTTTTCTAAGAAAATTACATTATGAATTCAACTTAAAGTCAATACTACTATTGTAAACTTTCCGTAGAAAGTTATTGTAATCGATCCGATTGGTCCCTAGAATCTAAATCAAAAGTAAATCAAAAGGTTTTGGGAAATGTGTGTGTGCATGTGTATGTACGTTCGGGATACCTCTTTTCATCTCATCTGCCATATCTCAAGAACCGTCATAGATATCGACTTCATATAATGATACAGATAATAAAACCAACAAATGCAGAAAGGACTTTTAAAAAAATTGAGTGGGTAATTTTTGTACTATAAAAAATTACAAAGAAATTGACAATTTTGATTGACCCCAAATATTCCTTAATAAAATAAATTCGAAGAAAAACAACAATCATTCTTGAAAAAAACATATTTGTCACCGCAAATATTATGCAAACAAAAATATATATTATATGCGTAAAAATATAAGGTTTTTGAGAACTGGTAAAATTTTTAGAAACATCGACTTGACAGTCTTTTTACATAAATAAAAACCTAAAAAAATACTACTAAAAGTTAGTAAAAATTGATTTTCGACTCGAATATCTTGGTTAAAATTAAAGATATTGCTTTTAAGCTAATTGTATCTTAAAAAAAAATCTTTTAAACAGGCTTATCGATGTAGCCCTTTTAATTCAAATAATTCCAAAGAAAGAAGTCCAACGGTGTAACTCACATGATCTTGACGGCCAATTGACATCGCAAGCACATGAAATAAAACGGCCATTGAATTTGTAGCACCAAAACAGCCATTGTTTCGTCAGTGTTGTGGCAAGTGGCACCGTCCTGTTGAAACTAGTTATCATCTCACGATAGCGAATACCAATCACAGTAACTGCCTGACCGGCCTCATTTTGGGACAAATACGGCCTGATGATGCCGCCAGTCCATAAACCGCACCACATAGTCAATCTTTGTGGATGCATTGATTTTTCGAAAATCACTCTTGGATTATCATTCCCCTAAGTTTTTATTGACGAATCCACTGAGGTAAAAATGTGCCTCTTCGCATTGAAAATGATTCTCTTCAAAAATTGATCATCCACGGTTGCCATTTTTTGACACCATTCTGACCATTGAAGAGGCTTTAGTTCTTGTGTCAATTGCACCTTGTAATCCTGTCTTTATGCACGATGACGAGTTGACGTGGACGGTTCTTTAGCCACACTATCGCGATCTGCAACAATATTTTCTGCGTTACGAGCTGTACGAGAATGCACTGGTGTTTTCACATCTCCTACAGACCCAGTTTGCTCAAATTTGTGTACGATTTTTCCGATTTTACTCACATTCAGATGATTAAATTTACCGAAAAAATCACGAACGCCTTTTTTCAAAATAAGCCTGCATAACTTTAATGCGATTGTATATCTTTCCATGGTTAAAATTGATTTAGTCTGAAATTAAGAAATGTCAAATGAAATGCAGAAAAAAACTTGACGTTTAGGTGTGGTTCACACCCTTTAGGAAAGTTAGTAAAAATTGGTTTTCGACTAAAAATATTGGGAACGAAAAAAGATATGAAATAAAACTTTTATTTTTTATCATTTTTATCATATATATCGACAGACGGGCACAACTGGGAAGTGTGGATCGCATCCAAGTATCCTTTTTTCTTGAGGTATTCGAGTGGGAAATATTTGGTTTTACCAATTTTTAGAAGTATTCGTTGCATGTTTTTATTGATTTAAAAAACGTTTAATTCAATTTATTTTAAGAATTATGTACCTCACGTCCAAAATGTTAAACTAAATGCATACAATTATTTGGGAGTTAAAATCATTTTTTTGATTGTAAAATATTCAAGGAAAGCTAAATGTAGAGCGATATATGCTTTAAAAACGCATGAAATTTCTTAAAATTCACTCCAAAACTGTTGAAAAATTCTAGTCGTATAGTTTGCAGCTTCGAGCAAAATTTTTAGAACGGTTTATTTATCTTTAAAAATAGTATTTTTTTTTTAAATATACAAATAAAACATTTTATTGGAAAACCTTATGTATTATGTACTGTACATATATGTATATTTTCTTTTTTCGTCTTGCCTATATAAGCCTAATGTTATTTAGACCTCTAAATTCTGTTAATTTCTTATTCTGAATGTTTTTTTTCTGCTAGTATCAATGTAAGTATCAATGTCCATTACCGCAACCAAAACCTGAAAATTTTATATGAAAACACAAACATTTCAGTCAGCTCTTACGTTAATTTGATAAAATAGTGTTTTTTTTTTCAATTATTAAGAAAATTTGCAACGACAATTATTAAGCTTCCTGGAATTACTTGAGCTCAATGTGCTCAACAAACTTATAGTACCGACGAATTTAATCTCTCAAATGACACGCAATCTTCAAAGAAAATGCAAATTTCCTCCCAATAAATGTTTGGAAAAAAAACAACAGAAATAATTTCCAATTCAAATGAAGTTCATTCCATCAACTGCCATCTTGAATATTATACTCTGCAAACATTGTTATATATGTACGTATAATGTCTTGACGCTTGAGTGTCAACGATTCTTATCAAGACATCATTATTCGAGGCTGATTTGCATTACTCCACAGTAAAACATCAATTTTTCTGGTAAAACGCATGTTACCTATGCCAAAGTGCGCATCATCAACAAGACGTGGAGTCGCGTCGTTGCCGCCGCGCCGCCGCCTTTGGCTTCATTCACGTCATATAAAATCAAATTACCATGTCCAAGAGCTCCCAGACCTCTTCCTTATAGATGCGAGTTTAATATAGGCATAAACGTCTCTTTAGGTGTGTTGCAATTGCAAAGAAGAAGATCGCAAGATTGCGGCAGTGCGTGCTCAGGGGCGGTTAGTTCATCAAAATCTAGTTTTTACGAAGTGAATTTGAATTTGTCTTTATTTCTACGGCTAGTAGCAGATTTTTAAGAAGGGTGCATCTTTATTTTATAAAATAATTCAAAATTCTTGCATATTTTAGAGTTCTAAACGTATCTTCAATGACGAAATATCCTTCGACAATGGCAACACGCATTTCCTCTTAAATTTAATTATAATTAACCGTTATCTGTGTTTATGAATGGATTCTTAAAAACAAACAAAACAATGTGTGATGCATCAGCAATCGGTAATAGAGGGATATAGGGTGATCATTAAACTCTTCCATTGAATATCTCGCTGTTTTCTGAGGGTACAAATAAAAACAAAATACTATATCATCCAGGATACCGTTAGAAGTCTTTAAAACATTATAATTCCTGGAGAAGCATCAGACGCGATAAAACGCACGATTTCTAATGAAATACATGTGTGATGATGGAGACTCGCAATACCAATAGTTTGGCTGATAGAATTGGGACTGATGCTACACGGACGACATGTTTCGAGAGGTGCTGTTTGAGTTTGTGTGTGTGTCATTAATTTTCTGTCCAATTCCAATAAAAGAAACAAAAAATCAATTTGGTTAATGAAAACAAACAAAACAAACTAAAACAAAAATCATCTACTTTGTCCGAGCTTTAAAAAAGGGAAGATAACGAAGACGATACACAGTGGGGCCGAGTAGCTCTGAAATTTAACAAAACAAAAATTCATCAACTAACTAATTTTTTAAGGTAATTAGATTTGAAACTTTCTGTAGCGCAAAAAGTGTCTTCTTATGCAGAGTCATACATTCGTGGTTTCAAGTTGATAGCGCTGTCATTTGACATCTGTCAAACTCAGCTGTCATTTGAAGTGTCATTAAATTATCTGAAAATTTACCATTTACGATGCTATAATAATTGTGATTCCAAAGTAACTACTTTTCAATAAATATTGAAATCGTGAAGAAATTTGACAAGACTAGAAGCCAAAGACCAGCTGGTGTATTAACGTCCTAGTAGACAGTCAGTCAAAATATTGTTTCTACAAGTGCGTTGATGATCCGCATTTTTCGATTTACCAGGTTTCACAGGTATTGAAAATGTCATAGACATATTTGTATGTTTGTGCTTAAAAAATTGTACATTCATTGAAGACTACTGACCATTCACAACGTCTACGGCCATCCATGGGGATTCTTTTTGAGATTTGAAATAAAAGACAATAAAAACCGATTTTTCAAACAACATTTTCCTCAGTGATGAGCAAAATTTCTCATTCAGTAAGCCTCTAAATAGACAAATTTTGCTTCATACTAGGCTCACGGGTCTGCCCCGTTTCATCTAGACAAAGTGAGAGTTTGGTGTCCTCTATAGGTGTCGAAAGGTGTAGACGGTAAAAATCAATTTGGAGCGATTTTAGCCCACTATGAGAAAAACTTGTTAACGCGGATAATTCTCCAATTCTGGGATACTGTCGAAAATGTGAGAAAAAGTGGTTACAAATTATTGTAAAAGGTGGTCGTTTGAATAATAATGTGTTAATGAAATAAAGTTAGAAGTAATCTATATTCCTGTATTTAAATATGATGAGTCATTAAATCTAAAACAGCGTTGTCTTTAGTTCATTACAATTAAGACCATTGCATTGCTATAATTTTGTTCTTATAAATGATTTCGAACCAATTTTCTTCCATAGAGTATCCCACTGTACGAGACGAGGAGACGTTAAGCAGACATACGACACGCGCACCATCGCATCTTCACCGACGAAACCGATCGACCAACCGACAACGGAGGGCGGCTGAACGCACGCTACGCCCGGCCGCAGCGACGATGAGATATCCAGAAATTCAATTATAATTGCACTTTAAGAGAATTTAATTACGCACATCCAGAGATAAGCTAATTTCGGTTGCTAAGTGGACTTGGATTACAAACATGAGTGTAAGAACTGGGAATGTGAATCGACGTGAAGGCGTTTGAAAACCGATCACTGTTGATATTTTTATATAATTAGTTTATGTATTTTCTATTAATTAAAGTGAATTAAAATGACCAATTTAAATTTTGATAAGAAAATCTATTTTTAATTCTATCAACAAAAGTGACCAAATTTATTTAAGAAATGATAACATGACAAATACAGTACTCGAAAGACATTGAGGGGTTGATTAGTCAATTATTGTACTTTTATTTTTAAATGAATGAGGATTGATTGATTCATTAATAAGTTATGCTGATAAGATCAATTAATTCAATGAACCGATCTGGATAAAGTTAAATTTATATCCTCATAATTATTGTTTATAATAAAACTGATGAGACACAAATGTTTTGACTTTCGGTTGATTGAAAAAAGATTGATAGCTGCACTGCTGGAGGTTAGAGTTTAGGTTTGAACCATTTTTATTTTTGCTTAGATACAAAATATCAAATTTTACAGAAATTTTGAACACCGGAAAAAAAGGATCAGAAAGGGTAGAAAAGAAACTGATAACGAATACAACGTGAGCTTTCGATGATAGCTGGAGGCCTTACAATCTTAGAAAGGAAGTAAGTTCTTCGAACTAGGGTGGAATCAGAAGGAAGCCTAATTTCTCATATTTGATGGCTTTCTTGACTTTCTTAAAAATCAAAATCTCTACACAACTGGAATATCTCAACAGTGAATTTAATTTAAAATTGATAAGAAACAATTTGACTTTCATGTCTATTAATTATTCCTAAACAGTACTTCTACCCAGCAGCGCTGAAGATTCTGGAACATATTCCGAAATCACTCTTGCTTAATTTCCTATTTAGCTTGGAGCTTTGAGGCACGTTGCGCCTTCCTGTTGAAACCAAATGTCGCGCTCGCCGTTTATGATGCCTTGGCCAACGCCATTCTCAAAGAAATACGAAGCGATTACTCCTACGTCTCAACATTCACATAAAATATAAAGACAGCGTCTATTTTGGTGTTGATTTGTTGTTGGAACTAGACGCAGGCAAAAAGTTTTAAGTTTCAACAGCGTGAGAGAGCGCATCGTGGCAATCCGCATCAAGGCTAAATTCGCCAATATAAGCCTAACATGCGCGCATGCCCCAACAGAGGAGAAAGATGAAGACACCAAAGACATATTCTTCGAGCTCTTGGACAAGACATATGAGCAGTGCCCTGGCTATGACATTAAAATTGTCTTAGGAGATTTTAACGCCAAACTAGGAAGAGAAGACATCTTTGGTGGCACACTCGGGAGATACAGCCTGCACGTCACCACCTCCGACAACGGATTCAGGCTGATCGATTTTGCTGCGGGGTGAGACGTTCTGTTAGCTAGTACGCAGTTCACACATCTTAATATCCACAAGGGGACATGGAAATCTCCTGATCAATCAATTGTCAACCAGATTGACCACATTGCGATCGACGCACGGGGCACGACACTTCTCCAGTATACACGATGTCCGAACATTCGAGGGGCCAACATCAGGCATACAAAACGGCGCTGCACAGAAGGACCAGAGCTGCTCGCGATCTGTACGAGCAGAACAGAAGAGAGGAACACCGGCTTCTTAGATGGAAAAAAAGAGAGCATGAGAAGCGCGCGATCGAGGAGATAGAGGGATGTCACAACAGGAATGAGGTTCGTAAATTGTACTAAAAGGTAAAAAAAAACCTCCCAAGGATATCAGCCACGAACCGAAGCCTGTAAGGACGCTCAGGAGAACATCGTAGTAGAACCGCAGGCTACCCAAGTAACAATTTGTGGTCAAAAGCCGGTTGAACAACCGGACGTCAACCGAGGTAAATAAACCTTCCCAGTTATAAATTGGTTTCAGGAACGTATAAATCACTTTACAGAAACGTTCCCGTGACTGTAAATGGTCAGGTAAAATTTAACCTCAGGCTTAAACAAGTTTATAATTAACGTTACAATGAAGTTAGTAAATAACTGTTTCTTGTTTGTTTAAACGTTATTTCGGCGTAAGTTTGCAACCGTTTAAAAATGGTTTTAAAAAAACCGGTATAATGTTGGGTTTTCGTTATTTCACAACCGTTACACAACCGTTTAAATAGGGTTTTTAAAAAACCCTACTTTGTTGAGTTACGGTCATTTTAAACGTTATTACGACGTATGTTTGCAACCTTTTCAAAATAGTTACGTTACGGTTAGTTTTAAACCGTATTTTGACGTCATTTTGAAACCGTTCAGAAATAGTCTCAAAAAAACCTATAAAACCGTTGGTTATTTTGAGACGTTATTTTAACGGCTTTTATAAACCGTTTCCATACAGTATTCAAAATACCTAGCCCAATGCCACCCACGTCCAAATTGAACGATAGTAGTTTTGACAATTGCTCTTTTCATATTTCCAGATGTGATAGAGAGAACAACTGTCAAAAGTACTACACGTTTCAATTAGACCTGGGTGATCTTGGGCCAAGTTTTCTGAACACTGAAAAGAAATGATTAAAAAAGCTATGAAAATAACATCTTAAAATTACCATCGTCCAGTAGCTCGAAATTCTTCCCATCTGAAAGTGAAGTCCTTCTCTTCTATAAATGATAAGAATAAATTTAAGTTTACATTAGTTTTAGTTTATTGAAAAAAAAAATTATAAATGTTATAGTGTCGGTTGTGGTGGAGTCACTGGGTGGTGATTAGATTTAGATTAAGGTGGGTGGTGTCGCTGAAGGTGGTGTCGCTGGTGGTGGTGTCGCTGAAGGTGGTGTCGCTGAAGGTGGTGTCGCTTGTGGTGGTGTCGCTGAAGGTGGTGTCGCTTGTGGTGGTGTCGCTTGTGGTGGTGTCAGTGAAGGTGGTATCGCTGGTGGTGGTGTCGCTGAAGGTGGTGTCGCTTGTGGTGGTGTCGCTGAAGGTGGTATCGCTGGTGGTGGTGTCGCTTGTGGTGGTGTCGCTGGTGGTGGTGTCGCTGGTGGTGGTGTCGCTGGTGGTGGTGTCGCTGGTGGTGGTGTAGCTGACGGTGGCTTCGCAAAAGATTGGTTGCTGTTAAAAAGAAACAAAAAAAAATGAAGCAAATGTGTATTAGTTTGTATCTAAAAGTATATGAAGTAATTTTGACTAGGCTAAACTAAGTAATAGTAAATTAAATACTTACAGGACTGGTATCGCTGGTGGTGGTGTCGCTGAAGGTGGTGTCGCTTGTAGTGGTGTCGCTGAAGGTGGTGTCGCTGAAGGTGGTATCGCTGGTGGTGGTGTCGCTGAAGGTGGTGTCGCTTGTGGTGGTGTCACTGGTGGTGATTAGATTTAGATTAAGGTGGGTGGTGCCGCTGAAGGTGTTGGTGTCGCTGGTGGTGGTGTCACTGGTGGTGGTGTAGCTGACGGTGGCTTCGAAGAAGATTGGTTGCTGTTAAAAAGAAACAAAAAAAAATGAAGCAAATGTGTATTAGTTTGTATCTAAAAGTATATGAAGTAATTTTGACTAGGCTAAACTAAGTAATAGTAAATTAAATACTTACAGGACTGACTTTCCCGCTCTGAAAGGAGCGTGCTTCAAATAATTTTTTAAAAATGTCGTCCCCTCGACATCGGTGAAGCTGGGGTACCGTACCCTCAAAGCCTCCATAATGGCAGAAAATGTTGCCTGAAATTTGTTGAAGCATTTTTTCGTTGAAGTGCCATGCCAGGAATAAAGGGAGAGCAGAGTGTCAGAAAACATTGTCCTACAAACCGTTCTCATGGATTTCACTCCGTCCAACCCCCCTAATGTCGACAACTTTTGGATCTATAGTAAAAAAAGAAAAAACAGGATAATATTATGAAAGTTTATACTTGAAAGTCTTATTAATCGGCACTTTTTTGCTGGTACCGATTATTCTGTCAATATAATACAAAAAATAGTGGAAAATATGTTTTTATCTTACCAATTTTCTTTTATAGTGGATGTCCCTACTAATCTTGCTCTCCAGATCTTCCAACTGCTCCGGTGTATCAAGAATTGTGAATTCCTGGAGCACGTGTTCCGCCACAACTTCCCGGCCAACATTTTCACACATTTTCTTCACAAGGCAATTGAGGGAAACTTCAGTTGTTGCAGCAAACTTGTGAATCAGAGTCTTTAGGCCTTCGACCTCACTTGCCAGTTTGTTGTGGCTTTCTAGCACCTGCTCCAGCTTTACTTCAAACTCCTTCAGAGCATTTTATAGGTGGGAACTGAAAAGATTGAATATACACGAAAAATAAGTAATCTTATTTCATGATCAATTATTATTAATTTCAATATATAATAATCTATAATAATATCAGTAACATCCGATGAATGTGAATCTTCGACTTGTTGTAATGGCTTTTCACGATTTTTTCTTGCCTCTTCGCGTAATTTAACTAAAATGTTTTTAATTTTTTTTTATACGTAGTTCTACTACATAATTTATTTTTAATTATTGAATTCATAATGATTTGTTAAGAAACAGCGCACCAAAAATCTATCAGATACTCTTGCGAACACGAATACAGAAACCCTACTGAAGAATCTGGAATAAAATCCCGAAACGAAAAATGCATACAATAAAGAAAATGGCGTTGTCTCTAGGTTTAATTACCGTCAAGAAGGAGTAATTTGTTGGTTATTATAACCAAAATACGCAGACGTGAAAAAAATCCATTATAAAATGGTCAAGAAAAGTTGAGAAAACAACCAAACATATACACATGAGTTGTGGTTTGGTTAAAATATGTGCACTTTATGACTCAGAACCAGACTTGGTCAATTTTCAACCAATAAGTAACGAAATGCGTCTCAATTTTTTTGATAATACCAACAAAATGACACTAAACTACATAATTTATTTTTCATTATTGAATTCGATAAACGATTTTCTAGAAACGATACACTAAAAATATATCAGATAGCTACCTACTTGGAAAAAGAAAACACTTACTGAACAATCGGAATAAAATCCCGAAACGAAAAATGCATACAATAAAGAAAATGGCGTTGATGGCGTCTCTAGGTTTAATTACCGTCAAGAAGGAGTCATTTTTTGGTTATTATAACCAAAATACGCAGCCGTGAAAAAAATCCATTATAAAATGGTCAAAAAAAGTTGAGAAAACAACCAAACATATACACATGAGTTGTGGTTTGGTTAAAATATGTGCACTTTATGACTCAGAACCAAACTTGGTCAATTTTCAACCAATACGTAACGAAATGCGTCTCAATTTTTTTGATAATACATACCAACAAAATGACACTAAACTACATAATTTATTTTTTATTATTGAATTCATAAGCTACTTACATGAACAATATCTGGAATAAAATACACGTACGCACTTTAATTTATTGTTTATATTTCACAAATTCACTTTTCACAGAATAACACTGGAAGAAAACTGAACCGACGCGACGTCCGACTGGCACGACACAAAACAATAAACTGATTAAACATGCGCATGACGAAATCAGTTTTGCATTGCAATGCGAGAGCGAGATGGGTATATCTGAAGGGTTGTTTACTTGTTTTCAGTTGAATAGTCGTTGGAAATGAAATGAAATATAGGGTGTCCCAATCAGAGTACACTTTTTAATTTGCAAATAAAACCAAGTATTTTATGACAGAGGTGTACGTTATATTTTTATTGTATTGTAAAGAAGACATGTTCCGATTAAGTATGTCTGCTATTACACGGTGACTCATGAGTCAGACTTTTTTTCGAACTACGTTGGTGTAAAAGGAATACAAAATTCGAAAAGCTGAAAAGAAAAATAATTTGCCCGGTGAGTCGCTGGCAAATTTTCGTACGACTGGTAATTAATTTTGTTTTATTCTCATTTTTTTTTTGATTCTGTTTTATTTAAATTCGTCTTGCTTTTAGTTCACCATGTCCTTGCTATTTGAAAAAGTGAGAAAGAATGTTTTTTATTTCATTTCAAGGAATGTGAATGAAAGAGTGTTGCCAAAATTTGAGTCCTGACTTAAAAGTCATAGTGTAATACAGTTCGACTCAGAGGATAAAATTTCAAAAGAAAATTCGAAGAAGAATCTTGAAACATGAGTCACCGTGTAATAGCAGTCTATATGGAATAAAACATCCGGCAAATGACCCCTCGGCTCCGATGACAGGCCATTACTATTTTCATGAAATTTTCCATGACTTTTGCACAGAGATGTGGCTGTATCTCACCGACAACACGTTGGATTTTGCAATGAGTTTTTACCATTATAACGTGTTGTTCTTTCAAAAAGCGCTCCTTTTTTAGTATAATCAGAACAAACAGAGGTGACATCTGCCAAATTTCAGAGTTCCTACTTGCATGACAAAGAAATTATTTCAATTTTAAAAAGTGCGCTCTTATTGGGACACCCTATATTACCTGAGTTGTAAATTGCTTGAAATAAAACAAATTTATAACTGAGGTTTACTTGCGGTCGATTTCCAACTATAAATAATGTTTTGGGTTGAAAAAGCGTAATTTGATGACTTATTCCAAACGTGTGTCTGCATTTCGTTTAGTTTCAACCGATAATTAATACTGTGGGTTGAAAAAATAGTTATTTTAGGACTTATTTTAAACATGTGTGTGCTGTAGGTTGAAAAAGCGTAATCTTGAAACTTATTCCAAACATGTGTCTGGATTTAGTTTACTTTCAACCGATAAATAATACCGGGGGTTGAAAAAATAGTTATTTTAGGACTTATTTTAAACATGTATGTGTTGCAGGTTGATAAAGCGCAATCTTGAAACTTATTCCAAACGTATGTCTGGATTTCGTTAATTTTTAACCTGTTCTGTGTTTGAAAGGAATAGTGGTAATTTTAAAATTGTGTCTGCATTTGGTAAATTTTTAACCAATACAAACTTTGTATTTAAAAAAATAGTAATTTAAGGACTTAATTTAGACTTGTGTCTACATTTGGTTGATTTTTAACCAATAAAAAATACTATGTGTTGAAAAATCGTAATTTAAGGACTTATTCAAAACGTGCATTTAGATTTGGTTGATCTATAACCAATAAATAATACTCAGTGTCAAAATAAAGTATTTTGTTGACTTATTCAAAACTTTAATTTGGATTTGGTTGATATGCAACCAATAAACAACTGAAGATTAGTTTCGGTTAGTTCTCAACCAACATATGACAATGAGTGTTTAAAAAATAGGTAATAAAAAACGTAATTCAAACTATTGAAATTAAGAATGAGTGGGAAAAGTACCTTAAATTGACCTAGGTTATATAATAGTTATTTTTAAACCATAAAAATGAAGGACGTGTTAGAAAATGGTCAACAAATATCGAACATTTGACCTCAAGGTTGTAAATGAGTTTTTTTGAACCGGAATTCAGAAAACAGTTCAAATTGAGAAAAAATCTTACTGCAAATCAACTTCAAAGTTAGAATGAGAGAACATTTTACCCCAAGTCAAACCTTAATTATAATTTGGCTTTATTTATACCGTAAATTAACCGACAGTTTTTAAGTAACTCAATTAACGCCCTGTTATGACCACAGTTAACTTCGGTTAATTTATGACCTCAGTCATTTTGCGACGGTGGTTAGATTTTGTTACTTGGGTATGTTGAGAATATGCAAAGACCACTTCTCCAAATTATATTATGGTGATGACGAATCGAATTCCACTGTAAGGGAGATAGATCTATACTCAACCTAGGCGACGCAGATAAACAATTCCGCCTACCCGACCTCGACGAAGTGAAGATACCTTTATCTAAACTGAAGTCCAATAAAGCTGCTAGAGCTGACGGCATCGCTGTCGAATTATTTAAAACAGCAGGCGATGACTTGGTAGAGAGCATGCACTAACTCATCTGCAAAATATGGTCGGAAGAAAGCATGCCCAATGAGTGGAATCTCAGCTTCTTAGTCTTCTTAACATTGCATAAAGATCCTTTCTGCCGTATTATGTGAACGTCTGAAGGTCCTTATCAGTGTGGCTTCAGACCAGGAAAGTCCACTATCGACCAAATATTCGCACTACGGCAGATCTTGGAAAAAACCCAGGAACTTCAAATCGATACCGATTTTAAAGCCGCGTATGACAGCATCTATAGGAAGAGCTCTACAGAGCAATGTCTAGTTTTGCATCCCTGTCAAACTTATCCGTTTGTGCAGAATGACGCTGCTCAATCAAGGTCGGAAAAGATCTCACCGATGCATTTGATGTCAAAAAAGGTTTTAGACAAGGTGATGCACTGTCATGCGACTTCTTCAACATCGTTCTGGAAAGAATTGTGCAAAACTCAACCGTCAACACTAGAGGCACAATCTTCCAAAGGTCCATCCAATTACTCGGATACGCAGATGAAAAGGACATTGAACAACGACGTCTTGGACAAAACGTCACAATGGACAGCTATAACTTTGAGGTAGTTGAGAACTTTGTCTACCTAGGCACCGCTATAAACTCAGACAACGACACCAGCGCTGAAATCAAACGAAGAATAACTCTTGCAAATCGCTGCTTCTTTGGACTTAGAAGGCAATTGAGTAGTAAAGCCCTCTCTCGAGCATCTAAAATCACCATCTATAAGACACTCGTCATCTCGGTTCTCATTTATGGAGCTGAGGCCTGTCAAAGAAAGAAGGAATAACGACGAACTGTACGGGCTGTACAGCGAAACTGACCTAAGTAACAGAATTAAAGTCCAACGACTTAGATGGCTGGGTCATGTAGAGCGAATGGTCATCAACGCTCCAGCCCAGAAGGTCTTCAAATCCAATCCCGAAAGACGGCGCGTCGCAGTAGAGGAAAACCGCGACGCGGTGGCGCACGCAAGTGGGTGAAGACCTCAACCAACTTGGTGTGCGAAACTGGAGACAGCTAGCTAGGGACCGAGCTGGGTCGAGACGCATGTTGGTTGAGGGCCAGGTCCGCCCCGGACTGTAGCGCCACCTTAAGTATGTAAGTAAGTAAGAGCCAATGAACTCAAATTATTTATCTACCACACTTTGAATAGTTCCCTCGATGAGACGATTATGATGACCGTACAAATTTACCTGTTTTGATACAATTTATACAATTTTATAGCAACATTGTCGGCCCAATATCGGAGGTCCTATTTTTATTGGAAGACCCTTCAATTCGTTAAAGTAAGGTGGGAATAAACCATAAAATCCAGAGAGGATTCTAATCTCGTTTTCAGACCTTGTAAATTTCTCAGAAGTTATGATTTTTTTAAAGACTATTCTCAATGAGAACTATATTTGGCAACTTCATTAGAAAACTTTTACTTGCAAGAGGTCAATAATATTTCCTTGTTGATTATTATTAAAAATTTCTAGGCGCATGATTGATTTTGTTTATAGGTTCGCAATTGCTTTCGATATATTGATTTCAACTAGAATCCTTCAAAACTATTTCCCAAAGGAAAACACGTTGTGTGGTCACTATATCCTTAAACATTCATCAATTATAGGCTTTCTTTTTTTTTAATTCTCGTCCATTTCATCGAACTGCTAGAATGTGTATACGCAACGCAATCTGTTACGAAAAGAAAAATAATAGGTAACCATCATCGTCATAATTATTATTGCCATTAATTCATTTTTCGGCATCCTTTGTTCAAGAATGAAAGCGAAACAGAAAAAAGATGTCCCTCCTTTTTAAAAAGGGGATGAAGACAATTCTATATTTTATTATCGGAACAAACCAGAACCTTTATCAGTTGGGTGCTTCTAGTGCGACATAACCAAAATTACCTTTGTTAGTCCTTTGTTATGTTGTCATCAAGTTATTCCCCTTGACCTCATCTCCAAAACACCATCACCAATTATAATTATTATTATCAATAAATATCCTTTGGGATTCAACTGTATAAGAGTAACAGTCTCGATATGAATCTTCTCACTTCACTACAACAACAAAAAAAAAGAAAGATCCTTTTCTTATCTTAGTGGTGTGTTGAAAACAACACAACTCGAAAAGGTCCATTAGATTATTATCAATTCATGGCTAATAATTTAACAGGTAACCCAATAATGGTTACCCAAAAGATGTCAAAATGTCCTTTGACATAGGTTTTGCTGGTAGATAAAACACAAAAAGAAATTGGTCCATTTCGTTCGTAAGTCTACCTTTTTTCTGTAAAATATTTGTGTAACTATAATAAATTTGTATTATTCCCTTTGGTTTTAATATTTCGAAGAGATGCCGATTAAGGATATACTCGTACATCTATAATCCTTTAGCGCATGGCGCTTAATCTTCAAAAGGACATCAAAGAGTATCGAAAAAGAATACATTTTACATTTGTTCAACTGATGGGATTGAAATGTCATCGACAATAGAGATTTGCATCTTGATGGACGGACACAAGTGAAATATATATATTCCAGAGAAAAATAAAGGACAATGGATGTAATTGGCTAGAATCAAGTGCAAACATTCAGAGTGTCCTTTTCTTTTTCTTTGTTTTTTGTTTAGGTAAAGGATCATCTTGTTGTGAGCCACTTGAACGAAACAAGATTAAGCTTTGTTCGAAATTGTTCTTTTAGTGTGTCATCTTTATTTTATTTTTCCATCTAAAAGGATTTATTAAGATAACGTGTGTTCAAATGTATGCCATTGTTTCCAGAAGGAGCATATCTCTAAAGTTTAAAGTATTGTTCCTTTGTGTAACTGATGCATTTTGTTGCAAGAAGAATTGATACAAAGAGATTACTTATGGGATTTTTATTATTCAAAATATGAATACAGGCTTAAAATAATATTTTTTGTGTATTAAAATTAGTTCACAAAATGACAATATATTCTTTTTTATTCTTTTATTGGACATTTCTAAAAAGGATTAAAGTACCTTCTTATATATGTACCGACTGGCGCCATCACTTCTCTGGATTTGTCTGGGTTTAACTGTTTTTTTTTCAACAAAAAGATTGTTGCCTAAATATGCATTTTTTGACAAGATTAACAATTTATAACAAACCCATTTTTAAAGTTGTGTTTTTAATATAAGTTAAATGTTTTTGATTGAGGTTTTAATTTTAGGGCAAATGAATTAGTTACATATAAAAGATTAATCTTAATGATAAAACTATTTATAAATATGCATTTTTTCTTAAAAGTTTTAAGAAAACACATTACGCTTTGATACCTTTGATTGCATGTTAAAAGTTCTTTTTAAAAATTTAATTCTGAAAAATATGAGGGTTTGTGATTTGTTGTAATTCGAATTCGCAACTGAATGGAAAAATAAATTTGAATTCAGTCAATAGTGAAAATTTCGAGGAAAGGTTTCAACTAATTTAAAAGAGTGAAGGATTATGTCCAGATACATAGTGTTAATTTCCCTCAAGTTCCAAATCTTCTAGCCTTAAAATTTGACTATGTAATTTCGATAGGTTTCATTTGAGGACAAATGTTTTGTTTTAGTTTGGTTGTAGCCATGAGGCACTTTTTCAATTGTTGTTTTTCCTAAAAACACTGTACTAACGCATTTGATTAATTCTATTATTTTGGTCACGGTTATCTCAATTGTAGGGAAGCACGAACAAAATCAGAAACACTTTAAAAAAAAGTTTCCCGAAACTTTTTGTAGAATAAGTATAAAAATTCTTTCATTAAATCAAGAACAAATCGAAAATCCTATCGAAAACGATACTAAGGCCCTTGAACTAAGCACTCGATAGATTTCTTTTTTAATAAGTGTTGTATTTGTATGATCAAATATTTCATTATAAAATTCTGAACGATTCTGTTCTTTTCATAATGTTTAATATAATTGGTTTTTCAATTGGCGCGTTTAGATTTTGGCGCCCTGTGGCGGCCATTTTGTTTTGGTGACATCTGTCAAATCTTTTGTTTATTATTCAGTTGTTTATGCCAAATCGACATGGCAAGCTACACGATTGAACAGCACGTTCAAATGATAAAACTTTATTATCAAAATGAGTGTTCGTTAACGCAAACGTTGCGCGCATTGCGCCCATTTTACGGTAGACGTTAGTTTGGTTGTAGCCATGGGGCACTTTTTCAATTGTTGTTTTTCCTAAAAACACTGTACTAACGCATTTGATTAATTCTATTATTTTGGTCACGGTTATCTCAATTGTAGGGTAGCACGAACAAAATCAGAAACACTTTAAAAAAAAGTTTCCCGAAACTTTTTGTAGAATAAGTATAAAAATTCTTTCATTAAATCAAGAACAAATCGAAAATCCTATCGAAAACGATACTAAGGCCCTTGAACTAAGCACTCGATAGATTTCTTTTTTAATAAGCGTTGTATTTGTATGATCAAATATTTCATTATAAAATTCTGAACGATTCTGTTCTTTTCATAATGTTTAATATAATTGGTTTTTCAATTGGCGCGTTTAGATTTTGGCGCCCTGTGGCGGCCATTTTGTTTTGGTGACATCTGTCGAATCTTTTGTTTATTATTCAGTTGTTTATGCCAAATCGTCATGGCAAGCTACACGATTGAACAGCACGTTCAAATGATAAAACTTTATTATCAAAATGAGTGTTCGTTAACGCAAACGTTGCGCGCATTGCGCCCATTTTACGGTAGACGTTAGTTTGGTTGTAGCCATGAGGCACTTTTTCAATTGTTGTTTTTCCTAAAAACACTGTACTAACGCATTTGATTAATTCTATTATTTTGGTCACGGTTATCTCAATTGTAGGGTAGCACGAACAAAATCAGAAACACTTTAAAAAAAAGTTTCCCGAAACTTTTTGTAGAATAAGTATAAAAATTCTTTCATTAAATCAAGAACAAATCGAAAATCCTATCGAAAACGATACTAAGGCCCTTGAACTAAGCACTCGATAGATTTCTTTTTTAATAAGTGTTGTATTTGTATGATCAAATATTTCATTATAAAATTCTGAACGATTCTGTTCTTTTCATAATGTTTAATATAATTGGTTTTTCAATTGGCGCGTTTAGATTTTGGCGCCCTGTGGCGGCCATTTTGTTTTGGTGACATCTGTCAAATCTTTTGTTTATTATTCAGTTGTTTATGCCAAATCGTCATGGCAAGCTACACGATTGAACAGCACGTTCAAATGATAAAACTTTATTATCAAAATGAGTGTTCGTTAACGCAAACGTTGCGCGCATTGCGCCCATTTTACGGTAGACGTGGTGGCCCTTCACAGTCTACTCTTCAACGTTTGGTGGTCAAATTTGAGACGACTGGTTCAGTAAACAACCAGCCAATACCCGTACGTTCAAGGAACACAAGATCGGCCGAGAACATAGCCGCGATCCGTGAAAGTGTACAGCAGAACCCGAGGCAGTCTATTCCTCGTCGTGCACAAAAACTCGGCCTTTCGCAGACTTCAACTTGGCGAATTTTGCATCGGGACTTGGGCCTACACCCGTACAAGATCCAACTGACTCAAAAGAATCAAAGTTCGTGACTATAGACAACGCCGTATGTTCGCTGACTGGGCTTCAAATCGTTTTGAAGAGGAACCAAATTTTGGCCGAAAAATCATCTTTAGTGACGAGGCGCATTTTTGGATGAATGGCTGTGTTAACAAGCAAAATTGCCGTATTTGGGACGATACCAACCCATGCGAGGTTCATCAGATAATGCATCCTCAAAAAGTTACCGTTTAGTGTGGATTTTGGTGCGGTGGCGTAATTGGTGCGTACTTTTTTGAAAACGACGGTCACCGTCGAAAGCGAGCGCTACATAACGATAATAACTAATTTTTGATGGCCCAAATGGACCATATAAATAACCATATGGACCTAGACGACATGTTTTTCCAGCAGGACGGCGGCGCTACGTGCCACACAGCAAACGCCACCATTGACATTTTGCATGAACGATCTGAGGGTAAGGTTATCTCTCGCAGGGGTGATGTGAATTGGTCACCAAGGTCATGTGATTTGACCCCGCTAAACTTGTTCCTGTGAGGTTTCTTGAAGTCGCAGGTCTATGCAAATAAACCACAATCGACCGATGCCCTAAAGGTGAACAAAACACAGGCATGCGCCTTTCAAATAAAAAATAATTTTGCTAATACCTCACAGTATTGTCTTATTCCATTTCAACATCTACCCGCCCTTATTGAAAAACCCTTAATATAAAAAATTCTGTATGAACAAAACACTCTATCTCATCTATGAAATGTTTCCCTTAAAAGACATTATCGTTTTGATAATGTAATAAAGGATGCAGTTTATTTAAGTTATTAGAACTATTTTCCATTTTCAGAATTTTTATCATATATGTAGTATTTAAGAAACACGTAGTACCCGTAGCGTGATGGTTAGTGCGTTGGACTGTGCCACCTAACTTTTTCACGGGTACTGCCTCTTGCGAGGAATTGACAAATCCTCCAAGAGTAATTCTTGTCATGAAAAGTGCTTTCTCAAATTAGCCGTTCGGATTCGGCATATAAACTGTAGGTCCCTTCCATCTCTGACAACATTACTCGCACACAGGGCTGGTTGAGAGTTGTAAATCAATAGGCCCTGGTCCTTCATGGACTGTTGCGCCACCTAATTTATTTATTTTTGAGCAGTAGGTATGCAAATTGGTTATCAAAAACCCTCTCCCAAAAATGTTATTTTTTATGTTATTCAAAAGAAGCAGAAAACAAAAGAATTCGTAGAGAGATATATACCTAAGGTTAAGGGGTGTTTTTTTTTTTTAATTAATTGATCTGATCACTGCTGAGAATAAATTTCGCCTTAGCTAGATTTTTCGTAGGATACAGTTTTGGATTTTAAAATTCTGATTGGTCAACATTTTGCTTTCCAAAATGCTGTATAAATACTCACGGATATTGGAAAATGTAACGATGCAATTAATTTAAGCTTTTTTGTTTAAAATTAGTTGTGGAAAAAATGCTACAATTAATTGCATCGATACATTTTTGAATATCCTTGTTTTATGCCTGGACTCATCTTGTCGAGTTAGCACTAAATACAACCTTTTAAAACAAAATCTGAGTAACAAACAATTTACAAATAATAATCATCAATTAATTGCATACTTAGTTTTCTCAATTTCCCAAAGTGGAGTGCTAACTTGAGATCAACCTAGACATGCAGTATTTTGTTCATGCAATGTTCTGAAATACAGAATTATGATCAAACAGTATCATAAGGAATTTTGATTATACAGAATTCTGAGAAACAGTATTTCGACCGGCTTCCATCACGCGTCGTCTTGTCAGCTAGTGGACTTTTTTTGTGGGGTTATTTTAAGTAGCTTATGTACGCATGTATAAGCCTGAGACGATTGATGCCTTGGAAAAGACGACTCCTAATTACTGACATACGGCCACAATTGATGCAAAAGCTGGTCAAAATTGTTCTTCTTATCTTACCTTAAAATATATGCATTCTATTTCTTCTTCTTGAAATTCACACGTCTTAGAAAAAATACCCCTTACAAGATTAATTTGCCTAAAGATGTTAAAAAAGAGCACGCGTTTTGATTTTGTAAGTTTAAGTATTTTTTTAATTTGAACTTGCATAGTTAAAGATAATGAAACATTAATAATCTTATAGACACTTTAATTTCGTTAAGAATATAATATTCTTATGCATTCATTATTTACCACTGAAGCTTATTTTGCTCCTCCCATCAGGACCTCTCAAAATTTGGTATATTTTTGAAATGTAAAAATTCTAAAATTTTTGTAAAAGTGTGGGTAACCGATCAAAAAAATAAAAAACAATAAACAAGCAACAAAATCAAATAGAAGACTTTTTTCAGTGTAAGTATGTACTCAGTACTCACTTAGTTTTTTTTTTAACTTCTCTTTTGAAATTCTTGTGAGATTTTAACGCCTACTTTGTTGGCAGCGATCCGATACGAAACTCAAGCAAATAAAATTCAAAACCGATGCCCATATGTCTGCTCAAACTGACCAAACTAAAGGTAGGTAGGTATAACCGGCCAACACAATACAAGCCGGCCGTTCGGTCGCTTGACCGCCACCGTCACCGCCGCCGCCGATTATAGCTAGAGGCTCGAAACAATCTAACAACAACAAACAACTTAACACACCTTTTGCGCAGGTTTGTTGTTCTTTTTTTCTTCAACTCCGCAATTGGATGCAATGATCGATATAACCTGAAAGATAGATCCAACAAAGCGCCCAACTTATATCTTGCATGGTCTTTATAGAGGTATAGATAGATAGTATGTATGGCGAGGATTATTGGTATACCTGAACCTCCTTGATATAAATAAATACTTTGGCTTTGGAATCAACTGCGCGCACTCGCATCACAGCAGTATGTTTGTCCTGGTTTAAGGTACGTGTGATATGACCAAGTTGTTTGTGCGAGAACTTGTGTGTATCCGATTCCGCAGTTTGCAGACTGCAGTCCACACACAACACCCGGGAGACATGCTTAGAGATACATAGCAAGCTGATCCTCCTCCATCTGCATCTCCATCTATATATGATGCCAAACGTCCAAGTCCAGGCCAAGATGCTGTATTGCACTGTATAAACATCGCCATCGCAGAATCCGTGCGGATTTGGAGTTATAGACTTTCGCTGGCTCCGGCATCATAGGTACATATTGCTATATGGAGTTCCATCATCATGTGCTCGCTGTTCATGTATGATCAGTGCTGGTGCTCCGCATATGGATGTGGAGTTTGTTATCTCAATCTCTCATGAAACATGGTCCTTCGGTATAAAAAGTAAGTGACTCCAACTCCAAATTCAAGTGATTCGATGCTGTTGTCTTGGGAAATATCGTTTTCGCGGTGCACGCCAGCATGGTAATCAAGCTCGGGTTGGGGGTGGAGGGCTAGAATATTATAAAACGTATAAATGCATATATGTATGTGTGTAGGTATAAATTTTGATGGCTAATATGTGTTCCTGATATGAGGACATGCAATTTTTGAGGCACTGGACAGGTTTTCTAGTCATTTATGTGTATGCCCGCTATAGTACGAGTATGTACCTATGCTGCTGGGTGACCATTTTCCAACCATCTGGAGAAATGTTTTAATTCAGGGCCGCATTTGATCATAAATAAAAGACCCCCCCCTAAGAGAAAAATGCCCTGAAGTTCTTATAGAGATTCCGAATAAGCTTAAAAATGCTTTGTACCATTAAAATTCTTTTAGTTAAGAAAAAGCTTAGGTTTACTGGGTGGTTCAAAAGCGACTTCTTAAATTAAAGTCGTATAATAACTTTTACTTATTCAATTTGGTATTGATAATTTGTATTAGAATCACAATCTGGAGATTTGCTTGTGCTAAGTATTTAATAAAATTTCCCTACAAATTTAACCTAGAATTAACGACCGATTGCACTTACGTCCAAGGTCATTGAAGCTGTGATTTATAAATATCAGCTTAAGAAATATCTTAAAGATCGAAAACTTCGCAATGACAGGCAGTACGGCTTTCGTAGAAATAGTTCCACTGGTGAGCTCATGGTTCATCTCACCGAACAGTGAAGTCTTAACATAGTTTTGGAGAAAGTAAGAAAAAAAAAAAGCATTTGATAGGGTTTGGCATCAGGCTCTCTTACAACAAATGCAAGTCTTCGGTTTAAATAAATTCCTATTTGGTTGGATTACTAATTTCCTTTCGGCCTGCTAAATAAAAGCAGTATTGAATGGGTTCAATTCTAAAAATCACAAAGTAAATGCTGGTATACCCCAGAGCTCCGTATTATCTCTTTCTTATTTTTATTAATGATTTCCTGTCTGCAACTTCTAAAACAATTAATTTATTTGCTAACGATAGTACTCTTAACTTTTCATATTCGATTTCAGGCTCAAATCTTCGGATGTGGAAGTAAAACTGCAACGATAAAATATGATAAGCTTGATCACACGATCACATATGCACAATGTCGCCAGAAATGCCGCAAGATGTTTGAATTTGATGAGTCGATGCAAGCAATTTGTCTCTCCTTCCGGTCTGGGTACAATCTACAAAATCTATATTTGTCCAAAACTTGAGTATAACTCCAATCTCTGCGCTGGTGCTCCAGTAATTTGCTTAAGCCTATTGGACAGTATTCAAAGAAGAGCTTTTAAAATGGTTGCTGACAATAACATCATTAACTCAATAACGTCACATCATCGTCGTAAAATTTTTACCTGGCCCTTTGTTACCGATATTTTTACGGACTATGCATTTGCCCAATTGAGCCCTACTTCGGCCATTATTATATAATACGAAGATTTGTTTTTTAGCCATACTGCACGAATGTAGAATTTCTTACCACGTTTTTTTTCTATCATTGCAATGTTCAAGAATTCAAAAACCAATCTACACCGTCACCTTCTTTCTAACACCTCCCTCAACAATCCTCCCTGAAATATTAAACGTATTAAAAACGTTTAAGGGTGTTCTAATTATAAAAAAATGAACATCGGATTCTTGCTCGTTCACAGCTAAACTCCGTTTAGGATATTTGGGATTAATTTCTGTATTTCGGCACGAAAGTTCATCTTCAGCTATGAGATTACGTACACTTTTTCCTTAAAATTAACTAAAATCATCAATCATGAATCTTTTGAAATTATTCGGTCCCCAAAAATTCCGCTTGCCCAAATTCGATTTCGTATGGGAACAGCTGTAATTTGGTTCTAAGAAATCTTAGTGAGAAACTGCGGGACACACGAGAGCACCGTACTCCGTGTCAATGTTTCTGGACTCCAGAACACTTGTATAAATGCTTTCCACAACTTCCATCCCGAGGAAGATCAACTACTGCTCGTTGGTGATGAAGTCGTGCCCTAGTAGGGCAGTTAACTTTAGTAAATCTCCCAAGATTTTTTTATAAGTACCTTAAAATAGAAAACAAATAAACACAGAAAAGCTTTGATTTTTTTCAAATTAGTAAGTCACTTTTGACCCACCTTGTACGAGATTACATAAAGCAGTTGCGGCCTAAGTCAGATTCTAAATGACTATTTGTTAAATTGTAATCCAAGACCTCCAGAACTCGCATCATCATGTTATCAAGAAGACTGATAAGCCCTGACATCTCTATCAAGTTTTGTTTGTATATTTTTATCAAGAGCCCTATACGTGGTTCAGAAAGCAACGATAACCTCTTTTCGCCTTAAATATAATTCAATTAGTCCACCCCTGGACTGATACGGCTCTACTATACAAACTCTGTGCATCATCTGGTGCGGTATCTCTATCTGTTTATCTAACCGTTTGGAGCGACTTTAAGTGAACTTATGGAATTATATGGCATGTGGTGGATGAGATGCTGGGATTCCATATTGCCTCGCGTCAACTCACCTCTATCTATATAGGTATACCGTACATACATATACATTGTATATTTAGCTCCAGGATCACATGCGGATAATGGAATGAGAGCTGGTTGCTCCGTCGCACGTTATGTTATACACCTGTAATTCTGGTCGTTATCTCTTGTTAATTAACGAATCGAACATAAGTTCTCCTTAATTTTTCCAGGCCTTATAAGCGGTGAGATTCTAAGTTTTCTTTTTTTTTCCATGTAGGTTAGGTTAAAGCCTCTATAATTCTGGACCAAAGAGTTTCCATATGTGTGTGATGTGAACTGTTTTTAATCTTCGCGTTCCGCATGTGAGCTTCAATCCCATGTTGTATATTATGGACGATGACTGTAACAGAGGCGACTATATGCGACATACATGACCAACAGCTACGACGGCGCGGCGGCGGGCGCGGCGGTAAAACGGCCAAAATTGACGACACGACGACGAGGACGACGTAGTTGGTGAAGGTGCAATTGTAATTATTATTAAAGTCTTGTTTGGTGTCATGCAACTTTACTTTTTTCTTAATGCACCACCATCAGTGTGGAGTGGATGGATATAGTGTATTATGATTGCATGTCCTGTGGCGATGTTGTCACATAAACTCTGTATAAACACGGAAATTGCAGCGTGAATTACTTTTTCTCTTTTTTAAAGATATTCTCAAGAAGATAAAATATAGTTTCATTACGTATTTTAAAGGTATTTTTGTATCTCTTGAATGTCCGAGTTTACTTTTGTGTTGTGACTATTATATAAATGTGTAATTTTGTCAGAATTTTTAAAGTTTATACGCAACAACTTAAGCTTTTCAAAAACGTTAGAAATTGAGGTATAAAAGAAAAGTAGGCGTGGTAGAAGTTGGAAGGTGGATCACTTTCTTCCTGCTGAACGTGGTAAAATGTTACCTTTATAAGTTTATGCGTAGATCCATATCATAGAAAAGTGGTGCAATTTTTCTGATAAAAATGGTTGATTTGTAGAAAAATGTCGAAGTTATCTTTTCGCTTAACTATGACAAAAAATGTTATTATAAAGGACAATATAAGATTAAATTAGATTAGAGCCACACTTTTATTTCTAGCACCTTATACGATATTGACGTCTTCAGATCAGCATCATATTGATCACACTATTTTACTGCGTAGAACTCCTTATAAGGGTCCTTGTCAAAAACTGATATAATCAGGTATTAAAGGTTACTTCTTGCATTATATTTGAAAAAGTCATTATTATCTATAGAAAAAGATTGAAAGGAGGGAAGTTGCAACAACTTTTAAAAAACTCATTGGCAATTTGATACCGACTTGTTGAAACAAACTAACTAAACATATTTTTGAAAAGTTTAAAATTTGTAAAGTCCTTTGAAAAGTTCTCTATCTATTTTTAAACGTTTACATAAATTAAAATAAAATTATGAAACCTTCTAAAATTTCCAGCATTCAAAGATGGCCTGATCACAATACTGAAGTTGTAGCCATCTAGGTAATTTCGTTCCCGCAATAAATAAGTTTGGCCCCTTAAGAACGTTTATTTCAAAAGATAAGCAAGATCAAATATGATCGATTTTTTGTGAGGGTTAAATTTTGTTGATCTACATATAACAACCCCTTACCATCATACTTTACTGTAAGCAACATTTTCTATAGAAATCTTGTGTATAAATAAAGTCCAATACTCACTTAATGCATGATTAATTTTGTAGGTCAACTAAGAGGCGATTTTCAAATCTTACGATATTATCAGAACGGTTTGACAATATAGCCGACATTGAAGTGACAGTAGCAAAGAAACCTTTTTAATCAAAAAATGTCTGTTTACATTGTTGGAACATGTCCCAAAGTCTTACAATTTCAATATCAAATGGTTCTTTGACTCGATATAACATGATAAAGAAGAAATTGTCATTTCAAACGTTGGCTGACAATGAACGTCAATGACGTTTCTGGCTATATCGGTAGACGGAACTATAAGTTGATACGGTCAGAGGTAAGACATTTGGGATAATTTTTTTTTTCTGATTTTTGTGTCAATAATGAACGAAATGTCAATCTTATGTACTAAACCTTACAATATTTTAACGGAAAAGAGCTCAACATTTAAAAATTACAGTGGCGCACAGCTTCTTGATCCATCGTTTATTAACAAGTTTATTAGACAATAGTTCCTAAGCGAAGAAAGGTATCAGAAAAATAAAAACGCAGAAAGGTCCAGTAGGTTTATAATGTAAACAAAATCTCTTCATTTATTTTACTAAGATTAAAATTGCACAACAAGATAACAAAAACAAAATTAAATCAACTATTCAGTGTCACAGCTTATTTAACCCATTTTAAATAAACACTTAATAAAAAAAGATTACACAATATAATAATGTTAATTTTATTATTATGTATGTCCACCCTTTTCTTCTTATACTGCCTTAAGCCGATTTTGATAAGAATCCACCAAATTTATTGTTGTTTCTGGAGGGATTCTTGCCCATTATTCCGTCAATGCAGTTTTAAGGTCATTTTTGTTTGAATTGTGGCGTTTTCGAATGTTTGTATCCAAAATGGACCACAGGTTTTCTATAACATCAAAATTCGGAAATTGTGCTGGGAGTTTTATGACGTGGGGACAGTTATAAATCAGCCATGTTTGGACAATTCCTGAAGTATGTTTCGGGTCGTTGTCTTGATAAAATTGAAACGAGCGTCGTATGCCCAATTGTTCTGCACTTTGGAGCAAATTTTTTTTGAGGATATTGAGGTACACCATTTTATCCATTGTACTCTCAATTAACTCCAGCTTCCCAACTCCGGCTGCTGACATGCAGCCCCAAACCATTACATGACCACCTCCATGCTTCACAGTTGCTCTGAGTTTTTTGTACTGGAGCTCTGTATTTGGTTTGCGCCAGACATAAGATTACCCGTCGGATCCGAAAATGTTAAACTTTGAATCGTCCGCAAATATAACTTGCTTCCAAAAGCTAGCATCCTTTCTAATGTGTTCTTTTGCGAACCTCAAAAGACTATCTCGTTTTTTTTGTAAATGAAAGGCTTTTTTCGAGCAACTCTTCCATTAGACTCGTTATTCCTCAAAATGCGTCTTATGGTTACGGGAGTTACTCTCCCTTTCCGAGCTCGTTTTCCACCTCACTAGTCAGTTTTGGTGCCGATAACTTGGGGTTTAGCTTCACTTTGCGCACAATGTAACTTTCATCTGACGCAGTAAATATTCTGTTCGGAGCATTTCTTCCCTTATTTTCCACACGGTTTTTTAAAAACAAAACCGTGGATAATGGCCTTGACCGTGCCGTCTGTAATATTAACAATTTCCGCTATTTTCCTCCGAGAAAGTCCATTCCTGTGATGAAACAGGACAATTTCACGTTGTTCAATTGTTGTTCGCTTTTCCATGTTTAAAAAACGTGCTGCCTTTATGAAAAATAACTGAAACTAATAATTTTAATTGGAAATATTATAACAACTTAGAGACTGACATAATAAATACCGTTATTCCCATTTTTTTGATTGAGCAGTTGCTTCTAAACAAAGTGGGTCAAATAAGCTGTGGCATTTGAAAATCTAATTATTTCGTTTTTGTTGGGTAAAATTTAAGAGTTCAAAATAAAATAAGTTGGTTAAATTGTTATTTTAAACATTAAATCTTAATTAAAGTTTCTGCGTTCGTACTTTTTTAATAAATTTTATTGTTTAGGAAGTATACTCAGTTGATGTGCATTTCATGGTGTTTGTTTAGACGTTTGTTTCAAGAAGAAATAAAACGCATATAATTAATGATATGGTCAAGAATTCAGCTTCTGTATAAAGATAAGTTTTCACCATTATGCTTAACAAATTATTTTGGGCAAGTCGCTTCTGCTGATAGTTCGAATAAATTCAAGCCGATAAGTCCAATTTTCGACCACTCTTTGTCATTCGCCTCGGGCTTATCTGCGTAGACAAGCGACTTCATATAAACTAATACAAAATATGACCAAGACGCGAGATAATGAGCTCTATAAAAGTTTCTTTCAATAAATTGATTGTTTCGTTTCGTCACGGAAACAAATTTACATGATTTCCAAACGTTGTTCAAGAAAAAGTCTATTTATTACGAAATGGCAAACCAAATGAAGTGACAGCTACCAAAAAGACAAACTCAGTAATAAGTATTGCCCCTAAAAAATACCTGCTCTTATGCGTATGTGAAAATGTTCAGCTTTCAGCGTCCAGATACTTTTGACAACATCATCACAAGATCTAAATTTAAGAAAAGCTATAATTTAATTTTCGAATATTTTGTACTTTTTCATCGTGGAAAAATTAATTGAAAACGTTAAACGTTCTTCGGATTTAACCAACAATACAAAATCTTCCATATTTGCAATTTTTGAATTTATGAGAATTATGCGACTTACTGTGAACTTAAATGTTGTTATATATTTTTGCAGCTTGATCAATTCAGTCCCAAGCTGTGAATATAAAACTAAAGCACCTGTGCAGTGTGCACTCCTTTCCTGTTTGTCTTTAAGATTGAATTCCATAGAGTGCAGAATGAGTATCCCACAGCATTGAGCGATGAATAATGAGGCATACATATGTACCTTTACCTATATGAGTCTCCTACTAAGCTGAGAAGAAAATTAAGGTAACTAAAGGTAAAACACTGAAATGGGCAAAATTTAACATCTTTCCGAATGTCTATTACAAATTAGACCGAAATTCGAGAGTAAAATTACGTGATTAAGGCCCTTTCCAACTTAGAAGCCTATCCTAGTTTGACATTAAAACACAACATTATCTAGAAAGATTTATACAGCTGTGACAAACCAAAGAATTCATAAACAAAAAATATGAAAACAGGACATTTGACCAAAATCCCTAAGTAAAAAGTATTTTTAAAAAATGAATTGGTAACGCACACATCCTAGGGGGGAATTCTTCTCATATGCCTCCCAATTAGATCGCTTACGATTAAGATTCACATAACAAAGAAAAAACGTGATTTCAGAAATCAAGTCCTCATAAAAAAGCTCATTCTTTGTTTTTGACGTCCAACAAATGTAAAAATTCCTAATGTTTAGGGTCTTAACATTGAAAAAGTAAAAGCAAAACATTCTATTTCAACAATTTTAAAAGTACAAAAAAATACTTACTGTATTCAAGTACTCCCCTATTTAAGGGTAAAACCCAAATTTTATTGGCTTCACTTCTGTCGAACAGAACACGAGATTGACAACCCCAATTAAGGGAAACTTAAAAATACTTATGACGAAGGAATTTTTGCAACTTTAAATAAATTAATGCATGTCTAAAAATGTAGGTATTTTTACCCAAATGTACCCTACAACTTTGACGGCTTGCTGGGCCTGGGTCTGCCCTGATGGTGCGTTACACTTTGTCTCTTCGCTGTTTGCCCGTAATAACGTAGTTGGCTTAGGGTGAACGGGTTTTTTGCGTGCATGATTATCAAGATGTATTTCTCTCTCTTTCTGTGTTGCAGGAACGACCGACCTACGACGACGCGACTGACGCACCACGGACACAACGTAGGCCAAGTAGTGTCCGAGCTAGAAGATGACACATAATGATTGGTTCGTTGTGAAAGATCGCTGCCATCGATCGGTGAATATATTGAGTGTTGCACTTTTTACTTTTTCCTTTCCTCGTGGATGAATGGTGCCTTGAATTTTATTGCTTTGCGCAATCACACTCACATGAAAAACATATATAAGTAGATTGTAGGTATATAGCCCGCTTTGCATTTACAACATTCTTTTGGGCCAGCAGCACAGCGCAGTGTTCAAACTCAAAGCCTGTGTGTGATTCCTGATTCAAGTGCGCTAGAGGTCGATCATGATGTGCGAGATGGGGCAGCCGCATCAGCATCAGCATTCAGCAGCATCGCTATAATAGTACGTTTGTGCAATACGCTGATATTGATACCAATAACGCTGATGCATCATTTGCACCGCGCTGCCGTCTGCCGTGTATATTTTGTATATTACAACAACGTGCGATGTGCAGTTTGGCGTGTCACTCGGTCGTGAGAATTAGATTTAATTGATTTCCACACGGTCCAGTCCAGTCCAGTCCAGTCGAGTCCGGGAGCATATGCCTACATATCAGAAAGAAGTAGGTATGTTCCTACATATAGAAGTTAAAGAAAACAAAATTAAAACTTCGCGTCGCGATGGAGTCGATTTGGCGAATGAGATCGACCGGGTGAGTTGAAGCCACTTATATGATGCTATGCTGACGATGATGCTGATGCCAACTAAAAACTGAGGAGGAATTTCAATTATGGTTCAGTGCGTCAAAGCCGGAAATTAGCAATGGACATATGGGCAATGGACATTGAGCAGACGGTAGACAGAAGACAGTAGACGAGGCTCCTCAAGACGCATCGTATCATATAGGGAAGTAGAATGCTGATGCACTGCACCGTATGTACGAGTAGTATAAATTATATGAACCGTGATGGAAACCAGATTATAATGATGGATTTACATGGGTTTTGATTGATTGGACGTGACTTATAGGTTATTAAACAAAAATAAGCTAAAAACATAATTATTGTAATTGTAACGGCGTTTAATTCTTTGTCTCTTTGATTTAAACGTAAAGAGTGGTAAAGTTAGGAAGCCATAGGTTGCTGTTTAATATCAAACTCGAAGGACCAAAGATTTTGGTGAAATGATGAAAATAAAATACTTTGTAAAACAATTTCAACTCTCGCATGAATAATGAAACTTAAACTTTTCGTTGCTGAATTTATAGTAGTTCATCTTTCATATAACTTTTTTTCCACTTCCAATAATACGTGAAGTAAGGTAAGTTTGTTGTGGATATTGATGTTTGAGTGCATACCCTTTAAACAAATTCACCTATAGGAAAAATGTGACTCAACCACTATTAAGACAATACCCCACACAAATTCCTCAAAAAGTCAAGTAAATCACCAAAAGCAATCACCAACATCATCGTACATTTTCCGCTCGTGCTTCGTATAGTATATCAAATTCAAACCCTTACAAATTATCTCAATGAGTCCCTGGGTATGGTCATGCGTCTTTATTTTCGATATGCAAACCACAATATTGCCAACGATATAGTCCTGGTTTGGCTATCACTGCCCGCAATGAAACTCCCTCAGTCTTTTATTTTTGTAAAAACCATACAACGCGTATTATACACACATTCCGCGACCATCACGCCAGAGAGCGGGTGAGATTAAGTGCTCGCGATAAATGTTTTTTTTTTTTTTATATAAATCTTAACAATAAGTCGCCTGAGGACAATTGTTATTATCCTCCTCCATCACTACAGAAATAAAAACAAAAACAAAATTAACAACAAATCAAACATATATATACA
This sequence comes from Eupeodes latifasciatus, assembly GCA_920104205.1. Classification (NCBI taxonomy): domain Eukaryota; kingdom Metazoa; phylum Arthropoda; class Insecta; order Diptera; family Syrphidae; genus Eupeodes; species Eupeodes latifasciatus. The sequence goes on from OV049926.1 coordinate 78,747,063, forward strand.
AACGTATATATAAATATATTGCTAAAAGGCCATATACATATATGTATGGTACAATAGATTGGGGAGACTTTTTGCCGCACATTACGGACATTTCGCGAAGAGGGAGGACTTACAGGGGTGGATTTGGATCAAGGAGCCTTATATACCAAAGCTTTATTGACCAGCTTCGGGTAATCTTTAACAATCAATAGAAGTTATAGAAACTTAGTTTTGCTTCATTCAACCTCCTTGTTTATGAGTACATGCTGATAAGCATTTACTTTGAGTTTTTACTCTTTTTCCACTTTTTAACATTTATGAAATACGGCCGTGTCGAAAACTGACACAAGTATTTTCCTTTTTTGGACACACCGGCACAGCAGCTGATTTCTGTGATCCATTGGCATTTCGATTGTTGGCCAATAATCCATGGCATCGCCATCGACTATATCAAGTCAATTCCACCAGCGATACTTAATCAGGAAGACACGATAAAAATGTTTCCAATAACACAAAAACAATGAAGCAATAAATTTGTTTGAAAATGTTACAAGTACCAACATATACCTACCTACCTATAAGTGAGGGCGAGGGCTAGGGCTACGCCTTGATATGCTTTAGCTCTTAGCTTATGCTGATGATGGATTCTTCGACTTGACCATTGCCATCATAATCGGAGACTTTGCTTAAGAAATTTTCATTAGAAAACTCATTTTTGAAATTGGGAGGGTATTGAAAAAATCGCATTTGAATTGAAAAATAACATTTAAAAATAGATTCGTGACTTTGTAGGTTAAGTGCTGTTGTGTTTCATAGATAATATCACAGACAAACAGCTCCAGAGATGAGCCAACACCATAACCAAGTTTTATTTTTTTTTAATAAAAAATAAAGCGGAACTAGCTGAAGAGTGGCATTTTCAAGTGTTCAAATGACGCCAATATGTGCGGCGCGGTGCGTTCTCGACGCTATGTATGCTTCTGTTTCTGGGGTGCTTTACCCATCAGAGAAGAGATGTCTTTGTCTGTGGGGGAATCGTTCGTCGTCGTCGTCTTAGTCTTCGTCAGTCATATTTTTATACTTCATATACCTTAGTGATGTTCTTATATTATACTTTGCAGTATTATATGGACTTGGACACATTTTGGAATGGATTAAAAGAGGCAGAATCTCGAGTGCTTTTTGGGTTTTTGGAAATATGTGCTTGAAGAGTTCCGTCATAAGCGACGTTATCTTTGACACGAGCGTATAGATGATTCTTGAAGCTATACCATAGCCATACTCGTATTGTATTTATATAGAGCCATGTGTTCTTTAAGATGGATTTGTCATATCTTGAAATGAGTCGCATCAGAGTCAGTCTTTTTGCTCTATTCAAACCATCGATATACAGCACCGGATGGAGTAGGTATAGGTACCTAAGTGCTTCTATATTTGTTTATCAATTAAATTGAGGATCACACAGGAATGTCACGGAGATTACTTTCATCTTTTATACGAAGTTTTAAATTGAAACGCACAAATGGATTATACAAGTGAAGATTATGATGTTTGTTTTATTTTGAGTAATTATGTGGGGAGGATGCATATAAATATTTATTTAATCGAAGGGTAAATATAATTATTATAGATCTGGTAAAATATTCACAACAAATTAATATATTTAATTATCATGTGAGTACTACACTGATTCAAAAAAGTTTTGGAGATCATTAGATAGATTGTTTATTGTAGCTGAATTATTATACATCTTTTCATTAAACCTATATTGCACAATTTACAGAGACTTGGTATTAAGCTACCTTACTACTGAAAAATTTATAAAAATGTTTTTAAATATCATAGTTCTTAATAAATAGTTGGTAGAAGGAAAAGCTACAGAAAAAACCTTCTTTTAAAAGATGAGATGGAGAGAAGGGGAGGGAATAACTAACCTCGATCAAATCGCTGACTTTTTACAACCGTTTTTGTTATAAATGATATTTGATAATATAACTATATATGTTTAACATAGAAACAAAATATGTGTATCACGCAATTTTATAAATAAATTAATGAACAAGTATAATAAACAAATATAAATAATGTTAATAAATAATCGAACAATCAAATGAATTCATAATATATAAATGAATTATTGAACAAATGGATACATTAAATAAATAAATAAATAAATAAATAAATAAATAAATAAATAAATAAATAAATAAATAAATAATAAATAAAGAAATAAATAAATAAATAAATAAATAAATATGTATCAAGATAATAATAATTAAAGAGAATATCATAGAAGAAATAATTAATTAAATGAATAAGTAGATAATTTAATAAATAAATAAATAATAATAAATAAGGAAAATATCACAGGAGAAAAAGTAAATAAATAAATAAATGTATTTGTAAATAAATATATCACAGAAGAAAATAAATAAATAATTTAAAATGTAAATATCTACAAATAAGTGATGTAAATATATTTCTATGTATAATCATAAAGTTAGATTTGATATGAGGTAGTTATCAGATGAACCACATACAATGTCGTATCTATTGCGTAGATTAATTATTCTACTAGGAATTCTTTCAATATTTGTCAATCTATGTAGTTCCGCAGTCGAATAGTGCCACGGCAAATTAAGCATTATTTTCAAAATTTTGTTTTGTATTCTTTGTAACCTAAGAATATGAGTTTTTGCGCATTTCCCCCACACAGGGGATCCGTACAATATTATGCTTTGAAAAATTACTTTATATATAATTAACTTGTTTTCCTCACTAAGCTTTGAATTTCTATTTATAAATGGATAAAGCATTTTTATTGTCACATTAACTTTGTTGATTGTTTGTTGGATATGTAGTCCAAAAGTTAATGTTTTGTCAAGATGCACTCCTAAGTATTTGGCGTTGGATTTCCATTCTGTCTGCGATCCGTTAATTCTTAACCTTCCGCTGGGTAGAAAGCAAGCTTTTCTTTTCCTTGTGAAAAAGACGGCTTGAGTCTTTCCAGGATTCACCTTTATTTTCCATTTATTGAAATAATTCTCAATATCATCCAAGGTAGATTGCAAAATGGTTTCAATAACTAAACCATTTGAATCAGCTGAATAAATACAAGTATCGTCTGCAAAGATGGCGGTTTCGCAGTCACTGAGCTTTGGAAAGTCAGATGTATATATGTTATACAAGAATGGTCCCAAAACAGATCCTTGGGGAACACCAGCAAGGATTTCTTTCGAATCTGAGCATGCAGCATTAATGAAAACATTAAATGTTCGTCCAGTTAAGAATGAGAATATGATTTTATTTATGTAATGAGGAAAATTCAAAATTCTTAATTTATGAATGAGACCTTTATGCCATACCGTGTCAAAAGCCTTCTCAATATCAAGTAAAACTAATCCTGTAATTTTCCCTAAAACGAAGTTATTTTTAATGTCTTTAGTTATCCTGTGTATCTGATGGACAGTACTGTGGTGAGATCTAAATCCGAATTGCTCAACTGGCAGGATATTATATCGATTTAAGTGATTTTGGAGATTGTTTTTGATGACCTTTTCAAGGCATTTGCTAATCGAGCTCAGTAAACTAATTGGCCTGTAGTTGCATGGCATAGACGAATCCTTTCCTGGTTTCAGAATAGGAATAATTTTCGCTTTTTTCCATTCCTTCGGGAAATACCCTAAATTGAAGCATCCATTAAATAAATTTAGTAGATACTCAATACCCTTTTTTGGTAGTTTTTTAAGATATAATTTACGTAACTTATCGAGACCAGGTGACTTTGATATTTTTAAGCCCGACAGTATAAATTTGAGATCATCAAGAGTTAGCACATTTTCTTGAATATCAACTATTTGTGAACTTAAAGTATCACATGGCAACTTCAAGTTCATTGTTTCCTCCTATGTTACTGGTAATTAAATGATTTAAAGAGAATTCCCTGGCCAAAGCATCAGCTTTTTCAAAGTTTGATAGCATAACTGTACTTCCTATTTTAAACGCAGGAATAACACAATTTTCCTTTTTTATAACCTTCGCGATATTCCAAAAGGGTTTGCTTGCCTTGTCCAAATTCCCACAGTTTATTGTTCCAGAATTTATTTCTGTATTCTGAAATTAATATTTTGATTTTGTTATTTAATAACTTCATTTCCAACAAATAAGCACGATTTCTAGTTCTCAGCCACAAAGATCTGTATTTATTTCTAGTTTTTATAAGATTAATGATGTTAGAAGGTAGTATATTTTGCTTTTCGCAAGTTAAATTTTTTTTCGGTACAGATTGTTCCATGCTTTCAAGAATAACCTTCGTAAAATTTTCTACTGCTACATCTATTTCGTCGCATGTTACTTCTGCTGGAACAAGTTCCGGTGTTTCTTCTAGTTTCACACGAATAACTCTCTTATATCTTTTCCAGTTAGCATTTTTAAAAACGTATACAAAATTATTGTTTCGAACAGGTGATCTGTAAATACTACACACCAATACTACTACCATACGTTGGCTTACTAGTTCGGGCATATTTGTCAAAAATAGATCTATGGTTGACGGGTTAGATCTGTTATTAGGAGGAATACAGGTAGGATGAGGTGGATATAGTATGCTAAAAGGATGCCTGGAATTTAAATCTGATAGAATGTTGCCCCATGCATTTGCTCTGACGCACCCCCAACTTCTATGTCTGCAGTTGAAATCTCCTCCGATTAAAAAAAAATCATTAATTCTAACCAATTTTAACAAATCATTTCTTAGATCACATCTTTTACTTGGTGAGGTATTACCTCCCGGGAAATAGACTGAATTTATTTTTACCGAACGACCGTTTTCAAGTGGTATTTCAATACCATTGGAGATCATTAATTTTTTTCTAAATCACTAAATATTTCATAACAACTTTCAGTAGCCAAAAAAAGAATTAAATTTATTTTAAAATAAAAAAAAATAATAAAATTTGAAAATCAACTATGTTTTATGCAGATATGTTGAAAACGGGTAGATCGGGTTCTTAGGAGTATGTCAATAATTCGGGACTTTTCCATCATTTTACTATAAGCGACAATTTCAATTAAAAAGAAAACTGAATTATTAAAATTTTGGTATTAACACATGAAGCCTTGATAGGTAATTGTCATATCTTAACCTAAGCTCAATTAATAATTTCCAATATTGACTTAAGGCATAAGTGGTTTCATGGACCAGCGATAACGATACAATTTATTTTGGCGCTTAAGATTATTTGGCGGTGATGTTTTACATATGTTATGTATGATTTAATAATTCTGTTTTTGCATTAATTACTAGAACTCTGAAACGTGTTAGTCTTTTCCTATTTTGAAATATTTAATATTAATTTAATGAAACAATAAGTGCGTTTTGTTCGCATTCCATATAATAGTAAAGTGAGAAATTGCCAACAAAACAATCCGCAGTAGTCCGGTTTTTATATTTGAAAGTTGATGCAACTGAATATTTGCCAGAATAATTTATCAAAAAATTCCAAAAAAAAAATAGCGAAATTCATACCAGCAGGGGTGAAATCGTGTAAGCTGATTTTTGATAGTTGACTATCAAAATCAAGAAAATACGTCTGTGTAATGTGAAAGTCGATTTAAAAGTTTTAACCAAACAATTTGACATAAAATAAAAACTTCAAGAAGGGGGTTTGTTCGTAGACTACTACATTACCATGTGGTGTTGAAGCGAGCTTGAAGCTCGCCTAAATTCTTTAAATACCCGAATCGAGTTGAAATGAGCTTGATTTGCTCGATTCCGGTCGGGGATCGGAAATTTGTGAAGAAAAACTTGGGTGGAGGAGTTGGTTTTACAGATAATGCGTTTTGGTCTGTTTATTTGCATGTTTGTGTATAAAAAATATAGTTTTGTTTTAATCAAATTAAAACAAAAAAAAATTGCACATGGAGTAGGTAGCATATTCTTATATGGTGCTGAACTATTCAGTTTTTCATTTTTTAACACGAACCAAACTATCTCACTTGCACTTCATAAGAAACATCAAAACACCATTTGCATTTTAGAAAGTGCTGTCAAACTTAATCATTTTAAAATCTTCTTGTGCGGTGGAAATACCAAAAGAAAATGAGATAAACCTTTGGTGGAAACATAGCAAAACATAAATATCTTTTCTATTGTTTTCTCTTGCAAAATAAGCCCAGTTAGTCCATTTTCACTAACAAAACTAAATAATATCAACATTAATAGATTGTTTTTTTCCTCAATGGAAAACACACATGATTCTAAATGCACAACTACTCAACGAACACAACCATCGAGATACAAATGCAATATCAATCGTACCAACATTTGAGAACAAAATCACATAAGATCCCTTCGAGACTCGTATAAATGTCAAAAACCTATGCATAGTGAGATTCTACTCTAACTTTTATCGGTTTTATTCATACTATGGATATTGTTTTTGTTATTCGTGTAAAATCCTACTATACTATGGATAGATTTGCAAACAAAACACGGGTAATTTCCCGTAGCAAATGAACATGTTTTGGGCTCTAAACGTTAGTGTCTGAAAAATGAGAAGGGGGCTAGAACAAAACATATTTTATTAATGTTAAAAGTCTTTTAATTTCATATTTAAATGTTTAATTTCTAATATTATTACTTGACTATTAAAAAAATAAGATTTGTGCACTTTTAAGTGATCTAAGAAAAAAAAATAGTGCAGGAAGCTGTCACTTTTGAAGCTATCATCTTTTCACACTTAAAATGGGACAAGGTGAATAGATACACCTTGAATGCTTCTTTAATAAGCAGAGTTATCTGTGGCATCTGTGACTCGGAAAATCTATCCTCAACTTATCTTTGGTTGGTGCTGTTTTTGGGACGGTGCGGTGCGGTGGTGTGATTGAGCCTTATACTTTTTCGAGAATGAGGACTTTGCAATTTTGACGGTTAATAGATTGAACAACCGAGATATGATAAGTGATTTTTATAGACGGAATTATAGATGATATTGAGTATAACGAAGACGTTTCATTTTCAAAAAGACGCTGTTTTCTACAACACAAGCAACGAAACAATTGTTGATTGTCATTAAAAGTTTCCTGACCGTGTTATTGTAAAGGTAAGTGTTAAATTGACCTTCGAGATCTTTTGAGTTTCAAAAACATGTTTGTGAAATTTGTAAAACTAAGTAACTATTGTGGCTTTTTTAATTGCAATCGTAGACACTTTCGATTCGAACTCGTTACAGTACAATGGTAAACAATTCGAAAAAATGGGTCCGGCGATTCCGTCCGTTTGTCTGTGTATCTGTATCTTGCACCTAAACCATTGGGACGGTTGACAACAATCGCTTTTGACGTTTTTCCAACAATCGAAAATTCGAATTTTCTCAAAAACCGTCCTGCAGAGTTGGCTTTTTTAATGTAAAAGTTATATTTTTATGTTGCTGTTTAATGTTATCTTATAACAAACATTGCTTTTAACATTTGTTAAAACATTTGAAAAAATTCAATTGATGTTTTTAGTTATAAAAAATGAAAATCAACAAAAATAATACACACAATTTGTAAGAAATGTTTTTCTTCTCAAATGTCTAGGAAAAAAAATTAAGGCATTGACTTCAAAACATAGTTAATTATATTGGGAACAAAAACAAAGCCATATCGCCAAATTAAAAATGTCATAGCACCCAAAACAATTTTATTAACATTCTGTTATTGTACGATTTACGCAATATTACCGAACTTTTGGGCATTAAAACATTTTTGGGTTTTATGAAATTTAATAAAATAACGCCATCATATTAAAAATGTCATCATCACCCAAAAACTTTTTTAGGAGAATATGCTACAAAGCCCAAAATCAATTTATTATTTTAAAATATAAATAGGTTAGGTTAGGTTGGAGTGGCCGTCCAGATGTCATTGACTCACTTAGACCTCAAGGGTCCATTGTGATACCACTAATGAGGTTACTCATGGCATGGGAGAGTAATGAAAATTAAACAAACCATTTTGTGCTTTTAATAAATTTAGAGAGACACTTTGTGTCAATCGTTGCCAGTTCACTGGTATTTTCGAAGAAGGGATTACCGAGAAAGTTATTCCTTCTAATGGAGAGTGCTGGACATGTACATAGAAGGTGTTGGACTGTTTCCTCTTCCTCCTCGTCCATGCAGCTTCTACAGAAGTCATTTGTGTAGACCCCTAGCCTCAGAGCATGTCTTCCTATGAGGCAGTGTCCTGTTATTACTCCAATTGTAGAGCTTATATTTTGTCTGCTCAAGGATATCAAGCCTTTTGACCGATTAAATTAATTAAATAATATAATTAAAATATAAATAATAAAGCCCAAATTATTAATTGGAATATCGCCCAAAAAATGTGATGTGTTTCAACACTTCGGCATTCTGACAAAATTTTTGTTTGTTTAGGGCACTACAACATTTTGAGTTTTAAATTTAATCGACGCAAACGAAAAAAATGACTGATCGCCCAAAATCTCGGAACATCAAGGAATCGTAACAAATAATATGTTTGGCTTTATTTCAATTTCAGAAAGGGCAGTAAGGCCAATTTTCAAAGTAAAATGAAACGAAATTGTTTGCTTGCTCACAGCCTGCAGCCCCTGCAACCCCCCTGATTGTGCTAACTATAAAATTTGGGGTAGGTGCGATGTTGTTTGTAATATGCAAAGTTTCTTTAAATCCAGATTCTTTAAATGCAAGCAAGCTTCGCACCTTCCCCAAATTCTATTGTGAGCCCATGCAGAGCCCAACCATCCAAAATATTTGCTAACTACAAAATTAACGATACAGCAACAAAATGTTCACCAAAACGAAACATTTTTTTCACTGAAATTTACAAAAAACCGGAATAAGAAATCTTTTGGGGCGTTGTAACTTTTCTAAATTTAGGCGTTACGACATTAAAAGTTGGTTTTGGTGATATGACATTTTATTTGGGCTTTGTAAAGTTTCCTAAGTGCTATTTTTTTCCGATGCACGTTTCTCTTTTTTATTTTGACTTATGTCAATGTCATGTCGTTGGGTGAAAAGACATAAGAATCGATAGAAATCCTAATCGTCATAATGCTCAAAATAAATGTCACAATGTCCAACCACTATGTCATAAAATCCAAATTAAAAATTCTGTTGGGCCAAATGACACCTACAAATTGTAAGGTTCTTTTATTTCAAAATTTATTTGGGCGTTACGACATTCGCTTTGGGTTTTTTTCCGATTTTTTAACTGTTTGGGCTTTATGACAATTTAGAATTTTGGCGCAATGCAACTTTAAGTTATTTTGTTAGAATAATCCAACCTACAACTTTTTTTTTACAAAAAACGTAAATCTACAAAAACAACTAAAAACTGATAAACAATGGTTTTCGACTCAAGTATTTTGAGAACAAAGAAATATATTTCTCAAACTCGTTTTTATCAATCACAAAATGCTGTTATTAATAGTTTTTAAGACTTCTAGAAAAATCAACAGACGGTTACGAATGGGAATGTATCGCATCCTATAGCCTCGGGAATCACAGTTGTATGATTTCCACGAGATGAAGACGAAACTCACTTATACAAAATTGGTAACACCTTAAATAGTGTCAAATAATTAAAGAAAAAGTTCTTAAAAATTTGCGTAATTCTTAAAAATGTGGTTTACTTTGTATAAAGGTTGCAATCCGAAAATGGTCAGCATACAGCGTTACCAATATAGTTATACTTTTATTTCCAGAAAACCAATTAATTCCACTTCCGGTTGATGATATTATAAGACTGTCCTATTATAGGTGTATTGTATACACATATGTACATATCTAGGCGTAGGTATAGGTAAAGAAATGAATGGACACTAAATCAAAATTTTGGGACCATTTTTTTTAAGGAGCACCGCGTCGTTGTCGTCGTCGTCGCCTTGCTGGGCTATATGTATAGCATAGTTTTTTCGAAATTAAGGAAAAAAAGGTCCTTAATAACTTGCCATCACACACATTACCTGAGGGCTTTGTATAGTTCATTCTATTATTTATCTTCCTTTGCGGTCTACTTTTTGTTTTTTCTTATGATGTCAGAGCAGCGTCGCGTCTGGAAGATGTCCACCCGCCTTTCCTGTCCTGTCCAATACTACCCACTGCCATACTTAATGCATCCTGAAATATTGATGTTCTTTTCGTCGAATGTTTCTCGTGGTGTTTTTTAAATTTTTATTTTTGAAATTTTGTTGGTAAAATAATAAATGAGCAGCATGAGCAGAATACAAAGAAAAAATCATAAGAACAAAATCAGAAATTCCATTAAAATTGGTCCCTCCCATGTGTCATACAGTTCGAATGGAACCACCATTTCACATCCTTTTACATTCCGTGTCCCGTCGTCGTCGTCGTCATCATCATCATCATCATCATCATCGTCCACCTATAGTCATCGCGCGCTGGTCGTTGTTGTTGAGACGCTTTTTAATTTCCCGTCGTCATCGTGGTCGTCATAATCATCATCATCATCATTGCCATCGTCACTGTGTTCAGCGCTGCGCAAGTCATTTCACGCACCACGCAGTTGGTATATAACTCGTTCGCCATAGTCCATGGGACAAGACAGGATAATATCACATTTGGGTCTTTCTTGGTAGGCACCTTGATGCGACACAAAAATAGGGACCGCTCGGGGCCTCCTATTCTCTTATATAGCTCTTTAACTCTCTGTCCTTTGTGTGTCTTGCTCTGGTTTTACAATACTTCACCTTGGCACGATCAAGATGACCATTTCAACTTCAACTTCAACCACCGACGACCGACGCGACGACCGTCTTAATTATAGGCCTCGAGGAGCCAGAGTCAATCGTTTTATCCTTCGAGCATCTCTAAGAAGTTGAATTGGCCAAATGAATTGAGACCCACCCTTGTCTGGGTGATGATGAACAAAATATTTTTTTTATATATTTGAAATTCCTCGGTTTGGGAAGCTCCTGAGTCCTAACGATTTCCCATCATCATCATCATCGTCATTGCATGTAGGCTCATTAAGGGCTTCGCAGATACAGAGTTCGAGTTCGTCCTTCGTCACAGAATGGCAATATCATCTCGGCAACACCCACTAATGTATCCTCGGCCTAAAAGCATTTATGCGAGTATAAGTAAAAATTCCATAACGGACATCTATTAAAAGGGAGGCAAAAATCGTGTCCACCCTCTATAGTGTCTGATGATGGTCTGGGAGCCACAGGATGCTTCCTCTGTTGCTTCTGAGTTGCTTCTATTGCATGCTTTAACTATAAATTTAATGGAACTCGCACGGAGCTGAGTCGGTTGCGCGATGCGGGTGCGGCTTCGGCTTCAGCTTTGGCTGCGGGTAGATACAGTGAAGAGTCGTAAAACTAAACTCAGACTTTGGATTTGGAGGTCTCTTGCATTTTATGGCGAAAATTAGTCCCGAATTTCTTTATTTTTTTTAAGAGGAAAGGATTTCTTTTTGTTATCTGGTGGGAACTCGGAATGGAAATATATCGGAAACCGTAGTCACCATCACATCGGAATAATATGATTTCGTTACGAATTTTATGGGACAGCCAGAGTATTGGCTCAGAAATGACAAATGGATTTGGTGCCTGCGCGAACAATAATAATTAATATCCGTTCACTGATGGTTATAAAAATCCGAAAAAGCTGCTGGGCTGGCGCGCTGTATATGGTACACACAAGCAACGAACGTTTCGACGTTTTCTTGGAATAAAGGGCAAACATTTCTGACGAGGATCTTTTGTACCTAATATCGCGCTCTCTGGAACTTCATCACCGCATTCACCGAATCACCAGAGACAACAACTTTGTATGTTTACATTTTGTTGCACGATTATTGCTAATGGTGTTTGGAATAATAAAAATATAAAGCATCCATTTTCAGAGACATTTATCATTTAGGTAGTTATGGAAATGGAGAAAAAACCTGAGTTAGTTGGTGCCTAAATTATAATTTTTTGAGAGAATTGACAGCTTATGGGAAAAGCAAAAGGTGAAGACAGGAAATTATGTCTGGCCTGATCATGAAGAACATAATTTTTAACAAAGTAGTGCGGGAAGAAATTATCATCAGGGATTGATTAAAAAAATAAGATGCATGAAGTTTTATGATAAAATTTCTTGAGATCTTAAGCAAAAGTGGTTGATATAGTGTCCGTTTAGATAAAACTAATAGAGGAAGAGGATTGTCGGAATTGGAATTCTAACAAAATATGAGGATTTTTTGAGACAGGTTCAGTTCAAGAAGGGGTTGAATACGAACTGATAACCTATAGCTCCTGAAACAAAAAGTACTAAAAGTATCAAATTGTTTCTTTCATTAAAGTGGATTTTTACTTAAACAAAGCCTGGTCAAGTGATAAGTGATTTAATTAAGCGTAAACTTGAAATTATGAAAATTTGTATTTATTTATTTTGCTTCATGTTTTGTCTGGAAACAAGAAATTAATTTTTGTTGGTTGAAAATGTGTCAAGAGTTGAAAAATAAAGAACAATAAGAGTAAACAGTTTTAATAACATATGTACTTCTATTATTTTTGATTATTTATTTTTGTAACATGAAACAGAATTGGTATAAACTTTAAAAGAACATTAACTCACATTTTTTAAATTAAAAAAAAAAACATTTTTGTCACCTCGAATATTTGTGTACGAACAAAAAATTACATAACCTCTAAAATAATAAATAATTGCGTTCATCTGTTGAAAATTATCATATGAATGTACGGTTCATCTTATTGATAAAGAACTTGGATGAAAAAAAAAATGTATACTTGATATCCCGTTCTTCAATATGAAGAATCATGTTTCATCAACTTTTTAACCACCAACTTCATCAAAACTTTTCAGGTACATATAATGGGTGATTTTTTTGAGGTTAGGATTTTCATGCATTAGTATTTGACAGATCACGCGGGATTTCAGACATGGTGTCAAAGAGAAAGATGCTCAGTATGCTTTGACATTTCATCATGAATAGACTTACTAACGAGCAACGCTTGCAAATCATTGAATTTTATTACCAAAATCAGTGTTCGGTTCGAAATGTGTTTCGCGCTTTTTTATCGACAAATTTTGTTCAGCGATGAGGCTCATTTCTGGTTGAATGGCTACGTAAATAAGCAAAATTGCCGCATTTGGAGTGAAGAGCAACCAGAAGCCGTTCAAGAACTGCCCATGCATCCCGAAAAATGCACTGTTTGGTGTGGTTTGTACGCTGGTGGAATCATTGGACCGTATTTTTTCAAAGATGCTGTTGGACGCAACGTTACGGTGAATGGCGATCGCTATCGTTCAATGCTAACAAACTTTTTGTTGCCAAAAATGGAAGAACTGAACTTGGTTGACATGTGGTTTCAACAAGATGGCGCTACATGCCACACAGCTCGCGATTCTATGGCCATTTTGAGGGAAAACTTCGGAGAACAATTCATCTCAAGGAATGGACCGGTAAGTTGGCCACCAAGATCATGCGATTTGACGCCTTTAGACTATTTTTTGTGGGGCTACGTCAAGTCTAAAGTCTACACAAATAAGCCAGCAACTATTCCAGCTTTGGAAGACAACATTTCCGAAGAAATTCGGGCTATTCCGGCCGAAATGCTCGAAAAAGTTACCCAAAATTGGACTTTCCGAATGGACCACCTAAGACGCAGCCGCGGTCAACATTTAAATGAAATTATTCAAAAAGTAAATGTCATGGACCAATCTAACGTTTCAAATAAAGACTCGAAGAGATTTTGCAAATTTTATGCGTTTTTTTTAAAAAAAGTTCTCAAGCTCTTAAAAAATCACCCGATATAATGAACCTAAGTTTCTAATTATGATGATCATAATAACGAATGCAAACATTATATTGGATAAACAATTGATTCATCATATCGATGAATACATTCATCATATTTATGAAATACTTTTTCACATTAAGTCATCATATTCATAAAATTTAGTCCATATTATTGCATTTCTAATCTTATCATCAAATAAAATATTAAATATTATTTCATCATATATTAATGACAAGATTCTTCATATTGTTGATTCATATTGATGAATGCCACTATCAATATGAAGAATTTAATCACTATTCAAGAAATGTTTAAATGATGTTGATGAAAATAATAATCAAATTGATAAATGTGAGCAACAAGGTCATGTATCTGGTTATTTTATTTAAGAAAAATGTTCATCATATTGATGAATGCATTTATCAATGCAACTAATTTTATCATGTTTATTGATATTCATGAATATTTCATAAAATTTAAATATCTTCATCATATTGATGAATGAATTCATCAATACTTTAAAAAAAGTTATCAAAAACGTTTATCATATTTATGAAACATTAGGGGACATTTTTTTTCATCGGTTTAAATGTTCATGGTATTGAATAACTGTTATCTATCTTATACATGAAAAGGTTCACTGAACTAAAATTGATTTTTTATCTATATTACCCATCGCAATTTACAAGAGCAATTCCTTGATAAACACTAAAATTAAAACAGAGAATTTTTAGCTGCATTTCACATCAATAATAACTACAAATACAAAAGCAAAATACAAACTGGACAATTAAACAGTTCAAAAACCATTTCAAAATATAAAAAGAAAACATTTCGTTTAATTATATTTTTTATTTGAAATTCAAACATGATTAACATTAGAAAGCCCAAAATAAATAACAAAATGTTAAGAACAGCTTTAAACAGTTTTTAAAAATGTATTTAAGGACATATCGAGCCCTTCCCTTTTGGCATTTCTCAATGTTTCAAGGTCTCCAAAAATTAAATCTATGTTTTTTAAAAAGATGTCTCAAATCGGTGTGTATGTTTTTGCGTCCTTTCGTATACGTCTTTATATCTTTACGTCTGTAAAGATACCTTTTTTTATGGGCCATTTCTCAAGAAGCAGCATAGATATTGACTTTGAATAAAGTTGTTTTACAAATAATACTATCAATTTTTTTACGAAACAATAATATTTTGTATCATATTTTATGACGTCATAACAAATAAGTAAATAAAAGTAAAGAACCCGGTCTATTAATTCATTCCTATGTAATGTGAGGGATGGATTGGACCTACAGTTTTTATGCCGAATCTCATCAGTTAATTATTTTGAGAAAGCACTTTTGATTGAAAGAATTACATACTTTTGAAAAAAGAGGCTGGGATGCCACCCACACTGATAACTTCCCAACCCGTCTGTCGATTTGTCTTGCTTAAAAGTTTGTCTATATGTATCAATTTTTACCAAATTTGCGTACTATTTTTTGTAGGTTTCATTTTTTTATAAAAAAATTACTGAATATCGAAAACAATATTTTCTGTGAAATAAAATAAGTTTGAAGCCAATATTTGTAATTTTTGAACAGCTATTTGAGTCGAACGTAAATTTTTACCAAGTTTTAGTATTGTTTTTTTTTAGGTTTTTATTTTTTGTAAAAAAACTGTCAATTCGATTTTTTTCAAAATTTTGAAAACAGTATTTCTTCTAAGATAAAATAAGTTTGAAGCCTTAATCTCAAATTTTTGAAAAGATATTTGAGTCGAAATTCAGTTTTTACCAATTTTGAGTACTGTTTTTTTAGGTTTTTATTTCTTATAAAAAAAAACTGTCAATTGTATTTTTTGCAAAATTTTATCATATATCAAAAACATTATTCTTCGTTGCACAAAATTGTTTTGGAGATGAAATCATATTTTAGTCGTAAAATTTTCGAGGTCACAAATTTTTGTTTCAGTTTTTTGGATTTATAAAAAAACCGTTAATTGGATTTTTTTCCAAAAATATACTTGTTTTGTATCACGTTACAATATATTATATAAAATTTAATTCAAGTCTCTAGTGTCATTAGTTCATGAGATATTTAGGGTTTACCAAAATATTCACCTTTTTTTTAAAGTGCTATGGTAAAAAATCCATCCACGCAATTTTCTTGAGAGCCCTTTCTGCATCTTTCTGCCTTATTATCTGTATAACAAAATTTATTTGAAGTCGATGTCTCTTCTGGTTCTTGAGCTATGGAAGACGAAAAAAACGTCGCGAACTTACAGAAGTACGAACGTACGTACACACGCACGCACAGACATCTTTCTAAAAATCTTTTATTTCGACTCTAGGGACCTTGAAGCGTCGAGAAATGTCAAAATTTTCAATTTGACAAATCGGACCCATTACAATAACTTCCTATGGGAAGTTAATAAAAAACTTTAGGTGGCTTAGATAGGGATTAAACCCAAGACCTTTGGAATGCAAGTCTTGAGTACTTGAGCAACCAAATTAGTATGAACTTAGAAAAAAATTAAATAAATAAATAAAAAACTGACATTAAATATTTTTCACTTTGATTATTTTATCAATTCAAACATAAAATTTCTTCCAAAAACTCTGCGGTTAACATTGTTGTTATGATTTCGTAATAAATTTACAAAAATCGAACTAAAAGTTTATTTTCTACAAAAATAAAAACATACTAAAAATTCTGCTAAAATTTGGTGAAAATTCGAATGTCTTGAGTAAAAATTAAACTTTTTCCATCCCATGAAAAATTATGGTTTTTGGCTATGGGTAAAATCAATGAAATGCACGACTGGGTCGCACGAACATGCTCATGCATCCAAAGAGTCTGTTTAAAAATATTTCCTGTATTTTAAAATTTAAAAATGTACTTTACAGGTTTGTTTTTAAAAACTTTCATTTGATTTACCAAAAAAAAAAAACCTTTAACTTTTCAAAATGTTTATTTGAAAATCATTAATAATAATTTAATCATTTTAAATTAATTTTGTATATATAATCGTTTTCAATTTTAGTTTAAAATATCTTTGATATGCAGTTATTGAGAGCTTATTAAAATACGTTTTACATTTCAATTCCGTACAAAAATAACGACTCATTTTCGAGATATCGAATTTCGAAAAAAAAATGTTTAATATTTTTTTTAAAATAAACAATACAAAAATGACATTTTTGATGATCAAATATTATTGAGACAGTATAAAAGCTTCTAGGACAACATGCCAAGCGCCTAGGCGTACTCTCAAATGAATTTTGCAGAAGTTGTATTGAGGAGGAGGAAGAGGTGGAAACAGTTCTTCACCTTCTCTGAATTACGAGTACCTAGGAGCATTTTTCTACAACGATCTAAACGATCTAAATCATATTAGCATAATCAGCCTCTCGCGTTTCGTAAGGGACTCAAACTGGTTTCATTGAGCTTAGGAGAAAGCCTCAAGATTCATGTGGTATCACAATTCAAAATTTGCTTACTGGTACTGTCACGAGTGCCGTAAGCTCTCTGTATCCCAACTAGCTTTTAAAATGTCTTCTTTTAAAGCTGACATTTTGAAACTTTCTAAAGACTTTGAAGGGCTACTGAAGTCATTCAACACTGCAGTTTGTTAGTTAAATTCATACTCTGTAACCAACATCATGGTTGACAATTCTACTTCAACAAATGATTTACGACAACCCAATATTCCTTCTACTTTCTCTTCTGCAGGTGAAGATATTCTCGCGCAATCAGGTTCTGGTGTTAATAACTCAGAAAGTGTACCTGACAAACAAAAGAAAAAGTCTAAAAAAAGAAGCCGAGAAAATTCTGAGCTTGCTAGAAATTCTACCCCCCCCCTCAAAAAGAACAAATGTCAACATCACCCCAATACCTATAGATCCTACCCGAACCCCCCATATACCTCAAATTTCTGACTCAAATTCAGCTCCCAGTAGCGACTCCGTTACAGTAAAAACCAATTCCATCCCCATCAAAGCTGTTTTGAAACCAAAAATTATTTTTATATCTCGTCTGGACCCAGTAACAACGCCAGAGGATATAACTTCGCACTTAGTATCTACCAAGAGCATACCTTGTAGCTCATCCATTAGGTGTTCTAAGATCAGTAAACCAAACAGCTTTGTTTCCTTTTTCAAAATAGTAACGAATCCCACGTTCTTCGATCCCATTTGCAATACTAATATATGGCCCGCTGAGACTTTGGTCAAAGAATTTTCACAAAGTCACAAACGAAGTGTTTCTATGAAAACCAAGCCAAAAAACTCAACAGGCTTGCCCTCTTCTACCAAAACGTAAGGGGACTTCGTAGTAAGACTGCTGACATTTTTCTTAACTCCCAATCATTTCCACATGACGTATTCGTTTTGACAGAAACTTGGCTTAATTCAAGCTTTTCCGACACAGAACTTTTCAGTCAAGAGTTCGAAGTTTACAGAAATGATCGTCATGTTGGTAATGCAAAGGATTTAGGTGGAGGTGTTCTCATAGCGGTAAAAAATACATATCTTCTTCTGTATCTTTTCCATTTGAACTATCAATTGAACTGGTCTGTGTAAAGTTAATGGTACAGACTAAGACTATTTTCATTTTAAACGTTTATATTCCTCCAAAAAGTTTAGAGTCTGTTTATAGCGAACTCTCCTTGGCATTAGACTTTGTTATCAGTTTGTCCTGCTCTGACACCAATATCTTACTTCTAGGTGACTTTAGTTTACCACACATTGATTGGATTCCATCGGAAGACGAATCTTGCTTTGAAGCCTCTCTCTCTTCTTCAAAATTGGAACTATCTTTTCTCGATAATATCCTCTTTACTGACTTACAGCAAACAAGCTGTATTAAAAACTCAAAAAATCGAATTCTCGATTTAGTCTTTTCTTCTGACGCTATTAGTACTCTTGTTCTAGAATCTAGATCAGGAATTAAATATTGATAAATATCACCCCCACTTGGACATTTTTCTTGACTTAAGTAATCACCTTACTGAACACAGTAATTCCTTTGATTGCTTATATAATTTTGACTTCAGAAAAGCTAATTTCCAGTTGTTGTCTGAAGATTTAATCACTTCTGGAATTGCTGATACTTTAGCATTTTCTAATATTGACGAAGCAGTTTCAAATTTCTATAAGATCTTTAATAATTGTTTAGAAAAAAATGTACCTTTAAAGAAATCAAGAAATACAAACTTTAGCCACCCTTGGTACACGAAAGAATTGCGTTTACTACGTAACAAAAGAAATAAGGCATGGAAAACTTATCTCAAAACTCTGTCTCCAATCAATTTCTCTTTTTATGTTGAACTTTTTAACGAATTTAAGTCTCTTTCAAATTTTTTATATGCTATTTATGTTTCTGATATGGGCACCTCTTTGAAAGAGAATCCTAAAAAATTTTGGAAACTTGTAAACTTAAAGAAAAAATCAGATGGCTTTCCAGTTAACTTCACTTACAAGAATCTTTCTTTAAATAAAACTGTTGATATCTGTAACGCTTTCGCAACAAATTTCCGTGAATCATTTGTTAATAGACCTCAAGAAGTTGATGAAGTATATTTTCACAATCTTCACTCCTTTTCGCAGACTAGCTGTAGTCACATCCTGTGCTACAGAGTACGGTCCTTGATCTTTTATCCGTGCTGAATGATGACTGCTCAGCCGGTCCCGATGGTATTCCCGCGATAATATTAAAAAAGTGTAGTAATGCATTAGTTGAACCCCTTACGTTCTTATTCAAACTTTCTCTAAAAACAGGCAAATTTCCCAGTTTATGGAAGAAGTCATTTCTTACACCAATTTTCAAGAAAGGTAACAAGGCGGATATAACAAACTACAGGCCCATTGCAAAGCTTTCTTGCATACCTAAATTGTTTGAACAAGTTGTTTGTGAAAGTGTAGCATTTTTTAGTAAAAATCTCATTTGCGAACAGCAACATGGTTTTGTGAAAAAAGATCAACCGTTACTAATCTCCTCACATTCACAAACATATGTTCAAACGCTTTAGAACAAGGTTATGAAGTTGACTGTATATACACTGACTTTTCCAAAGCTTTTGACCAACTTAGCCACGGAATTATTTTATTTAAACTTAAAGCTCTTGGTTTTCCACCATTTTTCTTAGCTTGGATCAAATCATACCTTGAAAAAAGATCCAATGAGGTAAAATTTAGAAATTGTCTTTCTGAACCTTTTGTTGCTCAATCTGGTGTTCCCCAGGGAAGCCATCTTGGCCCTTTTCTATTCATCCTATCTATAAACGACGTATCGTCATGTCTACGTTCAAGTGATGTTCTCATTTTTGCTGATGACATGAAAATTTTTAAGATAATAAAGTCCACCCAAGATCGCATCCTTTTACAAGCTGACATTGATAGTTTTACATTTTGGTGCCTTACCCTCAACCCTTTTAAATGCCAGACGATAACTTTTACTAAAAAACGAATCGCTAGTGTATTTGATTATTGTATATCAAAGCAGAAACTCGGTCGCGTCTCCACATTTAAAGATTTAGGTGTTCATTTCTGTTCCAACTTACACATCCCATTAATTTGATTGTTAATAAAGCAAGTTCTATGCTTGGTTTTATAAAACGCTGGGCAAAGGAGTTCAATGATCCCTATGTAACTCTTTCTTTATATAATTGCCATGTTCGTCCTCATCTTGAATATGCTTCGCAGGTATGGAACCCCTTTTACGAAATTCATAAGAAACGTATTGAATCAATTCAACATAATTTCATTCCCTTCGCCCTAAAGGGTCTTCCGTGGGAAGATCCTTATGATCTGCCTCCCTATGAACATCGTATTCAACTTCTTCAATTGCAAACTCTCCATCAAAGGCGTGTTAATAATGATTTAATTTTTTTTCATCAACTCATTAATGGTGAAATTGATGCATCTTATTTGCTATCTTGTATACATTTAAATTACCGAGGCGGAACTCATCACCTGCGTACTTTTGACTTTATACATATTGACTTCCATAGAACTAACTATGGAAAGAATGAAGCTTTAAGTCGAATGAGCATTTTATATAACTTAAACAGTTCATCGATTGATTTAAATTTAAATAAGGTGGGATTAAAATCATTGTTTAGAACCAGTGCTCCACTATCGTAAACGTCTTTATTTTATTTTTTGATGTTATGTAATAATTCATGTTAAATGTTATTAATTATTATGTTTTGTATTTTGTGCGTGTGTTAGGCTATAATTGTATTATTTTCTTACTAACAACTAACACATGCACTTATGATGAGCCTCTGATCGTAGTGTGACGCTTGCTGTAAGCTAACTACTTTCTGAAATTCTGAAGTGTAAAAAAAAAAAAAAAACAATGGGCCATTAAACTGGCCTTATTGTTGCACCGCTTTACGTTTTCCAAATAACAAATATCGTGTCCAAAAAATCAAACAACTTTTTCGGAAATTGTACGATTTTATTTTCTAGAACAAATAAGAATTAAACATAGAAAGTATTTAAAGACAAACAAACTTACAAATTGGTATATATACAACGATGAACAAAAATAAAAAACTATTTAAAAATTCAATATTAAACACTCCTTGATAAGATTTGAAAACAGAATGAAAATTATTTCTGAAAATTTCGAAAGAATAATAATAAAAAAAAGTCAAAGAAAAACGATTAGATATAAATGAAATAACAAAGTAGTTTTTTGAACAAGTGGAAAATTAAATTTAAGATTTAAAAACTAATAAGCAAAGATTATAAAACTAATGAAACATGATAAAAAAATATGGTTTGATGACAGGCCTAAATGTGTCCTATTCCATCATGGACAGCCACCTTTATCTAACCTAACCTAACCATAAAAGCTTTTGCAGTAAAAAAATATCAAATTCGGTGGTCTTGAGACAATTTAAAAACAAAATAACGGCCCTATGGGGGTACCCTTTTAGAACAATACAAAAATATTTTTTTTTTACTGAAAGGAGCTAAATTAAAAGAACAAAATTTAGAGAAAATTGAAAAAAAATTCGTTTTCGCAAACATTTGAAATTTCGATTTTTGACCAAAAAAATGCATGGGGACTACAGTTAAAAAACGCCTAACGCCAATTGGTTAAAAACCTTTATTTCTAAATTTAAATAAATCGACCCATTTTTTCTACTTCTCTACCATCGTAATGTCATGTCAAAATTGTAGTTCGAATTTTTTTACGAATGCAATACTTGCAATATAGTTCCTATATGTTGCAAGTAAAAATAATTCCTAGTAAAAATGCCCCACTAAAAATTGGTTAAACTTCAGAAATATTTCGCAAAATACAGGTAAAGTTTAATTGTTTTTTGTTTTCTTTTGTATGATGGCTAAAATATGGGGTCATTAATTTTTCCATATTTTGGGGTTAATTTTTACAGTTGTACGGAATTATTTGTTAAAGATTTGTGCTTAAAATTCAAATGTCAGTATTTGCTTGCTAATGATAATGAGCCCCCAGAATTTGGCACCCTGTATGTGAGCGTATCTTGCATTTAAAATATAAATCTGGCCTTGCTATTTGGTGTAAACTATTTAATGAGTGGGTGATAGGTTCATGGAAATTAATTTTGTAAAACAACGAATTAATTTACAAATTCGATAAAGTTGTCATTATGATAAAAAGAAATGTCCTGCAGGACCAATTTAAAATATCGATATCTTCTCCATTTCAAAATTGTGTCCACAAATCAATCAAAATTCATCATCACCATAAATATTTTTCACTAAAGAAAATGTAACAATGCAATTGCCACTTCAAAAATAATATAAGTCGACGACGGACGCGACTTCTGTGAGCAACGATGGCTTATTAACGGATTCGCTAATACCTCTTGCAGGCTTTGCAGCCTTCAGCAATCCAATGATACGACCAAATAAAAGTAAGTATGAGTATATTATCCTAATCCCAGATATGGCAACAGGTTTTCCGTGTAGATCTACCTCTTTGCTGATTAGATTAAAGTTGAGTCGTTGTAAATCTCTAAGGTTGTGCTCCAGCACATCACGGAGAGCTAGGATTTGTATTGCATCTAATTATGAGTTGGATATATTTACGAGCGTTCAAATGATAACCGCAAGCGGTTCTCAAAAAGAAATTTGAATCTCACTTGGATTATATGGCTGATGATGGTGAGTATGAGCATGCGCAGCATAGCCACAAGCTTATAGGATTGTTTTAATTAGATAGAAGGAAATAAAGTCTACTTGCCGAGTGTAGATGATGGTGGCTTCAGCCCCGAGATATAGATTAGATTCGTGCTTAGGCAGAGCAGAAGTTGAAAACAATTTAATGGCTTGAATATTGGCTTAAGTGATGCTGATGATTTTCAATGCGGAACAATAATATCTTCAGTTTAACTTTCCTGATTATTGAACTACAAAAACAAATATAAACAAATAGTTAAGTGTGCATAGAGCTTAAATTGCAATAATAATTAAATTGATTTGATTAAGAGAAGAAGTTGCAGAGGATTTGATTTCGAAAATTTAAAAATGTTTGCGTCACTATAGCTCTAGTAATCCATGAATCGATTTTACGATCTTTTTTGCCAACAGTCTATATATATGCCTCCTGCGGGCAGATAATGTATATACTTTTGTTCCTCCGTCATACCTATGCGCTGCGGTAACCATCTGTTTGCCATTGGCACATAGCTTGTCATTCACATTTTTTTTTAATATCTTACAGATGCCATCAACTGATTCCAATCGAACCGTTCAAGAACGTATTGAATTGATCCTGAAATAGCCTTCGATTCTTTATCGGGTATAATGGTCGGCGGCAGCGGTGGCCGGTGAGCGTTTTCACACCGACACTATACCGCGCGACAAAAATATCTCCATTCACGTCTTCCATTATAGGCCAAGTTGTTATATACGAACGGCAACAGAAACAATATAAAGAATGGTCCATCCACAATACTGTCGAAGTCGAAACCGAAGAGATGAGATGTGCCTTTTATTGAAAGTATAGAAACACTCGTACCACATACAACAACAGCATCAAAATAATCGGTCGGCATATCCAGTGTGGATGACATTTATTATTGCAGAAAAACGTTGCCATTCGCCACATCATAAATTTCCCCCTCAAGGCGTAAATTTCATTTCATTTCATCCAAAGCTCTTCACTTCTTCAAATTTATAGAGATCATCGAAGATCGTTTTGGTTTTAACTGGACGTCGCATCGCAGGTCGTCGTCGTATAAGAGACTGGTTGCGTCGTCCGGTCCGGCCCGTCGCGTCGTATCTGTCGATGTACGGTGCCATTACGCCAGATACTTTTTTGTGCGGCACTTTGTTGCGATTATGTATGAGAAGTATTGACGATTTTGTCGATTCTTTGCGTCAGAGCCGCACAAAATAAGAAAAATAAAATAGTTTTGTGTTTCTAGGCGATCGTTAAAGTTATAAACAAGTACAATAGGTTATATGCGATCTTCTCACCAGCAAAGAGGCGAATTATCTTATAAAGAAACCAGTACCAATGGGAATTGAAATCAAAAGTACTCACTTCAAGGCTAGAAGCAGCGGAGGCGGCCTGATGATAAAGAAGAAGAAGAAGAGTGAGACAACATGAAACATTAATTTCTTTCAAAATCACCGATCGGAATATTTTTGAGTCAACTTCAGGAAGACAACCTGCTGCGAGTCTTTGCTTTAGTTTTGCAATATATGGAGTCTGGAAAAGATAGAATTTTCCTTGTAGGTGGACAATTTCTTATTTATTAAACTTTATTTATAATATGTAGGTGCAATATCTAAACGTTATTGTGACAGCGACAGGATTGAAAGTTATGTGACATTTGGTGAGAAAGGTTAAGTTTCATATCCATTAAGTTGCGAAAGTTCTGTGAAAAAAAAATAAAAATCTTAAAATTTCAAAATATATTAAGGCCGTGAGACAAAAATGTGTCATTATTTTAAAAGAGCAAAAATAAGAATTAGTTTACATATTTGTAAACACTTGTGTATAGATCGTTCGAACTCGCTCCTATATCCAAGGACTCTGTCCTATAAGATCTAGAAATGTACCTGCAAAATAAGTTAGTCTTCAAAAATTTAAATGTCATTTTATTTCTCAAAAAACCTTAATATATGTATATTTTTCTTTTTGAAAATCGTAAGAATATTTATAATTATGTTCTTTATAAAGGGTTGTTCATTAAGGGCTTCAAATTTCAAAATCAACACATTTCTAAATGGAACTCGACTTCGTTAATAAGACCAACGCGGGCATCCTTGCACTATAGATCGTGTTTTTTTAGACGAGTGATTTTAATTTGGCAATACTTTTTTCAAAGTCTTCAATTTCATTATAAACTTACTTTTTAAGAACTTTTGCAAACCGTACAAATTATAACCGAAATAATGGTTCAAATCGCGAGACGCAACGAAACAATCAATTTATTGAAGGAAACTTTTGCAGTGCGAATAATCTTGTGTCTTCGTGGACCTGTGGCGGGCGGGCGTGGCCTCCAAGATCTTTCAATTTAACATCACTTAACTGTTTTTTGTGGGGATATATAAATTCGTTTGTCTACGTAGATAAGCCTTAAGTGATTGACACTTTGAAAGGGAATATTAAGCGCATTTTTGCTGAGATACGGCGAAAATTGCTGTAAAAAGTGGTTGAAAATTGGGCCTATCGGCTGGAATTTATTCGAACCATCCGTGGCGAGAAGTGCTCAAAATTATTTTTCGAACATAATGTCAAACCCTTATCTTTATAATTAAGCTTAATCTATTAAATTGTTTGCGTTTTCTTAAAAACCTCACGACTAAAAAAAGGGCGATAATTAACGCCCCAAATGTCGAATTTCGGTAGAAATTTTTTATAATTTACAAACAGTTCTTCATAACGATGATAAAATGTTGTTGAGTTTAATGAAAAATTTGCAGTTACAGTTGGATGATTACTGAAAGTAAAAGTTACACAATATTACATTACATTACATTACATTTCACACTACTCAGCACATAAATGTACAGAGTAGAGAACACAGCACCTTGAGCGACTAGACTATATAAGGTGATAACAACACAAGACATTAATACAAGACAGAAGGACAGAAGAGAAAGAACAACAGACAGAAAGAACACATGACAACAGCACGCGGTAGGTTTCAAGACGGTCCCCCATCTTTCTACTAACCACGCTCACTGATGCTTGATTTCGGTGATCGATGGGAACCGAAGCTTTATCAGTGACTAGGCCGTTGCCTTACACAATATTATTATTAGTCCCTATTGGAAAACCCGATCTATAAAATTTTTCGTAATCTTTTAGACATGTTGTTGGTACGCAGTTATTAAGTTCTTCCTTGTTTTGAAGGCACATTTCGCGTTTGGGTTTTTTCCATTTTTTAAAGACTGAGGTAGGTATATTTTTTCATAAACAGCAGTATACCCATACAAATGTTTGGTCAAAATCAAAAACTCGAATTTTCTCAAAAACGAACCCTATTGAAGTTTTTTTTGAATTTTCCCTAATTTTGTTGTCTTAATTTGGCTTTTTTTAACAAAAAATGTCCTTGTATTTCTCCAGAAGGGTACCCTTAATAGAACCCTTATTTTTTTTTTAAGTTTTCTGAAGAACTAATGAACCTATTTCAATATATTTTTTCTGCACAAATTTTTATACTGTCTCAATAATAATGTTTCATGATCATTGTTTTTATTTTTGATTAAAAAGAAAAATATTTTTTTTTTAAATTCTATATCTCCACAATGGGTGATCAGGTTTTTAAGAAATTGAAATGTTAAACGTAAAGCTCTAAATTTATGTTCATACTAACAATATTTTTGAATTTATATAAAAAAAAAATATTAAAAAAAATCCTTTAACGATTTTTAAATAAAATTTTTGAAAAATTAAGGTTTTTTGAGAAATTAAAATGCATTTAAATTTTTGAAAACAAACTTTTTTTTGCAGATCCATTTTTAGAGCAAGTTCGTGCGACCCAGTCGTGTATTTTATTTATACTAAGAAAACAAATCGAAACAAAATATATCTATCAGTCCGGTTTTCAGAAAATTCTAATTTTCAATTTTTGACCAAAAAATTTGTGTGGGGACTACTGCTGTTTATGAAAAAATATACCTATCTTTAATTTATTTGAAACCTTATTTTTTTTTAATTTGATTAAAGCTGCTAGCCACTGAAAAATATTAACCAGTTTTTTCTGCTGATCACCTGGTGTTTTTGGGGTCAAATAAGCTGATGTTTTCAAGTAAATTCAACCATAAAAACATTGAGGTTCTTTCCAGTAGCTAAAAAAATGGCACTTGCATCGAGGAGATGCAAGTGCCTGCAACTTACCTCTTAGCCTCTTGGACAGTATTGAACGTAGAGCATTTAAATTGATCGGTGATATTACCATCATAAGATCATTTACGTCGCTTGAACATCGTCGAAATGTTTCTTGTCTCACCCTCTTTTACCGTTATTTTAATGATTTTTGCTCTAGAGAAATAGCCAGTTGCATTCCTCCCTTTAAACAGTTCAACCGTAATACTCGCGCTTCTAAGAATGCTCATCAATACACCCTCGAGCCCAACTTCGGTCGTACTGTCAAGTACAGAGATTCGTTCTTTAGCCGTACTATGCGAATGTGAAATGCCTTGACACACTCTGCCTTTCCCAGCCTTTGCAATATTCAGGAATTCAAAACCAATGTGCACCGACAAGAATTACTCTTGGAGGATTTGTCAATTCCTCGCAAGAGGCTCTACATAGAACGAAAAAAGTCATCCTATTGACTATTTTGTGTTCAAATTGACTATTTAGTAGTCAATTTTCAGCACTTACCATCATGCCACGGGTACTACTCTTTCCAGTAGCTAACTTGACATCTATATTTTAATAATATAAATGCGAAAGTAACTCTGTCTGTCTGTTACTCAATCACACCTAAACTAATGAACCAATTTGCATGAAATTTGGTATGGAGATATTTTGATACCCGAGAAAGGACATAGGCTACTTTTTACCCCGGGAAAATGACGCATTCCAATGGGAAAATTCAGGTGGCCCGATCGCTTTTACGCCTAAACTACTGAACAGATTTAAATGAAATTTGGTAAGGAGATAGTTTGAGACTTAGGAAAGGACAAGAGTTACTTTTGACCTAAGGAAAACAAACGCATTCCCATGAGAACAATTACTTTCCGGGAAATCTGATCGCTTTCACTCCTAAATTACCAAAGATTTAAATAATATTTGAATAAAATTGGTATTACGGGAAAACAACGCATTCGCAACCCTTCTCATAAGTTGAGATTGAAGGTTGGTGTTCCAGTCCTGTTA
Organism: Eupeodes latifasciatus; assembly: GCA_920104205.1. NCBI lineage: Eukaryota > Metazoa > Arthropoda > Insecta > Diptera > Syrphidae > Eupeodes > Eupeodes latifasciatus. The sequence continues at coordinate 78,775,164 of OV049926.1, forward strand.
ATGAGAAATTTTGACGCATCAAAGTTATGTAATGGTACACGGCTACAGATTACTCACCTATGACGAAATATTATAAAAGCTATAATCATGACTGGAATAGCAAAAGAAAAAATGTTTTAATTCCACGCATTCCGACAATTCCAACCGATTTGCCGTTTCAGTTTAAAAGAGTGCAGTTTCCTCTGTAAGCAGCATTTGCAATAACAAATAAATAAAGCTCAGGGGAAAACGCTGAATGTTGCAGGTGTAAATTTGGAAAAAAACTGTTTTTCCCATGGACAATTATATGCAGCGTGCTCACGAGTCTCAAACCCACAAAATCTTTACGTTCTGGCGAAGGAAGGAAAAACAAAAAACGTCGTATATAAAAATGTATTGCAGTAACCTATCTTCTTCTTAAAATGTATTAACCTAACCTAACCTAACCTATGACAATCACACTTAGTATAGCCTCATCCCATCTCAGCACAATTCAAACATACGTACAAAAAAGAACAGCTCAGGTTTTTTCACGAAGTTGCGGGTAAAAGCTATAAGTAATTAATAAATTATTAATACATATACACATTTAACCATACAAAATTGGTGAATAGTAAGTATCTAATAAAAGTAAAAAGATGTGTCATTCAATGTTATCAAAATTAAATGTTGTCTCTAAAAATGCATATGTACATGAGACACATGCATGTTAGGTCAAAATTTTCAAATTCGCTTCCATGAGTAGTTTTGAATCTAATTATAAACTCAAGTTTGATCTTTTAAAGGGTAAAAGTATCTAAATTAAATTTATAATAAAAAAGAGGCTGGGTTGCGACCCACACTGATAACTTCCCATCCCGTCTATCGATTTGTCTTGCTTAAAAGTTTGTCTAAATGTATCAATTCTTACCAAATTTGCGTTCTATTTTTTGTAGATTTTATTTTTTTATGAAAAACGGACTGTTGGATTTTTATAAAAAAATTACTGAATATCGAAAACAATATTTTCTGTGAAATAAAATAAGTTTGAAGCCAATATTTGTAATTTTTGAAAAGCTATTTGAGTCGAAAGTAAATTTTTGAATGTTGAAAACAATATTTGTTATAAGTTAAAATTAGTTAGAAGCCATTATCTCAAAGTTTTGGAAAGATATTTGAGTCGAAAATCAATTTTTACCAACTTTTGTTAAATTTTGTTTAGGTTTTTTTTTTTTTTTTTTTTTAAATGTCTATTCGATTTTTCTCAACATTTTTTAGAATGTTGAAAACAATATTTCTTATAAGATAAAAAAAGTTTGAAGCCTTAATCTCAAGTTTTTGAAAAGATATTTGCATCGAAATTCAATTTTTACCAACTATGAGTAAATTTTTTTTAGGATTTTATTTTTTATAAAAAAAACTGTCAATTAGATTTTTCTCAAAATTTTATCAGATGTCGAAAACATTATTCTTCGTTGCAAAAAAAAAATGTTTTGGAGATGAAATCATATTTTGGTCGTAAAATTTTCGAGGTGACAATTTTTTTTTTTAGTTTTTTTGATTTATAAAAAAAACCATTAATTGGATTTATTTCCAAAAATATAATTGTTTTGTATTACGTTACAGTATATATTATAAAATTTAATTCAAGTCTCTAGCATCATTGGTTCATGAGATATTTAGGTTTAACCAAAATTGTCACCTTTTTTTTTAAACTGCTATGGTAAAAAAACCACCCACGCAATTTTCTTGAGAGCCCTTTCTGCATCTTTCTGCTTTATTATCTGTATAACAAAATTTATTTGAAGTCGATATCTCTTCTGGTTCTTGAGCTATGGACGACGAAAAAAACGTCGCGAACGTACGGACGTACGGACATACGGACGTACGGACATACGCACGTACGGACATACGGACGTACGAACGTACGTACACACGCACGCACAGACAACTTTCTAAAAATCTTTTATTTCGACTCCAGGGACCTTGAAACGTCGAGAAATGTCAAAATTTTCAATTTGACAAATCGGACCCATTACAATAACTTCCTATGGGAAGTTAAAAATAGTGCGTATACGCACAAGTGTTCCACTAAAACTACGTAGTAGGGTTATGTCGGAAGAGATGCCCCGCTTTTTAAAAATTCAATGTAGTTTTTTTTAATAAACTAAAAGTAAAATTTATTTTTGCAAGAGAAATGAAAATGGATTTATATTTCACAAAAATCTAATACTTGGTCGACAAAAATTGCAATTTTCATAAGAATTTAAAACAAAATAAAATATATTAAGCTTGCCATATTAAAGATGACGTATACTTAATTCATTGGTTTTAAATAATTACTTTAACTGTCAAATATGTTTCAGTCTTTCTTGGTCATCTCCAAAGCCTATTAAAGGGTGCACTGTAGTTTTAACACCGTGTAATATTTACACATGTACAGCAATTATCGACATTTTGTTCATTTGCTACTATTTTATTGGTTTTTGTTTCAATTTTAATATCTTTGAAATTCTAAGAAAGTACTTGGTATTTAAGCTGGTTCTACCTAACTTTAAAGGCTTTTATTCTTACTTTGCGGAATGCTGCAATTCTCCCCGAAATGTGGTAGAGATTCCGCAATAACATTTCAAAACTTAAGTAAGTAAGTTATTATGGCATAAAACACCCTATACTCATTCCCACATCGTCATTAGAAGCATGCTGAAACATTTGCATATTCATATAGGGAGCTATATCCAATTTTTTGCCATGTCTTTTTGGTTGAATACTTAACGAACAAAAGCTTTAACAAATTTTATTGCCAGGATAACTAGAAGTAGGAATTTGGTCGAGTGCAGCATCTCTCCCTCAATTACCCTCCACATTATGCCAATTATGTGTCATAGTTTTACTGTTTACGTTATTGGTTGGGATATTATACATACTTAGCACCAAATACAAAGAAAAAAAAAACAACTTAAATTTAGAGAACAAATATTATTTAACTAAAATCTACTCGTATCAACAAATAATTATTTTCTGAAACAGAACGTTTTAAGTACCAAGCAATTTAATAACACAATTTACAAATTTAGAAATCTCAAAAAAAAAAAATAAAAACACTCAGAAATGTAAACTATATGGAGTAATACACTTAATTAATAATTGCCTGAACATACATTGAATAACAAAAACAATTCTAACACCACATAAACCAAATGAAAAGCTTTAAATTTCTAGGTATGTTTTGACATTCTTCGCTGTATTCAAACAACAAGCCAATTGAGCATTATTTTAATTTTTTAACGTCCCGCATCAACTCAATTTGCAGGTAATTATTTTTTTTTCTAAACTTTACCAAATGATCGATGGTTTTCGATGCCTTTAAATTCTTTATTTTTTGTTAAAAAAAAATATCTATAGATATTTTATATGTATGTACCTATTTTCAAAAAAAAGAAAGAAAAAACAATTATCTTCACCTGAAAAAGTCCAATAAAATCGAAGTTAAAAACAAATGAAAAATTTCTCGATTCCAAAGAAACGAGAAAAGCCGAAAACAAAAAACATTTAAACAAATTTCAAAGACACATATAGCATATAGCTCTAAATATGTGTACAGTACATACGCTAACCTGCCTCGTAAAACTTTTTCGGTTATTGCCCGAGACGTCACATTAACACTATTTCACACAAAAGTTTGTGTTTAGTTTAAATATCTAACAGATAATTAGAGCAATTTAAGAAGCACAGAACATCCCCGTCATCTAAGATACACAACATCACTCGTTATATCGGAGCACCTTCTAAATTCTGTGGGCCAGCCCCCACCCAACACCCCCGCATTCGTCCATCGTGGTTCCAGCACTACCGCAACGAATTGTTTGTAGTTAACAACAAGTAACAAACGCTTTGTCAGTCGCGGATCGCAATTGAAAAAGAAGAATTTATGGGGCAATTTGTTGAGCAATTGAGTTTCTGCAGGGGGAATATAAACAAAAGAGTTCACCTTATAGCACATCACGATACGGCTAAGGAACGTACCTACACTTTTCTGAACGCTGTGTGGACTGTAAATAAACGTCTTCATTTTTTAGTGGAGGAAGATATTGTTTTTTGTAAACAAAATTTTGGCCCACATTATTGCTTGAAATGTGGTGAAATTATCAAGAAGAGTATCTTTTTAGATTTTTTAGTTGTTTCCAGAGCCGTATCAACCGCCCGCGTCCGTTATAAGAAACCTGCTCAACGAAGAACCATATAAAACATCATTTTTTGGTTACAGCTTATTGGGATTTCCACGAAGTTAAGTTTTGATATTAGATAAATGTTAAGATTTCATTGATGAGTTTATGATCCTGGAATCAGCGATAATTATTCGATAACCAAATTACTGTTCTTAGGCCAAACACACTTCTAATTCCGATTCTTTTAAATTGTATCTACCACTGTGCTGTGCATTAATAATTAAAAAAATGTTTAAAACATTTAGATACTTACTGAAAAAAATAGGAAATTTATTTATTGTTACCTTCCTGTTAAATAGCTACTCTTAATGACGAAGAGCCGTCATTATTTTTGCCAAAAAGTATACAAAAATGTTGATTTTTTAAACACAAATAAATCACTGCTAAATTTCTGTGGGATGTTTTCTTAGCATTATGCAGACTTACTTATTTATGTATATAACTTGCCATAAGAAATGTGATTTAAGTTTATTTTGCTGATTTATTTTTCAAATCTGAAATTTGGTCAGGAAATAATTTCTGTAATATAAATTATTTAATTTGACTCTATTTTTTACTGAAAACTTTTATAAAACATTTGCAAACAAAATTTTTATAACAATAAATTTTAATTTCAACACGAAATTTCAATAGTTTGAACGTAATGAACGAATCAAAAGTAATCATAAAAATAGGAAAAAGGTACCTTTTCATGCTTTGCGTGGTATGTCACATTAACATTTTCAAAAAGTATATAAAACATTGGCAGCTATCAATCTTGAAAATCTTAAAATAAATTTCAAATCAAGCAATACAAGTTATAATAGCTCTATAAATGCCTGCAATTTTAACTTAAACTAGCTGACCCGGCAGACTTCGTACTGCCTCAATTGATAATATTATGGCTATCAGATGGCATCCGATCCAATACTATTTTGAACATATTTACGTAATTGTTATTCTGATGAAGAAACATTTGTAATTCTTGGACAATGGTTCTCTTCACTGTTGGATTGTGAGCACAACGATTATCAACTTCCGCATCTGAATTGCCCATAAAATAAATTTGTAAAAATTGATGATCTGCATCAGGTAGTGGTAACAGTGCCCTCAGTAAGTGATAAATTAATCCTTGTATCTGTAATATTTTAAATTTTGTCCATTAATTATTTCATATATAGCGTGTAACGGAGGGGGGGTATCAACCCTGAAGGAGGTGAATGTGCTCATGAAACCCAAAAACTTTCCCCAAAGAACATAGGTCGAAATATGAAACAAAAATTTGGCCCTCCCTTACAAAACTGACTACCAGCTGATTGATTTACTATGGGAGGGGACATTTTTTTTCATATTTCGACCTATGTTCTTTGGGGAAAGTTGTTGAGTTTCATGAGCACATTCATCTTCTTCAGGGTTGATACCCCCTTTCGTTACACGCTGTATATATATTTTAGTACAAACTGAAATATTATAAAAAAAATATTCTTGTATAATACCTTGAAAGTGGGCATAAAATTGTCCTGTATAATATGTGTAGCGCCAAATGATGTCATCTGGAAACAGTTGTTATATTTCTGAATGTTGGCCAAGAAGTGCTTAGAATCATTTCCAATCCCAGAAACTAAAGAGCGTAAAGGATCTGGTGGTGGGACCAATTGTGGCAATTTTACTTTGCCTCCAGCACAACATAATCCAGTAGATTCACCATAGTGTATTTTAACGCCTTACAATATTTACAAATTATTTTCATTTCCCCAATTGTTACCGATTTGTCGGCACAATAATCACAGGAGCACTGCGTCTGCGGATTCGCTCAATTTCATTATGGCGTGCTCGCTGTTGTTGTGTTTGATGTGCACGAACTCGTTGCATTCTAAGCCTATCCACTTCATTGTCACTCACTAAATAACTTATAAATTCTGACATAGAAATACGACTATTTTCTTGACCTGTCTCTCTCTGGTCATCAGTGCGGTTAACACGTGAGGTAGCTCTTCGCACATTTGATTGACTGCGACGACCTAAGTCAGGTCGTCTTCTCCTCGGCATCGTAACGTAATTAATCAAAGTGAGAAAATTTCTCGCTCACTTAACAGTAAAGTGTCACTATCACAAAATATCAACAAAAAAAAGTGCACACTACTTGGAATATCACTATCACAAAGGATCACAAAAGTAAAGAGGTTCTCGCGCACGTAGCGGTAATCGTCACTCACAAAGATAGAAGGATGCACTCATAGAATATCGTAACCATGATCGTAACACAATATCGTCAATCGTAATACTTTTTTCCGTGTTCTGATTTTTTTATTTATTTTTTTTGGAGTTTACCTTTAAGCCATAAATCTCCATTGTCTGAAGTGCGACAGAATGATTGATGTATTAGTTGGTTGTCAAATCTAATGTCAAATATTATGGTTGTGTTCAGAAACTTAATTTGTGACAAAACTTAAAAAAATAATCCGATACAGTTACAACTGAAGTTAGCTTAAATTAAGTTTAGCGATCAAGATAAAACAAGCTTAGTTTTGAATAAATCATAGAATATGTTATGTCATTTAAAGAACATCCAGTTGACCAATGGATTGATGGAAAAATACCTTACTTAAAAAGAAGAATGAAAACGACTCTTTCAAATATCGTTTTATGAAAAAAAAATAATTATTGATTCAATTGAAACTCATAAAAAAACTGGTTCAATGAAATTAGATTCTAGAATTATTCGTCAAATGTTGCACTAAGAGTTAAGGTGTAGAATAAAGATATTAGTAAAAATGTGTGATCTTTAAAAAAAAACATTATTAACGACGGCGACAACGCTTGTCTTAATTATTGTGTAAAATAGTATTAGGAATCTCAACAATTTAAATTTTGAATTACTTTAAATGCATTGAAAGATATTGTGATCGGTTTGATTTGACGAATTGAAATGTTCTACATTTATTGAAGATTCGAGGTCACTAGAATCTAAATATAAGATTCTTATAGAGATGTCTGTATGAGCCTGGTCTTAACGTACGTTCAGTATACCTTTTGATATTGCCTCCAAAATACTTGTATGCATAAAAAATAACGTTTTTGACATCTGGTAATGCTTTTAGAAAAATCGAAATGACGCTTTCTCAACAGAAAATAAAAACTTAATAAAAAAGCGTCTCTAAGTTGGTAAGAAATGATTTTCGACTCGAATATCTTGCCAACAATTATTGATATTAGGTTGAAAACAATTGTATCTTATATAACGCCCAAGTCATAAAAAAAAATTGCTTATAAAGCTCAAAAAGTTAATACAAAACTTGCCAAAAAACTTAAGGCGAATGACGTAATGCCCAAATAAATTTAAAATAAAAAAAAACCCACATTGTTAGTTGTAATTATGGTTTTATGGCATAGGGGTTGGATTTGTGACATTTATTTTGGGCATTACGACGATTTTGATTTCTAGTGTTTCTTATGTCTTATCATAATCATTAAATGTGATATCACCCAATCCAATTTTCAATGTCGTAACGCTAACGCATAAATATATTTCTTTCGCTTCCTTGACGTTCCGAGTTTTTGGGCGATCCGATCTGGCATTTTTTTGTTTAATGTTTGCGTTTGGACGATAAAATTTAAAAGTTAATATGTCGTAGTGCCCAAAAGAAACAAAAGTTTTGTCACAATGCCCAGATGTTAAAACACATTGCATCTTTTAAGCGATATGTCAATTAGTTATTTGGGCGTTTTGATATTTTAAAATTGATTTGGGCAATATGACATTGATTTTGTGACTTGTGGCATTTTCTTTTGAAAAAGTGTTTGGGCGATAGAGCCGTTTTTGGGCATTTTAGCATTTTTATTATGTTGGCGTTATTATACTGGGCAATAAGACCGATCACTTCCTTTAACTTCCCATAAGAAGTTATTGTAATCGGTCCGATTTGTCGAATTGAAAATTTTGACAGTTCTCGACGTTTCAAGGTCCCTAGAGTCGAAATAAAAGATTTGTAGAGAGATGTCTGTGCGCGCGTGTGTACGTACGTTCGTACGTTTATACGTTCGTGAAGTTTTTTTCGTCGCCCATAGCTCAAGAACCAGTAGAGATATCGCCTTCAAATAAATGTTGTTATACAGATAATACGAGCAATAGGAAAACGATTCAAAAAGGACCCTTAAAAAAAGGTTAACATATTGGTTTACCCAAAATATCTCACGAATCAATAACGCTAGAGACTTGAATTGAATTTTATATTATAATATTGTAACGTGATACCAAAGAAATATGTTTTTGGAAAAAAAATCCATTTAACGGTTTTTTTATAAATCAAAAAAACTGAAAAAAGGTATTTGTCACCTCGAAAATTTTACGAACAATAAATAATTTTATCTCTAAAATAATTTTATGTAACGAAGAAAAACGTTTTTAACATCTGGTAAAATTTTGAAAAAAAATTGAACAGTTTTCTTTTTATAAAAAATTAAAACCCAAAAAAAAAAAAAAAAAAAAAAAACAATACTAAAAGTAGGCAAAAATTTACTTTCGGCTCAAATATCTTTTCAAAATTTAAAAATATTATTTTCAAACTATTTTGTCTCACAGAAAATATTGTTTTCGACATTCAGTAATATTGTTTATAAAAATCCAACTGTCAGTTTTTTTTCATACAAAATTAAAATCTACAGAAAATAGTACGCAAAATTGGTAAAAATTGATGTTCGGTTTTCGATATCTCGTGAATAATAGAAGACATTGACTTTAAACTAATTTCATTCATCAAATTTGTATTTGTTTATATAAGAAATAAAAAACTTTTAAAAAAATGCTACTAAAATTGGTAAAAATTGTTTTTCGACTTAAAATTTCGTTAACTAAAATCGATTTTGAAATCAAACTATTTCATCATATGCAGAATATTGTTGGTAATTTGAACATTTTTTTAAATAATTCAACTGACACCTTTTGTAACAAAACACGAAAACCTACAAACCTTTTAAGCAAGACAAATCGACAGACGAAAATAGATGGAAAGTGGGTCGCATCCCAGCCTCTTTTTAACTTCCCATAGCAAGTTATTGTAATGGGTCCGATTTGTCAAATTGAAAATTTTGACATTTCTCGGCGTTTCAAGGTCCCTAGAGTCAAAATAAAAGATTTTTAGAAAGATGTCTGTGCGTGCGTGTGTACGTAAGTTCGTACGTCCATACGTCCGTATGTCCGTACGTTCGCGACGATATCGACTTTAAATAAATTTTGTTATACAGATAATAAGGCAGAAAGATGCAGAAAGGGCTCTCAAGAATATTGCGTGGGTGGTTTTTTTTTACCATAGCAGTTTAAAAAAAATGTGAAAACTTTGGTTAACCCTAAATATCTTACGAACCAAAAACGCTAGAGACTTGAATTAAATTTTATATTATATATTCTAATGTGATACAAAACAAATATATTTTTAGTAAAAAATCCAATTAACGTTTTTTTTTTATAAATCAAAAAAATTGAAAAAAAAATTTGTTACCTCGAAAATTTTACGACTAAAATATTATTTCATCTCCAAAACAATTTTGTGCAACGAAGAATAATGTTTTTGACATCTGATAAAATTTTGAGAAAAATCTAATTGACAGTTTTTTTTATAAAAAATAAAAACCTAAAAAGTTGGTAAAAATTGAATTTCGACTCAAATATCGTTTCAAAAACTTGGGATTAAAGCTTCAAATTTATTTTATCTTATAAGAAATATTGTTTTCAACATTCTGAAAAATGTTGAGAAAAATCGAATGGACAGTTTTTCTTACAAAAAATAAAAACCTAAACAAAAAAATTAATAAAAGTGGGTAAAAATTGATTTTCGACTCAAATATCCTTTCAAAACTTTGAGATATTGGCTTTAAACTACTTTTATCTTTTAAGAAATATTGTTGTTAACAGTCAGTAAAATTTTGAGAAAAATCGAATTGACAGTTTTTTTAACAAAAAATAAAAACTTAAAAGAAATTTTAACAAAGGTTGGTAAAAATTGATTTCGACTCAAATATCTGTTCAAAAATTTAAGATTATGGCTTCCAACTAATTTTATCTTTTAAGAAATATTGTTTTCAAAATTTTGAAAAACTTTGAGAAAAATCGAATTGACAGTGTTGTTTACAAAAAATAAAAACCTAAACAAAAAAATTAATAAAAGTTGGTAAAAATTGATTTTCGGCTCAAATATCTTTTCAAAACCTTGAGATATTGGCTTTAAGCTACTTTTATCTTTTAAATAATATAGTTGTCAACTTTCGGTAAAATTTTGAGAAAAATCTAATTGACAGTTTTTTTTACAAAAAATAAAAATCTAACAAAAAAAACAATACTAAAACTTGGTAAAAATTTACTTCGACTTAAAAAGCTTTACAAAAATTTTAAATATTGTCTTCAAACTTTTTTTATTTCACAGAAAATATTGTTTTCGATATTTATTAGGTTTTTTATAAAAATCCAACAGTTCGTTTTTTCATAAAAAAATAAAATCTACAAGAAATAGTACGCAAATTTGGTAAAAATTGATGTTTGGTTCTTGATATCTCCCAAATTAATTTCATTCATTGGTAATAATTTGCTTTCGACTAAAAATCTATTTAACAAAACCAGATTTTCAAAGAAAACTATTTCTTCATATGAAAAATATTGTTGGTAATTTTGAAATTTTTAAGAATAATTCAACTGACAACTTTTTTAACCCAACACGAAAACCTACAAACTTTTAAGCACGACAAATCGACAGACGGGATGGGAAGTTATCAGTGTGGGTTGCATGCCAGCCTCTTTTTATTTTTAGTTTTCATAATTAAAAAATACTGATTTTGTAAATGAAGGTAATGATTTAAAAAATATTTCATTCTATATATAAAATATTGTTGTAGGGTAATTTTCTTAGAAAAATCCAATACGCATCATTTTCATAAGGAATAAAAACCTACAAAAAAAGCTACTAACAATTGGTAGAACTGTTGGTTTTCGACCAAATTATCTTGGAAACGAGAACAGATATTGAAATCAAACTTGTTTTATCATAATATGCAAAATATGGTTCTTTACTTTTGGTTAATTTTTAAGAAGAATCCAAACGCGATGAGAACTTAAAAAAACAACTTAAAACTTTTAAAGAATGGTTTTCAACTCAAGTATCTTGAGCACATCTATTTGTCTTAAATAAAATGTTGTTATCAAGATGTTGCAAAAATTCTACAAAAATGTCGATACACGGGTATGAAAAATTATCAGTGAGGGTCAAATCCCGGCTTCTTTTCTTAAATTAAGATAAACAAACATAAATTACATAAACATAACAACAAAACGAACTTTTTTCAGAACTATAATAAGTTCGACTTATGTCATTTTTCTAAACAAAATTCTGTGTTACACACGAAAGTAACTTCAATTGGGTTAAATTCAAGAAATTAACTTATACTAAACCCAATGCGAAAAAAAATAAAGTCGACTCAATCCACTGATGGAAAAAATTAAAAATAAATCAAAATGGTGTCCGTTCGTTTCAGAGAAAAGACAAGAAATTCAATTAAATTAAATTATATTTTTTTAAAACAAATTATCACTCAAAATACTAATTTTATTCTGATAAGAAGAAATTTAATTCATCACACCAATTCACATCAAGTGTATACTCTATTGTATTACATAACATAATTAACTATTCATATTAATGTGATTCCCGCCATGCCTCTTTTTGATATTCAGTATACCTACACATACATTATATTTTCTCAAGAATCTCTTTCTTTTCATAATTTGTCCTTTTTAAAATTAAACAAAAAACATGGATTAAAAGAACCATTATGAGTACTTATGACAAAAATTGGATCATGTCATTTATATGACAGACGGCCTCTGATGAAAATTTGTAAATCTTCTCAAGTTACTAGCGACAAAAAGAGGATGGTTTAGGAAGAAATCAAAAAAAAAAAACAAAGAATTAAAATTCTTCACGATGGAAGATGCGATCTCGTTTCACGCAATTTTTTCCAAACATACAGAAATTTCAAATAATAATAGATTTTCCGATTGAAAAATTTCCACCAACTGTCGCTTATCCTGCCTGCCATATGTACCATGAAATCGAGTATCATTCTAACTAAAAATATATCTATTTACTCAGGGTCTTACAGTCCTATAACCAATCCTGTCTCTGCTGATGTTTGAATGAGTATAGAAAAGGACTATCCCGCAAAGATGAATTGACATAAGGATGCATTCTCATAGTGCACATAAGACCTATGATAATCTATACCTACCTAACAAATACCTACTCCTCTGCAATAATCCCTTATGTCATCCATTCCTCCTTGTGATGTGATGTTGATCCTTGGACATCTGTCTGCGCCATATTAGAAAATAAAAGGATCACAACAACATGCAATAAGCTATATAGATATAGAGGTAGGTATAGTTAAGGTAGAGAGTTAGGATATGACAGAACAATTATTATTGCACAAAACCTCATCATAATCATCAAACCAGAAGAATCGACTACAATCGAGACATCGAATTGTGTGTGTGTGTCCCTGAGGCTTTGTTTGTCCTCTAAGTACTCCCGACCCATTTTCCATTGTCCTTATTGTGTCGTCGGAATCGGGATCGGGAACAACCATCATCTGAGAGACACACAAAAACATTTGGCATTGTATAAACGCCAAGGGATGATGATGGGAACTAAGCGTGATAACAAAAGATACCTATGTACTTCTGTAGTGCGTTCGAATATTATATTTTTCGATGATACCTCTCTCTCGTGATGGGTTGTTCCTGTTCATTGTTCGAAAATTGGAACCATATTGTGTTGTGTTTTTTCAGATTGTCAAAAAAGGACTCTCTGTTATGGGTCTTTTGAATTTGTATTTCTATAGGGAACCCAGACTGGTTGTCTGACTGGTCGGTGGGAGTATGGCATTCGGTGACACATTAATGACTGCTGTTGACAATAGCTTGACAATAGGTTGACAAATTTCTCTTCTTCTATTGGTTGGAATGATTCAACCAATTATTAACGACTGGTGTATAGTTGTAAGGGATAGTATGGGAACATAACATTACATTATGTAGGTAATAAATTATTATAGGGGTGCTCTATAGAAAAAGGAGCGGTTCTACATTATTTGATCATTTCATTAATGTAATACTTAAAATTTGAATTAGACTCCATTTTTGTTCTATTCTATTCTATTTACGAAAAATTGCTCAAAAATGATGAAAACTACGTATGTAATACTTCATATCTACTTAAAAAGAAACTGGAAAATGTTAACTAATGGAGAATTATAAAACAACTTTTAGACCTATAAAGAAACTTTTTTAAACCATGTATGCATTTCAACAGGAGTAGAAATCTATAGTCATTCCAATTCGTATTCTGGACAAAAAGTTTATATCATACTGTAAACGTAAAATGCTTCTGATTTGAATAATGTTCACGGAAAGAAGTGTAGAGTATTTATGACAATGCTAGTATGGCCTGGAGACCCATACTAAAAAAGTATCGGTGATATTCCTATATTGTTTGGCAACAACTCCTATATAAGTATGGGATTATGTACTATACTGTATGGTACCACAATCTTTGCTTGTAACACAAGGGCGCATAGTACGTTTGACGAGACAGCATTGCCTTCAGCCCCATACTGTATCGGAGATGTCGCAATGCTACTAGTTTTTCCCGCGATAATTTATGGTGTGATAATCGATACCCTTATTGGATTACTGTCAATAGTTATCACTCCAATGTAAGCATAAGGGACATAACAATAATGGATAGACTTTTCTGCTAGGAGCGTTGTACAATGTACATGTCGCCAGTCAGTATGGGCCTGACTCCCATACTGGCATTGGCGTATCGGCTATAACTATTGTCGACGGTACTATTCTCTTTATGGCCAAATTAACTATGCTTACAACTTTTTATCAAATGGAAATCTTCTAAGCCATATACAGTATTGCCTTCACACCCATACTGACGTTGTAATATTCGCAATGTATTTCTTTCCGTGTTTTAGAAAATTATTTTAAGCCGTTGACAGTTTGGCCTTTCCTGAAGTTTCACTTTCCATGAAGGATTCGTATTCATGTCCAGCATTTTCCGAGTCATCCCAATTGGCAAAACTCAAATCCGGGCTGATATTACAACAGGGTTTCAAATGATCGCTTGATACAACATTCGGGTATTTAATTAATTGTGGCTGACGGACATAGGATTAAATTTAAAAATTAAATAGATAGATAGATAGAATATTAGATCATACGAGGAAAACTTGGTTGTGGAATTCCAATGAGTATTGAGGCTCTATCGAAGAGCAAAGGTGGTTTTGTTTGTCCACTTTTTGCCTGGGCATTGGCTAGTGACGTTCATAAGGTGCTAGATACCATACGTTGTAACAAAGTCAGCGAATTCCTCCGAGGTATATAGGGTGTTCAAGGATCGGAGGTGATTCGCATTAGTTATTCAAATACGGAAAATATCTCTCGCAGCATAATTATGAATGGCGTAGTTTTTGTGTTTCGAAACGCCCTCAAAATATTATATTTAAAGAAAATCAGATCGATTGTATGAACATTAATTTTCGGGAATGGCCTCAAATGATCTATATGTTTAGACACCTAAACGGAATTAGTAACACTTCCATCACGTGCAGTTGACACTGTGTGATTATTCACCCTTAACTTTATTACAGTAGTAGGTCTCGTGGCGTGACGATTAGTGCGTAGGACTGTCATGCCAGAGGTCTTGGGTTCAATCTCTGCCTGTGCCATATAAAGCCATCTAAAGTTTTTTTTTTTCATGAAAAGTGCCTTCTTAAAACTTACCTCAATTCCTGACAACATTGCTTGCACACAGGAATAGTTTAGAGTTGTAAGTTACTAGGCTATAGTTATCAACAGTCTGTTGCGTCACCTTATTTATTTATTTATATATTTATTTTTTAACTTTGTTACAGCAGCACTCGGGGCATGCGCAGCGCATGTCCCAATGTAGGATTTGATAAAATGTCTCATCCGTGGAAACCAAAAATCTCTTTAATCCTGTCGATGGACTTCTTAACCCCGCAGTGTCCAACATCATCATGGCAAACTCGAGCAATAGTCATTTACCAGCTGATGTACTCTTAACTTCTTTTGGCTAATGGGGCAATCAAAATTTAAACTTGCTGCGTTAGTTAGTTTCAGACTACTCACTAATTTGAGGAGAAAATGGAAAAAAGTTAATTTCGTGTGCTTATTAAGCATTATTTCTTGCGAAAAAAAAAAACATTACCGAGACCAAGGCTAAGCTTGATAAATGCTATGGGGACTCTGCACCATCGATTTCAATGGTAAAAAAGTGGTTTACTGAATTTCGTTGTGGCCGTACAAGCACTGAAGATGCCGAACGTCCTGGACGCCCAGTTGAGGTCTCTACACCCCAAACAATCGAAAAAATTCACGATATGGTGTTGGCCGACCGAAGATTGAAAGTGTGAGAGATTGTGGAAGCCGTAGGGATCTCGCATGGCTCAGTGGTTTCAATTTTGAATGATCACTTGGACATGAGAAAGCTTTCCGCAAGATGGGTGCCGCGTTTGCTCACAGTCGACCACAAACGCAATCGTGTAACAACTTCACAGGAAGGTTTGGCGCTGTTTAATCGCAATATGGAGGAGTTTTTGCGCCGTTTTGTAACCGTGGACGAAACATGGATCCATCACAACACACCAGAGACCTAACAACAGTCAAAACAGTGGGTTTCTAAGGGTGAATCGGCGCCAAAGAAGGCCAAGGTGGGTTTGTCAGCCAATAAAGTTATGGCGACTGTTTTTTGGGATGCACGCGGGATAATCCACATTGACTACCTTCAAAAGGGAAGAACAATCAATGGGGATTATAATGCCAACTTATTGGACCGATTCAATGACGATTTGAAAAAAACCGACCTCATTTGGCCAAGAAAAAAGTTCTTTTCCACCAAGGCAATGCAAGGGGGTGCACACATGTGCAGTTGCCATGGCAAAAATCCATGAATTGGGCTATGAATTGCTCCCTCATCCACCCTATTCTCCAGATTTGGCTCCGAGCGACTACTTATTGTTCCCAAACCTGAAGAAATGGCTTGGTGGAAAAAGATTTGACTCCAATGATGTAGTCATCTCGCAAACAAAGGTCTATTTTGAGGACCTCGATAAATCATTTTTTTTTGGAAGGGATACAAAAATTGGAGTGTGTAGAGCTCAAGGGAGACTACGTTGAAAAATAAAATTATTTTTTTATCAAAAAATCTGTGTTTTATTCCAAAAGTCACGGACTTATTGACCCGCCCTCGTACTATACGCACGTTTGTAAAAGGTTTGTGAGAATATGCTATGTACTTGGCAGCTATACGGATGTCGTGAGTGTTGTCAAATTGTCCTAGGGTGCCCATAGTTACAGAGAATGCCACACATTACCCTGAGGGTAATTCTCCACCAGATCTAGGATTATTCCCTTGCAAGATAAAATTGGCTCAGCAATTGTAGCACACGACAATTCACTTTGTTATCGCTGTGCATTTTGGGTTTTAGCGCACTAATAACATTTTTGTTTGTAAACTCATATTATCTGACGTGGTGAGATACATTCAGGATGGACACTATACCCCACACAGTCCATTCCACAATCGATCTTTTATGGTCTTCGCGATGTTAACATTTTGGACTTTTCAAGGGGACCAAAGTTGTGCCAGTAGTTCGAAAACGATTCAAGCACCTTACAGCACAGAACGCCCTACTTCAAAGCCAGATTTTTAAACTTTTTAAGGTAAACTTGTATTGGATCCACTCTTTTTAACGTTCTTTTTTGTTGAAATGTTACATTTTATCAAAGTTTGTAATTGAAAGAATTATTGAAAGACTGTCATACAGTGTCGAAACCTTACAATTTAGTTTACGTCTATGTTTCGTTCTAAAGCATTAAACAAAATATTGGAAACTCTTGATTCTGATTTTATTTATACTTTAATTTTATTAACTTTTCCACTTAAATAATTTCTTGTTAAAAATGTCTAATACGTAATTTTCATAAAAAAAATGCTAATACCTACCCTTCTACTAAATTTGTAAGTTATTTCAAAAATTTAAGTTTTATCCGCCACATAAATATTTCGAATAATGTTTATAGCATCACCAGCGAGTATAAGCATTCCCCTCTCTTTCTCAAGTATCTCTTCTGTACCTTCTGTTACAGATTGATATTATTATATTTGCTACTAAAAGATTATTTTTTCTTTCATGAAATTTGATATCTCTGATTTTAAATGATGGTTGTACTGTACAGTAAACTACTATTAAATCTCTATTTATCTGAACAACTATAATTTCGTGATTTGTCTTTTAAAATTTCATGTTGTCTATTAGAAAATCCAAGGCATTTACGAAACTATATGGCCCGCTTTTTTGCCCCATTTATAGATACTTTAATTACTACACCACAACATGTCATCCATTAGTCTACTGCAAGCCACGATATTTTTATGCAATAAGGCAAGCGAGGGTCTCTGATGGTTAGAGTGATTTTAAGGAAATTCGATACCGAATCTATTGCAAGACATATACCATATATAAAAGGCATAAGACCATCAGAGAAACAGAACCAGTAGCTGATCTGGTATTTTATTCCAATTCCTTCTCATTAATTGGCCTCACCGAATAGAGACGTTTCAATTGAGGTTCTCTACCCACGAATCTTCAACCTATGGGCGCCCCCTACAAGACGAAGAAAAAGACGACGACGACGATGATGACGACGACTACTAACAACAACTACTACTTCGACGACTACGACGACGAAGACAACGACATAATGGCCTCTTGTTCGTCATGATCGAACAACAACAAAAGTATCAGCTGAACAGCCAGATATTCAGCAGAAACAGTAACAGCACCCGCAGCAGCTCCTTAACAGCACCAAAAGCACCAGCAGTAGTAGAAGCAACAAGAACGACCTCATCCCGAGACCGACCGCAGAAAAACAAAATATAACGGACCTATGTTTGTGTGGATACTACAACGGCAGCGTTTTGATTTAATTCAATTTTGATTTCGATTTAATCACGAACTACAACTTTATGCCATGTGTACTTGAGGAGTGATTTAATGAAAGCCATAAATTACCCAACGAAAGACTTTATAACTGCGGCTTTATGGGTGCAAAGATGCCCCCCTGATGTATTCCGTCGTCGTAGTTGTATAGTCGTAGTCTTGGAAGTCGAGTCGTTGTCTTCGCTCTTCCTGTTTCTTGCTGTCCACACCACGAGAGCTATACAGAGTGCGGTTGCTCCAGTTGGATGCCCTCTCGCCAGCCAAAACCGTGTGCCATAAAATCCAAACTTAAGACTCAACTGACCGTAGCATGAGCAGGCAAATAGATTGCTTTATACTCGTCTAGGTATTCAAACCTCATACCTGGGAGATGGATGAATGAGAGTGAACTACCTGAGTTCCTGTCATTGGGCTTGGACTTTTGCTTCCAGTCCTATTGGATGCACGATCTATAAAAGAGAACAAGTGTGCTGCCAAGGCTCAAGGCAACTCGTGCGCCGGCCGCCGCACCGGGTGCTGGGGCATCGCAGTTCTAACGATTAAACAATAAAATTTACAAAAAACTTAGTAGGTACTAGTTCGAAATGATTCTTCCGGAAATGCATAGACTTCTCTTAAAGACCTACACTCTTCAACGTTCTACCAAAAACATAACGACCGGCGACGACAGGTATCTATGTTCACTAATTTTATATTCTTATTTGATGTTCCTGTCATGACAGCCTAACGCAAATTAAAACGCAGTTGTGCCAATAGTAAAATTTTTGTTATGCGTTTTCGGTAAACGAGTTAAGAGGAAGTTGCAATATGTTGCTGCCACTGATTCTGGGCTGCAACTACAAGAACTCACTAACTAGCTTTGCGAGACAATAAAACTCCAGGAAAGCTACTGATGTTGATTGATTGGGCTAAGCTAAGACAACTTTTGAAATGTAGGTATTTTATGTGGTCTTATAATTTTAAACATTTACTTGTTATTTGTAATTTAAGAACATCAATGTGTGCAATGTGTTTGGCTTGTAACGTTTAGTTATACACGAGAAGAGTGCTGTAATAGCTTCTGAACCTATTAATATGGAAGAAGAAGGTCTAGCAATTCTCTATTAATCTCACTTCGGATCAAGGTTTGCAAAACTTTGCAGTTATTTTTAATGTTTATATTACGAACCCTTTTTATACTTGATACACATATCTACAAAACTTATAACAAATCATAATACAAAACTTATCATCATTTTTGGAATATTCGCACAAAAAAAGGTGATTTCCAAAATGGTTGAAATTTCCAAGCTTCTTTAACTTATTTCAATTTAGTCAAAATTAAAAAGGTCACGCAACAGTTCGTAGAGAACAAGAGTCTAGTGACTTACAGTTTTTATGCCGAATCCAAACAATTATATTTAGGAAACAAAAAACTTCTTATGACAATAATTTCTCTTGTAAAATTGGCAGTAGGTACTCGTGAAACAAACTTTAGGTGGCATGGGCAGGGATTGAACCTAAGACCTCTGGCATGCATGCGTGTATCACGCAACGGGTACGTCTTTTAAAAACATGACAAATTATTGATTGTCAAAAAATTGAGTTGGAATGTTGTGCCATCAACAATAAACAGAGTAAGGCCTGATTTCATTCTGGGGCATGTTTCACCAAACACTTTTCACTTTGCACTTTTATTTTGCAAATTACGTTTCACCAAACTGAAATTTGCAAAGTGCAAAGTCTTTACTGTAAAGCGAAAAGTTTTGTTACTTTGCAAAGTAATTGTTCTTTCTATTTCACCAACCAAATTATAGTTAGAATATTGAAAAGCTTTTCAGTAATATGCAAAAAGAAATTTTCATTTGTAAATAAGAGTTTGTTTTGAAAAGTTGTCGAAAACTAATAGAAAAATATATGAACCGTTTTAAAAATGAGGAAGTAAGTAATAGCCATACGCTATTTTGTTTGTTTTGGCAAATTTACCAAACAACATGAATTTTGAATTGAAGGGTTTATTCCTCTCAATTTGAAAAATGTCTGATCTTGTAGAGGTTTTTTAAATACATTTACACCGTAGCAATCCTTTAATTGACTTTGAAAGTTTACACCAAAAAACGTTTCTCTTGAAAAGTTTCGTAGAATGATTTATTCAAAAATTAATTATTTTGAAGGTTATTTTGAACACGAAAAATTTAGTAGTATCGTTGCATCTATCAAAGTAGTTCATCAAATGTCGAATATTATCGCTGATGAATTAGCTTTTAATTTTGTTCAACCTCCTGGACGGCTAACTTTTTATTATTTTTGTCTTATTTACACTAATTAGATACATACAACTGTCAACTTTTTACTTGCGACATATGGTAAGATTTGCATTCTTAGAAAACATGACATTATGATGGTAGAGAAGTCGAAGTGGGTCCTCGATTCCGTCCGTCTATCCGTCTGTTTGCCCTGGCCCCTACAGCCCAAAATATTGGATCGTTTGACTTAAAATTTGGACTGAAAATTAATGTATGTAGTCCCCATACAATTTTTTTGGCCAAAATCAAAAATTCGAATTTTCTCAAAAACAAACCGAAAGATTTTTAAAAATGTTAGCTAATTTTTTTAATGCATATTATTGTACTTTAAATTTTTAAAATACGTGTTAATTGCAAATTTGTATTTTAAATTTTTGTAACACTTTTGCGTTCACTTTTTAAAAATAATTTGAAAGTCTTTTCACTTTGCAAATATTGTGAAACACTTTGCACTTTACTTTGCAGGATATAATTTTTTTTGCAAAGTTCTGTTCTTTGAAAGAAACAATAGGGGCATTCACGATTCGGTGCAAATGGTCTTGTATCGTTGCAAAAGTGTAAAATTTTCTTGCACTTAAGCAACAAAATATACAGACTACACTTTTGCAATACCCTAGAACTATTGCAACAGAAAAATACAACGGTCTAAAATTTGTCTGGTGTAGTTGACAATGTGGCAGTTGTCAATTCAAAATTTGAAAATTCGTGTATTCAATTTTCAAACAAGTTTTTAATTTTTAACTCTGCTCGATAAACCGGGATAAAAATGGAAAATAAATCTTTAGATTCTACAAAGAAGCGCGCGCCGTCGTCCACGGGAAAAGTCTGTTCATACTTTCAATTAGCATTATTTTATCGGCAGCATCTTCTATTAAAGTAGTACCCGTAGCATGATGTTTCCTATGTCATCTAAAGTTTTTTTTCACGGGTACTGCCTCTTGCGAGGAATTGACAAATTCTCCAAGAGTAATCCTTGTCATGAAAAGTGCTTTCTCAAATTTGCCGTTCGGATTCGGCTTAAAACTGTAGGTCCCTTCATCCCTGACAAAAGTACTCGCACACAGGAATGGTTGAGAGTTGTAGTCACTAGGCCCTAGTTCTCAACGGACTGTTGCGCCACCCAATTTAATTTATTTATCTTCTATTAAAAATTCAATTTTCTTTTTCGCTTTTTTTGGCATCTTTTTGGAAATAAATAAAACAAATTTGTCATGAAAAATGTCAGTTTCAAACTAATTTTGACATTTTTACTCCGGTTTTGCTATAGACTAGAAAAGGTGTGCTCACGATTTACAAAAATAAATAAAATTTCGCAATTTTGCACTTTTTGGTTGCACCGGATCGTGAATACCTCTATTATTTATGAGCATACAGTAAATAATATTTCTTGTGAGCAATTGTATTTTCCTGAAAGCCCAAAACTAACAAACTTGGTTTAAAAGAAATCCAAAAAAATTGACCTTTGGTCTAGAGCTTCATAAATGCATTTTATTCAAATCACTCGAAAACTCAAAAAAAAAAAAACATTACCAACAAAATTAAAATGTCCCCACCGAATAAAAGATTGAGTTTTATGTGCTAAGCCCCCCATTTATTCTACTATTATTTTTTCTCGTAATACATGAATGGTAAGAAAAAGTGTGTTTTTAACTTCCCGTATTAATTAACTATAATAGGTTCAATTTTTCGAATTCAAAATTTGTATATTTCTCAATGTCTCTGGAATCTTAATCAAAGGTTTTTGTATGTTGTAAGAATAATGTGAAAAAAAATCATATCTCTTGAATCAATAACGTTAACACCGGCAATTAATTTTTTTAATTAATATTGGGACACCAAATTGGTGTATTCGAAAAAATGTAAAAAAAAACTTAAAAACAAATATTTTTTACCTCAAAAATTTTGCGAACACAAAATTACTATATGCAACAAAACATAATGTTTTTGATATCTGGAACAATTTTAATAAAAATCAAAGTGGCAGTCTGGATCCAACCCTGTGACTTATGTTCAATTTTGTTCACCTGAATCAGGTCTTAAAAAACACGGTTTTGACGACGATCGATCCCGAAAAATTACAATTTTTTCGAAAATTCTTGTCACAGATAACTTAATTTAGAAAATTAATTTAATTTTTAGGAAATATACATATTCTTTAAAAAAAAAAATTAATCCATTGACTAAGCTGTGAGATATTCAATTTTTAGCGCAAAACTTTTTTTTTGCTGACTTATTTTCCAATTGTTTCCTAACTTTTATTTAAAAAATTACAATAAAAATAAAAAAAAATTATGATGTATTAAACTATGTATATGTAAGTACCTAAATATAACATGAAAAGAAATCAGGTATAATCTTAAAATTTTGTATGATATTACGCAAAAAAATAGGGACAGGTAAAATAAAAAAAGGTTACAAAACATAAATTGTTATTTTGGGGAGAGTACGATAACTCAGACGACAGAATTTAATGACGGATTTGTATAAAACAGTTAAAAACAAGCATTTTTTATTATGTACGTTAAATGAAAAAAAAAAAATAATTTAAAAATAACGGTAATACTTACAACTAAGTCTTATACAATTTTGTAAAGCCAACACTTTCGTCTATTAGCTTGTTTTTAAATCAAGTCAAAACTATGCATAGTTTTTGAAAAAACTTGTTTTAAACTCAAAATTTATGCAAAAAAAAGTTTGAAAAAAGGTTTAAAGTGTAATTTTTCAAAACTTTACGATTATCTACTATTGTTTTTTTAGAATTCTTTGCTCTTATTTGGTTTTGATCAAAAACTGAAAACTAGATGATTTTATGTCTTCTAGTTCTTGAGAAAATTTAAAATTACCAAACAAAATATTTTAATTAAATTACTTTATCCTTGCTTGAGTATTAACGTAGTCTTATTTTGATAGTAATAATCGAATATGGGTTAAGATATATTTAGGGTTAATTAATTTTTCTTAAGTCCAGCTTATTTAAATGCAAAAGAAACTTTGCATGCACCCTATCTTGCACCCACCGCACCTTGCACCCACCCCAAATCCTATAGTCTTCCCAAGCGGGGGGTTGCATACACATCCCACTGTTGCATACAACCAAACTCGCACAAACCTTACTGTTGCATACATCCAAACTCGCACCTACCATTATTACTATCAAAATAAGACCACTCAAGCAAAAAAAAAAGAATTAAATTAAAATAGTATTTGTGGTTATTTTCAATTTTCTCAAAAACTAAAAGACTTTAAAAAAAACAATGGTGATAATCTTGAAGTATTGAAAAATTACACTTTAAACCTTTTTTTAACTTTTTTTACTCAAATTTTGAGTTTAAAATTAAATTTTTCAAAAACTACGCATAGTTTTGACTTGATTTAAAAACTGGCTAATAGAACAAAATGTTGGCTTTAAAATGTATACAACTTAATTGTAAGTATTACCGTTATATATTAATTATTTTTTTCCATTTTAAATAATAATTTCTTTAAATTGCCCCTCCCGCCTAAACTGGTGGAGATGGACCCCTCTCATAGTAAAAAAATGCTTGTTTTTAACTGTTCTTAACAAATCCGTTATAATATCTTGTCACCTGAGTTATCGTACTCTTGCCGTTATTTTTTTTATATGAACAATAAACCTCAAAATTTATAAAAATCTCAATAACTCATCTTCTAATTGTTATTTTTAATCCAAATTTTGAGGAAATATGTGTTTCCCTAACCCAAACATGTGTGCCAAATTTCATTTCTCTCCAATTAATATTACAGGTTTTATCGATTTATTTCCGTGCTCCCATACAAACCGAACCACTGTGACATACATAGGTTGAGTTCAAAAATGCAGCTAACTGCACAAGCCATGCCGAAGAAATTCATGCAATGCATTTGTGAGCAGAAAAACTACTGCATGAATGCGGCAGATTTACAATATCAAAAACCAGTTCATAAATGTCAACAAAGTAGACTTCTATAAAAAAAGAATGACATAGGTACATAAATATTTAAGTTTTTTCTTGAATTACTCGGGTTTTTTTAGTGTCTTAGCAAAATTCTTTCAAAAAGTCCAAAAAACATGCTTTATTAGGACTTATTTTAAATGTTTTGAATGGAACACATTTTGGAAGTGTTCAAGAGAATTTATATTTAAGAAAAAGGAATAAAAGCAAGCATAGTTCAACTCGAGTATGTGTGGAACAAGCTTATGGAAGACTGAAGTCTATGTTTCGAATTTTAAAATTTATCGACATTAAAAACTTGGAGTACGCCAAATACATTATATTTGCTTGTGTTGTTTTCCACAACATAATTATAGAACAGGAAAAGGAACTCCAAGCTTATTCATATACCCATTCCGAAGACTCAGGTATTTCGGAGGAACATCAATTAACAATTAGTGCTACAAATGATGAGGCCGAAACCAAGAGAAACTTGATTGCGATGCTATTTTCTTCATAAGTTTCTAATATTTTACTCATATAAAAAGAACTTGAAGTACATACCTACATTATATAAAAATGACACCATTTTTTAAACGATACTAACCGCTTGTTTTAATTTATTAAAATAAAAATGCTTTATTCATAGCGCATTGAACAACAAATAGTTTGTTTTACATTAGTCTAGTTATGAAAGAAAAAAATTAATCACAATAATTCACAGCAAATTGGTTAAGAGTAGCAACAATTGATTAGGTCATTTTGTTTAGAGTTTGCTGTAATGACTTCAGAACTTCTATTCTTTCTTTTTCAACAAGAATTTTTTCACGCTCCACTTGAAGAACCTCCTTGTGTCGTCGTTCATCTTCTTCTGCCTCTTTTTCAAGCAATTCCAAAACTTTGTTATTGTTATTTGATGTCGAGGCACTTTTTGTAATCTTTTTTTTTTTTTAACGGGAGTCTCAAATTCTTCCTTTTTGCTTTCGTCATTACTTCCAAACACCTCGGCTACCAACTTACATATCTGGAAGTTTAACACTACGACGAGTTCCATATATTTCATCGAAGTGTTGGAAGTAATCCCACAATGTCACATCTCTGCCGCTTTGTTGGTTTCTTTTTTTAAACCTTACGTATGTTGTCTTAAAATTTTGGAACTTCCTTATAATATTTTCTTTAGTATGGGCAAACAAGGGCGAAACGGATTTAATTTCCATTAAACATTTTCCCCACAGCACTGATTTTTTTTTGCGGCCAGCAACAAATTCAGACTCCATCGACAAACGAATTGTGATGAGCAGCTTGATGTCTGCATCTGGCCAGAATTTTTTGTCACATTCATTCCTATGAAGTATAAATATTATATTTTAACTTATTAATAACAAAAACATTTTATTTTTGCCAAAAATTTAATAAATATTCAATTATTTAACTTACTCATCCTGTTTTGACATTTCCTGCTGTCAAACTGTTTTTTTTGAACACAGTAACCGACTGCAGTAATGCAGTGTATTTACATTTATGAACGCAAATCTTGCATTACTGCTGCATTTTTACATTAATAAACTTACCCATAGCCTCATTATTAAAATCTTCAACTCAAAACTCTTTAAGAAAAACCTGCTTGTAACTAAAATCTGCATTTGCGAAATAAGTTTAACAATAACTTTTTTTATTAGAATGCATACTTAAAGTAATATCTGGTATTTACTCCCCCTCTATTTCTTTAAAATACTCCCTTTTGATTTTTAAAAAATACAGCTCTGAGCTATGTCGTGCGTCATTTTGTCATATTTAAACGAAATTTACGATTGTGAAACTTGCTTAGATAAAAATCTGTCTAAAATGTAGCTTAGTATTAAACATTATACCGATGTGGTGCTAAACATTCAAGTTCGTTTTATTATCAACGATTATATGAACTAAAAATTATTTCAATGTATCGCTTTCCCCGCATCAAATACATTATACGGATACTACTGTAGCCTTCAAAATCCAAATCTAAATAGCTGTGGACTAAATAATATTAATTTTTTTTTTTTCAAGCGAAAACAAATGTTAAAATTTATAACATACTTACTACCTTTTACTTAAAATAGATTCAATTTGTCATAATATTTCAAAAACAAAACAAAAATCTGAAAAAAATTAATTAATTTATTTTTCCTTTGACCCAAATATCTGGCATGAAAGTGATCAACCACTCCACAACGTCAATTAAATTAAATTTCGTTTTTTGACGTGAATTATTAATTCAATTTCATTAATGCTTCTCGTTCTCTCTTTGCGCGCGTTTTCGACTTAAAAAAATTTATAATATTTTAACGAAAAAATGAGAAGAAAAAAAGAAAAACACAAATACACAACTCTTTGATCTTGAGTCGATCATCATCACCGATCCAGCCATCATGATGATGGTATCCATCGATTGACAGGAACATTTTTTCCGCCTAATGTCGTCCCATCCATATACCCGACCCGTACTTCAGCAACCCGCCCATATGTTGGACAAAGTACAAATTAAAAATACAAAATTAAAAAACGTTTTCCCCATTAACATTGATTTAAGCAACAAAACAAAAATCAGATGGTCGAACGTCTCTAATGACTCCACTTGAGTTCAATAATTCATCTAAATCCAAATCCAAATCACTCGGTACTTTGCGAGCTTCGAAATTAATCGAGGAACCTTCCCCCCGAAAATAAAAAAATGCCCAAAATAATATTGGCCATTGTCGATTGTAATTATCTCACTCCCTTGGCACTCTAAGACGGTGATGCTGGGCTTTGACAAATGTTTTTTGGCTGCCCCCTCCGTAGGTTCTTCGTCATCATCTTTCGTCTGCGTCTATTTAATTTTTGTTTTGAGGAATCTTTGATGTGATTGATTTTTTTTTCTGCCTTCATCTTCGCCTAGATCCTCAAGATCCATGAGATGTGATGGAATCATTATGAAATATTGCCGATCATTAGGCGCGTAGTTAGAGATACTCAATCGATGATTAGTGTGCGTAGTGTATTTTGTCGGGTCGCATCATCTCAGATCCTTGGTAACGGCCGGCGCGGCACCAGGTATGAGATGAACTGCGAGCAGTCGATTGACGAATGACAGATGTACCCATCAATTACTGATCTCTGTTTCACTATCTACTTACATTGATATAGGAGGTATTTAATGTTCATAGGTACTATAGGTAGGTTATAGCTTCAGCCTTGCTCTTATGTGTGCAAAGAGACCAAGACCATCGCGTTAGCAATGACAATGGCATGGCATGGCCCTGGAGAGTTAATGTCCCCCGATATGACGAGGATTGATCATATTTTCAGCGTTTAATTGGAGTTGATGCGTCGCTTGTCCTCATCATCGCATCGGTCGTCTTCGTCTTGGTGATCATCAACAATGTTTTGGATCGTTTTTTGTTTTTGTTGTCTTCTCCTTTCCTTTTCTTTTTGCCTTAGGATTGTCCTCTATCTTCATAGCTATACGATGACCGACTAAATGATCTTAAGATTAATCGAATTACATTTGAAGTTACAATTTTGGGTTTTTTTTTTGTGTGTACATTAATCCATCATCTTGCTCACCTTTACCTGGGTAAGTGGGTATGGGGTGTTTGTGAGTTAAAATAAAAGAAATTTAGGGTTCCGCGCCTCTTATAACATATATAAGACGAATGTATAACATTTGAATTAATGGCTTTTAAGTCGTGCGATAGTTTTCTACAGATACGCTTATCTACGTAATTGGAAGTCGATGGACATGTGTTTTACCAAGAGGCTATCACTTTGTCGGTTATTATGTTGAAAGTCGTGTCCTGTTTTTGTGTTTTTAATATATGTATGTGCATCAGATGATAGAGCTCTATACCCGCACAAGTGAATTTGAGGGCGGGTTTTTCAAAGGTTTTAAGTAATTTTAATACCAAAAGCGATTAAGGGAATTTATTCTATAGGTATATAATATAGTAAGTACCTTTAAATACACATTTAAGTATTATTGTGGAAATTTTGTTTTGAAAATTTATAGAAATTAAAACCAACTTACTTGTTTTAGGTATGTATATCTAAATATTTTTTAGACAGGAAAAACTATCAATTGATAGTTGATATAATATAATAGTTAAGAACTTTACCAACCAATTTATTATTGTTTAGATAGTTGAAAATGATCCAGCCAGTTTTGATGAAAAACAAATTTAAAGGGTTAGTCAGAGAGCGATGGCCAATTGATTGGTTGCCAAACGTTTTGCGTAAATAATCCATAGTTTCAGCGGACAGTATGACACGTTGCACCCAGGGTCGTCTTTACCTTTTTGCGGGCCTTGACTATATTTTTCAGGTAAAAGAGAAGAATGTTTATTGATTATTGAGAGAGACTTTTTTTTGATTTGAGATTAGCAAAGTCATTGATCACATGTTCAAAATCGATGCCTCTGAGGATTGATTTGTCGATCGTTCTTAAATCATTGTAGTTCTAAGTTCGTTTTTTTTTTATTATTTTTAACTTATATAAGGAACACTCTTCAGTGCAATTGGTCACCATCATACTTAAGAAAATTTGTAGTCCAATTTCAACATTTATAAATTCTTCTTCAATTTTGTTTGGTTTTTAAAAATTTATCAAGTTCTAGAAAATCGTCAGTTTTTTCTTTTTCATGTCGACTAATTTTCAAGTATTCTTTTAAATTTAGGCATTCAATATGTAGTTGAACTACATACATAATTGAATCGAATGAAGTTCGTTCACATCTTCAGTAGAAAATTTAGCAAAAATTTGCTGTTTTCTTTTAAGTCTTCTGTATTCAGATTTTTTAATTGAATAAAAAGTCAACAGGCTAATCTTCGTGAACGAACGTAGTTGCTGTTTCAAATGAACCCTTAGAGTATCAACAACTGGAAGAAAGGCCATAAAGCTTCATATTTCTATTTAAATTTGAATGTAATTTCGCAGGGAATGTGATTTTAGATTTTCAACAAAGGTTGTTGTTACTTGTTCTACAAAGAAAATATGAATTCTGACCACTCTTTATGCATCTAAAATTTTATCGAAATATTTCTTTTTCTTTAAAATACATCAATAGAGGTTAAATGATGTTTCAGCAACTTGGGGGTCCCTGGTGACTGCGGGGCCTGAGCCCGAGACCAGTGGTAAAGAAGAGCCTGGTTGCACCGTCTTGCTAGAACCGGGAACTTCATAGTTTTCTCCTGAGACACAATTCCCGCAACACAAACTCGTTTAACTGTCTATAGCTTTAAACGCTTACCCTTCCGTCATAAAAATAAAGGCCGATGACACACCACCACGTTTAAGAAACTCTTGAACTTCAACTGTGTAAAATTCACTATGGCAAAAAAGGCACTGTACTGCAAATCTATGGTGGTTCGTTATAATACCAAACAAATTGTGCACACTTTCTCACACACCTTAAGATTCGTCTGTTCCGCACACCACTAAGACGCGGTAACTCAGATTTGCGAAATAACTGGACAAATTTGAAAATTGTAAGTTAAATACTTAGGTGTGCATTTGGACAAGTTTTTATACTTCAATGACCACATAAATACTCAATTAAAAAAACCAGAGCTGCATTTTAAAAATATCATATATTTGAAAGAAAATGTCTCAGAGCATGTTTAGAGATGTACAGAAACGCACACTCAGATTTTCGGCATTATGTCTCTAACAAAAAACTCCTAGATAAATCCGGTGTATCGAGAATTGATAACTTCATCTTAGACTTCGTGAGAAATCACTTTTCACGATCAGTTAATGTTACAGATAATGGGCTCGTCTCCGGATGGTTTTATCCCAATTAGCGTTGCCGCTGGGCTTCACGAAAGTGTAACAATTTTTTTTAAAAAACGTAACAATAACGAAAAAAATGTAACAAATTGAAAAAAAAGATTTAAATCAAAAAATGCTCTTGAACTCAATTTTTTATTTTTAATAGGAACATAAGTTTTCTTCATCACAGTTTTTAAATTCAGTACAAAACTATACATTAAATAATAAGTTAATAAATTATTATAAGTAAGACACATTTTAAGTTTTACATAAAACATGTTTAGGCAAATTAAGAGAATTGATCTTTTATTTGTTTTGCAAACATTATTGATTCAATGGTATTCAAGTGATACCTATTGGTTAAATTGGTTCGATCGAGTCGAATGAAGGTGATTTCAACTCAATTTAGGACGTAAAAATAGGTGGAAGTGTTGTTTAAGCGCACTTCACACTGATTAAAAAAAATCATAAAGTACATTTTTAAAGAAAAAAAAAAGTTTGGAGAAAAAAGTTTAACAAAAAGAAAAAAAGTAACATAGTAACAAATACAAACAAATTAAGAAAAGTGTAACACTTTTATTACACTTGTAACATTGTGGCAACGCTGATCTGGATGCACATGGCTACCTATCGAATTCGACAAACGTGCCTATAATATACCATCTTTTTAGAAGAGCGACTGACAAGAGAATATTATATGAACCTGACAATTTGGCAAACGATAGCAGAGATCTAAGATACTGCGTAAGCATACCAGAAAAAGATACTAATAGTACTGAACGTCTTGACAGAGATAAATATTGGTGGCTCCAGTGGGTTGTAGCTGATACTTAGGTTAAGCAGGGCTGGATTTAGTTCGCAGTTTTCACTTCACTGTTTTATTATGATAAATCAGTGAGGTGACTGTTGCGGAGTGAGTCCTGTACTGCATCAAGTTTAGTTTTTAAGTTAGGTTTAAGTATTAGTTCATAAGTATTTTATATTTAGTTATTAAGCTTTATTTTGTAAGAAAACAAAATAATACATATTTTCAAAGGTTTTATCTCCACGTTTTCTTTACTGATAAAAAAAATATCTTTTCTTTATAATGAATCATTATATAAAAACAAAAAATGTTATTCATATTCATATTCATATTCATATTCATATTTATTTATTAAACAATAAGCATTTTAAAACAATGTGTCTTATTATTAATACTTAGTATACATTCATTTAATTTTAAAAATTATGTAAGCAATTGAAAAAAGGTAAAACTAAATAACAATTTATATCTTATTAAGTTAACAGAATTATAAGTAAGTGAATTATAAATTACAATTATAGAAATTACATATTTGATAGTTACAGAGAAAGAGAGAGTGAGAGATAGTGATTTTATAAATTTATGAAAGAGAAGAAAAAAAAAAAACAGAAAAATATTTTCAGAAACAATTTCAACATTTATATAGGTTTTTCAAAGATTTCTCAAAACTATTGTAGCTGTGAATACCCCTCAGATTGTTAGGCAAGGAGTTCCAAAGGCCAACTGCGTGCACAAAGAACTGTAGTTTTGTGTTCCTGTATTTAAAAGAAGGGACAATGAGAATGTTACTTCTCTGTGACATTGAAAAACAAAGTTTTTCGAAAAGATATTCAGGAGTTTTTGTATGTATCAGCTTAAAGAGAAATATTAAAGCTAGGTAGTCAATGTATTTATTAAAAGGCATATTGAAAATACTACCTGCTTGCAGTGAGATATGATCGAAGCGACGCAAGCCGTATACAAAACGAGCAATATTGTTGAACGCAACTTGTACTTTGCGTTTATTGTAACTATTAAGACCACAAAAAATGGGACTTCCATAAAAAAGAGTTGGTAAAATTAGTGTTTTTGCAATGGTCATTTTTGTTGCGACAGGGAGACAACTTCCACATATGTAAAAAACCCGCAGAGCAGCATAGGTTCGACCAACAGCTTGTGAGAGATGATCATCCCACGAGAGTGTTTGGTTAAAAACGACCCCAAGGTTCTTTACTGTTCTCTCATAGTTTAATTTTTCACCACCTAGTTCAATATTTGGAAGATATGAAGTATCTATGACAGTGTTACTTATCACAATTGCCTGGCTTTTGCTAGAATTCAGTTTTAGGTGATTTTCCCTCGACCACTGTTTTATACCCATCAGATCTTCATTTATTCTGGCTGTTGCATCTTCAACCATACCAATTCTATAGCTTAAGTAAATTTGTACATCGTCTGCATACATATGGACCTTACAGTGCTTGAGTATTGAAGGAAGATCATTGTTAAAAAGCGTAAACAGCAGAGGACCTAGTATTGATCCTTGAGGTACACCACTTGAGGTAGGGAGAAAATCAGACAACATAGAATTTGCATAAACAGCCTGTGTTCGTTGGCTAAGATATTCTTTAATAAGAGAAAGGGCAGAGTTTTCAAAGAAGAAATGGTTTTTAAGTTTTTTTAGAAGAATCTCATGTGACACAGTGTCAAATGCTTTCGAGAAGTCCAAGAGGACTAAAGTAGTGACTAGATTATTGTCAATTTGATGTCGTATGTCGTCGGTAATTGTAAGAAGTGCTGTTGTGCAGCTGTGTTTTGATCGAAAACCAGATTGAAAGGGTGTAATTAAACGATATGTTTCCAGGTAACGTGTTATCTGTTTACTTACAATCTTTTCGAAAGCCTTTGAGATAAAAGGTAGGATGGAAATTGGTCGGTATTCTTGTTTTGGCGTGTTTGACTTCTTAAGAACCGGTATTACTTTTGAAGCTTTCCAAAGTTTCGGGAAGCTAGATTTTGTCACGATGGTATTGAAAATATGTGTCAGAAAAGGAGTTATAAAAGGGAGAATAATTTTTAAAATTATTATATTTAGGGTGCATATTGTCTAATCCAATAGCGTCCGATTTAATGTCTTTAATGGCCTGAAACACCTCAAATTCGTAAATTCTATCAAGACTGAAACTCGAAGGAAGCTAATTATTTGCGTCGTTATTTCGGTAAGTCACATCACTGATATTTACATTGGAAGCAGCACTAACAAACTGTTGGTTTAATTCATTTACGTCGCAGAATTCTACGTCACTCATTTTTTTCTTAGTAACACCAAGAGATTTTATATTTCTCCACAGTCTTTTGGACGAAACATTGTTGAATTTAGAAGCAAAAAACCTACGCTTAGAATTTCTTATTTCAACATTTACAGCATTTCTTAATGTTTTATACTCCTGAAACAGTTGTGGCAATTTGTATCTTTTCCAGCGTCCAAAAGCTTTGTTTCTTTTCAAGATAAGTTCGTCGATTTTGTTTGAGTACTATCCTAACTCGGAGTTCTTAACTCGAATATTTTTAATAGGAACAAATTCTTCAAAAAGGTCATTAATCGTACTTGTAAAGATTGTTACTTGGTCATTGACGTCAGGAAGTTGGTAGATATTTTCTAAGTTGGAGTTGAAGATATTGGTTACCAGCGACTGCATATTTATACCGTTAAAGTTTCTAAACGAGATGGTCTCCGTTTCTTGAGCTGGGTTGAGATTAATGCTGTAAAAGGTAGCTATAAGGTCATGTTTAGAAAAACCTGGAACATCGAGCTGCCCATAAAAATTTACAAGGTCAGGTTGGTTTACCAGGAACACGTCAATCAAGCTTGACCTAGAGGATGTAAAATGTGTGGGTTGGTCACTGTTTATAGGAGAAAGGTTAAGAGATAAGAGATTGTCGTTGAAGTGCTTAGTCCTACTGTTATGTTTGTCAAGAAGATCAATATTTAAGTCACCTGAGATAATAACATGCTTAAAGTTAGGTGTAACTTCCTCTAAGATATCCGTTATGATATTTGTGTCTCTTATGTTGGGTGGTTTATAAATTACACCAACCAGACATTTTTCGCTAGCACATGCAACTTCTATGAATAGATATTCCATACCATTATTGCTTGCAGTGCTCAAAACAATTCTACTTTTAAAATGTTTTTTAATAAAAATGGCCACACCTCCACCTCTGGAAAACATACGATCAGACCGAAAAACCCTATACGTACCGGTGCTTAGAATGCCGCTGTCTATTTCTTGGGTCAACCACGTTTCCGACACGCATATAATATCAATTATTGAATCAATAAAGATACTTTTGAACTCATCCAGATGCTTCAGCAAGCTCTGGGAATTTAAGTGACATATGTACAATCCGTCATATCTATTTCGAAAAACTTTCAACATTGTTTTCGTTTTGTTAAAATTGGCAAAACTGTTGGCCTGTGGAACCCCTATAGCGTTAGCTGGACTTATTATTAGTAAGTTTGAAACGCAACCTGAGGAAAACCGCACAGCCACAATGAAAGAGAAAGCTTATTGTTGTATGTATCGGGTGATTTTTTTGAGGTTAGGATTTTCATGCATTAGTATTTGACAGATCACGCGGGATTTCAGACATGGTGTCAAAGAGAAAGATGCTCAGTATGCTTTGACATGTCATCATGAATAGACTTACTAACGAGCAACGCTTGCAAATCATTGAATTTTATTACCAAAATCAGTGTTCGGTTCGAAATGTGTTTCGCGCTTTACGTCCGATTTATGGTCTACATAATCGACCAAGTGAGCAAACAATTAATGCGATTGTGACCAAGTTTCGCACTCAGTTTACTTTATTGGACATTAAACCAACCACACGAATGCGTACAGTGCGTACAGAAGAGAATATTGCGTCTGTTTCTGAGAGTGTTGCTGAAGACCGTGAAATGTCGATTCATCGCCGTTCGCAGCAATTGGGTTTGTGTTATTCGACCACATGGAAGATTTTACGCAAAGATCTTGGTGTAAAACCGTATAAAATACAG
The DNA here is from genome assembly GCA_920104205.1 of Eupeodes latifasciatus. Lineage (NCBI taxonomy): Eukaryota > Metazoa > Arthropoda > Insecta > Diptera > Syrphidae > Eupeodes > Eupeodes latifasciatus. Next base: position 78,810,255 of record OV049926.1, read on the forward strand.
CTCGTGCACGAACTGAAGCCGAACGATCTGCCACAACGTCGAATTTTCAGTGAATGGGCCCTAGAAAAGTTGACAGAAAATCCGCTTTTTTATCGACAAATTTTGTTCAGCGATGAGGCTTATTTCTGGTTGAATGGCTACGTAAATGAGCAAAATTGCCGCATTTGGAGTGAAGAGCAACCAGAAGCCGTTCAAGAACTGCCCATGCATCCCGAAAAATGCACTGTTTGGTGTGATTTGTACGCTGGTGGAATCATTGGACCGTATTTTTTCAAAGATGCTGTTGGACGCAACGTTACGGTGAATGGCGATCGCTATCGTTCAATGCTAACAAACTTTTTGTTGCCAAAAATGGAAGAACTGAACTTGGTTGACATGTGGTTTCAACAAGATGGCGCTACATGCCACACAGCTCGCGATTCTATGGCCATTTTGAGGGAAAACTTCGGAGAACAATTCATCTCAAGGAATGGACCGGTAAGTTGGCCACCAAGATCATGCGATTTGACGCCTTTAGACTATTTTTTGTGGGGCTACGTCAAGTCTAAAGTCTACACAAATAAGCCAGCAACTATTCCAGCTTTGGAAGACAACATTTCCGAAGAAATTCGGGCTATTCCGGCCGAAATGCTCGAAAAAGTTACCCAAAATTGGACTTTCCGAATGGACCACCTAAGACGCAGCCGCGGTCAACATTTAAATGAAATTATCTTCAAAAAGTAAATGTCATGGACCAATCTAACGTTTCAAATAAAGAATCGATGAGATTTTGCAAATTTTATGCGTTTTTTTTTTAAAAAAAGTTCTCAAGCTCTTAAAAAATCACCCGATATAAATGCTGACAATTTGCATAAGTTAGGGTAGGAATGTGTTGAAAAAGTTTCCGGAAATATAAATTCGTCATAAAAAAGTGAATAAAATGAAAAAATAAAATATTGAAAAATCATAAAGAAAAACAAAATAAATATTAAAATAGAAATTAGATAAAGGGAAATATTACTAAAAGTACTAGAGATGATCTGGAGACAGCACTGGTGCATGATCATTGTGTATTTGTAAGTCTTCATAGTCGGTGTTGTTGTTTTCCTCGCAATGATTTAAGATTGGTTCATTGTTGTTGTATTTCCTATGCTCTTCTTCGTTATTATTTATTTGCTTGCAGTTTGTGACAATTGAGTAAAGCATATCAATAGTGTTTACCGTTGTTGCATGGTCATTGCTATTTAATTTGATGTAAACAAGTCCATTTGATGTAAAAGCAGAGAATAATTGTTTTTTGCGCCTAAGTCGAATCGCTTGTCGTAGGATGGTTCGGTTGCTTTTTGTTAAGCTCTCGAGGAAGTAAATCGGCGTGTTCGAGTCTTCACCGAGATCCTTTAGACAAAGTTGTCGCAAATTTGTTTTTCGAAAATCAGCAAATGACTTGAGTGTTAAGTTTTTATCGTGTGCCGAGTAAAATTTAACAATCGTAGATATGATTAAAAATAATACCTAAATAATAAAAATAAGTAATGCGTAGGTACCTTCGTGGTCATTTACCAAAATTAAAATGTTTAAGTTTAGTTTTTTTAAGTTTCTTTAAGCTAAGTAATGGGTGATTTTTTTGAGGTTAGGATTTTCATGCATTAGTATTTGACAGATCACGCGGGATTTCAGACATGGTGTCAAAGAGAAAGATGCTCAGTATGCTTTGACATTTCATCATGAATAGACTTACTAACGAGCAACGCTTGCAAATCATTGAATTTTATTACCAAAATCAGTGTTCGGTTCGAAATGTGTTTCGCGCTTTACGTCCGATGAGCGATGAGGCTCATTTCTGGTTGAATGGCTACGTAAATAAGCAAAATTGCCGCATTTGGATTGAAGAGCAACCAGAAGCCGTTCAAGAACTGCCCATGCATCCCGAAAAATGCACTGCTTGGTGTGGTTTGTACGCTGGTGGAATCATTGGACCGTATTTTTCCAAAGATGCTGTTGGACGCAACGTTACGGTGAATGGCGATCGCTATCGTTCAATGCTAACAAACTTTTTGTTGCCAAAAATGGAAGAACTGAACTTCATTGACATGTGGTTTCAACAAGATGGCGCTACATGCCACACAGCTCGCGATTCTATGGCCATTTTGGGGGAAAACTTCGGAGAACAATTCATCTCAAGGAATGGACCGGTAAGTTGGCCACCAAGATCATGCGATTTGACGCCTTTAGACTATTTTTTGTGGGGCTACGTCAAGTCTAAAGTCTACACAAATAAGCCAGCAACTATTCCAGCTTTGGAAGACAACATTTCCGAAGAAATTCGGGCTATTCCGGCCGAAATGCTCGAAAAAGTTACCCAAAATTGGACTTACCGAATGGACCACCTAAGACGCAGCCGCGGTCAACATTTAAATGAAATTATCTTCAAAAAGTAAATGTCATGGACCAATCTAACGTTTAAAATAAAGAATCGATGAGATTTTGCAAATTCTATGCGTTTTTTTTTTTTAAAAAGTTCTCAAGCTCTTAAAAAATCACCCGATACCTAATTGTAATTGTTTTGAGTGGAAAAAAAAAAACAAATTAAAAAAAAAAAACCTTAAGATTCGCTTCCCTAATTTAAAAAGAAATGGTGCTATGATAATAAAAAACACAGGTACTGCCGGTCCTTAAAACAACTTGTGCCCATAGTCAGTATTGAAAATTATTAGTTATGCTTAAGTTAATACATGACAATGTGTTACTAGCAAATTTTCATAATTAAGTTGTCTTTTTTATTGAAAATGTCGCTTACGATAAAATGGAGGGAAGGGCTCGATATATCAACTCTGACGTTAGGTAGAAAGGTCTTAAGTTAAAAAATTGAATTTTAGGTTTTTGATTTAATGTGCTTTTTACTTGCGACATATATATATAAAATTTCAAACTCGAGATTTTAATCAAAACATAACACAACGATGGTAGAGAATTCGAAAAAAGTGTGTCCCCCGATTCCGTCCGTCTGTCTGTCTGTCCTCGTCTCTTCAGCATAAGCCATTTAGTCGATTGACTTAAAATTTGGAAATTAAGGTTTTTAGTCAATTCGATTTTTGGCTTTTTTTATTTTTTTTTTTGGACTAAGAGTAACAGTAGTCCCCATACAAATTTTTTGGTCAAATATCGAAAATTTAAATTTTCCAAACGAACCAAAAGATTTTCTTAAAATTTTCTCTAAATTTTTTTTTCTGAATTTGGTTTCTTTCAATAAAAAAATATTTTTGTATTGCTCCAGAAGGGTAGGTTCCCCTCATAGAACCGTTATTTTGTTTTTAATTTGTATGAAGAACTAAACAATCGATTCCTGTCTCAATAATATTTGATGGTTAAAAAAGTCATTGTTTTTATTTTAGATTTAAAAAAAGTATTAATCACTTTATCAATATCTCGAAAACGGATCGTAATTTTTTTACGAAATTGAAATGTAAGACTTATATTAAAAAGTTCTAAATAACTGCATACCTACTTTAACTATTTTAAACTCAAATAAAAAAGTGTATGTATACAAAATTAATTTTTAAACACAAATTTAAAAAAGTAAGGTTTTTTTTAGAAATCAAATGACATTTAAATTTTTGAAAGCAAAATTTATTTTCTGATTCTTTTTTAAATCTTAAAATACACTTAATATTTTTGAACAGAACCTTTGCTTACATGAGCGAGTTTGTGCTACCCAGTTGTGCATTTTATTTCGCTTGCTTAGATTCAGATTTAATTTATTGTAATCGGTCCGATTTATCGAATTAAAAATGTTGAAATTTCTCGACGTTTTAAGGTGCCTATTATCTAAATCAAAGGTTTTGTAGATAGATGACTGTGTGTACGTGCGCTCGTACGTTCGTGTTACCTTTTCCTGTCAACCATATCTAAAGACCCAGTGGAGATATTATAACCTTCTAATAAATTTTGTTTGACAGATAATAACATTAAGAGATAGGTACAATAAGGACTTTTGAAAAATTGTGGATGTTTTTTTTACTATAACAATTTAAAAAAAAGTGAAACATTTTGGTTGACATCTAACGGTTTTTAATAAATCAGAAAAAACAAAAAAAAATATTTGTCACCTCAATTATTTTGCTAATAAAAAATATATTTCCACCAAAACGTATGCATTAAGAAATAAAGTTTAAGACATCTGGTAAAATTCTTACGATCCAAGATACAGTTTTTTTTTTACAAAAACTAAAATACATGATATGGTTTATTTGTCTTCAAGTTGTGATTTATATTTACGAGAATAAACAAATAAAAAAAAGATATTGGCTTTAAATAAATCTTATATTATAGAAAAACATTGGACCAAATTCATAATTTATTAATAAGTTCTGATTTCGTCTTTGCTAAAGTAAACTCCAGTTTATGTTATTAATAGACAATTGAAACCTATTTTTAAAAGATAACCTTGAATCTAAGAATGAAAATGACATAACCTATGTTGAAAACGGATTTTAACTTATTGAGAAAATTAAATTGCGAAGCATTTGATGTCAAAAAGTAAAAACCTTGCCTTCGAACAAAAAAAATTTTATTTTAAACATTTGGTAAAAAAATATATAAAATTGTCAGTTTTTCTATAGAAAAAATAAGAACCTTAAAAAAAGTACTACGCGAAATTTGTAAAATATTTCGAAAGAAGATGAAACTTCAAAATTATTTAATTCTATGCAAAATTTTCTTATTAACTTAAGATAATGTTCTTAAAAAAATCCAATCTGTATTTGCTTTTATAAGAAATAAAAACTTTTTAAAAACGTTGATAAAATGTATTAAAATTATTTTTCAATTAAAAATTTGGGAATAAAAACAAATATTGAAATTAAATTTATTTTTTCACTAGCGGACCCGACAGACTTCGTCCTGTCATAAAGATTTGTAAAGTGGCAGTTATTGTTCCTACGTATTTTATACTCGTGGCTAAACATTCTCGTGAACAGAACCGTCACCCTGGTGATAGGGCGTTGTGAATACAAAATAATTAAATGAAACATATACATATAACGATTTAAAAGTAAGTAATCGCTTTATTGTTAATCATGTGAATCATAATTATTAACAGAAATTTTAGTGCTTTGTGATATACGATGTTTTTTGTTCCATTACTTGTAGCATAGGCAAACAAATCTGATGGTTTTCCAACACGGGAACAGGCAACATACAATTGGCCATGTGAGAAACATGGATTTTCTAGATTAATACCACAAACACTTAATGATTGTCCCTGGGACTTGTTTATGGTCATAGCAAAATCAAGCCGCACTGGAAACTGTAGTCGTTTAAACTCAAATGGCACATCAGTCGGAATCATTGGGATGCGCGGTATAAGAACATCTTCTCCTTTCCTTTGAGTAAAGTTGCTTCGCTATATCTTATCGCTAACCGTGTTCCGTTGCAAAGACGCGGTTGGTTGATATTTCGCAAATTGCAATACTATAACTATTGATCCAACTTTTAATTGAAGATTGTAAGGTGGCAATCCTGGCAAATCCAGCGAGTTTAAAAATTCCGGTGGATAATTGACTACATCATCTTGGTTAGTAGCCGAATCAACTGATTTACATATATATCCTCGATTCGCCTGTAATTTGTTCTTGAATTTTGAAATTCAATTCATTTACATTAATGTTTTTTGTAGCCAGTATAGCTCGTTCGCTCAACCAATCATGGTTTCTGTAATTTTGAGAAACATTTGGAAACACCTTCTAAATAAGTTTATCTTTTAATTGCTTTATACGTTGTAATTGATCATTTCGACGATGTAAAACAATTTTCTCCAACTACAACGATAGCAACTTCATCAATAGTTGGTACATTTTAACGTCTTGCATGTTGACCTGCAGGTGATTTGACGGCTATGATTACAATTTTCTGATTATCAGATGGCATCAGATCCAGTGCAGTTTTGAACAATATAATAAATTGATTGTGTTCATGAAATAAAGTTTGTAATTGTTCTACAATAGACCTCTTTACTAAATTGTTATTTGCACAACGCAGATCAATTTCTTGTGGTGAATTGCCCATATAAAATAAATTTGCAGGAATTTGCTGTCGCTATCTGACACTGCTAACAGTGAACCTGCTCTGTGATATATTTGCCCTTGTATCTGTTAATTAAAAAAAAAAATATTATTTTTGTACCAAACACTATAAAATAAAATAAATAAACAATGAAGTATAAATTTATGGATTGTCAGTGATCAAACTTAAATAATATTTGATCTTAAAAATTATATATTTAGTTGTAACTAATATCTACCTATCAATAAACATCTTAAATTAGGTGATATAAAATTTTGTTCGCTAAAATAATTATGAATAACTGCTATAATACATACCTTGAAAGTTGGCATGAAGTTTTCCCGAACTACATTTGTTGCCCCAAATGAAGTCATTTGAAAACAATTATTATAGTGTTGGATAAGTGTCAAAAAGTGTATGGAATCTGTTCCTATTCCTGAAACCAATGAGTACAATGGCTCTGGTGGTGGATCCAATGGTATCAATTTCACTTTACCATTTGTGCAACACAATCCATTAGCTTCGTTTTTGTATTTCAATGCCTTACAGTGTGAGCAAACCGAGTTCATAGAACCAATAACAACACATTGGTAGTTACTGTAGTCAATTGACACATCGTAACTGAAAGCAGCTCGATTCAAACATGAGCGATCATTAGTTGAATATAGCGCTCGCGCTTCACGTGTTTGTGATATCCGAATCCTTTCACGTTCAATTTGGTCTTCACGTTCTTGTGCAGTACGATTAGATCGGTAATTAGCTTGTTTTGTAGCAGTTCGGGTTCTTCTACCTAAATTGCTTCATCTTATAAATTATTTTGTCACTAAACACTTACTAAACAAACACTAACACTAACACTCTGCACAAAACACGATATACGGATTTGTTTCAGCCGTTTATCAGTTGACAAAAGCAAACTCAGTAGATAAGGTAACAGAAAATCCAAGAAAAACAACAGCAAATCGACATCTACACTTTTTTCTTTTTTTTTTCTTTTTTTTTTTAATTTGATATGACTTGAAGTCAAATTCTTTAAGCCGACTACGTTTTAGTTAGAAAACATTTGTATGGGAAAAAGAAAAGGGCTCTTTTTATGGTTTTTCGGGCAATTATTGGAATTTTTCTCGCCGTAAAAACCATCCTTGAACTTCAACAAACATTTTAAAAAAAGAATTGGCCAAATTGGTCCAGGCGTTGTTGAGTTATGCGCTTACCAACACATTTTGCGATTCATTTTTATATATAAGAAGATATGCAAACTTTTGTAAATATCTTAGAAAAATTTAATTACATAAATAAATTAAATTGGGTGGCGCAACAGTCCGTTGAGAACTAGGGCCTAGTGACGTACAACTCTCAACCATTCCTGTGTGCGAGTTGTCAGGGATGTAGAGGACCTACAGTTTTAAGCCGAATCCGAACGGCAAATTTGAGAAAGCACTTTTCATGACAAGAAATACTCTTGGAGAATTTGTCAATTCCTCGCAAGAGACAGTACCCGTGAAAAAAACTTTAGATGACATAGGCAGGGATCGAACCCAAGACCTCTCGCATGACAGTCCAACGCACTAACCATCATGCCACGGGTACTACAGAAAAATTTAATTAAAAACTTTTTTTCCAAAACACGAAAACCTACAAAAACATCAAAAATTGATAAGATATGGTTTTCGACTCAAGTATTATGATAACAAGGAAAGATAGTGACCTCAAATTTTGTATGTCACACAAAATATTGGTCTTAATATTTTGTTAAATTTTTAGAAAAATCTACAGACAGGCGGGTGGGAAGTCTTTTATTAAATTCTCAAATTGCTTTAGTGCCAGAATGTTCTATTCTTAAAGCCAAGAAGATTAATTATTTGTATAGAAGCTAGTTTTTGAACATGGAGAAAAAGTAACAGAATTGCAGCTAGACGAATATTTAAAATTTATTAAAGTTATTGCAGTTACCGAATTTCGAATTTTTTAGTACCTACCTGCTTTGTTGACTTATCACATTTAGTCTTAAATTGGAGAAAACTCCATTGTAGTATCCGCAAGAAACGTTTGTTGCAAGGTGGAAGCTCCATCCCTAAAAACATTACTCGCACACAGTAATGGTTGAGAGTTGCAAGTCACTAGGTCCTAGTTCTCAACGGACTGAAGCTTGGAAAACGTTTTCATTAAAAGTAAAAAATTTTCAAAACTTTTAATAGTGAATAGCAATATTAATGTGTCCTGAGGTGAATATGAAATAACCAAAGAAAATTTTCAATTTTCAACAAATTTAAATATTGTCAACTGAATAAAAAAATAGAGTCTTTGTTTATATTCTATAGATTTTTTATTGTTTCAAAATTCCACTGTACGAGATTCCGTGATGATGATGAGAAACAACAGGAACTGTAGCAGCAATTGGTGCACTGTATACTGGAGCAGAAACGATTGGAGCAGAGACGATTTGGGCAGAAGAATGCTGATGGTAAACTGGAGCTGAAGCAATTGTGTGGTGATGGTGATGATGTTGTTTGACAACTTGAACGGATTGATGAATCACTGGAGTTGATTGGTGAATAATTGGAGCAGCTTGGTGAATAATTGGAGCAGCTTGGTGAATAATTGGAGCAGCTTGGTGAATAACTGAAGATGTTTGGTGAATAACTGGAGATGTTTGGTGAACGTATGACACAGCAGGGCTAGAAATTATGCTGCTTCCACTGCTGTAGACAGCGGTGTTTCCAGGGAGCAGACCAGCATTTGCAACAGCCAAAACAGCAAACAAGTAGACGAAGAACTTAAATGATAAATTAACAAATAGTTAGTTATATTATTATAATTTTAATCCAAAGAAGAACTCACTTTCATGTTGATAGATTGTGTATGTTTCTCTTAGTTTGAACTAAACGAGTAGAATGATTACTTTTTGAAATCGCACATGATTTTATACAAAAATCAAAACCCAGAAAATAACTTATTCTGCAGTATACTGCGATGAACACCCTTCAAACGTTACCTTTTAACTTAAGGGACCTTGATACATATAAATGTTAAAAGTGAATTGTATAAATCATTTCAAAGGCAGTGACTAATAATTGATTTAAAATTGATACATTTATAACACAAGAAGTACCCCAATGATGAATACTTTATTATAAATTATATTAGTTAACATCTCATTATCTCATTTCTTAGGCCATCACCGTCCAATTATGCAGACATCGATAAACGTTATCAAGCAGCATTAGCAAACCAAAAGACCCTAAATGAGCTTCTTATGCATATCAGTTGATACATTTTTGTCTTAATAAATCTGTCTGTCTTTGATAGTAGGTAATAATGTTGCTGCAAGGTTTAACTTCCTCTTTCTCCAATAATTAAAATCATCACTTAATATAGAAAAAGACCTTTTTTTAGATTAAAAGAATAAAACAAAGTGGGTCGATGAATGCGTGTGTATTTGTTCTAAAAAAGAAATTATTTAAATATGTACGAGTACCTATATAATATATAAATATATTTATTTAAATAGCTTTTGAATTGATTAAAACTACAACAATACGTGTAAAACATTTAATTTACATACAAAGCCTCCTTAATTTATGCAAAATTAAACATTTTTGGTTTAAACTAAATATTTTGTTCCTACAACTTTGCTTTTTATGTTTCTTTAAAGCTTTTTTTTTTTTTTATAAAATTTTAAACAAACATTGAGGTATGGGCCACGGATCAACTTAAAAATTTACAAATATTTAATGAACTATATCACCAAGCTAATGAAGATTCGTATTACCTACATAAGAGATTTTAATGTCACTCAAACGATTTAGATTTTTCTAAGCGATAAGAAAGAAAATTTGAATAGGCCGTATTATAAATACCGGTCCCCTGGTTTTTAATACATTTTTCGCAGGTCCGACTTCAGAAATCGTAAAAATATGGAGGAGATGGGTTCTCTTCTTTTCATTGACAAACATTTTTTACTTGCGACCTATATAGGAACATTATGAAAAGTTTTGCATTCATACAAATTTCAAACTCGACATTACAATGGTAGAGAAGGGGAAAAAGTGGGTCCCTTGGAAATTAAGGTTTGAGCAGATTCGCGTTAGGTGTTTTCCATTTTTTTAAGACTAAAAATAACTATTATATAAAAATTTTGTTGGTCAAAAAACGAAAATTTGAATTTTCTCAAAAACGAAGCAAAAGATTTTTATTAAATTTTCTCTAAAATTTATTTTCTTAACTTTAGTTCTTTCAATAAAAAAAAAACATTTTTATATTGCTCCAGAAGTGTACCCCCATAGCACAGTTATTTTGTTTTTAAGTTTTTTCAAAAACTAATGACTCGATTTCAATATTTTTCTTCTGCACAACCTCTTACTCTATCTTATTTATATTTGTTGATCAAAAATGAGAAATTTTACTTTTTGGATTTTTAAAAAATATTAAATTTTTGCTTCAAAATTCGTTATCTCAAAAACGGGTCATCAGTATTTACAAAAATCAAATGTAAAACGTATATTAATATGCTTTAAATAACTGCATAATAAGAATATTTTTTAAACTAAAATTAAAACATTTTATATAAGAAAAATAATAAAATATAAAACGCTCTAACCATTTTCAAAATAAAAAATTGGCATTTTTGAAAACAAAATTATTTTATTAGTACATTTTTAAAAATTAAAATTCAAATACTATTTGTAAACAGAGCTTTTAGATACAATAGCAAGTTCGTGCGAAACAGTTGAGCACTTTATTTTAAAATATTAATAAAATAACTAGAAGTGAAAATAATTCAGTAAGAAACTGGTCACACAGACTCAATAAAATGAACACATTAATAACAAAACAATTATTAATTTTTCGGTCTTATGTATTGCCTAAAGACTGTATTAATACGGTATTTAGCAGTTGTTCCAAACTCAAGTTGTTAGAATTAAACGTAAGAGACAAAAAAGTCAATTGCACCAAATTAAAAACCTGGGATGCATTTTTAACTTCCCATAGGAAGTTATTGTAATGGGTCCGATTTGACAAATTGAAAATTTTGACATTTCTCGACGTTTCAAGGTCCCTAGAGTCGAAATAAAAGATTTTTAGAAAGATGTCTGTGCGTGCGTGTGTACGTACGTCCGTACTTTCGTACGTCCGTACGTTCGCGACGTTTTTTTCGTCGTCCATAGCTCAAGAGCCAGAAGAGATATCGACTTCATATAAATTTTGTTATACAGATAATAAGGCAGAAAGATGCAGAAAGGGCTCTCAAGAAAATTGCGTGGGTGGTTTTTTTACCATAGCAGTTTAAAAAAAAGGTGAAAATTTTGGTTAACCCTAAATATCTCATGAACCAATGACGCTAGAGACTTGAATTAAATTTTATATTATATATTGTAACGTGATACAAAACAATTATATTTTTGGAAACAAATTCAATTAACGGTTTTTTTATAAATCAAAAAAACTGAAAAAAAAATTGTCACTTCGAAAATTTTACGACTAAAATATGATTTCATTTCCAAAACAATTTTGTGCAATGAAGAATAATGTTTTTTGACATCTGATAAAATTTTGAGAAAAATCGAATTGACAGTTTTCTTACAAAAAATAATAACCTAAAAAAAAATAAAAAAAAAGTTGGTAAAAATTGAGTTTTGACTCAAATATCTTTTCAAGACTTTGAGATATTGGCTTTAAACTACTTTTATCTTTCAACAAATGTTGTTTTCAACATTCAGTAAAATTTTGAAAAAAATAGAATTGACAGTTTTTTTACAAAAAATTAAAAACCGAAAAAAAAAATTTAACAAAAGTTGGTAAAAATTGATTTTCGACTTAAATATCTTTTCAAAAATTTGAGATTATGGCTTCTAACTAATTTTAACTTATAAGAAATATTGTTTTCAACATTAGGAAAAATTTTGAGAAAAATCGAACTGACAGTTTTTTTACAAAAAAATAAAAATCGATAGACGGGATGGGAAGTTATCAGTGTGGGTCGCATCCCAGCCTCTTTTTTTTTGGTTTTGACTTTAGACATTTTTACATCAAGCCAAAGATTGATCCCAAGTATATAAGAGGTGGTCCCAAGCACAATGTTGACTGGAAATAAAATTAAATAGTAACTTTATTTTAAGATTGAAAAATATAAAAGCAAAAAAGTTTATCTTTAAGAATTGAAATGCCATTTAACTTCTCTTTAACTCACTTTAAATCTTTAATTCGAAAATATTTTTTTTTTAAATTAATTTTTCATACATTTTTCAACTTCTTAACTTCCCATAGGAACTTATTGTAATTGGTCACATTTGTCGAATTGAAAATTTTGATATTTCTCGACGTTTCAAAGTTCCTAGAGTCTAAATAATAATGGGTGATTTTTTAAGAGCTTGAGCTTTTTTAAAAAAAAAAACGCATAAAATTTGCAAAATCTCATCGATTCTTTATTGGAAACGTTAGATTGGTCCATGACATTTACTTTTTGAAGATAATTTCATTTAAATGTTGACCGCGGCTGCGTCTTAGGTGGTCCATTCGGAAAGTCCAATTTTCAAATCGCATGATCTTGGTGGCCAACTTACCGGTCCATTCCTTGAGATGAATTGTTCTCCGAAGTTTTCCCTCAAAATGGCCATAGAATCGCGAGCTGTGTGGCATGTAGCGCCATCTTGTTGAAACCACATGTCAACCAAGTTCAGTTCTTCCATTTTTGGCAACAAAAAGTTTGTTAGCATTGAACGATAGCGATCGCCATTCACCGTAACGTTGCGTCCAACAGCATCTTTGAAAAAATACGGTCCAATGATTCCACCAGCGTACAAACCACACCAAACAGTGCATTTTTCGGGATGCATGGGCAGTTCTTGAACGGCTTCTGGTTGCTCTTCACTCCAACGTAGCCATTCAACCAGAAATGAACCTCATCGCTGAACAAAATTAAATCGGACGTAAAGCGCGAAACACATTTCGAACCGAACACTGATTTTGGTAATAAAATTCAATGATTTGCAAGCGTTGCTCGTTAGTAAGTCTATTCATGATGAAATGTCAAAGCATACTGAGCATCTTTCTCTTTGACACCATGTCTGAAATCCCGCGTGATCTGTCAAATACTAATGCATGAAAATCCTAACCTCAAAAAAATCACCCATTAGATTTTTAAAGAGATGTCTGTGGGTGCGTTTGTAAGTACGTTCTTACGTCTGTACGTTCGGTAAGTTTTTTCGTCGTCCATACCTCAAGAACCAGTAGAGATATCGACTTTTTATACAGATAATAATGCAGAAAGATACCAAAGCTATTTAAAAAAAAAAGTAAAAATTTTGATTAACCCAAAATATCTCACGAAACAATAACGCTTACGCTACTGACTTAAATTAAATTTTATATTATATAAAAAAATCGAATAGAGATAGTTTTTTTCACAAAAAATAAAAACATAAAAAAAACATTAGGTACTAAAAGTTGGTAAAAATTGATTTTCAACTCAAATATCTTTTGAAAAATTAGAGTTATTGGCTTAAAACTAGTTTTATCTCACAGAAAATATTCAACATTCAGTAATTTTTTTATGAAAAAAATAAAATCTACACAAAATTGTACTCAAAATTGGTAAACTTTCATGTTCGGTTCTCAATATCTCGTGAATAATTATAGAAGATATTAAATTTAAATAAATTCTGTTATCCAATATGTGTTTGTCAATTTGTAAAAATTGGTTCTCGACTAAAAATATCGTTAACAAAAATAGATTTTGAAATCAAACTATTTCATCATATGCAAAATGTAGTTGGTATTTTTTAAAGTTTTAGAATAATTCAACAGACAACTTTTTAAAAAAACACGAAAACCTACAAACCTTTTAAGCAAGACAAATTGACAGACGGGGTGAGAAGTTATCAGAGTGGGTCCCATCAAAGCCTCTTTTTAGAAATATATTTGGTACGCAGTTATTTAGTAGTTATTTGGTTAAGTAAATAAATGCACATACATTTAAAAAAAAATCGATATTTCGATTTTTTACCACCAACATTTATATAAAGTATACTGTTAATTTTATTCTCGAATATGCTTAAAATCCTTTCCAAGTTTAACCCAATGGCTGTAGAAAAGAGGACAGGCAAACCAAAAGAGCTAACCGCCACACCCACTTTGTTCGACTTCTCTATCATCGTAATGTCACGTTTGGTTAAAATTTCGTATTTAAAATTGTTTACAAATGCAATACTTGTCGCAAGTAAAAGCCACCTATTTTTAGGCATAAATTTGTATTTTTGTTCGTCTTTTATGAGTCAAAAATTAACTTAAGAACGGTTCGTGCTAACATATGTCTCTTTTGTTCTGAGATTACACGAAAAACAATATGGGAATCAGGGGTGGAATCGGCTAAGGTGATTGTTGGTTGTTGACAGTCAAAATAATCGAATTTGATCTTTGTAAGGTGATAGTCAAATTGATACCTAAAAAGCTGTCGCTAGAAAAATTTGATAGTCGTTTTCCTACAAACATGTCGTTTCTGAGTAGAGCTACCAGACGCTTACAAAAAACGAATGGAAATTTTTTTCAGTTACCTTTTTTAGGTACAAAAACACATTCTTGTGACGGACAAAGCTTACGACATTCGAAAAAGCATAAGAAAAGTAAGAATGTTATTAAAACACAGACAATTTAATACTTTTATTTAGATATTTTATAGAAATCATTTTAAAATTTCACCATAGCAACAATGAATTGTGACAATTATATACAGAAATTGTTCAATCGAATTGAATTGAATTGAATCAGCTTACACAGACGGGAAACTCGGTGGTAGTCGATTTGACTATCAAAAATTTGATAGTCAATTATCACCTTAGCCGATTCCACCCCAGGGGTGAAATCGTCTAAGGCAGTTGACTATCATTTTTTTGATAGTCAAATTGACTATCATTTTCATTCCGTCTGTGTAAGATGATTCAATTCAATTCGATTGAACAATTTCAGATTCAAATTGTAAAAATTCGTTGTTGCCTTGATGAAATTTTAAATTGATTTTCATAAATAAAAGTATCAAATTTGCTGTGTTTGAATAGAATTCTTACTTTTCTTGCTTTTTTCGAATATCTTAAGCTTTGTCGGTCACAGAAATGTGTTTTTTAACGAAACAAAGCGAACTAAGAACATTTTCTAGTCCTTTGTGCAAGCGTCTGGTAGTTCTATTCGGAATAAACATATTTGTTTGAAAATGACTATCACATTTTTGTTGTGACAGCTTTTTAGGTATCAATTTGACTATCACCTTACGTAGATCAAATTTTATCATTTTTATTGTCATTTATCAACAATCACCTTAGCCGATTCCACTCCAGGGCATTCTAAGAAATAAAAAGAAAAATGAAGTTTATCCAAAGCCCCAGCCAAACATATAAACATGAATTTTTGAATTTCATTCGAGCACAATCGATGTAAAGAAATATAAGTTCAAAAACTTATTCCAACTAGGACTTGGAAACTTAAAAAAAACGGCAAACGTTTCAGATATTTAAAAAACTTTAGTATTGCTTTGAATTACCAACGCGGGCACGTTTGCAGTGGTCAATTCGTTGAAAAAGATATGAGCACACATATTTCGTGTGGGTTCTGAGCTCTTCCAACTTATCGTCTGCTTGTTGGCATTAACGTACCTCAAAAGAAAATAGTCTAGTCAGTGCTGTATGGCTAATGTCAACGTCCTGTTGAAGCCTTATTAGTCCATATACTGAAATTCGGGACCAAACTAATTGGTTATCATCGCGTGATAACTCTGGTCATTCACAGTAACGAAACGATCGTTATCATCGATACAAAAAAAATGTTCCCAATAACGCAGCGGCACGCAAACCGTACGAAACAGTTATTTTTTTGTAAATGAAGTAAATGAATATGCCTCCAATAACACATATTTTGCTTATTGACGAACTCATTCAGCCAAAAATTAGCTTAGTCACTGAAAATAATTCTACGATGAAATCCATCATCTTGGCTCATCTGGACAAGATGATGGAGAACGTACGTTCGCTTCAAACAATCCATCGGCTTCAATTCTTAAATCAGCTTTATCTTTTATGGGTTTAAAAGGTTGGAAAATATCTCCCTTCCGCCTTTTTGTCTTTTGAATTTCGCGGCTATGTACAAAATGCTACAGAGCTCGTTTCCTGCAAAAATATACATCATTGGAAAAGTCTTGATATAACCTAAAAAACGACGCTATACATGATTAGTTTGGATGTTGCGTTCAACAGTTATAGACGTGTAAACATGGAGTTTACTTACGCCGAAATTCGCGCTATTTTAAAATGTTCCTTTGTTAAAGGCAAATCCGCTAGAGAAACATTCCGTGAGATTAATTGTGTTTTGGGGGATGATAATCTATCACTTCGAACCACGGAGGAATTGGTTTTGGAGAGCCGGTGAAAACGATACCATGGATAAGACAGCCGGCGGCGGCGGAAGATTGGTGACGACGAATACCGATCAAAACAAGGAAAACATCGAGTTAGACATCTCGTGACATCAATCAGGAGATGGGAATCAGTCACCAAACCATTTCAAACTATCTGCAGAAGGCTGGATACAAAAAAAAGTTTGATGTTTGGGTGCCGCATGATTTGACGCAAAAAACCTTCTGGACCGAATCAACTTCTGCGATATGCTGCTGAAACGGAACGAACTCGACCCATTTTTGAAGCGGATGGTGACTGGCGACGAAAAATGGATCACATACGATAATATCAAGCGAAAACGGTCGTCGGCGTATTTGGACTTACTGCAACACAACAATATTCGTTGGTTAAATAAAGCTCATGTTATTGAACATTTCTGGATGATTAAAGAGCAAGTTATCTCCTTCTTGCAAACCTTGGATACGACGGAAGCACTTGGAGTTCATAATAAAGGGTGTCCCAAAATTAACGCAAGATTTGAATTTGCCGCCATTTGTGCAGTGAAGTGTTGGCAACCCTGAAAAAAAGCAATTTGCAGCTAACAGTATAGGGTTATTAAAAATGGAGCGTTACACGAGAGAACAACGTGTCTTCATTATTAAAGAGAGTTCGTTGAATGGATTATTGAACATCAACAAATGGACCCTAATTTTTCGAGCAAAATCATCCTAAGCGATGAAGCACATTTTCATCTTGATGGCTTTGTCAATCGCCACAATAGCCGCATTTGGGGTTCGGAGAACCCACATGTGATTGTCGAAAAACAAATGCATCCACAACGCGTGACTGTATGGTGTGGATTTTGGGCTGGAGGCATAATTGGGCCATATTTTTTTGAAAATGATGCTGGTCAAGCAGTGACTGTTACTGGTGCTCGATATCGCGACATGATTACACAGTTCTTTCTGCCAAAATTAGATGATATTGATGTGTCCAATATGTTGTTTCAACAAGACGGTGCCACATGTCATACAGCCCGTGAAACAATTCAATTACTGCATGAGACATTTCCAGGTCGTGTACTCTCTCGTTTCGGTGATCAAAATTGGCCTCCTAGATCGTGTGATTTAACACCATTAGACTTCTTTTTATGGGGTTATTTGAAATCACAAGTCTATGTCAACAAGCACACAACCACCCGTGCATTAAAGGAGGAGATTCAACGCTGCATCAACGAAATTCAGCCACATTTATGCAGAATGGTCATGGAAAATTTCAACAAAAGAGTGCGCATGTGCATGCAAAGCCGTGGAGGCCATTTGTCCGATGTGTTATTCCATACATAACCCTATCCTATGTACTTTACGAATCAATAAAAATATAACTATCAAAAGACTAAAAACGGCGTTTTCTATTTAATTCAAATCTTGCGTTAATTTTGGGACACCCTTTAGAAGAGTGCAATTGTACTACCTTTGGCTTTTCTAAAAGATGTTCTGAAATATTTAAATGAGTTACAAGGAAATGGGAAATTATTATGCGACTTAATACAAAGCTTTTCGTCGTAAGCTGGATGTTTTCGAAAAAGAATTCATTCATTTTCCAACAATTCTTGAATATAAAAATAAGAACTCTGAAGAAGAAGACATTGCAGTGCTTTCAAACTTTCTGCGAAGTTATTCGATCTTTCAAAAGCTTCATTACAATTGGAATTAATTGACCTTCAAGAAGATATTTCCCTGCAAATATTTAAAACTGCATCCACTGAAGAATTTTGGGGTAAGCATGTTCCAGAAAAATATCAAAATTGCAAAAAACTAGCTATCAACTTGGCTACTAAGTTTGGCTCGACATATGTATATGTATGTATATGCGAATCGTCTTTCTCAAAAATGAATTTTTTGAAGAACAAATATCGTTCGAGATTATCAGACTCCCACCTTGATGATACTCTTCGCATTTGCTGCTACTCACCTGAATCAAACTATAAAAAAGTGGCTCAAGACCATCGTTGTAATTTTTTTAATATTACAGTTACTTAAATGAAGCAAAATAAAAACTTCAAAACTTTTTTATTTTTTTTTTATGGACCCCGATTAAAATGTTTTCAACCGTATCTGGACCCCACTTCAAACTACTTGCCGACCCCTGTCATATATGATATAAAGCTTGGAATACTTTTTTGTATGAGTCCTTTAAATTTCTGGTTGATAAAACATTAACAATTGAGAATTTAGAAGCTAACAAAAGATCTCGTCCTTGAAACTTCAAATCATTAAATGCCAGACATTTTGAGAGCTTATAGAGCCAACATCTTGTTCGTTGTTCGTGCAAAAATTTAAGTCTCTACATACTCATTATGTGATGTTGCCATGTCAAAGAGACAAGGGGTAATCGAAAATATCACTGCCGATCAAGCGATGAAACGATGGAAATCAGTCAATTTCACGGCGGCCGTTTCAAACGTTTTTAAAAACGAAAAATTATAAAAAAAATCGATATCGAACGAAAGCTCCGTAATTAGATCTCACAATAAGACTGACAACCGATTCGACTGCAGAGAGAATTTTACTTACAAAAAAAGCGATTGTTTACATTTTGTATGTCAATTTAATTTATTTGTCTGTGAATACCTGCTTAGCCGCCAAATTAAAATTGCGTAAAGGAGTTGCAAACGCACTTGCTTGTGTGTTAGAGAAGCATTTTTTTAATTTTGTTTAAATTTACATAAGTACATATGTTATTAAGTTAAATCGGTAGTATGGCTAAGTTTGACCTTTCGTGGTTCCGCGGTCCGCAGTCTGACCTTTCGCGGTCCGGAAACGGACCGCGTTCCGCCTGTTGCTGACCGCTGATATATGATATCTAAGTGCCTAATTTTCGGATCAATTTCTTGACTTGGTTCGGTCAGAATTCTTTTAGACAATTGCAATGACATCACGAATAAAAAAATCAGAAATACTTTGCACAATAAAAATGTTGCCTTTTCTGTTTGAAGAAATTTCAAACATCTTGATCTTGATCTTAATTACATACTCGTACCTTCTAAATGTTTGTTTTTAGTAGTGTTAAAAGTAAAATACTTTGAAAAATGTGTGCCATTTCTATCAAAAACCTTATAAATTGCGAAGACATTTCCAATACTTGGTTAAAAAATATATTTTTTTGGAACCAAATCTTACGTTATTTTAAAGGATTTCCACAAAAATCTAGCTTGAAATTCTCTTAAGTCTGATGTTACAGTGTGTTACATAAGAGCGTGGTCACCGTTACACGTAGATAAAAAAAAATCAGAGAGTCCTGTTTCTTTTTCTATAACATAGAGGGCACCTCAGTCCTTCATGCTTTTTGTAAAAAGTTAGCTGTCTGTCAAATTTAGTCTTCAATTGAGTGGTTTTTCGAAATGAGTGCTGTTTACGCCTCTCGCTTTGAGGCAATTTTTCTATGTTTGCATGAAAAAGGACCCAAATTAACGCAAACTGCCGCTGCGAAATATATGGGAAATTCGAAGCAGTTCGTTAGCAAGTGGATAAATCGTTATAAAAAGGTCGGTAACGTTGATGATTTTCCTGATCGCGGAAGTGCAAGCAAAGTCCCAAAAAAAGATTCTTGCATTGTTCTCGAAAGATCCAACTTTGACTTTACGTGAAGCTGCTGTGAAATTGAAAGCAAAAGGTTTTGATATATCTTACGGAACGATTCGCAGGCACTTGCTTGCCAATAAACTACAATATCGAAGTACTTTGGAAAAACCAATGTTGAGTGCAAAACACGTTGAAAAACGAGTGGAACGGGCGAAGGAAAACTTGGACCGCGATTGGAGAAACGTAATTTTTGCTGATGAATCCTCCTTCTGGGCATTTCCGAGCATCAAACACGCCTTTACAACCTTTCAGGACAAATTCGGAATATTTGGAGGTCTTTTCCGGTAGAATATGCAGAAAAACTAGTGGAAAGTATGCCCCGACGCGGACGGTGCTAGGCCATAATTGACAATGCAGGAGATTGGACTTGCTACTGAGGTATTTGCATTGAGTATTGACGACCAAATTATCAATAAATTTGCGAATTTTCGAAAAATCAATTGTTGTTATTATTTAACAGTGACCACACTCTTATGTAACAGACTGTAGATTAAGAAAAAATGTATTCTTATATTCCGATATTTCCGAAACCCCTCTTTTCGAGTCTTGAAAGCAAATTGTCATACCCAGTGTTACGTAAAAGACTCATAAATCATTGTAGACTTACATTTCAATTGATTGATAGGAAATTACAAGATCTATAAACAATCTTTATTATTTTCAAAACAAACTTTCAAAACGCTATCTTAAAATATATTGACAAATTTATTTTAGTTCAAACTCTTAACCTACTTTCATTTAAAACGGTTTCTATAAAAAAGTATACAAACGTACAAAAATAAACGTATAACAAACAAACCTATATCATGCACCATATAATTTTGAATGTTCATATTCCTATGGATAGCCTTTCAAAAAAAGTGAAACGAAATATATTTAATTTTTTGTCGTAACACAATAAAAAGCCCATCACTCACTTGTCACTTGTTTCGTGACCCTCTCATTTTGACATGCACCTGTGACCCCGGTCACGAAAGCGCATAATTTATCAATTAAAAGCCAAAACTGTCACACTAACCAACCATCAAATATCTCATAACGAAGCAGAAAATTTACGGCAATCACCTAAACATAGGTCGTCTATAAACTGACCATCGCACAGTAACAGCGACCACAGCAACAGTCCATAAAAAGTCTATAGTTTGATGTCTAAAGAATCGAGAACAGCGACAAAACCGAAGAAGAAGTCCACAAAAAAGTATCTTTTCCGCTCATTACTCTTCATTTGGCTCAAAAGGCACTCCACTAGAACTAATTGCCACTTTGTATGGCCCATGATGGACGAACCATTGTTTTTATAAGGTATGAGGAAAGACCCGTAAGAAGAAAACCAACAACAACAACAACAACAAAAAGTGGAAGAAGTGTCGCAAGACACCGTCACATGGTTTCCCAATTCCGAACACCATACCAATGTCCAGTTCCAGTAGTTCGTTCGGTATCAGTTACAAAAGATCTAGCGATCGCCCCAATAGATGGAGCTACATTACATGTGATGCCACCACGACCACGACCGACCACATCACCATCGCGATCGTCAGCTTCGAACCACCGACCGCACACGATATAGATGGGACACCAGTTCCGTTCGAATGCAAATAGCTTTTGCTTTTGAGCTTGATGGAGGCACTGAGCGTGATGGAACTAACGTCCATATAACGTATTCTGGTGCAATCGTTTTCGTTTGTGATGCGGCGGCGGTGGTGGTATGGTGGCTCAATCGAGCACTAGCTGCCGCTCTCTCTATTACTGTGCTTGTGCTGGTTTAATGGTGAAACTTGGACACACGTCCACTTCGGCGCAGCGCAGCGCAGCGTCGCCTCGCGTCGTCGTCCTCTAAAGAGATTCGGTCAAATAACTCATGTCGAGCGTGGCTTTTGTATGGGGACGACCAAGACTAACACAATGGGGACTTAGACGCTCCAATGTGGATGCGCGCGAGTAACCCAGACAATGCCGCCACCGCGCGCCACCGTTCACTGTCTTGTCTTGTCTTTAGCGAAGAAGACGCAGTCTCGCTTTCTTGGCTTGCTTGACAAAGTGGAAAATCCGAAATAGAAATTTGGGACACATACACGCAGATTTTATGTTCGGTTGTGGTGAGTAGATGGTGACCATAAAGCTATTACTTCTCGAATAAAAGACTCAGGTACAGTACTACTTTTTAGTCCCTGCGCCTCACTGGAGATGATGAGATGCAGCAGCAATATATAGCGGTGTGTCAGTGGTGATGGTTTGACGGTAATTCATGTGCCAGATTGTTTGTACGTTTACACGAAGTTTCCAACAATTGCACTCAGGTGATTGTTGATTTTTAATTGAAATGCTAATGAAGCCATCCAACCACGACACTGTGTCACACTTCGACTTCAGCAGATGCGATGCGCAGCGATTGAGAAAGAATATTTTATGAGCGCGCAATACAATTGTTTTTGCGCTAAGCGAAAAAGTTATAGGATTTCTCAACATTTCTCTTCAGTTCTTTAGATAAAGACTCTTTAAAATGCTGAGATATTTGAAGAATCAAATCAAAGGCGATATAAAGATTTTTCTTGGACATTAATTAAAGAAGAGCATTCAAAATGAAAAATATTGTTGTTTCGTTTTCGTCGCTGATGCATCAACTTTTCTTACCGTTATTTTGAGACATAGCCCATCAGTACCCTTGAACCCAACAACAGAGATTTGTTCCTTAGCCGTACTCCGCGAATGTGAAATTCCTGATCACTCTTTTTCAAGACATAAATCCACAATGTACTAATTTTTCAACTCTATTTGAATAAAGGTAAAAAGTCGATTATGTACTGTCAAGGGAAAATACCATTCGGCTCCCCATAGAGGTAGTAAAGTTGCTTGAAACCGCGGATGAAAAATGATAAATTCAATAATTTTCGAGAAATAAGTTAGTTAATTTCGGTCCAAGATAGGACATAAACTCTAAATGGTTTTTTTGTTGCTATCCGATGGAGATCTTCAAAAGAAACTCGGTAAGAATTGGTACCGAGTAGTGTGGGACTCTTCTCACACTAAAATCACCCGTTAATCAGGAACCATCAATGAAATATCGACAAATAGAGCTAGATATTACCTCTTGGACAGTTCAATTCAAGTAGTATTTTACGGGTTTAAATCTGATATCCACAAAATAAACTTTGGTGTGCCCCAGGGCTCCGTTTTGTCTCCGACACTCTTTCTTATTTTTACAAAAAATGATCTTTTGTCTAAAACTTCTAACCCAATAAATTGCTTCGCTGATGACAGTACTCTCAGATTTTCATATTCGTTTTTAGATTCTTATCTATGTTTGGACTTGGATGGCAGCGTATGATAAGCTCATCAAATTCTGATCTTGGCAGCATTGCTTAATGGGGAATAACAAAACGTGTAGAATTTAATGCTTCGAAAACTCAATGCTGTCTGCTGTCACAAAAGCGTAACCCTACCCTAATGCTACTATCCATGGGTGGTACTTGCGTTGAGGAGACTGAACAACTTTCAGTTATAGGTATGTGCATCACATGTAAAGTCACTAAAATCGCTGCTAAGTGTTTAGGTTTTCTCCGCCTATCGAGAAGTTTTGTTTACCCCTTCTGATATAATTTATAAAGCCTATATTTTGTCCAAAACTTGAGAACAACTCCCATATCTGGGCAGATGCTCCAATAACCCATTTGAGTCTCTTGGACAGAATTCAAAGGGAGCTTTTAAAATGATAGGTGACAGTTGTATAACTGAAACTTTTGTATTTCTTGAGCACCGTCACAAGGTTTCTTGTCTATCATTATCTTATCGCTATTTTCACAAACAATGCTCTTGTGAAATAGCCAAATGCATTACTCCCCTCAAACAATTCAACCGTAATATCCGCACTTCTAGGAATGCCCATCAGTTTACGTTCTCTGAAGTACAGGGCCTTGGTTCTTCTTATTTTCCACTTCGGATTTCATTGCGTGATACAGCGTGTTCGGTGTTTTTTAACAAGTTCTGTAACCATTTCAATTTGAAGCTGGCTGTTTCTTATATACCAAAGGGTATATATTACTCCACGAAGGACTTTGCTTTGGAATTTTTCGATGGATTCAGCATTTTTTTTTGGAGAACCATGGCTAGATGATGTATATACCCAAACGGGTTTCATTACTTGCTTAAGTAACATTAGTTCGTTCTGGATAGATAGGGCAGAATTCTCTTCTAAATATTAATCAGTACATTCTTCTATACTTCAAGTTTAGCTCTTCTCTTTCCTTTTTGATGTCGTCTTTCCACTTAAGTCTGGCACCCAGTCATTCAAAATTATTTGGCAGTATTGCGGTAATGTACTTCTGTACTGTTTAATTGGAACATTACCTATATTTGTTGTTTCTAAAATTTATATGCATCGATTTTGTTCTATTTAGTTTGATACGCCATTTTTCACTTACTTCATCGGCAATAATATTGCAATATCATCGGTATAGTGGACATTATAGCATTGATATCCACTAGAAAACCCCTTGCATATAAAAGATACAAGGTTGGCCCTTGTAGACCACCTTCCGGTTCCCCAGCTTCTTTATTCTTTAGATTCGAGTAACTTTGGTCGTACCGTAATCTAAAGGGTTGGTCCTTAGCATATGATTTCAGTTTTTCAGAATTATACTAAAGTCCCAAGTGCCAGTAGCGTTTAAGAATAAAGCCGATCATGCTTGTGTTTCTTCAACTTCCGTAATTCGATTTACTTGGTCTATCTTGGAAATTTTATTTCTATATCCAAACGAATGTTTCCAAACCAGTCTTCTTTCTTCAATTAATCAATTCAATAGCAGTTCTTAGAAAACTTTTGTCATGATCCATATAAGCGATATTGGTCTGTATGGTGTTACTTATGTTGGTGGCTTACCTCGTTTAGCTATAAAAATGAGTTTTGCAATTTCGCAATGATGTGGTACATAACTTTGTTTAAGACTTGCCGTTAACATAAACTGCAGTTTTCTTGAAGGCTTTTAAGGGCATTTCTTTCAAAACCTGATCAGTGATGATAAAATCATATTCTGATGATTTTTTTATTACATCTTCTATCTTCTATATATATAAAACTGAAATCAAGCAAAAGAGGAAATCTTTATTACGGTTTGGCTTCAAAACTTCTTATCCAATTGTCATACAATTTTTTTTAAATGAAAGAGGATATCACGGAGTAGGTCTTAGACATAAAAAAAGTCCGATAATGTTAGTCAATAATTTGTTATCTATACATATACAATCCAAACATCACTGACTCACTGATCTCACGTTTCGATGGGAAATATAAATACCAAGTGCAATTTCTGTCGTGCCATCAAATAGCCTAAAGAACCACCAGGTCTCTGCTGTTCAGGAGGAAAAGTTTTTTTTGGCAGAAATTGCTGATTCACCGGAACCATTAAAGTCTTTTGAATCATTCTCATCGAGATTCTAAACATTTTCTTGATATGATTCGTCTTTACAATTCCGCTTTCAAAATGACGTCATTCGGTGCCAATGAAATCAGACATGGAGATTGTATGCCTACATTTAAAGTTCAGGGTCAAGTCTATCATTTAGCTGGATCTCTTTTACCAAAAAACCCTGACGAACCGAAATTTTAGCAAATATATTTCATGGGTGATTCGGTGAGCGAAGTAAAACGGCGAATGTCGATAGCCCCAAATACTTACAGAGCATTAATATACGGCTTGCAATATTTGTTACATTGTCACAATCCCTACGTGCGCAGCTTCAAGAGTGCTTTTGAAGCAATGCCATCAAATATAGAAAATTTTCAAGTCATTAACAGAGCTGACCGTGCGCCACAGACAGAACACATGGGTCGTTATAATGCACCTCAAGTTGATGATGTAGCCGTATTAATTGTTGGACAAGAATTGAGCCGTTTATTTTGAAAGTGGCATAAGTCACTTTTTTTTAAGTCGAGATATTTAAGATATTTGTTATACCGTTAATTACCAATACTTCTCTCGAAGAAATCTCAATAGTTCTCAACTTATTGAGTGCAAATTTTTTAAAAATAAAAAGATACCGTTCAATTGTATTTAGTGTTGCCATTAACTCGATTTTTTTTTGAAAAAGTGACTTATGCCACTTTCAAAATAAACGGCTCAATTTACAAAAAGGGTTATCGTTTTGTTAGCACGAGATAACACACTAAAACGTGTAAGTGAAATACACCGGTCTTACAATACACTGCAGTACCCTTTGATATTTAGTCATGGTGAAGACGGTTATTCAATTAACGTACTACAAGTTCATCCAGTAACAAGAGTTCGTTTTCGTTGCGGGAAATTATTCAGTCAAGTCAATATATCTAAATATATAAAACTGATCAAGAAAAAGAGGAAATCTTTGTTACGGTTTGGCTTCAAAACTTATTATCCAATTGTTTTAATTAAGTTAGTTAATAATTAATTAGGATTTGGGTAAGTTGTTAATTTTTTCTTATTTGTTTTTTTTTTTAGGCAGTTAGTTTTTTGTGTTAGTTGTTAATTTTGAAAGATTTGTTTTTTAATTGGTCACATTATGCCCAAGAAAAGGAAATCAAGCCTTGGCTATAAAGCTGTCACTGTTTTACCCACGGACAATTTTATGTTGCTTGCTCCAGTGTCAGCTCGGCAAAAAATCTATATGTGTATGCGCCTCACCAAAGAACAAAAAATATTGCTTACAAAGAAGTATTACAACCCTAATAGAAATAGGTGCAGAGATAATATATAAATTAATAAATAAATAAGGTACAATATACAAAAATAGTAGTTTTTCCATCCTCATTTTGATTATATAAAATAGTTGAATACCCCACGGGTGAAGCCGGGTAAACCAGCTAGTAACTTATAATTCTTAAACAGGAATATAATTTTCGTTGTTACTGTCAACAAACTTTCAAATATTTGTAGTCGTATTTGGTGGGAATGGTTTATAAACATTCTCGAGATGTTCTGTAACTAAATCAGCTTTTTGTTTTGGGTTTTCAATCCATTTAGCATCTTGGTTGAATATGGATTTATTCCTCTGGGAATATTACGCCGCCGTCTTACGAGTATGATTATAAAGTTGCAAAAGAAAAGTATTATACATATTTCTAACAAGCGGATTACAATTATCCATCGCATTTATTATCAAAAGGTTCCCCTTAATTTTAAATCCACGAACGATTTGGAAATGATTCTAGCATTCACCTGAATTTCTGCGAAAAATTGCTCCACACTACTGCGCATAATAATGTTAAAAAAGTTAATTGACACTCTCAATTCATTTGCGCAGCAACATTCCGCCTGCCCTACAATGCGCAAAATCATCAACATTAATTACAATTGTCGTCCTTCCATGACAGCAATAATTGTCCACTAAGTTGTAGTAGAAAGGGTAAATTGAGCGTCGCAGCTTTACATAGAGTGAGAGAAAGAAGCGATGTCAGAAAATTCATACCTATAACTCCATTGTTATGCAAATGACACTTCTAAGCACGCTACATTTCAACACGCTGCACTGCACAGTACCTATCTATAAGCGTTGGTAGTTAAAGGCACCTCATAGATGCGATGCGATTGCATTCAAATATACAAAGCTCGGGATGACGCGCTTTGAAGTTCATTTATGCACCCGCCATGCCATTTACTCCATTCGAAAAAGATCTGGCTGATGGATCCGGTTTTGTTTTTCTTTTCAACAAACGACACTGAAACTGTGTGACACTGTAGTCGTCGTCATCGTCAACGAAACGATATAATGCTGATGCTGAAATTACTGCACTGGAGTTGGCTGCGGGAGCATGCAAGGTGGCAATTATTAAATTGGCAATTGGATGTCGTGGCCAGGCCAACTACACACTATATACCTACCATGCCACTGCTAGCTGCCACCGACACAGACCGTCCTGCCGCCACATGCTGTGCAGGGAAGTCAATTAGAAATTGCGTCACTTAAATGCAAATCAGTTTTCGGAATGGGATGCGGTAGTGGTTTGGTTGGTGTATCATTTGACTTGGTATGGTGAATCTCGGGTTCCCATCGCACCATCGCGTCGTCGGTCGTCGCTTTTGTTGTCGCACTGAAATGGGAATTAGTCGCTTGGAATGGCCCCCAAACGACAAGCGTGACAGTGATACACACACTTGTTCACCGCGCGTTGCCCCTTTTCGTTGCACTATACAAAATTTTAGCACTGATTGGCGGACTAGAGAAGATGGGAAAAGTCTCACAGTTGATGTCTTTTTTGTTGGTATTTTATAATTAAGGAATGAAGAAGTTGAGCGGATCACCACATTTCATGACATTTGTTGCATGAATTTTTGTTAGCTAACTGAATGAGGAAAGCAAAAGAATCAGGATGAAGTGTTAATTGGTCACTGTCATCTAAGTCATTAAGGTCTTCAATGATGCCAGCAGACTGTAACGAGTGGGAGTAATACTGTAGGTACAAAAATATAAAATACTGAAAACGAAAAAAAGATCACTTAAAGTGCAAACCACATAAAGCAGCAAAGAAACCAAAATAAAATGTTTATGAATAATTTATTTTCAAAATTATAAAGTGCACAAAGGTTTGTTTCTTCTTTAATCTTTAGAAATAGTTCAAAATGCAATTGATTATGATAAATTATGACAATTAAATTATATAGAAATTTAAACTTCAACATTTATTTTTGAAAAATTGATAACACAAATAAATTTATTATTTTCAAAGTTCAAGTTGAGAGTGAAAAGTTTTTTTTTTCACGGGAAAAAATGTTTCATGACTAAACCCTCATAATCTTCTTGCGGTCAATTTGAAAATCACGTTTATTTGGTGAGTTGTTTATGAGGTTTGTTTAAAAGGGAAGGGTAGAGCATTTTGAAAAAGGAAGTTTAAAAAAGCAGTAACATGAAATACTGCAATGAAATCGTTAAATTTAACACACACAATATTTCAAATTTCCAGTATTTCGAAATACATAATTTAGATCATACAGCATTATAAAAGAAGTATTATACAGAATTTTGAAATACCGAACTAGTTTCCTTCTAAATTCAGTTAGTAACTCCAGGTTTTCAAGGTGTGTGGAAGAATCAACAAATTTACTACCATCAGAGCTATGTCATTTCAAAAACATATTTTTACTGTAGGTATCCCATGTAATTTTTGGTTTGTCATGTAAATTCACTTTTATGTTGCACGAAGGAAACAAACACTTCCATTGCTTATTATATTTTTAACGGGTTGGGGTCGTTTTATTAATGTAAAAAAGTGTGCACTTTCCTTCCCTTCCCTTTAACAAAAACATATGTACGGGTGATTATACAAAAGTTGGCTAACTCGATGTCATCAACCAATATATACAAAGTCTTATTATATTTCATTGAGATTACAATTTATTTTAAAACAATGGTAAGACCTTTATTTAGTCACCCAATTTCAGTTCTTCATTTTGAATACAAGTTATTAAAAAAACACAATTAGTTCTTAAAACGTCAGTCCTTTGGCATGTCACAACCCCGAAAACAATTAAGTGACTGCCTATTAAACATTATGATCGATTTGAGAAAACTTTTCAATTTACTAGAATCTGTGATGTATTATATAGTTAAATATATATTACAACTTTCATAATGCAGTGTTCTCCACTTTATTTAAAAAAAATATGAAATTTTGTGTTCAGTTTCATTCGTCTGTCGGTGGTGTGTTATTTAAATTTAAAATTCGTGCGAAATACCGCCGACTCAACGTCAAATCCCACTTTTAATTTTAATGTTGCTAATAAAGTTAGTTGCGGGTCGCACAATTTGACGGCCATCATAACTGTACCAGAGTTTGGGTTATGTTTGTTATCTATACACGTGCTAAGCCAGTCAACACGTCAGTTTTATGGTGAGTGGTTATTTTTTTGTTAATCTAAAGTTCATTTTTATTTATTCATATTAGGCTTTGATTTGTTAAAATGTAGTTTGTTGATAATTGAAATTACAAAAAAAAACATTAGTCCTGATTACAATCTCAAATTTCGTCAGTCCTGTGTCAGGTATATTGTTATTGTTCTTCATTTCATGATCCTTATTACTTTTAAGATGAATTATGTTGAATATTATTAGATTTTGTTTATATTGTTTGTTGATTACTTAGAAATATGTATTTAGTAAAACTATGTGAAAGTAGTAAAAGATAAGTGAATAACGTTACGTTAAATGTCAAAAGTCTGTTTTGAAAACTGATATAGTATTTTCTCCCAGTATTACACATTAATAATTATTTTTAATTGTTACTAAGTGGTTTTAAGTGATCATTATTACATCCTAAGAGATTTTTACTAATTCGTATTAAATTTCATTATAATACTTTCAAAACTGTGTATAACATTTATCACTACCCCTGGCAGTCAAATTCTGAAATTTTTAAATATATTACAATGTACTCAAAAAAGTGACTGGCCCGATTGGGAACAATATATTACTTAGATAAGCTATCATATACACCCGAATTTGTACAAGTTTGATTTAATAACTATCGTAAACAAAATACTTTTGTATAATCACCCGTACCTATGATAATTCATAAGTCTTTGAATTAATAAAAAACTTCTTTTTCTTCTTATTTCCTCTTTTTCATTTTCTTCTTCTTAATTATTTTTTTCTCTCTCACATTTTTACATGAATTGTTCTTTTCATTATTAACAATTGCACCAATTGATTGATCTGTCAAAACAATCCAGTATAATACAGAATTTTGACCATTCAGTATTTTAAAATACAGCATTTCGACCCGCTCCCATTTTAAACTTTCCATAGGAAGTTATTGCAATCAGTCCGATTTGTCGATTTGAAAATTCGTTTCAAGGTCCCTAGAAACTAAATCAAAGATTATTTGAGATATGTCTGTGCGTGTGTACACGTGCGTTCGTACTTTCGTACGTTCGGGATACCATTTTTTGTCGTCCACATCTCAAGAACCAGTAGAGTACAGACATCAACTATATATATGGCAAGTATTGCATTCGTATAATTTTCAAACTCAAGATTTCAATCAAACATGGCATTGCGATGATAGAGAAGTTGAAAGTGGATCCCCGATGCCGTCCGTGCGTCGTTCTGCTTGTCTGTCTTAGCCCCTATACAGCCCAAACTATTGCGTCGATTGTGTTCAAACTTGGAAATTAAGGTTTTTAGCCAATTCGTGTTAGTTCCCTAAAACTTTTTTCATAACTGCTTTCCATAAAAAAATATTGCTCCAGAACGGTAACCATGCGGAACCGTAATTTTGTTTTTTAAGTTTTCTCAAGAACTAATGAACCGATTTCAATAGTTTTTTTTCTGCAAAAACTATTATACTGTCTTAATCATATTTGATGATCAAAAATATTATTGATTCTATTTTTGATTTAAAAAAAAAATTAAATGTTTTTTTTTTTCGAAATTCGATGCCTCGCTAACGTGCCATCAAGCTCTAAATATAACGCTCTAACGATTTTTTTTTTCAAATGTAGTACCCGTAGCGTGATGGTCAGTGCGTTGGACTGTCATGCAAGGGGTCTTGGGTTCAATCCCTGCCTGTGCCACCTAACTTTTTCACGGGTACTGCCTCTTGCGAGGAATTGACAAATCCTCCAAGAGTAATTCTTGTCATGAAAAGTGCTTTCTCAAATTAGCCGTTCGGATTCGGCATATAAACTATAGGTCCCTTCCATCTCTGACAACATTACTCGCACACAGGGATGGTTGAGAGTTGTAAGTCACTAGGCCCTGGTCCTTCATGGACTGTTGCGCCACCTAATTTATTTTATTTTTATCGATTTTCAAATACACATTTTAAAAAATTATAGTTTTTTTGAGAAATAAAATTTAAATTTTTGAAAACAAACTTTTTTAAAGGAACATTTTAAAATCTTAAAATACAGGAAATGTTTTTAAACAGACTGTTTGGATACATGAGCAAATTCGTGATACCCAGTCGGGAATTTTATTTACTAGAGTAATTGAAAAAAAAAAAACAAACACTTGCGTTGATCCAAAATATATCTTACCATCTCATAATTAATTTGAGAAATATCCTTAAAAACCATTATTAAAAGTTGGTAAAAATTGATTTTTGATTCAAACATCAAAATGATTTTATTGTGTGCTAAATTTCAAATATAATGGTATAAGAAAAACCTAATCTGTATTTTTTCATATAAGAAATAAAAACTTTCAAAAATTTTTCAAAAATTGGTAAACATTGCTTTTCGACTAAAAATCTCTTTAAATAAAACCAGATTTTGAAATCAAACATATTTTATGATATGAAAAGTATTGTAAGTTATTTTTAGTTAATTAAAAAAAAATTAACTTGAAAACTTTTTTTAGAAAAAACTACAAAAAAAAAAAACAAAATGCTTTTCGACTCAAGTTTTATGAAACCAAGGATAGATATTGACTTTTTTGAATTTGAATTTTTCATCTCACACAAAATTATTGTATTAAAATTTAGTTGAACTTTTAGACAAATCGACACACACACAAAATTGGAAATTATCGATATTAATCGGACCACAACCTCTTTTTAATATTGAACCTTTAATTCGTCTTATTTTTGTAAAAAAAACAAAATGTTTTTAAAGAATTTTTCGAAAATCTCTAGTTTTGAAAAACTTAATCCTACCGACATGTTAAAAGTTAATTGAAAAGTTCTAAGATTATTATATATAAAAAAAAAGCGTATGTGGAACTATTTTTTATTTTTGAATAGACCAAGGATGGTTGAAAAATTGAAGAAAAAGTTCAAACAACCTTATTTTTAAATAGTCTGACCTACATACATACATATATATGAACCTATAGTTAACAAAATTGAAACAACTCTTGCCATTAAAATGTAATGTATTTTTGTGCTTTTTAAAGAGGAAGACCACAAAATTTTAGAACAATATTGAATCAATATAAGGAACACGTGAAGTCATACAGACCATATCCAGCAACAAACCAAACAAAGTGTAAACATGACTAACAAAAGAAGCTGGTTTACAAAAGCAAATACGAACCCTCTCTTTTTATAAACCTTTTTACCAAACGACAGCGATATGGGCGCGATATTCATGTCCTTTTTAACGGCCATGGCCAGCCACGTCTATACTGCAGTACCTGGATATCTATGAATGTAAAAACTTTTACCAGGTTATAAACAAACCACAACAACCTATTAAGGGGAGAAGTGAGTTTTGCATTGTTTTGAATTTCTTTTGAAAGGAAATTTTCAAAAAAAAAAACATCCCGAAAACCAATGAAAAGCCTGTATAGGGGGAGTCACATATCCATAAAGAAATCTACATGTTGAAAACTGGACTTTATACAAACTGTTTTTCATTTCTTCTTTCTTTTTTAATACTTTTTTCTTCATTAAAAAGGGTCGGGAAGGACCTTTGTTGCTTGGCCTTTTTGTTTGTTTATTTGTGATAAATGTTTTCTATGCCATACTTTAATTTATACTCTCTGGTCAACTTTGAATTAAAGACAATATGCTTTTGAATGCACAAAAAGCTCAAAATTTATAAAAGGGCAGTCAAATATTGAAGGCATTGTTATTAAGTCAAAGAGTGTAAACAATAAGTAGAAATTATTATTTCACATAAAAGACCGGTTTTGCTGAGGGGACACTTTACTGGTCAAGCTTTTTAAGGGGTTTGTTTTTGTTTTTGAAAGGAAACTAGAAAACCATGCTTCTGAAGGAAGTTCAATAAATACCGAGAGGGACTAAGTGTTTAGCTTTTTAAGGGGATTAATAGTGAAATAAAGCAAATTTTGATCTGCTGGTTTTTTAATGGTCTTCAATTTGAAAGTATTTAAACTTTGGATCGATGCTTACCATTTTGAAATTCTACAACATTTCGGAAAAAGCTTTGTACATAAGATTCAAAAATGTTTCATACAAAAATGGAGACAATTATACAAGACTTTCACGAATAAAAAACAGCGGTATACAATTTCATGTTTCACGACTTCAACGTGATATTATCTTCAAATTCAAAGAGAAATTTAGAAACAAATCCAATAAGTGCTCATAAGTCTGAGACACCTTAGAGCAAGTTGATAAGAAAGGTTTTGCTTATAGTTCATCCGATTTCCAAGTTGGTTATGGATAATGGGGCATACGCCATAAATTCTGTCTCGAAGCAGCAACTTCTTGAGGCTTTTGGCACCAACGAAGGTAAACATTGCTTTTCTTGTTGTGTGATGGTCTTTCCCTAATTAAATTTCAATATTATGCGCGTATTCAGTGAGAAAGATATAATGTTACTCCTCAAGTCTTCCTACAATTGTTGTTGGTGTTGTTGGTGTTGTTGTTGTTGCATTTGAAAAAAAAGTTAATTGCCAGGTGGTGCCTGAGATGGTACCTAACCTACTCATATATATGTTTCTATAGCATTAAATATCAGTGGACATCGTCACTCTGCGTAAGCACACTCTTTTTATTTTATATAATTCAGCGGTAAGGCAGCGTCAAGCGTGATCGTCATCAAAGTCGTGATCGCAAGTTTCATCGTTTCTTTTCTTCCTTTTAATATCACGTGAGAGTGTGTAATTTTCTTATAGAAATAGCGGAACGAAAAACTTAGATAAATACATAGAAATATACACAATAATGTACTGGATGACCATCATTATCAATATATGAAGGTATAGAAGAGGTACCACAAAGTAATGGAAGGAGGTTTGTTCGGTCATAATTCAAGCCTCATAAATTCAATGAGAAATTATATCACTGGTTGATCAAAGCAAGACTTCGTGTAATATGCGTTGACCAAAAGACGTATTTTTTCTCTTACTTAAGGTCATAAAAATCAATGCGTATTTTTTGATAAAGGGGCTCGAGATGCATTTGGAGAAAAGAAAAACCTAAAAATGAATGGAAATACTGATGATTAATAACAAAATCGAGTGTAAAAGCCTTTTACTCTTTAAAATAGACACCACTTCTACAAGGAATAAAATTATTGTTTTGAAAGAATATCATCAATATTCCCTGCAACAACGCGACGCATGCACGCACGCAAAGTAACTTTCTCGTGCGCAATGTGCACACAGAAGATAATGCATCATCTAAAGGTACCCATGCACAGTACAGGGCATTATTTTATTTGATTTGTGTCAGAGAAACACAGGTTCATTAATGTTATTTTTCATTTTTTGTAACTACGGATGAATGCGTTTTAAGAGGCTATAAATACGTTAGCTTTCTAAAACAGTAAAATATTGAAATTCATATATATATTAAAATATGAAATGCTTGTATTGCTATACACTAAATAATTATGCTTAGTTTACATGGAAAGTAGGTTTATGAAGAATCACCTCTATTGCTGAATTCGGCGATTGATCATAAGTGACAGTGTCGGTAACATGCCCTGCACCACCGACATTTTGTTCAACTTATCTGGAAACGCAACCCGTGGAATTAAAATCTCTTATTCAAGAGTAAAAATAAAAGAAAATAGTCTTGCAGTAATGAAACTTGTATTTAGAGATCATCTGAGATATCGTAGATGCTTTGGGCACGTCAACAACCAGCGTCGGTAAGCAAATTCGGATATTATAAGGTAGTCTTAAGAATCGACAATGTAGTTAAACCGGTGAATTTTATAATTAAGTTTTACATTTAATAAGAAAGGTCAGTGGATCGCGTTGACTCATCGGAATACAAATTCTGGTGCCGTAAAATAAAGACATATATTCGCCTTACTGCGCTTTAAAAAAGTGTTATAAAGTCAGTTTTTAGCCGTTGGTGGTATTGCACTCTGAAATAGTGAAATAAGTCCAAACTATTTTGAAAAATAAGACCAACTTATTCTCACGGTGAGTATAGGTAGTGATATATGTATGTAAAGGGAGTCAAGCTTCCCTCCTGCAATCCGCCGGCCTGGGGTTGGTGGTAGGTTGAGTGTAAACAAAGTTTCTTCTGCATTTATGGCAAATCATGCTGTTGAAATAAAATTATTTCACTTGGCTTTATTTCACGGCACCAACAATTCTTAGAATTTTGTAATCGACTCGAATATTTGTTGAAATTTGTTTACTGTCGTCAGCGTCGGGCAGATTGCGCAGCTGAATTTGTTTGGCTGCAGAAAGAGCAGGAATTATTAAAATAATTTTTACAGCAGCAAGAAGGACGAAGCGGCACTGACTCGTAAAGAATGTAAGTAATGGCAAATGTTTTGTTAATGACTACGGAATATATCGCCAGGATACTCTGAAATCACCTTCATGAAGAATGCATTTTTTGGCAATATGCGATAATTTTTTAAGCTTAAAAATTGTTTCCTTATAATTTTCTTTCTATTTTTTCTTTGCAAGATATTTGTGCCAATTATAATTTTCTTTTCTTTTTCGGTAAGCAAATAAAAATCGAAAATTCGAATTTTCTCAAAAACAAACACAATGATTTTTTAAAATTTGTCTCAAAAATGTTTTTCTTAACCAGGCTTCTTTCAATACAAAACAAAACTTTTGTATTGCTATAGAATGGTACCCCCCATAGAACCGTTATTAACTTCCCATAGGAAGTTATTGTAATGGGTCCGATTTGTCAAATTGAAAATTTTGACATTTCTCGACTTTTCAATTGTTACACTTTCTCTTATTAGTAATATTCTTTTTATGATTAATCGCGAGGGGGTTTTATATTAACTAACTTATTATTATTTAAAACGAAATTATCACAACAAAACTAAACTAAATCGACGACGGCGGCGGCGGCTGCGTAGCGACGAACTAATCAACTCGCACTCCAATGAGTACGAATGCGACACAAAAGAGAATACAAAAAAAGTGCAACAATACAGCTCGTTAACAAAGCTGTAACCGCGGCTGCTCAGCTGGGCTGGGTTCTTTTGGAAGAATTTGTTTATAAATTATAACAATGTTGATTGATTTGTAAATCAATCAAATTGTTACAATTTGGAAATAAGTTATTGCAAGTACCTACAGTGGGGTACGTTGCAATAAAAATGGGCGCCAGGAATTTTTTTCAAAACCGAAAAAGAAAATTCCAAAACTCTTTAAGTTGAGTGAAGCGAAAATAAGAAGACAACACAACGACCGTTTGGTTTTTAAATTTAATATTTATTCTTTGGGAAACCGTGGGATTGAAGATCCCTGGACTAAAACCCAAAATGTTTTCAAAAAAAGTTAAAATTACAAACGAATGGAAAAATAAAAAAAAGCAAATAGTAAAAGAAAATGAGTTCTTAACACCGGACGCGTACCGAACAAAAGAACAAAGAACAATAGAAATACACTACTTATCTTTTCTTTTGAATCCCTTCCTATTTTCTTCTTTTCCCACAATCCTCACACCTCGATCCTCGAATTTTCCTTTTTCTTTCTCTGGATTTCCTCGACTTTCCGATTTCCTATCCTTCTTCCCAATCTTTTCTTTCCAAAATTCCTCGAAACTTCCTTCTCTATCACTTATCGCTTTTAGGGCTCTATCTACATTCACCTTAAGGGTGTCTAATTCCCTACCTAAGATAGCAAGTTCCTTAACCGTCTTTGGTTTGGCACTAGCTATCTGCACCTGATAAAATGGATCTACATTTTTCCTTAATATCTCAAGCATCCTTCCCTCTGACAAAGGTTCCGATAATCTTCGAAACAATGTCCTCATCGTGGTAAGATACGCGCCGAAAGTTTCTTCCTTTCCCTGCGAACGCCGATTAATCTCCTCCAACAAGAGATCATCGTAATTCGCAGGAAGGAACTCCGCTTTGAGTTCCTTGACGAATTCCTGCTAACCCTCCAAATCTTCCCTAATCGACCTAAACCACAAAAGTGCCCTACCAGCCAAAAGCTCCGAAGCGGATTTAAAAAGGTGGTTTTCAGGAACATCGTTAGCCAAACGAAGTTCCTCCACTCTTTCTAGGAATGAATTTACTGATGCTCCACCTGAGTCACCAGTAAACTTCACCCCCCACTTCCCAATACGTTCATTGTGTTTTGGCTGAACGACCACTCGTTCAGAAAACCCATCGACCCTATCCAGCCTACTTTCTAACGGAACCCTAACAGAAATGTTCCCTACTACAGGACTACTGACACCAACTCTTGGCTCAGCCAACGTCTCTGTAGTAGGCCCTAACGCAGACCGCGAACCAACACCTAGGGTCTGACCAACTTGTGCTCGAAGTTGGGTTTGAACCTTAATCGGAGTCTTTTCCTTGGTCAACTCCTCCTCCCTATCACTATTTTCACTATCACCAGTGAGATCTCCTAATAAACACAAAACCTTGTTCCGAAGTGAACTAACTTCATCTTCTTCATCTTCGGCCTCACAAGGTGTCCTAGCTAACCTGCCTATACACCACTCAATCTTCG
Source organism: Eupeodes latifasciatus (assembly GCA_920104205.1). NCBI lineage: Eukaryota > Metazoa > Arthropoda > Insecta > Diptera > Syrphidae > Eupeodes > Eupeodes latifasciatus. Next base: position 78,848,647 of record OV049926.1, read on the forward strand.
TCACTATCTTAATGTACTCCGATGACTTTGGATTCCTTGGAGGTACTTTAAGAAGGACCCTAATCTCCTCAATTTTGGCTTCTATTGCCTCGACATCCTCTTCATAAGTGAAGGGGTAAACTAAACTAACTTCCATCGAGTTCCTCTTAACGAGTAACCTCGATGACCTTAATGCCTTTCGCATTTCCTCCACTGTCCCTACTTTTAATCCTCTGACCTTCATCTCGTAGGCCAGTTCGTCCTGCGCTAATCTGCCAATATTCATTTTAACTTAACCAAATAACTTTCAAAAAAATTACTTATAAAAAATATTTTTAAAATAAATCTACTTGGCAACCCTAAACTAAAAGTTCTAATTATTGAATTAATTTATTTTTATTAATTAAAAAAAGTTAAAAATAAAAAAGAATACTACAAAATTATTTCCTAACAAATTCTAAATGTAATCAAAAAAAATTGGGATGGTCACACCAACTCCCTATTCTAACTTAATTCACTCCAAATCTTTAAACTAACTCTCACTCAAAAAAATAGAAAACACTCTGACATAAAAATCTATCACGTAAATAAACAAGTCACTCGAATACAATTAAAAGTAGCTAGCGATAAAACTCTCTCTCACACAAAAAAGAGAGAGAACAACAAAAAATTAAGAATACAAAATGTCGACCGAAATAAATTATTTAAATATAAATAATCAAAAAAGAAAAAAAAACAATTTAACTAATAACAGAACCACCACACAAAATATCAAGTTAACACTGCACAAATTAAAAAGTATACTTGCGATTTTTGTTTTCGCTTTGTCAACTCCCTCGATGAAATTTTAATTTCACACAACCAAAAAAACCACTGTCAATTTCTTCTCGCAGGAACAAAACACCTCCAATGAAACACCTCGAATCAACACCTTTATTGCAATACCTATAAAAAAAAACAAGCCGAATTAAATGTTCTTTTTTAAAAACAATAATAGAAAAAAAACACGATACAAAATAACCACGAAAATTCTTCCACTTGGCCCCACACGTTGGGCTCCAAAAGATTTTTAGAAAGATGTCTGTGCGTGCGTGTGTACGTACGTTCATACGTCCGTACGTCCGTACGTCTGTACGTCCGTACGTCTGTACGTTCGCGACGTTTTTTTCGTCTTCCATAGCTCCAGAACCAGAAGAGATATCGACTTCAAATAAATTTTGTTATACAGATAATAACGATGCAGAAAGGGCTCTCAAGAAAATTGCGTGGGTGTTTTTTTTTACCGTAGCAGTTTAAAAAAAATATCTCATGAACCAATGACGTTAGAGACTTGAATCAAATTTTATGTTATATATTGTAACGTAATACAAAACAAGTATATTTTTGGAAAAAAATCCAATTAACGGTTTTTTTATAAATAAAAAAAAACTGAAAAAAAAATGTGTCACCTTGAAAATTTTACGACCAAAATATGATTTCATCTCCAAAACAATTTTGTGCAACGAAGAATAATGTTTTTGACATCTGATAAAATTTTGAGAAAAATCTAATTGACAGTTTTTTTTATAAAAAATAAAAACCTAAAAAAAAACATTACCCAAAGTTGGAAAAAATTGAATTTCGACTCAAATATCTTTTCAAAAACTTGAGACTAAGGCTTCAAACTTATTTTATCTTATAAGAAATATTGTTTCCAACATTCAGTTTTTGAAAAAAATCGAATTGACAGTTTTTGTAAAAAAAATTAAAAACCTTAAAAAAATTTTTTACAAAAGTTGATAAAAATTGATTTTTGACTAAATATCTTTTCCAAAATTTGAGATAATGGCTTTTAAGTAATTTTTATCTATAAGAAATATTGTTTTCAACATTCGATAAAATTTTGAGAAAAATCGAATTGACAGTAATAAAAACGTAAACAAAAAAACAATACTAAAACTTGGTAAAAATTTACTTTCGACTCAAAAAGCTTTTAAAAAATTAAAAATATTGGCTTCAAACTTATTTTATTTCACAGAAAATATTTTTTTCGATATTCAGTAATTTTTTTATAAAAATCCAACAGTCCGTTTTTTCATAAAAAAATAAAATCTACAAAAAATGGTACGCAAATTTGGTAAAAATTGATACATATAGCCAAACTTTTAAGCAAGACAAATCGACAGAAGGGATGGGAAGTTATCAATGTGGGTCGCATCCCAGCCTCTCTTTTCGTTTATAAGTTTTCTCGGGAATTAATGAACGGATTTCAATAATTTTATTTCTGCACACGCTCTTATACTATCTCAATAATATTATCGATTTTTTTACGAAATTCAAAACAATAAGCTCTAAATAATTGCATACCAAAAATATAACTCAAATTAAAAAATTGTATACTCGTATATAAAAAATGAATTTAAAAAAAAACGCACTAATGATTTCCAAATAAATATTTTGAAAAGTTAAGATATTTTTGAGAAATCAAAATACGAAAAATATTTTGTATCTTAAGTGCAGCTTGGCAATGCCAAAAGCTCCCGATTAACTATATATTTTGAGAGAGTATGGCCCTTAGAACTCAGAGCAAGTGCTCACTCAGTAGAGTTAAGAGTTCAGCAAATGTATGTGACTAAAAACAAGTCGCAGCGGTTTCTTGATATAATTCTTCACTAGATCTTTATACTTACATATTATCTATCATTTGTGGAGTTAATGCTTGCTCAAACTAAGATGAGCTCTTTTAAAACTGGTCATGGAAAAATGATCTAGAAATTCGAAATCCACGAAGAAACTGGCTTGGAGAAACTGGCTGTAGGCTGTAAAATCAACTTAACTGATACGAAGTTCCTACTATCGATAATGAAGTTTTGTTCTCATTGGTGAAAACATACCTTATTTATTGATAGTATTTTACTTTAAGTTTGTTGCATTCATATCAGCGTTGCCGCTGGGCTTCACGAATGTGTAACACATTTTTTTAAAAAAACGTAACAAAAGCAAAAAAAATGTAACAAATTGAAAAAATGATTTAAATCAAAGAATGCTCTTGAACTCATTTTTTTATTTTTAAGTTTATGTTTTCTTCATCACAGTTTTTAAATTCAGTACAAAACTATACATTAAATAATAAGTTAATAAATTATTATAAGTAAGACACATTTTAAGTTTTACATAAAACATGTTTAGGCAAATTAAGAGAATTGATCTTTTATTTGTTTCGCAAACATTATTGATTCAATGGTATTCAAGTGATACCTATTGGTTAAATCATTTTTATCAAATTTAGCTCTGAAAAAATACGTTCTGCTGCCGCAGAACTGTGTAGTTAACTTAATATTTTATAAACAAATTCTGTTATATTTCAAAAAGATTTTCTTTTTTAGTATTTTGCAAAGAGCCAACATGGTCCCAAAATTTCTCAACATCTTCTGTATATTTTAAGTTTTTTTTTGTATTGGTAGCTTTCTGAATTCAGTACAATTTTTTTCTTTTTTTTTTTCAAAGTTATACAAATTTGGGAAATTAGTCAGTAAAGGTAAGATGGAAACATTTTCTTTTACTATTTTTTCTGGATCTACCAGTGATGCAACACTGTCAAAATGAAATCTTTTTTTAATCTGCAAGCATAATTCTACATAAAACTCCAGCATTTTCAGTTTAATGTTTCCACTGCTTAAATTGAGATTATTGATATACATATGTTTCTGCATTTGCGCCAATGTAAATTTCAATTAATGGTAAATAGTTAGAATCTTTAGAAACATCTATTTCAGATATGTGTTCTGTATTAAAAATAATATCTTTTTTGATAAAAAAGGAAAGAATCAATTTAAAATTGTCTTCAAAGGTGTGCTACATTTTATGGAGCCGAAAACCTTCAGCTTGAAACTCTACATTCATAGTTGTAACAATGTCAAGTAAAAGGGAAAGAAAAAATAAATAAATTGTATAATTTGGATTTCCAATTTTTTCAGCTATTTCTTTTGACGTGTTTAATCCATCCTATGCAGCTGAAGAAACAAAAAACAGTTGAAGCGCTGTCCACTGACTTCTATATTCGATCGAGTCGAATGAAGGTTATTTCAACTCAATTTAGGACGTAGGTGTACAAATAGGTGGAAGTGTTGTTTAAGCGCACTTCACACTGATAAAAAAAATCATAAAGTAAATTTTTAAAGAAAAAAAAAGTTTGGAGAAAAAAGTGTAACAAAAAGAAAAAAAAAGTAACATAGTAACAAATACAAAAAAATTAAGAAAAGTGTAACACTTTTGTTACACTTGTAATATTGTGGCAACGCGAGAAATTGTTGCTGATACATTTATCTTAAAAAAAATTAAAGCATGGCATAATTATTTCCCACAACTCTGCAAAGTTTCCTGAGTCAGCACCATGACTTGCAATTCCTTCAGGTAATATACCTTGAACCATACCTATCTACTTTTAAAAAAACGTATTACTCTTAGATCAAAAGAAATTCAAAAAGTTATGTTAAAACTCAATTTATAAAAGATTAAATTGGTGATGTCTCCAAATTTTATTTGTTTTCTTAGAAAAACTCATTTTCATAATCAAAATCAAAATATACAAAACCCGAATTCACCACATTTATCAAAACCCAATACAAATTTCACTTCTCTTCCACCAGCCTGCAACACCTACACCATTCGATATCAATATATTGAACATTCTTTTCAATACGTATGTTGCTTACATTTATTTATATGTATGTACATAAAGCTAAAAAAAAACACAAATCAAAAACTAAATTACACTGCCCTTTGGCCATTAGATGGAATCATTTAAAATACCTCAACCAGGTGAAGCAAGAGATCATTCGTGGAGACAATGGTCATACGAGGAGGTGGCGCGCTCACATCCTGCACCAGTGAAGTGATGCACAAAAACACATATCTGATATTATACTCGTACAAAAGAAAAAAAGAACAGAAATAAGTTCAAAATTAAGAGCCACAGTTGAAAAACATACAAAAACCACAGCAAAAGATCATGTAAACAAGGAAACCCATCAGATAAAGCACACAGGAGGCACCTTATTCGCAGTTTTATTTTATTTTTCTGTCGATGCAGATTTCAGGCATATGAAATGTATTTTAACGCTTCACTGATGGCAATAAAGGACCCCAAATCCAAGCTCAATTCAGATTATTACCACAGATGACGAAGATGATGAAACGCAATACGAAGTTTACATAAAATAAAAAAAAAAGAATCTAGAATGAATCCTCCTCCATAAAACTGGAGGATAAATTCAGCAATACAAAAATACTATAGGTATATGCAATCCAACAATCCATTCACAAGGATATCCCGCGAAGCATATAATAACTTGGCGATCTCCTCGAGAACGCTCAATTCTTTCTTGTAGCCCCGTGGTGCGCACTGTGTGTTTCGACTTTTTGTTTTCAAACGACATCGCGGCCATTAATCACATTCCGATGAAAATATTAATACCGCTCAGAGTGGTGGAGCGGCAGCAGCGGTCAGGCGATAACCATATCATGGAATTGGAGAGTATGATCCAGTGAGGAATAATGTAGGTGGGTGGCATGGTATGATGAAGGCGACATACTCTACTCAGTTAAGTTGCCAGTTTAAAGATTTTAAGTGAGCTTTTATATTTTCTTTCTTTAGTTTTTGTCTTTAAATCAAAAAATGTAGGCATCAACATCAGAGTGGCGTTATGTCATCTTTTATTGCATAATCGAAGACTCGAGTTGAAATTGGAGCAAATTTTCCGTCATTTGAGTTTAGAACTCGGATTGGAGTTGGATTGAAATGATGTTGAAATTTCATTTGATGCCTTAAATTGTTTACTTCCCACAGGAAGTTATGATTGGTTGGATTTGTTGAATTGAAAAAGTTGATATTTCTTTACTTTTCAAGGTTACTAGAATCTAAATTAAAGGTTTTTAGAAGTTTCGTATTTTTTTTTATATTATACGCGCACTCAAGGGGATATGAATACCCTTATGATGATTATAATCACAGTGCGAGCAATTAGGAAGGGAGGATAGGATTAGAAAGAAGATACCGATTCACATTGGTTTTGAATTTCTGCACATTGCAATGAGTGGGAAATATTGAGTCTGGTAAAGCATTCCACATTCGTGTAGTGCGACGAAAGAAAGAATCTCTGTACTTCACAGTACGTCCGAAATTGGGCTCAAGGGTAAACTGATGAGCATTCCTAGAAGAACGGGTATTACGGTTGAATTGTTTGAGGGAAGGAATGCGACTGGCTATTTCATTAGAGCATTGTTTATGAAAGTAGCGATAAAATATTGACAGGCATGAAACCTTACGACGTTGCTCGAGAGATACAAAAGTTTCAGTTAGACAACGATCACCTATCATTTTTAGAGCTCTCTTTTGAATTCTGTCTAGGAGACTCAAGTAGGTTATAGGAGCACCTGCCCATATATGGGAATTGTACTCGAGTTTCGGACGAATATAGGCTTTATAGATTATAGCCAGATCAGAAGGGGTAAAAAACTTCTTGCATCTTCGGAGAAAACCTAAACACTTAGCAGCATTTTTGGCGATGTCAAATAAGTGATCACTCCACAACAAGTGGTTTGTAATGCACATACCTAGGACTGATAGCTGTTCAGTCTCCTCGATGCAAGCACCACTCATGGATAGTGGCATTGGGGGAAGGTTACGCTTTTGTGACAGTAGACAGCATTGAGTTTTCAAAGCATTCAATTCTACACGGTTTTTGATTCCCCATTGGGCAATGCTGTCAAGATCAGAATTTAATGAGCATATCATACGCTGCCGTTGGTAGTCCACATCCGAAGAACAAGAATGAGAATCTAAAAACGAATATGAGAAGCTGAGGGTACTGTCATCAGCGAAACAATTTAGTGGGTTAGAAGTTTCAGACAAAAGATTATTTATAAAAATAAAGAAAAGTGTCGGAGACAAAACGGAGCCCTGGGGCACACCAGCGTTTATTTTGTGGATATCAGATTTGAACCCGTCCAATACTACTTGAATTGAAAGGTCCGAAAGGTAATTTTTAACCCAACGAAGAAGGGACTCATCAATACCAAATGCACGCATTTTCGATAAGAGAGCTTGGTGCCAAACTCTATCAAATGCCTTTGAAATATCAAGTGCAATAATCTGACTTTCTCCAAAACGATGTAAAGATTTGTTCCACTGTTCGGTGAGATAAACCATAAGATCACCAACGAAAGCCATACTGCCGGTCATTAAGAAGCTGCCGTTCTTCAAGATATTTCTTAAGCTGAAAATTGATCAGCGTTTCCATGACCTTGAAAAGAAGGGACGTAAGTGCAATTGGACGATAGTTAGATGGTGAGGAGGATTCGCCTTTTTTAGGGACAGGCTGTACAAATGCAGTTTTCCATCCACTCGGAAAGAGACCTGTAGAATAGGACAGATGAAAAAGCTTACGCAGTGTTTTTGCCAGCGTTGAAGAACACCTCTTCAGAACAATAGCGGGAATACTATCCGGGCCAGCGGATTTGTGAATGTCAAGATTTTTAAGGACTCTAGTAACTGAACGAGTGCGAAAGAAGATTTGTCCCATAGAATCGTTTACGCTTTCAAGTACAGGCGGAGTCATGTCATGTCATGATGACGTAGTGTTGCGCACATTTTTTACAAATGACCAGAAATTTTTACTACTATTGGGACATTGTAGTATTTTTTGCCGTAATTTCTGATCATGTAAAAATTTAATGCGTCGTATATGTCCGTAACAGGTCTTTCTAGCTTGTTTGAACTTATTCCGGTTTTCATCAGTTGGGTTGGCTTTGTAGTTCCGAAAACTTACATTTTTGGTCCTAATAACCTCTTTACAGCTCGAATCATGTCCGTATGTTCGAGATACGTCAGTCATATCTCAAGAACCGGCAAGAATATCGACTTAAAATAATTTTTTTTAACTTGCAATAATATCAAAAGATGCAGATAGGTCTTTAAAAAAAATACCTACTGCGATCTCTATTAAGTTTTATATTGTTGATTGTGACGTGATGCCGAATTGTTAAATATTCGAACAAATTCAACTAGCAATTTTTATCATTTTGTTACCTCGAAAGTTTATGTATCAAAGAATAATTTTTTGACACTTGCCAACATTTTTAGAAAGTTTGAAGTGGCAGTTTTCTTTAAAAAAAACAATAAGAACTTAAAATAAAATTCTACCAAAATCTAGTAAAAATTGATTTGGAGCTCGAATATCTCGAGAACAAATAAAGTTATGGACTTCAAAATTATTTCATTTTATTCAAAACATTATGGTTAATTTTCTTAAAAAAAAGTCTCAACTTTTTTTTTAAAGAAATACAAACTTTCAAAAAATGCTTTTAAAATGTGGGTAGATATCTCGTGAATTAAAGCAGATATTGAAATCAAACCTATTTTATCATTATGCAAAATATAGTTTTTAATTTTTAGTTATTTTCTTTAGAAAACATACAAAAGCAACTAAAAAATGGGTTTCGGCTCAAATGTCTTAAGAACAAAGAAAGATATTGACTTTTTTATTTCACATAAAATGTTGTTATTAATATTTTGTAAAACTTTTAGAAATACCGATAAACGGACACGAATGGGACGTTATCAGTGTGGGTCGCATGCCAACCTCTTTTTAAACTGGCATCGCCAACCAATCAACTCAAACCAAACCTTCCAACAAAATTTTCCAAAAGCGCTATCGAGTCGAGTTGACTTCGTTTGAACTCAATTTCTGTTTACATAAAGTCGAAGCCAACTTCGAGCTCATTTTTACACCACGCGTAAACGTAGTACATATTTGAAAAAGGTTTGGCCGATCTGAGATGAATGATTTGAGGCCTCCCAGAAACCAAAATGATCGGCACGAGCGATGCATTATTTTGACAGCTGTCACATTTGAATCTGTCATCTTTTCTTTTGACATTTGTCAAAAAACCTACAACATTACTAAAGTAGAACGATATAATATTCAACAAAGTATTGGAATTGTTAAATTCCACTACAAAAATGGTAAACATTTTGAAGCCACAGTTCCCAGTTTTGCAAGAAAAGTTTGCTGACAGCCAAACCATTGCTGATATCTTTTTCAATTTTAAATGACATACTTTATTTTTGCTTAAAAAATTAATTCTAATTAATTTCAAAAAGATGACGTTTTTAAGTTGACTCAAGACACTTAAACTTTACCTAAAAGTTGTTCTTAAAACAATCGATAAACTATTTTAAAGGGTACAAAGGTCCCAAAAACAGTTTTTCGTGCATATATCGGTTAAGCTTATTAAATTTTCTTCAAAAACGGCCCTGATATTAAATGCTTTTTTTCAAATAAATAAATTCAGTTTAAAAATTTTAAATGGCAATGTTTTGAAATTTAAAAAAAAAACTTACTCAGCAGTTACGACTTCCAAAATGATTAGCGATCCAAATGTGTCGTAACAATCTTGTTGCTTCTCTGCACAGTTATTGTTCTTTTTGGTTGAACTTATGAGCACGCCATCACCATATCGTATATTTTATATACCACATCATCATCACAATCGCAGTACACATACCTTAACCTGGGACCGCAACTTAACCATCTTAAAATTGATTTGTCCGATTGGATTTTTGTTGTTTTGGTGTATCCAATCCATGTGGTTTGTTGGCCAACACTATAGGATCGCGTATGTTTATCCGAAAGAGCTCCTTCCATGAATGAAATTGCCAACCAGAAGAGGAGCAGGAACAGAAAAACAGTAATATTGCAACAATGCTGCAAAAGGTCGTGGAACTTGGAAGCTAGAATTGTTATTAGTGGCGGACACTCTGGTGCCAATGGTGCTGGTGCCCATCAGTATAGGTAGTGTCTCATTTGAGGAAGATCATAGGTTACGTGCATGTCTGGCATAGGGTTCCATGTTCCATGTTAAATAACCAAAGAATGTTGCTGTTCTCAGTCTGGTGGTGTATATGATTATGCTTGCGCGTTGCACTGAGTTCTGCGCACTGCGGACTGCCGGCCGCCGCGTGCAGTTGCCACTGGAGTTGGATTTTGAATTCTGGCGGAAATTACCAAGACTGTTTGTTTTGCTTTGGTATTTTTCTATTGTGTTTATAGAGGTGTGTATGGTATCTGCGTTTGATAGAGCGTTGATTAGAAGTGGTCAAGGCTAAGGAGACGTTCTCGAAAATTACCAATCGCAACAGATGGTTCGGCGTTAATAGGGGTTGACCATATCATTGACAGGCCATTGGAGAGGATCTTATTGAAATTTATACATATGTACGTAGGTATACGCATTTCTATTGACAGGAGCATATGGCGGAAAGGGATTGGTGGATTATTAGGGAAGTACGTGTGGTCATTTTCAATAGACTGACCACAAATTAACAGATGTATATGCGGATAAAGGAATCAAATTGGTTTTTGAAGAACATGATGAAAGGTGCAATGTCCATCATCCAGTCATCAGGACAGAAGGTGTGAAATGATATTGTTCCCAATTTGTTAGTTTTTAATCCAAAGCCGCCATTCTCTATTTCCCACCAGCAAGTCTTTTAAAAATTCCATCGAAAGCAAGGACACTCATCTTTTTAATGAAGAAAATAGGCATTATATGATTCTTAAGATATTAAGAATCCTGTGAATCACTTTACGGTGTTTATATATGTATTTTACATGAGTATGTAGGTATTAGGTATATAATAATGTAGGCAGTATAGACGTTCATAAGTGCCGTCCCGCTTTTGACTTTTATCGCTAGATAATTGCCATCGAAATTACAGAGGAGTGTTATTTATTGTTCTAGTAATAAGGGGGTTCACATTTACTGCATCCACTTCACTTCACTTCACTCCACTCCACCATCGTCATTCAACATTCTACATTCTATATAAACGTCCAAGTCGGGCGCGTCTCTTTGGTTGTCATCATTTTGTGATGCGGCAACCTACCTATAACATATTCCTTCACCTTGTCCAGAATATGGTGGCAAAGTATGGTTAGCTCACATCCATAAACCAGAGGACGAGTTTTGTGTTCTATGTCGTTCCATATATGGGAAGCATTTTGTCCAACTTCAGACTCCTCATAACCATCGCACAACCTATCACAACCACTAAACTGGCTGGCATAGTCGCGGCCGGCGCAGATGATATCGTGTCGTCTGTCCATTTGGAAAATTAGAGGTTAGCTGCCCAGAATTTCTGGACGATATATGACCAAAAATGCGGTCTGTCTCATAGAGGTACTGTGCTGTTGTGGTATTCGTCTTTGTTGTTGGCTGATGTTCCAGAACCTCGTCAATGCTATTTTCCAGATCGATAAGGTGGAGTCGCGCGAGTCCGCAGTACGCGGCCAATTTAAATGAAATATTTGCTATGAATTTGAATTGTATATGTACGTATCTGGCGGGCGTTCAGTGTGGTTATCTTAACGCCCAACAGAGGGTGTTTTGTGGTTTCTTTATTCGACAAACGCAGCTGGAATTTTTCGAGTCGCATATATGAGACGACGAGTGTTTAGCTGATGTATGCAAGGGATGGTCCCATTTTGTCTATTTGACAAGATTTGTAACTTAATTTCGATGTGGTATTAACGTTGGTTTATAGAATGCATATATGTACATATATGTAGATTGTAGGGTATGTTAATGTACTAAATTAAATATGAAGAGAGGAAGGGTTAAGTTAAGTGTTTAATTGATGTTGTTGCTTTTATATATGCGCATATATGAGGGGCAAGATAGACACAGATGGGGAGGTTATTTCTTTGATGATGGCGTTAATGCCGACTACTATGATGCGCCATTAGTGGCGTTATGACATTAAAGTTAATAATAATTAAATTGATGATACACATTTACATAAAACTGTTTTTTAGTGTTAAAATTAAATTGCATCAATTATGAACAATTAATTCACCATATACTGGTAAGGGTCGGTCGACATAGAAAAAGGTTTTTATTCTTTATGCGAGAAGCTAGAACCGCCATTTTTCACTTTCGGAAATACACTTATAAATTTTGGAATTTTAGTTTCCGTTTATTATTTTATGTATTTAAAATTAATTGATACGAGTAATTAAATGTCGTGCATAAGATCAATACAATTGGGAATCATGACAAAAAGGATCCAAATTGCTTAAAAAATTAATAAAAATTGAAGTTTAATTGAAGTTTGTAAGAAATACAACATTTTAGCTAAGTTTTTAAAGCTATTCATATTTTGTAGGTATTTTGTACGAGGGTTTTTACGAACTTTAAAGTGTATTAGAGCCTTGTTAAAGTCAATATTTAAGTTTTTTATTTTGACGAAAACAGTCTAAAATCTAAACTGTTCTAAAAACGGTTCTTAATTAAATACCTATATGACGATTTTTGAAATTAAATCAGTTCAGAGCTTTCGTCAGCTCTAAAAGGTTTCCGACTTAAGAAGAAGTGGATTGAGGATTTTTAACTTTATTTTAACTACTTTTTATTGTAATCAGCCCGAATTGTCGAAATGAAAATTTTAAATTTCTAGCGACCGACTTCAAATAAATTTTATATTATATAATGCTCCAAATTCGAATAATTTTGAATACAAACCAATCAACGTTTTTTTTATATAAATCAAGAAAACTGAAACAAAATTATTTGTCAACTCCAATATTTTACAAACAAAAGATGATATTTTGTGCAGAATAAATTATGCAACGAAGAATAGAATTTTTGACAACTCGTCGAACTTTGAGAAAAATCGAAGCAATAGTAAAAAAAAAGTAATCTAATATAATAATAATAATAATCTTTATGTATTTATTTTAAAAAACTGTTAATAAATGAATTACTTACTTACTTACTTACTTACTTAGTAAAAAAAAACAGCACTTTAAGTTGGAAAAAATTGATTTTCGACATGAATATCTTGGCAAAAATAAAGATATTGCCTTTAAACTAATTTTATTATATGAAATATGTACATATATTGTTTTCAACATTTAGTTAAATTTTTAGAAAAATTCAATCAATAGTTTATTTTATAACAAAATAATAATTTACAAGAAATACTATGCAAAATTGGTAAAAACGGATGTTCCATTCGAATATTTCTAGAATAGATCAAGGTATTGCCTTCAAAATTATCTCATTTTATTTTTAAATTTTGTTGCTAACGTAAGAAAATGTTCCTCGAAAAATTTAATAGGTTTTGTTTGTTTTGGCGGCCATTTTAATTTGGTGACATCTGTCAAATCTTTTGTTTATTATGCAGTTGTTTATGCCAAATTATCATGGGAAGTTACCCTATTGAACAGCACGTTCAAATGTTAAAACTTTATTATAGAATTGAGTGTTCGTTAACGCGGTGGCCCTTCAAAGTCAACTCTTCAACGTTTGGTGGCCAAATTTGAGACGACCGGTTCAGTAAACAATCAGCCAACACCCGTACGTTCAAGGAACGCAAGATCTGCCGAGAACATCGATGCGGTCCGTGAAAGTGTACAGCAGAACCCGAGGCAGTCTATTCCTCGCCGTGCACAGGAAGTCGGCCTTTCGCAGACTTCAACTTGGCGAATTTTGCGTCGGGACTACGGCCTACAAAATCCAACTGACCAAGGAGCTCAAAGTTTATAACCATAGACAACGCCGTTTATTCGCTGAATGGGCTTCGAATCGTTTGGAAGAGGACCCCAATTTTGGCCGAAATATCATCTTTAGTGACGAGACGCATTTTTGGGTGAATGGCTGTGTTAACAAGCGAAATTGCCGTATATGGGATGACACCAACCCATGTGAGGTTCAGCAGGTGATAACGAATCCTCAAAAAGTTACCGTTTGGATTCAATTTTGGGCGGGCGGCGTAAATGGTCCGTACTTTTTTGAAAACGACGTTAGTGAGGCGGTCACCGTCAACAGCGAGCGTTACATAACGATGATAACTAATTTCTTATGGCCCAAATTGAACCATATGGACGACATGTGGTTCCAGCAGGACGGCACTACGTGCCACACAGCAAACGCCACGATTGACATTTTGCATGAACGATTTGAGGGTAAGGTTATGATGAGAATTGGCCACCGCAAGGTCATGCGATTTGACCCCTCTAGACTTTTTCCTGTGGGGTTTCTTGAAGTAGCATGTCTATGCAAATAAACCACAATCGACCGATGCTCTAAAGGTGAACATAACACAGGCCATCGCTCAAATTTAGCCGGATGTATGCGGAAGAGTCATTGAAAATTAAACTATTCGGATCCGTGCCACCGTAAGAAGCCGAGGCGGGTATTTAAATGATATCATATTCCACACTTAATGGCATACATACGCCTTTTTTTTAATACCTCACACAAAGCTTGTTTTATTCCATTTCAACATCTACCCGCCCTTTGAAAACCCCTTTATTATATATGGTTTTGCTCCAGGAGGGAACAAACCATAAAACCGTTATTTTGTTTTTAAATTTTCTTTGGAACTTATGAACATATTTACAAATATTTTTCTGTTCTTAAAAAGCCTTTATACTGTCATAATAATATTTGATGATCAAAAATGTTTGTTTCAACTTTTAAAAAATATTATTTAATTTTTAAAAGTCCGATTTCTCAAGATTAAGGCTTTTTTTAAGAAATTAAATTACATCTTAATTTTTGAACATAAACCTATATTGCAGGTATATTTTTAAATATTAAAATATAAATAATATATATAAATATTTTAATTTTTAATTTAACCGATTTCCATTTAAATTTTCACGATATGTGTAATGTAAAAAAAATCAAGAACATTTTATCGAAAATCGTCAAACATGTTAAGTAAATGTTGTTGAATTGTCAATTCCTGAAATCATTCGGTTATATCTAATATTTTTTTTAATACGAAAGCCTTTTTTGTTTTTGTATACCATTTCCGCACTTTTTGTAGAGATTACGGCTCTAATACGGAAACGTATTTTATGTCTAAAGTTTGATGCTAGTTTAATGTTTTTACGAACATTTTTTCTACTTCCAGCAAACAATAAGAATTAAGATTTTGAGGGTGTTTGTAAAGAGCTGCTTTTCCGCTTCAATTGTTTTTGTTTTTAATTTGTTAAGATTTGTTGTATTTGAAATTTAGACCAATATGTCTTAGAAATGTTCTGGTCTAATTTTTGTTTTGCTCTCTAGTTATTTTCTTTCCACTCCTTCTTGTTTTATTTTCATTGTTTCTGGCTTTATATAAAACAAAAAAAAAAACATTAGTGAAATTACAAAATTCAAAGAATACAACATTTTTTGACACCTTTTCCATATTTAATCGATTATTTTGCAAGTTAATTGATTGGAAAATTGAAACACTTTTAAAAATCTTGTTTTACCAATATTTTACTTTAATTTTTGTCATATGTTTAGATACAATCCAGTTGACCGTTTTTAAAAATTAATTTAAAAGGAAATTGTAAACAATTTAGTGAAATTCAGACTTGAACTAAGTTTAACTTTAATAGAATGGACAATTTTTAAAAGATTATATGTTAAGAAAATATCAGGAATAATTAATACCTATTTAATTTGTTTTTATGTTTTTCATTTTCTAAATTGAATCTAAATGAAATAAGAAGAACTGAAGAAAAGGGGTTTTTTCGTAGATTACAGTCTAAGTAAAATGGTTCTTCACGTGCAACAGATAACAGTATCGTTGATAAACTATATAATATTTTTTGTTGATACCAAAGTTTAACAAAATAACAAACAATAATACAGCTTAACGTAAAATTAAGAAACTTACAAAAATAAATTTATATTTTTGTTTACTATTAATAATTAAAAATAACTCAAGGAAGCGTATAGGAAACTAAAAGACCGATATTATGCTGAGCGAAGTTAAAAACCAGAATAAGAAGTTTGAGGTAAATTTTGTATCAGTGTCTTTTTCGAAATACTTATTAAGATACTTTTTAGGTTATATTCTCATTGATCTGATAGTCCATACGGAATGGCTACAAAACTTTGTCAGCTGATTAAAAAAACAGACAATATTAAATTAACATCTTCACATAGTGTTTTGTATATTGGACACTACTCTTTACGATCAAAGCCATCAAATGTCAAAACGTTCCAACGCTTAAAATAAGAACCTCGAAAAATTTTGTTGATACTCAAATAAAAGTCAAATCCCTATTCACAGCAGGATTTTACTTTGACTTTTATCGGCAATCTACTGCGAATATTGTATTTACTGTTCATATAAATTTCTACTCTACTACGGATGATGGTTTTTCCAAAAAAACACGGGTAATGTTTATAGATATATATGTACTTAACGTTTATAAGTTTCAAGTAATATACCAATAAATAGAGACATCAAAATATATACTCAAAATACAAAAATAAAAACAACAAAAACAATTTTTAAATCCCTACAATCTTATTTTAAAAAATAAATGATTTTCTACTTCGAATATCTCAACAGCCATTACGACTTGATCCTTCCTTTTTTATTTTTTATTTTTTCTTACTTTATCGCACAATTTATATTTTTATCTCAACAACAAACTTAATCGACTGGCAGTTAACATTTTGTCGTGACTTCCTTCCAATTAAACCTCAATTAAAGTGTCCTTTGCTCTTACCTCATTTTACCTTTACATATCTTAACTCCATCTCAGGTACCCAGGTGACTACTTTACGAAACAACAACTTTAAAACCTGACATTAAAACAATTTGTCAAAAGTGTCAAAATTCAACTGGATTTTTGTTGGCAAGACTAAGACTATATTTTTATTGTATATAAACGTGTGCATCATCATTGTTATTTTCCCATCTCAACATCCAGCTGCCAACAGGACAGCCTTTAAAAAAAAATTCAAGACAACTCTACCGACCGAACGACGACCGTCGCGTCGTCATATCTTTTGGAAAGAATGGTGTTGGCGTTCGGATGATGCTTTATATCGTGTTGCTTCTTTTGATCGAATCCAACACACCACCGCTACAACTCTTTGAGTGAGCGGTGTTTTCATTTTTCTTTCCGTTTATTTCTGATCAAAGACAAGATCAACCCCACGATGATCCAGCAAAAACCAATATCAGGCCAAAATAATATCATAAAAAAGTTAAATAAAATCCAAAACCAACCGAATCGAAATTGATAAACTGGCCAACTTATTTTTAGACAGTGGGGTATTTTATTTGTCAAAATGAGATCAATAGTACGTGAAGTTGAAATGTGGATTATTGTCCATATTCCTCTGACATTAAAAACAACACGTTTAGTAGGTACTTGAAGCTTAGAAAATTAAATGAATTAAGTTTAGATTGTATGAACTAACGCCCCACTGTAAGCTATCTTTATCGTAATCTGTTACAGAGTATCTTTTTGTCTTCTTCCGATTGTGTATTTCTTTTGTGGAGCATCCATACGCACTCACTTTTTTCCATCAACAACAAAACAATCTACTGTCCTCAACACCAAACCCTGCTGCTGCTGCAGCAACCCTCCAAAGCCTTATATTAAGTGCAACGGACACTGGTCTGGATCTCTGGCTTGACTGGACATACATTGGACAGCATCAGCAGCAGCAGAAACAGCAGCGCAGCGGCACGGCCGGCCGGCGCGGCGGCGCTGCTCTCTCAGACGACATTCGATTCGAAAATTGGTAAAGTGCTCATGCGACGACGATGACGTTGTAAATTATCGATGGCGTCTACATTCTTCGTCGCGGGACTTTGATTGACTCAAATTGCGGCACGGTTGTGTCCAAAAGAAAAAAGAAAGAAAACCGAAGAGAAAACCTATTAAGCGAGATGAACAAAACTACCGCGCTCCAAGTGAAGGGGTAATTGAACAACACACACCAAAAATCCAGGTAGGTAAGCGAATGCATCACTCGGGATTCGACCGGCCTCATAAAAATATGACGACTGACACAGAAAGATGATGATGAAATGCCCCACCAGAACGAATTTGTATCTTTTTTGTTTGTGGTGCACCTCTTAAAGGTTCTCTTCCTATCCTACCTACATATACCTAGGCTTCGCGCCAGGTGAATACTTCATATTAATGCCTTCTATAATGTTTGAAACAGATTTGACAACGACCACGAATGTTATTTTTACTTGTTTTGTGTGTTCACAATAAATGCGGCTTTCCTTGTTTAGTGGGAGAAAAAGTCTTTATTGGGACACTTTCAGGTCTTTTTTGTAGTTGGGTGTCTCGCTTTAAGCCTTTATCGATGGTGCAGCGATTTTTCATTAGAAAAATTTTGTAGGTAGCTGAAAAAGTTGGGGAATTTGGGCGTGTTGCAGCGGAGAACTAATGTGGTAAACGTGGTCTTTAAAGTGGGAACTGTGGGAATTTTGAAATACAAGGTAGATATTGTTTAAGACATTTTAATGCAGAAATTTTAAATAATTTTGTTATTTTTTTTTTACTGATTAATGTCCGTTTTGAACTTCATCATGACTCTCTGGAAAAGTATTAAAAGCTTTTTGAAAATTGTTTGACTAATTTAAGTTATAAAATCGACATTTAAGAGAATTCCAATTATTGTCAATTAGGTATTTGCTTTTACTTAGTTTTCAGAATTTAACGACTAACAACTACGAGAAAGCAACGCGGCGTGATTAATATTATAATGATTATGTTACGCATTCGTCGTCGGACTTATATTATAATATCGGTATTAATTAAGTTCCCATTCAGGCTTAGTACTATAAAAAATAACCTTTTAAAAAAATTATGAACCAAAACCTTGAAATTTAAAAAGGTCGAAAACAGAAAAACTTCCTTTTGAAAAACTATAACCTTTTATAAATTCATTAAAAACCTTTCCAACTTCGTAAATACGCTTCTGCTTTTACATATAACATATTGGCTTGATATATGTACATACCTATAGAATCTTATAGACCTTAGCCGTATGTTCAGAAACGGAGTTGGCTGAAAGATGTTATGGTTGCTTGGTATGGTACTTTGGTCTTATTCTTTACTCTAGTTCCATGATGAGCCAACTCGAATCCCTGACGTTGCAGGTCAATCCTCCAACACCCTAAACTTTTTTCTTACTTCTGACCCTAATAAATACACAATCAGTGTATTACTGCCTCTAGGCACATTTGTATCGTATCTGCAAATTTCTCATGTGTAAAAATCCCAGTTATAGAAAAAACTCCTATGAGAACCGTTTGGCAATATGAGAAAGCCAACTGGGACGGTCTCAATAAATTCTTCAGGATCTTTAACTGGTCAATATGCTTCCTCGATAGTGACGTGGATTCCAGCGCAGATATGGTTACAAATTTAGTTCATTGTGGAATGAGAAATAATAGGGTAAAATTTATCAAACATAAAGAGAACTCAAGGTTTGATTCGAGCTGTAAACAGGTTATTAGGATCAGAGATATAAGTTTCCGGATTTATAAAGCCAACCTGACTGAGGAAAACCGGAATAAGTTCAAACAAGCTAGAAAGACCTGTAATGGTCATATTGGACGAACCAAATTTTTGCATGACCAAAAATTAAGGCAAAAAATACTACAAATACCCAAAGGTAGTACAAATTTCTGGCCATTTCTAAGAAAAGTACGAAACACCACGTCATCCGCGCTTCCAACGCTCGTCCACAATGACATTTCTTATGTAAGCTCGATTGATAAAGCTAATTTGCTTGCATTGCAGCACAGTTTGCTGTTAATTCGACGCTACCAGAGAGTGTCCTGAGTTCTCCTGTTCTTGAGAGCGTAAACGATTTTATGGGATAAATCTTCTTTCGCACTCGTACAGTTGCAAGAGTACTGAAAGACCTTGACATACACAAATCCGCTGGTCTGGATGGTATCCCCGCTATTGTTCTGAAGAGGTGTTCTTCAACGCTGGAAAAACCACTGCATAAGCTTTTCCTTCTTTCTTACTCTATAGGTCTCTTTCCGAGTGGATTGAAAAGATCCATACACACAAATACTAATCAAGTAAACACAATTTTTACATACGCTACAGATGATTGTGGGGTTAACGCGATTATAAATTCACTTGGGGTGAATAAGTCTCCTGGAATAGATGGGATAAGATCGGTCGACATTAAGAATAATGCTGATTTATTTGCTCCAATATTGTGCAAAATACTCGTAAGAAATAGGCTTAGAACCGATGCAAAAATACCTGAACATCTTAAAACTCCTGTTGTAAGACAGATCTACAAAAGTGGATTGAAGAACTAACTGACAAATTATAGACCTATTTCAATACTCCCTGACAGATTGCAAAGTTTCATCGGAAAGCACTCACTTATTAACATAAGTCAGTACGGGTTTCAAAAGAGCAAAAATACAGGACAACTGCTTTGTGAATTTGCTGACTGTATAAACGAGAGCTTAAATATGGGACATAACGTACTTGTACTGTTTATGGATTTCAGTAAAGCTTTTGATATACTCAACCATTCGAAACTTTTGGAAGAGTTAGCAAGAATATGAATTCGAGGTAGGTTGGCTGATTGGATGTCGGACTATCTTCACAATCAAAAGTTCTCCGTCAAAATAAAAGATGTTAACCACGAAGAAAAGAATGTTGAATATGGGGTTCCACAAGGATCTTATTTGGGACCGCTTATGTTCATCCTTTATACCAACGAACTTCTTAGTGTTTTCAAGTTAAGTGTCCCGTTTGCTTTTGCTGATGACACTATGCAATTGTTGTTCGCGATATGTCTCTGGAATCGGCTAAAATGATAATGCAAAACGAATTCGATGCTGCTGTTCGATGGTGTCACGACAACTGATTGGTAATTAATGCTTCTAAGACAAAACTTATGCATATCCGAAGTCCACATGTCAAAAAAACAGACAAACAAATATTTTTCAGGAATGATCTCTGTCCAATCACGCCCACAACATGCAGTGAAGTTGTTGAACTCTATAGATATCTTGTAGTTGTTATTGATTGCCATTTCCTTTGGGACAAACATTATAGACAGCTACGTACTGATCTGAAGAAGAGTCTCTACGCACTTTCGCATTTAAAGTACCATGCTACTTAGGATGTTCTGAAACAAGTTTATTACGCATTGGTAGAATCATAGCTGAGATATGGCATACTTGCCGGGGGAAACGCAGCACCAACACACATCAAGAAGCTTCAAAAACTTCAAAATTCAGCTATAAGAATAATACAACAACATAACAGACAGCAAACTGAAAACAAATTCCGAGTACTTAAAGTCGAGAAAATTTTAAAGATGACCACAATACTAGAATATCATAGCAACAACCGCTTTATTCACCCGATTCAACATCACCTTAACACCAGACAAAGCGCACGAGGTATACTTCACATACCACGGCACTACAACACATATGGAAAGAGACAGTTGGCATACATTGTCCCAAGTCCCAACAATCATCAATTCAATGCCTCAAGAAATTAAACAAATACAAAATTACAAAACAAGAAAAAAGCAATTAAACAATTTCTTAAATCCGGTGGAATTACTTATGATGGGGGAATCCATTTAGCTTGTCGCCCAAATTTAGTTAGAAGAAAGTATGCCTGACGAATGAAACTTAAGAACTATTTTCCCGATCACCTCCTTTGCTCCAAATAGATTGGTATTAGCTTTTTAAACTTCAGGCTTTAAGACTGAAAAATCCGAATAATATAACATCGATACACATCACCTCTTGATCAATTGCAAAGCAGCTTATGACAGTGTCAAGATTTAATATTCCTGATGCCAAACTGATACACCTTATCAGAATGACATGACGTTAGAGAATGTTTGCTCCTCCGTTAAAATGTGTTGAAACTCAACACTAATAGATACCTTCAAAACAATAGAGGACTACGACATTGCGGCACGCTGTCATGTAGATGCGTTTAAATATTTTTCTTGAGGGAGTGTGTAGATTTAAAAAATCCAAACCAAATCTTAAAAATACAGATGACTTCAGGAAAGAACCAAACAGGGAGTTATGGGCGCCTTTTCCATTATCGATTCTGAAGCGAACGAAATCAGTCTTGTCATTATTATGGACAAAACGAAGTATATGCTGTCAACGAAGAGCGTTGTTACCCATTGCAGACTTGGTCAGAACGTGACTATTGATAGGCATAACTTCGAGGTGGTCAAAAAATTCATCTACGTAGGCACTGTTGAGTAGAAAAACTCTTGGTAATCGCTGTTTCTTTGGACTAAGTTATCAATTAGGAAATAAGGCAATATTGCGAAGTAACAAGAAGACGTTGTATAAAACCCCCATCATCCCAGTCTTGCTGCAAGGTGAAGAAGCATGGACCATCTCTCAGGCGGATAAAGGCTCTCTTGATATTTTCGACTTACGATCTATTGACTGATTGTCAACTGGCAAAATAACACCTAGCAGAGACGACACAACCAAGATGGTTAAAACGGCTAGAGCGTGTTTAGCGAATGAAACTCCAGTTCGTAAAGTACTAAACGCCAATCCAAACCGATACACGCCACCTTGGTTTTCAAAACTGGAGACAGCAAGCCAGAGATCGAGTAAGCTGGCGGAATCTATTATCTGAGACCCAGGAGCATCACACGCCGCCGCCGCCGCGCCGCACCGTAGCGCCAAGAAAAGTAAAAGAAAGAGTGTTGGTTACAGGATACCCCTGGGTTACACTAGTGTTTAGTGTGATTCAAAGAAGACGAGATTCATGAAATAGATGTATGTAGAAACACTGAAGTTACCTTTTAGAAATATAATTCTCTCTTTCTTTCTCTCTTTTGCTGCAAAACATCTTTGCCAGGATCTTAACCCAATTTGAATATTAAACGTGATATTCAGTGTCTGCAACATGGCATTGTCAGACTAAATGTTGTGCCTGTAGAGTTTTCCAATAGTGATCACTACATATTAGTGACTCGAAAAGGGGGTCTAGGAGGGCTCTTGGTTACGTTTCTTTTAAAATTTACATTTTGTTTAGGATTTTGGGATTTGGGAATATGCAACCCTTTCCTATTTCCTATTTTTTTTCAATTACATATATGGATTGCACCTTTTCTTAAAAATATTGACGTTGACATTGACGTCAGTAGTCGTTTACGTCTTCTATAGAAGAAACCGATTCAAAGAAGGCTGATCACACTTAATCCTGTCTTCACGTACTCAACACCTCTCTTTTGCAAGATCTACATCGTTCAAATCTATTGCATCATCGAAGGCTGTTGTTGTGTTTTTACTTATAACTTCGCTTAAAGTCTTAAGATTCATTTTTACATACATATACGTATATAGAGGGTGCGGCAGAGCCGACTGACGAGTTTTGATGGGCTATAAATAACGAACAGTAAAACTTAGAGAAAACATTTTTTTTTTATTTAAATCAGTATTCAATCCTATTTTTAAAAATTATTTTTTGAAAATTATATCTCCAAGATGGCGGCCGTCAGCATTGTTACACTGTTGTAGACGATCTCTGAAGCTTTCACATGATTTTCGGCACATTTCGACTGGTATGGCCTCGATTTCCGCGGTGATTTTCTGTTTAATTTCTTCTATGGTATGTGGGCGATGTCTGAAAATGTCTGGATGGAATGATAAATCTTCGTGAAGAATTCTCCTCAAAGAACGGTCTGAGATTCCCAAAGCTACCGCGTGTCTCCGGGCTGAGCGTCTTGGTGGCTGCTCAATTGACTCTCTAACCAACTGCACATTTTCGGGGGTTCTTACCGTTCTGGGTGCTCCGTGTACAAGTCTACTTAGGGTACTTCCAGTTTCTTCCAAATTCTGTATCCACAATTTGATAGTGTTTGCAGAAGGAACAGATTCAGCACGTGGAATGCCGAAGTGTATACGAAAAGCCCTTTGTGTAGCGATCACAGAATGATTATTTTCGTAATATGCACGCACGACGAAACCACGTTGTACACCTGTCCACTGTCCAGACCATCATTACGAATAAAAACGGCATTACCGTACAATTCAAAATATACCACTTATTAAGGCCTATACTCTTATCTTATAACAGGCTAATGACCTCATTAAACTCGTCAGACGGCTCTGCCGCACC
This sequence comes from Eupeodes latifasciatus, assembly GCA_920104205.1. NCBI lineage: Eukaryota > Metazoa > Arthropoda > Insecta > Diptera > Syrphidae > Eupeodes > Eupeodes latifasciatus. Next base: position 78,872,589 of record OV049926.1, read on the forward strand.
CTGTAGCTTAAAGCCTCTCAATGAAAACAAAAATTAATTAGGTGGCACAACAGTCCGTAGAGAACTTGGGCCTAGTGACTTACAACTCTCAACCAATCCTGCGTGCGTCATTTCAGGGATGGAGAGGGCCTACATGTTCTCATGCGGAATCCAAACGGCAAATATGACAAAAGCACTTTTTATGACAAGAATGCTCTTGAAAGATTTGTCAATTCCTTGCAAGAGGCAGAATCCGTTAAAAAAAAAAAACTTTAGATGGCACAGATCTCTAGCATAACAGGCCTACTCAACCACACCACAGCCCTAACCATCACAAACCATAGTGGTACTCGATTCTCAATATGTTTTTAAATAATCAGTAAAATTAAAACTTAAACCCCACCGCTTAATCATACAAAACACATGCTGTATTAAGTCGAAGAACAACACCACATCCGCACGTGTATACATACATACATAGGTATTAGCACTCTTTCTCCCGATTTAACACAAAAATTTATAAACTAAACACAAATTGTCAACCCCAAAAGCCGTCAACTATTTTGATCGTTTGACAGCTTGTTTATTTATTCAACAAGCGGGTATTTTTACAAAACGTTTTGCTTACGACAAAAACCACCAAAACTACATTCTATGCATACCTCCACATCACAAGTGAAAAAAAGAATTTAAAAAAACGTTCGTCACCACCCACGCTGAAAATGTTTTCCCCACATTTTCCTGTCAACCGGCAGAAACGAGAAACGAATGAATCCATCACCTTAAAAATGTTTTCTACATCGTCGTCATCGTCGTCTTGTCGTTTCTTATGTACATATTATTTGTGTTCTCGCGTATAAATGTCATACAGCGGTAATGTCAAACTTGTCCCGCTGACGTTTATGTGATTTGAAAAAAATATATAAATACAACAACAACAAAACAAAAAACCGCACGCATAAACGATCTTAGAGATGACAGTTTGTCTGTTTGTCTGGGTAGGTAGATTAGTGTTGGGGACGACGACGACGACGAACGGCGACCAAGATGACGACGAGCGACGGGACGGAGGAAGGGCTTTGGGAATGCAGTTAATGTTTACTTGCTGTAAACATATGTTCCTGCCATTGCCAACGCCATCAGAGTCACTAGGTACACAGTCACCAGCTCAGCACCACCACCTGATCTAATCAGGTAATGTGCCAGTGCAGTGCCTGCACGCATCACCAATTCCTGGCTGTCACGCGCGTTTTGTTCACCACATCGCAATCGCATCATCGGGCCCGGGTTAGGCGAGGCGACTCAACGCGACGACACAACGTGAACATTGCTCGTCGAATTATCAGCAATTATCGGTGAAGAGCTGCAGAAAATAAAAATAAAACAACTGAAATTATAATTTAACGTAGGCGCAATCATGCCAGGAGTCGATTAGCAATTATTTTTAGGAGCAAACAGGAAATTCGCCATGTGGCATGGATAGCGTTGCAAACTATCTCCGTACTTATGTATATACCTAACCTAACCTATACCTATGGTGATGGCTCTGACATACAGTGCGATCATCTTCCTTGAGATATTATGTATCTTCTCTCGGGTGCTTCATAAACGCCCTGACAGAGATCAATATTTTTAGTTTGGCTGTTGTTGTTATGTCCCGGAACAGTGTTGTATAGTGATCCTCATCGATCTATCCATAGAGACACGGGAACTTGTAAACAGCTCGACACTGGTGCACTTAATTTTGACCATCTGGTCAGAGACACCAAGGAAGGCATGAAGCGAAGGGTGTACATATTTGCAACCGCTATATAGTTCCAGAGTTAATCCGACATGGAGCGCGGAAATATAGGTATCATTCCTTAAAATAACACCCAGTGTGACCAGATTACAATATTTAAAAAAAAAATTGATAAACATTTCAAGCATTTAGTAACGTACTTCCTTCGTTCTTTCTAAGGATATCAATATTCGGGGGAAAATTAAGTTTATTCTTTAATGACTTTAAGTTGGATAAACTATGTAGGCAGAGGAGTAGTTTTTATCAACACCAATCAGGTCTCAGTAAAATCGGGATTTGTAATAAATTCACAACTTCTTAAAGAGTTCACTCACGGTCACACTATTCAAAAATGTTGATCCTCTTATTCTCGCTATCGGTTTGTCGCCCATAAACTGCTGTCGTTTTGAAAAATCTTCCAATTTCGTTCGGCACGCCAGATGATTGCTCCTCGGATGAGAGATCTGATGCGAGCGCGTTGTTGCTGATGCTCCTGCTGTTTCTGCTGCTGGTGCTGCTGCTATAGCTGTTTGCTGATTTTGGATGCTGAGCTGATGCTTGGTGGAGATGATGATTATGATTATAGTGTGAGACGCGGTGCAATCGTCGTCGTAGTCGTCGTTGATCGCTTTGGCTTTTACTATGCGAATTTTCGTCATCAGCATAGCGCCATCACATAGTTTTTAGCTGGAAGTCAGTCTCGACTTGACTGGAACAAGTGTTGTATATTTTCACAGTGCAGTGCGGATGGATCACCTCATAGGCAAAAGGCGCGACTACGGCCGTAACGCGTTGCACATAGAAGGATATTCCTTGTGGCAAACAAGCGATCTTTGTGACTGGCATGAATATTGAATGGCAGAACGTGACACTAAGTCACGATCTTGATGAAATGAGTCGCTCTGAGACTGAGCTATAGATGTAGAGTCTTTAAGGAATAGTCTGGATCTGAATGAGGTACACTAAAAGGTATATACCTACCTATAGGAAAATTGAGAGACGACACTGACTTGCGTCCCTTATATTCCTTTTTTACACTTCCACTTCCATTTGGTTGGTAGTCATAATTTTGTTGCGAATAATGGCTTCACACCCAATGACGTTGATGATGAGTTCCTTCTTCATCCGCATAAACACGATTGCAGTTACAAGTTGTATACTTACAGTATATAGAAGTTTTTGACGTTCGTTGGGGCTGGTGCGGATAGGAATATAATAATTCGCGCATGTTAAAACTCCATAGATGAATAGATTTATGAGGAGCGGGTAATTACTTTTCGTATACTATATATTTGAATGGATTTCAATCAGAACCAAATTGAAAAATCATAGACTACACAAAGAATGAATGAAGATCTTACCTACATAGGGAAGATCAGATTTAATCTGGCTGATTTTGAAAGGATATATATTTGTTAATTTATCTTCCTTTTTCTGTCACCTAAATTTGTCCTTCGAAATTGTCTCTCATTATTTTTAATACTCTAACATCATCTTTATTTAGAAATATACGTTCAAACGGAATGTTTTCTGTAAGCATGTACAAACATTGAATTTAGGTTTAGATAGTCCGATTAAATCAGTTAAGTAAAATTCTTTTTTCGCAGATCCTTATAGCTACTTCATGGTGCACCCCGTTTCTTTCGAATTGTCCCAGGTTTTGTTTGTTGATAAATATTAAAAATTGTTGTTAAAGGCCCCACAAATAAGGTGTTTTTTCCACTAGTTATACTTTTTTTTCGATAATCAAATCATTTGTCTGAGTTTCTGAACTCTATGTTAAGAATCCCAGAGAAAAGGTTAAGGTAAATAAAACTTAAGTCTGGTTCGCAAAAACTTTTTTTTGTATCAAAAATAGTCCCTTAGATTTGAAAATACACTTATTATTGATTAATCAATATAAATATCAAAAATAGCCCCTTAGATTTAAAAATACACTTATTATTGATTAACCCATTTCCGGCGGCTACTAGTTACAGGTGAGCTAGAAGCTTGAAATTTTATATGCTGTCTATTTGTATCTGAACTTAGTGAAATCTGAAAAAAAAAGTTTAAAACCTTCTAGTTTTTCGGAAAATTCGTGCTGCGTTTTCGCAACATTAGCCGAAAGGGGTAGCAGAATTAATACAAAATTTCGAGTTTTTTTGTTGTAAAATTTAGGTATAAGCTTTATTTTGAATATTGTTTTTGGAAAGGTGAACACTTATAAAATATTATTAGTGGTTGTGTGCTTTAAACTTCATGATGATACATATTATTATGAAGAATGGGCCTGTCCTTGTGTGGTATGGATCAAAACATTTCGGATGAATTGGGATCTTACACTTCTTGGAACTAAAAATTGTTTGACTGGAACAATTTCGACATCGAAGACGCTTTTCCATTTTTATTATTGTATGTTTTGTGTCATCAAATCAATCCTTCCCTTTGATGTGTTGGCGGAATATTTGATGATCGCAGTAAGGAGTCTACAATATATGTCCTAAATTCAAGTTGTGACATTGGTGTTTCCTTTGCAAACTTTTTGCAAATGCCACGAATTTTCCATGCATATACCAATGCTGCATCCAATGCATTTGATAAAAGTGGCCAGTACTACTTCTTTCCTCGAATCCGTATCTGGTAATTGCTGATAGCATTATCAAACAAGTCCACTCCTCCCACCGTGGAATTATATTCATGGATTGCATTGGGCATGGGAATGTTGACGTGTTTCCTTTTTTTTTTTGATCAAACCGTTTTGCGTGGGTGATTGGTTGGTCCATCAAATGATTTGAAAGAACTGTTACAATGGAGATATCGTTCCAACGAACAGCGGCAATTCCATTTTCCTTGTCGAATGCAAAATCCATAGTTCCTCTATTTTGTTTGGGTTCTGTCAACTTTGCTTTACCAATTCTATTTTCACGAACAGTGCCTGTAGATTGGTATAAAAGAAATTAATTTTTTAGTATAAATAAATGGTAAGTTAAAATTACCTGTTGCGAAGTAACCCAATTCTGAGAGACGACAAATCAGTTTGTGCGAAGTGAAAAAATTGTCAAAAGTAACTGTGTGTTGGTCTGGAACATCGATATTAGAAAGAAGTCTCAGAACAACATTTTCCCCAAAGCCAAATCCAGGGGAATTATCAACACTTGCACCACCATACGGAATGAATTGATATAAATATCCATCGTGAGAACACAGGTCCCAATATTTGTATTTGGCTCATGGCTTCTTTTATTATATTGCAGCGAAAGACTGGTTGATTGGACAAATATGAATCCAACTGTGGAACTGTATGCAATCCAGAAAAATACATTATTCCAATAAATGTACGGATTTCATTGAAATTTGTCTTGAATGTTAAATTATTTCTATCCGCAGTAGCATACGTATTGGTGCTTTCAGAAATGAAATTGATAATCTCATTATCAAGAAATAATTCGAATATTTGAAGAGGATTGAAACTTCCTACAGGAAAAAAGGATTGGATTCAACTTAGGAAGTTCTGAGTGATTTTTATTTTAAACTTACCTATTTTGTTATAGATCGCTTGAATCTTTTCACTTGATACGTCTTTAGGAGTATTTGAAAAGCCAACCCGATGGCTCTTTGACCACTTTGGTAATTTATATTGAAAAGACGTCGATTCGTTTTTAGAAGTTGATGCAATATTTTGTGATGTTGATGCATTTTCTGAATCATTTGGGTCACATTGTAGATCGTCTATATGCATTCCAGCTCTAATTCACCGGCTAGTTCATTTGGCAATATGTTCACGTCTTCCAATAATTGGACGTTATCATCAATTTCTTCATGGTCACTCAAAGCATCATTTTTCGGAGGCAAAATAATCACGTTTGTTTCAATAGCTTTATCTACTTTCTGGTTCAATTCATCATCTTCGTCTGAACTAGGATTTATTAACAAATCTTCTAGTTCTTTAGCTGACAACGCAGAGGTTTAATCTCACCTGCGAGGTAAATTACCTATAAAAATTGAGTTAATTTTACTTTAGAATATAATTTCAACCTTTGTTTATATGTTTGTAAAGTTTTTTTTTTTCATTTTTTCTTAAGTTTGAAAATATTACCTAAAAATTTGCAAAATTGCAAATTTTGAAGATATTAATTAATCAATATAAATAAAGTTTAACATTTGAATTTCGTTAGAGACTAGTGACCCATCTTTGAGATATTAAATTTTGAAATAATATTTTTGAAAAATAAAGTAAATATTTAATTTATTTTAAAAAGTTCTAGTTTTATTAATTTAAAAAAAAAATTAAAATATGATACTTTTTGTTGGTAAAAATGACACCTTATTTTTATTTTTATAAATTTTAATTTTGTATAAACCAAATTTCTGACGATATATGCAGTAGTGGCCAAAAATATAAGAGTGGAATTTTGTTCCAAATTTTTACAAATATTACATGTTAATACCTATTATTTAAAAATGTTAATGCATATATATTTTGAAATTTTAAAAATGTTCCTACAAGATAAGTTTATCTTCAAAAATTTAAATGATATTTAATTAATCAAAAAATCCTTGAATCATTAGTTTTTTTTTTGTTCTCGAAAACCGTTAGAACGTTTTTTTCTTTTTTAATTATTTTTCTGCAGATTTTTAATGTACGTTTTACGTTTGATTTTCTTAAAAAAATGATAACCCGTTTTTGAAATATCGAATTTAAAAAAAAAAAAAACATTTTAATATATTTTTTTTTTAAATATAAAAAACAACGACATTTTTGATCATCAAATATTATTAAGTCAATATAAGGGCTTGTACAGAAAACGGTTCATTAGTTCTTGAGAAAACTTACAAATAAAATAACAGTTCTATGGGGGTTACCCTTCTGCAGCAATACAAACATAATTCGTATCTATTTAAAGAAGCCACGTTAAGAAACAAAATTAAGAGAAAATTTAATAAAAATCTATCGTTTCGTTTTTGAGAAAATTTGAATTTTTGATTTTTAACCAAAAAAATTGTATATGGGCTACTGTTGTTCTTAGTCTTACAAAAAAAATAGAGAAAAGGCTAACGCAAATCAGCTTAAAACTTTAATCGCAACGTTTTCAACTCAATCCACCAAATGGTTTGGGCTGTTAGGGCGTGGACAGACAGACAGGCGAACGGAATCGCGGGACCCACTTTTTTCGGCTTTTCGTCAATGTCGTGTTTGATTAAAATCTCGAGTTCCAAATTTTTAACGAATGCAAATCTTGCCATATATAGTTCCAATATCTTGCAGGTAAAAAAAAAACGTTTTAAAGCAAATTATCGATACAAGTATTTTCAGGCGTCTTTTTCTTCTGGCCAAACTTTGCATCTTTAAGCCCAAAAGTCATCCTTTGAAGTTACTGTTAGTTTCAATACAAATTTACTCAAAAGTTTCTGCGTGTCAAACCTCTTATTCTCTTTTGAATACCCGAATTGCATCCAAAAATATATATACGTGACGTTTTGTGCGAAAATAAGTTTTCGCGATTACAGCTACTTTAAGAAGCAAGTCGCACTTTAATGTTACGTTTATTTTTGATTTATATATATTATAATATTTATTTATTTGTTTCATAAATGTTTTTGTTTTTTTTTTAATTGTGTGAAACTTTAAACAAAATTTTTCAATAATTTTATTCAAAATTCTTCAAATATTTAATTTCCGTTTTTAATGAAAAAACAGTAAAAACAAGGGTTTCAGTTTAAATATATGGAAGGAACTTTTTTTAAATTATTTAATATTCTTCAGGTTTTTCATTCGGCTCTTCTAAACTTTCAGAACATTCGATTTTTCTTAAAATTTATATTTGTTATGACGATAAATGCCTTGAATTATTTTATTTTTCAATTTTTTGGACGAAACTTTAATAAGTGATCTTTTATTTTTATAGTTTTCAATATTTTTTTTTTAGAATGTAATAATTTACAATTATTCGACCTTAAATACAATCCTTAAGGTTTATACGATATTTAGTTTCAAAAATCAGAAATTCGATTTTATTCGTTTATAAATTTTCCAAAAACTAAATTAAATAACCAACATTTTTGGGTGAATATTTTGCAATTACAGTCCACAAAACTAAAGCACTTTTTTACTATTAGGTAGTAAGGTTACTACTACAGGTGGAGCAACAGGCCATTGAGAACTAGGGCCTAGTGACTTAGTGACTCTCAACGATTCCTTTTGTTCGAGTAATGTTGTCAGGATGGAGGGGACCTAAGGTTTTGAGCCGAATACGAACGGCTAATTTGAGAAAGTATTTTCCCCCGAAGGAATGAAGTTAAAAAATGTAAGCTGTGGTAAGAAGCAATTGAAATGTGAAGAATCGAAACCGTGTGCTTTGCTGAAGACCCAGGTTAATCGATTGCTTATTGATCTTTGGAGTTAGGTAATCTATAAACGACATTGCACCGTATTTTGCATGAGGACTTGAAGATTTTAACAAGCTTTTGAGGTTCAGTTAAAAATAATATTCGAAACCGTCACTTACCAATGCTACACCGTCGTCGTGTCTTTGCTAATTCGTTCCTTGAAATTTATCAAAATCATCGTGGTATTCATAGAAAAATCACCTTCAGCGCTGTGAAAAAATAAAGAATAGGTAGTTGAAAATGCTTACCAACAGAAACGTGTCACTTGGTGAGGTTCGAAAATGAGACTGATGGTTTAACTTTTACGCTGAATGGATTTCCCTCTTTGTGTATGATTTCTTCAAGCGGGCAACCATTGGCCACCGATACCTTGTGATTCCACACCTTTAAACTATTTTTTTTCTTTAGGCCTCGAGAAAGACAAAGTTTATAGATATGACAATACTCCACAACACAACCGATTCAATACCTTAAGAAAGGAATTCGTGAATTCAAGAAAATATCAAGCAACTTGGCTGCTATCGTTTTTCATTGTTAAAGGCGTACCAACCAATGGCGGATCCAGGGGGAGGGAGAGGTCGTTGGGGTCATGACCCCCCCTGGGAGATAATTTGTTTGCTTTTTCGTAGGAATTCCCTTCAATTCAAAACTAATCGTATTGCTTTAATGGATATGACCACCATTATATATTGAATTATTTATTTTTTGTATATGAAAACAAAATTTGTGTCTTACTTCCTTAAACTTTGTTGCTAAAAGTACTACTTTTGACTGAAGATTGGACCAAGAACATAATATGAATTGGATATTCAGCCCTATTCCAAACCCACAGCACAAATTCATCAACTTTTGACCAATGGACGATCCAGGGGGGGGGGGTCATATGAGCCATAAAGCTTATACAGTTAAGTTGTCAAATATTCAGGTTCTTAAGAAAAAACCTTGAATAAGAGATCATCAATTTTATATTAAGTTGCCTTTAAATTCCTTAAACTATACTTCAATTTTATTATTACATTTGCTTATATCACTCCATTGTGGATATTCCCCTTTTAGAAATTGGCATGCTCTTGCCACAGCACATAATTTAGCAATGAATCTAAATGCAAACAACAAAGAATAATGGAGAAATACCTTTTCCAACTGCATTTCGATGGTTGATGAGGAAATGTACAAAACTAATCTCGAAAGGGCTAGGGAATCATTTTCTAGAGCAACCTATAGCCGTCTTAATTTGACTTTGGGCGATTATAATTATTTCTGTGAGGACCTTTCTGCTTCTGATATAAGTTTAGTATTCAAAATACGGACTTGAACTCAACTACAGGCCACATAGAACTGACTTAGATGCAATTTGTTCACTCTGCAACTCAAACCAAAACGAAGATGTTTACCATTTTTTAGCAACTTGTCCTATTTTACAAGAAATCCGTAGACTTCATTTTCTTTTAGTCGGAAGAATGTTTACGTGTTTTGAAGTATGGTTGGAAATTGCTGGTACGCTATGTCTCCCATGCAAATAATTACAGAAATTCTTATTTGAGTCTGTTTTGAAGTATCTACTTAAGACAAAAAAAAAAAGTTTTGTTTTATCTAAACTAAAAGCCCCAATATTCCATTACTTGAATCTCTTAGAGTTCGCCTTTTTCCGTTTTAACTAAACTAAAAGTCCATATTCTCCTAGACTTTTCCACTTCTTCACCATCTTCGGTTTTTGTAGTTTAAAAAAAAAAAACAAAAATTAAACTTAAATATTTTGAACAAACATTTAAAGTACCTAATTGTTAATTGTTTTCTTTTTTCATTGTAACACATACATATTTATTGTTAGCTATTCTTTTTCTTCTTTAAATTATTTTGCCACTTTAACAAAACAACATTTAACAAGTTGATCACATTTCTGTAATATTATTTATATACATATGTTCTTTATTTTATATTCCATATTTATATGCCATAATTGTATACTCTTTTTTCTCAATGTAAATGTCTTGATAATATTCGGCTCTAATGCCATGCTTGTACGTTTTTTTTTCTATTGTAAATTAATATGTATCGTTTTAATGAATAAAGATTTATCTATCTATCAAAAAAAAAAAAAAAAATAGTGATTATCTAAGTGATTTTTACTTGAGACATATGGGAACTATATAGCCAGTTTTGCATTAGTAAACAATTTCAAACTAGAGCTTTTAATCAAATATGATATTACGACGCTAGAGAAGTCGAAAAAGTGGATACCCCGATTCCTTCCGTCTGTCTGTCTTTGTGGCCCCTACAGTCCAAACAATTGTGTTGATTGAAATTAAGATTTTCAGCCGATTAGTGTAAGGCCTTTTTTCATTTTATTAATACGAAAAATAACAGCAGTCCCCATATAATTTTTTTGGTTCAAACATATGTGATTTTTCTAAAATTTTCTCTAAATTTTGTGTTCTTAATTTGGCTTTTTTCGGTGACGTGAAATAAGGGCAAATGAAATTCAAAAAATTTGGCATTATTTCGTTTTTGAAAATGAAGTAAGGCCAAATTTTCAATTTGGGTTTATTTCGCTTTAGAAAACGAAATAATAGCAATTTGGCATTGTTTCGATTTAAAACTTTGCAGAATTAGAAAAAAACATAAAGTAAAATTATCTTTTGTTTTCTCTCTATGCTAAATTAAATTCTTTATTCAATTTTGGGAATTACAAAATTCGGTAATTGTCTAGAATAGCTACTTTTGCTAAGAACATAGAAAACAAATTCGAAAAATAACCAAATCGGTGTATTTTTTCGTAAACTTTAATAAAAAATCGGGGGAAGTGCAATTTTACAACAATTTTTTTGTTATTAATTAAAAAAGTTGAAAAGTGACAGATACTTGTTGCTCGATTGAAATTTTTGAAATTGGAGCCTAAAACAAGTTTTTTTTGAATTGATAGCACGGTGGCGCGGAGCGGCGCGGCGTACTAACAGCTAGGTATGTAAGGGGGGGCATGCTGCCCCCCTGCAACCCGCTGCTTGGGATCACTATAGGATTTGGGGTGGGTGCGAGTTTGGGTATATGCAACTTTTATTTTGTTTTTAAGTTTTCTCAAGAACTAATGGACCGATTTCAAAATTCTTCTCTTTCTGTGCAAGCTCTTGTCAAGGATCAAATTGATGATGATTTTTTATGATCAAAAATGTAATTTTTTTTTGTTTTTTAAAAAAATAAAAATTTTGTTTAAGAAACTCGATATCTCAGAAAGGGGATAAAATTTTTTGTATATTTATAAGCTCATTATTTAGTGCTTACCAAAAATATTTTTAAAACAAAATTTAAAATTGAAAATGATTTTCGAAAAAAAATAAGTAAATCTAGATTTTTTGACAAATAAAATGGCGTTCAAATTTTTGAGAAAAACTTATTTTGCAGGGCTCCCTGAAATTACGCCATAGGAAATTACGCCAAAAAATGTTTTGGAAAAAAAGCCCACAAAATTTTGGCGTAAAAAAATAGGAAAAAGCGCCCAAAAACAAAAAGGAAAATACGCCAAAAAGTGTGGAAATTACGCCAAACTTTTGGAAAAAGAGCCAAAATACTAAAATGGAAAAAACGCCAAAAAATAAGAACTTTTAGGTGTAATTTCCAAATTAGTTTTGAAAATTAAGCCTTAAAAGAATAAACAGAGCTTTTTCTGGCTTAATTTCCAAAATTAATTTGTTGATATTGGCGCCTGTCTGGCGACTTTACATACCCTAAGCGGAGCAACGGAGTTGCGTGAGCGGGTGTGACCCCGAAAAAGGGAGTTAAAATCCTGAGATCCCGCGAAGCGGGCCACCCACAGGTCCTTTTATTCAAAAAAGCTGTTGATATTGGCGCCTGCCTGGCGACTTTACATACCCAAAGCGGAGCAACGGAGTTGCGTGAGCGGGTGTGAACCCCGAAAAGTGGAGTTTAAATCCTGAGAACCCACGAAGCGGGCCACCCACAGGTGCTTTTATTCAAAAAAGCTGTTGATATTGGCGCCTGCCTGGCGACTTTACATACCCTAAGCGGAGCAACGGAGTTGCGTGAGCGGGTGTGAACCCCGAAAAGTGGAGTTTAAATCCTGAGATCCCGCGAAGCGGGCCACCCACAGGTGGCCTTTTTTGTTTTTGATTTGGAAGAACGAACGGTTAATTTTCTGTTTTTTTTTCCTTATTCGATTAGGAAAAAAAGCCAAAAAGTTTGTTTTGTGGCGTTTTTTCCTTTAAGATTTGGAAAAAAAGCCAAAAAGTTTATTTTTTGGCGTTTTTTCCTTTTTTGTTTGGAAAAAAAGTCCAAAAGCAAATTTTTGACGTTTTTTCCAAACAAAATTTTTTTGGCCTTTTTTCATTATTCTAAAAGGAAAAAGCGCCAAGAAATTTTCGGAAAAAATAGCCAAAAAATCCGGAATTAACACCAAACTCTTTGGATTCTTTTTCCTAGGAAAAAAAGCCAAAAAATTGTATGGAGAATTTTTGGCGTTTTTTCCATTTTATTTTTTGGCGTAATTTCCTATATGGCGTAATTTCAGGGAGCCTATTTTGCAGGTACATTTTTAAATCTAAAAATATAGAAAATATTTTTAAACAGTCTTTTTGGAAAAAATTAGCAAGTTCTAGCGACCCAGTCGTGAATTTTATTTCTTTCAAAATTGATTTTCTGTTGAATGCAAAAGATCTTATAAAAGATCTTAAAAAATTAAATAAATCTACTTTTGCCTTGGATGCTCTAGAACTAAGATTTAAACACGAATTTCAATAATACAAATGTCCCAAAAAAATCAAGTGACACTTTTGTTAAACTAATGGCTAAGTGAAAAACATAATAAACGTTTCATATCTATTGACATAAAAGCTTTGAAACGTTTAATTTGTGAGTGCTACAAAAAGTTTTTTTCCCAAATTATTTGTTTACCTATACCATACTTTGTTTTAATTTGATTTTTTAGAGAAATTATGTACTTAAATGCAACTATTTCCATAAATTCAAGGACCAAACCTTTGTATCTCAACAATTTCTACAAATCAGATCCTCTCTCATTTTCTGGATTTTTGAATTTTTGCAGCGTTCTTCGCATTAATGGAAATGCAAACAAGAAAAGTGTAGGTATTGTTTATTTTGGAAAAAAGCAACGTTTCAAAACAATTTCCTACATTTCTGCGCGAAATGCACCAAACCCCTCTAAACTATTGTGTTTAAGCTCTTAAATATTGCATATTTAGAAAACTGTTGGAATCTTGGATTGCTTTCATATGTAGGGAGTCATCCAAATTGAATAGTTAGACCATATACCTTGCAGGACAACAGTGTTCTAAAATAATTTGATAACTAAAGTTGTCATTTTAGCAACTATTAAATTTGGTTAGCCTCCTTTACAAAACATTAAAGAACATTTTTAAGCAGTGAGTAAAAACTCATCTAAGTGTTTGAAACCCCCCCCCCCTGATGAAAAGTCAGGATCCGCCCTTGGTACCAACTTACTTTAAATGATATGAATATTTATTAGATTCTCGTATGAAACAAACACGGTTTTCCTATGACATGATTCGATTTTTGTTATGGACTTATGGTATTTCAGACATTGAAAATTAAACATTCCTGACACCAAATGATTCATTTCAATTTCAAAATGCTTGAGGTCTTTTTTTTATACTTCGAACATAAATTATAATAATATACAAAATGATTTGTGCATCATCGGCCAGATCATCGAACCTCCTCCCAACAAAGAGACAATAATTATTCCAACAAAATACCTTCCTATACCCATATATCTCTAAACCTCTATAATTAAGAAACGTAAGATTTTCAAAAAAATCAATCATCTGTCAGTGCGATTTCAATAAATTCCTATACATTATAATCTATACAACTATACAGTTCACTGCGAGTCAAAAAACAACAATAATAATAATAAAATAAAAATCCATATGCGGTCCCAATAATCGTAGCGTCATTGACAGATATCATCAATGTCATGCATCTCGCGGAACCATTATCATCAAAAACATCGTGATTGAACATCATCAGAGTTCCATTAATAACGCCACAGCTTGTCACTAATGCCGAGGATCAATTAATCTTCTTTTTTTTAACTTTTGGTTGTTTAATATTTTTCGTTTGTCTTGGGAAAACGTGATCCAACGCGGAACTGACCGGACCATAGTTGTATATACTTAGCTTGTACAGCCTTGGTATACTCGTATCTATGCCTTTGCATATTAAACGGGCTTTTGCCAAAATTTTTGTTTTTCGATTGAACCGTCTCGTCGACCTGATGGAGTACATAATTGCTCCACCAACGACAGACGCGAGGCGACGCGACGTGACGTACATTTAATAATTATGCGGCTATTAGCTAATAGCTGATTGAAAATTATGGGTCTGCGGGCTAATTGCTTAACCATTAACCATTCTTAAACGATTATGGGGCGAAAGAAGCTACTTTCTGTCGAACCACAAAGTTATCAGACATCACATGCGTTTGCGTTTCTGCGGTTCTTTTATGGGTATCTACTACCTACCTACGTTTGACGATTTTGACACATCGAAAAACCACCCTCTTAGGTAACCAGGCGACAAAAACGAAACCATCAGATGATGACAGAGTGCATCCAATTCCAAGGCAAGATCGTATAAATGCGGAATTCTTCATAATTTTTAATATGAAAAGTTGTGGAAGAGTGGAAGGCTAATTGCAGTTGCAACCACTCAGGCGATAAGTGAATGTGGTGAATGGCCTGCGGATTGGTTGAATGTATCTACTTATGGTGCATAAGTTGTGTGTGGTGGTTTTATTGCCACTGCCACCTATTCGTCTAACTTCGCATAGTTACACACAATATACCGTCTCGTCGTCTACATCGTCGTCATCGTCAATGAATGTCAAATTATCGACAGTGAGGGATTACCTACCATCATATGGAGGCATACACCGTTTGGGCTATGATGCATTGACGTGCAAGTGTCCGAAGAAGATATACCTACCTCTACAAACGGAACGACACGGTTTGGTTTTAATTTTTTCTTTTTGTGGGGATACTGTGAAGTACAGTATGTGCAGAAAAATATAAAAAAAATGAGTATTCTGGTGTGAAATTGAGCTACTAAGAGTTTCAGGATTTTCACTTGCCCGAGCACCATTATACTTGATTTTAATAAATTTTTGATAGAGGTAGGAATTATTTAAGGAAATTACACTCAAAGAGTAATTTAAAGCAGAGGACTTCGTATACAATTAAATAACTAAAGTTAGTTATGCAGATACCAACTCTTACATCTTGATATATGTACATAAGTAAGTTTAAGGTAGAGTAAACTTATTTAAACAGTGTGAATCATTCTGCCTGCGAAACGAACTTCTTCATCAACTAATTTTGCTGAATAACTTCGGACGTACTCCAATAACTGATTGATTTCTTCTCCTACGGCGGCGGCGGGTGCCAAAATGTCCATGGAACTTTATTTTGGGCAAGCAAACATAGATCACTCCCACTAGTCATGAAGCCATGTTCTTTATCTTTCTGATCCAAAGATTTTCCGAAAGCAAGGTTTTCAAAAAGCAATTCCTGTTCATCAGCCCCTAATGCAACAGAAACCGAAACAAAATGACATTAAAGAATTTTGTATGCTACTTTTTGCACGACTTTTGAAATTTTTTCTTTCCTTTTTTAATAAATAAATTTCCTTAAAAGTTTAGACATTTTTGTAAGTAAAAAATTGATTGATATTTAATATTTTCAAAAAGGTGTTATCTTTTCTTTGCTTTTTGTTTCATTAAAAAAAAAGAATGTCAGCATAAAATCGTAACAATGACAAAACTTTATGTATACAGAATGAGCCATCTAGGGGTGTGTTCTTAAATCATAACTTATTTTGACTTTGACAACATGAAATATGTTTTCTTTTAATCTTTTAATGCGGCTTTAGTAATGATTACATCCATGAACTATTTTTCTTTTAAAATGAGGATTTGAAAATCGTTCCAATCAACGGTAAGCTTTACAGAGTAAGAGTAAGCTTCTTTGTTTTAACGTAATATAGCAGCAAATTTGTCAGCTGTCAAGTGATTATTTTTTATTTTGGTTTGACATTTTAAAATGAATAAAATGAGCCCTGAAGAAACGCTTATGACTTGTTCAAATTTATTTTGAAAATCATATTTCATTTTTTTCTTAATCGAATTTTGTCAAATGGATACGTCAATGAAGTGTTTAGAGTGATGATGATACTCAAGTGCATGTTGAAAACACCTTTACATTCACCAAAACGGACTGTTCGGTTGGCTGTATTAATTGGTAGAACAATTGGTCCATACTTCTTAAAAACCATTTTGGCCAGAGGTTTTGAAGTCAATGGTGACCGCTATAGAGCCCTGATTACTGACTTTTGCGTTAGTCAAGTGAACAGCCATGATCTGCAGGAGCTGTGGTTTCAACAAGACGCCAAAACATGGCACTAAGCTCGAGGTGAAATAATTGATTTATTGAAGAAAGCGTTTGGTTACAGCATAGTATTACGTTACTATTCTCTGTGGGAAGAAGTCGCTATTCTACGTCGAAAAACCCGAAACAAAAAAAAAACGGCCACAAAAAACACCCCTTACATCCCGAATCTATTAGCAATAAATAAATTAGGTGACGGAACAGCTCGTAGAATCAGGGCCTAGGTGACTTACAACTCGCAACCATTCCTGTGTGCAGTTTGTATGCCAAACCAAACGGCTAAATTAAAAACACTTTTCATGACAAGAAATACTAATAGAGGGTTTATCAATTCCTTGCAAGAAGCAGTACTCGTGAAAAAAAACTTAAGATAGCACAGGCCGGACCTCTGGGATAACAGTTTTACGCGCTAACCATCACGTTACTGTGAAACTATCAACAAGATCTTGGAAAATGGTTACTTTTGTTATACTTCAACAAATTGCGTTGGCTATTTTTGAATTCAAGTTCATCGCAAAATTTAGAAAACTCGTTGTCAAAACTTTATTACGTTCCAATAAATATGCACATATACCGTAAGTTCCATTTGTTTATACAGAAAGATCCCGCTAAATAGGTCAAATTTTAAGAGGTTTGCATGGAGATTCATTGAAGTTTGCAACTTGGGTCAAATCTGTCAAAAAACATAGAAATATTATTTTTAAAAATACCTATAATAAATATATTGTAAAAGGATTTCTCCACTTTACATTTTTACTCTTGCAACATGTTGCTTTGCTAGTATGACACTTTTCTTGTCAACCCTACTTTAAAACATTTCATCGCATAGTCATCTAGCGCATCAAGTTGACCATCGCCAACTAGAAATAGTTGTTGTTATTTCTTTTGTAATTGTTTTTTTTTTGTTTGCGGTATATGCATGTAGTTTTAGGATATATAGATATATTTATATACGAAAGCGCACACGTTCTTCGTCTTATTGTCCATCGTCTTGGTGCTTTTTGAGGTTCGTGATGACATGATAATGAGTGCGGCCAACCACAGAAAATAAATTAGACCGCCTCCGTCCTACGTCCAATCTTCAATCCGTCCACAAATTATACTATATATGTACATTGGTAGTATCAGTATTGTGTATTTGTTGATGGTCAGTTGCAAGTTGCAATGTGTTGTTTACACATCTCATAGTGCTGCACATGCAATCCACGGATGTGCATTACCACACTTTGTATACCAACTAGCAAAATAACATTGGATTTTGTAGATCGTTTTTGATGTACATATACACTAACTTTCCTTCTTACAACTCTTTCTAACGGACATGGCTAATCTTTTAAGATATAAAGCACCACAGGTCTGAAACGGTTGTGGCTTCAAATCGTAATTATTATGGAGGTATTCGTTTGAAGGCGACTTTGAATTCATCGCATTTTTGATTTGTCCCGGACCACCTTCTTTGGTCCGAAAATATAGATTTTTCTAACCAAAAAACTGAACCTCCCTGCCTCCAGGAGTTGACCCCAAAATGAACACTTATAAACCCACTGATGATTATTCAATTTCATTCCGAAAGATAAATGACCGTTGCATTCACCTGCTCGACGATGACGATGACGACGACGATCAAAGATACAGGATACGGCAATTAAGTGTCATTAACAGGAGGGAGTCTTTATACTTGAGACTCGGACTCGTTTTTTTTTCAGTTCCAATCCCAAGTCATCAAACTAGGGTAACCCCTTAAGGGTGACATTGTTTTTTGTTTTGTTCTTTTTTTCGTTTTTTATCCCAGCGACTGATCGGATCGCTGCATTGTCGCCGTATATCGTGGACACAAAACTCAAATCCCGAATGGGGATCTGAGCGATCTTGTGGAATTATACACTTGTTGGCTGCAGGATATTAATGAGAAAATGTTGTCTGTTGCGCGCCGGACTTGGACTTGAGAGTATAATATTCAAAGATATACCTTTGCGGAGCGGACTCGAGGCTCCCTGGGTGTGCGTCCAATTGTGACGTTTAATATTCATGAGTGTGGTGTTTGTTGGTCGCACTGGTGACGTCTCCATGGGGCATCTTTCGTTTAGTCGTTTTAAATATTTTGTTTGTCTTGTTTTTATCTTGCCGGTCACTGTTGGTCGGACTCTTAGCTCTTCCCGCTGACTTAAACTAGGTATGTTTAGTATAAATGTATATCTATGTTTATATAATGTACCCAACAATTTGATGACAGTGACGGATTTTTCCAACAGCTAGCTAACAATGTCACTGCAGAAGACACCATCTCCATGTGGACATAAGACATGGTCTAAAGTCTAGCTATCCGAGGATGACTGAACATGAAGTTCCGACATGCAATCAAGAAGTGGATGGAGATGATGACGACGACCGTAACTGTGACCTTAAGATAAGAATCTCGTTTTGCATGCCTAGCGTTGAGGAAAAGTCGTCTTTATACTTGATATGTATATGTATGTAGAAAGGGATTTAACCTCGAATCAATGACATTCCATGTATTTATATGTGACATTCTCAAAAACGAAAAATTCAAGATGACAAAAAATGTCTGAAGGGAGCTATCAAATATTTGAGACTCGACTGTCATTCTTGTCACAGCCCGAGTTGAGTGATTGATAATGTGTTCATTAGAAAATTCATGCCAGAATGGTCTTCAGTTCAAATAATTCTAATTTTTGACTCTTGCTTTCACTGTTTTTGCCGCTTGCTTTCACTGTCCATGCTAACCTGCACGAAACAATCCCTTAAAAAGAATCCTTCATCATCCAAATAGTGTTTTTCAAATTAGCGTTTCACAGGTTAAGCATGGAGTTCTTAGTTCTTTCCCTTCATATTTGGCCTCCGAATGCAGTTTTAAGTCATTAAGCTCTTTAATAAATATTATAAGGCCACAAAATATTGTTATAAAAATTGTTCTAATGAATCGGAATCTCCACCATTTGTATATGATAAAAGACCAATACAACAAAAACAAATCACTGACAGTTGACAACTTGATTAGCAAACATTTCAAAATATAATTTAATTTTGTCAGTAACTGTTCGAAAATTTTAGAAGTAAATTCCAGGAGAATTGGACTAAAATAAAGCCCTGATGTTTTTTCAAAAATAAGTCTTGGTCAAAGTGCTGGGAAATCAAAATTTTCGAACTATCGCCTTCAATATTTCATTTTTTTTGAAAAAAAAAATATTCAAAGACTTAGGGTCCGGCCACAATAAACACTGAAAGTTTAATTTCAGCTGTCCAAAGCCGCCCAGTGTTATGGCAGAACACCCACAAAGATTACAAAAATAAAAAGGTGGGATGCGACCCACACTGATAACTTCCCATCCCGTTTGTCGATTTGTCTTGCTAAAAAGGTTTGAAGGTTTTCGTGTTTTGTCGAAAGTAAATCTTTACCAAGTTTTTTGTTTTTTTTTGTTTTTTTTTAAGAATTTTTCTCAAAATTTTACTGAATGTTGACAACAATATTTTTTTTTTAAAGATAAAATTAATTAAAGCCAATATCTCAAAGTTTTGAAAATATACTTAAATCGAAAATGAATTTTTAACAACTTTTGTTCATTTTTTTAGGTTTTTAATTTTTTGTAAATTTTTCCTCAAAATTTGACAGAATGTTGACAACAATATTTTTTAAAGATAAAATTAGCTTAAAGCCAATATCTCAAAGTTTTAAAAAGGTATTTGAACCGAAAATTAATATTTACCAACTTTCATTAATTTTTTTTAGGTTTTTATTTTTTGTAAACAAAACCGTCAATTCGATTTTTCTCAAAATTTTACCAGATGTTTGGAGATAAAATCATTTTTTGTTCGTGGTGTCGAATTTTTTTTAATTTTTTTGATTTATAAAATATAGAATATTTTCCAAAAATATATATTTGTTTGTTTATCACGTTACAATATATCTATAATACAAAATTTAATTCAAGTCTCTAACATTATTGTTTCGTGAGATATTTCGGGTTAACCAAAATGTTGACCTTTTTTTTAAATTGCTATGGTAAAAAAACTACCCACGCAATTTTTTTGAGAGTCCTTTCTGCACCTTTCTGCATTATTATCTGTATAACAAAATTTATTTGAAGTCGATATCTGAGCTAATCGCTCAGCGACTCACGTGTCGTTTAGTAAATGGCCACCCATCGCCCAGATTGGTCGCTCAGCGGCTCGTTGGTTCAGTCGCTCATTGCGTGGCCGAAGCCTTACTGTTCTTTTGCGTAATGCTCTAAATTAATTTTAATTATTTATTATCAACGCGCTCATATTGATAGCAAACAAAACTTGTTGGTCCTTTAAAATTGAACTCTACCATTTAAGGTCAATATCTATATTTTTTCAAAAACCATAATTTGTGTTGTTTTTCGTGTTTTGTAAAATTAAATTGACAACTGATTTTTTATAAAAATTAAGCAACAATATTTTGCATATCATAAAATATTTCAATATCTGTTAATATGCCCGAATTTTTAAGTTGAAAACAGATTTTTTTAAGTTTTTATTTCTTATAAGAAAAATTAATAGGTATTGAATTTTTCTAATATAATTACATTGTGTTAACAAAAATATTTTGAAAAGAATGACTTCATTTTAAAAGTTTTGAAAGTTAAGGTTTTCTCCAATTTTGTGATTTTTATTTTTTATATAAAAAGTGTCAGTGGTATTTTCTAAAAAAATGACCAGGGGTGGAATCGGCTAAGGTGATAGTTGACTATCATTTTTTTGATAGTCAAATTGACTATCATTTTCATTCCGTCTATGTAAGATGATTCAACTCAATTCAATTCGATTGAACAATTTCAGATTCAAATTGTCAAAATTCGTTGTTGCCTTGGTGAAATTTTAAATTGATTCTTATAAAATATCTAAATAAAAGTATCAAATTGGCTGATTTTGAATAAATTTCTTACTTTTCTTGCTTTTTTCGAATGTCGTAAGCGTTTTCGGTCACAGGAATGTGTTTTTTTTTTTAAAAACAAAGTGAACTAAGAAAATTTTCCAGTCGTTTGTGTAAGCGTCTGGGAGCTCTATTCGGAATAAACATATTTGTTTGAAATTGACCATCACATTTTTTTGTGACAGCTCTTTAGATATCAATTTGACTATCACCTTACATAGATCAAATTCGATCATTTTGATTGTCATTTATCAACAATCACCTTAGCCGATTCCACCCCAGATGTTTAAAACAATGTTACACACCCAATTTTTTGAAAATCCTTTCTGCATCTTTCAATATTATTATCAGTAAAACAAAATTTATTTGAATTAAATACCTATATCTCCTGGTTCTTGAGTTATGGACAAAATATTCCCAACTTACGGACCTTGAAACGTTGAGAAATTTGAAAATTTTTAATTCGACAAATCGGATCCCCTTACTTACTTTACAGGTTGAAAGTATTTTTCTCTTAGTTTGCGTTTGAGAGTATTTACGAATTATTTCAAAAATATTTATTTTTGGAACTTTAGATCATAAAAATATGACCTTTTTCCCTATTCAATGTTAATTACCATTTTCAGGAGCTTTTGTCCTTTATTAAATAAGTACGATATATCTCCCGCTGCTTTTTTGACAATTTTGAAAGTTTGACGAAAACTATGTTACCTTCTATATGTACATCTGCAGAAATTGGTTTAACTATTGTCAAGTTCTAAATATTCACGACAAATCAAATACAGACCTTATGGAATCGATCAAGATTTACCATCGCATCGCCAGCCTTCGGGCTTTGATATACATATTTTCTTTACAAAGTTTGTTATATTCTAACATTTTCATCCATTTTAAGTCCGGTTTTTTTTTTGTATATGATTATAAAGCTTTTTCTTACAACCCTAAACATTTTTGGAGAAATAACTCAAGTTTAACGTTATGTTTCTTTATTCTCAAAAGCAAGGTCTTAGTCACTCTTGTCACCCAAACTTATTTAGACCCGCGTCAAATGATCATCTCAAAGCTAATAGCTTTTATCGATCATTGAATGTGAACAACATAGAAAAGACAAAAATGAAATCTCAAAAACACAATAATTGTGTTCTGTCAAACTTCCACTTTATCATAGATCCATAAACTGTTTCCTGTCAGTGTGATATTCATATGTGTTAAGAAGTGTATCTCGAAGATAAGCCCCATGTTTAATACTTATGACAATAAGATTAACATAGTTCTTATACATGTATAATCTTTTCAAGGCCACCTGTCATCATCGTTATAGTGACTCAGCCGCCGCCGCCGCCGGTTTGCTTTTAATTTTTTACATTTCCAATATAAATAGAAGGTCCTCAATCTTGTATAGCTTAAGTGGGTTTAGCGCTTAGCCTCGTTTCAAGTGACCATAATCGAATGTCAACCTTTTGTTAAACATGAATTCTCTCTCTCGTATTCCAAAAAGCGCGACGGACAAGCAGCCCCCATATAATTTTTGTATTTTATTTTATAACATCGCACCAAACTAAATCAAAAATCAAACAAAAACATATCTGAACCGCAGTCAACAATGAGGAGTCATTATGGCGTTGTTGCAAGTCCAATGGACTTTTAACTCTCTTAGCCATGACAATTTAATTATTTGATTGACAATTTTAATTTTGCATTTTAAAATGTGCCTCACTTCTCACATACTACGTCGAAAACACCGCCGCCACTGCCACACTATACACAACATCGGATCAAGGAGATCGGACGAGATAAAGCATCGTGTAAACAAAACGCTTGTCAAAATGACAGCTTCAACGACAACAAAATGTGACCGCGCGCACTCGTTTCAAAGTGAAATTCCGTGAATTGATCGATAAGCTATATAAGAAGATCGGTTAAGAAGGGGGGATCTGTATAGAAAGGTGCGGGGTATTGAGGGTAAAAAACAAGCAATTCAAGCACAGCCGATATAAGTATCGGTACAAATGTATAGATATTTGTATATATGAAGTAAGATCGTGCATTCAACGTGACATACACTAAAAAGTTTCTTGTCACTCGGCATCAACTTTTGTTGACCCTAAATTATTGTTGGCCGACAACATTTCATCGATCGGTTTGACAGCTGATTATCGTTTGCGCCGCTTGTTGCATATGAGTCGATTATAAAATTTGCTACTAAACAGTGACATATCATTAAGTGTCATTTCAATGATAATTTTAATTAATCTGTAAGTATACTGCATAGCGAAATGTTGTCCAGTTTTGCGTCTTTGGAGTCGTCATCATCGTTGACGCTGTTCGCTGTTCGCCGTTGTCGTAGAATAATGTGATCGTGGAGGTCAAGGGTGTACCTAATCAGTGATGATGATGAATAAAATCATAACGATTGCTAGAACAATAAATAGATTGTCACATAATTTTGTTATTATAATATTTGTTCAAATTGAAGTTAATTAAGATTTATAACTTAAATTGTGAGTCTTTTTCTATAGTAAGAGGATTGTAGCTGCCAACTTTGGAGAAACAACATTCACCGATATTAAAGTAAAGTTATTAAGTGACAATAAGTGACTTATTACAAGTAAACAAAGTAAAGTCTTTTTTTCTGCCATACACAAATCGCACAATACATTTTCAAAAGAAAATTCGTCCAGAATTGAAATCTCGCCTTACAATTTCTTTATTTGGTCACGTTCTTGAAATATAACTCGCTGAAAATGCAAAACAAAAAATACATAATACGCTGTTTTTAAGCCTAGTTTCAAACGCATCGTAGTTCTCAGCAAAATATTTTACGTCTATTTTACAAAGAAAAAATCCTTACTTTTCTGGATGCAGTTCATAATATTTTAGCATCTCACTAAGTTTTCGAAAATGGTGACTTATGAGTCTCCATTTCATACTATCGGGTGATTTTTTAAGAGCTTAAGAACTTTAAAAAAAAAAAAAAAACGCATAAAATTTGCAAAATCTCATCGATTCTTTATTTGAAACGTTAGATTGGTCCATGACATTTACTTTTTGAAGATAATTTTATTTAAATGTTGACCGCGGCTGCGTCTTAGGTGGTCCATTCGGAAAGTCCAATTTTGGGTAACTTTTTCGAGCATTTCGGCCGGAATAGCCCGAATTTCTTCGGAAATGTTGTCTTCCAAAGCTGGAATAGTTGCTGGCTTATTTGTGTAGACTTTAGACTTGACGTAGCCCCACAAAAATAGTCTAAAGGCGTCAAATCGCATGATCTTGGTGGCCAACTTACCGGTCCATTCCTTGAGATGAATTGTTCTCCGAAGTTTTCCCTCAAAATGGCCATAGAATCGCGAGCTGTGTGGCATGTAGCGCCATCTTGTTGAAACCACATGTCAACCAAGTTCAGTTCTTCCATTTTTGGCAACAAAAAGTTTGTTAGCATTGAACGATAGCGATCGCCATTCACCGTAACGTTGCGTCCAACAGCATCTTTGAAAAAATACGGTCCAATGATTCCACCAGCGTACAAACCACACCAAACAGTGCATTTTTCGGGATGCATGGGCAGTTCTTGAACGGCTTCTGGTTGCTCTTCACTCCAAATGCGGCAATTTTGCTTATTTACGTAGCCATTCAACCAGAAATGAGCCTCATCGCTCATCGGACGTAAAGCGCGAAACACATTTCGAACCGAACACTGATTTTGGTAATAAAATTCAATGATTTGCAGGCGTTGCTCGTTAGTAAGTCTATTCATGATGAAATGTCAAAGCATACTGAGCATCTTTCTCTTTGACACCATGTCTGAAATCCCGCGTGATCTGTCAAATACTAATGCATGAAAATCCTAACCTCAAAAAAATCACCCATTATATGAAGTTTTGAAAAACCTTCAATATAACACTGGTCAACAAAATACAGTTTTTTGTAGTCCCACAAACAAAAATATATACCTATTAAAAGGATTTAGATGTCCTTAATTCGAATCTCGCCTTGAAATTTTTCTATCACATCAGATTTTTAAAATAATTATGCCTCCTTTAAAAATGCTAAAACAACAAAAAACTGTGTTTTTAGGCTTAAGTTAAAACACAAAATAGCTTTTAAGAGCAAATTGTATGGTGATTTTGCAAAGTTCAATTCTTTCTCTTTTTGATACAACTTAAATTATTTTATTATCTTACTTAGGTTATGAAAATTCTCATTATAATGGGTGATTTTTTTGAGGTTAGGATTTTCATGCATTAGTATTTGACAGATTACGCGGGATTTCAGACATGGTGTCAAAGAGAAAGATGCTCAGTATGCTTTGACATTTCATCATGGATAGACTTACTAACGAGCAACGCTTGCAAATCATTGAATTTTATTACCAAAATCAGTGTTCGGTTCGAAATGTGTTTCGCGCTTTTTTATCGACAAATTTTGTTCAGCGATGAGGCTCATTTCTGCGTAAATAAGCAAAATTGCCGCATTTGGAGTGAAGAGCAACCAGAAGCCGTTCAAGAACTGCCCATGCATCCCGAAAAATGCACTGTTTGGTGTGGTTTGTACGCTGGTGGAATCATTGGACAGTATTTTTTCAAAGATGCTGTTGGACGCAACGTTACGGTGAATGGCGATCGCTATCGTTCAATGCAAACAAACTTTTTGTTGCCAAAAATGGAAGAACTGAACTTGGTTGACATGTGGTTTCAACAAGATGGCGCTACATGCCACACAGCTCGCGATTCTATGGCCATTTTGAGGGAAAACTTCGGAGAACAATTCATCTCAAGGAATGGACCGGTAAGTTGGCCACCAAGATCATGCGATTTGACGCCTTTAGACTATTTTTTGTGGGGCTACGTCAAGTCTAAAGTCTACACAAATAAGCCAGCAACTATTCCAGCTTTGGAAGACAACATTTCGGAAGAAATTCGGGCTATTCCGGCCGAAATGCTCGAAAAAGTTACCCAAAATTGGACTTTCCGAATGGACCACCTAAGACGCAGCCGCGGTCAACATTTAAATGAAATTATCTTCAAAAAGTAAATGTCATGGACCAATCTAACGTTTCAAATAAAGAATCGATGAGATTTTGCAAATTTTATGTGTTTTTTTTTTTTTTTTAAAGTTCTCAAGCTCTTAAAAAATCACCCGATAGTTAAGAGTCTGTAATTGAACCTATATGATGCTTTGATAAAATCTTCAATTTCATACTTTCATAGTTTTTGAAATAGTTTTTGGTGTTGATTTCGAATCCAAACTTTAATTTTAACTTTTTGGTCAAGTTTTAAAAATACACGTTTTTAACTTTATTTTTGTGTTTTCAGTATAATTCAAAAACTTGGTTTAATATAATTTCGTTACAAGAGCAAAACTTAAATTCAAACCGTTTTGCTTTTTCTGTTAGAAATAGTTTAGCGTTTCTTTTAGATTTTTGTAAGAATGGTGAAATCTAGCAACTTTTGAGGATTTGTAGAGTATTATATGAAATAATATAAATATTTCAACTGAATTTGAAAAAGAGGGATTAAAGATTTGGAAAACCATCACGGATTTTATTGGAACAAAATATCCTTCATACGTTTAGATAGCCTCAAAAACCCTTATCCTCGTGCTCTTCGAATTTTAAAAAGTAATGTCTCAAAAACCTGACATGAAACATTAATGTTTAAGTCGAATTTAAATTTAGCCCACCAAAATACTAGTAAGAAAACCTTGTCAATGTATTTATTTTATGGCTTTAAATAACTCGCTATAGAGTTAATTTTTGATGCTGTTTTCGAATTCGATTTCTATTTATTTATCTGTACTCAAACTCAAAACTACCCATTTTTAACATTATTTTTATATTTTTTTTTTCAATACAAAATAGGTTTCATTTTTATATAGGGTTTTTAAATTGGCGAGGGTAGGTTTTGGCGCCCCGTGGCGGCCGGTTTGGTGACATCTTTCAAATCGTTTGTTCATTTTTCAGTTGTTTATGCCAAATCATCATGGCAAATTCCACGATTGAACAGCATGTTTAAATGATAAAACTTTATTGCGCCCATTTTACGGTAGACGTGGTGGCCCTTCAAACTCGACTCTTCAACGTTTGGTGGCCAAATTTGAGACGACCGGTTCATTAAGCAATCAGCCAACACCCGTACGTTCAAGGAACGCAAGATCGACCGATAACATTACCGTGGTCCGTGAAAGTGTACAACAGAAACCGAGACAGTCTATTTCTAGCCATGCACAAGAACTCGGCCTTTTGCAGACTTCAACTTGGCGAATTTTGCGTCGGGTCTTGGGCCTACACCCGTACAAGATCGAACTGACCCAGGACCAGGAGCTCAAAGTTCATGACCATAGACAACTCGGTTTGTTTGCTGACTGGGCTTCGAATCGTTTGGAAGAGGACCCCAATTTTGGCCGAAAAATCATCTTTAGTGACGAGGCGCATTTTTGGATGAATGGCTATGTTAACAAACAAAATTGCCGTATATGGGACGACACCAACCCACGCGAGGTTAACTAATCAAAAAGTTACCGTTTGTTATGGATTTTGGGCCGGCGGCGGCGTAATTGGTCCATACTTTTGTGAAAATGGCATTAGTGAGGTAGTCACCGTCAACAGTGAGCGTTACATAACGATGATAACTAATTTCTTATGTCCCAAATTGAACCATATGGACCTATACGACATGTGGTTCCAGCAGGACGGCGCTACGTGCCACAAAGCAGCCCTTATTGAAAAACCCTATATTTAAAAAAAGAACGAGTATAAAGATTTTGGTGGAAATTATTATCACCTCTTCGATAAATAACTGGATCAGTGAAGTTTTCTTGCAAGGTGCGTATAAATGCCATGTCATCATATCGCATATACATAAAGGAAAAGTTTATATTCATAGCACGGTAAAGTAGTGTAACCGTACCAGTTGCTATTCATTTTCAAATAAAGCCACAAATACTTTAATTCTTCTCATTTTCGTAGCCTCCGAATTCAAATGGGAAAATGAAGACGATTTTTGCTAGTGATCGACCAACTTGAGTTCTTGTGTTTAGTAAACCATTAAAGCCTTAAGACCCAAGTCCTAAGCTACAGCAATAATATTCTTCTTCAGCGACTAACATTATTTTGAATACTTATATTACTTAGTACCTACTTATCCCAACAGCTCAAATATTTCCATTGAATTTTCTTTTGACGAAAAGATGTTGCTGCTTTATTTTTATAACTAGAGTAGTTCTCACTTGTGAAAAATGACAACTGCCCAAATGGAGGGTTTTTTAAATGAAACCTCTTAGTGGAAACTCATTTTTCTAAAAGTTTTGAAATAAGTGTCTGAGTTGTTTGAAAACGATTGTTTTTGTAACCTCTTAAAAAAAATGTTTTCCACTTCTTAAATTCCATTTTCTCTCCAAGATAACGAACAATTTGAGCTCCCCGTATTCATTCTTTTCAAAACCTTTAACTTCTACACGGCAATTTATTATCTAACCTCATGAAATAATAATTTAGCTGGCATTTGGATAAATGGCATTCTCTTTTAATTTTCTAACAATTTGTGACATAAAATTTCAACACGCTACATTACATCGATACAAAAATATCATCAAAGTTCTATACCTCCGTGTCTATACGTAAAATCCCATGTGGCCGGTAATTGTTTGGTTCCTTTCTCTTTCCTTTTTTTTAATCAAATTCATGTCAAAGAAACTCTCTGTTTCATCAATCAACTAATACCCGCTACCCAACACCCTAGCTTCAAAAACACAAAAAAAAGAAGCCCAAGTCAACCCAATTCAATATTTCGAAAACAATTTGCATACCGAAAAATTGATGTCGCTACACACACACAACGAGATACTGTCAACAGGCGATTAAACTTTGTGTCAAAATTGACTCGGAGAAGTGATGATACCGTCACAGAAGGTAAAGATAGATAGATAGGTAGGTACATATACTTTGCACATGGAAAGTGAGGCGTTATATGACGAAACTATGGTAGACAACAGTCACAAAAATGAAACTTATTTAAAGGGTGTGAAAAGTGTTGGCTTAATGAAGTGTACAAGTTGCCGAACAATACCCAAATACCTACATATATTTAACATACTCGTACCAGCAAATGTTTACAAAAAAGGGCGAGAATGCCGCATGAAAACGGTACGTACAGCTAAAGTGTCATGTCATACATCTTTGTCAGCTTAAGTTCTCATTTTAATAAGTTTATTTCGAAATTGAGAATTAAGTTATAGGCATACAGAGACAGAGTATATATATATTTCGTATATATATATTTCGGGGGTGGTGTGGGACAGTTTTTGGAGTGTGTAGTGTATACAGTGAGTTGTTTTACTTTAAAAGTTGATCAATTTATGGAATTTTAAGGGAAAACCATTGTCTATTAGATGTTATTTTTGTCAAAGGAATCTCATATTTCGTTATCGAACAATTTTCATCCGTCTTAAAAAAAGGATCGTTTTCTTGTCGCTTTTTGAAGAATTTGGGACTAGTTTTTTAAAAAGTGATCTTAAAAAAGTATGTACAGTTAGAGTGAACCAAATTATATTGAATAATTGAAAAAGATACTAAATATTGTTATACACAAGTAAAGTTTCGTATTTTAAGTCTTATTTAGAAATATCGAAAAAATCTAATTTTTTATGTAACATTACGCGCCTTCCTTACCCAAGTATTTTGCTTATTTCTTATTAAGGCGAGATGCATATATTTTTACTTATTTTATGAAAAGTATTACATTTTGACAAAAAATTTAACTCAAGATTTTAATCAAACTAAATCAAACATGACATTACGATGGTAGGGAAATAAAAACTTGTATGTCTATCGGTCCTCGCCCCTATACATCCAAACCATTGGGTGGATTGAGTTCAAACTTAGAAATTAAGTTTTTAAGCAGGTTCACGTTAATTGTTTTTGACTTTTGTATATTAAAGACCAAAATGAACAGTATTTCCCATGCAAAGTTTTTGGTCAAAACCGAAAATTAAAATTTTCTCACAAATGGACCTATTGATTTTTGATTGATTCTTTCAATACAAAATATATATTTTTGTATAGCTCCAGAAGGGTATGCCCCATAGTAAATTAGTATGTTGCTTTTACATTTTGTCAGAATTTTAACTTGAAATAAGTTCTTATAGTCTCTAAATACTAATTTATGATACAAAATATCTTTTTCAAAATTTGTGTTTGAAAATCGTTAAAACGTTTTTTTATGAATTAATTTTGTATATATGAAATTTTTAAGTTTTAGCTTAAAAATATTTTTAGTATGCAATAATTTAGAACTTATTAATAAACGTTTCAAATTTCAATCTCGTTGAAAATAAGGAATCATTTTTAAGATATTGAATTTCGGAAAAAAATGTATGTATTATACCTATGTATATTCTTAAAAATCAAAAATAAAAACAATGAGAGTTTTAATCATCAAATCTTATTTAGACAGTAGCTGGTAGATCCGCTACAACTAACCTTACTATTTTTAGTAATTTAGTCTTTAATGCACTTGAAAAAGGTTATCAGTATGATGTGTCTATAATGACTTTTTTAAAGCATTTGACAGACTTAATCATGATGCTTTACTTATGAAGTTAAATGAAGTAGGTTTTCAATCAAACTTTTTAAAATGGTAACATTCATACTTAAGCGATCGTATTCAGTACGTTCGTATAAATAATATTCTTTCTGCACAGGTATATGTTATGTTGGGTGTCCCGCAAGGTAGCCATCTTGGTCCTCTTCTTTTTTTTATTTATAAACGATATTCCTGATATATTTTTAAATTCAAAGTGCTTGATGATGTAAAAGTATTTCGCTGTATAAAAGCTGAACATGAACGGCTGGTGTTTAACTAACTGTTTAAGTTTAAAAATTTCCAAATACCAAAGCTTAAAGTTTTCTCGAAACCGTTGTCCAATTAATTTTATCTAAAATCAATTATATGCCATTGTCCTATATAACCTTTAAAAAAGATCTTGGTTTGATTTTTCACAAAAAAAACTTGACTTTCTAAGGCATATAGATTTTTTAGTTGCTAAAGGCAGTTCAATGTTAAAGTTTTTATATTGCGTAACTCAAAGAAGTTTTCCGTTACGCACCTTAAAGTTTTTATATTCTGCGTTTGTAAGGTCTTACCTTGAATACTGCAGTGTAATGTGGAATCCTTCATATTTTCTTCATTTATTTATAATCGAAAAAATCCAAAAACGATTTACGAGAGTTGTATTGAAAAGACTTCAATGGGACATAGTTCTTCGCTCCTATGAAACAAGATGTAAATTACTTGCTGAAGTTCACAGAAGTTATGTTCATTCGTGACATATTAGCAGACTATATTGATTGTTCAAAAATTTTAGCTCTAATTGGGATTAATGTTCCTGCGAGATTGCTTCGAAACCAATCGTTTTTTAATGTTCCATATCATAGAACTGTGTATGCTGCCAATGAACCGTTATGCAGGTGTTTAAGAGAAACAAATTTTACTGTTAATTTTAAATAACTTTGATGGTTGTAATGTTTAAAATTTAAACTAAACTAAAGTAAAGTATAACTAAAAATGAAGAGAAAGTTGAGAAAAAATCTAGCGGTTTGTTTTTCAGAAAATTCGAAGTTTCTATTTTTGACAAAAAAATTTGTATGGGGACTGCAGTTATTTTTAGTCTTTAAAAAAATGAAAAAAACCCTTATTGCGAATTGGCTCGAAACCTTAATTTCCAAATTTGAAGTCATTCGTTTCAATAGTTGGGACTGTTAGGGGGAGAACAGACAGACGGACGGAATCGGGGGACCCACGTTTGTCGACTTTTCTTCCATCGTAATTTTTAGTTAAAATTTCGAGTTCGAAATTTCTAACTTGCCATATTAGTTTCTATAGGTCCCAAGTAAAAATGAATTAGAAAATTAGGAAATAAAAATATAATTTCAAACTCTAAAAATTGTTTTATAATAAAAACTAATTTCTTTGAAAAAGAAGGAAAACATTCCACTGTTAGACATTCTATTGAGTCTCTACAAAACAATATGCTTTTTTTCTGAAACATATTTTTGCGTTACGTATTGTTTGCTGATTTACATATAGCTTTGGAACTTCAAAAAATGATGGTTCTTTACAAACATATAGGTTTTATTACTCCTACCTTCCC
The DNA here is from genome assembly GCA_920104205.1 of Eupeodes latifasciatus. NCBI lineage: Eukaryota > Metazoa > Arthropoda > Insecta > Diptera > Syrphidae > Eupeodes > Eupeodes latifasciatus. Next base: position 78,905,212 of record OV049926.1, read on the forward strand.
CAAGTGTGATTATTTCCACAAACAAACAAAAACTACAATTTTTAATAAAATTGGTCAAAGAACGTTATCTATAGTGCCAGTTTTTCTCATAACTGAACTTTACACAACAAAAACTAAGTAAGTGAAATAATTAGACAAAAAGCTTAGTAACATAAAAATAGTGCGTATACGCCAGATATCACCACATTTTTTTCGGTTTTGACTAAATTTACAGTGATTTAACGTGAACCGATGACTATGGCCACAACATAAGTCAGGTTAAGAAGTTACAATAAGTAAGTGTACATAAAAGTTTGTATCGGGTGATTTTTTAAGAGCTTGAGAACTTTTTTTAAAAAAAAAACGCATAAAATTTGCAAAATCTCATCGATTCTTTATTTGAAACGTTAGATTGATCCATGACATTTACTTTTTGAAGATAATTTCATTTAAATGTTGACCGCGGCTGCGTCTTAGGTGGTCCTTTCGGAAAGTCCAATTTTGGGTAACTTTTTCGAGCATTTCGGCCGGAATAGCCCGAATTTCTTCGGAAATGTTGTCTTCCAAAGCTGGAATAGTTGCTGGCTTATTTGTGTAGACTTTAGACTTGACGTAGCCCCACAAAAAATAGTCTAAAGGCGTCAAATCGCATGATCTTGGTGGCCAACTTACCGGTCCATTCCTTGAGATGAATTGTTCTCCGAAGTTTTCCCTCAAAATGGCCATAGAATCGCGAGCTGTGTGGCATGTAGCGCCATCTTGTTGAAACCACATGTCAACCAAGTTCAGTTCTTCCATTTTTGGCAACAAAAAGTTTGTTAGCATTGAATGATAGCGATCGCCATTCACCGTAACGTTGCGTCCAACAGCATCTTTGAAAAAATACGGTCCAATGATTCCACCAGCGTACAAACCACACCAAACAGTGCATTTTTCGGGATGCATGGGCAGTTCTTGAACGGCTTCTGGTTGCTCTTCACTCCAAATGCGGCAATTTTGCTTATTTACGTAGCCATTCAACCAGAAATGAGCCTCATCGCTGAACAAAATTTGTCATTTTCGAACATTTCGAACCGAACACTGATTTTGGTAATAAAATTCAATGATTTGCAAGCGTTGCTCGTTAGTAAGTCGATTCATGATGAAATGTCAAAGCATACTGAGCATCTTTCTCTTTGACACCATGTCTGAAATCCCACGTGATCTGTCAAATACACCATGTCTGAAAATCCTAACCTCAAAAAAATCACCCATTATATTCTAGTTTCTCGTATTAAAGTAGGTTAACTTTTTTGAAAAGACCGATGTTTTTTTTTCACATCTTTAGTGGTTTCCTTTCTTGCTTTAATGAGGCAGCTCGTTACATACAATTCGGGGAGAATGCAATTGTTGTTAATTTTTCTTTCATAACTATAGTTTTGTTTACTTAGAAAAGTAAATACATCTGAAGCTAAGACAAGTTTGTCTGCAAAAGGCTGTTAAATCAATAGTATAAAAGGTTTTAAAACGATTAAAATTTTGTATTTAACAAAAAATAATAATCAATTGCTGAATAATTATTAAACATAATTAATTTTTACCACGAAATAAAAGGGAATTTTCTACAAAAATGTCAAAATTGCTAAACTTTTAAGATTCTAAATCATTTTAAAGAATTACAAGTACAAATACAAACTTTTACGAAGTTTGTGAAATCGATTTCTTTAATAAGCCAATTTTTTCGGAAATTCGGAAATTGGCATTTAAGAAGACATCGAACTCATTTTCAGCACATTTCCTGTGACGAATAAATGAAAGTGAATCGCGTTACTTAGCCTATCGTATATGCTCTTTTAATTTCACTTTTCTATCATGCCAACGGAAGCTCTATCAAAATCTAATCTTTTTATAAGATTTACCGCTGAAGTTAACCTCAGTTTGCCATTAAGTAAAAGTTCCACATTAGTTCGAAATTTGAAAGCAAAAAGATTATAAACTTTTGACTTTATATCAATTGTTTAACCAGGCAAGGTAGAATAATTTTAAATAAACAAGTACATTCATATGTAAACCTTTATTTATTCATAAGTCGTTTTACTTTGAAAAATATCAATATCAAAAAATTCATCAATTTAAGATATTTAAATGAAACCAAGCTTGTTTTTATTAACTGTTGTAATTTTACGACAAACATTGACATTGCCATTGTGCCTTTTCCTATAGTGATATACTATACGTTTATAGTTCCACTGAACTTGACCGAACAACTGACTATTTATGCACCTGTTCCATCATCACAATAATTATAAAAAAAACAACACCCCGACTTACATCATTCGAATCAATTTGAATAAATTAAAAGTATATCTATGTAGATACTCCTATAAATTATTCAAGCTCGTCATGCCAAGTTGTCACCATAATTATAAGCCTTTGGATGAAAAGACTAGGTATATAAGATGATTGCGACTCAGTTTCTCATAGAATTGATTTCTATTGAATTACGCGTGGGACCTCACAACAACAGCTATACCGAATATCAATTAAATTCACACATCTATGTATATTCTATATATACGACACCCTCTCTACGTGGCCTTCAACTTTTGCAAAAACATGACAATACGTTCATTGTCACCAATTTATTCATAAGTTAATATTTATTTTCTTATTGAAACGATGATTATCATCAGATTATTCCATCACAATTTAAAATGTAACCTATCCCTGACCTCAACGCAGGAAGTTCAACTTGACTTGCGCCATTAACATGCGCAAATGACCTAAAGCTCATCCGCTGCAAAACGCATCCAGATCAGCCATTCAGCCGATCCATGTGAAGCTGAACCAAACTAAGAGGAAGAAAAAAGAAAACAAACCCAATTCGAAACGAACTCCGGAAATATTACTCATCGCCACCACCGCGTTATGGAGTCCATTTGTTTGCGCGTTCCACTTCATCCAACGTACTTATCGCCATTCGGCATCTAAAGATACTTTTGCAGCTCTCGAAATCGCAATGAAATACATTTGCCCGATAGCAAGTGATTGGTCAACATGGTATAAAACTCCCTCTTCGACGAGCCAGAATTATGAAAGACCATCTGCTACCCGGAGTTAAGTTTTTAGTATCCATAGGTTTGTGCGTCGTATATCCCTGTTAAAGCTGAGTGGTGGTGTCAGTAGCGGTGGCGGTCGGTGGTGGCATGTCCAAGTTGGAACGAGGAACGAACTCCAAAACCGAAGTCGAACAGCAATTGAAGTCTGTCCCGTTTCGGGGCCAAATGCGAAATTGACTCAATGCGCCATGCCAAAGCTAGCGGCGCTTTTTGCCTATACTCGTTGCTTATACACCATCACAATGTGCAACACACCTGGGTAATGAGAAGCCAAAGCTGATGGGACAATGCAACTCCCTGGCATAACCCAGTCTTCGCAGTCTTCGCTCCAACTAACGCAGGCTATTCCGGTGGATTTTTATAATCAAGCGTCTTCCTGTTCGTTTTTGTGTGCCTACTTTTTCATTTTATTTTGTGAACCCAAAGGGTTTCGTAATTAAATTCCGATCCTTAGTTTGAGCGGGACTGTGACTCTGACTGTCCTTGCCCAGAAAATTTGTATTCCGCCCGTAACGAGTCCTTTAATGGCAGTTTACGTCATGTTAAACACTTATTACTTCATTGCTATTATTAGTCAGAGCAACAACAAAATCATTTTTTGTTTTTGGGACATCCAACGCACCACTGCAACCGCACCGTCAAGCCACCTTTCATCTCTCATCATCTCATCAGCATCTCTCGATCAGAACGGGGTATAGACGAAGGGCTCCTTCCACTTGCTTACACATAGGTATACAAGTTAAACGTAAACCCCGACAGCTTGAATAAATTTCTTTATTAATAATTTGCTAGCCCTGAACTTACCGTACCAACAAACACACGCCACCGCTACCGCTGCCCCTTCTGCTGTCGCTTTCGATGCCGCTACCACTGCTATTTTGTTCTCTTTTGCAGCGTGTAAACATGAATTATGATTGACATCCCCAGGCTATGGATTCAGTTTACTTAAATAATGTTAACAATTACCGTTTTGGGCCCGCTAAGTAATAATTGTTTGTCCTCTTACTGATAAAAAAGTAACCCCCCTCCCCACAAAAAAAAAATGATATACCCAGGAAGACTTTTTTAGGGTGTGAGACATTTAGGCGAAAGAGGAAAGCGTGGCGTTTTAGTTATCCATCTCGATGCGTTCGGCGACGTCAATATCGACGATGGCCACTTTGTAATATGCGTTATTTCGAAAAGCCGTTTAATTAAATTGGTGTGATTAAATGTTTCGATTAAAAGGCAGTTAGCAGACAATTAAGATGAAGGTAAGGAAATTGTTGTCAAGCGTCGCGTTGCGTTGGAAGATGGATGTTCGTCGGATTGAAAAATAATTTATTTTGGGGTACTTAGGAAGCGGCCTTAAGGGCGTGTATTATAATGAGCGCTTTTTTTGAGTGCTAATTGGAATTCAAAGGGAACCCGCACAATGCAAAATGGGGACAACTACTTTTACAGTTTGATGGATGGATAAAAACAGGATATTAATATTTTGCAACGCATCTACATTGTAAAAGGTGCTAAAATGAACATATTTCAGGGAAAATTGATAGGCGTTAAGGCGTAATATTTCAGGACGTGTTATTGTTCCCATTGCAACTTAATTTACTGGAAGTATAATGATGGAACCGTTTTAAAGCGGAAGTGATGTGAACTTATTAGAAGTGGAATGATGCCGTTTCGCCTGATAATGATGGTCTGAACAATGCCGTTCTCAAACAAATATGACACGCAACCCACCAGTCGAAAATCCACCCAAGTGACTATTTCATTTTATATTTTAAAAGCAATACTTTATAGTATTGGTATTAAAAAGGAAGAGTTTAAGATAACACCTATATACTACTGCCCTCCGAAGATCTCTCTAAGTGGACAAGGCTTTGTAGAACTTCTAAACTTGTTAGGACACAGTTAGGACATGTTATCCGCAGATACAACTGTGAATTGTATTCTTCTGGTTCGCCAACATATTGGCCATCTGATTTTAACACAATATAAGATCTGTTAGACTTTTTCGTATAGTTAGTTCGTAGTTAAGAATATTATAAGAAATGGTAGTACCAATTTTTCGACAAATCATCCAGTAATTTTTATTTTAACAATTAAAGCAATCCTGAACTTGTAAATAACTTAAAAGTTTTAAAAACCTTAGATCCCTTGCATGCAAACAATTGAACAAATTAAAATGAAATATAACAATTTACATATTTCTGATGTGCAACATCCTATGAAAAAAGTGCTCTACTCGTAACTATTTCGAACTCGAGAGATACAGAAACAAAAGTTAGTTGATTTTAGAAAAAGGAAGAGTTGAAAGGATTTGGTCAGCTAAGAGATTTCCATATTAGTAGTTAGGTTAGATACAGAAACAAAAGTTAGTTGATTTTAGAAAAAGGAAGTATTGAAAGGATTTGGTCAGCTAGGAGATTTCCATATTAGTAGTTAGGTAGTTGACTGTCTTGACAAAAGAATCAGTGAGTTCAAAAACGATGCACTATCTATAAATTCATGAAAAATCTGAAAATTTACTGAATAATAAAAGCGTCTAAAAGACTCCAAACTAAAACCTCTTAATTTAATCTCAAGGTGGTAAATAGATCGATCCGAAACAAAAAGCTTGTCTCTTTGCTGAACATCTCGCGACTATTCTTAAACTATTCCCAGCAAATGCAGGTAGGTACATCCCTTACATTTTGTTATTATAAAATGAATGTGATATTTCTTCTGTCACGCCCAAAGAAGAAAGAATCATGTATCGACGTAAATTATCTAGTACAAATTCATCAGGGTACGATCTTATTACAGCTCAGTTTTTGAAAGAAATGCCTTTAGCAACCTTAAAAAAAACTCCAGTTTATATTACAAACGCATGCCTTTAACTAAGATTTGTACTACATCATTGAAAAATTTCAGAAGTCAGCAAGGTAAACCACCAACAAAAGAACCATCCTACAGAACAATATCGCATGACAAACATTTTCGAAAAACTGCAACCTTCCGAACCATCAGTTTGGTTTTAGGAATAAATATTCGACGATAAACCAAGTTAATCGAATTAGAGATGTGGTGGAAAAGGCCCTTGAAGAAAAACAAGCATGCTCAGCTATATTTTTAATGTTGCTCAAGTTTTTGACAAGGTTTGCCACTTGGGAATTCCTAGACATTTGACAAACAAAAACATAAACTGTTCCAATTACTTTAAACAGTACAGAAGTACCTTACCCCAATACTGCCAAATACCTTTGATTGCGAAGCTCAAATGGGAAAAGAAAGAGCTAAACTTGAAGTACAGAACAATATACTGATTAATATAGGAGAATTATTGCTTCACAACAGAGTAATGCTATTTAACAAAACACTGAAACCCGTTGGGCATCCAACCATAGGGCTGTAAAAATAAAAATAATGCTGAACCTGAACAAATGACGAATATTAAATTGTAATGGTTACAGAGTTGTAAAAAACGCACTGTATTACAAAATTAGCTACAGCAAAGTCATTCCAACTCCGAGATTAAGACCGTCTTCGATGTTCTTAATGAACTAAGAAGATCCAAGCTTCATGAGCTGACGGTCTAAGAGATGTGGGAAAATATAGTAACTAGAAACTTTCCCCGAAATGAATTATAAATTAAGATAAGACTTTTGAAGACTCCCATCGAAAAGACAAGGAAGTTTTTTCATCACATGTGAATTAAAACTGTCCAAAATTCGAAAAAGGCTTATTCATATAGAAGAAGACTTATTGCACATGATTTTTCTGTAAGATTTTACGGCCTGCTTTCAACTGATCAATCACGGCCTAAAATTCATCATTGGAATGCGGTTTTTATTTATCGACGTTAACGCTCAGTCAGTTAGTTGAATTTTGTAGGAGTTTTGGGTGTAAGGCGTGTAGTACCCGTAGCGTTGGACTGTCATGCAAGGGGTCTTGGGTTCAATCCCTGCCTGTGCCATTTAACTTTTTTCACCGGTATTGCCTCTTGCGAGGAATTGACAAATCCTCCAAGAGCATCTCTTGTCCTGAAAAGTGCTTTTTCAAATTAGCCGTTCGGATTCGGCATATAAACTGTAGGTCCCTTCCATCTCTGACAACATTACTAGCACACAGGAATGGTTGAGAGTTGTAAGTCATTAAGCCCTAGTTCTCTACGGACTGTTGCGCCACCTATTTTTTTTTATTTTATTCGTGTGTAAACGTAGATTTAAGTCTCTATGCAAAATTAACCAAAGTTTGTTCTTTTGAGCAATGCGGAATGCGGATTTTTCTTCCAATTTTGCGTCTTGTTATCGCAAACGGGTATTTCTTGACCATTTACAGAATCAGTATATTCAAATTTATGCACCAGACTGCGAATAGTGTCCATTACTTTCCAAATTTTTAAATACATAAAACAGACAAAATACATTTCACCCACTGTTGCCTAAGCGAAAAAGGTCTAATTTTAAAGTGTAAGCTAAAAGATGAACCTGAAATAACCCTGCGAATTGTTTATACCGGATTTTCTCTGGGCTTCTAAACTTATATACAGATGTTTTCCTTCCAAACGCAAACCCATCTATACATAAACTTAAAAGTCTCAAAAAAGAAAACCTTCAAATTCTATAGATATCATTAAATAAATTAGTCCATCCATAGACAAAGAGTGAATGTCCATGACTTTTGACTGCTTACAAAAAAATTACTAAATAAAAATCCCATTCCTTGAGATTTCAGCATCAAAAGTATTTTTTTTCCTTCCAATTCAACTGTGATGATGTTCCCTCTGTGACGTGATGCCATTGCCATCAAAAGAAATGAGCATCGTAAAATAAAAAGCAACCGTTTTCAAATACTATCAACATTATACACTCTGTGCTTTTACTCTTACCAACTATATGCGACTTCCGAACGTTTTAACTCGATTGGATCCATGAAATTTAAGATTGAAAAAGAATTGAATCCGTAGAATATGCTAATCTCCTGAGAACCGTCCCTCAATGAATTTTTTCGGTTGCAAATGTGAGTTTTTTGTTTTGGTTTTCGTTATCCTTTTTCTTTTTGCTCATTTGTTTTCTTTTCGCCAATGATGTTGATGATTGTATCCTCCGACAGAAGTTCTGGAAGTCAGGATGAACGAACGACAACGAAAAGGACTGTAAGGTTGTGCCACTGCTGCAAATGCATTAGACAAAGTGTGCTAAAAAGGGTTTTTTTTACAGCTTCCATAGTATAAAGCATCACCATCATCAATGCAAAATAACATTCCAACAAAAAATAAGGACTAAAGTTCTGAACTCATCATAAGCATCAGCATCAGCATTAGCATCAGCAATTGCAATTCAATACCTTTAGCCCGATTAAGCTGATTAAATTTCTTTTGACCAAAAGTCCTTTGGTCCTTTATGGGATTTTTTTGTTTGTTTGCTCCCCTAATCTTTATTCCTTTAGTAAGAATATACATATATGAACATAGGTAGGTAACAAGGGTTGATGCAGTTCTATTAGTGATATATACCTGATAGCTACTATTCGTGGTTAATTTAAGGGTAAATGTTTATTTCATTGATTGTAAGACATTTTTTTTGGTACTGTGAAATGTAGCTCTGTGTAATCGATTGAGTCAATACACCTCAAGGGGTAGTACATTACAGAAAAAGATACAAAATTATTCAAAAAAAAAAAAAGAAACATTAGCTTTAAGCTAAGCGTATAGAATGGAAAGGGTTAATCTTTGAAGTTGCTAAAAATTCATTACGTAACTACTTCAGATTCAGATTCAGATTCTACGCTTCAATTTCAGATTCTGGATGGTGTTGGCTGTGGGGAGAGATTAGGGGCGGTGTGGGTATAATAAATTGCCAGACAACATTTATTTCTACTCCACTGCCAATGCTATAAAGAGGAAGGGTTAATTGGGATTAGGTTTTGTGAATTGAATGCGTTGATGGCCTAAACAAATATTGCCTTGCAGCCATATGGAAACTATTTACTTGCTTCTGTATGTATAAATTGATTAGATTGTTTCAACTAATTATATTCAATGTTTGGCAGAGTTGATTTTGAGCTAAGAAAGGATGTCGTTTGGAAATATAATATCCTTGGGGGTTCTGTTAATTTCAGTGGAGATACGTGTGTGTGTGTTTAAGATTATAAGTACCAAATGACAATACAAAAACATAGGAAATAGATAGCTTATAGCTAATGCCAAATGCATCCAAAAGTCTTTTCATTAAAGATCTTAATAAAAGTATTGGTATTAAATCAAGTTATTATTGCAGACAGGTTATTTGCAACATGTAATGTGATGCTTTCAAGTGAGACAATAGGCCTTATCCAGTAACATGAGATGAATAGTTAAAGATTGCAGGTGGATTTATGTAAAGTCCTCACTTTACAACGTTAAATATCTAAAAGATCTTCAAATACAGTCTTCCAAACTTCGACAGTTGATGGCAGGCATATTGTTGAAGCTACATCTATTAAATTGGCTGTCAGTATGTTTGGATGAATCATATTTTAAGCATTCGACAATACTTGGAAATACGTTTTATATTCGAGCAACGTGTTCGGTATGTGTCACTCATTTAACAGTCGTTACATAAACATTCTACCGAGAGGAATATTCACTCCACTACTTAAGTAAACCTTCAACCAACGCCTTTTGCCGACCCGTGCACCTACTAAATTCAACTGACTCAGGAGGCAAAGACTTTTGGATTCGTAACAATTGAAAACTGATTTTTATTGTATGGAAACATATCTTTTTAAGCGATAATGGTCATTTCTGAATTAATAGACATTTCAACAGAGTGTCGAATTTTTTAAAGTACCAATTCAGATACTATTCAAGACCGTAAAATACCAAAGAAATCATTGATTACTGTGGTTTTTACGCTGCTGGAGTGATTGTGATGTTGTTTTTGGAAATTACGTTCATCAGGCTACTAAGGTCAATATCAAAACAATTATGACAAAATTGTTTAAGCCTGAATTGAATGATATGGACACCAAAGACATGAGATTTCAACAGGACAGCTGCGGAGCTATGTATATGAAACAAAGTTTAAGCGTCAAAGTCAGCATGAGCGAATCGCACTAGCTACCCAACCCATAAGATTATAATCTGTTAATTTTTTTTCCACCAATGTTTTTTGAAGCCATAGGTCTGTTGTAAATAATTTACAAGCCACAGTAGCCCAAATAATTATGGAAAGCAATGCTCCGGCCCGGAAAGTCTTCGAATCCACATCCGAGTTGGGTGAGGTCACCTTCCACTTGTGCGCGCCACCTGATTCGCGGTCTTCCTCTACTGCGCTGTCCTGTGGGTGTGGATTCGAAGACTTTCCGGGCCGGAGCATTGGTTTCCATGCGCTCTACGTGACCTAGCCATCTTAGTCGTTGGACTTTTACCCTTCTTGCTAAGTCTACGTCGCTGTACAGCCCGTACAGCTCGTCGTTCCATCTTCTCCACCACTCCCCTTCGATGCATACGGGACCGTAGATCACACGAAGAATCTTTCTCTCGAAACGACCCAAGGTGCTTTCATCCGCTTTTGTCATAGTCCATGCTTCTGCACCGTATAGCAGGACGGGGATGATAAGGGTCTTATATAGCGACACTTTGGTCCTTCTAGAGAGGATTTTTCCACTCAATTGCTTTCTTAACCCAAAGAAACAGCGGTTAGCAAGAATTATTCTTCGTTTGATCTCAGCGCTGGTGTTGTTTTCTGCGTTTACAGCGGAGCCTAGGCAGACGAAGTCCTTGACTACCTCAAAGTTACGTCTGTCGATAGTGACGTTTTGACCAAGACGTCGGTGTTGTAGGTCCTTTCATGATGACAGCATGTACTTTGTTTTGCCCTCATTAACCGTTAAACCCATTTTTGCCGCCTCTGCCTCAATACTCACAAAAGCCCCATTGACATCACACTGAGTTCTTCCGATTATGTCAATGTAATTGGACAGACTTTTGAAAGATAGTGCCTCTAGTGTTGACGTGTGAGCTCTGCACTATTCTTTCAGTTTCAAGTACGACGTTAAAAAAATCGCATGACAGCGCATCACCTTGTCTAAAACCTTTTTTGACATCGAAAGGTTCAGTTAAGTTGTTTTCAACCTTTATGGAGCAGCGTGAATTCTCCATGGTCATCCTGCATAAACCGACGAGTTTGGCAGGTGCCAAAACTAGACATGGCTCTATAAAGTTCGTCCCTGTAGATACTGTCATATGCGGCCTTGAAATCGATGAAACGATGGTGGGTGTCGATTTGGTGTTCTTGGGTTTTTTCCAGGATCTGCCGTAATGTGAATATTTGATCGACTGTGGACTTTCCTGGTCTAAAACCACACTGATAAGGACCTATCAGGTTGTTGACGATGGGCTTTAGACGTTCACATATTACGGCAGAGAAGATTTCATAAGCGATGTTAAGTAGACAGATTCCTCTTTAATTGGTGCAGTTTAGAGGGTCTCCTTTTTTCAGGATCGGGCAAACAATACTGAGGTTCCATTCATCGGGCATGCTTTCTTCCGACCATATATCTAACAGATAAGTTGGTGCATGCTTCTAACCAACTTATCTCCAGCTGCTTTAAAGAGCTTTGCATTCAAGCCATCCGCTCCAGCGGCTTTGTTAGACTTCAGCTTAGATATAGCAATCTTTACTTCGTCTAAGTCGGGAGGACGGGATTGTTGGCTTTCGTCGTCTATGTTAAATGGATCATCCTGCCTGACAGCGGAATTTGGTTCGTCGTCGCCGTTATACAGTCTGCAGAAGTGGTCCTTCCATAGTTGTGATACCACATGGATCAGTTAATCAGCTTAACTCGTTGAACCAATTGGAGCTTCGAATGAAGCGTAGGAGACAAGTAATGTCAGAATTTTTTAGATCGCTGGTATCGTTGAAGTAGTAGTCTCCAAGGTGGATTCTACGTCTTTGTGATAAGGCAGGGCATGTGCAGAGAAGATGAGAGATTGTCTCTTCTTCTTCTTCGTCGATACAACTCCTACAGAAATCATTTGCAGGGGCTCCAAGTCGAATAGCATATGCCTTCCTATTAAACAGTGCCCAGTCAGGGCACCTATAACGTAGCTAATGTGCAATCTACTCAGAGAGATTAATTGTTTTGAGCGCCTGGCGCTAAGATTAGGCCAAATTAGTTTAGTCGCTGCACAGGTGGAGGTGTTATTCCACCTGAAGTTTGTTTTCTCTATGGTATCTTGCTTTAGCATGAGTTTACAAGTAGCTAAGGGGATACCTATGCTAGCATTGTGAGCCAGCAGAGGTAAAGTTGTTCCGCTTTTTGCAAGTTCGTCAGCTTTGCAATTTCCTGGAATCTCCGTAAGAGATGATCGAAATTTAGGGCTGTTAGTGAGTTAGTGGAGACAGAGTCAAGGGACTTTAACGCAGCTTGGCTATCCGAGAATATGCGTATATCATTAGTTGATATAACGTTTTCTCTAAGCCAGGATAGGACTTCTTTTATAGTCAGGATTTCAGCTGGGAACACGCTACAATGATCGGGTAGACGAAAGGAGAGACTTAAGTTTTAGACTAGAACGATAGAAGACCATTTACAAAAATATCACGAGCTTTTGTCAGGATGTTTCTTTTGTTCTTTTTGTTTTTCCCATTTTTCTCATTCTTAAATTTTTAGAATTAGTTCCTTAGCACACAGACTATGAACCATTCCCCAACTTCGGTTCGATAAGACTCAGATCCAGATTTCTATAACTTCTAGATCTTTATGGGAGGATAAGACATTCCTGAAAGCCAAATAAATCCACTTTTGTACTGATGGTTAAAAAGTTAATGACGGGGTTAGTGGAGACTTAAAGTAGGTTTCTCTTACCGCCTTTCTAAGCATTGCATCGTGTTCCAAGCGGACTTAAAGAAGTCGTGTCCTATCTGAAAGAAAACGTATGATATCAAAATCCTTATCATCAGGATTTTTTCAGTTAGTCAGATCGTTATCAAATCTCTTGGCTCCACCTCTGTAACCTCTTAAAAAGTTTATAAATCTTGTTAATCTCTATTCGAGATGGCACATTAGGTCAATATACGCCTTTGCTGGGGTGCCGGGCCACAAGGACATTCAAGGAAATTGTAAGGCAGATGGACTCGCCAAAAATGCTAAACTATTACCTATTCAACCGCGTATGTCTAATGCTGATATACCAACAGCTACGTGTAAGCTTTTGTTAAAACTGGATAATTTATTTTGCAGAAGCTGTATGGACAAGGAAGAAGAGGAAATAATTCTTAACCCTCCTTGTATCTGCTTTGCTCTAGGTTTCAGCTAGGTGAATACTGCTATAATGATATAAATGTTCTCAAACACACTAACATCACAAGTGTTCTACGTTTCGTTAGACACTTTTTAGTTTCATGATCTTAGAAGAAAGCCTCAAAATTCATGTGTTATCACAATAAACCTGAGTGTGTCTTACTCTATCCGTAGCCTTATGTTTTGAACTAGTGTCTTGTGTTAAAACATGTTGGTTTTAGCCGCTATATAAGGTTCTGTATTTATAAAATGTTATGTAATGTTAAATGACCACATTTTTACTGTTTTTTTTACCAAGAGCTCACATGGTATGACTCATACTCTTTATATGTTCTCAAGCTAAAATAAATGAAGTACATACAATATTAGAGTTTCGTTTAGTGCAATCTTCTTTATTCTATAAATTATTCCTACAACCTTAGCAACATCTGGAATCGAAGATGGTGATGCGTTACGTATACAAAATAAAATATTGTGTCTCCATCATTATTCTAAACCATTAAACCTGTGCTTGCGACAGACATCGACATCGAAGTTTAACAACCCCTATAAACCATGTACATGAACGAGAACGACCCGTCAAACCTCCTCTTCTGTCGCCTCTGAAATCCATTAAACAATTAACTCCAACGATCCTGATGATCGTCGCATCATTATCGGCTGCGTCATTCTCTCCGTTCCACCAAAGTGTAATTCAAATTTAGAACCACCTCACTTTTGTGTAAACAAATTTGAAACAAATTTTCAAATTAAAAAAACAAAAATCCTCTTTTTGTGTCTTTCATTTGCGTTAGAATAAAAAACAATCCACGAAGAATAAATAAACAACAAAACTATTTTCACCCACACACCGAGATGCTGGTCGTGTTATTTGTCACCTCATTACACGCACTAAAGCTTCTTTTGACGGAATTGGGGGGTGTCGGCAGCAGTTGCTGTGTCTTAGAGAGCATATAGTACCTAAGTATACACAACTTGGTGCGATGGAGCTCCTTACGACCGACACTGAGGTCGTTAAATTGTCGTCCAACACATTGCCTTGTTGTCGTTGTCGCCGTGCGTCGTCGTCGTCGTAGTCATCGTCATCTTTATCGTTGCGGCAATGCTAAGCGTTGATGCCTTCAATTAAAATTTCGTTATTTTAGGCGACTATGTACTCTAAGTCTAACGCACGCATTATAGGTACAGCATACACCCATCACCCACACACATACCACCCACCTCCTATTAAGGAAAACCAATTTGCTTTTAGTTTAAGTCACCGAGAAATACATTTTCCTGTCAATAGAATCAATTTGATATGAACAAGTTTTCCATTAGTCACTTTCTCTCTTCTCTATAGGCTATAATGGTTGGCCTTTGCGCTAGAAGTAGAAGTCTGGTCGTTCGTGAGGCTCTTCGGTCGTGCGTCTTCTTTGTCGATTTGAATTGAAACTGATGATGGCTGCAAAAGCGATGAGCGGATAGGACAATTTATGTGTATAGTATAGATAATGCTTGGGATTAAGGTGTGGCGGGACGACACACGCCACTCCATAACTTGCCATCTGGTGATGCGCGACAACGACAAGCAATGTAGAATTTCATATCTGCCATAGCCATAGCCACTGGTGCCACTCTTTTGCGATATATGAATGAAACCAGAAGCTTGCATCATCTAATTTTAGCGCCATGCTGTCAGGGATGGATTTTATCGGAGTAGACATTTAAGGCGCTTCAAATTTATTTCTACGAATAAGCTGCGTTTCTATAAAATGATCCGTTACAAACCGGATCAATATTCTGTGAGAAGAGCTATTTCAGGTTAGATGATCATTATTTTTGTACCGTCGATTGCAACAGCAGATCGCCCCAATTTTCACTAGGATTACATAAGAAAAATCAGAAATGTCAAACATATGTATGTACATAAATTAATGAACAGAAGATACAAAATACGTTCGTTTAAGTTATGACAGTTGTGAATCATGAACCATTTGCAATTCGAACTTATAAGGCCCTTAAGTCGATCCGCCCCTGTGCAATATGGATTATCCTGTCTATGCCAGTTGAATGTTATGTACATTGTACATATGCTCGAGTTTACTGGACTAGATGGATGGCGACGCCATCGATGTGGATTTTCATTTGCTACATTGAACATATCGCCGGCGATACTAGGCCGGGTGTGTTCGGTGACGCCACCAAGCCGCTAAACAATGTCAATAATTCCACTCGCATTGCGTTACATTATGATCAGCATGTCGCCGCCATCCACCTCTACGGCTATAATATGTTAGCCGCCACTGCACCGCTTCGACGTCGAAAGTCGTCGTCGTCGCGGTAAATCGTCATAAATATATATTCATATATTGGCGCATTGTTTAGATTTGCGCCTGGATGCAATCTGCTGAATTTTACAATTTAGACACGTTGAAAGCCATTATAATCCTTGTTCCGGATGTGTTCTTTCTTTTTTGTTGTGTTCTGATCTGGTGAGGTACGAGTATGTTCATATATCCACAGACCCAGACACAAGTCTCCTCCGTAGAGCGTTGAAAGTTCTCCAAAATTAAAATTTGATGATTTGTTTGGAGTATAGGTTAGGTACCTACGTATGATATCCCATCAAAGATTTCTTCGTCTTCGTTTTTCTTGGGATTTATATTTACGTTTGTGGAGTAATAGTGTAAACAATACATTATTTTGGAGTAAATGTGGAACGTGTTCTTTGACACACGTGTGTGCATTGGCCTGGGTGTACAACTTTAGAGGTACATTGTAAATAAGAAGCCAAAAAGGGACGTTCTATCTATAATGTAACATGATGTCTAATGGATGTTAAGTCGTTTGTTTTTCTGTTGGTTTTTCTTTTTGTTTTTAGAAAGACAAATTTATCTTTCAGTGATGAGAATTTGGGGGATAAGCGTAAAGGTGTCAAAAGTAAAGGGTGTTTGTATTGTGGGATGTTATAATCACTCACCCCATCAACCCAAAAATGATGGAGCTCCGGAAATATATTTTTATTGTTTATTTATTTTATACCGAGATGGGATTTTATTTTAATTACTAATCGATGTCAATGTTGTCGCTTCAGGTTGTTGAACTGTAAATTATACATCAATAACATTGAGTTCAATGATCTCAGTCAATAAACAATTTGTGTTCTAATTTTGAATATGTGTGGTTTAACTTTTTGAAGAATAGCCTGCTATTCGAGGAGCTATTTCTTTTGAAGTTGTCATCTTTTGACATTTGACCAGTAAAAACTACACCATTTTTAAAAATGATACACGATACACAACACATTAAAATTGTTTTACTGTCATATGTTGCAAATCGAAAGCACTATTGTATCCTTGTCGTGGACTACTGGAAATAGTTGCTTCTTTGCGTTGAAAATAAGCCAATTAGCGATTCTGTCGCAAAACTTTATAATCACTCATTCTCCGAACGACATTTCATCACATTTTGCATAAAAACTTAGACGTTAAGGCAGGAATTTAGGCGGGTTTATCCCTGAGTGAGACCTTGAAATACATCAAAATGATCCAAATTGTCATTAAAATAATCTTTAGTGATAAGTCTATTTCCATATCCGAGGAAACGTTGACAAGTAGATTCTAACGGTGAATGAATTGCGCTATCGGTCTATGATCAATGATTTTGTATGGTTAGAATTGGAAAATATCGAAATACTTTGGCTAAGTTCAAAATTCACAAAATGAGAAGAATATATGTATGTATTATTTTTTAGAATTTTTTAATTTGATTTGTTGTACATATAATTTAAAAAAGGACTATCCTCAAAAATATTTTAAAACTTATTGTTCAAAGCTTTACGGAATAAATTAGACGGCACAACAGTTCGTAGAGAAGTACAACTCTCAACCACTTTTGTGTTTGGAGTTCGGGGTTGATGGGACCTAAAGTTTTTATACCGAATCCGAATGGATAATTTGATAAAGCACTTTTCATGACAAGAATTACTCTAAGAGGATTTGTCATTCCTCGTAGGAGGCATTACCACTGAAAAAGAACTTTCGAAACTGTTTTGAAATAAAATAAATAAAGAACCGAAGATGAAGTAAAATGTTCTTAAAAAAGGAAAACTTTTAGAAAGATGTTAATAAGGCTTATTGCAAAGAATGAAAATTTTCCTAAAACGATCAACGAATTTCCGAATGGCATTTTTCAAAACCATTTTAAAATGACCAGGGCCCTGTTTCACCAAACAATTTTCACTTTTCAACGTTGCATTTTTAAATTGTGAAATACGTTTCACCAAACGCAAATGTGCAAAGTGCAATAAATCTGTTCGGAAATGTTAAATCTTTTGTTATTTCGGAAAGTAATTGTTTTTTTTTGTTTCACCCAACAATGAACATTGCAAATTATATTTAGATTAATGAACATTTTTTCAGTAATACTTATGCAGAGAGACATTTTCATTTGCAAATAAGACTATGAAAAGTTTTCGAAAACAAATAAAGTAAATGATAGTTAACAAGACAATGAACATAGTACATTGTTTCAATTTTGAAAAACTTATCAAAGAACTTTAATTTTAAATTTTAGAACTTCGATTCATCTCATAAATGTCCAATTTTGTAGAGGTTTTTAATACATTGACTTTGACAGTTTATATCAAAAAACGTATTTTTTTAAAAGTTTTTGTGGAATAATTTATACAAAATAAATCACTTTGAAGAATATTTTGAATACTAAGAAGTTAGTGAATAGTGACCAAAGGGAAGTGAAACTAATAATAAACTTTGATGTCGGAAATGATTTTTGAATTAACAAGAGCTTTGGATTAACAAAAAGTACCATCGAATTTGTGCTGTCTAAAATTGAAAATAAACTACAATTTAATAGACAAAGAAACTTGTGTTTAAGTCCCTTGGAACAACTTTACTACAGTGTTATCCATTTTGCGGTTTCAAAAGTAAAGTTTGGACGTTGACAATTTGTGCAAAACACTACATCATTTAAATGACCGCCACGCGAATTGTTGCAAGCATCGACTATTTTGAGGTAATTTTCAACCATTATTTGACACATAACGGGTTATAAATGTTGTGACGAATGTTTTTTGTTAAGTGCTCAAGAGCTAAAGGTTTATTTGCATATAAACACGGTCATTCGCGTAGCCCCACACAAAATAGTCCAGCGGTGTCAAATCGCATGATCATGAGTTGATATCGCCTCGAAGAGAAATTACGCGTCTTGGTGAAACCACATATTCTCCAAGTCGTATTCTTCAATAGCAGGCAAAAAAGTCAGTTATTATATATAAGACCATAACGCTCCGAATCGTCGGTTTGGAACAAGTAAGGTCCAATCACACCTCCGGACCAAAGAGCGCACCAAACAGAGACTTTTTGTGGAAGTAATGGCCTCTCCTTAATTACTTGAGGATTCTCAGAACCTCAAATTCGACAATTTTGTTTATGGATGTTAATAACCGAGTGAGAAATGTGCTTGGTCGCTAAAGAAAACTTTGTTCGGAAAATTTCCGTCCAACGCCTGTTGTTCAAGCATCCATTCGACGTATCTACGACCACGACGTTGAGAATGGTCAGCTGGCTTCAGTTGTTGTGTGAGCTGGACTTTATATGGATGTAGGTTTAGATCCAAATGCAAAATACGCCATAATGTGCCGTAAGACAGTCCATTCTGGTCTTTGGCAATACTTTCACTCACAGCAGCGATATTTTCAGTGGTACAGGCCTTACAATATCTGTAACTAATCCAGTCTCTTCAAATTTCTTCACAATTTCACCAATTACGTGCGTAGTTGAACGATTATGTAAACCATAATCTCCTCTTAAAGCACGATATGTGGCTGTGGCAGAATCACCATTTTTGCAATGGGTTTTAACAATTTGTATGCGTTGTGCGATAGTTAAGCGATCCATTTTCCTAAATGTCAGACTTTCAACTGAAAAAAAGTTGGTTTAACAACTCAGTTTGACAGATGTCATCGATAACCCATTACCTTGGGCTGGAAATGGAGCCCAATATCACAGCGTTGTATCTTTCATCAAATTTCGAATATTATTATTGATGAATACATTTTTAATTTTTGCTTTTTTACTTCTTATTATTTTTGTCTTTAAGACTCATATTGCATTATTTACACTTATTAGATTATTCAACAACTGTCAAAGTTTTTTGTTTAAATATATGGTTTATCTCAATAAATACAATCTAGGATTTATGTTAACAAAATAAATTAGTTGGCGCAACAGTCCGTTGAGAACTAGGGCCTAGCGACTTACAATTCTCAACCATTCCTCTGTGCGAGTAATATTTTTCAGGGATAGAGGGGACCTACAGTTTTTAAGCCGAATCCGAACGGCTAATTTGAGAAAGCAGTTTTGATGACAAGAATTACGCTTAGAGAATTTGTCAATTCCTCGCAACAGGCAGTATATATACAAATTTATATTTTAAATTGATGAAACACTTTTACTTTTAACTTTTCAAATATAGTCTAAAAAATTGAAAAGTCTCTACACTTTGCAATTTCGGGGAAACACTTTGCACTTTACTTTGCAGGGTATTGTTTTTTTTTTGCAACGTTGCAAAGTGAAAAGTAAAAAGTGTTTTGGAAGCAGGCTACAGGTCTTAACTTCAAGTAATACCCTTTGTATTCATAACTATTTCTTTAAAAAATCATACAGAACTTCCAACAGTTTGTTTTCAACGAACTTGACCGCAAATTTACTGTCGTTTAACTTTTTTTAACACAAGTGCTCCCATGCTCAGGCAGAGCATCTGCTTTTTGTTTAAAATTACGAATGCAATATTGGCAGTACTGTGGAAGTTTTACAATTACAAATTTAGCGTTTTGCTTTCAAAAAAATGTACCGGTGCCCTTCAAGCCACGCAATGATCGAAATCTTTAACTCCTTTGGACTATTTTTTGAGACTACGTGAAATGAAAGGCTTATGTCAATGATCCATAATCGATTCAAGAACTGAAAGATACAATTCTTGGAATTATCGAGGACATACAGCCGGAAATTTACAAATTGGTCATGGAAAATTTCATGAAAAGTCTATAATACTGTAACCCTAACCGTAATGGTAGTTTAGTTGATATCTTTTTCCTCATTGATTGTTCTTAGAAAATTCTTCTTTTCTTTAATATTAAAATAAAACGTCTAATTGAAAAACCCCACACTTTGTCATCACATTTTGTGTATTTTTTGACAGATAAAAGCTGCACTTTTGAACTTGAATTGCAATAAATACGACAGAGTTAAAACAAATTGCAAAACAAAACTCTGTCGATTTCCCTAAAGCTATTTTGATTTTACCGACATACAGTTTAATTCATGCAGCTAATGAAAAAAGTTTTCCTCTCATAGTGATGGTTAACCTTTATACAACTACCTATATATAATATTCTACATCCATTTACACCTTCTCCTATAAAAGGTACAGCACATTATAGTGTCCTGTCATAGCAATATAACGCTTTTCAAAAAACACTGTCACTTCATATCCTTGTATACGATATAGTACGTATATCCTCGTTATAGTTAAACATTTGCGCTGTCAAATGTCGTGGCTATATCAAAAGGTTACCAACAACTATACTAACGATGACGTTCGCAGACTCACAACATCTTGACAAGTTCTCAAAATGAACGAGTTCACTATTACGTTTATTTCTCAAAAATGAAAACGTGCGCCCTATCACTGCCAGATAGCCACCCACAGGCGAAGCTCGAGCGTCCATCCGTCGAGAAGTCGTAGCAGTATAGCGGTAGCAGCAGCAGCAACATCACAACTTTTCAATCCTGTCAGATGAAAATTTAATAACAAAATTTCAAAATGTCCAACTTTCTACGTCCGTCGACTTCACCGTCACCATCACCGTCACTGTCATCGTCGTCGTTGTCGTCGTCAGTGTCTTCGTCCGGCCGAGAGTGGCGCAACATCAGCTCCACTCACATGAAGCTTCATTTAAAATGGTGAGGACTTTTAAGATATCGTAGGTGGGGGTGGGCACAATGTTATATCTCTTCACAACGAATTTCAGTACGCTTATTTACCTTTTTATAGGGCTCGGCACTCGGCTTGGCTCGGTTCGGCTCGATGCTGCTGTACTGCTGTGTGGAGCATAATGATGATGGATTGCCAAGCTGATATTCTCTCTCACTCGCAAGTTCGGAGGCAAAAAAGGATTTTCAAAACCGAAAACTCATTCTCTGTTTTGGACCAAATAAAAATGATTTTCAATCATCCTCCGATGCCGACGTCATGTTGGCTTGGCATCGGGACTCCAGAACTTTTACTCACACTGGAACTGGGACTGAGGCTGGGACCAAAGAGTGTCCTAATGGTATTTGCATTGCGTTTTAGGTTTACACAAACTTTTTGAGATCTCTCGAAATCCGAGAGACAGATTTTAATTTATTAAAATATTTCCCAAAATGATGAGGGGCGAGTGAGAGCACATCACAACAATATCGTATACAGAAAAGATTCTTCTTTCATATAAGCTTATCATAGAGCGTTGGGTATAAAGTATCCCCGATGGTGGTGGTGTGGGGACCATGATGTGGATCTCTAGTTGTTCAGAGGGGAGCATGAGGCGGTAGCTGCGTTTGTGTATTTTGTATCCTTTTTACAGTGTTCAACGGAGTTCAAGTTACACAATGCTGTAATTTGCGGTCCTGTTTAACCCTGTTTTGGATTTTAATAATGCTTGTGTACATGAATAAATAATAGAATGGATCAACATTTAATGTACCTCTAATTGGGGTGTGTTTACCACAATACACCCTGATGAGGGGGTTGGGGATGGTAACTCTATTATATGGTTGAAATTGATAGTTATAACTTGTAACCTTATACCTTTGTTCCTATATACATATTTATGAAAGTATACACCTGAACTTAGTATGCATTTAAGGAATGATGATGATTATGTTTTAATCCAATGAGATAAAATTAAATCTCATGTGAAACATTTTATGCGGTTTTGAAATCCATGTGAAATGATATACAGTAGACAAAAAATGTCAATTTTTGCAACTCTTTCAAAAAAACTATGTCATACAAAATTATTTTCGGATCAGTCTTCTCAAACAAGGTTCTCGGGATTGATGTAGAATTAAGTAAAAATAACCCCTAAATGGAAATACAATAACTAAAATAGGGACATCCCAGTTGAACAAGGACAAATGTAGAGTACAGGCAACATCAATTTGAGGTCCATTTTACGGTCACCAAAATCATCATACCGGTGAGAACTATTCGTAGTGTGGGAATTTGCAATCCACTGGCACAGTTAACAATCAACGAATCCGTATGTCTTTAAAGAAATCTGCTTAGATCTGCTGTCAAAAAAAAAACATTGTCGATTTCTGTGAGAAAGGTCAGGAACCTCCGAAGCAATCCATCCTGTATCGTTTTCAAAATCTGACGGACGAGTTAAGAGTTATAGTGACTATCGACAAAGAAGCTCTGAAGCAGTTGGAAACTGAGACTATTTTCATTGATGATGTCTACTTTTAGATGAACGGGAACAAACAGAATTGTCGAAATTCGTAAGGCAGCAATCCACATGAAATCCACCAACGCCAGCGTCACAAATGTGTGTCCCAATTTGTTTCAAAATGGGGTTTGTAATTAAAGCGGTTTATGATAACTTCTCGCATGCAATGGATGTGAGATGGACACCATCTATGTACAGCGAGCAAAAAATAACAGTTCTTAAAAAATAAATGCAGTTGAAAAGAAAGACGAATAAGAACCATTATTTTAAGAGATTTTTGACGTAAATTTTGAATTCATTTCTTAAATAACTTTTTAACAAAAATTTAACAAAAATTCATTGATAATATTGAAATAATAAAACAAATACACAAAAAACTTAAAAATTAAGGGAGCAAATTAATAGCAGTGCTTAACGTTTTAATTAAAAAAATAGAAGTTTAAGTTAAAGTTAATATTATTTTCATTACAGAAAGTTAATATTTTGTCGCATGACCTTTGTTATTAATTATTCAGCTTCACAACGACGCTGCATAGAATTTATAAGGGCTTCACATCTTTGTAGTGGTATTGACTTCCAGGCCCGCTCAACTACCGCCCATAGCTCATTATTATTTTTAGGCTTAGCAATCCAGACTTCTTTTTTCATATCTGCCCAAAAATTTTTAATGGGATTGAGGTCGGGAGACTGAGCAGGCCACTCCATAACCTCAATATTGTTATTCAAAAACCATTGTTTGGCTGTTCTGCTAGTGCGCTTTAGGTCATTATCTTGCTGGAAGACCCATTGGAGTGACATTTCGAATTCGGCATACGGCAGCATCACGTTCTTTAATATTTCTACGTAGGAATGCTGGTCCATTATATTTTTAATCCCATATATTGGACCAACTCAATAGTAGGAAAAGCATCCCCATACCATTATGCTCGAGCCTCCATGCTTGATCGTTTTCGTTGTATACCTATAGGGTTGAATTCGGTATTTGGAGGTCGTCTTACGTACTGCCGAGATCTTTTAGCACCATAAAGCACAACCTTACTCTCGTCAGTCCAAAGAATATTTCTCCACTTTTCAGGAGCCCATTCTAAATGCTCTCGCGCAAATTTCAACCGTTTAGCTACGTGTATTTTTTTCAAAAGCGGGACTTTACGTGGACTGTGAGCGGTCAAATTGTGATCCCTCAATCGTCTTCTCACAGTATGAACACCCACGTTAAATTCATTTCGCTTACTATTTCCGTAGCTGCTGCGAGAGGATTTATCTTCGAAAAGTGGATAACTCGTTTTGTCATTGATGGTGTCAGAATTTGTTTCCGCCCTCGAGTTTCGGGTTTTTCTTTGAACTGAAGGGCATTTCTTACCAGCCAACAAATTCCTGAACTTCCTTGTAAGTTTTTCCTTTCTTTATTAAATTTTTTATGAGTTGGCGCTTTTCTGGTGTGCAGTGTTTTCCACGACCCACTTTAGTAAAAAAAACTTAAACTTTAAAACAAATTCTATTAAAATTTATAAAAGAAGCGAATGACTTACTTGTAATTGCAAAAAATATTTTTTAAAGCAAAAAAAAACAATTTTTTAAACAGATACATACATATGTCGATTGCTGCTATTATTTTGCTCGCTTAAAACACTTTGAACAAATTAAAAAGAAGAACAATTAAAGAAATGAGAGAAAAATAACCGTTAGATTATGCTCGCAATGGTTCTTCGCAAGCCATGAGTATTTTAAAAGGTACCCTCCAAAAAATAAGATTAAAACATCTTAGGCTGCTTCGAGATGCAAATTCTTGGAATGATTTTTTGTCCCGTCGGCATAGATGGAAGTGGAGAAGAATATACAACGACGAACAGTACGGACTGTACGCTGTACACTGATCTAGTCAAAAGAATAAAAATTCAACGACTTACATAGATGACAGGTCATGTAGAGTGAATGGACATCAACGCTCCAACCCAACACTCCAACAGAAAGACCGGGACTTAGGATGTGCACGAAATTTCAAAAACTGAGTAGGTATGCAGTTAATTGTAGCTTTTTTGTTGTAAATTATTTGTGGAAAAAAAAATTTTAGCTCGAGCGACGATTTAAAAAAAAAGTGGTATGTAGTGCTAGGTTGATATCAAGTTAGCACTACACTTTTTGATTTTGTTAAAACTAAGTACGCAATTAGTTGACAATTATTTGTTGTAAATAAGTTTTGGATTAGTGTTTAACATATTAAGCCAAAGCTGTATTCAAAGACCAAGAGGTCTTTAAGATTCCGACACTATAAAATAAATAATGATTATGTCTATATTCAAAAAAACATACCCAAAGTTTCATTGGAATATTTTCCAAAATAAAGATATTAAGTCCCAATAACACTTAACAGTGTACCATTCTGTTCACCATATTCTGGGGTGCCAGCACGTAACTTGATACAACCGAGTTTAGTCGATACAATCGAGCATTGGCAGCACACATTTTGGTTCAATCGAGTGTCCTCGATTGTTTCGCCAGATTAGGCAGCACACAAACTTCAAATTGACGTTTGAAACAAAATTTTTCACTCGACAGAAATTAGTTATCGTCGGGAGTGATTGAATATGAGAAAAATGGAAAAACAAAATAATATGTCAATAAATGAAAAACAGACTGAGATTTTGACCAATTTTATGAGTTCTCACGTTGATTTAGCGAGGGGAATTCTTAATATTTCTTAATATTCTTAATATTTACTCATTTTAACTCAATTCGAATGGGTTTCTATTATCTCTCAAATATCTTCTTTTGATTTTAGCACAGGACACTTCTTCGCCTTCACTTTCACTCTCCAAATCAAAGAAAAACATTTCGAAAAAAACTTAAAATTGAAACTAGAATGAAATAATTTCAAAGAAAACTCATTTGACATATCATTTTATAGTTCACAATGACTTTTTTAAGTAAAAGTCACAATGGAATTCGTTTCAAATTACGTGCTGTCAAAAATAATTTGTTTCGAGTTGATCGACGATCGACAATCCTCGATTGTATCAAGTTATGTACGTGCTGGCACCCCTGGCTCCCCTTCAAAATTCCAAAACGTTTTCCCAATTGTTCTGGGGCTCTTCAGAGATTCGTTTTTTAAAATTGATTTTTAGTATGAAAAATTTACAAAGAATGCTCCCCCGCCCCTCTTTTCCAACAACCTGAAACAACATTTTAAAATATACTAAAATCGAAAAAGGGGGCTAATTTCACGCACTCAGTACATACTCCCTTAAAGTAAAAAAAATTGTTTGGGATTTTTTTCTTTCCACAACTAATTTTAAACAAAAAAGCTACAATTAATTGCATCGTTACATTTTCGAATATCCTTGTTTTATGCCGTGACTCACGGTGTCAAGTTAGCACTACATACCCCCTTTTTTAAAAAAAATCAAAGTAAAAAAAATGTTTGGAATTTTTTTCTTTCGACAACTAATTTACAACAAAAAAGCTACAATTAACTGCATACTCAGTTTTTTTTAAATTTCGAAAAATGTAGTGCTAACTTGACAGTCGTGACATAATCACAGTATCTGACCAATTCGGACTTTATTCCGCATTTTTATGGAGGTAAGAAACCAACGTACAGGTGTGTACAAACTAAATCTATTAAAATTTGATCTTAGTTCAATAAAATTTTAAAAGATTATACAACTTGCTTAATATTGGTCAATTCTATACTGAAAAGTTGAACACTTA
Organism: Eupeodes latifasciatus; assembly: GCA_920104205.1. Classification (NCBI taxonomy): domain Eukaryota; kingdom Metazoa; phylum Arthropoda; class Insecta; order Diptera; family Syrphidae; genus Eupeodes; species Eupeodes latifasciatus. The sequence continues at coordinate 78,931,747 of OV049926.1, forward strand.
TGGCTATGTTAATAATTCAAATTTGCAGAAGCCCAAAGCGTCAGAGTATAGTACAAGGAAGTAGTAAAAATGTGATTTTATTTATCAGATTAATTGTTTATTGTTTTTGTTTTAATTTCACAGTTATACGAGTAGCATTGGCTTTTGCCGTCAGCCAGAAGAAAGAGTATAATCTAAACAAGTACAATATAAATAGAATTGTTAATATTTTCAAGTTGTATTAAATTAATTGACTAAACAAATTTGTATCAAGATTTATAAGGTTCGTTTTGTAGGGTTGAATTCAGGTGCGTTCAGAAAGCTTCGTTCAGGATATGGTATCGGTATTTTAGCGCTGTTTTGACGTAACTGCTCAACACGTTCCACTCCTGTCCATTTAGGATTCCTTTGGCTTCATCTAAAGTTAAGACGCTCTTTCCCCATTGTCCTCTTCTAATTGCAGCAAGAATAGGGCACGTTGCTAGGAAGTGCAGTACGTCTTCTCTAACCCTGTGGTTGCAAAGGGTACACTCTGTGTTTTCATCTGCACAATATGGTCGGTAATTCAGATGTAGTAACTCTCCTCTCGTTTTAAAGATAGTAGAGATTGTCTCCAACGTGTAGCGGTCATCAAAATAGTTGCTGGCGTGGAGGTTGTGCTTGTACATACTTCGCGTGTTGCTTCGTTCTGCCATCCCGGTGAACTTACAGACATTGTCTTCTTCAATCCTTGCGAGCAGTGTATCGAAGCTACACTTCCAAGTATCTGTATCGGTCCCACTTTCTAGCAATTCAATATTATGCGACTGCTCTAGGAGCATCCACTCTCTAAAAAACTGCGATTTTCGGTTAAGAAGATGTCGTACAATGATCCTGGGTAGACGATGACTTGGCAGAGCCATTACTTTCAAAATGTAGTTAAAATGCATTTTTAGTGTAAAAATGTACAGCGGAAAAAGTCCAGTCTCCAGATGTAGCATATAGTTAGGGGTGTTTTCTGGAAGCCAAAATATTTGTTTGATAAAGTATCTCAAAAGCTTTTCTACTTGGTCATATTGAAGAAATCCCCACACCTGGGCAACGTAGCACATTATCGATCTCATCACTGCTTCAAAGCGCTTATATTTGGCGCTCGAGGCTACATATTTTTTGCTGAGGACCCCCTTCCAATTGCAACTGATAGCTTTTTTCGATTCTGTTAGTTTTGCATTGAGATGTTGTTTGAATGAAAGCTTTGGTGTTATAGTGACTCCAAGATACTTATACTCCTTAACCACCGCTAAGTTCACATTTTCTTATTTCCACTTTTCATTTCTTGCGAATCTGCCTGTACCATTTCTAAAGTTCATGATTTTTGATTTATTTGTATTAACGGTGAGGCTCCAGAGATGACTATGCCAGGTAGTATAGTACAAGTACAATCCACCCTATTGCACCTTATTTATAAGTGGATTTTAAGAACACCATTGGGTATAGTTTCTCGAATCCCAATAATTTTGCTGATCAGTTGAAATGACGTGGTTAAGTATTTGGCGCCCTGTACTGACAGGTTTCATTTCAATACAAAATTATCTAGTAAAAAATATTTTTACTGCACTGCTCTCAACCATCAATCAGGTATCCATCAATAAGCTTCTTTAGCATTTACTCTCACACACAAAGTATTTAAATACAACATTGTGTAGCTTTATCGTACCTACGCTACGTAAGGCTTTCGAACTTTTGACAAAATTCCAAAGAACTTGCCACACACCGTCGGCTATGAGCAAAGCAGTATCAGGATATCGAAGGATTAGATTTAGAATACTGTTTTGGCATGTCATGAACAGGAACTCATCATCACGGAAATCAATACACCTCCTCCATACGAGTATGCTATATAGTACCCCAGATGGATGCCATGGCATCCAACTTCAAAATACCATTACGATTAGTGTATAGGTTTGGTTTATTGTTCTTATACGCTTAGGACGTACATATGTTTCAATGGAAGGTATAATATTCTTTCCGACATCACATCCAAACGCAATGCGTTGCATTTTGATTAAAATAAACGAAGGAGTCAGGCTCACCCAGGTAGAATCGACAGGAATTGCGTTGACAGGATTTGGGATGGGATAAGGGATTATATATTGTGGAAGCTGCAAACTGGGTGTCTGTCTGCATGCAATGATGATGATGATGATGGCACTGGCATCCCGGATAAAATATATCGGGGGTTGGTTTGGTTGATGATGCGGTTACGCCATTGAAAGCTGGCTGGCTGGGTTGTTGCAATTTAATTCATCAGTGATGCGCGTTTGTTTATATTTGCACTTGGGTTTGTTTATTTGTGTACACATTGCACATGACGTGTTGTAATTACAAGGACTGATACGCAGGACGATACTACACCGGACGCACGACGAATAACGACGATGACGACCATAAAGCACTGCTATAGCAACCAGGGACATGAGCTGAGAATTTGTTTATGTTTTTATATATGTGGAAATGAATGTGATGCGAATGCGACTGGTACATTACATACATAAGTGGGAATGGGAAGCATCATAGCATGAGGGTTTTGAATTCATTTTTATGATTTCTGATTTCAGATTTCAACAAACCATCAGCAACGGGATAATGTATCTGCAGTAATGACCACTTTAAATGAATTTCGTTGATTGCGGATAAATTACTAGAGTGTGTGTGCTTAAGAATTTGAAAGAGCTTCAATGGCATATATGTAACTCTGCAATTGGCACACAGGTATGGCACAGGCACAAGTACCAACCAACCAACCAACCTACATTATAATGAATGAAAAATTACGATGGGGCTTCTTTGTGCATCGGACTGGCCATTGATCGCTTCGATGAGGATTCATTTATCTGTTGGTCTTACCTACGCATCGAATTACGTAATTAATTTCAAATTAGTAATTAAGTAGGTAGGTAGGCTCATATACCGTATAATGCCTAAAAAGTCAAAAAGGTATAATTAGACTGTATTTATATAAATATTGCGATCATATCACTTTAAATATGCAGGAATATTTTTGAGGGTTGCAGAGTTAACATTAGGAACTATATCAGTTATGGTTTAATGGAAAGCATCATTGAAGATTTAAATTGAAGCATGATAAATCATCAAACAGCTTAAAATATCTTACAAGTTATAAAATGCTTGCATACATAAATAAGAACAGGAGGCACTTCAAGTGTTAAGGATGAAGCTCAACCAAGAACCCCTTAATAAGGCGTTATATGTTTACACAGATAATAATATGCAAAAACCCTTCGTTGATTCTTCTCAAGCCAGATCTTCTTCTGATGTTGTTTTACAAGTCTCAGTAGTGTCAAGCGTTTTAAAGATATTCATATGTCATGACTCTTTTTGCAATTGTTTCAAAGAACTCCTTAATCTTCCATCAACTTGTGAATTCCTCAACGTCAACAGAAATTTTCTAATTACAAATGATTGAAATTACATTTTTTTGATTGAATTATGCGACGAACAAATAATAAACACGCCAAAAAGTAAGGGTCCCAACAGCCATTCTTGAGGTTCACCCACTTTTCAGTGCAAACATTCAGAAATCAAAAGCTCCAAAAGTACGGACAGGAATCAAATTGATTTTTTAGTTCAAGAATGAATGCGAATGGTTGTAACTAAATTAATTAAAGGTATCCTCCTCGACGGGTCTCCACCTTGACGTTGGTGAGGAGGCTTACACTCAAACCTCAAGCAGGCCAGTAATAGTCTCTAGCTTTCGGGCAGTTTCTAAACTACCAGCTAGGGTTTGGGCAAACTAAGAGAGGCCCACCCCTATGAAAAATAAAGAACAAAACCATAGCGGGAATATACGCTAAACGGTCGGTAGTAGTCACGACTGCCGGCTTTGGCTTTGCCTCGCGATCTCAATATCGAGAGGAGAAGTCGCCAGTGACATCATTTTTTCATATTTATTTATTTTTCATGACATTCCTACTTATTTTTTCAAAACTTTTTCTTTCTTTTTCTTTTTTCTTTTTCTTTTTCTTTTTCACCTCATTTTTCCCAACAGTTTTAAAAAATAAGCAGAGTACGGAAATCAAAATGAGCACTTCATCGAAGCACATTCCACTTACTGAGGAGGAAGAAAATCTTCTCCTCAACCCTTTCTTGAAACTCGACATGGATGACGGAGTTAGTGCGACTGACGTCGATGACGCCAGCGAGGTCGCCTCAGTCACTAGCTCGAACGTCTCCAACGTTTCGAATACTTCCAGGCGGAGTAGAATCTCCAACTGTAAGCGAACTATTAAAAGACTTGGGAAACTGGACTGGGACCAAATGTCAGAAATGGAAAGGATGAGGCTGCACAACGCTCGTGCTTTTCTGGACAGGGAGGTCTTGGTTAAGGACAACCTGACATCAAGTCACCCCTCTCCAGAAAACTCGGGCTGTAAGATACAGATGGGACCGCCTGCTCCTTACGCTAATTCCAAGCGTGGGAAAGAGTGTTCTCCATCAACGTCTGATGCTAAGACCTCAAAACCAGCGAACAAAGAGCAAGCTATAAGCAAGGATAACAATAAGGAACAAATCGGGAGGACACACATCGGGGAGTCAACCTCAACCGCCGAACTAATCCCGGAATCCAAGGGTCCGAGTAGTCCAGTGAATGTGGTAGGCTCCCCTGATGAGGGTAAAGATACAAGGGAGTGCGAGGGTATCCTAGTAGGCCATTGCTCACAAGGCAACCTCAACACAACCTCCGTATCCGAACCCGAAAACCAAACGAATAACACGACAATCGATAGCCTAGCTACGGTAATTCAAAAAAGGACAAAACAACGTAAAACCGGCACACTCAACGAAGTCGAAATCCGAAGACGTCAGCAGCGCAACGCTGAGAGGATTGTTCGACGGTTTGCCAAAAGGTCTCCTGAGTCTCTTACGACTAAGGAAAAGGCAGCGTTTGAAAAGTCCAAGCTCCGTTTAGAAACAGCGTCGGAAACTCCAGCTGACAAGGTGGTTTCTCAACAAGAAGCGCCATGTTCCTTGAAGAGGTCTAGGAATGTCAGCAACTTGGACAGAGTCCTGTGAAGAAAGCCTAAAACTCCTGGTTCAAACACACTTCCCAGGATGTAGCGCAGACCTAATAAACGAGTCAATATACACCATATACTCGGTACCTGAAATTCCTAGGGAATTGATAACAAAAAGAAAAGTTAATCTGGGCTATTAACTCATTCTCTCCTTACAAATCCCCAGGCCTAGACGGCATCTTCCCCTTGATGCTGCAAAAAAGCAGTGATATCATCACTCCACATCTGATAAACATATTCCTTAACAGTCTTAAGTTAGGATATGTTCCGAAGGCTTGGCGTGAAGTTAAAGTCGTCTTCATACCAAAAGCCGGCAAGCCCAGTCACACAGAACCAAAAGACTTCAGACCTATCAGTCTAACCTCTTTCGCACTAAAAACACTTGAGAGATTGATTGATATGCACATCCGTAGCAACTTAAAGCCAGAATCTTTATCACCATTTCAGCACGCCTATACAAAAGGCAGAAGTGTAGAAACAGCCCTACACTGTGCAGTTAGAACAATAGAGAAGTCGCTCGCGGTGAAAGAATACACCCTTGCCTCTTTTCTTGATATCGAAGGAGCATTCAACAATGTCCACAACAGTGCCATAGAAAAAGCTCTCACTGATCTTAAAATAGAACCTACACTTATAAAATGGATTACGTGTATGTTGAAAAGCAGACAAATCCATTGCGTACTAGGTAGCTCTGATATAAAGATGTATACATCTAGAGGGACTCCACAAGGCGGAATCCTCTCACCCCTCCTCTGGACTTTGGTGATGAATGAAACTCTCATCAAACTCAAAAACAACGGTGTCAGAATTATAGCTTATGCCGACGACTTAGCGCTTCTAGCGACGGGTAAATACCTGACCACGGTAAGCGAACAACTAGAAGGCGCATTAACTTTGGTCAATAACTGGACCAAGAAATGCGGTCTGAAGGTTAACCCCCTGAAAACAGAACTGGTACTTTTCACCAACAGAAGGAAAATACCTTCTTTTGAGATACCAAAAATTGACAACACCCCACTTATAGTTTCAGAAAAAGCAAGATACCTCGGAGTTATCTTGGACAAGAAACTCAACTGGGGTCTAAACATACAGGAAAGATACAAGAAAGCCATGATTGCACTCTACTCGTGTAACAGGATTCTGGGAAGAAACTGGGGACCAAATCCAAAGATAATCATGTGGATGTACACAGCCATTGTTAGACCCATCCTAACTTATGGCAGTTTGGTTTGGTGGCAAGCTCTGGAGATATCCACGAACTTAAAAACCCTTACCAAAGTACAAAGAATGGCATGCATTAGCACTACGGGGGTGATGAGGACTACCCCAACTGCGGGTCTCGAAGCGATCCTAAATCTCACCCCCATAGACTTATTTGCACAAGAATCAGCAGCAAACAGCGCTCTCCGACTTAGTCAGACCGATATTTGGAGATCTAGTCAACACGGTCATACCACGATCCTTACAAAATACGTTGGCAATAACGTTCGTACTGATTACATGACCCCTTATCTAGACTTCAATAAAAACTTCACTACCAGCTTCCCTAATAGAGAGGACTGGGAAAACAGTGTACCCTACACTAACGAATCGAATCTTACCATCTTCACCGATGGTTCGAAAATGACTACTGGGGTAGGGGCAGGTTTCTACTCAGAAAATCTTAGCCTTGCCAGTTCATTCAGACTTCCTGACCATAGCAGCGTCTTCCAAGCTGAGATCTTGGCAGTGAAAAACGCTGCTAATCAAATATCCATGATGGCGATACCACACGCTGATATCACCTTTTTCATTGATAGCCAAGCAGCAATAAAAGCGATCTCTGCCACGCAAATCAAGTCAAAGCTTGTTTCTTGCTGTCGCGAAGAGCTAAGGGTTCTTGGTATGCAGCACAACGTAAGACTCTGCTGGGTTCCCGGTCACAGTGGTGTGCCAGGAAATGAAAAAGCGGATGAGCTTGCAAGAGAAGGCTCGGTACTTGACCCCTCTCTCATAGACCACAACATCAGAATCCCTCAATGCGAACTAAAGAGAAACATTAGTAATAATATCATTCAAAAAGCAAATGATAGATGGAACCTACTAGAAACCTGCGGTAACACCAGGAAACTCTGGCCTCATTACGACAAGGAAAAATCCAAAAAGATTTTACTTCTCAAAAAACCGTCCCTAAGATCCCTCATAAGTGTGATAACGGGACATAACGTACTTGGCTACCACAAAAAGAAGATGGGGCTTAGTACGGACGACATATGCAGAGGCTGCGGCGATGAGGATGAGCACGAAAACACGGCTCATTTTCTATGCCACTGTCGAGCACTCTGCCGTACCAGATCAAAATTCTTAGGCAACTATTTCTTCAATGAACTAGAAGAACTATCTGAACTCCCAGGCAATCGCCTATTGAACTTTATCAAGTCCACCAAATGGCTCGATCAACCATAGAATTCATAGGTTAAATCACTTTTTCAGAAGTTACAACACTTCAGGGTATCACAATGGATCTACATTGATCTAAGTGTGACGGTAATAAAATCAACTGTCAGCCCATATAACCTAACCTAACCTAACTAAATTAAAGAAGCTTTGTCAATTTTAAATTAAACCCCAATGTCGTCTTGAACTTTTAAAATTCGACTATCTCTTTGCTCAAAACAGTGACATAAGAGTCAATGTTATAATATAATCATGTCATACATATTTTGTATGGCAATATGTTAGTAACATTCAAAAATTATGGTGGCGCCATAACGCGGTTGCAGCAAGATGTTCATGAAATTTTCTGTGACCAACTCGGTGTTAAATACAAGACCATTATTTCCTTTTGTGCACATTGGAACCCGTGAAAGTAGCATTAGCCTAATTTTCGAATAAGTAAGATCTAATCACACTAACAGCCCAAGAACCACTGATTCTTTAGGGACGGCTTTTCAACAAATATTCTTACAGGTTATCACTGATAATGGTTTTTTGATTTGAAATCCGAATCATTTTGATGCATTGTAAGGAGACAATTATCAAAGATTCGATTTCAACTAAATATTAAAACCCCGAAAACCTTCATGAAAAAAAATATAATGTAATCTATGGTAAGTGACCCAATTAAAGACCACCTTATTTCGGAAAAATAAATTTAATATAAGTAAAGGGTTTTTCAATAAGGGCGGGTAGATGTTGGAATGGAATAAAAACAAGCTGTGTGTGAGGCATTAACAAAATTATTTTTTTATTTGAAAGGCGCATGTATGCCATTAAGTGTGGAATATGACGTCATTTAAATACCCACCTCGGCTTCTTACGGTGGCACGGATCCGAGTGGTCCAATTTTCAATGATTCTTCCGCATAGATAGTGTTGAATTTGAGCAATGGCCTGTGTTATGTTCATCTTTAGGATTGTGGTTTATTTGCATAGACCTGCTACTTCAAGAAACCCCACAGGAAAAAGTCTAGAGGGGTCAAATCGCATGACCTTGCGGTGGCCAATTCACCTTACCCTCAAATCGTTCATGCAAAATGTCAATCGTGGCGTTTGCTGTGTGGCACGTAGTGCCGTCCTGCTGAAACCACATGTCATCTAGGTCCATATGGTTCAATTTGGGCCATAAGAAATTAGTTATCATCGTTATGTAGCGCTCGCTATTGACGATGATCGCCTCACTAACGTCGTTTTCAAAAAAGTACGCACCAATAACGCCGCCGAACCGGCCCAAAATCCACACCAAACGGTAACTTTTTAAGGATGCAATTTCGTTTCCGATTCTTTATTTGAATAAAAAGATATATTTTTGTGATCGCAGAAGATCACAATCAACAATTAAATAAAACGCATTCATGTATTTTAAACTTAATATTATTTAATAAATCAAAGCTTCAGATCCCTTACCACTGGTGGGGGGAAATCTTAGGCTATACGTAGAATGACAAACTGTGAACTGAACTTGAATTGATCGATGAAACCCTTTTTATACTTATAAAATGTTTACTAAGCAAATCTATCTTCGACTGAAGATCGTTTGCTTTCCTTTGTCTTTTAAAATTGCTGACACAAGAATTCTTTTAGAATTATTTAAGATGCTTTGGGCACACAAGTTACTGAAGGCAAAAAGTGCTGATATGATATTTATAATATCGGATATCATCATCCGCTATGAGATGAAATTATGAATCAATGTGTGAGCATTACATTTTGTTTATATAAAGATACTTTGTATCTTTCTTCATTATTATTTGGCTGATTATTTACTGAACCGGTCGTCTCAAATTTGGCCACCAAACGTTGAGATTCGACTGTGAAGACCCACCACGTCTAACGTCTTCCGTAAAATGGGCGCAATGCGCGCAACGTTTGCGTTAATGAACACTCATTTTGACAATCAAGTTTTATCATTTGAACGTGCTGTTCAATCGCGTAAATTGCCATATACAACTGAATAATGAACAAAAGATTTGACAGATGTCACCAAAACAAAATGGTCGCCACGGGGAGCCAAAATCTACCTGCGCCAATTGAAAAACCCTTTATAAATTATATAATACGTTTGAAAACATTAATGTATGTTTAAAAATTTGAAATTTAAATGCTTTCTGTTAACATTTTGAAAGACCTTCTGTCGGGCCTTATTAGGAACATACGTATTCTTTACAAGGCCCATATGTTTCGAAACTTTGAATTTCTTTAAAAGTATTAAAATAATTAACGTAAGAAGTCAAAATCTATTGTTAAAATAGATGGATATATACACATCCATAGACTAAAAATAAATTAATTAATTTCAAATGAAAAAGAATGTTGGATCTGTAAGTCTGACATTGCCTCTTATCTTCCATACTGATTTTCTTGCAGCCATTTTAATGCTTTGGTAAAGGATGTATCGTTCCATTTTTGCTATGGCGTAGTTTTTACTTGTCGAATGTCTTAGAAAGATATCTTAGAATCTTAGAAAGTGTCAGTTGCCCAAATAAAGATTTACTTACAATGCAACCTCTTATTGGAAAATCCTTAAAAAAATTGGAATAAGTGATATGATAAATATACATCCTGTCTAAATCTTCTTTGGTATTAAAAATTCCAGTAAATTTATATGAAATATGATTTCAAATATGGTGGTAGTTATCGATGTAAACAAAATAAATAAATTAGGTGGCGCAACAGTCCATGAAGAACCAGCCCTATAGTGACTTACAACTCTCAACCATTCCTGTGTGCAAGTAATGTTGTCAGAGATGGAAGGGATCTATAGTTTATATGCCGAATCCGAACGGCTAATTTGAGAAAGCACTTTTCATGACAAGAATTACTCTTGGAGGATTTGTCAGGAGACAGTACCCGTGAAAAAAGTTAGGTGGCACAGGCAGGGATTGAACCCAAGACCCCTTGCATGACAGTCCAACGCACTAACCATCACGCTACGGGTACTACTAGTTATCAATGTGCTGCTACTTATTATTTTGCTCCAAGACCCTGCCAGATTTGAAAGATTTGACGATGGTGTACTAAACAACTTTAAGACCTCATTAAGGTTTGAAGCCAATTGTGCAATATGGTCTTATTTGCTATATGTTTTGACGTCTTAATCTTATTCTATTGATGCAGATTGTTAATAAAATAACAAAAAAATTTTTTAATTTGAGATCATATAATAAACAACCAAACCGAATATCCTTTCTAAACAATGAACACTTCTTTTTCTAAAAAGTGAAAGTACCTTTGTATACCTACATCCAACAATGAAAAATAGTTCTTTGTGTTATGGAGTAAGACTAAGAACTCTTGAACTTTAAATAATATTCCCGCATAAAAGTTCCATGACCTGGCTATCAAATTAATGTATAATACCATCCTTTACACACACTACCACTTGATCCTTTGAAATGAAAATATTTTACAGTTTCATTCCACCACAAAACGAAAAAAAGATATAAAACAGGACGAAAAAACACGAACAAAAAAGATCTAACATTCTTTTTGACATCTGATGAAAATGTATTTATGTACATACAATCAACGTAAACAAAAATATGCATCCCACACCTTTTCTTAAATAGTACTCGTACGATAAAACAGACAGCGAACGAATACAAAAATTATACATAGCCTTATCCTCGACCACAACGTATCCTTTACTATTATTTTATTTTCAATTCAACTCAACCACATAGACAATCTGCCAACCTAGCGAACCAACCCTCTTGAAACTGTCAAAAAGAATTCCTTTCAATTTTCATTTCATTTTTAACCAAAATAAAAACCTCAAAACTATGCTATCCGTTTCGGATCTTAGTCTAGAAAATATCCGTGAAAATGTCAAAAATTCTATCAAAAGACCTAGAGATAGGTAAAGGTACATAACATACCAACCACACCATCATCAGATGCGAATGAGTGTGTGAATAATTTCAATTCGTCATTTTTCAAATGGAACTTGAACAAAAAAAAACTTGACATCTCTGACTGTCGAAAGGGTACATATAGCATGAGAGAATAATATTCCAACGATAAGGATTTTCACCACAATTATTCATCATCATCCTTAAATAGCCACAAAAGTTCCGTAACATATCGCATCTAAACATCAGTGGTGAGGTGGTATAAAACCTTGCCATCTTCACTCGAGTATAACGGGTGTCCCCATGTCATATACCTTTCCTATACGTCCGTCGTCCTTTCAGAGGAATCATCCGGAGAAAGCCGCGGGCTAAACAAGCAAGAAGGCCATATAAGAGAGCAGATTAAAAAATTGAAATAAATAGATCCCATGGGGAGCTTTTTTTGAGATGAGAACAAAGGACTCGTCGTCTCCTGGTGATGGTAAGTATAACATCATCATCGATAGATATGACGTTTGGGACGAAATAGATGTGTGTGAAAAATTGGATTACAACCATACCAAGTCACATACTCGAATTCTTTACTATAGACGCATCCTTGCGGTGGTGGTGTCAGTTAACTGTCAAAAGGGGGATTATTTTTTTGTGTTCATATTTTAAACATTTTACATTATGATGGGTGTATAATGTATAAAATATAGGACGCTTTGCATAATTTCAAAAGGATACACTTGATTCAATCAATTGTTTAGTGCGGTACACCCTCTTCGAATCGAAAAGCACAAGAATTGATGGCGCAATAACACAATCGGAAGAAGGTCCTTTTGTGTGTGTGTGTTTTGTTGTTATACTTGATCTTTTCGATGTATCCTTTTGGTTTTTTCTTTGAAATTCAATTCATGATGGAAATGGGATTTTCATTTTTTAAGAAAGTTTCAAGTGCGGTTAAACGTTTGAAAAAGAATAATGCTTTAACCAAGCATAGGTATATGTATTTAGAAAAGTAAAGCGAGGCACTCATAAGAACTTGATATGAAGCTTTTCACAAAAATCCTTATATTTTATGCAATTTAACTGAAACTTGAAAGGAATTCATGCGTGAAAACACATTTCGAAATTTGGTTATTCGTCAACTGAAAAACTGAAAATGTAAGTTACCGTTAATTAAGAGACATATTTTCCGCCAGAAAATTCAAACATTTTTCAGATAATTATTCACCATTTCATATACTTTTTATAAAAAAGAAGACCGTGTAAAGCGTTGAGTTTGGTCTAATTTGGATAAGAATCCATTTCTGTGAAAAAATACTTTTGTTGAGTTATACAAGTTATATCTACTTATTTTTCTGTTCTTTCTTGCTTCAATCTAAAATCTTTAAGACTTCACAATTTTATGTATTACAAAACTCTATTTTCTTGTAATGCTATATATATAGGCCTCATACAATGTGTCCCCAATTCCTTTCAGAATACATACATATGTACATACACACTTTTTATAATTTAAGGTCCCAAGTTTGAAGAAATTCTCTTTATCGGCTCAGATTTAACTTTTACGAGATTTTTCTGGAATACCAGATTTTTTTTATTAATTTGTACAGAAGACGGCAGCACATTTTTCAAGTTACCATTATCACTTTTTGAAACTAGGACTTTCCGGTATATACCAGAAGATATTCATCAGCTTTTAAATGATATTAAGTACATTTTTGTTTAGTTCATTGTGACTTATTGATTTTTGGTCTGCTGATTTTAAGATCAAATATCCTGAATTGCCAAAATCAATTTTGAAAACAATTTTTCATATTTGTTCTTCTCAACGTCACTGAACTTACATATGTTTTATAAAACGATGGCTTTTAACGACGACGTTTATAGCTGAAATATGATTTTGGGTGTACTCTCAATCTTCAAGGTAGAACTAAGAGAACGAGTTTATTTAAGTTACAGCAGATAAGATAAAACAAATTATACTAAATTGATCTAAGGTTTCGAATACTTCGACAAAATCCAGCTTAAAGTTCAATTATATTGTATAGGTACTTTTCGAAGATTGTTAAATTGCAAAAAGATATCAGTGTTGGTCACACTAAAGCATCTTCTTACTAGCGACATTTATGAACTTTATGCATGCATAATGCATATGGCAAAAATTCCGAGCTCGAGATTTTAATGAAACATGACGTTACGGCGATTCCATTCCAATTGTTGTCGTCTGTCTGTCTGTCGTCGCTCCTTAAGATTAAATCATATTAGGTCAATTGAGTTCAAACTTTGAAATTAAAGCTTAGAACAGATTCGAGTTAGGCGTTAATTTAATTTTTTAAGACTAAAAATATCTGTAATCCGCATTTAATTTTTTTAAAAGCGGCCCAATATACTTTTATGAAATTTTCTCCAAACTAACTTTATTTATTTATTTATTTATTTTGTTTATTTATTTATTCGTTTGAATATTTATTTATTTATCTTGTTATTATTCATTTTATCGTTAATTTATTGATTTATTTATTCAATTATTTGTATCATGTTATCTATGCATTAAATAATTAGCAATTTCATTATCATCTGGTAATTCCATCAGTTTTAAGTCCATTTTATCTATCCAACAGATTTCTAAAATAAAGAAATACTTAGCTTAAGTTAAATGAAGGTTTTTCTCCGTAGTTCTCCTTCAATAGTTTTTCATTCTACATCTCTATTGCCATACCGAAATATATATTTTCCTCAGTTGTAAGATATAAACTAAATATCATATCTCTGTGCAAGCTGTGTGTACTGTGTAGAGTAAGTGTCGCAAATATGGCCCACGTTCGTAATATGGCCCACCGCAATTTTTTTTGAATGAAACAAAGTAGGCACTCAATTGCCAGTTTAAATTCAAATTATACACATTCAAACCGGTTTTGCTTCATTGTATGTCGGAGACAATAGCTGATCAGCGGTGCAAGATATAACAAGTTGTAATTTGTGTTCGTGTTTGATGTAATTTTTGGGTGAGTTTACTTAAGGATTATTAAATTAAAATTTGCTGAAATTGGAAAGGTTTTTTCGAAATATATGTGAGGTTATATTTTATGTTATGAAATGTGAAATTAAAATTTTGATTGAAGTTAATTTAGTATGATAAAAATTAAAAAAGTGAAAAATCACAGTGTTGATAATATGGCCCACCCCAGGTGTATCAAATATTGACCAGTGGGCCATATTTGATACATGAATTTAACTGAGCCCTAATGTTTTTTTTTTTTTGTTTTTGTTTTAAAGAATCATGGCTTCAAGTTCGAAGAAACCCACAAAGCAACGACAAACTTGGCTGAAAGAAGATATGATTAAAGCAATATCTGCATATAAAGACAAAAAAATGGGTTTCTTAAAAGCGTCAAAGGAATTCAACGTGCCTAAAACAAATTTACGGCGTTTGGTAGCAGAAAATAATAAACCTTTAGATAAAGTTGTGAGTGCAAAACTAGGAAGAAAACCCATCTTTCCGCTAGAACTCGAAGAGTCTTTGGTTGATTATACTCTACACATGGAAGGAAAACTCTTTGGACTTACTCGCAATGACATAAAATCATTAGCATTTCAACTGGCACTAAAAAGTTTGTTTTCGGATGATAAGGGAGGAGAGGAATGGGTGCAATGCGTCGTATGCACAATGTGGGCCCATGAAGACTGCTCGGGCAATGAAAATAAATATTTCATATGTTAATTTTGCAGCAATTAGGCTTTAACATATTTGAAAACCATTGTTTCAAATATGGCCCACCCTGGTCCATATTTGAAACCAAGTGGGCCATATTAGGAGCCTTTTTTTAAAAATTGCGAAATGAAGTTGATTTAATTTTTACTCAATATCTTTTTTTTAACTTACTATTTATGTTTTAAACTTGTAAAGACTGAACTAAAAATAATTTGTAATACTAAAAAAAAATATATATATGAATTCGAGTTAAATTTGTCGTTTTATTAAAAAAAAACTTAAGGGTGGGCCATATTTCCAACACTTACTCTATTCACTTTAATTCATGTAAAATTGTAATGCTTTATTCGACGCAAATAAATATCTATCTATCTAACTTGACTTCTATCATTACAAACTTTTGTACTGTTTTAAAAGGGAACTTCATTCAAAGGGTTATTTTGTTTTTCGATTTAAAAGTTTCTCATTACAAACAAACTTTTATGTTGATAAATAATAGTTTTTTTATCAAAAATTTGATTTCTTATTTGATTTTAAAAATGTTTAAATTCAAAATTCTGTATCTCAAAAAACGGGTTAACATTTCTTAACGATTTTTTTAAAGCGCTAAAGAAAGAATAAAAGATTTTTGCATAATTATAAAAACTTAACTTAAAAAAAAAAAACAACTCAAAAAACACTTTTCCAATAGGTTTTGATGGCATTTATTCAAGTCTGACTTCAAAATTACTCAATGTTGTAAAGTTTTTGAGATTCTTCTTTACATAATTCGTAAATAAACACATATACACATACATATGTATATAAGTGAGTCTTTTTTTAAACTATTTAAATACATGAAGTATTTTTGTAAATACAATTCGTGATGGTTTTCCAAATCTATAAGCCTTTCTTCAATCTTTAGTTGAAATATTTATGGTATTTCATAATATTTTTGAAAAATCTACATAAGGTGTTAGATTTTACCTGTCTTACAAAAATATGAAAAAAAAGATAATCCATTTTTGCTAAAACAGAAAAATACAAAAGAGTTTAAAGGTAAGTTTGGTAAGTTTATCAAGTTTTTAAAACACATATGTATGTATATACAAAAATTAAAAAAGATGAGATGCGACCCACTCTGATAACTTTCCATCCCGTCTGTCGATTAGCCTTGCTTAAAAGGTTTGAAGGTTTTGTAGAAAAAGTTTTCAGTTGAATTATTTTATGAAACTTAAAAATTACTAACAATATTTTGCATATGATGAAAAAGTTTGATTTCAAAATCTATTTTTTTAACACGATTTTTAGTCGAAAAGCAATTTTCCAATTGTAGTAGCATTTCTTAAAAGTTTTTATTTTTTATATCGGGTGATTTTTTTGAGGTTAGGATTTTCATGCATTAGTATTTGACAGATCACGCGGGATTTCAGACATGGTGTCAAAGAGAAAGATGCTCAGTATGCTTTGACATTTCATCATGAATAGACTTACTAACGAGCAACGCTTGCAAATCATTGAATTTTATTACCAAAATCAGTGTCCGGTTCGAAATGTGTTTCGCGCTTTACGCAAATTTTATGCGTTTTTTTTTTTTTAAAAAGTTCTCAAGCTCTTAAAAAATCACCCATTATATTAAACAATGTCCTCTTTTCAATAGAGGACAATAAATACATAATGGGTGATTTTTTAAGAGCTTGAGAACTTTTTTAAAAAAAAAAAACGCATAAAATTTGCGTAAAGCGCGAAACACATTTCGAACCGAACACTTTTTTTTTACAGTTAGGTAGGGGTCTCAATAGAACATGTTTTAAATATTAAGGCGAGGAAACAGCTTTAAGACATAAAAAAATATATTTTCTTTTTCGGACTTAAACCTCCTTTTTTTATTTCATTTTTTGAGCCTAAAATAAGTTTATTTTGAATTGATAGCACAGCGTACCTACTAACAGCTAAGTATGTAAGGGGGAGCATGCTGCCCCCTGCAACCCCCCTGCTTGTGATCACTATAGGATTTGGGGTGGATGCGAGTTTGGGTATATGCAAAGTACTTTTTGCATATTAGTACTAAAATCAAAGAAATACCCAACAAAAAAAAAGCAAGTATGGCAACACTGAACAAAAAACAGGGAAGAAATGTCAAAATCAACCATTTTTGCGTGTTTTGTATGTGAAAAAGTGTACTTTGAAAATTAATTAAAAATAAAAATAAATGTTTCCTTGCTCTAAAATTGCTATAATTATTATTCATTGCACATACTTACATATCTATCAAATAAAAAAAACCGCGTGTCAAAATTCGTGCTGTGGTAATGGAAAGTTGAGCCAAGTTCTAAGTGCTATTGATGTTAATTATTTAAAAACCATCAATGACACTTTGAATATGGGAACATAAATTTAAGTTTATTGATATAAAAAGCAAAAAAATACATTAAAAAATTTTGTACAGCACCTTATGTAATAAAATAATTAATGTACTTATAATTCGAGTTGCTTTATGCATTATCAAAAAAATGTAACTTTAAAGTCTCTTTATTTGAATCACACCTGGTCACACTTCACAATTGTCAACAAGAATCAAAAAGTAACACAGTCGTTAAATTCATTTAAATTGTCCTTCAAAAATTCAAACTGTTTTATTTAGGAAAAATCAAAACAGCATAAATAGAAGAAGAATTATGGATGCATCAAATCCATTGGGGATTCGATTTGTAAGAAAACCTCTCGCGATTTCATGGTTTTCTTCCATTAATTGTATAAGAACTTCTTTTTGTTCTCTAGTTGTCCAATTTGAGTGTGACTGTGACCTTTAATAAAAACATCAACAGATTTTCATAAAAAAAAATATTCCATTTTCTTTATTTTTCGGAAAAAAAAAACAGAACTTACATGTTTTTCTTTTAATTCTCTCATCAAGATGTGAACGCTTAATAAATGACGTTTGTTTAGAATGATAAGAAAGTCAAAGTTTGCTTTAGTTTCGAATTAAAATTAACTTACGAATCGTTAGAAAATGAAAATATGTATCATACGAATTCGAATAACTTTCGAACGAAAGAGAATGTCAAAATGAGAATGAAGAAGAAGAATGAAGAAGATGTTTGAGTCGAAAATCAATTTTTATTGTTTTTCTTTTAGGTTTTTATTTTTTATAACAAAAACTGTCAATTTGATTTTTCTCAAAATTGTACCAGATGTCAAAAACGTTATTCTTCGTTGCATAATATTATTTTTGAGATACAATCATTTTTTGTTCATATGTAAAATATTCGAGGTGACAATTATTTTTGTTTTAGTTTTTTGATTTATAAAAAACCGTTTCATTGATTTTTTTTTCCAAAAATATACTTGTTTGGTATAACGTCACAATAAATAATACAACATTTAATTCAAGTCGCTAGCGTTATTGGTTCGTGAGATATTTTGGATTAACCATCCCGTCTGTATACTACTCATAAATCTAATGACTCGGGGAAGGGAATTCCATAGACGAATTGCGTGAATAAAGAACTGTGCTTCAGAAATCAAACAACTATATTGTAATGGTATGAGATTGAGAGTTCTCATTGATTATGTAAAACGGATCCTGTTATAAAGGTACATTGGTTGGCGCGTTTGTATTACGTTATGGAGTAACGTTTTCAATTTAAACAGACCATCAAGAGTGATACCAACAATAGATTTTGAAAAATTGGAAATGTGGTCATACTCATATCTTTTCAGTCCAAATATATAGCGTGCGATACTGTTCTATGCTACTTTGAGTTTCCGTTTGTACTCATAGTCAAAGTTGTTAAATAGCTCACACCCAAACATAATAATCAGCGTTTTAGCCAAAACTAATCTCGTTTTTAAAGGTGTTACCGTCTGTATTGACTAAAATGTGCGAAGACTTGCGTAAAACCTACCCAATGTCAACCTGATATGGTTATTCCATGTAAGAGTTTGCCATTGCCTAAACCAATGTCCTTTAAATTCGTCCATAATTTATTTTTAGTCTGTGCCTGATGAAGGCGTGGGGCATAATAGCGTTTTTTAGCTTCGCGTACTTCACAAATGTAATTCTAAGACAGTTAAAATAACTCGTAATTAGGACTTATGTCATTTCTCTATATTTTTAGAAGTTTTTTGATCACGTAATATTCTCTAAAAATAATAAATGCACGAAAACCTAAAATTGATGAGTAAATAAGCAGGGAGGTACGCACCGCGTATTGAGTTTATTGATTCCATAAACTCGTTAGAACTGTGGATTGAGAAAGAAAATTGTATAGCGGACTTTTTCGTGTTCGGACAGGGAATTAGGTCTTTGATTTAAATTGCCAAAAGTTAATCAAGATCGATAAGGAATATGCCCTTCTAATAGTTGACATTCTAGAAATGGCCAAGTTAGGACATTTACAGAGAAAGTGAATCACAGCTTCCTTTTTATGTTGGTCTCCGCAACTACCGCATGGAGTATTGTAAGGGATGACCAACGTTGCTGCATATTCCATTGGCCAAGGTCCGGTACATATTGCAATGACTCTGATTATATCATGCCTGGGTCTTGATAAAAGATCGATAAAACGGCTTTTGTTATAGGTAAATCTTCCTGGATATTGTAAAGTTCATAAGACTGATCCATCTGCGGTTGGATTTTGCCAGAAAAAAAGTGAGAAAATGTTGTCCTTCATAGCTCCAAGAGGAATATTTAGCCTTTCAGCAAGTGAGCTATGAAGGGCCGATCCTTGCCGGGACAAATCGTCAGCCTGTTCGTTTCCATTAATGCCACTAAGGCCCGGAAACTAAATAAGAGTAACACGGAAGCTAATGTTGAGGCTGGATAGCTTATCCCGACATTGTTGGACCAAACAGACGCCTGATGGCTGTAAGTGCAGATAGCCGTGTTTGAGTTCGATTTAATTATTTTTCATAAACTGAAAATATCATTTAACCAAAGAGACTTAAAGACATTT
Organism: Eupeodes latifasciatus; assembly: GCA_920104205.1. NCBI lineage: Eukaryota > Metazoa > Arthropoda > Insecta > Diptera > Syrphidae > Eupeodes > Eupeodes latifasciatus. The sequence continues at coordinate 78,951,769 of OV049926.1, forward strand.
AAGGACTCGGGGAAAATTCCCTAACCAACTCCACACTTCATCGAAGTTTTTTGAAACTATGCTTTTTGAATATACCATTATTGATTATTCAATAATTTTTATTTGTTTGAAGTCTTTAAATGCATGTTCGTATGAACATTTGCATTATTTGCAAAGACTGCAAAAGACTTTATATGAAAATGATGCATAAATTCTCAAATCTTGTAAACGCAATTGATTAAATTCAAATGATTGGGAAAAAAGTGACTACAATCGTATTAATTTCAGCAGGTGATTGATGATTGCAAGTTTTAAAGTCACAGTTTCTGTAAATATGAATCCCATAAAATAACTTTCTTTAACAACCCTAAACAAATTGATCAAGGTAAAAATCGTTTAAATTAATCATTTCTTTTAATCCAAAGAATTCATCAATACTATCATTAAAGTTCTTTTAAGTTTTAAACATAATTTCATTGAAAGTTAACAAACACATGTACGCATAGGCATTTTCCTATAACATCTAAATCTTGGCAAAACAATTTGAAATGTAAATACTATTAGAATTTCCTATGGCATCAAATCGTGAATTGTTGAAGTCTTAATTCAATTAAATTTCAAATTAAATATTTACACTCGAATCAGGTGCAACAAATAAATTGTGGTTTCCTATTTAATTTTTGTTTGTTTTATGTTTTCTTCTTTTTTAAGTAAATGTTTATCATTCTATCTGAAAAAATGTGATTCAAATTTGTTGCCATTATTTAAGAAATTATCATTTATTTCAAGGTGAAGTTCAAATCCAGGTGGTAAATATGTATCTCACCTTATTATAAATTATAAACATTTATTTATACTTAAGCAACATCTGTTTATGAAACACAAAAAAAGTGTTAACTAAAAAACGACTCTGTTTGTTCTTAATGCGAAAAGAAATATTTATTCCTATTTAAAAACACTTGATATCGGACATGGGTATAAAATAATAAATGATTGCTCGTATTTGAGAAATAGAAAATTTAATGCATAGCATTGCAGTCATCAACGAAATTATATAAAATCATTTCTTTTAACAAAAAGTACCTACCTACATAAGTTATCAAAAAGTAAACTTCTCAGCATACTTGCACTAAGTAGTTAACTAAATTATCAGTAATGAAGTTAGTCAAAGTGTTACGATACTTATTTATTTTTAAGTTAGTTGTGAAATGAAATGAAAAATCATTTCAAAAAACAAATGTTTACTTGCGACACATAGGAACTACATACAGTACTGTGCAAAACTTTTGCAACTATCACCGCTTATTTTGAGGTGGGTAAGTTTAAACGTGTAGCTTGATTTGTTAAGTCAGTTTTAGCCGGGACTTTGATCGATAAAACGGTTTTTGAAGATAAATTCTTTTTAAATTGAAAAAAAAAAAGATTTTGTTTTAAAAATGGCGGGAAACAAATATTATAAAAAAATTAAATCTAGAATTTTGATTGATTTCAAAAAAGGAGCATCACAAAACGATATTTCAAAGAAATATTCCATTCAAAGATCAACTACATATTTGTAGAATCATCAAAAGTAGAAAGATATTATGCAAAAGATAATTGAAAAATAACAAATTTCTCCCGAAGAAAAACCACGGAATCATACAAGCAAGCAAAAATTGAACTTAGGTTACCCATTGACCTATCAACTATCAGATGCCGCGCACTGCAGGCCGGATTGCGTTGTTTTCAAATAGCAAAAGAGCCATTTATTTAAAAAAAAATGTGAAAGCTCGTTTGACTTTTCCAAAAACTGATCTCAATTGGAGTCCCCGAAACTGGATAACAGTCTTGTTTTCTGACGAATAAAAGTTCAATATGTACGCATCGGGTGCAAAACAACATGTCGGATGGCCTAGAGGTGAGAGAATAAATCCAAAATACACTAAAGGGACGGTCAAACATAGGAGTGATTCAATTTTGGTCTTGGGCTGCTTCTTTGGCCAAGGAATCGGGCCAATTCGACACGTGGAGGGCATAATAAAGTCTGAAGACTATGTAGACATCCTTTGTAACACCATGCTGCCTCATGCCCATTGGGAAATGAACGTTCCAACACGACAATGATCGACACAAGTCGAAGTTGGCCACTAATTGCATTGCAGAAAAAAAGATTGAGGTTTTACCATGGCCAGCCCAATCCCCAGACCTAAACCCAATAGAGAACTTGTGGGAAATTGTGAAGAGAAAAAAAGTGACATATTCGCTGGAATTCAGAGGCAGTAGAATGACATTCCAAAAACGGTTATTAATAACCCTATAGGTTATATGCCCAGAACATCCGTTATAAAAACTAAAGGGTATGCAATTAAATATCAACACCTTGAAGTCAGAAAATAGTTTGAAAGTTGTAAGATCTAAGTTGAAAATGTTTTGCACAGCAATTTTACTAACTATGAAAGTATTTAGTTATTTATTTTTTGTTTAAGTGAAGAGTTGTTTTCATACAAAACAGCTCTGCACAGAAGGACCAGAGCTGCTCGCGAGCTCTACGAGCAGAAGAGGAGAGAGGAACACCGGCTTCTTAGATGGAAAAAAAGAGAGCACGAGAAGCGCGCGATCGAGGAGATAGAGGGATGTTACAACAGGAATGAGGTTCGTAAATTTTACCAAAAGGTAAAAAAAAACTCCCAAGGGTACCAGCCACGAACCGAAGCCTGTAAAGACGATCAGGGGAACATCGTAGTAGAACCGCAGTCTATGTTGAGAATATGGAAAGACCACTTCTCCAAATTATATAACGGCGATGACGAACCGAATCCCGCTGTAAGGGAGGTAGAACCACTCAACTTAGGCGACGCAGATCAACAATTCCGCCTACCCGACCTAGACGAAGTGAAGATAGCTATATCTAAACTGAAGTCAAACAAAGCTGCTGGAGCTGACGGCATAGCTGCCGAACTATTTAAAGCAGCAGGCGATGACTTGGTAGGGAGCATGCACCAACTCATCTGCAAAATATGGTCGGAAGAAAGCATGCCCGATGAGTGGAATCTCAGCATAGTTTGTCCGATACATAAAAAAGGAGACCCTTTAAATTGCGCCAACTACAGAGGGATCAGTCCCAAGGTCGGAAAAGATCTCACCGATGCATTTGATGTCAAAAAAGGTTTTAGACAAGGCGATGCACTGTCATGCGACTTCTTCAACATCGTTCTGGAAAGAATTGTGCAAAACTCAACCGTCAACACTAGAGGCACAATCTTCCAAAGGTCCATCCAATTACTCGGATACGCAGATGATATTGACATAATTGGAAGATCAAAGCGTGATGTCAGTGGAGCGTTTTTGAGCATTGCGACGGAAGCGAAGAAGATGGGTTTAGTGGTCAATGAGGGCAAGACCAAGTATATGCTGTCATCAAAAAAGGACATTGAACAACGACGTCTTGGACAAAACGTCACCATGGACAGCTATAACTTCGAGGTAGTTAAGGACTTTGTCTACCTAGGCACCGCTATAAACACAGGCAACGACACCAGCGCTGAAATCAAACGAAGAATAACTCTTGCAAATCGCTGCTTCTTTGGACTTAGAAGGCAATTGAGAAGTAAAGTCCTCTCTCGAGCATCTAAAATCACCATCTATAAGACACTCATCATCCCGGTTCTCATTTATGGCGCTGAGGCCTGGACCCTGTCAAAGAAAGGTGAGAACGTCTTAGGATGCTTCGAGAAAAAAATTCTTCGGATGATTTTTGGTCCCGTACGTATAGATGGAGAATGGAGGAGAAGATATAACGACGAACTGTACGGGCTGTACAGCGACACTGAACTAGTTAGCAGAATAAAAGTCCAACGGCTTAGATGGCTGGGTCAAGTAGAGCGAATGGACATCAACGCTCCAGCCCGGAAGGTCTTCGAATCCAATCCCGAGGGACGGCGCAGTAGAGGAAGACCGCGACTCAGGTGGCGCACTCAGGTGGGTGAGGACCTCAACCAACTTGGCGTGCGAAACTGGAGACAGCTAGCTAGGAACCGAGCTGGCTGGAGACGCATGTTGGTTGAGGCCCAGGTCCGCCCCGGACTGTAGCGCCACCTTAAGTAAGTAAGTAAGTAAGAAGAGTTGTTTTCAACAATTATAACGTAACGTGCTGTTTGATTTTCTAAACAATTTTTTTTTAAAGAAAAATGTTGAGGTTCTAGTTGCGAATGTTTTGCACAGTAATGTATGTATGTATGTATATTACAAGTATTGCATTCGTAAGAAAATTCGAACTTGAGATTTTAATCAAACATGACAATACGATGGTAGAGAAATAAAAAAGAGTGGGCAGCCCCGATTCCATCCGTCTGTCTGTCCTCCTCCTCGGCCCTGCGGTCCAAACCATTCTGTTTATTGAGTTCAAACTTTTAGGTTTAGGTTTTAAGCTGATTCGCGTTAGGCGTGTTTTTTTTTTAAGACTGGAAAATAACAGTAGTCCAAATACATTTTTTTGTCTAAAATCGAAAATAAGAATTTTCTCAAAAACGAACTAATAGATTTTTATTAATTTTTTTTCTAAATTTGCCTTGACTTTTTTTAATACAAAAAACATGTTTGTATTGCTTCAGAAGGGAAAACTAGATTTAAGACATACATATATTTATAAGTTCTAAGAAACTGCATCTTAAAAATATTTGGAAACTAAAATTAAAAAATTGTATATAGGTATACAAATTAATTTAAAAAAAAAACGCTCTATCGATTTTCGAGTTTTTTTTTTGATAAATTAAATGGCATCTAAATTTTTGAAAGGCACACATATTTTATTGGTACATTTTTAAATTTTAAAATATAAGTTCTATTTGAAAATAGAGTTAGGAGCTTATAAAAAGGTTGATGCTTCAAATGCATTTGATAAACAATTAGCACATCTCGACCTGTGACGTCAGTGGTCTAAAGTAGTGGAGTGCGTAGTGCACACGACTTCTAAGACTGAGCAAATCTGATATGCGTGGGTTCGAATCCTATGTTGTGCATAAAGTTTTTCAAATAAAATTGGATTAAAGCTCAGCACCACAAAAAAGGAGACTGATGAGTGCAAAAGTGGCAAAGCACGAAATAGCTATATCTCCAGCCAAAAACAATGAGTGGTAGCACCTTTAAGTTGTTGTTGTTGTTCAAAAACATTCAGTTAGGAGGAAGTTCGTGCGATCCAGTAGTGCACTTTCTATTCTTTCCACAAGTTTTTTATCTCTGAAAAACATCAAAATGTATGTAGATGTTAGTTAAATTTGGAATATGGCAATACTTTTTTCGACAGCTTTCACTTGATTGTCACAGTATGGTTAACCGGAATTGATTTTGGTGAAGAATCTTGGTTCACGGGCTAACAGATATTGGTCAGACGCCGCCGCCGGTCGTTGTCGTTACGTCCTAAAGAAATCACTGTTTGGTGTGCTCTATGGGTAGAGGGAATCCTTGGTTCATATTTCTTCAAAGACGGGTATAATGTTACAGGCATTGGGTAGATTTATAACTTTTTCGTGTCTGAATTGGAGGATGTTGACGTGGACGACCTTTAATTTCAACATGACGGTGCGGCGGCGACGTTACATGCTGTACACAGCCAACAGAATAAACAATTTATTGTAGGAAACTTTTAGTGATCGAATTTTATCGTGTTGTAGGCCTGTGCAGGCATCGCGTTCGTGAAGATCGTAAGATTTATCACCGCTGGACTATTTTTTGGGGGATTGTGTGAAGTCGCTTGTTTACGCAGATAAGCCCAAGACGATTAACGCCTTGGAATAGAAAATTCGGTGAGTTATAAGATTATCTTTATAACAGAGCTAAATTTTACATAGTAGTACATTATATGCGTTTTATTTCGTCTAATGTCTAACAAAACACCCTTTATGTTACGAAGAAGACCGTTTTCAATATCTGTGTAAAAATTTTAGAAGAATTTGGTTAACAATGTTTAGGAATCGCAAAAATATAAAAATTCCGAAAATACTACCAAGTTGATTCAACGTCTAAAAAGTATCGATCAGAATCACCTTAAGCTCACTTAATTTGTATTTAACAAAAGAAAGGTATATAACTCCGTACAAACAAATCTTATATTCTTAAAAACCTTAAAAGTTTCCAAAAACCCTACAACTAGACATGCCTAAATATACACAAGACCTAATATAACTAAAAGAACAACAAACCTTCTTAAAGGATCTCTTCAATATTGTTTAATGTTCTTATCTTTTATCGCCAAATGTACACACGAAAAGATCCTCTAAACATCAAAGAATCAAAATTCCTAACCGCTTTTGAATGATCTGTAAAAAGTGTGATTCTTTGCCATTTACCTCCATATTAAAAATTCCGAAAGCATGTAAAATTGAAGGGAAGAAAATCCTTTTTTCCTAATTTCTATTAGTTCAGGCTACTGAAACAAAATGTGACGCATTCATTACGTCAAACATCTATAGAACCTATCACTTTACGCCTAAATAAACATACTCGTATATGCATTTATATCTACTAGTCGGCATCGACTTCGCATAATCCTTGATGAACTGTCATAAACAGGATAAAACCCAATAAAACCAACAACACAGCAACTCAATTTATTTGGTTCGCTCTTTGATGCACTATAAATGCAAACATACGTTACGCATACATAAGTAAAGTGAATCGCTTTTCTTAATGTTTAGTTTTTGGTCCTTTGTGTCCAAAAACAAATGTTGAAAAACATTCAAACACCGCAGCACCATGAGGCGACATGTTAAACAAACAAGCTACCGTATTTTTTATTACTCAAATTCAAACCCATCATCAGATACCCGCTGTTTGTTCTATGATCCTTTGCCGAGCATCAATAAACATAGAAAATATCCTTTTTGTTATTTGGACTGAAAGAGTTTTGATTACCAAGACAGTGTTGATCGTCTGACCCTGAAACGAGTAGTTTTTGAGTTTCTTCAAGATATCTTGAGTGATGGCTGACAAACTATTTAAGTTAGAAATTGAAGATGACATTTGGTCGGCGTTTTTGTAGTTTCTAGCTTGCTGATCACTTTTCGATCTCGTGTTGGCCGAAAGTGATCACTTTGTTAATTTGCCGCTTTTATGTCTCAAAAGTGCTAATTAGGGTTAAGGATCATCGTTGCAGCACCGCAATGAAAACGTGTCTAGCTGATGGTTGCCTTAATTTTTGAATTTTGTATTTTTAATCTGCTGATGTTTTTATTCTTCAAAAATGACCTAATTCGTTCGATCTCAATTTTCCAAGGAAGTAATAAATTCCCATCGTCATCGCTTCGCGTCGCCCATCGCCATCGGCCGTTGCTTGACGCTTGGTGCGGTGGTATTATACTTCACGTGCAAAGTAATTCTGATGGTTTGCTTCCAGTTCATGCTGCAGTCTATACAGAGACATCACTTTACATCTGGAGCCTGCTGGAGCCCGTCATCGCAATGAATATTGTTTTCTTTTTCTGTTTGTTTTTGTTTGCGCGTTTTCGGTGATCGTGATATATTTTACGATCGATTTCACAATTAATTGGAGAGAAAAAAAAATTAAATATCCTGTTTGGGTGGCAAGGGGAGCACCATCCAGCGTCTATGGCGGTGCAGCGCACCCCTTTTTTCCGTTGTTGTTTGAATCAATAATCAATCTTATAAATGTATAATTATTATATAACTTGCGGCACATGAGTATACTTTCGATTATTTCGAATTCGATTCGAATGCGAACGCTCATTTTGCTGATGAGTGCCTCATGTCAAAGAAATAAAACTAATGTTGGCTGACTAAAAATAGAGAAATTTGAGTGTGGCAAGTGGCAAGTGCCAAGAGAGATGTAAGTAATTTTCAATTGTTTGTGTTTCATTCACGTAGTAATTCTTTAACATTACGATGATGAAACGCCGATAAGGGAAATAACATTCTTAGGTGTAAGATAAACATATTGGTTACTACTAATTTATAGAAATTCGTTAAAAAACTGGCATTAAAGCTTAAAACTAGTATAATAATATATTACATTTTAAGATTTTATTTGAACTAAATACCTATGTTTACAATATGGAAGTTTACATTAAAAGCTAAAGTGGAGCGTTGATAGCATTTACTTTAAATAATTAAATTTTAAAACTATCACTCAGAGAAAAATATAAAAAGTATTATTCGTTATATACACTTAAATAAATTGGTTGAAAGGACAATTTTTGAAATATAAATTGTTGTACTTAAAAAAGGACGTAATTTAATTTATCTCCTACCAATATAGATGGTAATGTGATTTACTCATCGATTAATTTTATAATAAAACAAAGCCGAATGTACTGTCTAAGCTTAGAAAGCAATGAAAGAGCGTACGGAGGAAGTTCGAGCCTTTCAAAAAAAAATTGGTGGTGCAACAGTAAGTTGAGAAATAGACCTGGTGACTTAAAACTGTCAACCATTCCTGTGTGCGAGTAATGTTTTCAGGGATGGAGGAGACCTACAGTTTTAAGCCGAATACGAACGGCTAATTTGAGAAAGCACTTTTCATGACAAGAATTACTCTTGGAGAATTTGTCAATTCCTGGCAATAGGCAATATCCGTGAAAAAACTTGGCACAAGTAGAGATTGAAACCAAGACCTCTGGCATGACAGTCCAACGCACTAACCATCATGCCACGAGTACTAATTAAAGGTTCGAGCCTTTAAACAGAGATAGAAACAAATTAATCTTGTTTGCACTCCTTCTATTCTATTTATACGAACCGAACAATAGGGCACCATATTCTAATATTTAATTGATTTAAATATATAAAAGTTTAAGGACATATGCGGAAGTCATTTGAAAAACGTTTTATAAATCTGAAATATGGCAATATTGGTTTTTTTAACCATATACTTCACAATCTTCAGGGAACTAGCTAGATTTGTCTTAGCCTTGTTTTTCTTGGTTTGAAGCATTTTAAGCTCTTTCGTATACCATGTACTGTACATATATCGATGACAATGGCTCTAATATTTGGTAATTTTAAGAGGAACGATATGTTTTATACAGGATTCCAATACGTTGTAAAATTATGTAACTGGAACTCCAACGTCATTTAATATTGATATATTCTCACTACCCGTAGCATGCGTTGGAATGTCGTGCCAGAGGTCTTTGGTTCGATCCCATCTAAAGTATTTTTTCAAGAGTACTGCCTCTTGCCAGGAATTGACAAATTCTCCAAGAGTAATTCTTGTCATGAAAAGTGCTTTCTCAAATTAGCCGTTCGTATTCGGCTTAAAACTGTAGGTCCCCTCTATCCCTGACAACAGTACTCGCACACAGGAATAGTTGAGAGTTGTAAGACACTAGGCCCTGGTTCTCAACGGACTGTTGCACCACCCAATTTAATTTTTTTGTATATTCTCAATACCGCAGGTAGGTAGATGTTCAGAAAGTTGCTGAAAATTATACTCGTATTTCCGAAAATCAATAGGATATGAACAGTCATGCGAATTACTATTTTTTTTAGAAAAACTTCAAGAAGGGGGGGGGGGTTTACTATATTCGAAAGAGTTTGATTCAACTACTACCGTACCTAAAGCTTCAGATGAAAAAACTAACTCTAGTTGTCATCTTAAAGAATTTTTAATACAGCTCACTTGCTAAAAGTGGTGTAGATAATATGGTCTGATAATAGAAGCTCTTCTTGAGAAGAAATCAATGTCATCAGCGTAAATTAAAGCAAACGAGTGTTTCAAAATCGAAGGTAAATCGCCACAAGGGTAAGGATCACAAGTGGCTTTCTTGTTGTACGCCATAGTTAGCGTAAAATTGTGATTACCGTTCATTCCTTAATTTAACCCTATACGATCTGTTATACAAGTTGGATAAGAAACTTCAGTTTGGTAGATATCAAACATATTTGAAATCACTTCAGTCATTCCTAACTTTATTATTAAAACAGTTTCAGTGTTTGAAATAAAGCCTTGATAAAGAATATCATAATAGTTAATAGTTTACATCACATACAAGATAAAGCAGTTGATTTAGTTAGGAATATTGCACAAATTTTAGTTAAGTGATAAGTCTAAAGCTAGGTGATGTTGGCCTTCTTCGACTTATGGGGTATTAATTAAGCAGAGCATCAATTAAATATGGGCTGAAACGTAATTTTCCAAAATATTTCACTGGATAGTAATATGATTTAATATGAGTCGTTAATTAGTTGTGACACTTTGTGTAGGTAGAGATGGCAGGCACAAGCAGCCCTTGCTGCACGAGTCAATTAGCCTTTAGAAGCTTAACATTCTAGAACTGGCCAAGGCTGGACATTTACAGAGACATTTACAATTTTCCTTTCCTGTTGGTCTCCACAGCTTAAAACCTTGGAGCGCATTCTCGATTACCATATTAGAGAAATCCTAGTTGGACGACTTCTCGAAAGCTCTCAGCATGCTTATCTTAAGGACAAATCTACGGAGACTGCCCTCCATGAGGTAGTGCGTACTGTAGAAAAAACAATCCATTATAAAGAATTTACTCTTGTCACCTTCTTAGACATAGAATGTGCTTTTAACAACGTCCTTACCGAATCCATAGAAGAATAGCTCGTTAAGTTCGGTGTAGAATACTTCATTCGAGAATGGATTATTTCAATGCTCAGTGGTAGGAAGATTCGAGTCACTCTAGGCAATACAATCGCAACAAAACACGTGAGTAGGGGAACACCCCAGGGTGGTGTCCTTTCGCATCTTCTGTGGCTTTTGGTCATGGATACAATTCTCGTTAAATAAGAGAGATGTGGAGTGAAGGCGGTAGCCTATGCGGATGATTTGGTGCTATTGGTGTGAGGAAAGTACACCTCTGTGATTAGTGAAATCAGGGAGTCAGCTTTGAAGAAAGTTAGCAGCTGGGCCACTAGTTGTGGACTAGGAGTTAACCAAAGTAAAACTGAACTGATGCTCTTTACCACCAAAACTAAAGTACCGCCCTTCACGCTACCTCGACTCAACGGTCAAATCCTATCATTGTCTTCCAGTGCAAAATATTTGGGAGTTATACTCGACCCTAAATTAAACTGGAAACGAAATATTGAAGTGTGCCTTCTACGCCTGCAGCAAAACTTTTGGCAAAAAGTGGGGACTTCAGTCGAAGATGTTTTTATGGACGTACACAGCCGTAGTACGTCCAATCTTAACTTATGGTTCGATTGTGTGGTGGCGGCCTGCTCTTAGCAAAGCCTATAATATCTATAAGCTAAAGAAGGTTCAGAGAACAGCTTGCGTGGGCTCCACAGGGGTCATGCGTACTTGCCCAACGGACGCCTTAAACGTTATTTTGGATCTTCTACTAATCGACCTTTTTATTAAATACATAGTTTCCTGTAGCGCTATTAGGCTGAAGGAATCAAACAGCTGGTTGTCAAAACCTTATGGTCACAGCAACACAGCGAAATTGATTCCCTCAGATATTATCTCGGTAGACACTGACTACTGCACTCCTACTTTGAGCCTTAGTAAGGGTTTTAAGGTCATTTTCCCATCCAGAGAAGATTGGGAGGAGGACATCGTGTCGATAGGTTTCGATACAACCATATTTACTGACGGCTCAAAGATGGAGTGCGGAGTTGGTTCTGGGATCTTTTCTGAGTCCCTAAATGTAGCTAAATCCTTTAGGCTTCCTGACTTTGCTAGCGTTTTTCAGGCTGAACTGCTGGCAATTAGGGAGGCATGTAAGATACTTAAACAAAACCAAAACCGAAATGCGGCTATCTTCACAGACAGTTAGGCAGCTGTCAAAGCCATTAACTCGGCTACATCCTCATCTAAATTGGTCCAGCAATGTCGCGATAAGCTTGCGAGCCTGAACAATAGTGGTATCGTGGGAAATGAACGGGTTGACGAACTAGCCAGGCAAGGATCGGCCCTTCATAGCTCACTTGCGGAAATGGTTAACATTCCTCTCGGTGCTATGAAGGGTAAAATATTTTCCATCTACCAAACTGATTCAAACTGAAGGTGGAGCAATTTACCCAACTGTATTATATCTAGGAAGATATGGCTCACCTATAATAAAACCCGTACAAACGATCTTCTATGCAGGCCAAGGCAAGGCATAGCCCGGATTGTTGCGGTTTGTACCGGACATTGGCCTATAGGAGTTCATGCGGAGAAGTTGGGTATCTCCTACAACACCTTTTGCCGTAGTTGTAGCGACCAAAGAGAAAGTTAAACGATAATCCATTTCCTCTGCAAATGTCCTGCTTTGGCAAGCACTAGAATGAAATGCTTTGGGAAAGCATTCTTTCACGAACTGGATGAGCTATCTGAGACAAAGATTAGAGACCTAATCTTTTTTCTCAATGCGACAAAATGGCTCTAACATAATCGCTATGAAGCTTCTCTATAAATCTTTTCCTTTCTATCACAGGTCAAACGAGTTTTGGTATCAAAACGGCGCACTACAGCGCTAATTGGATCTCAGGCTTGGTTGCCTTGAGATCGACATTTCTACCTACCTACCTACCTGGTCTCCACAGCTACGCCAGTGTGTATTGTGAGGGATGCCCAACTTTGCTGCATGCTGTCCTATCGACTAATCTCCCGTAAATATTGCACTACGTCATGCCTGTTTCTGCATAAAACTTCGATAGAACGGGTTTTGTCATCTTTTGGACATATCTCCCTGGATGTGGTACAGTCCATTAGACAAATCCACCTGAGGTTGGATTCTGTCAGAAAAATTGAGAAAATTTTGCCCTTCCTAGCTCCAAGAGGAATATTTACCCTTTACTATGAGGGGACGATCTTGCCGGGCAAACTCATCAGCCCGTTCATTTCCATCAAGGTTAATGTTAAGGCTTGATAGTTCATCCCGACATTATTAGATCCGTAGGTATATAGAGGATGTTGTGACCGAATTGACTCCATCTTTGACCAGTCAGTTAAGATAGTAGTATCGAAGTCCCTCCCAATACTTTCTGGTAGGAAAGATGACTTTAAAATATTTACTTTACTTTCAAGAACACTTTATTTCAAATTTTCCCTCTACATTCAATTAATTAGACTTTTAATCAATTTTTTTTATTAAAATTAAACAATTCTTGGTTTCATTCCTTAAGAATGAATAAATGTCGGAAATATCATTCACATAGTTTCACTAATCAAAACGAGTGATCATTCATCAAGCAATATCAAAAGTGATTTGATTTTTTTTTTATCAAAATTTATCAAATACGGAGACACGTATAGTTCTGTTTTTACAAACACACGTCTATACTTGAACTGATATTTCGATCGTGCGAGGGTTGCTTAGCTTACGTTCATATAAATATTTCAATTCAAGAGAAAGACGAAACTTCTGAACACACCCCTGCAAAATAAATCCAAGAATTGTCATTTGAGATAGAATATAATTATGTGTACTTTGTTGACAATACCAATGATACCAATTATAAAAATGAACTTAAAATGAGTTATATTAGTGAGTATAGCGTTTTATTGGTACTTGTATTACTTCACAAACTCTGTGTGTTATTAATAGAAGTAAAATCGCCAAATAATTAAATATTTTATAATTAAATAACATCAATTCCGCAGTAGTCGTTCGTCTTCTGTTGCTAAGGCACGCTCGATCATCACCAGCTATAGTCAATGAACGTCCTCAGTCCCCACGATCAACATCATCTCATGAAGCTCATGATCATCATCATTCCAGCAGCACTCGAGAAAATGCTCCAAATCGTCCCACAAACAAAAACAACATTTTTTCTCCGATATCTCCCAGATTTTATTATTATTAAATTATCGGAAGCTGATTGACGCTTTCCAGATGAACACAGCTTGCGCGTTTTTTTGTTTTCGATGGTTGCTGCTGTCACCCCTTGCCGCCGCGACTCAACCCAATATTCCCAAAAGATAAGTCCTTCGAATTGTGTGGTGTTTTTCTTTCGGTGGCCATCATTGGCTGGCCGTGTCGGAAAGCATAGAGATACTTTTTTTAAGCCTTTGAAGTGTGATATACATTCCTGCGGTGGTCGGTGGTGATGGTGCTGTTGGCTAAGACTAATACGACTCAAACACATTTCAGTTTTTAAACAACAAATTAATTTATTATCGATCGATCCACTGCGGGTCACACAGCAGTGATCGTCTTCTTTGATTATTCGAAAGAATGAAATGAAATGAGCAAACAAAAAGTTTGGAAACGGATCATTTGACCTAAAAATAGCTAATGACATACCGGGTGGGCATCACAGGCTATAGGCTGCCGTGTGGCTTGTGGTGATGTTGTTTTCTTAATTTTTCACTAAATCGTTTTTACTTGTTTTTCTCGGGTTTTTACACAAATTTCACGAACGTTTAGTTCATGTGGACAAAGTAGCACAAACAAACGCGGTATTCTCAGCTTTGAGTCTTTAACAACAAAAATGAAATCCAGCTATTTTGGGAAGAGGATTAGCCAATATCTGAGGGAAGTTTGTCATGAAACGGAATGCAGACCGCCTCACTATGCCACCGTTAAGCCTATTCGGCCATTTCTATGGCATGGCACTATGATATGACGTGATAGAGGTAGAGCTGTGGTTCTGTTGCTGTTGCTGATGATGATGGTGATTACGACTATACGACTTGAAGGAATCATTTAGGGGCTACAAAGATACCTCCGTACATGCAACACACATATTTACTTCAGATGGGGGTTGCTTCATGCTGTCAGGTAAATTGTAATTAAATTTTTGTTCTTTTCTCGTGCGTTGGCAATATTTTTGTTTCGTTTACAGTTTTTGTTAATTTTATAGATTTTTGTTTAGATTTTCCGGAGATTTATTATGTCATTTCGGCGGATTATAGTGTGTGAATTGTTTATAAAATCTGGTTATGGGCTTCAGAAGTAAGGAATCGGGAGGCGTTTGGGAGCAATGTATGATGGTACATGCTGAGCTAAGGCGCGGCGCGGCGGCGCGGTCGGTCGTTCGCGTCGTCGTGTCGTCGGTTGGGCGGTGGTGTTTCTTTGCCTTCTTCTGTTCCTCTATTGCTATAGTTTATGTTCTAAGAATAAAATTGTATTGATGTGTTCTGAAGAATGTCAACGGGGTGTAGAGCGTAGGCGCCGCTATTGCAGGCGGCCGACACTAAATGCCAAACATTTTATTGGCTGTGAAATTTTTCGTTGTGTATTTTTTTCGTTTCTAAAGTGAGTTTTTTTTGCGCAATTATATAATGGGAAACGATTGGTTCGAAAATGCAAGTTTTGAAAAATAATTTTGAGAGTATTGATGGATACTTTTTTATAAATGAAAATTTACTTTGGAAATAAATTAAGTAATATGGGTGTCACAATCATCGACAATGCTAATAGACACAAAATATTAAACCAAAAAATGATGATGGTGAAAAATGTAACGATAAAAACAGATGAAGCAAAAATGAACGATTTCAGGGTCTTAGCAAAATCGATGCTCGAAAATCTTCAATAAAAATAGCACAAGCTCAAAATCGTTGAACAATGTTGAGCCAAGAAAATGATGCGCCGCTTAAAAAACCTCCAACAAAAAATTCCTAGTAAAATGACAAGATCTTAAGGTCTCAGTGGCACAGATGTGATCATTCCTTTAAGAAATAATACGGTCAGAAATCTTTTCTTGAAAAATTGCAGGATAAATATCTTCCAATTATGGCCACAAGACATTATTTCTCATAGCTCCATTCAATTTAATAGTTGCACCAGCCTCAATTAAAAATATGTAAATTCCAATCAAACTCCCAGCATACCAATTGAAACGGTGCAGCTTTTCAACAATCATTCTTGGA
The DNA here is from genome assembly GCA_920104205.1 of Eupeodes latifasciatus. Taxonomy (NCBI): domain Eukaryota; kingdom Metazoa; phylum Arthropoda; class Insecta; order Diptera; family Syrphidae; genus Eupeodes; species Eupeodes latifasciatus. The sequence goes on from OV049926.1 coordinate 78,967,511, forward strand.
TTTTCCAATTCAAAAATTATTTATTTATTTATTTATTTAATCAATGGACTATAGTCTGCTGATTACATTTAATACGATAAATAAGCTTACAAGATAATAATAGATATTAAAACATAGCTTTGATACAAAACAATTAATTGATTAATTAACGGTATGATTATACAGATTTACATATGATAAGTTAAAAAGTCTAATACTTGTCGTTTAAATTGATCCCTACTCACTACAATGTCGACTTCATTGCAGACGGAATAAAATAAAATTATGCTTACTAATGTAGCCTTCGAAGTGACATTGGAGCTTATCAGTGAAGATGATTATTTTTTGAAAATCAGGATCATTTCAGTGAACCAATCGTCGATATAAGACGTTACTGGAGGTCGACCAACTTTGCTCGTTCTATTAACTGATCTTTAAAAGCCTTTATAATTCTTTAAACAAAATATGATGTAATGTCGTATGTATGTGGAATTCCTTATTCCGAAGATCGAAGAGGATTCAATGGGTCATCGTCAGCACTACGAGCTACAGCAGAAATATTGATATAGTTTTTCTTAAGCTATACTCAAACGGTTTTGATTCTTCATATCATTAACTGTCACCAACACCTTAAATGATAAAGTGCTATTGAAATGGGCATCTTTCCATATTTAGTAATAGCATATGTAGGTATGATAGGGGCGGACGCATCGGTATTGGCAGTAAAAGCATCTCACTTTTATCTCGATTGATTGATTACTCAGGAATACAAGAATTGGACGAGGTGTAGATAAGATGGTAAGGTTTTCAATTGAGGGCATCTCTATGAAACACCCTGATTTTTGGAAGAATTTCAGAATTTCCTGAGGTGACAAAGACGAAACGTAGCATAGTTCGTCAAAGCCCTGCAAGTTTTAAGGGCCGACCACTTGTTGTTTGCTATTTCAAGAAAACTTTGGTGAATTTGCCCATTTAATTCCTGTAGTGGCCATTTAGTACATGGCTTGGATGAAACATTGATCAATTTTTGGCCACTTTTTCTGTATACTCTTTCATTTGCATCAATGTCACAGTGCTCTGGGACGCAACGGAGACTAACCGTGTTGGCTTTGCTGAGTAAACTTTAAACCTAAGAAACAACGGCACTGTTTTACCAATTTTAACTTTGGCAAAAATGGCGTTGATAGCTACTTGGCTATCGATAAAAAAAAGTCTAGGTATGTTTTTGTTTCCGAAATTGTGGGAAGAACATTTTTTTACGGCTGCAGAAACCGCAAGAAAATATGATTGAAATACATTGATATTTCTAGGGAGGATTATATGAAAAGATACCTACCTTCTCCTTCGGTTTTGAACCATCCGTAAAGACCTATACGTTATTTGTTTTTATGACCCTATTTTCTATCCAATCCTCCCTTGTATAATGATTTCCGTAAGCGATATGGATTAAAATATATGTAAGGCTTAAAATAGTCTGCTTGAGAACCCATAGTATTCAATAGTGTTATTTACTTTTCAATATGACCGAAAGAGGTAATGCGCTTTTGGGTGCCGGTATTTTCAACGAATAATTCAAGATGGCCATAGCGTGAAAAATGTCTCTAGGGCTGCTGTAGTACCATACCATAGACATTCTTTGAGTTTGTGTCATGTTTTCATTATTGGCGAACCTTTCAAAGGCTGGCCAACATACCAAACATGCGAATGTCAATATTGGCCTTACAATGGATGCGCACATTCACTTAACGGTTTTAAGGGTTGGACCCCATCTTTTTGCAAAAATTCCTCTGCAGGCATAAAAGGTAAATGAAGATATAATTTTTCTATTTTTGATATTGTCCTTCTAGTTTGTTGCGACGTATTCTTTGCTCGTCAAAAGTATAGTAATAGTAACTAAACATTTTATTTTAAGACAAAAACTTGAGAAACTTTTTGCTGCTATAAAAGAACGTGCAAAAAAACAAGAACTGCAATGATCCTTGAATGTTGAAATTTGGACTTTGAACCTGGCACCACAACATGTTAATTAGGTATTATTGTGTGTAATGGGTACGTGACACCAGTTGAAGCAATATTAAACATTTTTTTTAATATGAAGCCACAAATAAATTATTGTTTTTTCCCTATATGCGTTGCCCTTTAATTGCTTGTGTTTCCACTTACTTTAATCGATTTTATCGCTTAAAAAAGTGCGCATTCTACTGTCAGTTGGCTAGAGAATCTTGCGTGCAGATAAAGCACCAAATCTTTTCAATCTCAATATACCCTTTATGAACTTTACAATCCTGTAAAGTCCACACAGGTGTCGCAGCGTACTTCAAAATTCAATTAATCACCATCAGGCGGAGATTATTGTCTCATAGGCTCTGCTCTATCAGATCACCCACCCGCTTTTAGACTCCTCCTCCCCTTTCTTTCATACACCTATATTCGAGGTCAAATCTCACCGAGTAGTTTCTTATATATATGTACTTTTACAATACCTGAGCCTAAAGTGTAGGTACACGCAAAAAATGTTCTGTGCACGAATGCGCTGCAATCCGCACATATATACAGTCTATAGGTACACTGTACGGTACGTACAATACCTCTCGCTAATCAACCTGGAAGATCAGGCTATGCCAAAAGGGTCCCAACTTCGAGATATGCGTATTAACGTATCTCTGCGCAGGCGCAACCGCATTCACACGAACAACACAAACCAAATCGGCAGTAAAACGCTCGAGCTTGTAACGCCGAACCTTATCAACTTTATCTGCCAACCGGTGTGGTGTAACTCTGAAGGCACGCTATGCCGCGTTAGTGCAAAACTATGTGCACCACCACTTAAATCGCCACCGGGCTCGCGCATAATTTCCGATTCCCCAGGACCGCATCGGGACCGGGCGCGATAAGTCCAGATCGCGGCCACAACCACAAAGAGATAATGGGAAAAACGTGTAATCCATTAGCGTTGCTCTTTGTAAATTGTGACAATGACAATATTAAGATAACAGTGGACAGTGGACAGGACACGGACAGGGACAGGACACTGCGCGAAACCAAACGCAAACGCGAAAGCGTACCCCAACCCGAACGTGGACACCACTTCCAGAGATTACGCGCTTCTGCGCGTTCCTGATCGCAGTGCATGCCGATCCGATGTGGAGATGATGATGATGATGATGATGCTGATGCTAGTGATGGTGATGTCGGATGTGGCTGATGATGATGATGCGCTGTGCATGTGCACCGGTGGACAAATGATGATCATACCCAGTGACCAGCTTTTGGATATCAGAATGGCGACACCGATCGCGAGATGGTTTCTGGTTTTTGTTTCGTGCTTTAGGATCCACTTTGGCTTCTGTTGTTCCATCGGTCCTGCGCGCGCATGGGCGTAGGGAATTAATTTGTTGTCACCACTTGCAACATAAATCTTATGGTGAATTCGTGCCGATTGCTCTGCCGCACCAGTCGGCTGGTCGGACCTAGCCAATAATGCTAAGGCTGATGGTGCTGTAGGTGGTCCACGATTTATGCGCGAACAGCACTTTGATCTCCGTTTTCATGATGTTGTCGTTTGGGTCTCCATCGTCGGTCGTCGTCGGCGTTGTCGTTGTCGGTCGTCATCATCACAGTGCGGTCTTAGCCGGGATAACATGATTTGCATAGATTGGCAAATTATCATTCAGTTGATGGTACATGAGCTTTAAATTGGTTTTCAAATACGATGGAACGTGTGGGTTTTGCTTCGCGTCGCTAGCGTCGCTCGAGTCGTCCGTAGCAGATCTTGCGGAGAGCGTATCCGAAGATTGCGTGATTCTGCAGGTTTTTGATGACATTGAGTGGGTAATGTTGTCGCTTAGAGATTATCAAAGACTTTCAAGTTATTGCAGAAAATGTAACAAATTAAGTGTAAAGACAATCAGCTAAATGAGTTTGAAATTTAATTAAAAAATAACAAGAATAAGATCAACTTGTTTGCTTGTTCGGTTGGTATAATTGTGCAATCTCTATATTTTGTATGTATAGGTACTCCTTTTATTTCATATAAACTAGCTGACCCGGAAGACATTGCTCTGTGTTCTCATATATAAATAAAAAAGAGGCTGGGATGCGACCCACACTGATATCTTCCCATCCCGTCGGTCGATTTGTCTTGCTTAAAAGTTTGTAGGTTTTCGTGTTTTGTTAAAAAAGTTGTCTGTTGAATTATTCTTAAAAATTTATTATATTTTGCATATAATGAAATAGTTTGATATCGAAATCTATGTTTGTTAACGAGATTTTTTTAGTCGAAAACCAATTTTTACCAATTTTAGTAGCAATTCTTAAAAAATGTATTTCTTATTTGAACAAATACAAATTGGATGAATGAAACTAATTCAAAGTCAATTTCTTCTATTGCTCAGGAGATATCGAGAACCGAACATCAATTTTTACCAATTTGCGTACCTACTATTTTTTTGTAGATTTTATTTTTGTTATGAAAACACGGATTGTTGGATTTTTATAAAAAATTTACTGAATATCGAAAATAATATTTTCTGTGAGATAAAATAAGTTTGAAGCCAATATTTTTTATTTTTGTTAAGATATTTGAGTCGAAAGTAAGTTTTTACCAACTTTTAGTATTGTTTTTTAAGTTTTTTTTTTGTAAGAAAACTGTCAATTCGATTTTTCTCAAAATTTTACCAGATGTTAAAAACGTTGTTCTTCGTTGCATAAAATTATTTTAAAGATAAAATCCTTTATTGTTCGTAAAATTTTCGAGGTGACAAATATTTTTTTTTTTCAGTTTTTTTGATTTATAAAAAAACGTAATTGGATTTTTGTCCAAGAATATATTTTTGTTTGGTATCGCGTTACAATATACATATAATATAAAATTTAATTCAAGTATCTAGCGTTATTGGTTCGTGAGATATTTAGGGTTAACCAAAATGTTCACCTTTTTTTTAAACTGCTATGGTAAAAAAAAACCACCCACGCATTTTTGTTGAGAGTCCCTTCTGCATCTTTCTGCATTCTTATCTGTATAACAAAATTTATTTGAAGTCGATATCTCTACACATCACACATCTGTCTAAAAATCTTTTATTTCAACTCTAGGGACCTTGAAACGTCGAGAAATGTCAAAATTTTCAATTCGACAAAAGAAAACCGATTTCAATAACTACCTATGGGAAGTTAGTAGTTTAGGTGGAGCAACAGTCCATTGAGCACTATGTCCTAGTGGCTAACAACAATATTGTCTGTTATCAAGGGTTCCTACAGTTTTAAGCCGTATCCGAAAAGATAATTTGAGGAAGCACTTTTCATAACAAGAACTCTTTTGGAGGATTTGTCAATTCCTCGCAAGAGGCAGTACTTTAGATGGCACAGGCCGGGATTGAACCTCAAGACCTCTAGCATGACAGTCCTTTTTACTAACCATCACGCTATGGGTGCTACACATATAGATAAAAAATAACGGGTGTTTTTTTAATTATGTTATCAATTCGACAATACTTTTTTCGGAGTTGGTCTTTTTGAAAGCTGTCTCTTGATTTATGCTCAATTTGGTTTTCAATTTTATAAAAAATAGACGTATCCCTGAACAGTGTTTGCAAATCGTGCGAATTTGTGTTACCAAAGTAATTTACGTGACGCAATAAAACAATCAATTTATTAAAGGGAATTTTTTTATTGATTTAGCACTGCCAGACTTTTTTTTGGGGGGTTAAGTAAAGCCGCTTTTCTACGCAGATATTCGTGAGTTTATTGCTGTCATTGGACCCCAAAGTGTCCCTATTTGGAATGCAGTGATCCAAAATTGGGCATGTCGGCTTTAATTTATTAGGAGACCACTTGCCCGAAATCATTTTTAAACCTTAATGACAAACCCTTATCTTTATAATAAAGCTACATTCTTGGTCACAGTATTAAATTATAAAAGTTTTGTTGCTTCTTGAAAACCACTTGTCTAAAAAAACACCCTTTATAAATGTTAGTTTAGCTAAACCATTGTTGTACGAATTATCAAATTATCTCATACAAATTAATTATAATAATTTAATTCTTACTAATGGAACGCAAGGCAAAATATTTTTCCGATCAAAAGGTTAAATGCGGTAAAGTTGTTAAATCATCGTTTTTGGAAAAAATAAGAAACGATGATCATTGATTTTAAACACGAGTTTTCTCACATAACACATCCTAGTTTTTTGATAGGGCCAATTTGTTTTCTTTTACACGTAAACAATTTTTGAAAGTTGGCCTTATTTCACTTGTCTTTAATTCACGGCACCGTGTTGCACGTAGTGCCAATTTTTCAATGAATATTAACAATTTGAATGTGTTTTTGAAGCTTGTATCTTTCCATTTCTAGTAATGGAATAGATTTCACTTGTCAAATGTCAAAAGATAACAGCTTCAAAAGTAGCAGATGCCCAAAGAAATAAATCCTATTATTTAAACTAACCTCCTAAGAGGACAGTCGTTTTCGGTTTATGAGCTTGATATTGAAAATTTAGGTTTTTGTTTTTTTTTTTTTTTGTTGAGGATTCTGAGCCAACGATTTACCTATTGATAACTAGTAGTTCTCAACAACAACACTTATTTTTTAGCTTTCAAAAATAAAAATAAACAATACATATTTCAAGAACGACCGAAGATGCGATAAATCAATAACAATTCCACATGAACTCATCCAAATGACCATCTTCTGCTGTTAAATACAAAAACAAACCCTGCAACCCTTCAGGCGGAACAACGAAGGGCTTAAGTCTTTATACCTACATATATTTAAACTCTCATCTTATTGCTTTTGGTTCCAGCTCTTCATCATAATCACCATTATTATATTGTTCTTCGTTCTCCCTTAGCCAAAAACTTTAAAGCATTAAACAACTGCAACAAGAAACTGGAAAGACAAAGAATAAAACAACTGCCGGCGATAAACATTCCGCAAACAAATTAACACCGCTAACAAGTTGACGTTTAAACAATTCACATCACAAGCCATCCATCCAATCCTTTCAGCTTTGAGAAGACAACAACGACACAAAGGCTATATACATACATATTCGAAGGTAGGTATACGTATATAGATTAGTGATGAAGACGTGAAAAGTGACTTCTTCGTCGTTCTTCCCAAGATCGAACATCAATTTACGCCTGTTTACCTCCTTAACTTAGGCAACAAATAAGAACCCCCACCTCCTACGCCACCATCACCATTGCTGCCACTGCCGCCCTTTCTTGTAATAATTAGCAGTTCCTTGGTACCCAGAACAATGCGTCGCCTTTGTCTTTGGCTGATGGCTGTGACGTTGGCTGGAACAACGACTGACAGAAGAAGTATCTTTAGGATCTCTTATGGGTCTGGAGCTGATTAGGAAGAAACTTCCTAGTGAGACGGTCATGTGCATTGTCACTGATGCATGTGCGTCTTTGGGTGTCAGTGTCGGAATTGGTATTCGGTATTGGGTAAGTTAGTTAAATCATTTGCACGTGATGGGGCAAGTTGGTCGATGCATGACACTCGCACATGAGTGTGACATGGCCAGAGGAGCTAGTGATTAGCGCCTAGTTAACCCGATGAGCTATCGTATATGGGGTTAAGAAGATTGGAAGCTAAAAAAAACAAAACAGAAGAAAAAAGTCTGACCAGAACATGGCTTTTCGCCATGTCATCAATCTCGACGAGTGCGGTTAAAGCTGCCATATCCGCTGCCACAGTGCTCCATGTTCGCCGAGAGTTATGGTCAATCACAGGGCTATGCATCATAGTGGGATGAATACTCATGTACTGTACACACCATGGAACACCAAAACAGCAGCACCGGCAGCACCAGCAGGACCAGCAATGGAACAGCAGCATTGATGCAACTATCTATATACCATACGCTATACGCCGCCATATACCAAAACCAGCTGCTTGAATGGCGAGCTGCGAGTTCTGATGCTATATAACGCGGGAAAAATAGAAAACATGGCTTTCGAGCACTCCAGATCTAATATCACTTTATAAATCATGTTTACACGAGACCGAGGACGCAAACGAAGGGTACGCCGCCGCTGGAGCGGGTAGAAATGTAATATCGCGGATAATTTCGTTCGCAAGGATGCGAGTGGAACACTTTTTCAGCTTTTTTTGTTTTTGAACTGAAAATTGATGGCAGTGGTAGTTTCATGACCGACATCGTGAATTTTGTGCGCGGCGTAACTTTCATCCCGTGAGAAGAGTAACATCAGAAGTAGCTTTTGGAAAACATACCGTTTTGGGGCAACCATAAATATTCTTTGCTTGATTACATTTTCGGAATGCTACCCTTTGCTTTGCTTTTGGGGGCCAACATCAGCTCAGCACACAACAACACACCAGTCATCATAATATAAAACCGGCCATGGGGAGTGTTTTGGTACTGGATGATGGTGCTGATTTTTTTTTTCTTCTTGGGTTATCATTTTTATTACCGAGGGAACAACTTTTTGTCCAAGGTTGGGTTTAGCTCAATTGCATTTCAGGGTGCAGAACCTTGAGTTTTGGAAAAAAAAAAATGATATACATTTTTATAACATATTCATTTGAAATATAGGGATTGCAGTGCCATCTAAAATTTGTAGCTATATAAGCGATGATATATCAAATAAAAGTTTTGGTTACAAAATATATGAAGCTATATATATATATATATATATATATAGCTTATAATAATATATAAGTAAGTTTGTTGCCATCTTATTCACAAACTTAGCCACCAAACAGTTGAAACTTATATATATATATATGTATATATATATATATATACATAGGGTTGAATTGGTATCCCAAAAAATACATAGAATGGAAGTTGCAATTAGTCCAAAAAAAATAAAAAACAAGACTATGTAACATGAGAACGAAAGATACGAAGTTATTAGCGAATAAACCAATGAATATTCTCACGACTTTAAAAATATGTAGGATGTCTGAAATCCAGCTGTCTATGTGTGGAAACCTTTAACTTCATTATTAAATTATGAATCTGCATACATCGTTCATTATTTAAAATCTCTTTTAACTTCCCATAGGAAGTTATTGTATTCGGTCCGATTTGTCGAATTGAAAATTTTGACAGGTCCCTAGAGCCCAAATAAAAGATTTTAGAGAGATGTCTGTGCGTGCGTGTGTACGTACGTTTGCGACGATTTTTCGTCGTCCATAGCATAACAACCAGTAGAGATATCGACTTCAAATAAATTTTGTTATACGGATAATAATGCAGAAAGATGCAAAAAGGACTCTTACAAAAATAGAGTGAGTGGTTATCCATAAATATCTCACGAAGCAATAACCCTAGAGACTTGAATTAAATTTTATATTATATATTGTAACTCGATACCAAACAAATTTATTTTTGGAAAAAAATCCAATTAAACGGTTTTTTATAAATCAAAAAAACTGAAAAAAAATATTTGTCATACCTCGAAAATTTTATGATCAAAAAATGATTTTATCTCCAAAACAATTTTGAGCAACGAAGAATAACGTTTTTATGTTTTTAACATCTGGTAAAATTTTGAAAAAAATCGAGTTAACAGTTTTTTTATAATAAATAAAAACGTAAGAAAATATTACTCAAAGTTGGTTAAAATTGATTTTCGACTCAAATATCTTTTCAAAACTCTGGCTCTATCTGGCTCTAAACTAATTTTATCTTATAAGTAATATTGTTTTTAATATTCGGTAAAATTTTGAGAAAAACCGAATTGACAGTTTTCTTACAAAAAATAAAAACCTAAACAAACAATACTAAAAATTGGTAAAAATTTACTTTCGACTCAAATATCTTTTCAAAATTAAAAATATTTGCTTCAAACTAATTTTATCTCACAGAAAATATTGTTTTTGACATTCAGTAAATTTTTTATAAAAATCCAACAGTCCGTGTTTTCATAACAAAAATAAAATCTACAAAAAATAGTACGCAAATTTGGTAAAAATTGATGTTCGGTTCTCGATATCTCCTGAGCAATAGAAGAAATTGACTTTGAATTAGTTTCATTCATCCAATTTGTATTTGTTCAAATAAGAAATACATTTTTTAAGAATTGCTACTAAAATTGGTAAAAATTTGTTTTCGATAAAAAAAATCTCGTTAGCAAAAATAGGTTTCGAAATCAAACTACTTCATTATATGCAAAATATTATTGGTAATTTTTAAATTTTTAAGAATAACTCAACTGACAACTTTTTTAACAAAACACGAAAACCTACAAACTTTTAAGCAAAACAAATCGACCGACGGGATGGGAAGATATCAGTGTGGGTCGCATCCCTGCCTCTTTTTTTGCAATGGAACCAAATGGTATGGTGGTGTCCAGCTAAGTTCTGGCACTACTCTTTCTTTACAGAAACCAATTAAACCAGTTTTTGACCAAACCCCTTATTTGAGAATCAATAAAGTTGGCACTCTAATATTTAAAATTCTAGGACTTTCTTTTCGTTAAATTTTAACTTCATGGACTCATAATTTTCTGAGATTACATATATCAAAGATCACCCCAACTGACTAATGTCTGATCATCTAAAACTGATCATCAAAGTCAGGAATCACTTTCTAAAACGTCGTAAAACCTTGAAATCTCACACGAAGGGAAATGTAGTGATGCAATGAAAAGAAAGACGAAAAACTATAGTTATACATATGTTTAGAGGGCGTGGTACCCACCCACTTTTTTATCCAACCCATTGAAAGTGTCGTAGAATAATGGAATGAAAAGTGGTATCTTCCCACTTTTCATATACTTGTTATAATTTTAATATTCAACTTCTGAATTATGTATAGAATAATGAAATTAAAAGGAATATAATATAACAAACAAAGAAAAACATCGAGAACATGATGGTTTCCAATTTTGTATAGAAAAAGATTTGGTAAAAAAGTAACGAGATCTAAAAATTTGCCAAGTTCCAAAATTAAAAAAAGTTTAATATTAATTTCTTTTAGCGTTTTAGCTGTGTGATATTGAAGCAATTCTTGAAAACACAAAAATATTTGTTGTTAATCATTTAGTGTGTATATTTAGCAAATTTGTGTGTAACTTTATTATTCACAATTAATTGGGCTTATATGAATTTATATATTGTAAGCTACATAAACGTGAACTTCTTAGGAATCCCACTCTCACATTTTTTTGACTGTAGATATTTAAATGCGACAAAAAGAAGGCTCATTTATGGGTCGAAAATTCTAGAGCTTCCGATAATAATTGGCTTAAAGAGACAGAAAAGAAGTTGCTTTTATTTTATTTTTAAATATGTACATAGGTATAGGAACTTTATGGCAAGTATTGCATTCGTAAAATTTTTCAAACTCGATATTTTACTCAAACATGACGCTACGAAGGTAGAGAAGTCAAAAATTGTGGGTCCCCCGATTCCGTGTGTGTCCTCGCCCTTACAGCTAAAACCATTAGGTCGATTGAGTTCAAACTTAAAAGTTAAGGTTTTCAGCAGATTCGCGTTAGGCGTTTTTATTTTCTTTTTTTTTAAGACTTAAAATAACATCAGTCAACCTACAAATTTGTTGGTCAAAAATCGAAAATTAGAAATTTCTCAAAAACAAACTGAAAGATTTTTATTAAATTTTCGCTAACATTTTTTTTCTTAACTTGGCTATTTTCAATAGCAAAAAAATTATTGGTATATTGCTCCAGAAGGGTACCCCCCATAGAACAGTTATATTGGTTTTTAATTTCTCAATAACTTTTTCTGCACATGCCCTTATACTGTATTAAAAATATTTGATGATAAAAATGGCTCATCATTTTGTACGAAAATCTAAATAACTGCATACTAAAATTATTTCTTAACTAGAATTGAAAAATTGTATATACACTGCCGGTCATAAGGTTAGAAGCAGGCATTTTCGAAAAGTAAAATTGATATTTCTCCCGTTGCATGATGGATTAGAAAAAAACAACAATGGTAAATGAGAGACTATTTTGTTAACAACAAAATATAAAATTTGGTTTTAGGAGAGATTTAGCTCACGGAACTTTCATGACAAAATTGTTAATTGAGTGAAGAATATGCGAAAATAAATCGGGTCATTAGATTAAAAGCAGTGAATAAATCAACGTTGTTTTGTGAAATGCATACATTTTTTTCGGAAAAACGGTACAATTTATAAATTAATTGTTCTTGATTGAGTGTTAACAGAAATGGGCAACAAAAAATGTTTGACGGGGGAGGAAAGGGCAAGAGAAGATGTTTATTGCTCTAAAGGTCTTTAATGCTTTGCTATAGCCCTTCCTCTGCCTTAAGACTTCGCGAAATGCGAAGTATCCTTAAAATAGCGTCAAATTCAGCTTTATCGGCAGCTAAAAATAGGCAAAAAGCTAATGTTAAGGCCAGCTTATCCACTGTTAAATACACGATTCGCCATGCTAAACACTTAAAGCGCCTGAAGCTTAAGAAAAAAAACACCACTTTATGACGTAAGGAAGAAGCAACGCTTGTGTTTCTCGAAAGATCACATGAGCTGGGATGTGCAAAATGGAATGACCGCAAATGATTGGAGGAAGGTTATTTTTTTAAGACGAAAAATTTAACCTAGATTGGCCAGATGGTTATAATTATTATTTCCATCACCTGAGGAAAGAGTAGTGATTTTTAAAAAAGGAGGCGTTTTCGTCTGGAGCTCAATTTTATTGTATAGCGCTATAGACTTGGTAGTGCAAGATACCAAATGACTAGGAAAACATACAAAGCCTTCCTGGAATAAGTATTTCCCAATATTAGCGAGCTTTTTGGACTAATTCCATGGATTGTTCAGCAGGAAAACGCTCCCATACACATAGCCCGAGAGGTAAAATCCCTTATTGCAAACCAAAACTTCCACTTGCTGCCTTGGCCACCATATTCCTCGGACTTTAAAATATTTGAAAATGTGTGGGGCTAACTTACACGTAAGGCACATGAAGGAGGAAAGCAATACGGTGACAAGGAAGCGCTAATTCATGGTATCAAATTGGCCTGGAGTGAGATTTCTTTAGTCTACTTGGAATCTCTTTATAAATCCTTAAAAGGTAGCATTTTTAAAGTTATTTTGAAGGCTGGTGGTAGCACACATTATTAAAAACCTAATGAAAACTAAAAACCATAACAAAATACAAATACTTGCATTTTATTTCTATTTATTTGATGTGCTTCTAATCTAATGACCCGATTTATTTTGCATATTCTTGACTCAATTAACAATTTGCCATGAAAGTTCCGTAAGCTAAATCTCTCCTTTACCCAAGTTTTATATTTTGTTGTTAACAAAATGGTCCCTCATTTACCATACCTAGTTGTTTTTTTCTAATCCATCATGTAACGGGAGAAATATCGATTTTACTTCTCAAAAACGCCTGAGTGTATATAAAATTTATTTGTATTGAATCAAGGATTTTTTGATCAATTAAATTAAAATAATTGAAGTAACTTGTTTTTGTTATTGTTTACATTTTTAATCGTTCCTTTTTATCGAATTGGAAATTTTGATAAAAAAATGTAAAAGATTTTTGACAGATGCATAATATGTGTTCGTATATGTACGTTCATACGTGTATGCCCGTACTTAAGATTCAGTAGAGGTACGGACTTCAATTGAATTTTGTCTTACATTGAAAAATATAGAAAAGACTTTCCAAAAAATTGGGTACCTAAATCGTTTTAAACTATAGCAATCAAATGACCCCAAAAAACAATAGTTAACCTTTAATGTACATATAATGTTATTGCTACAAAATTAATATAATTTTGAAAACAAATCAATCAACAGTACAAAACATGCATGCCAAAACATCTAGAGTGAGAATACATAGATGTCTACAGGTACTATTTTTTAACTCATAATTTAATTTGATAATGGGACCTGTTTCTCTTTCGAAATATTGAGAGAAAGCCAGCATCATGTTTCCTAGGAAGTAGATCGTTTAACGCCGTGTCGCCGCTTAAATATGGGAAAAATGTGTCACAATCGATCTTTTGGGTTCCAAATTCCCAAATCATGTTATCAACCGTTATGACAACGTCAAGTGCTCATTTTGATGCTGTAATTTGAACACTTTCCACTTTTTTTGTTGTGGAAATAATTAACACAGAAAGACTGATGTTATGCCAACAATCCGGAAAGGATTGAAGCACTTATGGCTAATATCATCCAGTGTTACCGCTATGCGACTTTAGTCGCATTTTGACCCTTTTTTGTGCCTCATGCGACCATGATACGACTTTTTAAAAAATTGTCTATTTTGACCCTTTTTTAAAAAATTATGCGACTTTTTTGACCCCATCTCTAGAAAAATACATTGAAACGATAAATTATTTTCTTAATTCATACAAAATTTCCAAACTTCCATTGAAATAAGAACATAACTAACACTGTCACACACATAATTTCAATCTATAAAATGGTATCAAGTTGAAATTGTTTGGGTCGACTCGATCACGTTCGATCAGAATCGAAATCTTGCTATTCTTAACCATTTCATTTAAAGACATTTTGATAATGATGTACACAAATTTTTTAACAAAAGAATATATACTACGCACTAAAATTAAAGAGATTAATTTTATAGACCCAAAAAATATAAAAATTGTAAGTGATATTTACATAGGGAATGAAGCGGAAACATATATAAAACAAGAAAGTATTTCCAGTTCGGATATTGAAAATATAAGAAGTAAAATTTTTATTTATTACCAACTAATTTGCAAGCAAATTATTTTTGATACTAATGATAGGAAGTTTTCGGTTTTGAGGCACTTGGATCTTCAAGTAATCAAACTAGGCGAAGAGTTTAATTATAATGATCTAGTATCAGATTATCAACACCTTATAATTCAACCTGAAAAAGTAATTGAAGAATACAAGCTTTTAGAATTAAAATTTCATGAAAAGAATTATGAAAGTTTTTTGGAACTGCCAAATTTGGAGGAGTTTTGGCATAAGATCGGAGCAATTAAAAACCCTCTCGGAGAATATGTTTATTTTAGAAAAGTAAACTCTTGATGAATGGAAATCTTCAGAGGAGCTTATAAAAAGCTACCGTAAATTAATCACAAACAAATAATGACTCCTATTTTAAAAATAATGTAAATGTAAAAGTCAAATATATATAAATAATATAAATTCCTAAAATGTACCTTAATTTTTGTATTTCAAAAGAACTGAATAGAATATGAATTTATTTATTTTTTAGTTTAACTTTAAAACTTGAGTTAATATAACTTAAATCGACTGAATTGACTGTAATTGTTATTTAATGTTATATAGCTACATATACACTTAAACGTATTTATTAAAAAAAGGAACGTGTGTGATATAAATCGAATGTATTGAATACTAGTATAAGAATTTATTTTTATTTAGACGGTATGCCTAATAAAAAACTAAAAAACAACTCATTTTTTTGCAATTTATACAGATTTCGTTTGATTTAGGTATGTATTAAAAAAAATCTAAATGCGACTTTTTTTTTCATTTGACCCTTTTTTTGCGACCTTTTCAAAAATCCCAGCGGTAACACTGATATCATCTATGACAGAAAGCCCACCCTTTACATATATTGTTTTCTCCCGAAATGTACAAATTGAAACAACGTAAGCCCCGTTTCCTTCCAATTTTTCTTTCTTATACCATAATGTTGTTTTATGTTCCATCATTCAGCTAATTTTATGACTGATTAACACCAATATTATTATTTTTATATTTAACGCGGAAGACCATAAAATATTTAATTTGACGCCAGTTATCCGGTAAAAGTTCTAAGAAAATCAATAAAACAATGCATTTCTATAAAGAGGTATAGTCCAGTCACACATGAGGCATACAGGAAGACTTCGCAACACTGTATGTAATGTGTAGACAAAATTCATCTCTATATTCTCTGTGTAATAAAATATTTTAAAAATCATTTTATAATTCCCGTATACCAATTATTTACATACCTATATGATTGTCTATACCTATAAGTAAGTAGATCAAAATTAGTCATAAACGCGTCCATCAAAGTCATTTTGATGCTGCTCATTTCGTAAAAACCAAACATTGAAATGTGATACATATTTTGAGCTTGAAGAACGAAAAAAAAAAAAACAGCAACCCCTATAGCCTCTAATTTATTATTCAACAGCATTCGTGTAGAACTAAACACTTCACGATGACTTCATAATAAAAAAGTACGACACATATGGCGTGTGGTGTCCCGCATGTTCCCGATTGCCGCACATTAGAATTTTCGCACTCTTTGCACCCCAAGTCTGTATTCATCAACCACATCACTAAACAATAGGAGGACGTTGCTATGTTCGCAGTTAGCTCGTAAATCTCTAAAAATATTTCAATACGCGCTTCAAATTTCACCAGGATCTCCCGAGTAGATGGAAATTTGTTGCCTTCACTCGGATCGCGGCATCAGGGAATTCCAAAGAAATCTCTTGCGAATCCGCGAGCAATCAAGACAATATTCATTAGTTTTTGCGTCTTTAGTCACGAACGTCGTCTATTTTGGGGGTGGCACGGCGCAACTAGTGCACATGCATCACCACGCCACGCCGGGCATCGGCCAAAACAAGTGCAACTGTACAGTACATAGCATACAATTTCCGCAAAAGAGTGTTTAGTTTAGAGCTCTTAAGAGGCCTGAAATAGATCGATTGGAACGGGTATTCATGTTCGACAGGCGTGCGTTTCGCGTTGCATCTGCGGTTGAGATTGAAATTCCCAGAAACTCAGACTGATCAGGGAGTGTAGTGCAGCCAGCGGGACACAACGATTTCATATCACCAAGCTCCCACCCAGAGACAGGCCTTGTGAGATAAGAACTCCCGCAGGCTGTTGATAAATTTGCAAACGCTCCGCCGCGCCGTCGAGTCACAGGAATGCATGACTGGTGGTGGGCTCAGGGCATGGTCGATCTTCCAGCCCTTTGACACTACAGCCACTGTCTGTCTCGCAGGCAGCGTCTATGGGACAGTGGTGGACTTTGTGCTGCGAAATTAATGTCACGAAATTATCATCAGCACACAACAGACAAAAGATCCGACATCGATAGCCGAGGAATGATGTCGCGCTTGCTACAGCGCAGAGCGGCAGCAAGCGGGACAAACTCAAACTACGCGATCTATGCGACTTTTGTGACGTCCGCACGACGATGACTGCGACGACGACGATGATTATGACGATGGAGGAGCATCATCATTGTCGCGTCGCATCGGGTCGCGCCTGACATTCTGAGTGGGTTATTGTGTTGGGCCACTCTCTGGCACTGATGGGACCAGACAAAGGGATGGGTGGTTGGTGGTGCGGATTTATCGAGGATTCATGGAGATCACAAACTACACGACATGACCACCATTGAGAGAGTATGATGGCATTGGAACTGAATACAGTAGCTGCCACGACATTAAAAGGATTCCATTGTCTGATGGGGCGCTATACTGCGGTGACTTCGAAACAAATGACCCAAGATTATGATCGGGCTTGGTGTGCTTCCAGCTACTGCTATCAACTCCTACATTATATATGTGTATTTATACCTACTTGTGGCTTGTTCTGTTTCTTTTTTTGAAGATATTTCTTGTAGCATGAAAATCTGTAATCTGAGACATTCTGGGAAAATTTGACGTTTTCAAGACGTTTGTCATTGTGGTGTGTCTTTGTGTGACTTTTTGGTGTCCTCTTCGAGGAGAACACTAATCGTGGTCTATGCAATCATGTTCTTTTGCGTTGCTATGGCTCATGTTGGATGTTGGGTTTTTGTATTCCACTTGAAAGGCAAGGTTTCGATTACAGCCGCAGCAGCGCAAAGTTGGATGAATGCGCGCTGTTTGCTTTATACTGGCCTGGCAGTGTACTCGTTCGTAAGTGGCGTAAAGATTAAGGCGATATTGTAGAATTTTGACGTTTCTCAGTGGAGCACTGGGCACAGATGACTGATTTGAAGAGTCAGGCAATTTTGACATTAAATTGAGTGGAGGAAGCTGATGAGTGGAAGGATGCTGTAACTCTGATTAGACGTTGATGATACGCTATGATGTTGATACACTACTTAGATTGTTATCTTTCATCTTTCTGTCAAGCAAACAAAGAAGCAAGATGATTTTCAGTTGAGATTTTTGTATTTTAATAAAAAGAAAAAAACACGTAAATGAGCATCAACTGCGTTTCAAGAAGTATAACATATAAAATTAACTGTCAAAAATGAGCTGTCATAATAAGAACGTTATTTTTATATTACCCGTAAAACAAATAAATTAAGATATTTATTATTTCCACATAAAATTAATTTTTTAATGTTAATATCAATATTAAATTTCTCTCCAACATGTGGTGAGAATCGCATTTCTTTCAATTTATTATCAGTTAACTAATTAAATCTACTAATGGAAGCTAAGCTCCATATATCTCTAAATTATTTTTTGAGTATCATACCGCAATCAAGCTTATATATCGATAAAATTGTGTGGTATGCGTCTAGTAATAGTAGTAATCAACAAAGCTTTCAATAATGTACTAAACATTAGTTCTTTACAAATAGGGAATCATAATATACACTTAAAATTAAGAGGAGTGGCCCTGAATGACAACCCTGTAGAAATCGTATTGGAGTTGCCAACAGGCTTCTGAATTAGATGTGGTAAGTCTTTAATTAGTTGAAAATATTAGAATAGTCCATGTTTAGATAGTGTCAGTTGTTATGTTGCTCTCCAAGTTCTGGGGTAGGTGAGCTCCTATGTATCGATTCACTCAAACGACTAACATTTTTACTTCGAAAGTGAAAATTCTGCTTCTAAACATACCAATTAAGTGACCATAATGTTTACAATTTTCAACACATCATTTTTTGCCCTCTTAGATAGTGAGTTTCAAGAATATTCTGTTTCAAGGCCAATCATGGAGATAGACTAGAAATTCAAATTGATAATCACCCTTATTGTAATAGTCGTTTTTCTTAAACGACAATTGTCACTTTTTTGAGTCGAGTCACTTCCTTGGCGTTAAGAGTCGGTATTGCGTTGCTTAAACGCTATTATTTGCGATCCACACACATTCCACATAATCATCTGATTTTGAGAAATTGATATTCGAAACAATAAATTCTATTTTAAAATTTAAATAAAACTTTTTTAGTGAAATTATAAAAAAAAGGCACAAATGTATACTATTGTACTATTTATTTTGTTAAATAACGCTTCTTACGTGAGCTTTGAAGAGGATAGATTGAACGAGAATAAAAAGCTGAACTTATTGAGAGAAAGAAGAAGAATAAGATCGACATAAAATCCTTTATATTTATGTACCAGATTCGAAGTAAGTATCCAAGGATGATTCATTGGACAAATCATTCTATTTTGTTACATTTCAAGACATGTAATGTACTTTAGGTTGAATAAGGGCTCCTTTATTTACCTATTAAATGAAATTGAAGAAAAGGTACCGAAAAGACAAAGCATGTTATCGGTGCCACTACTTTTAAAGCTTGCAGGTACTTTGAGATTTTTTGCTGAAGGCAGCTACCAAAAGGGTGTATGCAATGACTTCAAATTGGGGAATTGCACAACCAACGATGAGCCTCATTCTCAAATTTATGGAAGCACACATTTGCCCTCGTTGAATAAATTCTCACTATTTGGACGAAGAAAAAATAAATGCTTAAGCTTTTTTTTTATGAAAAGGCTGGGATTCCGGGAATAATTGGACGTGTAGATGGCAAGCACCAAAAAAAGATGAACAACATCGTTACTACAACAGGAATAGCTTGAGTAAAGGCTATCCCCTGGAACCTTTTCTAATAACACCATTCAGATCCGCCCAAGAAGGAAACAGTCAATGAAGTTTTACTTTAAACTTGGCATCAAACCATACCTTTTGCCACTCCTTTACCGTTCTAACCAGTGGCCCCAAGGAATTGAGGTTATTTGCAACGGATTCCCAATTGTTTTGTTTTGTTCTGTTTGGGGGGCACCTCTCCTAAAATTTGTTGCCAATGAAAGATTCAATTCCATTAATTCTGTGAGCCTTTTCATTTCACCTGAATTCGTAACTTTCCACCTTTAGTAAAAATAAAATTAATGACACTAAAACAAACAGTAAAACATTAGAAAAACTTGTATTTTTATTTAGTCTACAAAAGCGATGAGAGTGACATTTGTCGATCAAAAAGTTGGATTCCACTAACCGCCAAATGTCAAGTAGCGTAACGCTAAGTAAAACGCAACTATAACGCCTTTAGCAATATCAATTTGTTTGTGTGACAATTATCATTCAAATAAAACGCCTACTACAATAAGGGTGAATATCTTCACAAAATGTTGTTTTTTATACGTGGTGGAAGTTTTTCACCATTATACGTTTTATGCCTGTGAATATATACGTACGTATTTCCCCATTATGAAGGGTATAAGATAAGATACACAAAAATGTGTCACTAGGATGAAGCCACATGCAAAATTTCAGGAAAAAATTAATAAACACGTAAGTAAATAAAATTAAGACGAGAATTAAGAGATGCCTCGGATCCTCTCTCTTCCAACAATGATGTAAGCATCAATGAATTATAAAATGTATTACTTTCTTCTCAAAAAATGTTAATAATTTAACGGTTTCGACTTTCGAAAGAAATTTGTTTGGAAGTTTTAGAAATACTGGTAATAAAATTATAAGACGGATGTCGATCAACGTACATACATCTCTCCAATATTGACATTTAGAACAACTTTAGAGATCCTAGGTGAAGGTGAATAGAATATCAGTGACTGACTGGAAACGATTTTGGAATCCCTATTTCCCGAAGCAAATTTTACCATTTGAGTGATGTGTCTGAATTTGTTTGTATAACTTTCGAGGAGTCCTCGAAGATTTTCTTCTAAGTTATCATTTTCTTTTGGAATCATAGGATCATAGGATCATAGGATGTGGAGCTCCAAAACAGTATGAACTACTTCCGGCCACTTAAGTACGAAGGGAAGCAAGTTGTGACTGCTTTCTTTTGACCCTATATTTGTAATCAGTCCAAACTTTTATAATTTTTTGTTTTTTTTTTTCTTAAATTATGAATACATTTTTACACTTTATAATACGACTTTTTTTCTCCACGCTGTTACAGCTTTCAAGGTTTGTTTAGCTCCCACTTCCCTTGTAAGCTAGTTGGAATATATCCCCTTGCCAAGGGCGGATCCAGACTTTTAATGAGGGGCGGGGGGTCAGTCAGGGCCGGACAAAGCATATGTGCAAGATGTGCAAATGCACAGGGCGCAGAATTCTGGGGGCGCATTGCCAGGAGCAAGAAAATGTAATCTGATCTTGCAAACAAATATGTACTACTACATATTTGCCATTCTTTAACCACAAACATTCTTAAAATAATCTCAAAAAAACATCCATCACAACTGTCCTAAGTTATCTCTTGCGCACTAACTAACATCACTTTCATTGTTGCATTCAATGAAAATTTAACTCAAGATATCGCAGAACTAAAAATTCTACCTACCTCATTTCCAAATATTTCACCCTGTTCGTACAAGAGAAAAAAAGAAAAAAATCTCAACACAAAAAAATTCCATGCAAGAGAAAAGAAGAAAAAATCTGAACACAAAAAAGTTCCATGCCACCTCATATGTGCAAGATATATTTTATGCACACCGAGTCCCAAAATTAACATAGAAGTATGACGAAGCAAAATACTTATTCATATTGAATCGTATGGGCTAGAACGTGCAGGTTTTGTATCACGCACAGTACCCTGTATGTGAGACTCACATGAGACATTGTGAGTTCTCATCTACAAAGAAAACAACAAAAAAAAATATATGCTGTTTGCTGTGTCTTTGATTTGTAGTAGAAGGTAGCACAGAATACAGAAACCTACCTGCTCTCTTTTTTCAGAGACATTTTTTTAATAATATATAATATATTTCCTCTATGGATCAGAGCGTGCAGGTTTTCTTATTGCACACTGTGTAAGAGTTAAGTGCCTGATTACAGGAGATGAAATTTTTAATAGAATGGAAAAGGAGCATAGAGCTTAAAAATTAAAGAGGGATGATTCTATTTGGAGTCGAATTGTTCTTGCGCAGGCAGTTTGTTTTTTTTTGTTTGAAAGTTAATGACTATTGTAACGGCTACTTTTAATGTATATCTAGTCTGGTGCAGAATGCAGATTGTTTCAATTGTTTTTTCGCTTTGTTGGTTAATTAATATTAAATAAATAGCTACCAGTTTTTAATAGAAGTGACGTATTTTGAAGACAAGACAAGCCAAAGTTATGATAATGGTTCGAATATGAATATGAAAGGAAAAGAAGCGGGTGTTCAGAATCGAATTCGAACCCTGGAACCAAGAGCATTTTTGGTTCCATGTTGCCCGCATTCCTTAAATTTAGTGGTTAATGATGCTGCTCGGTTCTCATTTTATGCAGTTAAAATTTTCGATACAATTCAATGTTTGTTTAACTTTTTTTCAATTCAACAAATATATGAAGCCCTATAGAATTAAGAAATCTAGAGGCAAAAAACATTGCAGAATCGTTAGGAAATAAAATTTTTGATTTTACATTTATTTGCTGCCTGCTAATTTGGTTTGATATTTTAGAAAATATAAATTAAACTAGTAAATATTTGCAAAGTTCGTCCGTTAATCTGTCAACTGGCATAACAGTTTTAGAAAATACAAAAAACAGTTTGATTTTAATGCGTTCCGATGAAAAATTTAATGAGTAGGTATGTTCAATTAACCGAGCGTATTGCTAGTTCCCTAGAAATACCAAATATGTTTCTTGTAGCTTCATCATTGCGATCTCAACGGAGAAAAATACTTTATGCTGATGAATGTCCTGAAACTATATTAGCCGAAACAAAGATTCAAAGTTGAATTTTTTTTTCAAATACTTGAAAGGTTTGATACGTATAGTATCAATTTTACATTTTTGAGTAACATAAGCGAATGTTTAAAAAATAAAAATGTACGTGCTTCATGCCTTAATTTGCAGAATGCTTTAACATAAAGTAGTTTTAAATATTTAGATGGAGAAGAATTGTTTCAAGAGTTAACCGTAATATCCCAGCTTGTTACGCCCAGGGCTGTCGTTTAACTTTTTGATCCTGCAGTACTTTCAGAAAAATATAGCAGTACGGGGCAGTACAGCAAATAAGACAGGAAATTTGTATAAATTTTTTTATTAAATAATAAAAGATTAAAAAAAGGTAAGAAGAATTTAGTTTTTTGGTTAAATTAAGTACATTATGTTTCAATTTTAAAACAAATACCTTATGTATAAAGCTTACAATTTAAAATTAAATAAAAGGAACAAGTTTTGACTAGGCTTTTAAAATGTTTTACATTTTTTTAAAAACATATATATTAATATTATTTTTAAAAACATATATATTTTTGATTAGGTACATACTAGCGCATTTATTAGGATTTTTGTATTCTTTGAAAAAATAAATAAAATTGTACTGCAAAACTCAGTAAATTACTATATTTTTTTATTTCATTAAGTTTTCGAATATTTTTTTAATAAATTTGGTGAAGGTTGCCATTGATGTGTGCTATAGTCACCAATTTCGGGTTTTTGTTTTTATTAAATTAACACTTGAAAATATCCGCTCGCAGGTTGCACTGCTGTGTGGTAGAGCAAGTAAATTTCCAACAAAAACCTTTAAGTTTGGAAAACGGAGTTCTCCCAAGCCATTTTTTGCCAAAAATACATCGTGCCAAAACTTTTCCAAATCATGTTCTTTTGACATCTCATTGCAGTTTAAAATAGCCCTCCATTCAGAGTCCAAATCTTCTACTTCTAGATCTCTAGCAATGTTTGGAAATAAGGCTATTAAGTCAACTAGACTTTCACCTAAATTTTTAGGGTTAAGTTTTTGCACTTCATTAAGCACTGTGTCATCAAAATCAAACCGTTTCTTAATAGCTTTACAAATTAATTCAAACAATTAGATTTCTAATCTAAGAATTTTCAATGAAATGTATCAAATAATATATAAAATACAACGAAACTTACTTGTCCATGATATATTTATTTTAAATAGATATATGTAGGTCTAAGTAATTATATATAAGTTTTTTTTCGAAAAATTTGCAAAACGATACAAACAATATGCAATGGACTTGAAATTGAAAATGATAATGAAGTTTGTGTATTTAAGTTTACCGTTGCAGAAAATCCCTAAACAATAAGGAGATAGAACGGAATGACGATAGCTGATAGATATGAATAGTGATCGGACTTCTCTTTTTACTTAAAATGTGGGATTTTTTTTGAACGTTCCGGGTTGAAAGATAAAAATTCTGGGAATTTAAGATGAATGAGTTCAGCAATCAAAGCAATTTGGTGAATTTAAAAAAAAGCAGTACTTTTGGCATGTGAGCAGTACGGCAGTACGCAAAAACAAATTGCAGTACAAATACTGCTATTGCAGTACTTCGACAGCCCTGGTTACGCCACAAAGCTCAAGTTTAGATATGTTAAATTTTATTTTTAGTTCAAACCTTGAAGATTTTGCTCCGAATTTAGTAACTGCTCTCCAAATCCTTAATACAATCCCGGTCACGGTAGCTTCAGGAGAACGTAGTTTTTCTAAACTTAAAATTATTAAAAATTATCTTAGGACAACCATGACTCAAGAGAGATTGGTAGGTTTATCTATAATGTCCATTGAAAAGAAATTATTAAATTCTTTAGACTTTGATGATCTCATTTCTGAATTTGCAAAATGTAAGGCCAGAAAAGTAAGTTTCCAAGTTTAAAAGTTTCCCCTCTGCTCATTTCTTCGCTGCGTTTTAGTTTAAGGGTTTAGGCCTCCTGGGGATACCTCAATAAAAAAAAAACGCATTGAAAGTCTACCTCCTGGGTAATCTGGGAAAGGCTTATGCTTGTGTATCAGTTTATGTGTAAAAAAAATATAAAAAAGGGGCGCTTTCTACAAATCTTGCACAGGGCGCAAGTTTGGCTTGGGCCGGCCCTGGGGGTCACATACTAAACATATAGACGAGTTTTTACTCACCGCTTAAAAATGTTCTTTTGTTCTGTAAAGGAGGCTGATAAAACTTAAAAACATAATGGAAATCTTAACCTTACATTTACACATTTCTAGGAAACAACTTTAGTTATAACATTATTTTAAAACACTGTTGTCCAGCAAGGTATGGTGTAACATTTTAATTTCGACGACTCTCTACATTAGGAAGCATTCCAGGATTCCAACAATCTTCTATAAGTATGCCACATGTAAGAGATAAAACACAATAGTTTAGAGGGTTTTTGGTGCATTTCACGCAGAAATGTAGCTTTTTTCCAAAAATAATACATACTTTTCCTGTTTCTGTTTCTATTAATGCGAAGAACGCTAGAAAAATCCAAAAACCCAATAAATGATTTTCGGGATATTTTGACGTAGTTTTTTCAAACTCAATTTTCGGGAGTCTGTTATTAGTTTATTACTATCGCTAACAGTCTGCTTACTCGTAGATGCTAGAAAAGATTTTGATCTTAAAGGAGTCAACAAAACTTAAAAATTGTAGAAAGAAAAATGTTTGGTTCTTGAATTTAAGGAAAGAGGTGCATTTTAAGTACATACTTTATCTAAACATTAATTAAATACAAATTAAGGTAAACAAATAAGTTGGGAAGAAACTTTTGTGTGGCACTCACAAATTACACGTTTAAGAATATATTTTCACTTCAAATCTCAAGAATTCAAAGGTTTTATATCAATAAATATGAAACGTTTATTATGTTTCTAATTCGCCATTAGTTTGACAAAAGTGTCACTTTTTCTATTTTTAGTTAATTTATATTAATAAATTCGTGTTTAAATTTCAGCATCCAAAGCAAATTCACTTGAAAAAGTAGATTTATTTATTTTTTTCAGATCTTAAAAGTTTTTGTATTTAACAGAAAATCAATTTTGTAAGAAATAAAATGCACGACTGGGTCACTAGAACTTCCTAATGTCTTCCAAAAATATTTATTATATTTTAAGATTTAAAAATCTATCTGCAAAATAAGTTTTTTTTTTCAAAAATTCAAATGCCATTTTATTTATCAAAAAAAACCTAGACTAACTTAATTTTTTTTTGAAAACCAATCAATCAAGTGTTTTTTTTATAAATTGATTTCTACATATAAAATGTTTAAATTTTGTCTTAAATATTTTTGGTATGCAGTTTTTTAATGCTTATAAATATACATTTGACATGGTGACCCCTTTCTGAGATATCGAGTTTTGTAAACAAACATCAATAAATTTTTAAAAATCAAAAAAAAAATAATGACATTCTTGAGAAAACTTAAAAACAAAAAAACGGTTTTATGAAGAGTACTCTTCTGGATCAATACCGAAATAGGTCTTTCTTGTAGGGAGAAGTCAAACTAAGACTAAAAATGTAGAAAGTTTCAAAAAAAATTATCGGTTTGAACTCAATCGACATAAAGGTTTAAGATGTAGGATTGTAGGGGCCAGGACAAACAGACAGACGGACGGAATCGGAGGACCCACTTTTTTCGACTTCTCTACAATCGTAATGTCATGTTTGATTAAAAGCTCGTGTTCGAATTTTGTTTACGAATCCAATGCTTGCCATATAGTTCCTATATGTCACAAGAAATCACCTCAATGTTCACTCTTTATGTGCGTCAAAAAAATAAGACGTAAATTAAAGGCGAGTTTCAGGAATATTAGAAACTTGACGATCTCTTATTAAAGGTTTCTTTTTAAGAACCTGAATATTTTCTCTTTTTCTTAGAAAAATAAAAAAAAAAAAAGAAAAATTAAAAAAATTTTATGAAAATAATTTAAAGCATTACGAAAGGTTTTCCAAAGTTTAAATTGCGTGAAACAAAAACTTTAGTTGTTTTTTACAGCAAACCAGTTTTTGGTAAATGTCGTTAAATTACTAACAAATCTTAAGATGAAATCTTTAATTATACAACTTAACTGTATAAGCTTTATGGTTCATATGACCCCCCCCCTCCTGGATCGTCCATTGGTCAAAAGTTGATGAATTTGTGCTGTGTTTCTAGAATAAGGCTGAATTTCTGATTCATATTATGTTCTTGTTCCAGCCTTCAGTTAAAAGAAGTACTTTTAGCAACAAAGCTTAAGGGCGTAAAATACATACATATGTTGTTTTCATATATAAAAAAAAAAACAATTAAAAATATGAAGGGAGTCATATCCATTTACGTACTACCATAGTTTGAATTCAAGGGAGTTCCTACGAAAATAAAAACAAAATTATCTTCCAGGGGGGATTCACGACCCCTAGGTCAACTCTCAACGATTCCTGTGTGCGAGTAGTGTTGTCAGGGATGGAAGGGACCTACTGTTTTTTTAAGCCAAATCCGAACGGCTAATTTGAAAAAGCACTTTTCATGACAAGAATTATACTCTTAAAGGATTTGTCAATTTTTCGCAAGGGGCAGTACCCGTGAAAAAAAACTTTATCTGGAACAGGCAGGAATTGCACCGAAGGCCTCTGGCATGATAGACCAACACACTTAGCATCACGCCACGGGAACTAGAAAAACAATACTATTTCGTAAACCTCGATGAAAATTTTAATTTATCAAACAGGTTCGTTTATTCAGCGTCTGTCAACAAAATTCAGGAAGAACGATAGACTGCACAAGAGCAGTAATGCAAAGTGAAGCAAACTTTTGACGATATCGTTCTCGGGTATCGCTTGGACGATTTTCGTCAATAAAGTAACGTGATGAGAGCCCAGGCATCATAATTAGTTTTGATTAAATTGTCGTTGTCTTACATTGTCTGCCACCTTTATAAAATTTACCGAGATATCCATGACGAAAATTTCAAGTCATCTGAATTAAAGCAACTTCTAAAAACCCAGTGAGGTTGGATGGGGGAATTGTCTTTTTGGAAAATCCAAGGCGGAGGTCCAAAAATATTTTTTTTTTTTTCATTTTCGGAAAATACTGTTCCAGCAAAAAGTTAAAGTTGTTTTCGTTCATTGTTGTGAACAAAAACTCCAAGTCAATTGTGCCATAGTAGTGCCATTCCACCTTACACCTGACATTGGGAACTTTTCTTTCAAAAAAGTCCGAAAATCACCCGTGTCTAGTTTGCTTTTGAAAGTTCAATCCGGAAATAACATCCATTCTAAAATGTGACTTGTCGGTCAAAATCTGGTTTCCATGATTTCTAAGCCTTATTTAAGGATTATTTGTTATGAGTAATCCCAATCGAAAGTTTTATATTCCTAAAAGAGAAGCTGGGATGCGACCCATACTGATAACTTCCCATCCCGTCTGTCGATTTGTCTTGCTTAAAAGTTTGTAGGGTTGGGTTAAAAAAGTTGTTAGTTGAATTATTCTTAAAAAGTTTCAAATTACCAACAATATTTTTCATATAAAGAAATAGTTTAGTTTGAAAATCTAGTTTTGTTTAATAGATTTTTAGTCGAAAACAAATTTTTACCAATTTAAGTAGCATTTCTTAAATTTTTACAAGTTGGATGAATGAAATTAATTTGAGAGATATCAAGAACCGAACATCAATTTTTACCAAATTTGCGTACTATTTCTTGTAGATTTAATTTTGTTTATGAAAAAACGGACTGATGGATTTTTATAAAAAAAACTACTGAATATCGAAAACAATATTTTCTGTGAAATAAAAAAAAGTTTGAAGACAATATTTTTAATTTTTGAAAAGCCATTTGGTTATTAGGTTTTTATTTTTTGTAAAAAAAAAACTGTCAATTCGATTTTTCTCAAAATTTTAATTAATGTTGACAACAATATTTTTTAAAAGATAAAAGTAGTTTAAAGCCAATATCTTAAAGTTTTGAAAAGATATTTACGTCGAAAAACAATTTTTACCATTTTTTATAAATTTTTTTGTTTAGGTTTTTATTTTGACGTGACAACGTCTTAAATTAGGTTGCGGCTGGGAGTCACTTATGAAAAAGTGTAACGCCCGGTAACGTTACGATGAGTCACCGAACGAGAGAGAGGCCCGCCGAATGCCTTGCGTCTCTCTCCCACTCAACTATGATCGGTCTGCCGCGCGCGCAGCACTAGAGAATTAGGCGCATTGAATCGGCGCATGCTTGTGTCTCTGTCTTTGTCTTTCTCGAACGTTCTTGGCGTTGGAAAAACAAGAAAGCGTCATAATACAAGTTCACACGTGTGGTTAAAGTATCGTCAGCTGTGTCTGTAGTGAAAATGTGGAGTGCTTAGATTCGTCATTTACAACAACTACAACAATAAAGGTAAATAATTGTACACTGATATTTCATTATCGTAAACTATGATTGATTGATTAATTGTTAGATTGACACAAAAGTTGAGAAACTGAGTTTATAGGTTATGTCATACTATTGATAAATGTTGATAGTGTTAAGTAAATTATTAGTTTAAAAAATTTGTGCAATTCTTATTTTCATTCAATTCCTTGTTCCTATTGTGCAATTTAATTATATTCATATCAATAAATATTCTACCGAGAAAAAGACGTTGTCACGTAAAATCTTCGCCCGTAAAACCGACTTTACAGGCAACCATTTTTTTTTTTATAAAAAAACTGTCAATCCGATTTTTCTTAAAATTTTTCGAATAGTGAAAACAATATTTCTTATAAGTTAAAATTAGTTGGAAGCCATTATCTCAATTTTTTGAAAAGATATTTGAGTCGAAATTCAATTTTTACCATTTTTGAGTAATGTTTTTTTAGGTTTTTATTTTTTATAAAAAAAAACTGTCCATCCGATTTTTGTCAATTTTTTTTTTTGAATACTGAAAACAATATTTCTTATAGGGTGATTATACAAAAGTTGGGTAACTTTTGAGGATATTTTGTTTACGATAGTTTTTAAATCAAACTTCTATAAATTCGGGTGTATATGATAGCTAATCTAATTAATATATTGTTCCCAATCGGGCCAGTCACTTTTTTGAGTACATTGTAAGATATTTAAAAATTTCAGAATTTGACTGCCAGAGGACTGACGAGTATACACAGTTTTGAAAGTATTATAATGAAATTTAATACAAGTTAGTAAAAATTTCTTAGGATTTAATAATGATCACTTAAAATCACTTAGTAACAATTAAAAATAATTATTAATATGTAATACTAGGAGAAAATACTACATCAGTTTTCAAAACAGACTTTTGACATTTAACGTAACGTTATTCACTTATCTTTTACTACTTTCACATAGTTTTACTAAATATTTCAAAGTAATCAACAAACAAAATCTAACAATATTCATCTTAAAAGTACTAATGATCAAGAAATGAAGAACAATAACAATTTACCTGACACAGAACTGACGCCGCACTACTGACGAAGAAGACGAAATTTGAGATTATAATCTGGACTAATGTTTTTTTTTGTAATTTCAAACATCAACAAACTACATTTTAACAAATCAAAGTCTAATACGAATAAATAAAAATAGACTTTAGATTAACAAAAAAATAACGACTCACCATAAAACTGACGTGTTGACTGGCTAAGCACGTGCATAGACAACAAACATAACCCAAACTCTGGTACAGTTATGGTGGCCGTCAAATTGTGTGACCCGCAACTAACTTTATTACCAACATTAAAATTCAAAGTGGGATTTGACGTTGAGTCGGCGATATTTCGCACGAATTTTAAATTTAAATAACACACAAGAAACTGACGAATAAAACTGAACACAAAATTTCTTATTTTTTTAAAATAAAGTGGAGAACGATGCATTATGAAAGTTGTAGTATATATTTAACTATATACATCACAGATTGTAGTAAATTGGTAAGTTTTCTCAAATCAATAATAATGTTTAA
The DNA here is from genome assembly GCA_920104205.1 of Eupeodes latifasciatus. NCBI lineage: Eukaryota > Metazoa > Arthropoda > Insecta > Diptera > Syrphidae > Eupeodes > Eupeodes latifasciatus. The sequence continues at coordinate 78,998,306 of OV049926.1, forward strand.
TAGACAGTCACTTAATGGTTGGTTTTCAGGGTTGTGACATGCCAGAGGACTGACGTTTTAAGAACTAATTGTGTTTTTTTAATAACTTATATTCAAAATGAAGAACTGAAATTGGGTGAATAAATAAAGGTCTTTCCATTGTTTTAAAATAAATTGCAATCTTAATAAAATATAATCAGACTTTGTATATATTGGTTGATGACATCGAGTTACCCAACTTTTGTATAATCACCCATAAGTTAAAATTAGTTGGAAGCCATTATCTCAGATTTTTGAAAAGATATTTGAGTCGAAAATCAATTTTTACCAACTTTTGTTAAATTTTCTTTAGTTATTTTTTTTTTGTAAGAAAATTGACGATTCGATTTTTCTCAAAATTTGATCAGATGTCAAAAACATTATTCTTCGTGGCACAAAATTGTTTTGGAGATCAAATCATATTTTATTATATTATATTATTAATTGGATTCTTTTTCCAAAAATATACCTGTTTTGTATCACGTTACAATATATAATACAAAATTTAATTCAAGTCTCTAGCGTCTTTGGTTCATGAGATATTTAGGGTTAACCAAAATTTTCACCTTTTTTTTAAACTGCTATGGTAAAAAAAACCACCCACGCAATTTTCTTGAGAGCCCTTTCTGCATTTTTCTGCCTTATTATCTGTATAACAAAATTTATTTGAAGTCGATATCTCTTTTGGTTCTTGAGCTATGGACGACGAAAAAAACGTTGCGAACGTACGGACGTACGGACATACGGACGTACGGACGTACGTACATACGCACGCACAGACATCTTTCTAAAAATCTTTAGGGACCTTGAAACGTCTAGAAATGTCAAAATTTTCAATTTGACAAATCGGACCCATTACAATAACTTCCTATAGGAAGTTAAAAATAAACTGAATACATAAACTGAAAGAATCAAACCAGATGGAAAATATTTGCATACAAAACATGTGTAATCTAATTCTGAAAAGTAGCTTGAACTTTCTTAACTTCAGGTTAAGTGGACAATTGGCATACAGTTTCAATTCAAACTTTATATACTGGCAAAATTTAAGTTTTGAAAAAAATTTCAATATTTCGAAAGTAAAGTTGGAAATCATGTTTTCATTCACTTACTTTTACGCCAATGCCAATCAACAACTTCTTGTCTTTGCTTTAAGCAAGTAAATCTCACCAAAATTAAACTTTGATACTTAAAAACCTTCTTTTGTCTGATACCACTATAAATATTCTTCCTAAATGACACAACTTTCAGTAAGCCATTTCACTGCGTAGCAATATTCTTTGAGAAAACAAAAAACAATGTTATTAATTTACAAAACTTCATTTGAATCACCCTAAACCTATTTAGCCTCCAGGTTTTTGCACTTCTTCACGAAGCAATTGAAACTTGAAAATTAGCTTTAATTCTTCAAAGAGTATACCAACATAAAGTATAAAAGTAGAAGCAGATATACACCGACCAAAAACAATCGGCATAAGCAAAGTTTACTTAATTAATTTACCTGCCACTTACCACACCGCCAAACAACAATCAAACAGGAGCACAATCAGAAAGATGTTCTTACTTATATAAGGCAGAGGCAGGTATGCCCCTTCCGGGTTGGCTTCCAAAAATGGTAGCACAGTTTTCTATAATACTCAAGACCCGCACTATAGAAAATTCTTTTTTCTCTTTGCTTTATTTTTGTGTGTGGCAAAGCCCCTCGAGTCACAAGAGCCATAACAAACACAAGACTTCCTGCGAGTTTCTTATGAACGTACCTACTATGAAACGTCTTATAACCCTTCCTAACGGCATTTGAGTTCGAAAGATTCCTTAATTGCTTGCGTTTTGCCGTTTGTTAACATTCTAAGTTATCGTCCCACAGAGACAAACTTTTTGTCTAATTGCCATTTAGCTCCTCAAAGGTTCAAGGATATACGAAATGATGCTAAGGATCAAGTGAGAGAGTTTGAGAACATAAAAATCATACTTTTTTTCTCTCTTGAATTTCAATTCGTCTTCGGTCCATCTTCATAAATATTACGAAGTGTCAAATCTGACATTCTTTTATGGTATACGTGCGAGGGACGGACGCGTGCGGCCGGCATGGGTTAAAAATAATCATTCGCGGGAAAGAAATTTACATACCCCATCACATCGAATACACGCCACACCAAATAGGGGTTGTTTCTTATAACATTCAGTGGCTGGATAGCTCCTTTTCCTTCGGCAAAGCTCCTTCCTTCGTCCTGCGTCCTGCATATAAAATGAGTGCATATTCCTCTCTGATGGGATATGTCAGACTCTTGCCGCTAAGGATTTAAGAGATTCTTAGTGCAAATTGATATTGGGTCGGTTGGGTTTGTTATTTATGTTCGCCTGGGGGACACATACAGAGCAGCAGCAGTAGCAGTAGCAGCAGGAGCAACCAGACGGAGAAGAGTCTTGCTTTTGCTAGAGTGTTCCACCAGAAAGAAACATGTCACAACAAGGAAATGGTCTGATTATTTATGTGACGCAATTTCCATATCCCTGGGATATGAAGTGAATTGAAGGCACTTTAGAGAGTGGTAATTGAACCAGGGCGACAAATCATCTTGGAGGGTGAGTTTCATTTCAGTTTCAGATTCACAACCCTTTTTATTTGTGTTGTCCTTTTTTTGCAACCTAGCGCTGGCTTTAACCTCTGTGTCCGAATTTATTTTTTATTGGCTGACCCCAAGGTGCAATAGATTATCGGAAAATCGACAAAGGATCATATATATCTGTCTATATGCACTTACGGTAATTGCCAATTGTCGTCATGGTTGTTTCGAGACCTTTTTCTGTTGTCCATTTCCTGCCTCTCCCCTGGAGTTATTTTCGCCACCCTCAAAACTACCATGAAATTGGATACAAACAGGTTATCCTTGGATGCTGCCTATGGACTTTTTAAAACAACGACTTTACGAAGACGCACGGCGGCGGCGAGGCGGTATGGCAGAGACCATAGCGATGGCGACTCCTGGACTCATTAACCGCTCTGTGAACCCAAGATCACCTCACTGAGTGTCCATATTATTCCGCCCGGTTTCGATGTTGTTCGCTTTCGCGTTCAAGTTCGCTCCACCACCACGTAGATGCATAGTGATCGGGCTGTCCCCAGCATGATGGAAGCATCAGCCAGTAGAAGCACATCCGCCATATACACCAGCAACCATCAGTAACCATAACCTTACCCAACTTAACCATACCGTAGCCGTAGGTACTCTTTAAGAAAATTACCGTCGCGTCCCGTCTGGCGGCGCACAGTGGCCCGTTTTGACTTTTTTGGTTGCAAAAATCATATCTCCTAAACGAATAAAGATATTGGTTTAATTTTTTTTTTATCTTGAAGGAAATTTCTAAGGCTATAAAAATTGTGACTTTCAAAAAAAACTGTTCACAGGGTGTTTCAGAAATTTGTGTTAAAATAAGAAGTTTTAGCAAAGGTCATAAACATAGCGGTATTTTAATATGCAATCGTCAAAATCATTTTTTTTAAGTAATCTGAGTGAATAATTGAAACAGTAGAGCAAAAAAAAAACTGTTTACAGGGTGTTTCAGAAATTTGTGTTAAAATAAGAAGTTTTAACAAAGGTCATAAACATAGCGTTATTTTAATATGCAATCGTCAAAATCATTTTTTTAAGTAATCTGAGTGAATTGAAACAGTAGAGCAAAAAAAACTGTTGACAGGGTGTTTCAGACATTTGTGTTAAAATTAAAAGTTTTAACAAAGGTGATAAACGTAGCGGTATTTTAATATGCAATCATCAAAATCAATTTTTTAAGTAATTTAGTGAATTGAAACAGTGGAGCAAAGAGAAAAAGAACCAATTCGAGTGAAACAGTGGGGAAAAAAGTATTTTTTTTTTTAATTTTAAGGCATTTTTTTTTATTTTCCAGTATTCAAGAGTACATAATGTATTTTGGTTATACATATATCAAAAGTCAGTGTAAAAAGAAATAAAGACAAAACAAATTAATATATAAACACTAAATTTCTTGAAAACTGTCATCTAAGTCCGGGGAAATGTGTAATAAACTCATCATTTCTGAAGAGTATCGTTCTTTCAGATCTTTTTGGCTTCTCACATGCCTTAATGAAGAAATAAGTGGATCCGAAGAGGTTGCAAGCATGTTAAATAGGTCCTCATTCTGCCGAATCCTTGAAACTTTACACGTATTCTGATATCGATATTTCTTGTAGTCTTTATTTTTGCATTCCTGGGCTTCTTCTGACAGTTCTCCAAGTGGTAGTGATTGATATTCAATGATATTTTGACTATGAACCAATTATTTGTGTAGTGTAGGTGTGAGTAATTTTTCAGGATACTTTTGTTTTAAAAGCTCTGCAGTTTTTTTTGTATACTCCCCAAATTTAACTGCATTCACTACTTCTCTGCAATTTAAAACGTTCAATATTACTTTGAGCCTCATTATAACTTCTCCATTGACTCCAGTTATTCGAGCGGTTGCATCTGACTGTTCAAAAAATCTTCTTGCAGTGTTTCCGTCATTAGTGTTTCCAAACCCTTGCTTTGGTTTATCCACATCAAGGCCAAGCTCATCGCGAAAACGCCTTTGGATCTCTTGTTTTCTTCTTTTTTCCGCCTCCTTGGTCCCAACCGATTCATCAGTACCTTCTCCTTCTTGTCGAAGAGTATACGCAAGCTTCAAAATAAATTCCATGCATCTGATTCTAGCGTGCAGTGGAGAGATTCCATATTCGTAATTATGTTCGTCCTCAATTGATTCATCTTTATTGAAATTCTTTTGTGTCCTTTTGCATATCGGACATGACCGCGTAGACTTTGTTTCCGTTAATTCGTTTAATACTCTTCCGTCTATCATAGTTAAAAAGAACTCGTGATTCACAGTAATAGTTGTTTCTTCATTAACTTTATATATTGTTGGTTGAATATCTGCTATTTGACTTTTAATATTATTGACTGTGGTATTTATGATGTCACTAGTCTCTTTAACATATTGGAACATAATGGGCCGACAGAAATGAACTGATGATGGGCGAGGGTTCCTCCAATGTTCACCATTTGTACTATTGAGTCGAAGTGGGACAACTGATGCCATGAACATGTGTGCGTCTGTTTCACCATCTGTTGTATTTATTTTTTGCTTGTAGGCACTTTGTCCAGATGATCCATCGCAGCCCCATTTACTCTGTAACGTAAGACTTCTTGGAAGTGCAATTATTTGACTCTCCGTTTTGCTTTATATTAGCCGCATTGCTGTATGATCCATCATGCTTTGAAGTTTCACTCTAGCTAATATTTCCGTGACTTCGCAGTTGTCGGGAACTGCTTCTTTTTTCGCAACTGTAATCATATTGTTTAGTTCTAAAACTCTTGAAAATCTTATGTAATAAACAAAAAATAAAAATGATTTACCTTTTTAAAATAAAATCATCTTTTGTAAGTCCACCACACACAAAACAAAGAAAACCATAAAAAAAAATTTCCATAAAAAAAGAGGGGAAAAAAATGACTGACTTCATCACTTCAAATCTCCCTAGCTCAGTTCGATGCAAAATGACGCAGTTGATCTTTTGGATTTATGTAAAGGAATATATAAGGATTCTGAATCAGTTGAGATCTTAGCACCACTCGTTGAACCTTTTTTTTCTATCCAATTTGAAGTCGAAAAAGTGTGCAAAAAGTAGTGTTTCCAAAAAAATTAAATTAAACAATTAAAAAAATTTTTTTGTTTTTTTTTTGTTTTAACTACCGATCTATATAATGGCAAAGCATATCATAAAAACAAAAACGAAAAGCGTTTGGAAGCCCTTTTTCTAGTTTTTTCATTTAAAGTTAAGAAAAAAAATAAAAAAATAAAAAAAAATGATCATCATAAAAAATGTTCAACTTTGGCCTGCTCTATAAGGCACACCAATAACCCAAATTGAATATTTTTTTCGATTACTCAAGCTCCAAATATTTGTGAGTCCAGTGAACTAAAAAGTTTTGCATTATAGACCCACTCGAAAAATGAATATTGCAAGCAGTTTTGCATAAACGGGCCACTGTGCGGCGTTGTGGCGATGATGATGACGATGCCAAGTGGTTATGGAGCTGAGCCATGAGGTTAAGTAATCGCTCCTAGGATGTAATGCACTTCGCGCGCGCATCCGTTTGAACAGCAGCGCAGTAGTAATGGAGCCAGCACCATCACCGGCAGCACCAACTCAGGATGGAACCACCGCGCCATTGAAATTGCTTCACCTCCGCACATCCGCTCCGTGTCTCTCTGTATAGCAGCACATCGATGATGATATGGAACTCAATGTTTTCTTGGAGTCTCATAAAAGCTGTGAATATGTGGTGTAGCCTGGGAGGTGCATCATGGATAGATGGACGGGTGTTCACTGCATATATATTGTTATGGTACTCGTAGGTATTTGAGGAGCCTCTATATGCCTTATGTGTGTCTTTACTGGATGCGACTCTGATGGTAGTTCAAGGATTGCGTGAATTTGGAATTGCTAGCTGATTCGTGATCTTCGGTCACGTTTATGGGTGTGATCGAAGCTATTTTATTGGTGGAATTTATGGGTGAGATGCGATTTTTCACTAAACTGGAATTGAAGACGACTATAACAAGACAAAAAGAGATAGAAAGCAACTGGGCAAACGTTTAAACGTAAGTATAATAAGTTAAGATGATATAGAACAGGTATAAGATATGCGGCGGGCGATGGTCAAATGAGTGAAGGTATGGGCTAGATTGATTCTATATAAATTAAAGTGTTTATCAAAGATTGCAGATGATTATTTTATCATTGATGTCCTTTGGTTATTAATTTAAGTTACCTCTTCAAAGCTAGTTTGGATCAAAGTTATCCAAATATTTCATGGTCTTGGCACATTAATCAGTCTGAATTTGGCCGATAATGGAATTTATTGTAGTACCCGTGGCGTGGTTAGTGTGTATGGCTGTCACGCCAGAGGTCTTGGGTTAATCCCTGCCTGTGCCACCTTAATTTAAAAAAAAGTTTTCACGGGTACTGCCTCTTGCGAAGGAATTGACAAATCCTCCAAGAGTAATTCTTGTCATGAACAGTGCTTTATCAAGTTAGCAGTTCGGATTCGGCTTAAAACTGTAGGTCCCCTCCATCCCTGACAACTTTACTCTCACACAGGAATGTTTAAGAGTTGTAAGACACTAGGCCCTAGTTCTCAATGGACTGTTACGCCACCTAATTTATTTATTTTTAATAGAATTTATTACCACTGTGGTTTAAGGTTCGCTGTAACTTTAGAAAACCTTACACAGTATTTTTTTTTATAATATAAAACCCAAGGGGTTTTGAATACCTTTACTCACAGTATGAGACAATTGAGCATTTGGAACAGAGGGGCGGGTTGAAAACTGTATGTGTGCATTGGTTTTAAATCCTTAAACATTGCAAAAGTTTCAAATGAAAAGGATAGAAAGAGCGTTGTAAGGCACTCCACATTCGTCTAGTACGGTTTAAGAACGAATATCTGTACTTTACAGTACGACCGAATTTGTACTCGAAGGTAAAATAATGATCATTCCTAGAAGCATAAGTAATAAAATTAAACAATTTAAGGTTGAGGAATGCAGCTGGCTATTTTTCTAGAACACAGCCCGTTAAAATAACGGTCAAAAGAATGAGACAGGACACATAACGACGCAAATTAAATGATATAATAGTCACCAAGCATTTTAAAAGCTATTTTTTGAATACTTTCCAAGGGGCTTAAGTGAGTTGCTGGAGCACCAGACCGGAGATTATTTCTTATACCTCATTGTACAGTGTGAGGTATTTATTTAATGATTTAATTTAATGAGCTTATCATATATTCTGTTATTGAAGTTCCACGTCCAAAGAGAAAAGATGTGAGCCTGGAAACTTATATAAAAAGTTAAGAGTTCTAGTCTAAGTGCAACAATTACCTGGATTACAAGTTGCAGACGGGAGATCGTTTATAAAAATAAGGAAGAGATCGGGAAAATGCGGCACACCAGCATTTATTTTCTAGTTTTCTGACTTGAACCTATGTAATACAACTTTTATTGAACGTCCGAAAGATACTTTCTAATCCAACGAAAGAGAGATTCATCTAAAACGAGTGTACGCATTTTTGAAATATCCAACGCAGTAATAATACTTCCTACAAAACGTTGTTTATATTTGTTCCTCTGTTCGGTACGATGAACCATGAGATCACCGGTGGACCTATTGCTGCGAAAGCCTTACTGCTGGCCTTTAAGATTTCCATATGACACACATAATCTACGTCAAGCAGTAACTTATTTGGTGATCTTTAACCTTCAGCTCCTTGTTCAAAAAATACTGCTTCTATTTTCGGTAGAATTGTTATAGCTACTGTATTGCAAACATGGAGCAAGAAGCGAAACAAGCATTCATTTTTATAAAACAATAGTACGTTTATTTGCAAGATTTGATTTCTACCCGTTCGATGTGATTTCGCAAAATTCAATGTCTGCTACCAACTCTCAAAATTAAGTAGACCGTTTATGGACTAAAATTTTATCAAATGATGAAACCATTTCCATAAAATGGCTATACAAATGTTGATTTGAATAGTAGTATACTCCAATAACTAAAAAAGTCACTTAGAAGTTCAATTTGCAATTTTCTACCAAATATATAGATCCTCGACCTCAATCAAGTCTGGTTTACAAAGCAGTATTCGAAAGACTCGTACTCCTTTTAGGTTAACCACATCTGCTTTCCAAAGGATATAGTTTTTATTTAGCCTTTTTTATCACCTTAAGTTTCTATCAACAAGTCTTCCCGAATGAAAAACCCCATCAAGTACTTTGTGGAAAGCTATAACCTATAACCACACAAAAACCGAAAAAAAAAAAACAAACGTGTTCACTTAAAGTTATTTGTCAAGTGTCCCATTCAACTAAGAGAATATGTGTTAGCATCTGGGTTTTGAGAATAATTTCTTAAGGACACGTAAGCTGATCTATAGGAAAAAATTCACGAATCATCGACAAAATAAATGAGTGTCACGTAAGCCAATCTGTTGTTGAACAACAGAACAACACGCAATTGTCAGCTGTCCGAAAATATTTGATGAGTCCTCTAATAACATCATTACACATCGGGGTCCTTGAAAGCGACGTGACTTACTTTCAAACAAAATTATTCGGACACATCATCTGTGCATCGAACAACCAAATAGGAAGAGAACTCTTATAAGGTATAAAGTATAGAAACACTTTACCACCGTTATAGGATAGGATAAAGCGGAAGGACGAAAAACCTAGAAGACCATCTAATTCGATTACTCTGTGGTTTTGTCAAAGTTGTTTCTTATTTGAAGGCATTATTTTCGTTTTCATCTTCTTGCAAAAACCAAAGTTTGACAGGAAGAACAAGAGCGGTGATTAGTTATCCTTATACGTCCTCTCCTCTCTGCCTCTGATGCTTAAATTGTCGAACTCTCAGACCACACAATATACGAGTATGAAGCTAGATACATACATACTCTATACCTTTGCTATCAAGCAAAAGCTCTCCCTTCAAATTCCATTGGTTTTTGATGCTTGATTAAAATTTCATGAAAATCATTTTCGTTATGCGAAACGATTTTCATTTCGGAAAGTCCTTGGTGTCCTGGCGTCATATTCATTAAATCATTTTGCAATTCCACTGCCAACCCCAAGTGAATATATATAGATACATGTTCATGGTGGTTCACCTATCGCATATGTGAACTTAACATCAACCCCTTTATGGATTATTCAGGAGATGATCCTACTTAAGACAATATTCGGGAATATTTTTAGGTTTTTTTTCTTTGTTGTTGTTGTTTGTTTCTTCTGCATTTTGGCTTGGAAATTTTATATTTGATGTGCTGTGTAATGTTACATCATAACGGCCAAAACGAGGACATGTTCCATAAGAATAAATGGTCAGAATATACATCGTGTGGATTATGTGTATAGTTCTATGATTGGTAACCTGTCCCCAGGGTGTCGTGGTTATTCTTCTTAAGGTATGGAAGAGCACCACCACCACAATACATAACCACTCGACCAAGAGTTCCACAAGGAAGACTATGACGAAGGCATTTTATGGTTTTGGCACAGGAACAAAATTATTGTTTCTTCTTAGAATAAGAACATGTTACTATAGGTATCTACACCGATGCAGTACTGGACATGGAGATGGACATGGACACGGTCAGGACAGGTCATAATTCATTGACCAAGTGAAATGAAGAATACATTTTTCCATATACACAATCAGGGTTTGCAACTTTTGGAAAATAAAGGATGAAAAGCAAAACGGAATATCCTTTGTTTCGGTCATTGCACAGAGAAATGAACTTCTATATTATGTATAAAAGTCACAAAAAACCTCAGACTATTGGTTTTGGTTATGGTATTAGAAATAATAAATGAGGGTATACGTTGAGAATGAAGCGTCTTGTAACCACAAAACTGTTCTCCTTAAAGTTGTCTTTTCTTATGCCAGTCAAGGGCTATATAAAAGATAAATCAAAGAATATATTCTTAAATGAACCTTGTAAGGTTGTTGTATAGTCGTTCGTCTTGACGGAAGGATGTTTGAGGACACTAGATTTTTTGATTGAAAAATTTAAACTTAAAAATGGGTGCCTTACCTGGTCTTAGATGTTGGAGTCCGAAAATAAGTATTCAAACTGTCCTTTAAAGAACTTCGAAAAGTATGGAATCAATTAAATTTATTTTTTAAAGCTCTTTTATGTCGAGATATATGTATTATGTAGAATGTTCAGAGAATAAATAACTGGTGTTTTCTAGGGGCATAGAACATTAAGTTGGCAATACTATTTTAACTGGCGGCCATTGGGCTTTAAAACTGTGTAAATTTATTTTAAAAACCATGGCATACTCGTATATGAGCTATAGAACCATTATTTCGGACTGATTCGTTCATCAATTGAACAGCCACGATGTGCAGGAGCTATGGTTTCAACAAGACGGCGCGCGCGGCGCAAACAAATGTTAGAAAAAGTCATCGTAAATCTTATCACTGGATTAGACTATGTTTGAGCCATCCGTGGCAGTCACATGCCAAAAATCATATTTCAATTATAATGTCAAAACATACTAATAGGAAATCAAATACATATAATGTCAATTTATATAAAGTGCACGACTGGGTCGCACGAATTTTGCTCTTGTATCCAAAGACTCTGTTTATAGATCTAACTGGTATTTTAAAATTTACGACATAGGCACTTTATTTCCAGTATTTCGTTCTCGAAAAAAGGTCCCCTACAAAATAACAGTAGTCTCCAAACAAATTTTTTAGTTAGAAATAAAATATTCGAATTTTCTCAAAAAGGAACAGATAGATGTTTATAAAATGTTTGTCTTCTTTCAATTTAACAAAAAAAAATGTTTGTATCGCTCCAGAAGGGAACCCCCACATAATCGCTATTTTTTTTTTGTAAGAACTAATTATTACAATATTTGTGTTGTCTTAATAATATTGAATTCCGCTGTTTTTTAAAATATATTATTTTTTTCAAAATTCAATTTCTCGTCATTATTTTTTTAAGAAAATCAAATATATGATTAAGTGCATAATCAAAATACTTTGATCTTAAATTGAAAAATTGTGTTTGTACAAAATTAATGTTAAGAAAAAACCGATCTAACAATTTTTAAAAAGAAGATTTTATAAATTAAGGTTTTTTATTAATTCAATGGCATTTCAATTTTTAAAGAAAAACTTATATTATAGTTAAATTTTAAAATTTTGAAATATAAGTACTATTCGTAAACATGGTCTTTGGATACAGGAGCAAGTTCGTGCGACTCAGTCGTACATCATATTTAAATTGATATCACATGGAAAAACCACTTGACAGATTCTTTTTCTTCACAACTAGATATTGTTATATCTTTAAAATAAAACTACTGGTTCGTAAGAAAAAAGGTATTCCTCAAGTAAACAGATTTCTTTCTAAAAACATGGACTCAGATTATAAGGGCCTTGAAATGCCGCAAAACTTAAAAAAAAAATGTTTTGTCTGCCAAATCTGACCGTTTACAAAGCTTTCTAATTGAACGTTTAAAATAATCGTTTTAAATCTGGTCGGTCGCCAGCATGCAACCCCGGAAAATGTTGAGTAATTTTTTTGTATCTCAAAGGCAAGGTTTGGAATTGAAAAAAAGACCGATAAATGTTTCCCTTCTGCGATCTGCTGATCTGGTTATTTGGAATCTGATGATGTTGGATAGGAGATCTAAATTGCGGCCAAGAAATTAGTTGAGAGACGATATTGAAATTTGGGTCATTTGACAAGTTAAAACTACGCTATACTAAAAAAGAAATGATACTTGTTGTAATAAAGCATTGCATTGTTAAAATTCACTTAAAAACAGCGATCATTTTGCAACCACACATATTTCTGAAAAGTGAAACATTTTTGGGCCATATCGTCAGCATCAATTTCTCGGCTTACAGTAGTGAAATACAAGCCAAAAGTGTGAGCTGATGGAATTGTTTCTTGATTTGAAGAATTGAAACAACAACTTTTAATATTGCTGATATACCCCGTAGTATTGGCGAAAACTGTAGTACCCGTAGCGTGATGGTTAGTGCGTCAAAAACTTGTACAGACGACTTACAGACCCACACGACTTGGAGGTTAGGACACTGAAGTCGTCAATAAAAAGTGTCAATCTGTTGATTAAGGAGAACTACAGGTTATCAATTAACAAGTACTGGGACCGCAAGATCCGGTCAGTTAATTCCAGTGACCCTAGTATGTTCCCGAAAATCAACAAAATATTCAGGAAAAAGAACGACAATAACCTTCCGTGTCTGAAACTCCAAAGAACTGAAGAGAACAGAGACGTACTCAGGACAGCGCAAATAGATCCAGAAGAAGCCATCTTGGACGATGACTTTTATATAATTGAAGATCCGAAGGAAAAAGTGGAGGCGGTGGGAGCTGCTTTCCAGCAAGTGTACAAGGTGAATGTTAGCATTCGCCCAAACCACGACCTGGAAAACAGAGCCCTACTTAATCACTTTTACCTTCGAAATGATATAACACATTGGCGATCTGAGAACCGCGGTTTTATGCGGTTCGATGACGATTCCTTGGCAAATGCCATAATCGCCGAGCAAACGGGACCAAGTCCCCTGTTAGTGACGAAGGTTGAGCTTCAGCTCATCTTCAACTCAATAAAAAATAAAAAGTCAGCAGGTGTCGATGGTATATCCAACGTTGTACTAAGACATTTACCGATGGAGGCAATTGACATTTACACCACACTCTTCAATAATGCACTGAATAATGCATATTATCCAGTGCATTGGAAGACCGCTGTGGTTCATCCTCTCCCGAAAAAGGGAAAGGACAACTCCAACCCGTCAAATCTTCGGTCGATAAGTCTTCTTCCGAGCATCAGCAAAGTTTTCGAAAAAATCATTAATAGGGCTCTGACTAAGTGGGCTGCGGACAACAAAATAATTCCGGATAAACAGTTCGGGTTCAAGGCGGGTCATGACACAATTCATGCTGCGTCTAAACTCGTTTCTGATATCCAATGGAATAAATCAAAACAACAATGCACAGGTGCTGTTTTGGTTGATTTGGAAAAGGCCTTTGACACCGTATGGTTAGAGGGTCTTTACCTAAAACTGAGCAGGCTTGGCATAAGCAAGCCATTGTTGTATATACTTTATGATATGCTTAACGGTAGAAAGTTTGTTGTCAAAAGTGGCAATGTAACTTCTACCACAACATTCTTAATTAAAAATGGTCTTCAACAGGGAGCGGTGAATTCGCCGATTCTCTTCAGCATTTACACCAGCGATCTGATAGGTAGTCTTACAAAGGCAATTGCGTACGCCGACGATCTTATTGCGTACAGAACGGCCCGAAAGGTTGAGGTTATTAGAATTCTCTTGCAGCGTGATTTCGACAAGATTCAGCGATATTGCGACGACTGGAAACTGAAAATAAATGTCCAGAAGTCGGAGACAATTCTGTTCCGGACTCCGTTGGCTAGGGCCACGAGGGATACGTGCAAGAATTGGCGCAAGATGGTTATCGTTGATCTTCACGGGCAGCCATTAGCGAGCAAAAGTGTAGTGAAGTACCTCGGTATCTGGTTAGATCAGTATTTATATTTCGACAGACATATAAATGCTGCTCTGACCAGGGCCAGAGGAGCCTTCGCTCTGACGAAACGGTTGTTTTTTAGCAGTCGGCTTGACCCCAGAGTGAAGGTAATTTGCTACATGGCCCTCATACGGCCGATGATCGTTTATGGTTGTCCTGTGTGGTTCAACGTTGCCCCTTCCCAGATGGAGAGGTTTCGGGTGTTCGAGCGGCAGTGTTTACGACGCTGTACCGGCTTATATCGAACAGCCGAATCTTCTTACGTGCACTACTATTCCAACGAGGTCCTATACAACGGGGCTCGAATCAACAGAATTGACAATTTCGTGATAAAACTCGTTCGAGGTCACATTGCAAGAGCTATGTCTTCGACCAACAATTTAATTTTCGGGGCGTTCTACCCGAACGACGAATATTTTGAAAGTGCACGCTTGAGCGGCTTCATTCCACCAGAGGCATTCCTCTTTTTAGATAGATGCGGTCTGATACAGGATAGATTGGCAGTTCCGTTAATCTACCACGTCAGACGACGAACCGTGGATAGGCGACTCCTGTACAATCGGGACGTCATGGCACAAGGCGGAGCAGAGCTCCTTCGGTTCAGTAGGGCTGTGTCCGAACGGGACCGAACTGATAGGGTGAAGCAGGAGAACCAGTTTTGGTGGCTTCAATCGGCACTTGATAGTTAGTAGTCGGGATGGGGTTTTAAGCCTTGGCCGGCTTACATACTTGTTTTATAGTTTTAGGGTTTAGTTTTAAGTAGAATAGGCATGGTGGCACAAAAAAAAAACATACAAAAAAAATACAAAAAATACAAAAAAAGAAAAAATAAAAATAAAAAAATAAAAAAAAAACATGGAATAATAAAAAAAAAAAAAATACAAAAAATACAAAAAAAAGACAAAATATGAAAAACAAAAAACGTTAGATAGTTAGATTTGCTGCTGTGGTTGTTCTAGTTTTAATTAGGTTATAGGTAGAATAGGTAGTTTTAGTTAGCTTTAAGTTTTATATTAAGGACCTTATTTTTAAGTAGTTTTTAAGTAAAAATAAAAAAGGATATTAACATTAGTTTTTTTTAAATTTTCTAATGAATACAAAAATAAATAAAATTGAATTGAAGTTAAAATAGATCTTAGGGCCGAAAGGCATTAGCATTAAGTATTATTGTTTAACTTAGAGTGTTCGTATGGGACCAGTAAGTTAGTTGTAAGTTATGGTTAATTAGGCTAGTTTTATGAATTTTTGTCTAGCTTTAAGATAGATTTAAGATTGAATTAATAAAAATGAATTGAAAAAAAAAAAAAAAAAAAAAAAAATGGTTAGTGCGTTGGACTGTCATGCAAGGGGTCTTGGGTTCAATCCCTGCCTGTGCCACCTAACTTTTTTCACGGGTACTGCCTCTTGCGAGGAATTGACAAATTCTCCAAGAGTAATTCTTGTCATGAAAAGTGCTTTCTCAAACTAGCCGTTCGGATTCGGCATATAAACTGTAGGTCCCTTCCATCTCTGACAACATTACTCGCACACAGGGATGGTTGAGAGTTGTAAGTCACTAGGCCCTGGTTCTCCATGGACTGTTGTGCCACCTAATTTATTAAATTTATTGGCGAAAACTCAAATTGCATAATGTCTTAATTATTAACTTTTCGCTGATTAGGGCCTTAAAATGCATCAGCATGATCTGATTTTGATCGAAAAATCATTTTTATTAATGAGGCCCATTTTCACCTCAAAACCAACGTCAATAAGAAGACTTTTTGTGTTTGGGGCTGGATTAATCCAAGAATAATTTTTGAATAGCCTTTTGAATTGGAAGTTCAGTAATAATGTGGACGACTTTTATTTTCAAAGTAAGGAAACAATCATTATATGTTATTTCTCATAGAAGTGATACAAATTTGTCCCCGAAACCATGTGTTTTACCACCTTAAAGTATGGTCTACGCCAACACTCCACAATCCTTAAGAAGTTATCGATACCATACAGTTGTATATACGCTAATTACCTTAGGAAAATTTCATAAAAAGATATAAAAGATAAATAAAATATAATAGAAATAAATATCCATTGGCTTTTCTTCACAAGTATAGTAAATATCAAAATGCAATCTCTTATTGGAAAGTGTTAATTTGATTTGTTGTCCTTTCTGTTGAAATAAGTAAAATAATATACATTATGAATTAATTTCTTTAACTCGTTGATATTAATTAAATTAAATGTTTAATTTATCTATTCATTTTGTTATGCTAAAATATATCCTTAACCCTTACCGAATTATTTTAAGATTGTAATTCAATTCTTCGATTTATGAGGCCTCTATACGTGATAATATTTTAAAGCTGTTTTGTTGCTGAATTGTTCAGCCCTGGTACTGATGGAATTAAGTCATAAGATTCTCCTTAACAAATTAAGTAAAATTGGACTCAACGACCGTTTCGTTATGTGGATCAAGTCATATCTTTAAGATATATATTATAGCGCAATGTTTAGAAGTAAGACTTCATGTCAATTTAAAGTTCATTCTGGTGTACCTCAAGAGAGTCACCTCGGTCCATTGATGTTTGTTTTATTTATTAATGATTTTCTTCTGTTTTTAAATAACTAACACTTAACTATGCAGATGGTGTTAAATTATTTTGAGTTATTAACTCCATCAAGAATTGTAGGTACATGTACAAGTGTATACAGCTACAAAAAGATCTTAATCAATTTTGGGAATGGTGCAGTAAAAATCGTTTGATTTTAAATATTGACAAATATAAGACATTGTGTTTTAAACGCAAACATTTTTTACCCAGTCTGATAGACTTTTATACCTCCATACAATCAAATGCTTCCCTTGATAATTCTCACATCGCTTTCTGGTCGAAGATAGTATTTGTATTCCTGCTTTTTATTTGGTGTACTAAATGGAAAGATTTCATGTCCAGACTTAACCAGACTTCGATTAAGGAGTCATCTAAATCAGTATCTCTTTTTTGGTGTAAGTAGTCGAAATTATGATAGTTTTAAGTTTCGATTTAAGTTAAGATTGTGTTCTTTACTTTATAACATTTAACGTATTTAATCTATATAAATCAGCACAAGGAAAAGAAGCAAATTAAGACGCCATCCATTCCAAACACCTTTAAGCCAGGTACCCACATTTTAATATACTCGTATTAACAAAGATAAATTATCAAACCTCGAAGTACAAAAATCAATATACATACCTAGGTTTGTGTCTTCAGACCACAGGTTTGTTGTTTTTTTCTTAAAATATTTAAATCTATAAGCTTTTAAATACTAACAATAAACCTGCAATTAATCAATTAGAAAGCTCACTTTAAACATGATTTACCAAAACCTCAAAATCATATTAAAAACCCTCTACCAAACATAGATACATATATAATTTTAGTTTTGACAAATTGAGACATAAATTTAATAACGTGACATTTTCTGGTTAAAACCCAAAACAAAATTATGCAAATTTCATATAATCCACCTCCTGTTTTGCATTTCAATCACTTGCCCAAGCAAACCCAACCTAAAAACCCACTGAATTTTCAATATTGCCGCATATATGTATATACACAAACATGGATATATTTTATAAAGTGTGCAGGCAATAATTTGGTTACTTTGTGAACACAGCCACAACAACCAACAGTTAGTAGCAAATATATTTAATCACCATACATACCTACAAATGTATAATATATAGGTATATGTATGTACCGCCGCCGCCGCCCGCCGCCGACCAGAGTATAATTCGAATGTCCGATCACCTGCTGGGATTTTTATTGTTTGCAATTACCTAAAGGTAATCATTCAAAATATTTTCGTTTAAACATTTCAATATAGAGCACAAAGATTTTTTCGAATTCAATAATATGCAAATTTTGTTTATTTACACAAAATACTAGAAAAACTGTGAGGGAAATTGTTTGAAAAATAAAAGAATCTAAATGTTCGTCGATACATTCATACAATAACTTGTGTTGAAGCATTTTCTAATAAAATCCACATTAAGTGCCACAAGGTTGCATTATTAGTCCTAAACTCTTTGTTTATAGTTTAAACAACGCGTTTATCGATGTAATTTTCGGTTTGTTAAAATTTATTTCTTCAGTTTTTAGATTTTTGTTTTTCAATTTTATAGTTCTCTTTGTTTTTTACTTCCTCCTTGAAGTGTACGAGTAATCAGAAAATATGACTGCTGGAAAATCCAGATGGCCACAGATATTCTAAGTATCTGGAAGGAAAAACGAGGCCACTCAGGCATCCATCAACATGAAGAAGATTAACTTATTCTTCATAGGTATGATGGTTTCGCAATATGTGTATATATGTTATTTGTGGCGGACTTGAAGATTCTTCCCGCAAGCTACGCTGATGGCGGTTGGTTGGTCTGGGGTGGGGTGGGGTGTGTAGCGAATGATGAATTCTTATACTTATAGTTTCTCATTTTATACCCATCCGTCGCTCGTTGGGTGAATTAACACAGTTAGCTATGTAATATGTATCTATTTTTGAGGTTTTATGGGGATATTTGTGAAGAAGCTTAAGCAATAATAATAAAATTGTTGTTATTCTCGAAGCACAAGCATCACCTTTAGCGAGGAGTGAGCTGGGATCTGTTAAATGTCTGTCAAATATTTTGGTCATAACTATTTCGGCTAAGCCTTTTTTTAATTGACTATTGAGAAAATAAAAACGACCTTTGTTTTTATGTTTACGAATGTTAGACCGAGAATTCGGAAGCTTATTTTGACCGTGACTTAAATTCAGTTGATATTAAAGTTACAAGTACCCCTACGAAAATTGAAAATAGTTAACAACGCTGGTAAGTGGTGTTCTTTAATTCAATTGGCATAGGGACGGGATGACATTGACAACTCGTGTTGGCCAAACTGTTTCTTTTACTTTGTGTCAAAATATCATCTTTTAATCAAGAAAAATTGTCATGGCAAGTTGCAGCGTCAAGCAATACTTGCAAATGATAAGGCTTTATTATCAAAATGGGTGTTCTTTAGTAGCAACTATACGCGCGTTACCCATTTTTTATGAAGTACATGGTCGTCCTTTCAAGTCGAATATTCAACGTTTGATGGCCAAATTCAAGCCCACCTGCTCGGTGAACAACAGCCAACACCCAAACGTCAACAAAACACAATATCTTCTGAAACATCGCTACTATTCGTGAAAGTGGTAGACAATGCAACGTCGCTCACAAAAACTTGGATTTGGGCCTAGAACCATACAAAATCTAGCTGACCAAGAAGTTGGAACCAAACAACTATTCGCCACAGCGTTGATTGTTCTATTATTGAATTTTGGAGCAGTTGGAAGTTGGGACGACACCAATGCACGTGACACTCACTAGGTGCCGCAATGCATCGAAATGGGGTTACTGTTTGGTGTGGGCTGGAGGCGTCATCGGTCCCTACTCCATGTAAAATGATACTGCTCAGATCATCACCGTCAACGGCGATCCCTTTAGGTCGATGATCACCAAATTCTTATGGATAGAAGACATATGGTTTCAACAGGATGACGCTACGTGCTACACAGCTTAAGTAACAATCAATACTCTGCGTTAGCGATTTCATGGCATGCTTATCTCGTACCGAGGCTGACTTTGAGTCAGGGTAACGCCAGCTATATACCTACACTTGAAGTCAAAAATAAAAAGTACGGGTAATAAAGCTCAAATTTGGAGCTCAGCACTTAATATCTCCCTCTCTCCCCAATCTCTCTATGAATTAATTTATGATGTCAAGTTAAGAATCTACACAAAAGTTTAACTTTTTATTTTACCTGATTCGCTCTAAATAAAATGCATCTGACTCGGTACTAACTATCGGTATATCGACGAATCTCTTCTTATTTGGATTAAAAATTTTCTTTTAAAGCATTCAATACAAGTTTTTTTTTGTACGGATTAAAGTACAAAACCCACAATATAAATTCTGGTGTGCCCCAGGGCTCCATTTTGTCCCCCAAAACATCTCGATATTTTTGGTATCTGCATCAGCAACTTCCTCCCCTGGTCACTCCGCGATGTCTCCAAAAATTCCATAAGAAGTTCGTCTTGCTTCCTATACAAAATATATTGAGTATAACTCTCATCTCTGGGCTTGTGTTCCAGTAACTTTCAAAGCCTCTTGGACAGTATTCAAGTAGGACTTTTTCAAATGATTGATGACAATAACATTCTTGCCTCAATCTTTTTTACCGTTGTTTTAACGAACTATGCTCTAGTGAGATAATCAGTTCCATTCCTCCCCTTAAATAATTCAACCGTAATACTCGCACTTCTAGGAATGACAATCCCGTGCACCCTTAAATCTAACTTCGGTCGTATTGTAAAGTACAGATATTGGTGTATTAGCCGTACTACACGAATGTTGAATGTCACGCTCTATCTTTTTCTTTCATTAAAATTAGGTGGCGCAACAGTCCGTAGAGAACCAGGGCCTAGTGACTTACAACTCTCAACCATTCCTGTGTGCGAGTAATGTTGTCAGGGATGGAGGGGACCTACAATTTATATGCCGAATCCGAACGGCTAATTTGAGAAAGCACTTTTTCATGACAAGAATTACTCTTGGAGAATTTGTCAATTCCTCGCAAGAGGAAGATCAATACGGGATAACCTAACTTCCGAATGAGTGGAATGTTGCATTTCGAAACCAGAAGCCGTGGACTTCAAAGAGGAAAAATTATCCATAGTTTTGACTAAAAGGGCCCTATAAAAATAAATTAGGTGGCGCAACAGTCCATTGAGAACTAGGGCCTAGTGACTTACAACTCTCAACCATTCCTGTGTGCGAGTAAAGTTGTCAGGGGAGGAGGGGACCTACAGTTTTAAGTCGAATCCGAACGGCTAATTTGAGAAAGCACTTTTCATGACAAGAATTACTCTTAGAGGATTTGTCAATTCCTCGCAAGAGGCAGTACCCGTGAAAACTTTTTTTTTAATTAAGGTGGCCCAGGCAGGAATTGAAACCAAGATATCTGGCATGACAGCCCTACACACTAACCACCACGCCAAGGGCCCTATATTTGAGGTAATTACCACTTAATTGATCATAAATATCTATTAAATTTTCTAATCTTAACCCTTCTTCCAGGCAGCCTCCACCAACAATTGCCTCATGGTAGGATTTAGCCGATTTTACGACACATTCCAGCTTTGATAACCGTCCCGATATATATGGTTTAGTTAAATGCTGCTTAGGTGGTTTTTTAAGATTGGCAATACCCTTAACTATTTTTTTAAGAATTCCCTTTTGGAGTTCTCCGTATTTAAATCCCTTACGATCCATTATTTATTCGAAATAACGAGTTAACAACATAAAATTAAGGCAACACTTACTGCGTTGTTTGCTGCTGCTGTTGGTCGTTGTCGTCGTCGTCGACTTACTTCGCCGCTGCAATATCTTTATGTCGCTGCACAACAATCACTGCGATTTTTAATTTAATTAATAACTATATTTGTTTCTATAATTAGTTTTTAGAATTAGCTTTGTAGCTTTTATTAAAGGTTTTCGTAAATTATGATGACAGAGATTTACAAATTTGATGTTCTTGAAAATTTTGAGGTTATATTAAATGTCATATATGAAAATGTTTGTACAATTATATTATATTTATGTAACTTTTATTTACTAAAAGAGGCTCGAAGGACCAATATATAATTTGAACAGGAATTGTATATAAAAAAATTGAGAAAAAAAAGAAATTGAATAGAATTAAAACAAATCAATGAGATGTTGCGTTCAAGTGTCGGTTTACTACAAAAGTAAAGTAAAAATGTATAACCATAATGAATATTAGCTTAATTTATGCGCCATCAATACTGCGAGTTGCTCCATTTTGAACTCGTGTCTGTTTTCTTCGAATTTTTGTGTTTTTTCTCCACATATACACTTTCACTGATTTATGTTGCTGCTGTAACTGGTAACGCGAGTGTTCTGTTTATACGGGATTTCACTACTTGTTCCCGAGGTCCACTCGATTGAAGTTAAAAAGTATATTTAACCTGCTGGCAGGATCACCAATGGAAACATTTGTTTTGTAGTTTTAAAATTAAAAAAATATTCTTTGGAACTATGTCCTTTATTTTCTAATATTTTACATTAATCTTAAAATGAGCTTAAGGCAACTATATAGTTACTAAAGGGTTTTTTAATTGGCGCGGGTAGATTTTTTTTTTATAATTAAGGTTGCACAGGCAGGGATTGAACCCAAGACCTCTCGCATGACAGTCCAACGCACTAACATCATGCCACGGGTACTTTCATTGCATTTTCGAATATTTAAAAAGCAATGTATACCAATGCTTAAATATGCCAACATATGTTTTGTTTTCTCTACGAACCTTTTGAAAATCACTGTGGCGTATACGCAATTTTTTATTAGAATGCATTATTTGATGTATAGCAGTATTATGTCTATTTTTTAAAATCATAATAACAACGGTGTAATCGTTTCCATTTATAGGTCTCCTCTATTCCCATAATGCTTTGGGCTTAGGAATTCTTGAGAGTTTTTAGTTTTTGGGCTAATAATTTTCGTACACATTTTTCAAATATGGTTTTTGAAACTTTGCGTATAGTTATTTATAAAGCCTAACAATTAGTAAATAAAGAACGAACTTTTTGTTTTAATTGTTATATCCCCAAGCCGTTGAACTTAGAAATAAAAAAATGAATGTTCTATTTCTATCTTTACAAATGCAAAACACTTTAAAGCTTTAAAACCTCTTAGTTTGATCATCAATTGTATGTGACAATTGATGATGCACAAACGCCCATTCAAACTATATCAACCTTGCTGAATCAAATCACTGTCCATCCAAATGACGCTATCCTTTGTTAAACGCACACAAAAAAGCCTAAGGCATACAAATCCACAAAACTTGTCCACTACAATCAACGTCAATCAAGAGTGTCTCTCCCCTTTGTGTCAAAAAATGAAAAATTTCCGCCTCTATCTGCAATAAAACTAATGAATACAAAAAGTTTGTTTGGTATTCTAAGTAAGTACCCATTACCAAAATGAAATGAAAAAATCCAAAATCAAATCAAATTGTCAAGAATATTTCAAGAAAAAAAAAAAAAAAAACATCCAAGGCTCATCACAAAATTACCAAATTATAACCTTGCGCGCATGTCTAATAGACATTCCCGCTCGCACATTCAAAACGTATAACGTCACAGGAGGACACAAAACCTCCCAACTTAGCATGTTAAGAAAAACATATTAAGAAGTTACTTTCTCACAAAACGTCGAATGCCAGATAAACTCAACTCGTACCTATTCATGTTCGTTTTGTGAAGCTAGCAATTATAGGCTTGGTGAATCTGTTGCATCTCACCATCAAATATAAGATTCAGAGCTCCAGTCCAGAAATCAGCCAGCCAGGGCCCATCCAGCAAAATCACCGAACGACCGACATGTGAATGTGGAATTGTTGACGACAGGTGACAAAGTGATTTAAAGGCTCTGCGCGCGCCCGCCCTTACCTCAGTAAGATGGAGAGTCGCATTTATAAAAGTCGCTCGTCCAGTTTACACCTGGGCTAAGATATTAGAGCTCTGTCCACTGTTCGTCCAATGCCAGTCGCGACTCCGTGCGAGATAATTATAGTAATTCGAAATTTCTACTACAATCAGTCCAGACGGAAACGACTGAGGACCGACGACGACGATGACGACGACGACTACGACGACAACGAAGCTGGACCACAGCACATGACAGCGCAAGCGCATGGTAACATTTGAATACGCAGTTTTTCAATAAGCTAAGGGAGCTGGACCAAGTCCGATGGTTTGTTCGATGTTAGTTGTCTGAGCTGTGCGCGATCATCGTCTTAACTCATTCCCAAGCAGGGGCATGTCGGAGTCGGTATAGCCGCTGTGATAGCTTTGGCTGTGTATTATATGACCAAGAGATGAAAGATCGCCTTGTTGAGATAAAGCAAAATATCTCTCTCTCTGCCTGATGGTGTGTCCACATATCATCGATGTTGACATATGTCACACATCAATCAAGCGGTCTTGAATAGTTCTGCCATTAAAGTCGTCACTGGTCCCATTAATGGTGAACTGTAACTTGTTGCTGTTGCTGAGGCTTTAGAAGAGTGTTCTCATTTTATTTTTTAGTGTCCGGCCTGATGTGTATTTCTTTGGGAGTTTAAGTTAAATGAAATATGTATTTTTTTGTGTGGTTCATGTTAATTTTTAATGGTTACTCTTTTTCCTTTAACGTTCTAGTTAGTGGAGTAAGTTAATTAAGTATTTATAAGTGAACTTAGAAAAAAGCTCTATTAGCAGTTATTCATGGTTCAAACACCTAAATATGCCATCAGTGAGTTGAAAGGTCACAACTTCTTGAAAAACATTTCGATTGGGTAAACCTTTCTAAGCGAATGATGGTTTGGTTCCTTGTGGTTAGTGTTAAATTGAATGTTAAATATATTTCTTGTGTTCTTACAATGCAGGGTGCTTCAAAATCAATGCATGATTTAAATACTTTAAGTTGAATGTTGGCAACCCCTAAAATTTCACAATTTTGTTGATTCATAGTATTTCTAGACAAAGAACCAAAACTAATTGTATAACTAATATTTACTCAACTCTTTCTGGAACAATCACATGAGTAATGTCGCTAAAAACGCCGCAAGAAGTTTGGGTTTCCTGAGAAGGTGGCAGAAGTTGTTATTCAGTTTTATTTATTCAGTCATAACTTGTAATTCTCGCTCTAGTAGACAGGCAATAACGAATTTATTGCAAAAATTTGAATCTACATATTCCCGCTTCTAAAATGGTGTACCAATATTTTACATTCGACGAAGAGCGCTCAAAATTATTTTTGAAAATTAAACATCATCGTAATGTCTCTTGTCTCATCTTTTTGAACTGATATTGTAACATATTGCGATCTATTAAAATAGCCAATTTTGTTGCTCCCTTTAAGGGGTTAGGCTACCCTAAGAGGCCGACGAAATAGAAATGGGGTTTTATTAAACACATTTTAGACTGCCTAGTGCCTAACATTTTTTTTTCAAGAGATTCATTTCATAAAGGTGGCTGTGTAGCGTTTTTGCAATGACGTCTTTAAAGGGTCCATACAAGCCGGAATTACAGCTCCTATAATTACATACATTATAATGAGTTAATTAATACTTACAAATTTGGCCAAATCCAAATAACAAATGAAGTAGGTAAGCAATCTTTAAAAATCCCCTGTAATTTGATGGAAAGTGTACTTTTTAAGACACATATATACCTAACAAAATTAAAGTCAATCGGCTGCAAATTGTCCAAGCTATGAGGCAGGCACATTTAAAAAAGATAAACGTGTTTGAAGTTTTGAAAAGCAGAAGATCATGAATAATTATGCAATACCTTTAATAATGGGTGATTTTTTTGAGGTTAGGATTTTCATGCATTAGTATTTGACAGATCACGCGGGATTTCAGACATGGTGTCAAAGAGAAAGATGCTCAGTATGCTTTGACATTTCATCATGAATAGACTTACTAACGAGCAACGCTTGCAAATCATTGAATTTTATTACCAAAATCAGTGTTCGGTTCGAAATGTGAAAATCCGCTTTTTTATCGACAAATTTTGTTCAGCGATGAGGCTCATTTCTGGTTGAATGGCTACGTAAATAAGCAAAATTGCCGCATTTGGAGTGAAGAGCAACCAGAAGCCGTTCAAGAACTGCCCATGCATCCCGAAAAATGCACTGTTTGGTGTGGTTTGTACGCTGGTGGAATCATTGGACCGTATTTTTTCAAAGATGCTGTTGGACGCAACGTTACGGTGAATGGCGATCGCTATCGTTCAATGCTAACAAACTTTTTGTTGCCAAAAATGGAAGAACTGAACTTGGTTGACATGTGGTTTCAACAAGATGGCGCTACATGCCACACAGCTCGCGATTCTATGGCCATTTTGAGAGAAAACTTCGGAGAACAATTCATCTCAAGGAATGGACCGGTAAGTTGGCCACCAAGATCATGCGATTTGACGCCTTTAGACTATTTTTTGTGGGGCTACGTCAAGTCTAAAGTCTACACAAATAAGCCAGCAACTATTCCAGCTTTGGAAGACAACATTTCCGAAGAAATTCGGGCTATTCCGGCCGAAATGCTCGAAAAAGTTACCCAAAATTGGACTTTCCGAATGGACCACCTAAGACGCAGCCGCGGTCAACATTTAAATGAAATTATCTTCAAAAAGTAAATGTCATGGACCAATCTAACGTTTCAAATAAAGAATTGATGAGATTTTGCAAATTGTATGCGTTTTTTTTTAAAAAAAAGTTCTCAAGCTCTTAAAAAATCACCCGTTACAAACATTTGAATAGCGAGTAATTTTTCAATAAATTTAATATACAACAATTTGAAAACCGAGTAAAATAAAACCGGCCTTAATCTTTTGGCACAACATTTTTTGTGATCCTAGGGAAGGGAACACTTTAAAATAAGAAATCGATTTTCCGAAAATTCTAGGTGGGCTTAAAAAACTTAACCGTAATACTCATTATTTTTTTCAAACTGTCATGTACAGAGATTCGGTTTTAGCCATACTACGAGAATGTGTAATAATTTACCTAATTTTGTCTTTTTAATTTATTGCAATATTCAAAAATTCAAAATCAATTTTCACCGACATCGCGTTCAACCCCTCTCTCCCTACATGGGTATCAAAATATTGATATGAACAAAATTCAGCACTAAGAACTTTAAAGTTTTAGTTGAGTTAATTTATTGACCAATTTGTGTAGTTATTGTGATTAGTGAAGATATAGCTTTCCGTCGGCTTTTTTGGTCGCTGTAGTTTTTGCAATGAAACAATTAAGTTACATTAACTTTCCCAACGTTTCGGCAGGGATTGCTGCCTTCTTCAGGGGAACTTTATTAACACAAAAAAATATACAAATAATCTTAGTTGGATCAATGGGATATGAATACAATAAAGTTTACTCACTCAAGAAAAATAGGAACAAAATTTAATATTAATTATATTAATTAATATAAATTAAAAATAATAATTAAAAAATTAAAGAAATCTACTTTTTTAAGTGAATTTGTTTTGGATGCTCTAGAACTGAGATTTTAACACGAATTTCAAGAATATAAATCTCCTATAAAAACAGCAAAAGTGACAATTTTGTTAAACTAATGGCTAATTGAAAAACACAATGAACGTTTCATATTTATCAATATAAAAGCTTTGAGTCCCTTGAGATTTGAAGTGTAAAGAGATTCTGACACGTGTAATTTTTGTGAGTGTCACACAAAAGTTCCTTCCCAACTTATTTGTTTACCTTAATTAATTTTAAGAGGAATTATGTACTTAATTGCATCAATTTCCTTAAATTCAAGAGCCAAACATTATTCTCTCTACAATTTTAAAGTTTTGTTAAATCCTTTAAGAGTAAACAGACTGATAGCGATAGTAGTAAAATAATATACTCCCGAAAATTGAGTTCGAAAAAACTACGTCAAAAAAGCCCGAAAATTCTTAATATCAGATTATGTCTCATTTTCTGGGTTTTTGACTTTTGTAATATTTTTCGCAATAATAGAAATGACAACAAAAGAACGTTTTATTTTTGAAACAAAGCTATGTACGTTTCAAAACAACTTCTTTCATTTCTGCATGAAAGCAACAAAAACCCTCTAAACTATTGTGTTTTAGCTGTTAAATATGGCATATTTAGAAGACTGTTGGAATCTTGGGATGCTTTGATATGTAGAGAGTAATCCAAATTAAAATGTTAGACTATACCTTTGCTGGACAACAGTGTTCTAAAATTATTTTATAAGTAAAGTTGTCACTCTAGCCCTTGAAATGTGTAAATTTAAGGTTAAGATACACATTATGTTATTTAAATTTTGTTAGTCTCCTTTACAAAACATTTTTAAGCGGTTAGTAAAAACTCGTATATATGTTAAGTGTGTGCCCCCCCTCTCTTGATTAAAAATCTGGATCCGCCCTTGATGCCAGCTTGTTGGAAAAATACCTCAATTCTAATTCAGAGCGGGCACAGTTTTCCTTCAATAATGTTTAATATTTCCTTGAGTATTTTATTTAGGGTAGGCTAGGCTGCGCTCATCCTAGCTTGAATTAGCTTCCTTTAGCGAAAAATCTAAGGGTGGCAATCGGCTTCACGGTCGTCGAAACTGCGAAATAACCTTCCTGAGGAAAGTTATTTTCGTTCAAACTTAGGATTTACTTGAAGGCTTCTTTATTCAGACGAAAGTACATTTTAAATCTAATTGCTTTGAGCCAAAAGTAGTAAAGCACAACAATGCTCATAATTCCAAAAAATCTACCGATCGTAAATTCCTCGGATCGCTTACACCTGTTTAGTAGAAAAAAAAGTAAAACAATTCTCTTTTCTTTTATATTTATATACATTCATTTTATTTAACGTTTATATCAGTTGTGTTTTTATTATTTTTAAATTAACTTTACACATTTTCCTTAAGATCTAAACATACAAATTTACAACTTAAAAAATCTTACATTAGTTGACAAATTAAAAAGCAATAAGTACCAACACGATATAGATATATATAAATGTATAAGATATAGGACGAAATAAAAATAAAAATACAAGAACATGTTCAGGTCATGGTCATAAAAATCATACATTGTTATATTTTTCAAAAGAAAATATTCTTAAATGACTTATTATTTTGTTTATATTTTAAGGAAGAAGCATTTCTATTTACAGAACAAAATAATAAAACAAAAAAGTTAAAAAATCGGACGGCCCATTATTTTCTTTGTATATTATTGCACATCCTTACAGTCTACAAAAACAAAAAAAGATTCTTTTTATATTTAATAGGAAATATTAATTTAGATAATACTTTCGTAGGTATTTCGATGGATACGATTTGTATATAATGAATATATATGTATAGGCATTTTATGTACTTTAATAATAATAATAATATAATACATCAGAGGTTACACAATAAGTCAACAACAATAGGATAACAACAGTCGCCTAAACACTAAATATATAGCGGTCTCTTAAACAGAGATTGTTGAATTCGACTGCAACTCACTGTATTGTGCCTTCAGACTGTTGTTCATGAGCATGGATCGGTAGACTTCAGATAGAATGTTCCACATTGCAGGATTTCCCTGATCTATGAGTCCGGAGGGGGCGGTTGGTGGTTTCTGGACAGAAGAGCTTGACTTTTGTTCTTTGGAAGGTTTGACTGATAAATCCAGTAGTCCAACTGACTCGGCTATTTGTTCAGTTTTTATTTTCTTACTAAGCAGATTGTCGACGGAGAAGCTTCCTGAGAGTTTTACGGGGCGGCTTGATATAATTTCAACTGTTGATGTCGTTTTATCGCCGCCACAGCCGCTAGATGTCAGAGGTGGACTTAAACGATCTTCGGAAACTCGTCTCTTCACTGAGAAATCGAGAGGCTGATTATCATCCTGTGGTACGGGTTCTGGTTCTTCTACTTCGTCACCCATGTGAAGTTCTTCGCCATAGTCCTCTTCCTCTTCGTCTTCTTCTTCAACTGAAACCATCAATTCATCCCTGCACTCTTCATCTGAATCTGAACCGCCAATCTTGTAGTCGTCGCTGAAGCTGCTATGACTACTACTACCTCCACTATTCGCTGGCAAGGGGCACACTTCCCCAGCACTCAGTCCGGAAAACATACCAGCGGGTCCATGTGGGTATGCTGGATAAGGAGCGAATCTGTCAAATGAATACACTCCACCACCGGGAGCACCCGACGGCATCAGTGGTGTTTGGAAGAGAAGTGGTGGAAACTGCTGAGCTGTTCGGCCGTCATGAGGCGAGATCTTGCGACGAATATGAGGCGAATGCAACTTAGGATTTGGATTGGCACTATGCCTATTGCGAGAACGCCTCGAGCTGAATACCATATTACAACCGTCGACTGTGCATTTGTGCATCTCACGCAGATGCACTGCCGAGAAGTGAATCTTCAGAGCTCCCTTATCGCAGAAAGTCTTAAAACAGATGCTACATTGGACGCGTTTCTTGCCTGTGGCCGGATTGATAAATTGCCCTGCTAGATTAACTGGCGGAGAACCCCATCGTTTGGGCTTGGGCATGGACGAAGCTGTCGGGCTCGAACCCGATGATGATGACGTTGACAAGGGCGACTTTGATGAAGCTGCAAAAGCTGCTGCTGGTAGTAGATATGGTGATGGAACGAACGACAGCGGAGAGGTGTCCATTGATTGAAATCTTGACATAATATGCTCCATGATTTTCTGTAAGAAAAAGAAAATAGAAAAATAAAATTTAGAGATGTTTGCTAAAATATATTCGTGTATAGTCATTGTTAAAAATAAGGGAAAATATTGTGTGTTTCTTAAGAAAAAAAAACGGAAATGCTAGGAATATTGTGCCAAATCATCCCCTCTATTTGGGTAGAGGATTTCCTCTATTTCATCGAGAGTAAAGGAAATGATTGATGATGTTGCTATGCCAAGAATGTGTGAAAAATGAGGGTGGCTCTCGAGAAAAATAAAACATACAAAAACAAGAATATGAAATATTAAGTGGAGCCAGCTTAAACAGACGATATCTAGAGGATGACTTTTATTTTTTGTAGTTGAAGAAGAAATCTCTCTATTAATGTCGGTTTTGCTTCACGCCAGATTATGATTGTAGCCAAATATCGGTACACTGATGATGACTACATATGCCTGCAGCGATTTATGGAATAGGCAATTGAATGGAATGGATTCGGAATGACAAAAGTCAAGTTGTCATTACTTTATCATTATGATTTCTGGAATTCTAGTGGTAGAAGTCAGATTTGACATTAAACTGTCCAAGGATTGCCCACCGTTATCTAGAGAAACTCAGCTTTTGAAATCAGAGTAAGTTAGTTAATTTCAACCAACAATGGGTTTGCTAACAGATTTTTTAAAATAGACAAATCTGGATAACATAAAAGAAGCGAAATAACGTCAATTAAATTAAACACATCACTAAATTAAACAAATTAGAAGTAAAGTTTGATAAAATGGAAAGATTGGTTAAAATCAACCAAGTGATCGTTAGTTGTCTAATAAAAAATATTTAGTGAGTTTTCTGGATTTAAAGCTCACTACTCGTAGTTTGGTGAAGAACAATGTTTCTGCCTGTAAACAAATGTTTTCAAAATTTCTTAATAATATCCATCAAGGTCAAGAGGTCTCCAGAGCAATTAAAAACTCAGATTCTAACCTTTTAAAACGTCACTGATATCATAAAAACTGACGCGCGTTATTTCTTCAAACGAGATCCGTGTAAAACAGATTTCATAGAATTCCTTATTTTAATCTTTTATTATCGTAATTACTGCTGATGAAGTTTCTTTTAACCCGACCATTTCACACTTCCTAAATATTACGTCGTTCGTCGTCATTTTCAGTGTCCTTCGCAATATCTCTCAATCTAAGGCTTCATCCACATAGCATAGCGATAGTCCTATTAAATTCCTTAAAATCCAGCAAGACCTTGCGTGACTGACGGAAATAAATGAAAAAATAAAGAAAATTCCTTGAACTTTTACAGTATCTATCCCTATAAAATGTATTTTTAAAACAATTCGAATGACAAAAACAACAAGTTAGTGTGCAATCGAGCGGATCCTCACACTATCCCAATAAAACAGGATCAACGCGCGTACCTTCGTACCTTTAATATAGGTTCGAGATGATCATAGGCAGAAGTTGGGATTTGTTGTTTCACTTTAAGTGGGTAATAAAACTTAGTATTTTCACACCACATCATGGAAAAATAGTTACGGCAGCTCCACAAGACGACAAACAACACAACACCATCAAAAATAAGATTCAATCTTATTTTATAAGAGGAATAAAAACAGCGCAACAGTGCATCATGCAATGCGCGCAATATAACTTTTGTCCAAAGATTGCCTCGCTATGATATATAGAGAGATGGTGTAATATCTTACCAACAAAGACGCGACGACCGAGGACCGAGGACACTTTGGGGCACAAGAAAAAAATACCATCATAAAGGTTGTAGATAGTATCCAACTCTGATGATGTGAAGCCTTGATCTGATACCTTTCTGGTGTGTGTCGTCCGCAGTCATTGCTCGACCCCTCTCAGTTTATGTAAACTCTGTGTGATATGTGTGGCTATAAATCCAGGTAACGATCGTAAAAATCGATCGAAATGAGTAGTTGGAACACAGGACATAAAAAGAGAATGAAGAAAACTCCCGTCCGTTGTCCGGACGTTTCGTCTTTGTCTTTTTTGGAAGTTAAAGTCTCCCCTCGGGGACATATAAAGCATTGTCACATAATCCCCACATCGCATTGCATGGCCACGCCATCCATGGCATTTATGAGAAAAGCCCACCCTAAATAATATTCTCAAGAAACGAAGACAATCTTTTATGAAGGCGGAAAAAAAGGATCAAGAAAGGATTAACAAAAAAACCTATACCTATAATAAAAGTAGGTACTATAAAAGTAAAAACCCGCAAGGGACATTATGAATGAATAAATCTTCAAAAAGTCATAATTCAAACTTTTTTGAGAACCTTATGCGAGCGTATATACCTACCTATACATTTTAAAGAGCTATATATCGGTTAATGCAGATTTAAAAGTCAAAAGTCGTTATGTAGGTAGGTTAGGTAGATGATGTTTATTACAGGAAAGAAAAATTGGTCACACAATCAGCTCATAGCGATGACCACAGCGTCGCGTCCGTCGTCGCTTTGCGTCGTCACATGACATTCAACTGTCAAAAAATTATTATGTTATTTTTTCCTTGTGGTCATATGTGTTGTTGGGCATTCCATTTTTGGCTGAACACTATCGATCAGCTTAGTGTGGGTTTTATGGAGACGAATGAGATTTCTGTAATTTTTTTTTTGAAAAAGGCCGCGACTTTGGAATAAGGTATTTGGCAACCGCAAATTAAAATTCGCAATATAGCAACAGAAGACAAAATTTTATAGAGGGTGATTTGTTTTTGTCACAAAGAACTTCTTGGAAAGTTTTCTGTAAGCATTGAAAAATTTACTTTGAAAGCTGTCAAAAAATTAAAACAAAATCTTTTTCCACTTCTGATTTCTTCGATGGAATGAGTTAAGGAAATGATTTAGCTATCGACCAATGTTGATTTAAAATTATTTAGATCCAATTTTAAAGCTGTCATCTTTTAAAATTTGACAAGTAAAAACTACGCCTTTACGTAAAGACTTTTTTCTTTTTGGGACCACTTGGAAGATATAGTCTATATTTGTATGCTTTACAATCGATACAAGACCTTTAAAACGGATTTCCCTTAAAAATATTCGTGTTTTTAAATAACCTAAATAAAAGCTTTTATTGGAAAACCTTTTAAGTCCTATTCAGTTTAATAAAATGTTCGAAATAATTACTTACTTTTTTGACGTGTTCTCAATTTGGACTTCTTACATGCTAAAAGCAGCTATCACATGTGAAGCCAGATCTTAGGTATAACTCCTAGGTTAAGTATCTACTTCTACATATAAATGCCTATATACCTAACCGACGACATAGCTCTGACTCTGGCTTTCAATAATCATCCTTAAAAATGTTACTTTAGAAATTGATTTTCGAACATGGCTCATAAAATCTTAACTATGTACATCAGGCTTCAATTAGAGCTATGAGACGTAATGAGTTTGAGTAAAGTTTATAAACTTTAAATGTTTTGTATTTGTCAACTCTTTTATGGAAGTTTTATAGAACTCAAAACTTGTTTGTGGGTTTTGTCCTGGTATTATTTTGATCTTAAAACTCAAATCTTATGTAGATAAATTGTGTAATAAAATCTACACGACAACGAAGAGTGGTGTTGTATCTCTCTACTTAAAACTTTAGATCAACAGTTTAATGACAGCTGATGGTGAGTATATTTTAGACACGATACTATAACAACTACAAACAATCACGTAGGTACCTCGATTGGTACCTGGAAGAGGGAATTCGAATATAGCCGATGACGTATTTTTTGTTTGTTTTTTTGACCATCATAGATGATGTTTTTGCTAAAGTTGAAACACGAAAATACGACAAATTAAACTTCAACTAGAAGCTGAAGACTGATGCCGGGGGATAGATACACAACACAGCACGATTATTTAATGATCAAAACTTCAACTCACTGGAATTGTATCTATATCTTTCACCCCATTAGAGAGCTCAATGATGATGGAATCTGCGCGCAACGACAACGTATCTTCCCTATTAAAAAAGATACAAACAAAAAAAGAAAACACATTTTAACTGAACTGAAAATCCATAAAATTAAATACCAGTAGCCATAGTTTGTTGGCTTAGATTGTCGGTCATTGGCCATAATAGTTTCAAGTCCTATAGTAGCTCAAATTTCATATGTGATGTTGACTTTTAGTATAGGTATAGGACAGAAATGGTGACTTAAGGTACCTACATTTAAGTTGAGTTGAGGCTTTTAGACTCACATTAGTCGCTTGGTATGGGAATTGGAGCAATTAAATGAGTTTTAAATGATGGGACAACAAAAAGATGCTTTTTTTTATTGAAAGAGACTCTGGCGGGCTTGGTCTCAATTAGATACAAAGTGACTATAATTTAATGTTGTTAATGTAAGTAGGTACATTATGCATATGTTGGACACCTCTCTTACTGGAATATTTCAATTAAGCTAAGTTATCAATTTACTTAAAAATAGGTATACTTTTAACATAATTAGTTAACTTATTTCTACTATACCAACCTAATCTACATAGGCACCTTACCTAGTTATCTTTTTTTCCCACAGATAAATCAAAAACAGAAGTTGAAAAAGGGCCGAAAGCACTCTAAAAAGGCTTTTAAAATCCATTCTATTGTGTCATGATGTGTCTGTGACGTTTTTTATTGGTTTGAAATTTTTGACAAGTAGTGTTTTTTGTTGTTGTTATAATTTCGTTCATAATATTTTTGACATCTAAATGGTGCGTGTTTGACTAAGTTGGTTATATGGCTATGGCTATGGCGAGTTATGACCTCGTACGTATAAATTTATATATCTTTTATTATATTTTGTTTTAATTTTTAATTTTTTTTTTCATGGCTTTATTGTTTAGTTGCGCTTGACGCGTTGAAGGTCTTCATATATAGATACCTTTTTATGTCTAACTTTATAAAGTTGGTGTTGTGCTCTACGTTGATGGTTTATTATGGTGTTCTGCGTTTTGATTTGTATTTTGTTTATAAAATTTTAGATTCACTTTCACTTTATACACGAAATCGGTAGATATATTTTATATCTAATAATAATTGTTTTATTAAAGGAGCATTACATTGGTCGGTATGCATATACATATACAGACCATCAGCTGAACAAAAACAAAAAGTCTAATTGAGACGCTTGAGTGGATATTAAGTGAGCCATTTGATATAAAATGAATTAATATTGCACCCAATTATATTGCAAAAGCTAAAATGCCATTATAAAAATGCAAACCTTTTAAATAAAGGTGTTGTAAATTATTTATTTTACAACAAAAAAACTAAAAATGGTTAAAAAGGAAATTCAAACCTACAATGTTACTTGAAGTAGGAAGTTGTTTTATGTTTGTTCATGAGCTACACAAAACTTCCAATTATTTTTTCTGGAAGTTTTAAGGACCAACATTATTAGTATCGATAATTAGTACGCAGTAGTACTCGTGGCTTGATGGATAGTGTGTAGGAATGTCATGCTACAGATCTTGGGTTCAATGCCTGCCCGTGCCCCCTAACGTTTTTTTCGACGGGTACAGGAATTGAAAAATCATGCAAGAGTAATTCTTGTCATGAAAAGTACTTTCTCAAATTAGCAGTTTGTATTCGGCCTGAAACTGTAGGTCCCATTCATCCCGGACATGACCCGCACTCAAGAATGGTTGAGAGTTGTAAGTCACTAGGCCCTAGTTCTCTACGAGCTGTTGCGCTACCTAATTCATTCATTTAGTAAGTAAGGTAAAACAGAGAAAAGTTTATCATGTTCTGAAAATGTGTAAGTACCAAATTTATAGAATTCTATTCGTCCAAATTGTTGATGTCTAAACGTGACGTAGGTAAATCGTTTCCTTTTCTTGACTTCCATGAATGTATTGAAGAAACACCTTTTCTAGATATAAGACACATATGGCATAAAACAGTTCAATCCACTTACTTAATCATTAGTAATTAGAGCTTGTAGTATATTGAGTCTAAGAGAACTTATTTGTATCCGTATTGGAAAATTTCATGACTTACGATACTTTTTCAAAAATCCTTCGTCAATATGAATGCGACTAGTCAACAATAGTAATAAATATGTAACCCGTTAACCTAACTAATTCATAAAATGATTTAAGGAAATAAAAAGCAGTTCCATAAATCAATCAATTGAATTTGAGAATAAAACAGGATACACAAAAAGATCAGGGATAGCAAAAAAAGGTATATAAAGTCAATTTTAACAGAATTCAAAAAGTTTATGTTTTATGTCTTTTATTCCCTTATACATTTGAAAACAATTCTATATCGAAATAGGCTGTTACATTTGAACAATTAACTATTTCTACTGTAATAACTCAAGCCTCAAGGAATTCCAATCGGTTTACCCTTGAGCACAATTTCAGATACAAGCAAAAAGATAATTTTTTCAGCCGAACATCAAGTATGTGAAAGGCTTTATTCAACTCTATTTTTCCTCTTATTTAGATAGTTAAAACTTAAAGACCAATTAACACCAGAATCTCCCTTTAATTACTTCACAATTTTTTATATCTCGCACCCTGTTTTAACATTTTAAGGGTAATTGTAACCCCTTGTGTGAGCAATTTTGAAATTTTTTTAAGTAACACAGGTTTCAAACTTTTTTCAACGTTTCTCAGAAAAATGAAGAAGTAAACCTTATAGACTCCGCTTAAATAAGTGGGTATGTAAATAAATATCTATAAGATCACCAGCCAATAGTTTATTTTTTATACCAAAATAGTTTTGAAAAATGTAAGAAAGTTTGCGGTCAACATGTTTTTAGTTAAGATACTAAAAATTTACTCCAAGTCAAAAAACTATTTTATTTTAAATCTTCCAGCAAACAAATCGTTAAATTTATATTTTTGTTAGATACATATTCCTTTATGCATAGGATAAGAACTCTCCTAACTCTAACCTGTTTCACTACAGAAACTATCTACGGAAAAACAGATCTTTACAAAAGTTTGCTATCAACTTCTTTGACAAATAAATTCAAACACAAATGCTCAGAAAGAAATCACCCCTTAAGATATAAAATATATTAAATAAATATCTAGTGGACCTAATTTTCAATAGATTAACAGCTTTTTTGGAATTTTGTAAGATAGCGTACTTAAAGCTTTTAGCAGACGTATTATGTGTACGTTGTGAAACTGACATTTTAAGATTCAGGACTTGCTTCTTCACAGCTGATAGATAGGTAGTCTTTACTCACTGAAAAAATCCAACTGTCATTTAGTGATCGAAATAAATAATATCCCCATATTTTTTCATTCACTGAGTAACTGACTTTAAATACCAGTATTCAGAATTTTATTTTGTAAAGAAATCGGCACTAAAATAAGTAAAAGACTTAAACTTTCAAAATTAATTTTTCACGCCAATTCATTAAATAATGATGATAGAAGGTTAATTTTGGTAGTTGCATTCATTAATTAATTTTCATATTTCCCGTCGGCAAATTTTCACAACATTTAAATATTCTAAAATATTTATGATTTTAGGTAATACTTACAATTTAATATATGATCCAACGCAGAACTATTTTGTATCACTTCAATCAAAGTTTTAGAGAATAGAAAATTAATTCAAATCCAATTTTTAACCACTTTAGCGACGGGATGTTTAAAAAAGTTTTTTTTTTTAAATGTTCTTAATTTAATTTAATTTTGTATTCTTAAAACACATACAATTTGACTATTTGTAATTTTTCGTCAAAACCATTCTCAAAGTTCTTAAAGTGCAGATGTTATATACAAGGTAGATAGGTTTATCATTTGTACAAAATTTTTAAATCACTATTTTATTTAGTTTTTGTAGAGTATACAGTTCAAAAACACTTTTGAAAATAATTAAAATTTTTGTTTTGTCAAACACACAAAATGTCATAAAAGTTCAAAATATATTTTGTTTTGTTTTAACTATCACTTTAGTAGGTAAACAAGGTTATCTCCCACACAAAACATTTATATACATAGGTAAATAGCAAACAAGTTTATAGGAAAACTCAACTAAAAATATAAGCAGGTATAAGTAGGTATCTAGTTTAAAAACTCAAGTTGACAAATTAAATTTGTTTGGCGACAATAATTTCTATGTCTCCAACAACACTATTTTGAATGTGAAACGCACAAGACGACAAGTTCAACGCAACTGCCCACAAACGTCTTTCGTTTCGTCATCCTATCCTAAAACTCCTCAGGCGCATTAAGAAGTACATAGATAGATATACTCTACTCTTTGGCAACAGATACCGAATACAAAAAGAAATAAAACAGAAACACCAACAAAAACAAAAGAAAAAACAACAACAACTAAAAGTTAAATCCCATAGTCACAGCTCACAGAGTCACAGCTAACAGATATACACGGCAGTGACAAAAATTCTCCATCTCCACCCTACACACACTCTCACGTTTAGAGACAATTTGTATCTGAGAAAAGGAAACAAAAAAAAAATATTTGTATATATGTGTGGTGATATCAAAACATCTACCCGCACACACATTGAATTTATTTTTGTCACAATCAAAAATGACTTTTTTCTTCTGTTGTGCAATAAAGAGAATACGAGAAAAAAAAGATACAAAAGTATCTACTTCTGCATTAGCTCGGCCTCAGTGTCACAGCACACGAACACTACAACAAAGCGTTCTGTTTCATTCTAACATACGATATTATCCTATCTGCATCTCAGGAAAGGGACAATTTTTTTGAGATTCTCTTTAATTCCGTTTACTTTATTTCTGTTTTCTATACCTGACGTCCTGTGACGATGTGCTCTAAAGAGAGTGGCTATTGCTACGTAAATGTAAATGTAAACAAGTTCGTCACAATAAAAAAATTCACAAGTCGTGCGTCGGTAAGGCAGATTCGATATTAAACTGAGTTACTTAACCAAGTTTCTCTCTTTTGGCTCTCTCTTAAGAGAGAACTTCAATCGAAATCTTTTAAGTTATTGCATTGTGAAATCCAATCTCATTGTGTGAATGTGTATTGGTGTGTCTTTTTTATAAATCTCAAAATTCACATAGATACAAACTTATCCATTGACGTTATTTGGTTTCACTGTGTGTTGTTTACTTCGTCGTCGTCGTTGTTTTGTGGGACGACACTTTTCGATTTGTGTAGCATCACAGTCGTCGCAGTCGCCTGCGATCATGGTTCCTCTGCCAGCCATCTACCTTAACAGCCCAGCGCCGAAGAGAGAGAGAGGACTTTTTTATTTGGTGACATGCGACTTGGTGACCAGTTGGGAATATTGTTTTTCATCTTAAAGATACAGATATATAGGATGTAGAGGGAGACGGTAATACGGATATAATGCAGAATGTAGGTATACTCTATATACACTATACAGTTACTTGGTTTGTATAAATGTATTTGGGTTTGGGAACATTTTATTTCAACCAATTGGGACATTGGATGTGGTGACAAAATCACAAATTTTATATTTTTGTCATTTTATATATAATTTTCTCTTACCAAAGTTAGTATATATGTGGGGGATATGGTGGCGGGTAGATTCCCGATGTTATATTGTACATAAGCATAAGAACAAAAATAAAAATGTCGCCCGCATATACATATGTAGGTACCTACACTAATACAAATGGCAATGGGTTTTCTTGTGATTGCGACCAGAGGACGTAATCCAATGGGAAAGCAGAGTTTTGTTTTTGGTTGATAATATTTTTATTTTTCTTATATTATTTTTAACTGAGGCATAGAACATCATCGGATGGATAGAAAAATGTCATTGATGTTGGAATGGAATCTATCCCAATTTTCAAAATGGAGCTGTTGTAGATAGATACAATCGTATTTATAGATATATACATACTTTTTGGCAATTTCTTATTAAGTTTGCTTTTCAAAATTTAAATATTGGCAAAATCTTGTTTTGCCGACGGCAAATCATGATGCATTTTAATTTTTGAGTAGATATATTTATGATGTACCTAATGGGTAGGTAGTAGTCAATTAGATGGATTTAAATCAATATTAAATAATAAAGGGACTTTATAAGATTAAAAGAAATAGCTCCATCTCCTTGCCTTTTGATCCAAGACTTTTTAATACAAAATATTTGGACTAAAACTGTTTTTTCAATATCCAGACAACTCAAGTCACTAATAGGTACTCAGTCCTTTGGACAATTATTTTGTTATTGATATGAATTGATTGTTTTTATCCTTGTTTAAGTAGAAAATACAAATATTAAATTAATTCCTTTTCTCAGGTTATTCAGGAAAAAATTAGAGAAACTTTAAAGATTAT
This sequence comes from Eupeodes latifasciatus, assembly GCA_920104205.1. NCBI lineage: Eukaryota > Metazoa > Arthropoda > Insecta > Diptera > Syrphidae > Eupeodes > Eupeodes latifasciatus. The sequence continues at coordinate 79,039,034 of OV049926.1, forward strand.
ATGTATAAAAGCTTTGGTTTCAAGTTTTTCTATGCTATTGGAAAAAATAAGCTTATTTTCAATATGTAGCTTAAGCTACCCATTTATCCTCCCTCGTCCCTCGTTGGTTTTTGGTCCATATGCAGTTCCTGTATCCCACCAAAGGGATTTAAAGAAATAAGGTTAAAGTAGCTGGTTGGGTTATTGGAATTCGGAGGCTGGATCCTGATATAAAAAAAAAAAAACATTTAAGCAAATATTTTTAGGAAGCAATTGATTAAAGATCACGTTGATTACAGACTCCAATGAATGAGTTCCGGATGGATTCGGAATGATTTGGTGGGACTTTTACTACAGATAATTAGAATTATCAAACATCAAATTTATGTCTCTTCGTGCTTACTCATCAAATTTGGTGATTTTTATTAAATGTTCTCAATTATGTTGTATAGGTAGGAAGATATAGTTAGGACAGGTGTATGTATATTATGAAATCCTTATGATAATCACCGCATTATTATCAAATTTTAAACTATAATAAAATGGCATAAAATAGCATACCAATATTTACTTCACTTTTTAAGAATACAAAATTTTAGCAAACATTTTTGACCTAATAGGTAGTTTATTTTTAACGGGTTTTGGAATGACCGCTTGCATACATTAAGTTCCAGTTTCATTTGCATTTTTTAGTGGTATAATATCAATGGATATAGTTTTCTTTATATCATATTGGACCTGGTTCAAGTGAGCTATTGGAACAAATCGCAAATAATAAACACATAGAAATGATAACTTCAATTTTTAACGATTATGTTTTTATTTTAACGAATAATTTGTTTTAATTAACAAATAAATAAACCAGTTCATATTAAAATTAAAAAAAGGATTTTTTTTTTCTTTCAATAATAATATTAAGGTAGATAATGAATAAATTAATAGTTATTTGAACCATGAAGCCAGCAGTCATATTTTATAATTTTTGAAATTTACAAGATATTGGTTCTTTAAAATGTTTCAACATATCTATCCATCTTTCGTCTGCAGTCTTCTAACTGTTTTTTGCAATATTGATATTCTCGAAAGAACACCGCCGCAATGTTTCATGCCTTTCGTTGTTCTACCGATATTTTTATAAACAGTGTTCTGTCGAATTAGCCAGTTGCATTCCCCTCTCAAACAATTCAGCCGTAATACTCGAACTTCTAGGAATGCACATTAGTTTTACCTTGAGCTCAATTTCGCACGTACTGTCAAGTATAAAGATTCTTTTTTTAAACCGCACATCGAGAATGTGGAATGCTTTACCCAGCTCTGTTTTTCCCTATCATTTTGATATTCAAAAACTTTAAAACCAATGTGCATCGGTATCTCCTTTTTAATCCTTCCCTATTTTCCTAAAGCTCGCACTGTGTTTAAACTTTAAACATGTTAAGTGTATTAATAAATAATAACCCCTCGAGTGCCCGTTAATTATAAAAAAAAGACTTATAATTTTTAATACATTAAAATTACTCAAAAGCTTCAGAGTTATCAAAATTGTATTTCTTCTTCTTTATTAACATTAAACTTGTTTCGAACTGGTCCCCAGAAGAACTGCAAGTTAAAATATCAATTGTAAAACTCCAATTCCGACAAATACACCGTCGTCGTACCAAATTGAGTAAAATTCATTTGCGTGATTTTATATTATCTAAAAGTTCAGGATCTTTTTTCTGTAAATCATTTCAAATATGACCAAGAATAAGTTTTCATTTCTTTGCTTTATTTTTGATTTAATACTTATAATGGCAATGGATTCATCCGTCATACCTACATAAATATTCTGGGATTCAATCCTTCTATAATGCTATTTTAAAAACAAGTAGCCTGACAACCTGCAAAAATTACTACAATTCAGAACAAAAATTGCTAAGAAAAATCTCTTAATATCGATAGTTGGGCATTTGCAACAAAAATAAATTTTCAAGGGTTTAAAAAATGTATAGATTATATAGAAACAGTAACAATTTTATATTTTGAAAACTTAATTATTCATCATAGTGAACTTTAATGAATGAAGTGTTCATTATAAAGCGTATCTTATCCACTGTTGTTTTTTTTTATTGTACCTACATTTTTATTAAATTGGAAGTGAACTTAAAATATAATTAATCTTTATTGTTTTGTCTGCCCACAAAAATATAAATCTTATTTTTGAGAAATTTGTTCATGCGAAATTCCTAGACTGAAATAAGGCGTATTTCAGTATATAAGTATATTTGAGAAGAATACAATATCTTCATAAAACATATTTATATATACCTATATTTTGTATATTTATTGAACGAAAAAGAGTTTCTTTATAAAGAAAATACAACTTAAAAACACTCTTATGATAAAATAACACGTAGATATTAACAAATTTTAGTCTTGGGGGAGTCCCAACTTCAGAAGGCTTCACTATTTTTCTGAAACAAACATATATTTTTTTTTTTAATAAAGTCCGAATTTTGACAATAAGCTAACATGAATTCAATAAAAAAAAACAATAACTTTGTATGTACCGATAACAAGGTCCATCCCATTTTTTTATAAGCTTTTATTCATTTAATTGAATATAAGGACAAATGAACTAGGCCTAACTAAAAACCCAAAGGACTTCTAGAAAATTGCGAAAGAAATTAATGGAACCAACTATAAAATAAGTGCGGGTACTTCTACCGTAACCCAGCTTTAGAACTTTCACAGCGGATCCTTTAAGCAAACACTAGATGTATATATTGAAAGCGAAGAAATTGATGCTGTGTTAAACAAAGCAAAATTCAACAAGGCACCTGGTAAAGATGGAATTCCTTGGTTTCAGAAAAAACTTTTCAACGGTCGATCACATTTTTACACTATCATCTATAGTCAAAGCGTTTCAAATACGTAACAAAAAGATATTCGCATTTTTCGTTGACTTTAAAGCTGCTTTTAACCTAATCAATAGGAATGCTCTTATTAATAAGCTGACACAAATTGGTATATCTACAAAGTTCCTGAAAGTAATTAGAGAGATGTACACGGGAACGAAGTCTGCTGTTTTGGATGAAGTGAGCTTTTCAGAATGGTTTAACACCAGCACAGGAGTCATACAAGGATGCCCAGGCCCACTAAGCGCTCTTTTGTTCTCGTTATTTATAAATGATGTTGCTGATGAACTTCCTGGGGATATAGGAATAGCTAGCTGCTGCTCCACCATGAATGTGTTATTATACGCCGATGACCTCGTTATACTTTCAGAATCACCCGAAGGTTTACAATTGAGGGGTATAATTTTAAAACTCTTCTATTCCACTTTTTTTCAAAAATAAGTTAAGTATGAGAAAGTGTTCTTTAGAAGAGCCCTCGTCTATGTATTTAGCTAAAATTTATCAAAACTTGTTACTTCCTATACTTTTGAGTACTCAAAAAGTGAAGTTTTTTTCAAAACTACACTATTCCACTCAGTCGTTTAATTCAAAACTCATTTATTCCCATACAAACCAAAATCCGCACCAAAACTCTTCTTTTCCTATGCAAATTAAAGTAGCCGCTTTCAAAACTCGTGTATTCCAATGACATTAAAAAGGCGGGAATCTTTGTTGTTTTGAGCCGCTTTCAAAACTCGTGTATTCCAATGACATTAAAAAGGCGGGAATCTTTGTTGTTTTGAGAGCATTCATGGGTTAAACTATTTAGCGTTGCAATAATTCTTGTTAAGAAAACATCTTTGGTAAGTTCGCAGATAAAATAATGTTTTATAAGTAGATTTATATTTAATAATTAAATATATTGTATCATGAAAAAAAGTTTACTTTCTTTTCAAAACTCCTCTATTCCTAAATAGGTTGAATCAAAACTCAACTATTCCAATCGTAATTTTCAAAACTCTTCTTTTCCAAATTAAATTGAATTTTTATAATTTTTAGATTCATCTTATAGGTTCAAAACCAAAAGAAATAGATAAAGATCATTCCAAACTTCAAATTTAGCCTTTCGACCAATCGCTAATGTCATTTTAGCAGCTTTTAATAGTTTTTTTCGTTTTACTTAAAATTCTAAAAAGTGGAAAAGAAGAGTTTTGAAATTATACCCCTCAATTGATGATCATTTATGATCGGTTATCTGCATACTGTAGCAGATGGCGACTTTCTATCAACACAACAAAATCCAAAATAATGATATTTACCCGTACACATGGAGAAGCTGGAAATAATGGGTGATTTTTTTGAGGTTAGGATTTTCATGCATTAGTATTTGACAGATCACGCGGGATTTCAGACATGGTGTCAAAGAGAAAGATGCTCAGTATGCTTTGACATTTCATCATGAATAGACTTACTAACGAGCAACGCTTGCAAATCATTGAATTTTATTACCAAAATCAGTGTTCGGTTCGAAATGTTCGAAAATGACAAATTTTGTTCAGCGATGAGGCTCATTTCTGGTTGAATGGCTCGTAAATAAGCAAAATTGCCGCATTTGGAGTGAAGAGCAACCAGAAGCCGTTCAAGAACTGCCCATGCATCCCGAAAAATGTACTGTTTGGTGTGGTTTGTACGCTGGTGGAATCATTGGACCGTATTTTTTCAAAGATGCTGTTGGACGCAACGTTACGGTGAATGGCGATCGCTATCGTTCAATGCTAACAAACTTTTTGTTGCCAAAAATGGAAGAACTGAACTTGGTTGACATGTGGTTTCAACAAGATGGCGCTACATGCCACACAGCTCGCGATTCTATGGCCATTTTGAGGGAAAACTTCGGAGAACAATTCATCTCAAGGAATGGACCGGTAAGTTGGCCACCAAGATCATGTGATTTGACGCCTTTAGACTATTTTTTGTGGGGCTACGTCAAGTCTAAAGTCTACACAAATAAGCCAGCAACTATTCCAGCTTTGGAAGACAACATTTCCGAAGAAATTCGGGCTATTCCGGCCGAAATGCTCGAAAAAGTTACCCAAAATTGGACTTTCCGAATGGACCACCTAAAACGCAGCCGCGGTCAACATTTAAATGAAATTATCTTCAAAAAGTAAATGTCATGGACCAATCTAACGTTTCAAATAAAGAATCGATGAGATTTTGCAAATTTTATGCGTTTTTTTTTAAAAAAAAGTTCTCAAGCTCTTAAAAAATCACCCGTTATAATGATACGCAACTGTAGGTAACAAACGAGATCAAATATCTAGGCTTGAAACTAAATACAACATTAAATTTAAAAATTCATTTATCGGAGAAAGCCCAAAGCTCACAAAGTTTGATAAATTTAACATGGAAAAATATCTTCTCTATAACAAACAAATTAATTTATCTACAAAATACAAAATATTTAATTCAGTAGTGAAATCTACTCTCTTGTATGCTGCTCAGGTTTAAGGATCAGAAAAATATGAAGAAATCGAAAAATTGTATAGAAATTGTATAAAGAAACTTTTCAAGCTACTTTTGAATACATCTAGTTATGCCATATATGTATTTAGAAATAGGGCTTCCAAAACTTCTAACAATTACCTTGAAGTCTGAAGCTGACTACATCATCAAAGTCTGCAGCAACCATTAGAGCACAAGACTTTCTAAAAAAAATTCTTTTGTATGAGTTGAGAAACTAGGAATGGAACCACCATGCAAGATGGCAATCTGTGAGATTGGATGATAATTTTAGCAATGTAAACCATGTGAACGAACAAATGTACAGCATCATAGAAAAAAATGAGGACATAATGAGGCATTCAGTGATAGAAGAAGCTCTAGACTCATTCGTTGAATCATCTACCTACAGTCAGCTCAACTATAATCTTAGTTCCAGAAATTATTTCAAGGATTCACTGAGTTATGAAGAGATATCCCTAACCTTTAAAGCAAGATGTAAAGTTCTCAACTTAAATGGAAGTCCTCATGAAGGTAATTTTAACCAATTCTGTACGCTGTGCAACTTAAAAAAAAAAAATTGTCTACACTTGGTATTTGTGCAATATTCAAAACTCAAAGACGTTACTTTCTCAGGAAAAATACTCTTACCTTACAAAAGACTATAAACATAATTACGACGCATGATTGGAAAACATTAAGTGCATTTTTGAAAGATATTAACAAATATAGATTGATATTAATAACAGAATTCTATTAAATTCAAAAACATAATTGTCAACCTGTCTAACGGCATAGCCATATTTGGTTTACCTTCTTAAGGTACATATTATACTTTCTTCGATCATACTTTGTAAACACATGCGAAACTGTTGTCTTAAATTGTCATTATTTTTGAGGTATTGTTCAATAAAAAACCCTGAAAATTTGAAAACATTATATTTTAAAATTAAAGAAATGTTTCTTTTTTTAAACTGAAAGAAATTCTAAAGTCAATATAAAAATGTATAGATTTATGAGGCCTATGAAAGTTTGTATCTATATGCATAAACGGTAGTAAATACTTCAACTATAATAAGTTTCTGTAGTATTTAATAAAAATCGTATGTATACAACTAGCAAATAGTTTAAAACTTTAAAACTAAGTACCTACTATTATAAATAGTGTTTACTGGATTTAAATGAATTTGTGATGCATATATATGTATATCCAACACTTAAAATACTGGTATGCATAGAAATTTTGCGTGTTTAATATTAAATGTACATTTTTCAAGTTATCAAGGTCCAGCTTGTAAATTTTATAGCGTTCTTACCTTAATAAAGTAGTTACAAATTTTAACTTTCTAAAGTGAATCAAATAGACTGTAAATAAATCTTGGCTTTTACTATCACTAGTAGTCATATACTCATATTTATATAAGACTTCTACAACTTGGTCACTTCTAAAGTAGGTAATTAAAATTTTCAGTTTAGTTTTCATTGTGTGCAAAAAGAGTGCAGAAATTTAAAGTTACGTGTATGTATTTTTCATATGTTTTCTTTTTTTTCTTGAATTTTAAAATGTGGTGCGGCATCTCTCCGGTCATTTCGGGGACTTTCCCAGCTCAAATCAAAGTGAGATTTAATCAAACATTGAAAATTCCTGGTTCATTTCATCAGTATAAAAATAGCTCAATCCTATAGCCAAGCTGCCAAAAATAAGTTGATATTTCCTCTTTCTATGGAGATCTGAAAGTTGCCCAATAATTAAATATGAAATATGTACCTTTACCTATTTAAACACAAGCATTGTAGATATACATATAAATATATATCTAAATTTCTATTTGCTATTTATATTAAGGTAGATACGGGGTTGGTAGGTGGTGAAAAAGGCAAAAGCTCAAACAAAATTATTCCTTAAGAATTTAGACAATTATTTTTCCAATTCACCGGATCTCATTTAATTTCCGCAAAAGTCCAATACCTATATTATATACAGACCTTCGCGTCTGCCATTCCGCAAAAAAAAAATCCCCTCCCATGCCCATCACCTAATTCCTTCCGATTGAAATTTAATGAGTAGCATCAAACGACAAAAAAAAATACCTACAAACTTTTCCCATCCAAAAACTCAGTCCAATTAATTCCCATTTGAGGAGTCCTTATTATATCTATCTGCTGAGTATATCTTCCTACCTAATTTCATGACAATTAAAATAGGATGATACCCACTACCTTATAGGACAGACAACAACAATCAAAAAGGCCCGCCAACGATGACGAAGACACACCATTGATATGAACGGGAACGCTATACTGCGTTGCTGCCGGAAGGGTTAAAAATTTAAAATTATGAAAAATCAATAAAAGGACATAAAGACAGCCATATCTTCCGGAGCTAGGATATAGGAATATAATGAACACCATATAAGAACGAAACGATAAACAAACGAGCCACGACGACGAAGGGATTCATAAAATGATGACAAAACAAAGATGGAGTTCAAGGGTGATTGCGCCAAGCGGTTATATAGGGATGAACCTCTGTTGATATACGGCTTCTTCTATACTATAGACATATTTTTAACATTATCCTTATAACTCCTGCTCTGCTCTCTGAGGTGGAAGTGATTTCTATATTCAGATTTTTTTTTGTTGTTTTTCATTATTAGATATTATTAAATTCACAGATTCCTTGACGCAAAATGGCAGCCAACTCGGTGCGGATATATGTACGTACATATACATATATTTGTGTATAAAGTACGACAACGCTATTAAGATGTATAAACCCTTTTTTTTTGTCGGCATATCGTCATAACATAGAAGCATCAGCATCATCATAAAACGTCGCTCTTTATGTCGTCCTTATACGGATCACCCACCACATTTACATAATTATAAATAATAATGAAAATAATAACAGAGCCGTCCCGGTTAGAGGCACCTTCGCTTCGCCTTCCATCTTCATCATCCAGTTCCAGAGCAGCTTCCGTTTGTTCCGCAATATCATGGGATTCATTATGACAGGGTATAGGATGTCGACATGGATTGAGTGAGATTGCCTGTCGCTTGATGTGTCCTTTTGTTTGGATTGTAGGTTGATTGTAGGTAGGTATATGTCTTATGTACAAGGACAAGTCTTCTGATGTGATGTGCACCCAATTCACCGCCGCCAAACAAAAGATACCAAGAAGTAAAAAATCACGATTGTTATGAAAAAATGTAGGTATACCAAAATAGTAGAGATTGAGATATTATTTCTATATCTTTGTGTATACACAATAACCTAACTATGTCCTGTCCTTATATATAAGTTAGTATAGAATCCAAGAAGAGTTCGCGCTTCAGGGCAACCCCGGAGTCTATTGTTATCCTTTATAGTTTAGTTTTAATGGGTGCCCCTTTTTTGCTTGAAACCATCACAGGAAGGGTAAAGTTGTGAACAAAGTTGATACACGTCTGCCTCCTGGATGGTGGACTTAAACGAGTAAAAGGGTTCTGCTGATGTTGTTGTTCCTGCTGCTGATGATGGATGCATACATGTATGGACGAAGGACGAGAACAACAAAAAACTTAGCATGGAAATCATCCCTGAGAGCTTATGAAGTCGATATAGTTCTTATGGTTCATGGCAGTAGGTAAAACAACTATTCTATATATACGTATAGAGTCTTTATGTCGTATAGGTAAACCTTAAGCTTTATACCGCTATACCTAGAGCTAGTTGGATTTTTCATCCTTATACTAGTTCTGTATGTAAATATACATATAGTGTACTTGATGATGTCTCGTCTCGTGTTATACTATAGACATAGCTACACCTATAAATAGACTATGAAACTACTTTTCAGTTTATCCTTCAATGAATAGGGAACATACATAGGTACATACGTTTGTAGATATGTAATGTATACATATGTATGTATATATAGGGGCGGTGACCATTATGAAGTTTTGCCATCGGTTAGATTAGAATCCTTTTTCTGAGTCACCACAATTCAAGTTTTGTTTATGTAATTGTGCATGTTATTATGCATTCTTGTATAACTATATATGCTTAGGTTTAGTTATATAGGTAATCGAGGAATATGGACGAAGGAAAGTTAGTACTATAACCAACTGCAGTCTGAGTTCACATATAAAAGGGACTGAATTATATATACCTATATATAGAATTGTGATTATTAAAGTTTTTAGTTGGTGCAAGTGCAAGTTTGAAGTTAGATAAAAGGCTATTATAGGAGGTAAGGTATGATTAAAAAGGCTTAATTAGTTTTTTATAGGTACTTACTTTAAAAGGATTTGACGGTTTGCAGATCAATGAACTATCTTATGAGCTATAAGCACAGATAAGAAACTAAACTATCTGTGGGATGCACTGGGCTCTAGTTTTTGATGGTATCAAATTCGACATGTGCGTTTGTTGACGTAGTTATTCCAAAATTGAAACCACCACGAAAACTTAACCAAGTTGTGGACTGATGGTGTGGCCAATTTCTTGTGGGCGACTTGAAAACGACGACAGATTTTCCTGCACACTAATTTAAAATGGAGGAAGCGCGCATAATGCTCTATCCGTTTATAGTGATTTTGCGACAGCCAATTAGACAGACAAAATTGAACTAACAGTATAATATCCGCCTTTCAACTTTTCGATCAGGAAGCTATGTAGGTATTTTATTTTGTGAACATGATTTTTTTACATATCACAAAGGTTTAGTTTCAGTTTCAGTTTATTAACTTCCCATGGGAAGTTATTGTAATGGGTCCGATTTGTCAAATTGAAAATTTTGACATTTCTCGACGTTTCAAGGTCCCTAGAGTCGAAATAAAAGATTTTTAAAAAGATGTCTGTGCATGCGTGTGTATACGTACGTCCGTACGTCCGTATGTCCGTACGTCCGTACGTTCGCAACGTTTTTTTCGTCGTCCATAGCTCAAGAACCAGAAGATAAATAAATTTTGTTATGCAGATAATAAGGCAGAAAGATGCAGAAAGGGCTCTCAAGAAAATTGCGTGGGTGGTTTTTTTACCATAGCAGTTTTAAAAAAAGGTGAAAATTTTGGTTAAACCTAAATAGCTCATGAACCAATGATGCTAGAGACTTGAATTAAATTTTATAATATAAATTGTAACGTAATACAAAACAATTATATTTTTGGAAAAAAATCCAATTAACGGTCAAAAAAACTGAAAAAAAAAATTGTCACCTCGAAAATTTTACGACCAAAATATGATTTCATCTCCAAAACAATTTTGTGCAAAGAAGAATAATGTTTTTGACATCTGATAAAATTTTGAGAAAAATCTAATTGACAGTTTTTTTTTATAAAAAATAAAATCCTAAAAAAAATGTACTCATAGTTGGTAAAAATTGAATTTCGACGCAAATATCGAATTGACAGTTTAAAAATAAAAACCTAAAAAAATTAATAAAAGTTGGTAAAAATTGATTTTCGACTCAAATATCTTTTCAAAAATTTGAGATAATGGCCTCTAACTAATTTTAACCTATAAGAAATATTGGTTTCAATATTCGATAAAATTTTGTAAAAAATCGAATTGACAGTTTTTTTACAAAAAATAAAAACCTAAAAAACAATACTAAAATTTGGTAAAAATTTATTTTCGACTCAAATAGCTTTTTAAAAATTACAAATATTGGCTTCAAACTTATTTTATTTCACAGAAATATTGTTTTCGATATTCATATATCATTCCATATAAAAAAAGCCAACAGTCCGTTTTTTCATAAAAAAATAAAATCTAAAAAAAATAGTACGCAAATTTGGTAAAAATTGATACATATAGACAAACTTTTAAGCAAGACTAATCGACAGACGGGATGGGAAGTTATCAGTGTGGGTCGCATCCCAGCCTTCTTTTTTATTTATAAAACTTACACAGTAAGATAACAGATATCTTATAAATTTGTGAGCGCCTATGACTTAACTTTAGATTATTATTATTATTATAAGCTTTTTATTGCCTTATCATTTTAAATACATCTATAGATACAATTTTTAAATTTTGTAATTAGAATTTTTACAAATTATTTGATAGAAAATTACAAATATAGAATTATTAATAATTAGATAATGGAAAAGTAAGATACAGTAGACGCTCGATACAGTGAATCTCGGAAGAGTGAACTATCCAGTATAGTGAACACCCAAAATTTCATATGTACTACTCTAAATAGTGAACAATACAAATTTCGATATAGTGAACATATATTTTTTCTCATGTTTAAACACGAATAATATAGTGGAGTGGCAATAAGTACATATACAGCATGTCGACTGCCTTTAAACAAATTTTAACGTTAATTCATGCTTATCTCACACTAAATCACAAAAGAAAGTAGTCACTTGACTTAGTAGAACACAAGTTCTTACTGTGTTCTTACTTTTGTAAAGCATTGTAATTGTTTGTTTTTAGCTGTTTCAATTTGATTAAATGTTAGTTTATCGATTAAATAAATATAATTATCTTCACACTGAACAAAATGTGTTGTTTTGATCAAATATAACTTTGGAAAGCGTTTCTAGGCTCCCGCTCGGAATAGTGAACAATCTCGAAATAGTGGTTTTTATTACTTCACTATATCGAGACTGTAATTGATATTTAAAAGTTTGGTTATTTATTTTTTTTTCAATTTTTATTATTAGTTTTTGGCGTAAGCCTCCCCCAAAGCGGCCCAAAGGTCTCGATTTTTCGCCTCACTGTACCAATTTTCGTTTATTTGGCAAAGATCGTCGCTCCATCTCTTGTTCGGTCGGCCTGTTCGTCTCTTGCTTTCCGGTCTCCATTTTGTTGCCAACTTTGTTCATCTTTGATCCTGTAGTCTTGAAATATGTCCTGCCCAACTCCATTTTTGTCTTTTGGTTTTATCTATCACGCCAATTATTCGAGTACTGTTTCGGATGTCTTCATTTCTTATCCTTTCGCTGGGTCTTATTCTGAGGATTTTTCTTTCCATTTTGGATTGACAGATCCTTAGCTGGTCAAGAGATTTCGTAGTCAAGCTCAGGGTTTGTAGTCCATAAGTAAGCACCGGCAAAATAGCGGAGTCAAAGAGATATTTTCGTGTTTCTACACTTTGGTCCAGTTCTAAAATCTGTTTGAGGCTCCAGAATTGTTTCCAGCTGTTTGTGATGCGTCTGTTGATTTCTTTTTTCTCTTGGTCCTTAAAAGATTTTAGTTGTCCCAAGTATATGTAGTCCTCTATGTATTCTATTTTTTTATGGTCCGAATTATATCTTCTCTGATGTGGTTTGTCATCACTTTTGTTTTTGACTTGTTGATTTGTAGTCCATAGTTCTTGCATACAAGCTAGTAAGTTCTGTTGTCATTTCTTGTATATGTTTAGCTTTTGTAGATATTAGTACTATATCGTCCGCAAATCTTAGGTTGTTTAGAAGTTGTCCACATACCCTTATACCATATTTTGTCTTCCAGTTCACCTTTTAAAAAATATCCTCTAAGACTGCACTAAATAGTGGTGGTGAAAGCGGGTCTCCTTGTCTAACGTCCTATACTCTCTGTTTTTATTCGTGCTACATTATTATGTTTTTGGTAGTCCTTATAACGTTTGGGTCCATATTTTGATTTTCTAGAGATGTTCATATTGTTTCGTGTTCAACGCTGTCAAATGCTTTCCTGAAGTCTATGAATAAAAAGTATATTAGTTGTTGAAATTCATTGCACTTTTCTATTAGTTGATTCATCGTCTGTAGGTGGTCTGTTGTTGAGAAATCTTCTCTTAATCCAGCTTGTTCCCTAGGTGTTTATTGTTAAAATCTTGTTTGATGTTCCTGTAGATTGTTTTTGAAAACAGCTTATAAATTGTCGAAATGTTACTTATAGGTCTATAGTTGTTCAAATCGTCTTTTTTTCCTTTTTTATGAATAAGTGTAATGGTTGTTTCTCTCCATTGCTTAGGGATTTGCTGAGTTCTTGTGATTTCGTTAAACATAAGTGTTAAGATTTCGTAAAGCGATTCTTTCCCGTATATTATCATTTCTGCAGAGATTCCATAATTTCCAGTGTATTTGTCCTTTTTCAAATCGTCTATGGTCCTTTCAATATTTTCTTTGCTAAACATAGGAGTTTGCGTTGTTAGGAGATTGATTGATATCAATATTTTCTTCTTCAGTTATATGCTTGGTCGAGGAGAATAGTTTTTCGAAGAACTTAGTAGCATTTTCGTTCAACTCTTTTCTATTTGTTATGTTGCTTGCATTTTGGCTTTTTAAGCTAATAATCCATTCCTGTTGACTGTTAAGTAATGATTTTGTTTTCCTTATTGATTTTGTTTGTCTAATCGTATCTCTAGCTATTGTTTCGTTGAACTTGTTGATATCTTTCCTTATTTCTAGTTTGATAGTTTTTCTTAATTCTTTTAGTTCAGTTTTTTCTTGGTCAAGTAATTGTTGCTTGGTTTGTAGAGTATCTCTTCTTGAGATTAAGATTTTTGTATTGTTGGATAATTTATCTTTTGATGTTTTGGTGTCCATAATTGATAGTTTTGCAGAGTTTTTTTATGATTTTTTCTAATTCGTCATATGTTTTTGTATGTCACGATTTGAGGTTGATAATTGATTTATCTTTGCTGTCAATGTTTGGTTATAATCTACTATTTTTTGGTCGGGAATCATTTTTGGGATGAAATGGACTTGTCGCTTTCTTTTCAGTGTCTTATGGCTTATAATGATTTCTGTTCTTATTAATCTGTGGTCACTGTCGAACTTTACGTTGTTGAGCACGGATATGTCTTTGAATGTCTCAATTTTGTTTGTCAGAATCAGGTCTATTTCATTTTTTATTTTACCATTTGGTGATATCCACGTCCATTTTCTGTTGTCCTTTTTCTTGAAAAACGAGTTACCAAATTTCAAATTCATCTCTTCGATCCATCGTATTACTTTAGGTAACAATTCAAAATAAAAAAAATACAAAAGAAAATAATATAAAAGAAAAAGAAATTAAAAAAAAAAAAAACAAATATTCATCGACAAAATATTATTTGAAACAAGGGAATAATAGAAATGATATAAATAGAAGAAGAAAACAAAAGAGAAAAAGATAGTTAGAATTAGGAAGAGAAGATAAGCCAAGTTAAGTTAGTTGCTTTGGTTAGAAAAGAAGATTTTAATACATTTTTTGGAAAATGTGCATATCACTTATATCCCGCAGATGAGTGGGAAGTGAGTTCCAGAGGCGAAATGCAGCGATGATAAATTGCCTTTCCGAGGTCAAACAGGAATAGCTTGGCAAAATTACCGATTTTTCAAAGAGATATAAGCTCATTGATGTGATTTCAAGATTTTAAAAAACAGTATCAATGTTCGAAGCTTCATGAAGTCATTTAAAGGCGTATTAAGGAGAATTTCTTGCAAATGTGAGACATTGTCGTACCTTCTTAACCCATGTATCGAATGATACTAAGGATATGTTTTTTTTTGTATGGAATCGAAGTTGTAAAAAAATTCGCATCCATGAGTGAGGTATAACTAGGGTCCTTGCTAGCATTAGTCTAGTTTTAAATGGAGTGATGTTTTGGGCTCTCCACAGCGTTCTAAGCGTTGCATAAGTTTTACCTATCAATTGGTTGATGTGATTATTTCAAGTCAATGTTCTATTGAAGATTACTAGAATCGGAAGAAAATCGGAGAGATTTTTTTTTTAAGAAAACGGTTTGCTTTTTATCGTTCAAAAAGGAAGAAAGCAGTTTAATAGCTTCTGAAGATATGTTGAATCTGTGATGCAGTTTATTCAGAAGTATCGAGTGATTCACCATGTCGAATGCTTTTGAAAAGTCTAGTAGGACTAAAAAAGTTACTTTATCAATATCGAGTTGAATCCTTGTGTCTTCTATTATTTTAGTTAATGTCGTTAAACAGCTATGGTGGGACCGAAAACCCGATTGAAAATCGACTAAAAGGTTGTTGCGACTGATGAAGTTGCTTAATTGTTTTTGCATTATCCTTTCACAGACCTTAGATACTCGTAGAAAAGGAAGTATTAAAATCTGTCTAAATTTATTCCAAAGCTAGTTTTAGGGGATAGGAATTATTTTTGCTTTTTTCCATTGATGAGGCAAAATGCCAGTGGTAAAGATTGTATTTATTACATGTGTAAAGTAGGGTAGAAGCAATGGAAAAATAGCTTTAATGAAAATTGGATTCAAATCATCAGCACCAGTGGTATTGGACTATATATTATACTAATGCAACTTTCAAATATGCATTATACTAATGCAACTTTCAAATATGCATTATACTAATGCAACTTTCAAATATGCATTATACTAATGCAACTTTCAAATATGTCTAAGCTGTTCACACAATCGAAACTGAACAAAGTGTCAGTAGAAGGTGATTTTATATGGTATTGAGGGATACATGATCTCTGGAGTTATTAAAGGTGTAGAAGCAAATTTACTGTTTTAACTCATATATACTCATTGCAGCTGGAATATTATTTCTTTGTTTAGCTATTCCTATAGCTGGAGGAGGTTGTTCCATAATTTACGACCATCGGATCTTAGATCTAGACGGTAAGATTAGAACTGTACTTTTGCGCGTCCAACATCTTGAACTACTTTATTTCATAACAATTTGTTCAACTCACTGAGCTCGTTAAAACGGAAACGTTTCCAGCGTAGATATGCTAGATCAGGCTGATTTATAAGTTCTTTAATCCTACTAGTAAACCATTTTTTATTTTCGCGAATCCTAGTTTGTGTTTTTTAAATGGAACTTGTTGATTAAATAAAATACTAAGATTTGTGTTTAAAAACTCGACTTGGTCATCTGGTGAAGGCATTAGGTAAATGTAATTCCATGATATCATGTTTATATCGTTTTCAAGATGTGTTTTATTGATATTCTTAACTGAATTCTAGAAATCGCTTGGTTTACATTTGAATTAAAATCACAGGTCAAAAAAATAAGTTCATGTCTAGAACCGTCTATGTACTCGATATATTTCACTTACATAGAAATGATCTATAAACGTACAAAATGGGTTGGTTGAGTAATGTTGACTGAGTGCAAGTCGAAGGATCTCATGTTTTCAATTAACCTTTTGTAGAACTGTTCCAAATCGATATACTTATTAGGTCTATAGATAGTTCCCAAGATAAGTTTACCTTCACTGCCTTTAACCTCCAAAAATAAATACTCGCAAGAAGGGCCGGGTGACGAATAGAACAAATTCTTACAGATAAGGTTTTCCTCGACATATATAAAGCGGTTGCACCTATCAGCCCGGAAGATCCTATATCCGCTAAGAGAGTATGATGCATCTTTCACGACTGTCAAGTTAGCACTACATTTTTCGAAATTTAAAAAACTGAGTATGCAGTTAATTGTAGCTTTTTTGTTGTAAATTAGTTGTGGAAAAAAAAAATTTGTAGCTCGACGATTTTTAAAAAAAGTGTTATGTAGTGCTAGGTTGATATCAAGTTAGCACTACACTTTTTGATTTTGTTAAAACTAAGTACGCAATTAGTTGAAAATTATTTGTTGTAAATTAGTTGTGGAAAGAAAAACAATTCCAAAAATTTTTTTTACTTTGACTTTTTTAAAAAAGGGGGGTATGTAGTGCTAACTTGACACCGTGAGTCCACGCATAAAACAAGGATATTCGAAAATGTAGCGATGCAATTAATTGTAGCTTTTTTGTTTAAAATTAGTTGTGGAAAGAAAAAAATCGATTTTTTTAAAATTGTTCCAGGTTGTTCAAGTTGTTCTAAACATTGTTCCAAATTTTTTTTACTTCTATAATCAAAATTTCAAAAATTTTTTGGGTTTGGAGAATATAGTTAACAGAATGGTACAGTGTTTAGTGGTATTTGGAATTATTATCTTTATTTTTGAACATATTTCAATGAAAGTTTGGAACAGTTTGTTATGAGTGATTATGCATATAAAACTATTTTTTAAATGTGGGTTTTTTTAACGGGGGGCTGGGGATGTTTTTTTTTTAATATTTTCATAATCATTATTTATTTTATAAGGTCGGAATATTAAAGACCTTTTGGTCTTTGCTGAAAGAATAAAGATTTGGCTTAAAATTTTAAATTCTTTCAAAGGGGGGCACTATTGAGGGGAAATATTATTTTTTTCGATTGTGTGCAGCTTTAGCTATATTTGATTACAGTTTTGGATGAAATTTGGACACGAACTGGAGGAAATATGGTTTGACTTAGAACATTTTTATAATTTTTGATTTTTGAAAAAGGGGAGCTAAAATAATGTTCACAAAATTAAAAGATACTGAGATTTTTTTGAAAGTTCGACCATCAGCGTTAATAATAGTTTAAAAGCCAAGTTCTGGTTGATGTACATGTGCTTATTCACGATTTATTATGCTGTAGGGTTAAAAAAAATTGAGGAGCGTATTTTGCATTATCTTTTAAAATATACATTTCAAGACTCTTAGTTTTTGGAACAATGGTTAGAACACTTTTTAAAATCTAAAAAAATATAAAAAGTTGGAATTTCGAAAAAAGGGGGGGCTAGAATTTTTGAAATTTTGATTATAGAAGTAAAAAAATTTGGAACAATGTTTAGAACAACTTGAACAACCTGGAACAATGTTAAAAAATCGATTTTCGAAAAAGGGGGGCTAGGTCAAAAACAGTTTTTCGGGTATAAGACCCCCATTTTTTGGGTGTTTTTCAAAAAAAAAACTTTGGAACAATGCGGAACAAACCGGAACAACTTTCCAAAATAGGAAAATCTAAAAAAGGAGGGCTAATTTTACGCACTCACTACATACCCCCTTTTTTTAAAAAAATCAAAGTAAAAAAATTTTTGGAATCTTTTTCTTTCCACAACTAATTTACAACAAATAATTGTCAACTAATTGCGTACTTAGTTTTAACAAAATCAAAAAGTGTTGTGCTAACTTGATATCAACCTAGCACTACATACCACTTTTTTGAAAAATCGTTGAGCTACAAATTTTTTTTTCCACAACTAATTTACAACAAAAAAGCTATAATTAACTGCATACTCAGTTTTTTAAATTTCGAAAAATGCAGTGCTAACTTGACAGTCGTTATTAAAGCGTGAATCATTCCGTTCCATGCTTATCAAATGTCTAAGGCAGATGGTGAATAGAATACCCTTTATGATATCACAATGTAAAAATTTATAACAATAAGAAAATTGTCACCAATTGTCTGAAATCTGACAATTTAAAATGTCAATGTATTAATGGGTGGCAATAGCGTTTTGTGCATAATTTTGACCCAAAGTTGTTTGAGTTCATACATTTAGGACAATGCATTTGAAGTGTTGCGACCTTTTTGATAGAGGGGACGGACACATTCCCGACAAACAAAATTCCGAAGATTTTCTTGATTCTGTCCCATACACTTTTTATAAATTTGGAAACATTTTAGCAGACAATAGTTTGATTCTAAAATTTGTATTTAAAAAAAATTGAGACTGTTTAAATAATGGCACGCTTAATAAGTTTATTATCAGAATTAAGATTTATTGCCAATTTCTGCAAATAATTCTCATAAAGATTTGCACCTATGTATGTACATTTTCAGATATAAATTTGTGTCTTCTTTCACTACATGAAAATGCCTAGGAACCTTAAATAATATTTATTTAATGGAGTGCAATTTTAGTGACTCAGGTAGCCAACAAAAATGACAAAAGAATTGCTTTTGCTTTCATTGTCATTGTTGCAACCATAAAAGACCACACAACAACATAATGGCAATCTATATAAAGTACCTATATAGGATGACACTATAGAAAACAATGACGTAATTGTAATTATGTGCTAAATTTGCGGGTGGTTTATAATTCTGACACAGAAACAAAAGAACAAAAAAGAAGGACTGTTAGCTACCTATCCTTAATCCTATAAAAATGTCATTTTATGACATTTACTATTGTTCCATAATCAACTCTCCTGCTCAAGCCTAATATACTACAGATACACCAACAAAAGACACAATAGAGGTTATTATTAGGTTTACTTATAGTTTTGTTAGCTTGTGGACTTGTGGTCGTTATGCCTGTCAACGCCTATAACATTGAAAATATTTATGTGAGAAATTCTTGCGTAGAACCTAAGTAGGTAAGTAGGTGCGTGATAGTTGCAATGTGATTCTATATTATATGTATATCATACAGTTAACCTAAACTAATAAAACCACTCTTTAAATAGTATCATCATTAGCTCTGTAAAGTTTTTAAAGTAGTTACGGATAACCAAAACATATATGTACATGTACAAACATTGAAAAACCTTGATTTTTGTACTGCAAGTTCCAAAATACTGATGTAACGTAAAAAACATCGAGCTAATTGATTTTGTTGACCACAGGACATTAGAAAATACTCCGACATGGCGTTTATAAATGCCCAAGATGTTGTAGGGAACCACGATGTTGTGACTAATGCCGATAGAACGTCAAGTTAGTTTCAGTCTTTAACATGTTCACCCAAGGTGTAGACTAGACAGTGACAGTTGAGCAGCGCATTTTACAGATAAAATCATACAAAATGTACAGAAAAGACTTAAGTGGTTGTTTTTTTTTACTTTAACAATTTAAAAAAAGTCAAAAATTTGGTTGACCCCAAATATCTCTAAAACCATTGACACTAGTTACTTCAATTAAATTGTGGCGTGATACCAGAGGCCCTAATCTTTATTTCGTTTCGAAAGCCAATCCGATTCGAATCTATATTCGATTCGTTTATGAATTCTAACTCTGTAAAATGTTTGAATGGAACAAAACAATCATCTAGTACTTTTTCTATTTATAGAATATTGTATTTGCCAAGTCTCGAAGTATTTCTCATGAGATGTGTCAACGCAAAAATACAAAAAAAATCAAAACAAATCACAAACAAGACAACGAAGTTGAAATAAATTTTTAAAGAGAAAATATAAAATTCAATAAAAAGTTAATGAAATCGATTCGGTTGCGCTGTGGATGTGGAAAAATTTTAATAATTTAATATTCATTTTCAAAAAATAGTTTCAATACAATCTTACTTTTTTTTTCAGCCGACAACGTCTCGCATTGGTGGGCCTTCCGCATTGACGCAGATGACAATAGTCTTTCCCAAAAATTGTTTGAAGTGTTTCTGGCGTCCGAGGAGTTCAAACGTCCCTTGGCTAAATCGGGATGAACACACATGAATTTCACTATAATTTCCAATTGCTTTTGTTTGGTATGCGAATTTTTTGCTGATGATTTCTTGTAATGAAATTTATTTGCTTAAATTTTGAATACAATTATTATTTCCTTGCTTACATTTTATCTATTTCACACAACTTAACACAATTTTCCTTTTGTGTCCTTAAAAAACTACCTTCGAATTGCAATCCGTTACCTCTCTTGGTGCAGAAACAAAATTTCCGTTTTCGAACGCTAATGGCATTCGGAAACGCATTGCCAGGTACGAAAAATCCGAATGCAGATTTGTCATCCCGTAAGAACTAGATTTCTTATCCGCATTAGAAATAGAGAGTACAAAATATTGGTTTTTGGAAATATTTGCTTTCGAAACCCATTACAGAGTACGGCCCCAGATTTTATGAACAAACTGAAAAAAATATATTTGATATTGATACCTTGAATATTTTTGAAACTTAAAAGGATATTACCTCCAACATAAGTTATGCATCAGAAAATTACGTTTTTGTCATCTGGAAAAGTTTTTAGTACAAGCTAAATGGCAGCTTTCTTACTGAAAATAAAAACTTGAACAAATATTACTAAAAGTAGGTAAAACTTGATTTTCGACTCGAATATCGTGGTCAAAATTAAAGATATTGTCTTCAAACTAATTTTATCCTATCAAAACATTGGCGCAAATTTTTAAACAACCTATAGTTAAGGGTTTAACAATTTACTAGTAAGCAATTTGTTAAAAATTTATAAATTTGGCAAATTAGTCCAAAATTTTAAACCTTTCTTTTCGTTTTGCTAACTAGTATATTGCCAATTTGCTTTTTATTAAAAAATGAGCATCCAAACATGCTTAAAAAGTGATAGTTCGTGAAAATACGCAAAGCAAATGCCCTTAAACGGACCTATTAATTAGAATTCCCAACTGTTGACTGGACCATTCCATCCACTGCTCTTATAAGAATGATTGTACAGTTGCCATATGGATTTAGCAAAGTAGCCATTTCGTGATTTTAACTTTAGCAAGTTGTTAAGAGATAGTAAGATGCTAAAATCGTTTAAAATTAAGCTTACCATCTTTTAAGCTTAGTAAAGTGCTAAAAATGGCCTTAACATTTTACTAAATCGTTTAAAATTTTGCACCATAGTTTTTTATATTACATAATGTAATTTTCTTATAACGTATTTTTATACAAATTAAAAACTTTTAAAAAAGCTACTTTAAATTAATACAATTTGCTTTTCGACTTAAGTACGAGTATATCGGGAACAAAAAAATATGAAATCACACTTATTTTATCAAATGTGCGAAATATTGTTGTTGGCCTTTAATTTTTTTTTTTTTTTTTTTGAAAAATCCACGACAACATTTTTTTCCAAAACCAAATCTTACAAAAACATTTAGTAACTTATATAATAATATACAAATATTGAATTTAAACTTTTTTAGCTAACAGAAAATATTATTATTAATATTTTGTAAAATTTTTAGAAATATCGACACAATGGGAAGTAGGTAATCAAAAACTTTATGGAGAAAAATAAACTCAGTAAAATTTTATTTTCAATCTTCTAGTATTTTTCTTTGTCGACTCAAAGGTATGCCTGACTTAATAGATATTCAATTTAAAGAATATTTAATATACTATAAAATAGAGATGTATCTCATAATTATTATTTATTTTTGGTTGCTTACTCAGGGCAAACAATATCTCTTATACTATTTTATGGCAAATATAATTTATTGATTTAAATTAAAATTAAAACTAAAAACTAGTCGATTTGCATGGAGACTTATTTCTTTAATTTTTTTAAAAAGAAGATCTATTTGGTACTTCATTAATGGATGTAACCTGAGTTACTTCGTATATTGTTTTGTTTAAAAATCACTTCTTATCTGCCTTTCTAAACATTCCACTGAAAAATCTCAATATTTTCCGTTCACTTGGTGAAAAAACTGCGTGTTAGGTTTGGTCTTATAATGGTTTTGTACATCAAAATTTTAGTTTTTTCTTACATAGATTTCGAATAGAATAAAGTTTTTAATAACCCTTTTATCATCTTCACCTTTTTAAAAATTGCTCTAATTGATCTTGTGTTTATTAAAAAGAAATCGGTTTTGAAAATTTATTCCTAGATACTTTTTTTCCAATCGTAATGGAATCTAAACGTTATTTAATTTTAGGCTTAATTATTTGCTCTCTTTAACCGTTAGATAATGTCTGTTACCACAGAAAAATATGTCAATCCGCATTTAAATAAATAAATTAGGTGGCGCAACAGTCCATGAAGGACCAGGGCCTAGTGACTTACAACTCTCAACCATCCCTGTGTGCGAGTAGGAAGGGACCTATAGTTTATAGCCGAATCCGAACGGCTAGTTTGAGAAAGCACTTTTCATGACAAGAATTACTCTTGGAGGATTTGTCAATTCCTCGCAAGAGGCAGTACCCGTGAAAAAAGTTAGGTGGCACAGGCAGGGATTGAACCCAAGACCCCTTGCATGACAGTCCGACGCACTTACCATCACGCTACGGGTACTACAATCCGCATTTGCGTGTATTAATTTTCAATCTCCATTTTCTTTAAAAAGCGTTACAAGCGCTCAATTTTGTTAACAGCTAAGATTGGTCCAGTGTGCCTTGCCAATATATGTAATTGTGTCATCAGCATAAAGCAAAGATCCAGGTTCATCGGAAATGGGATCTGAAAGAAGAAAGTCTTGCAGATAAATGTTGAACATCAATTGCCCCCCTATCCCTTGAGGAAAACCTGGGTTCACTTAAAAATCTGCTTCTTCGGATCCTATAAAAATTCATATTGATCTATTTATTAAACAATTAAAAATGATCTTAATGAGCCAATTCGGAAAATTCAAATGAATGAGTTTGTAAATAAGAAAATGAGTACTTACACTTTTTATTTCTCAGATTTTGAATGACCTTATCATGGAATAAGAGCAGGACATGTTTTGTTGAGTTTCCTTAATAAAACTATATAAAGGATCAGTTAAAACCCTTTCAGACAATTTACCAATATTAGAAAAAAGTGAGATAGATAATAATCAGTGTAGATCGCATCTCATCCTCTTTGTGGTTAACACAATCGACATACGTTCACCTCAGTGGGATTCGTTAACAATTAGTTGAACTGCTGCATTTCGTTCACTATTGAATGCGATTTATAGACCCAATCAGTTTATACCTTGATAGCTGGATGATAAAGGACTTTTATACTAGAAATTAAATGGCCAAGTGATCTCACGGATAGATACATAATTCCGCATATTAATGATAATGAATCTCATTTATGCCTCAACGTCACTGAAAATGTATGGACCAGACCATCGGATAAAGGTATTCCAAGAATCCGTGGCAAAAATTTAGCCGATATTTTGCTTTACACATACATAATTGTCATATAATTTCATATCATTAAATTGAAGTAAAAATCATTCTAAAATTAAGAGAATTTCTTTCAAAATTTATTGTTTTATTTTCAATGAACATCGCGAGTTATGTTTGCACCGCATTAGTTGTGGATCGTATCCTTAACGCGTTCATCCTTTTCGGCATCAGTGTTGAACTTCTTGTGGTGCATTTTGAAAAATGATTTGCATTTGTTTCGTATATTGTGTAGTAATGATTACTAAGAATATTGTCGCAGAATGTCTATGTCGCTTTGAAATATGGACAAACAGTCTTCATGATTGTAGTCCTCCGAGGTCTTTTTGTGAAGTATGTGTATATATTTCCAAACTTACCTCAAACCTGTTCTCGAGCTCAAGTTAATAAATATTGGTACATTACCTATCTACTTATTTCGAAAACCAGATAAAGATAGATACATATGTTAAGAAAAAGAAAGAAAATTAAAATAGACATCAACACAAAAGTTCCCTCAATCAAAGCTATATACATACCTATAAAACACTCGTCACAAGCTTTGCCCCACTACAAGTTTAAATTAGCTAATCCTGTAAAATTTTTTGATTTCCTTATCTTAATCGTTCCCTTGTCTGATGTCAATAAACAAAACATTAGGAAATAATGAGAAAGAACAACAAAAAACAAAACGCGAAAACATCAAAATCCTGTGTATTTTATTCTACACGAACACGAACAAATCAACCCTCCGAAAAAGAGGGGGGGGGGGTAAGGCAAAGTATAGCGAGCCTGTAGCCATGAAGGACAATTTAATTCAGTTAACAGACTTAACAGCGATGACGAACGATAAAAGAATCCAAATAAAAATATAAGAAATATAGCATGCCATATATCCAAAAGAGAATAATTCTATACGACACGAAATATACTACTGCCCTTAACTCCCCTCCCCCCAATCAAAGAACCAAAGCGAAAAAATCAAAGAAAACAAAATTCTCCCAGAGGGTGGTCCTGATGATGGTAGAAGCAACGCATTGTGGTGCGGCATCGGAAAAGACGGCAGCCAGCAAAGCATCGGTGCGGAGACGGAGGCGGTGGTGGAGATGGGAGAAAATAACAGAACTCGCGATGTAATCCCCAATTTTTTACGGCATTAAATGATGGAATCCCATCCGATTTGCGTACAAACAGAAACAGTTATACCAACTCCACGGATACGGATACGGATACCGAGGGCAATCACCAAATGTCCTGCGAATCTTGTATGTCTGTGTCGACAGCTTTATCGAAGTGATTCGCCCCTTCCAACCAAACCAACCCGCAATCATCCCTTAAGTTCATCGTGTTTCCAATTTTTTCCCGCTGCTTTTTTGTACTATACTTTTTTATTTTCAATTGTTGCTGGTGTTGTTATCTGGGTGATTGTGATGTTATAACAATGAGATACTTTTTTTATGATGTATCTATTGGCAGCAGGATCATGGAATGGGGCTTATACGAAATTGATACACCAGCAAATTGACTGCTCTGTAATGTGGGGGGCGATGTCATGTATAGCAGTAGCGGGTTGCTGGCTGGCTTTGAGCTGTTGTGAATTGGTTTACTATATATCGCCCCAACCATGTGAACAGGTGTTGAAACCTTGATTCTGATACTGAGAGCTGATATATGTACATATGTACCTACATCCTTTTTGGTATTTTTTTTTCGAAAAACGGATAAAAAAGCTTTAGAAAAACGTATATGTAAAAAACAACAAAAATATTTTTTATTTTCATGCCTCCCAGAGGACCATGTAGCGGTTGTTATAATCATTTTTGCAAATTGAAATGTTAAAATACGAAATAAATGAAAATTGGTTTAGCTGGTCGGGAGTTCAATTGAGGTCGCCATCATCACACAGGATTCTGGATGCTGATGATGACGATAGGTTGAGATGAGAACTCAACAAAAAAATGCAATATTTCTATTGAATTCCAGGAAAAAATTAATTCGCGTTTTTCTCCACTGGACATGGACAACCCAAAAAAAAAGAATCTCAATTACATGGGATCAAAACAATGTGTTCACAAAGTGTGATATAACGAGATGTACTCCATATAGACCGCGGTATTAGCGTGTAGTGGGACTTTGGAAATTTGGTTCATATATTATTTTCAATTATTTTTATTTTTCGTTTTAATTTAGAGATTGTGGGTATAGGACAAACATAGGGACGTATACATATGTAAGATATGAAAATATATATCAAAAAAAAAAAATGACCAGATATTCATATATTTTTATTTTTAATTTACCTACAAACGAATTGAATATTGATGATGTTGATTGTCCATTCGTTTAGTCGATATTTTATACTAAAAGCTGTTAGCTTTATTTCATTGAACAAAATAGTTTAAGTTAGACAAAGTGATATGAGAGGGCAATTAATCATATGGAAAGGGGCTTGAGAGGGAGGCGAAACTCTTTATAGTTTAGTTTAGAAAAAAATACAATATTCTAAAAATAAAATTAAATTGTAAAAAAATACAAATCCTATTGAAAATGTTTATACAATATGATATAGCTCTATTTAATGGTAAAGAAGGGGTTTCTATGTTTTAGAATTAAAAAAAAGCTGAAATGCTACAGACAAGTTAAAACTTGACAGATGATGAAAACGAGCAGAGAAATCAAATTTCAAATTTACTTGAAAACGCTCTTGTTTCGATAAGTACACATTACCCGTGTTTTGTTGGATAATCCATCCATTGTATAATAGGATTTTACACGAATAACAAAAACAATATCCATAGTATTCGTATGAATACTACCGATAAAAGTTAGAGTAGAATCTTACTATGGATGGGTTTTTGATTTTTATACGAGCCTCAAATGGATCTTATGTGATTTCGTTCTCAAATGTTGGTACAATTGATATTGCATTTGTATCTCGATGGCTGTGTTCGTTGAGTAGTTGTGCATTTGGAATCATATGTGTTTTCCATTGGGGAAAAAATCAATCTATTACTAGCCGCGTTTTATCATCACCATGATCTGATCTCAATTTGAGATCCAAAATTTAATTCCTTTTTTTCACAACAAGGAGCGCTTTATCATATAGTAATTTCACATGTAAATGTTGGTATCATTGCAAACAAATTAAATAAAACTTGTATTGCGATATAAACATTTCCATTTGACTGAAATAAAATATTTTTTAAATAGAAAGCGAGAAGCTTTATATTTATTTATTTGGTATATAATCCATGAAATAATTAGATATTTTAACAAAACTAGATATTAATTGGTGAAATTAAAATAATTACGTCCAAAAAAATGTATATTTGACATAATTTATGGGTATTATTTTCCCCAAAAAAAGGAACAAAAAAAAATCATTGAGAAAAATGTTCTTTGGGCAACCCTGCTTTAACCCTTTCCGTACGAGAGTGGTACAGAACAAAGAATATTTATATGTAAACGTCCCACTCCCGTCCCGAAAGGATTAAATGTCAAAAAATATAAATAAAATCGAGAAAGCTGCAGCACAAATGGGAGAAAAGATGTTCAAATAAATTGTAAGTAATCTCTAAATTAAATTATTTAAGTGTTACATTTATTAAAAGGTCAAAATGAATCTGTACTACATGTGAGACCAAAGCGTTCCTGGATGCTTTGAGTTTGAGAGTGCAATGTTGATTTGCAGAAACATTTTCAAAAGTTGTGGAGCTTCCATTTTTGGTATGTGTTTGTTTTTTTTTTTTTTTTTTGCTTCGAAATGTCACTTTTGAAAGAACGAATTTGACACTGCTACCAAACTTTAAATAATAAAAAATATGATGATCCAATGCTGTTTTATTATCATGATCTGATCCGGATCCGCGGCTACTGTTGATATTATTTAATTTTGTTAGTGGAAATGGACTAACTGGGCTTATTTTGCAAGAGAAAACAATAGAAAAGATAATTAAGTTTTGCTATGTTTCCACCAAAGGTTTATCTCAGTTTAGATTAGATAAATATTTTTGGTGTTTCCACCGCACAAGAAAATTTAAAAATGATTAAGTTTGATAGCACTTTCTACAATGCAAATGGTGTTTCGATGTTTCTTATGAAGTGCAAGTGAGATAGATTGATTCTTGTTAAACAATGAAAAACTGAATAGTTCAGCACCATATAAGAATATGCTAATTTGATTAAAACAAAACTATATTTTTTGTACACAAACATGCAAATAAACAGACCATAACGCATTATCTGTAAAACCAACTCCTCCACGCAGGTTTTTCTTCACAAATTTTGACTCGACTTCGATCCCCGACCGCAATCGGGGCGAATCAAGCTCATTTCAACTCGATTCAGGTACATAAAGAATTTAGGCGAGCTTCAAGCCCGCTTCAACACCACATGTTAATGTAGTAGTCTACGAACAAACCCCCTTCTTGAAGTTTTTATTTTTTGTCAAATTGTTTGGTTAAAACTTTGAAATCGACTATCACATTACACAGACGTATTTTCTTGATTTTGATAGTCAACTTCCAAAAATCAGCTTACACGATTTCAGCTTGGTCTGAATTTCGCTATTTTTTTTTTGAATTTTTTGATAAATTATTTTGGCAAATGTTCAGTTGTATCAACTTTCAAATATAAAAACCGGACTACTGCGGATCGTTTTTTTGGCAATTTCTCACTGTACTATATATGGAATACGAAAAAAACGCCCTTAATAATGAGAAGCGGATTTAAGATTTTGTCTTGCTTCAATTTCATTTACAACAACACAATAAACAAAACGCAGAACAACTTTCATTGAGTTTCACGATCTTAGAGACCTTTTATGTAAGATTTTATGAAGAAAATATGTTTTTGAGTGGTATTATGATATAATTAAAAGTTTTTAAGTAGGTGAAGTAGTTTAACATTTTACGAATTTAATTTCTTGAACTATTTTCAAGTTTTTAATATGAAGTGTTTGCCAAACACCATCCCAAAACATTTTTTAATGGTTTTAAAGTTCTTATTTCATTAGTCTTATCTCGTTTTTATGTTATATTTTATACAGGAAACGGGTCGAAATGCTGTATTTTAAAATACTGAAAGGTCAAAATTCTGTATGACACTGTATGGTCATTATACTGTATGGGTAATATTCTGTATTTCAAAATACTGTACATTTAAAATACTTTATCTTAAAATGTCGTATTGTCAAAATACTGTATCTCATAATACTGTATAATACTGGAAGTTTTGACAAATCAATTAGTAATTGCTGATTATGATAGGAAAAATTTATGTTTTGATGTGAGAGAGATACAAAGAATTGAGAAGAAGAAAATGAGAAAGAGGAAAAAAGAAGAAGATACCATTTATTAAGTTCTTGTTTTTATTAATTTAAAGACCTATTTCATATTTTCCTTAAGAAAAAGTATTCTGCATATCAAAATGCTGTTTACAGCCTGAGAAATAAAAATCGTTTTGAAAAAGTGCCCACTTTTTTACATTATCAAAAGGAAATTTTATTTTTCAACCTTATTTACAGCATTTTGAAATACAGAATTTTGATATACAGAATTTTGAGAAAGAGTATTTTTATAATACAGTATTTTAAACACAGTATTCTAATCCATAAAGCATTTTGGTTTTCCAATTTGAGGAAAGTGTTACATTTTAACAAAAACCTTCTAAATCACTTTTTGAAAAAATTAAAAAATCAGAAACAGTAACTTTTTAAATGCTGATTTGTTGTGCAAATTTAACATTTGCTCGCAAGTTCGTTTTTGAGTTAACGTTAGTGGAGTTTTTGATTGGGGTTTTGAACAAGCCCTCCTTTACGCCATGGGATCCAAATGTACCCCAGAACATGTTTGAACACTCATAACTTTTTTCTTTTTAATTTTGTTTACATGGGATTTATATAATCAGTGAACAAAATTTAATTTTCTATTAATTTTGTGTGTTATTATGATCACTTACCTTTTACAGAATGTTTTGCGATTTTCTACTGAAAATAATTCATAAACCTGGGAAGGGGTCCATTTTTACCCCACTATAAAAATATAATATCTAACAAAAAAACGTATTTTTTAAAATAATTTTTTTTTTAATTTCAGATTGAAGACGAGGTAATTCTAAGTGACATTTGACTCTTTTGTTATTTCTGAAGGAATGACTAAGAAGGGCATCCAAAGAAGTTTTACCTATTTTGATTTGCGTTGCAGGCTATTAATGGTTATTTATTTCCCACCAGTTCGATGAGCTAAACGTTTCTGAATATTTTTTAGTTTTTTCTTGGTGAGTTGAAATGTCGAAAAATTATTACAGTCGCTACTGCTGCTAAGTCTTAAGTTGTGAAATACAACCATCGGCCAACGTTGTGTTTGACGTGTGCAGAAACCATTTGATCGAAAACATCGACTCCACCATTGGTTTTGTTGTAATCCAGTATCATCACAGGCTTATTTTGAGAACCGGAAGTGATTTTCTCACATTTATGTTGAGTCGATACCAAAACAACTAGTTTGTTTCGCTTTTGAACATATGTGAGCCATTAATGCCATTTTTCAGAAAATGTAATGACTAACGATAGATGAGTGAACTGGCCGAAACTACTTTCTGGTATTGACTTTCAGGGGATCTTTTGGTCATCACGAAATTTGTCACTAATAAGGTTTTTGGTTTATGGGTATTACGCGTGGCATGCATGGTTAGTGCGTTGGACTGTCATGCTAGAGGTCTTGGGTTCAATCCCTGCCTATGCCATCTAAAGTTTTTTTTCGAGGGTACTGCCTCTCGCGAGGCATTGCCAACACCTCGAAGAGTAATTCTTGTCATGAAAGGTGCTTTCTCAAATTAGCCGTTCGAAATCGGCTTAAAACTGTAGGTACCTTCCATCCCTGACAACAGTACTCGCACACAGGAATGGTTGAGAGTTGTAAGTCACTAGTCCCGAGTTCTCAACGGACTTTGGCGCCACCTTATTTATTTATGTTAAGGGTTTTGGCACTTATCTTTTGTTTTTGCGGATTTTTCCCAAAATGGTGCGATTTCTTATCGAGAAACTTCCAGGTAAAGTCCACGGGTGTGAAAAAGTTATCAGTTGTACGGTTGCACCCGGTGTGGAAATATGATGGAGTTAACGACTTCACCACATCATATCCACAACCAAGTCCTGTACATTGATTAAAGCTTTACTATTACTAACCACTAGTTTTACCAAATGTAAAAAAGTTATAAAATCTTAGCACTCGAGTTATAACTCACTTTTTGCGTTTTTTAATTATTTTAGTATTTCAAATCATTTTTTGTATATTTATAGCTGAAATTGTCAATATTGTAATTGAATAACAAATTAGAAATAATGGAACTTTGTAAGCATAAATGCACCAGTGGAATTGTTGCGAAATCCCTACCAAAAGAAAAAGTATATCTGCGAGAAATTTTAAACTTATGGTTTTTCATGCCTATTCTGAAGTCAAACAAATTTAAGAATATATTTTCAAATGACCTACAAGATTAATTGTCTATTGAAATTTCGACAATTTCGACAATTTTGACTTCGACAATTTATTATAATTCGTTAAATACTAACGTTAACAATTCTTATTAATATAATATATGTATATATAAAATCTAAAACTTAAACTAGACTATTGAAAAATATTAATTTGCAATTCATACTTTTTATATTATTATTTGGTGAATTAATACAAGAGTGAAATTTATTATAGATTTCAATTAATTGATTTAAGGGGCTAGGTACACCATAGTTTGATCTACTAAAATCGGTATTCAATGGTTTCTGGAGTCTTATACTTGAACGACTAAAACTAAAGTTTAAACTACCAAGAACTGATGGTGATGAAATTTGTCCGTTTATTATTCCAACAATAAAACAAAACTGCAAGTACATCTTATGATTTGTCAAAGAAGGAAGATTTATGAGAAAAAGTCTTTGAGTATAAGGCGGTAATGTATGAAAATCATGAGGCCACGGAAGGGATCGTAGCCAAAAAAGCAAAAATCTTTTCTGAATGGCTTCGAGTCTTGTGACGTGTACGGCGTAGTAAGGTGACCATACTGTACAAGCATATTCCAGGACTGGTCTCACAAATGAAACAAAAAATAATTTTAAAAATATGGATCACGGAAATCACGGCCAAATCTCTTAATGAAATCCAGAATTCTATTTGTTTTTAAACTATGAAGTTAATATGTTCATTAAATGTTAGTTTCGAATCTAAGACAACACCCAAGTCAAAAACTACATATACTCTACTTAAAGGACAAGACTCAAACATGTAACTAAAAACGATTGGAACTTTTTTGCGTGGTTTTACACTTTTGTCAACATTTAAAACAAGACGATTATTATTGCACCATTCCCTGAATAATATTAAGTCTTCTTGCAAGAGAAGACAGTCAGACGTAGAGTTAATTTGTTTAAAAATTTTAATGTCATCAGCATATATTAGGACAGACGAATTTTGTATGATCGAAACCAAGTCATTTACATATAAATAAAACAAATAGAATAGGATTAAGGTGACTACCCTGGGGGACACCAGAATTCACAACAAATGAACTTGAACACTCATTACGAAATTTAACACTATAACGTCTATCTTGCAAATATGAGGAGATCCAGTTTATAAAACAGTCGTTAAAACCTTGCTGTGATAGTTTTAAAAGTAATGTTTTATGACACAATTTATCAAAGGCCTTGCTGAAATCAGTAAAGATACAATCTACTTGTCCACGTTTTTCAAAAACATCTAAACAAAAGGACGTAAAGTTAAACAGATTAGTAACAGTTGAACGCTTTTTAACAAAACCATGCTGGTTATCACAGATAATTGAACTACTCGTACAATGAAAAGAAAGGACGCTACATACGATTGACTCAAACAGTTTAGGTATCACAGATAGTTTAGCAATAGCAACACATTACTTTAGATATTTGAAGTCAATATCTTTCTTTCGTCTCAAGATAATAA
Source organism: Eupeodes latifasciatus (assembly GCA_920104205.1). NCBI lineage: Eukaryota > Metazoa > Arthropoda > Insecta > Diptera > Syrphidae > Eupeodes > Eupeodes latifasciatus. Next base: position 79,071,913 of record OV049926.1, read on the forward strand.
TAAAGTGGAAGCCGATTTTGTATCAGTTTTTAGCTGTTTTTTTAGGTTTTCGCTTTTTGTAAAAAAAAAAAAATACCAACTAAAAGTTAACAACAAAAATAAGTTTCATTTCAGTATCTATTTTTGTTTCCGAAATGTTTTTGTCGAAAACTAATTTTTACCAATTCTTAGTAACATTTTTGAAGATTTTTAATTCTTATACAAAAAATTCCGATTAAATTTTTCTTAAAACTTACCTTAGGTTGACAATAATATTTTGCATAAAATTAATTAATTTTGAAGCTAATACTTTCTTAATAAGTTTAATCGATATATTCGAGTAAGAAATCATTTCTCAATTTGATGTTTAAAATAATTTAATTAATTTGTAAGAACAACGTTTTTTAGAAGTTGAAATTAGTTTTAAGCCTGTAATTTCTGCCAAGGTCCATCAATTTTTACCAACTTTTAGAAGTGTTTGTCGAGGTGATAAAAATATCAATTAATAATAATTTGATGGGCTTATAACGTATGAATTCTATATTTTCATTTTAAGTTTCCAAGTCTGCTTCCAGTTTGCTGCAACCAGTGGGCATAATTTCAAAAAAAAAATATTATTTATTTTGGAAATTTAATTTTTTCTTAATTCCACTTTTGAAACTTAAATTTGAAATAAAAAATCATCTTTAAGACCGACAAAAGCACTTTTTTCGTAACAATTTATCTGCCATAACTGGATAAGAAAATGTTTTAAAATGCCAGTGTTTTGAAAAAATGTTTTCCCTCATATTGAATCGAAATATTAAATAACAAAAGACAAGTTTTAGCTATAAAATCAACGATAGTAGTAGGTTTATATATAGTTCAAGATCACTTTTCAATAAATTAATATTTCAAAAACAATAAATGTGCACATAATTTCAAAGATCAAAAGTATTTGAATTCACAACAAAGTTTCTGTTAATGTACGGGAAGCATGTTTTTGGACTGAATACAAAATTGTGGATTTTTTCTTGTTGTTTGATATTAAACCTTGCGTTGTTTTGAAACACCCTTTATTTTAATCTTATACGCTACTCATTTGAAAAGATTTTACTTTCTTTGTAATGTTACATCGTTATTTTATTTGGAAAGATGTACAGACGTGTACCCGAAAGCAATTCGGCCCAATCTTTCCCTGAAGAGACTTTGTGCGTTTCTTAAGTCTATATGCCTACTTTTTAAAACTCAATTAACCTTCATGACTTGCAAGAATTTTAAAAAAATACCTTTCCCTAAGAACAGTTATGTTTTATTAATAAATCGATAAAGTTATGATCCAAGGGCGGTCTACCTTTAAGATAAAAATAATAATTTTCTAGTTGATTCGACAAAAAAAGGTTTCAGTTGAATACGAACTTTTATTCAACTATTATTCCTTTCTTAGATAGGTTCATATACGAGTATAATCAATCTCAAGATCCTCAATTCTCTGGGGAAATATGAGTGAAGCTTCTCCATCTCCATCATTTGAGACATTAGACAAACTTACAGGCGCCTCTTAATGCTACAGTCTATTAATTCATTTCAAGCTACACAAAGAAATTGTCAACCCATTGCGTCTTAGCTATTATACGCCTCTGCAGTACGAGTAGATACCTTGCCTTTAGTAAGTAATGACTTTTATTCTTCAGATATGTTCCGCTTCAATTTTCGCCCCTGGAAGAAAAAATTAAATACAGCAGCCATATGCCAAGGACCATATCATGATGGATTTGAGTCTCATATTATATACCTGTGCGAATCAATAACACATCGATTGATTAATGAAGTCCTTGTGTCGGCCTCGAAATTCCTATTTGTCTTCTAGAAAAGACCTTCAATATTTATTTCCCAGTATAAGCCATACGCTTATATTACATAGAAGACAGGCGCATTACTCTCTCTCAGTCACATGAATAATTATCTCCTTTGTTTTGCACACTTGTGTATATTGACAGGATGCTGGGCTGAGGTCCTTCCTTACCTTTAGTTTCTTTTTTCTTCAATTGTTTTCATCTTGCTGTTGAAGCGGTAAATCCGATGCGTAGGCGCATGGCGCTTATAGTTGTTTTTGAATCTTTTGATACCATTTCTTTTTTTATTTCAAAACAGAAGCGGCATTTGTTTCAACCCGAACGACGACCAATTACCTCAGCTGGGGATATTCGTTTTAAAGTTCTATAGATGTCATTTAGAAAATAAAAATGACCAACAAAAGAGACAAAAAGAAACCTCAAAAATCCTTCTGTTTTGCATTTTTTCGGTAGATAAGATATAGATAATTGGTTACGAAAAAAAGATGCACAACAAGGATAAGATTTACATCAGATTTATATAGTTTTTTTTGTTTGTATTGTATTTCGACGGTGTTTTGAGAGATCAAAAAGGATTCAACTTATAGAAACACTCTTTTCTCTTTCATATTTTTGTGTTTTTGTTTTATTTATGTAAATCCGGAAATAAAAACCTATTTTAAATCAATGTATCTGTATAGCAAACGCTTAAAATATATGATTGACACGAGTTAAGTACCGCCATTTTCTAAGCAGAGAATGTGGTCGAAAAAACTAAGAATAACAATTCGTCGAGAAGGACAATTTTTTCTGATCACGATTACGATTCAAGGGCGGATCCAAACTTTTAATCAGTGAGCAACACTAAAAAATGTTCTTTAATGTTCTGTAAAGGAGGCTGACAAATTTACAATAACATAATGTGAATATATCTTAACTTAATATTTATTTTTTTCAAAGGGTTAAAGTGACAATTTTTGTTCTTAGAATTGTTTTAGAGCAAATGGCATCGAACGTAGTTTCATATGAATATCCAAAACCGTTTTTTTTTGTTAAAACAAAACTTTTGTAGCGCTCTTATTGAAAAACCCGATATGAACCACCTGAGTACTGTACGGCGCGATTGGAAATATATAAGGGGGTCATATCCATTAACGCAATATAATTACCACGAACATTTAAAAAAAAAATCTTTCCAAGGGGGGAAGATCCCTTACGCTTTTTCTTGTATGTCCTGTTCTGAGCAGTTTTAATCAATTTCAAGACATCAAAATTACAATAGTTTTCAATAGCTTTCTTGGGCTTTTAGTTATTTAATTTCTATATGTTTATTTATCTATGTATGTATATGTATTATTATATGTATTTTATTTTCTACCTGACTCAATTTTAAAGAAAACCGATAATTCTATCAAACCTAAGTTAACTCCTTGAATATACAGGTTTTTCCAATAAAAGTCTTTAAAGTTTAAAAGATCTACAAAATCACTAATCATAGCACAACAAGTGTTTTCCTTCAGTCTCATTTATTCGAATAAGTTAGGAATAATCACACTGAACGCCATCCCAGTATAGCTTTTAAAACAGTGACTCCTTTAGGATAAAGAGGCTTTCGAACAATCACCTTACATTTTTCGAGTCCCAAATGCGACAATTCTACTTTAACGTAACCTCCAAGAACTCAATAAGCTCAGCGCAGATACGAGGTTGCTGGTGATCGATCGGCTTGAGCTTTTTTGTGTTATAGCTGAACTTTGAAAGCCATAAGGGATAAGAAAAGTAGCTAGAGGTATTTATGCAAAATACGGTGTAATATTGTTTGTAGAATTCCCTTATGCCAAAGATCGACGAGGAATCTACAAACCTGGGTTATCTACAACACCACGAATTGAAGTATAATATAATTAGTTGTTCTTGAGCGACGTACACGATTTCATTTCTTTACACCACTAAGTTGTCCCAACAGCACAAATTTTCTTCAATTTGACTTAAAACAGGTCTTTAGTTTTGTGTCCATATTTTGTAAAGTGAATTTAAATTCTTAAATTTATTGTTGAAGGGTGTTATTTCATTTAAGTAATGGCGTGGTCTTATTTTGTCAAATTAGAACTTGAAAAGTTACAGCCGTCCATTTTTTAAATGTATAGAACTAGCTGGCAACATTTTTTCTAACAGGCCGTCGCATTTGGTCAAACGATTTGTTTTTAGATTGTTTTGTCATTTTAACGTGAATAGACTAATGTCTAAACAAAGCTCTCAAATTCTGCAAATTTATATTTAAATTCATCGTTTTATTCACCGAAGAAGCTCACTTTTGGTTGCATAAATACTTCAATAAATAAAACTGCAATATTTTGAGATACCGTTGCATCCACAAAAACTGAATGTTTAGTGTGCTTTTCGGGTTGGTGAAATAATTGGTGTGTACTTCTACTTCTATAAGAACGATTCTGACCAGAACGTTACAGTTAAAGGCGACCTTTAGTAGTAGTAGTAAATAATTTTTATTTCCAAAATTTATTTAATTACATATATCAAAATAGTTTTGTTGGTTTAAAAATGAATTTCCCCGTCAGGTTAAAAAAGGCTTAATAAATTAAGTAACTTATTTACAAAAATTCATTCATAAATTATTGATGACAATATTTAAAGGCATATTTTGAAAATTGATATAAATCACAATATTAAGCAATCTAGGAACTGAGTTCTGATGGCTTCCAAAAATTGCTCCCTGTTTTCCTTGACTATGGGGCAAACTTCAACAAAGGGGTATGTATTTTTTCGGTTGCGTCGAGTTTACACACCGATAACATAATTCAACTTCGTAATTTTGAAAGGCCCTTGCATTTAAATTGAGCAACAAACTACGTGCTTTGAGAATGAGACTAATCGTCTCTTGTGAATTAGAATCCAAAAAGTAATCGGGGATCATAGCGTAGGATAAGTTGCTATAATCATCATGGAACTCCGACTACTTTGCTTTGCTTATGAATATACTCCAACGTTTTTCTCTAAGCATTCTTAGCAGGAGCTTTTGTGAGTTACGTATTTGCAATGTCTTTAGTGATTGACGTTTCTCACAAAAAGCACCCTCCACTCCGTAAGGATTTTGGGAAGTCTTTTATTCGGATTTAAATAGGAAATGCAGTTAAAGGGTTGTCAGGAACGATTTTGGAAGTCCCGTTCTTAAGTGTAATACATAATTTGGTGTTTTATTATGAAGGAGAAAACATCTTTTGCAGCTTGCGCAGTACAACATAGGTAATTGACCTTGAAGACGCATCATAGATTTTGAATTTAGCTGAGTGTGGGATATTTGTATTTCTTAGAAACTGAGACAATGTAGAATTTATACCATTTTTCGAAATACTTAATCTATATTATTAAGGTGTTCCGTTCAATGCATGTTATACTTTAAAATAACTTTAAGATAGATATTTATATTGGTTTTGAATAGCTTTCTCCACACCACCGAAAAACCAGTTTTCTTGGGCTGCTATATACATACATAGCCTTCATTTTGAAAAATCACTTGAGTGTTAAACTCCATTTGGCGCAGTAGTTAATAAACCTGATGACTATAAGAATTTGCAGTTTAGAAGCACTGTCCACCAAAGTGACATCAATAGATAAATGCTTACAGACTTTTTCGGTCATTAATTGAACCTTCAAGTTAGACTACGTCCGATCCAGCCGTAGCAGTTATATGCCAGAAATCATATTTTAATTATAATGCCATAAGAATATGTTTCAAATAAAGTAAATTTCTGTTTCAAACCATTTCAAAGTTCTATACCTCTAAAAAAACACCCTTTATTATATGATTTGACAAACGTCTTTGCTCAGCTTTAATGTGAAACCTCGGTTAAGTTTTCTTTTGTTGGCTTAATTAAACAAAACTTGTTCTTATACGTTTTTGAAAGAGATACTAAACATCAGCTTTCGTTTGATTACGTCATCCATAGGTGGGATAACCTAATTACGGAAACTAAATTTTAATGTACAAATATCGAACGTGCCTACATGAACCGCTTTTACAACAGATTCATGTTAATAACAAGTTTTAGACAACTCCAAATCCATTCTGTCAAAAACTAAAATAACATCGATCTTATGATTGCAAAGGTCATTTTCACATATATGTGCTTTCAATAGTCCAACCATGACAAAACAAACTTACATAACACTGAAGTTAAAGAACATACAAAGTCTCTACATGTTAGATACATATATATCTTTCATATATTACGCTGTGAATTCTCATTCTCATTCTAATCGCCCAGAACTCCGTAAAGATATGCAAAAAAGATTGCCCCGATACGACCAAACTCTAGAATGATCAGCAAACGATTGGAGTCTTACATAACTTCGTTTCGTACATCTACCAAAAAGTGACCATCTGATACTGAAGAAGGTATAACGTGAATCCAAAGATGACAACAACCAAGACTATATAATCCTTATCAGCTGCCACAATCTGGACGACCAAGACGACGACTAAGGCTACGACGACGAATGCGCATCATGAGACTTGCGAGATCCAAACCCCTGGTTATGTCCAACATACCCGGCAGCGATAAGGAGACACTTTGCATGCAGATAATGGGAAAGTCTTGTTAGACCCATTAGTGTGGAGTTTGGCTCCAGCGAAGATTCTTGCATCTCTCGCGCGAGGAAGTGAATTCTACGCCATATGTATACCTTCTCGATGTCCGTGGTACAAATGTGGACTGCTTCTTTGCCTGGATGATGAACCCCAGCCAAAGGATAGATAAGATATGCTGGTGTTTTGAGATTTGGACTTGGAGATTTGCGTTGATGTTGCTGTTGTTGCTGCTTGGCGACAAACGTTAGAAGAGTTTAAACATAATTTGATTGATGAAGTGTATTTGCACGAGAAAAGATATGCGAATGTTGTTAAAGAGCAGATTTGAAATCTAAACTGAATCAAATAACGGTTAACAGTTGTGAAATACTTTTCCATCTGACCATCTCGTCACCGCGCATCCACCATATGGCCATGATGGGTTATGTGTGTTGTCATGCTGGCCTATAATGACACAGGCGCACTAAATCAAAGTTAATTGGATCTACCGCGAGTTGTATAATAATTAATTTGTAAAAGTCTTAATTGGGCTAATTGGTGAAGCCCGAGTTATATATAGTGAGCGGCTCTTCCATCGTTGTCGTCGTCGTGTTTGCGTTCGTACTCGTATAATCGGCCGCTCGCTTTTATTGAGAGGGATATTTATAGCACGAAAAAGAATATGAAATTTTAGACTTGTAAAAAAGAAGAAAATGTGATTGTCCATAATTATTCAAAAGCGGTAGATATAAGACTGTCAAAATTTGCATTGATTTATTTTTGTTGTGTTTATTTATTTTACTTTTCTAATGAACAATGGTCATCAAAATTTAGATATTTCTTTTCTAAAAAAATTTGACAGCTGACAGTTGTTCAAATCAGGGCTGTCAAAATATTTTAAATAAACCATGCTTTTTGTATGATTTGTAAACACTAACATTCTTGATGTGCTGCAGACAAAATAATCTCTCAACTTGACAATATGTATCTCTATCTCTACTAATGGGAATTTTTGAAAAAGAAATATTATAAAGGAATTGTTTGAGGGCCAATGCAACTATTACAATGGAACGTTGCTTATAAAAATGTCGACAAAACAACGAAAGTTTTTTTTTTCTATATTGTGCGTTCACTTAAAGGGGTTATGAATACCCTTATAATTTGTAAGCATAGTGCGAGCAATTAGGAAAGTAGGATAGGATTAGAGAGGAGATACCGGTGCACATTGGTTTTGAATGTCTGCACATTGTAATGAGTGGGAAATATTGAGCCTGGTAAAGCGTTTCACATTCGTGTAGTGCGGCTTAAAATAGAATCCGTATGTCCGAAATTGGACTAAAGGGTAAACTGATGAGCATTCCTAGAAGTACTGGTATTACGGTTGAAATGTTTGAGAGGAGGAATGTAACTGGCTATTACACTAGAGCATTGTTTATAAAAATAACGTTAAAACAATGATAGGCATCATGACACCTTGCGGCGGTGTTCAAGAAAAGCAAATATCTCGGTAAGAGAACGATCTAGAACGATTAGAACTCTCTTTTCAATTCTATCTGAAAAACTTAAGTACGTTATTGGAACACCAGCCCAATTATGAGAATTGTACTCAAGTTGTGGACAAATAAAAGTTTTGTAAAATATATCAAGATCAAAAGGGGTAAACAAATTTTTGCATCATTGGAAAAAAAACTTAAATATTTAGCAGCATTTTTGGCGATTTCGAATATGTGCTCACTCCACAACAAGTCATTTATGATGCACATACCGAGAACTGAAAACTGTTCAGTCTCCTCGATGCAAGTACCACTAGAGGAGGTTTACGCTTTTGCGACAGTAGACAGCATTGAGTTTTCGAAACATTAAATTTTACACGTTTTTTGATTCTCCATTGGACAATTCTGTCAAGATCTGAACTTAATGAGGTTGACAGCCCACATCCGAAGGACAACAATGAGAATCTAAAAACAAATATGACAAGCTGAAAATACAGTCATCAGTGAAACAATTTAGGGGGTTAGAAGTTTCAGACAAAAGATCATTTATACAAATAAGGAATAGTGTCGGAGACAAAACGGAACCCTGGGGCACACCAGCGTTTATTTTGTAGATATCACATTTGAACCCGTCCAATACTATTTGAATTAAACGGTTCGAAAGGTAATTTCTAAACCAACAAAGAAGATATTCATCAATACCAAATGCCACGTTTTGGATAATAGAGCTGGGTGCCAAACTCTATGAAATGCCTTTGAAATATCAAGTGCAATAATCTTACTTTCTCCAAAACGATGTAAGGATTTGTTCTACTGTTCGGTTAGATAAACCATCAAATCCCCGATGGACCTAGCTTGAAAGCCATATTGCAGGAAGCTTTCGTTCTTCAAGATATTTCTTAAGCTGAAAATTGATCAGCGTTTCCATGACATTGGAAAGAAGGGATGTAAGTGGAATTGGACGATAATTAGAGGGTGAGGATGAGTCGTCTTTCCTAGGACAGCGGTTTTGCTAGCATTGAAGAACACCTCTTCAGAACAATTACGGGGATACTAGCCACGCCAACGAATTTGAATGTCAAAATCTTAAAGTATTCTAGCAACTGTACGAGTACAAAATAATATTTCTCCCATAGAATCGTTAACGCTTTCAGGTACAGGCGGAGCCATGTCACTCATTGGCAGCATCGAATTAATGGCAAACTGTGCTGAAAGCCACTTGACTTTATCAATCGGGCTTATACAAAAGGAGTGAAACGAAACGTGGGAACGAGTGTCGGAACCGACGTTGTAAACGATGTAAATTTTTCAGTTTTATAAGGATTGATAATAGTCTGCTATGTGACAGCTGTCACTTTTGAAGTTCTCGTTTTTTGACTAAAACGAAAAAAAATGGAACTATATACGCTTAAAAAAAAGTATTATTTTCTATAGTTCATAATAAAGTCTGATATTGGCCTTCTTCGAGAACTCTCTAGTTGGAGAACCGCGCCGAAGTCATCTAATTGCCACCCCACACACGTTGGATAGCCTTTCAGTAGCCATCAGTTCTTTAGCGTACGCTAATTTATTTCTAGATTCAACATAATTAAAATATCGCTTTCCTTCCACAGTGTGCCTACGTTACGTTTGTTAGTCGAATCATTGTCAATATCATGTGAGTATTCCTGTCTTCAAAAGTAAATTGATGGATGCTAAATTCCTCATTGTATGTCAACTTGCAACTATTGTTGCATTTATGTGTATGAAGACGCAAATCAGCTTTTGTTTTCAACTATTCAAGAAAAGCCGCTTTTCATTGTTCTACATCGCATCTCTCTTCCAGAACCTGATGAGACAACTTAAAAGATGGGACTTCGGCGTCGCGTAGCGTCTAGTCGCTTGCTCGCAGATCAAAATACATTTGGATGCATTTGACACAAATAAACCATCACACGATAATCATTAGCTGTCCCCCCCAGCTGGAATTTCTGTCATTGATTTCGGCCTCCTATTCAATGTTATCTTCTCCAAATGACAGTTAATCCCAACCGGACATGCTTCAAACAAATATTACAATAAGATGTCTATTTCGTGACTACATCCTGGACTCTAGGCAAAATAGACAAGATGATTGAAGTCGCCTCGTGTCTGTCTATAGGTCTACCAAATTCAAATGACCAGAAGTCCCTTTATATTGTGAGATTATAATGGCGGTGAGCGGCCGCGGCCGGCAAGCGCAATTGTGACCGAGATGCGATGTGACCACTGACAAACGATGCCATGGTTCTCGTGCCGCTGTCGAGCCATCAAGGCCAAGACGACTTAACTAAGTATATAAGTCTGAGTTCCTCCTTTGACAAGACGCGCGGCTTTGGAACACATAACGTGAATTTAATTGGAATATTCACAATCAAAAAGCCGTTATTGTCATTATAACAACTTCTGCGTTCTCTTTTCCCGCGCATGGTGCGGGCTTCTTTGGTTAGATCAAATCCATTCACAGTGTCAATTCATCTTGCCAGAGGAGTCTTTCATTTCTTCTGAGCTGTTGATGGAAGCTGCATCAATCGCTATATAGCTGTATTCATCCGTGAAACGCATTTGTCATTTCATGCATTTCTACGTTTATGTCTCACTCTTTTTTAATGAATGGAAAATGAAATGACCACCTTGCGTCGTCATCGTCGTCGTCGTTGAGTCGCTCTTCGTATAGTTGACGGCAGAAGCTGCTTCAACAGCATGTTTGTCCACAGGTGAGATTCTTCCGGGCGAATATATAATGTGGACCGATTTGTGGACCGATTCCGCTCCGACGACAGACAAGAATGACCGACTGACAACAGCAGCGGGAGAAGGCCACCAAACGCAATGTTGGGGCATTTAAGTCGTGTCGTTGTAATGAGACGCCTAGGCTAGGCGATGGCGATGCATTAACACGCGATGTTGTAATTTGCGCGCGGTAGTTGAAGTTGGGTTGATGCCGTGTTATAAAGATGATGCGGCTGGCCATGGCCACAGAACCGGACGAAATATATTCTGGGGCTAATAACGTTTTGATTTAGATTGGGAGCAGTCCGCCTTCGACTTTGAGCCTCGCGCTGCAGATGCTGCCTGAACTAGATCCAGTAATATAATGGTATGGAGCGACACACGGCGGCGCGCGAAGGTGATGGTGGTGGTGGAGGCTGATGGAAGGGTAATTTAAGAATTTGGAGTCTTCTTCTTTTCCTTATTATGGCATCAGGCTTGTTATGCCTAGATAAAGATGATGATGATGATGAAATGGATGACGCACGACGACGACGACGACGACGATGTCCATATCATCATCAGGTGTTGTTGGGCTGCTTTTCTGTCATTCGAGTTCTGAATCTGCTGAGCATAGTGGCGGCTTAGCACGCCATCATATGATGGAATGACAAATGCGTTTTAGTTTTATGATGTTGTTAGCCCAGAGGGCCTCATGTTATGCCACCGTCAGCCTGGAGTGTGGTTGTTAACGTGTGTTTAATTGAAGTTTGTCCGCCGATGATTGGGGTAACAAATTTGCGGTCGCAGTTAGCTTTCCGCTGATGCTGATGCTGGATTAGGTATAGATATGTGTACATATAAAAATTGGAAATTTTTATTCGCTTTAATATTGGACTGGTTTCTTGTGGCCTATACCACCTAAGAGCTCCTATAAAAAGAGACACGGTTTTGATACAGAATTGAGGATGTGGACAGCTTAATTTCAAATTAATTTTGAAGTGTGTTATAATGTGTATCATGTTGAGCCGATGTAAAGTACAGAGATTAACTGTTAATTTTTTTGTTTTAGAATGGTGTGATGTTAAAAAGAATAATTATTTCAATTTGTTATGAAATTCGATTCAGGTCAAAAGCTAAAAAAAATAAACACTTAACAGATAAAATGTAAAATAAAATTGAATATTATTGCTTAGTTAGATATTTTTATGTTTATGCATTAAGGTTATAGGTTTTTGAACTTTAGGTCTTTTAAAAATGACTCAGATAAAAAAGTTTAAAGTTTAAGATTTTAAACTAGAAACAAATTCCAATAAATAATTCCGAACTTTGACAGTTAATAGCGACCATATTCTTGAAGATAAAAATGTCAATTTGGTTGTCATATATTAAGTTTGTTTTGCCTAACTTGGGCCGCTATATTTATATTATTAAACTCAAATTAAAATTTATATAATTTACAGACACTCAAGGGGTTATCAATAGGTACTATTTATATATGTATGTTAATGTTTAAATAAAGTTCTGAATATCGAAATCGGAGGGAAAACAGAGTTGGCCAAAGCATTACAAATTCTCGATGTGCGGTTAAAAAAATAATCTCTATACTTAACAGTACGTTCGAAATTGAGCTCAAGGGTAAAGCATACCTGGAAGTGCGAGTATTACATCAGCTGAATTCGACAGAACAATGTTTGAGAAATATCGGTAAGACAACGAAAGGCATGAAAAATTGCGGCGGTGTTTTTGCGATGCAAATGTTTCGGTTATAGTTCTCTCGGGGTGAGCAGGGCGGGAGAAGGGGTGAGCACCTAGCAGCATTTTTGGCAATGTTGAATATGTGGTCATTCCATAAGTGGTAATCTGTGTTACATAAACCGAGTACTGACAGTTGATTAGTTTTCTAGACGCAAGTGCCACTCGTGGTGTAGAATTTTGAGTCTTATGATTCAAGAAACAATGCAACAAGACCCATTTATTTCTTGATGGAAGGCAAAATCTCGCGAAGAATGGCAGCTGCCCGTGAGATTGTGCAGGAAAATCGGAGGCAGTTGGGGAAATCTTACTTTTCTTCTTGATTTTGAGCTACCAACATCAGTAAAAAATAAATTGACCCAGGAGATCAAAATACTCTACCATAGGCGATAGCAAGTGTTCGCCGAATGGTGTCTGGAGTAGTTGGGAATTGATTCAATTTTTCATCGATCCAGAATAAATACTGAAGATGGCAGCGTTATAGTTCCACATTTCTTTGAGAACGACGGCGGCGGCGACGATGTTCGCCACACCGTCTTAGTCGATGCGGTGTATTTGCAACTTCTGCAATATCGACAGGACTGTGTCCGTTCTACATAGCTCATGCTAGACTCAAAAATCTATTCGGGTGATTTGAAGGCATCTTTGCCAACCTGCTAGATAATTCTTGTGAAATTTTCTGAAGTTGTAGGTCTATGCAAATAAGCAATTTACCACAGTAGAATGAAATAGTAGCTGAATTATGCGATAGAGTCATACAAATTTGGGCATGTGTGTTACCAAAAATATTTCGAGCTTAGTTCAAATAAAATAATGAAATTTAATATAATGTACTGTGGACAAATTTGTTCGTGCCTTTATTATTTATATATTCCTTTATGAAAAGTAAGCAGTACTTACATCAGGGTAAAAACCACTAGACGACAAGGTTTTCTTCCTGAAAATCAAGTTACATTTTTGAAATGGATTTTGATCGCATTAATTCAAATCAGACTCCAAAATTACTACATCCCTTCAGGTTTTTGAGGTATGGCTTTTTAAAGCTATCTATATTCATAAGAGTTTTTTTTTTGTTCAGTAAAATTCGTGATATAATATTTGTCTTCAATATTTAGTTAAAATATTTACAATAGGTACGTTCCACCTGTCTTTGCTTAAACAGTTTTTTACAGAAAAAGGCAAAACAATTTGAAAATAATTTTTGTTTTTGTAACAGATTTATCGTCTTAAAAAGGATGCAACATAAAATTTTTCAAATACTTTTTTGCAAAAATATAAAAATAATGTTAAAAACGTATTTTTTTTTTTAATTTGAGCAGATAGTTAAATTCAAAGATTGAATTCGAAATAAGCACTAAAAATTACTTCCGAAACTTATTTTTCAAAACCATGGAAGCATTAAATTTAAGGTTTTTTTTAAAACTATACATACTCGTATAGACACAAGCGAAGACACATAACTAATGAGGATTTCCAAAAAATAAGTAAGGTACAAAAATTATTTAAACTGCACCAATATAAAAAAATATCTTTTTTTGCAAAATCGTCAAACAATTGATTGTTAACGGATATTTTGTGTTTTAACTTATGCCTTACTCCGTGTTTGGTTGTCTTTGGCATTTTTAAAAGTGCGTATATTTTCAAAAACTGATTTTAAGGCGATATTCGAATTCTGGACAACAAAAATTCTTTAAAAAAGTATTGTTGATCCCTGAAGCACAATAAGTTATCAGATGTTAGTTAAAAGCTGCCGATCTTATGAATAGATGTCTCTACTCTAGTGATATGTATATACATACATTTCTATTATTAAGCATCTATGACATTTCTTTCTATTGACATTAGCCTTAAAGCATACACAAATTAAATTTAAATATTGCCAGAATTACAGCGTCATAGTTCTATACTTTAATGAATATGTCAAGTTATGTTCCAAATAAATTGCATTTGCGAAATTCGTTGCTTTTTTATTTCATCAAAAAAAAATAACAGCTGAAGCTCGTCAGTTGCTCGTTGAAACTTATGGGGATCATGCTCCAATGATTAGAAGATGTATAAGAATGGCACGGAAAGGGACCGAAAACATGGACAAATTATCCTATACCTACAATATGACAACTCACAGTCTCATACCGCTAAATTGATAAAGAATACATTACAATTATTAAATTTTGTAATATTATCGCCTCGTTCAACTTTCACCTTTTCGCATCTATGGGACACTCCCTCACAAAGCAGCGCTTCACCAATTTTGAAGAAATCATACTCGTAGATAAAATTGTGCAAAATTTGTAGAATGCAATAGTCAGTACTTTGAATACACTAGTTCCCTTGATAATTAAATGTTTTCTTTATCAAAAATCCGACAAACACTTCTATTTTGAATTTTGAAAGTAAGTGGAAGCTGCAGGTATTAAAGAACTATATAGAGTAAAGCAAAATTCTTGCCATTTCGTAGCGTAGTAGTATTATAAGATGATGAATATGTTCAAAAAGTTCAGTCCGAATTTCGATTCCTTTTGCGTAGGTTTTTCCCTATAACAGTCCCTGACAACTCTTCACGAATTATAGAAAATTTCAAAATGTCTGTCATGTTTAACTGCATCATTATATCCATTATCCTATAAAAACATCAACCAGCACACTTAACGGATGACAAACAAACACAAATTTCATTTAAACAACAATGGCGTCCGTCCTATTGTTTGGAAAACTCATTTCAATACAACAATACTTGTATTCCATCAAATAATCTCGTCAAACAGATACCTATGTATATGTACATACGTATATACTAATGTAGCATCCTTCACAATGATGTTCCATAATTAAACAAGAGATAAAATAAAATATTGACATAAATTCATAATGCACACAATTCACAAGTTTCTAGGATATGAGAAATAAAGTTGGGAGAAATTTTTCAATATAGATAGACATAGACCAAAGGACGCGTGTTTTAATTTCGACGCCATTTATCTAGGTACTATTATTTTCACGAACAAGCCCACTCCGCATCAATATGATAGATAGATAGATAGATAGATACCATATACAGCAGCACAACCCTTCGCGGTTGATTGACGTATAACTCAAATCACAACGGCATTACGCATTATCGTCGTCGTCATCGTAATATAACTTCATATAGATCGTCAACCCTTAGATTTCCATATTAATAGTAGTATATCCTTTTTTGCCGTTATTAACGGGTTTTACGCTCTTGAAAAATCTAAATACGCCACCGAACATAACCAGACCCAGAACGACAACGCACAACGCACAACACACCCATGCTTGATATTTATATATTTTCGAATCGAAAGGATAATCAGGAAGGGATAACTAAGCAACCACCGTGCCACGTTCGTCGTCGTGCTCGTCGTCGCATACCACAATGGCAGATTTGAAAAAGGGGTGTGGAAATGTGTTTAACATCGATGCGAAATGTGCATTCGGAGGACTCCTTTTCCCCTCTCTCTCTCTGCTCTGTCATTGTGTAACAAGAGTAGTTAAATAGGAACAAGAACAACAAAACAACAACATTAAAGCCAATCCCTTTGCCGAAGGGGGTACATATACCATACCTATAGCCCTTGGTCCTTACATTTCCCATAGTTTAATGCTTTTGGGCAGTAAAATTGTAGTAACGAACGACAAGGCAAGACGGTCATATAATATTTTGAGTACTTAACATCAAAATTAATACACCATAATCGTCGTCAACGGTTGTTGTGCGCGAAGACTCGTATATGTTCATATATATATATTTGCCCTTAGGAAGTATGTCATTATCCTGGCCTGGTACAGCCTAGGCCTTATAGGCTTAAGTGCATATTTCACTATATCCTTGAGTTCATATAGGAATCAGCAAACGAAAACGAGTATGGTAAAGCAAATGTGAGGGGGATATCTTTCATTCAAATGAGTTTTATGCTAACTACCTACCTACCCTCAAACGTAGTCCGCATATAATATAACCGCACCATAAGCATCACCAAGGAAGGATTGCATTTTCATTAGGGTTGTTTTGTAACGACCTTACACACATTTATATATGGGAGTTCACTCCAGCACCCATGTCCTTTTTTCGTGAATCCTTTTTTTTGGAGTAAAGTTTTTTTTGTTGTTGTAAAATATTTAAATGAAAGGAAAGGGGAACATGGCGAACCACGATGATGCATAGAAATGAAAAAGAACTCAAAACTCATCATGACAGAATTCACGAATGAATGGGTCCTTTCTGAAAGAAAAACCTGCGTCCACCATCAACATCAGCATCAGGACTTTTAAAAGGCCATATGCAAATTTAAGTACATATTTGTATTGTAAAGCATTAGGTAGGTAGGTAGGTATGTTGCTTTGTGAATAAGTATGAAGAGTGGACGATTTTTCACAATTAAGACGGTGGGTGGATTTTAGACTAGAAAATAATTTCAAGAGACCGCATGTACATAGATAAATTTTAGGTTGGTATATTTTCATATGAAGGATGATGGTTGGAAATTTTTCATTAAAATTTTGTGATTGGAGAAGGATAATGTGAATGAGTTTGGTCTTCGTCGTCATCGTCGTCGTGGTCGTTGGTCGCCCTTTTGTCGCCGTGCAGGGATGTGTTAATAAATTTTTAGGTTTTCTTTTCTTTTTTGGCAAAAGAAAATATTTTCAAATGAGAAAAACCATTAACCAAGGGTCATATTGATGAGAGTTAAAATTTGTATGGAGCCGCATATTATATTCTAGGTAGGGTCATGGCAAAATTTAATTTATCGTCTATGGTCAGATTTTTGTAGCCTATTGTAATGTGAATTCTTTATATTGTGACGATATGGTGGGGTTTGGTTTTGATGTCAAAATCATAATTAGAAAAGTTTATCCAGCCGGGATTTCTGACACTCAGGATTCCATTATATCTTTACTATGCCTATACGTTTTGGTGCCTTCTTTTAGTTGTTAAATCAGAGGAGTAATAAATAATGAATTAAACATAAGAGCCTTTTGTGTTTATTTTTTTAATTGATTTTTGTCTATTTTTTTTTTGGAAAATTGTGTTATCAACTTTTTCGAACTTTTTAAAAAAAGGGGAAAGATTTTCGAGAACAGATACCAGTGCATATTAATATCCAAATGTTGTATATTAAAATGGGAGGGAAAAAGAGAATTGGGTACAGCTTTACACATTCTTATACAGTGCGGTTGAAAAATGAATCATCGATAAACTTAATACAACGTAACTAAGTACATTTTTTAATACCAACAATTTCTGACAATTTTATTTATTATTAATTTTCCAGTATTAATCGCGTATGTTTTGCCAACAAGAACATTAGGTGGCGCTGAGAACTATTGGAAGTAGTGACTTACAACTCCAACAATTCCTGCGTGCAAGTCATGTCAGGAAAGGAGAGGATCTACAGTTTTTTTTTGCCGAATCCTCACAAATATTTGAGAAATCATATTTCATAATAAAAAAGAGGCTGGGATGTGACCCACACTGATAACTTCCCATCCCGTCTGTCGATTTGTCTTGCTTAAAAGTTTGTCTATATGTATCAATTTTTACCAAATTTGCGTAGGTACTATTTTTTGTAGATTTTATTTTTTTATGAAAAAAACGGACTGTTGGATTTTATATCGAATGATACATGAATATCGAAAACAATATTTTCTGTGAAATAAAATAAGTTTGAAGCCAATATTTTTGAGTCGAAAGTAAATTTTTACCAAGTTTTAGTATTGTTTTATTTTTAGGTTTTTATTTTTTGTAAAAAAAACCGTCAATTCGATTTTTCACAAAATTTTTCCGAATGTTGAAAACAATATTTCTTATAAGTTAAAACTAGTTAGAAGCCATTATCTCAAAGTTTTGAAAAGATATTTGAGTCGAAAATCAATTTTTACCAACTTTTGGTAAATTTTTTTTAGGTTTTTAATTTTTTGTACAAAAGCTGTCAATTCGGTTTTTTTAAATTTTACTGAATGTTTACAACAATATTTTTTGAAAGATTAAAGTAGTTTTAAGCCAATATCTCCAAGTTTTGAAAAGATATTTGAGTCGAAAATCAATTTTTACCACCTTTTAAAATTTTTTTTAGGTTTTTATTTTTTGTAAAAAAAACTGCCAATTCGATTTTTCTCAAAATTTTTCCTAATGTTAAAAACAATATTTTGTATAAGGTTAAATTAGTAAGAAGCCATTATCTTAAAGTTTTGAAAAGATATTTGCGTCGAAATTCAATTTTTACCAACTATGAGTACATTTTTTTAGGATTTTATTTTTTATAAAAAAAAACTGTCAATTAGATTTTTCTCAAAATTTTATCAGATGTCAAAAACATAATTCTTCGTTGCACAAAATTGTTTTGGAGATGAAATCATATTTTGGTCGTAAAATTTTCGAGGTGACAAATTTTTTTTTTCAGTTTTTTTGACCGTTAATTGGATTTTTTTCCAAAAATATAATTGTTTTGTATTACGTTACAATATATATTATAAAATTTAATTCAAGTCTCTAGAATTATTGGTTCATGAGATATTTAAGTTTAACCAAAATGTTCACCTTTTTTTTAAACTGCTATGGTAAAAAGCCACCCACGCAATTTTCTTGAGAGCCCTTTATTTGAAGTCGATATCTCTTCTGGTTCTTGAGTTATGGAGGACGAAAAAAAACGTCGTGAACGTACAGACGTACGGATGTACGGACGTACGAACGTACGTACACACGCACGCACAGACATCTTTATAAAAATCTTTTATTTCGACTCAAGGGACCTTGAAACGTGGAGAAATGTCAAAATTTTCAATTTGACAAATCGGATCTATTACAATAACTTCCTATGGGAAGTTAAAAAATATCGAAAAAATATTCCACTATGCTGTAGAGAAAATAATATTGGAATTAATTTCAAAACTTTCATTCTTTAAATGTCCAAAATTAAACTGCGTTATGCGCATTACATAAATATGTGCATAACAAAAAGATTGTTTTTAAATAAGCATTTCTTAAAGTGAATTCTATAATTATTGGAATTTTTCAAAGCAGTATTTTAAAGATAAGGCTTTGTAAAAAATGGTTTATGATTTAGCAGTTAATATTTGTTTCCCACTTTTTTAAAATAAGTACATACATATATCTTATTAGCAAAACAACAATTCTTACTTAGGTATTTAGTATAGAATAACTGACCCGTTGAATTTCGTATCACTTACATCGTTTTCTTACAACCTTTGATTTTTATTGATGACTGGTTGCACTATGTTTGTTACAAATATTTAGTTATTTACCAAATATATTTTAAACATAATTAAGTCATGATTGAAAAAATTCAGCCGTTCATTAAATAAAATTGAATGTCTTTTATTAATAGCAAATTTAAATTTAAAGTTTTTGGTAAATTATGTTTTTTGTTTCATGCTGTAAAGCATAAATTATAAAAACACAACCCTCCACGCCAACACGCGAAAAAAAGGTCATTTTTAAATATTTGATAGAGACCAATGTTTTTAATGGATCCGGCGGTGCGGTCGAACAAACTGCTGTAATTTTAATTTTCCAACTGGCAGAACATATCTTACAGTACAAACGAACAACTGACATGTCTTCAATTTTAACAGATATATCAGAATCAGAATCGATTTCTGGATCGTATTGGAATGCTGCTGATTCAGACATTGAAAATAAACATAACATTGGTTAATTCTCAAAAACTATACTTTGACTAATTTTGGTATTCTCTTGTAGCTACGACGCACCTAAAATTTATAATTTTTATTTTTCGAGTTTTAAGATTTTAAACTTTTTTTAAAGCTTTTCAAGCTTTTCCGACACAGAACATTTCAGTCAAGAGTTCGAAGTTTACAGGAACGATCGTCATGTTGGTAATGCAAAGGATTTAGGTGGAGGTGTTCTCATATCGGTAAAAAATACATATTTCTCTTCTTCTGTATCTTTTCCATTTGAATTATCAATTGAACTGGTATGTTTAAAGATAATGATACAGACTAAAACTATTTTCATTTTAAACTTCTACATTCCTCCAAAAAGTTTGGAGTCTGTTTATAACGATCTTTCCTTGGCATTAGACTATATTATAAATTTGTCCAGCTCTGACACCAATATTTTACTTCTAGGTGATTTTAATTTACCTCACATTGACTGGATTCCATCCGAAGACGAATCCTGCCTTGAAGCCTCTCCTTCTTCTTCACAATTGGAACTATCTCTTCTCGATAAAGTCCTTCTTACTGACTTACAGCAAACAAGCTGTATTAAAAACTCAAAAAATCGAATTCTCGATTTAGTCTTTTCTTCTGACGCTATTAGTACTCTTGTTCTAGAATCTAGATCAGGAATTACTAATATTGTTAAATATCACCCCCCTTGGACATTTTTTTTGACTTAAGTAATCACCTTACTGAACACAGTAATTCCTTTGATTGCTTATACAATTTTGATTTTAGAAGAGCTAATTTCCAGCAGTTGTCTGAAGATTTAACCATTTCTGGAATTGCTGATACATTAGCATTTTCTAACATTGACGAAGCAGTTTCAACTTTTTATAAGATCCTTAATTATTGTTTGGAAAAAAATGTACCCTTAAAGAAATCAAGAAATACAAACTTTAGAATTGCGTTTACTGCGTAACAAAAGAAATAAGGCATGGAAAACGTATCTCAAAACTCTGTCTCCAATCAACTTCTCTTTTTATGTGGAACTCTTTAACCAATTTAAGTCTCTTTCTAATTTTTTATATGCTTGTTATGTTACTGATATGGGATCCTCTTTGAAAGAGAATCCTAAAAAATGTTGGAATTTTGTAAACTTAAAGAAAAAATCAGATGGCTTTCCAGTTAACTTCACTTACAAGAACCTTTCGTTAGATAAAACTGTTGATATCTGTAACGCTTTCGCGACAAATTTCCGTGATTCATTTGTAAATAGCCCTCAAGAAGTTGATGAAGTATATTTTCATAATCTTCACTCCTTTTCACAAACTAGCTGTAGTCACATCCCTGTGCTACAGAGTACGGTCCTTGATCTTTTACCCGCGTTGAATGATGACTACTCAGCCGGCCCCGATGGTATTCCCCCGATAGTATTAAAAAAGTGTAGTAATGCTTAAGTTGAACCCCTTACGTTCTTATTTAAACTTTCTCTTAAAACAGGCAAATTTCCCAATATATGGAAGGAGTCATTTCTAACACCAATTTTCAAGAAAGGTAACAAGGCGGATATAAGCAACTACAGGCCCATTGCAAAGCTTTCTTGCATTCCTAAAGTGTTTGAACAAGTTGTATGTGAAAGTGTAGCATTTTTTAGTAAGAATCTCATTTGTGAACAGCAACATGGTTTTGTGAAACAAAGATCAAACGTTACTAATCTTCTCACATTCTCAAACATATGTTCAAACGCTTTAGAACAAGTTTATGAAGTTGACTGTATATACACTGACTTTTCCAAAGCTTTTGACCAACTTAGCCACGGAATTATTTTATTTAAACTTAAAGCTCTTGGTTTTCCACCATTTTTCTTAGCTTGGATCAAATCATACCTTGAAAACAGATCCTATGAGGTAAAATTTATAAATTGTCTTTCTGAACCTTTTGTTGCTCAATCTGGTGTTCCCCAGGGAAGCCATCTTGGCCCTTTTCTGTTTGTCCTGTCTATTAACGATGCAGCGTTGCCGCGAAGACAAAAATTTTAAGGGCCATTTTGAGGGCCATTTCCAAAATGTGCGGGCCACTAGCCCACTACCCTAGAAAAAATTTCTTTTCTAAATAAACTTATTATACTTCGAATTAAATTAAATATTCGAATAAGTCATCAAATCCGTAGCCAAAATATATTCAATTTAAGGGTTTCAAAGAGAACTGTTCTAATTCAACTTCAAATATATTGTCTAGGCTTTCTTAAGTACTCAGCTTTAACAATTTTTTTTAAAATAACATTAAATTTTTTGTTTGCGTTACAACAACTTTCTTTATTTTGGTGTTCTTCAAATCAAGATACTCTTGAAAAACTTTAAGTTCTTCTTGCCTTTTTGGGCTGTGTTTTAAGAAATTGTAGATATGACAAAACAAACAGACGAGCTACGTACTAGGTATGTAGGTGAAAAAAAAAATAAAGTGGCGATTGGCGAAAACAAATGAAAAGCAAACATCATGTCAGTCTAAATGAATGAGTTCAGTGTCATTTTCAATATGGGAAGTTGTAAATGGAGGAAACACATTGATAATTGATACTTTTGTTGATGGAATAAAAAGATTGGATTTGTTGTTTAAGAAAAAAGAAAATATATGATATGCGGGCCATTTCATGTTGGCCCCGGGCCACGGGCCAAAATAAAAAACTTAGTGCCAAATGGCCCGATCGGGCACATTTTGGCAACGCTGTAACGATGTATCGTCATGTCTACGCTCAAGTGAAGTACTCATTTTTGCTGACGACATGAAGATTTTTAAAATAATAAAGTCCACCCATGATCGTATTCTTTTACAAGCCGACATTGATAGTTTCACATTTTGGTGTGGGAAAAATAGCCTTTCACTCAACCCTTTAAAATGCCAGACGATAACTTTTACTAAAAAACGAATCGGTAGTGTATTTGATTATTGTATATCACAGCAAAAACTCTTTCGCGTCTCCACATTTAAAGATTTAGGTGGTCACATATTTAATATCAATCCTGTGATTTAGTTGTTTGATGAACTCACTCAATGACTCACTAAAAAACTACAAAAAGTCAATATCACCTGCTGCTTCTTTTGACCAAACGCATTGTATATACATATATACAATATATATACAATGCCAAACGATAAGCTTCATGTTGCTTGATTACGACAATAGTTTATATAGGGTTTTCCAATATGGAAGGGTTGATTTTGACAGGTGGGTGGCCATATTGTTTCTATTATTTATTATTATTTTATTTTTTTAATCGGTCACTAAAGACAAAAAAACATGACAAGTTATAGAGTTAAGCAACACGTGCAAATAATAAAACTTTTGGATTTTGGAGCAGTTGGATGTTGATACCAATTTTGGTCAAAAAATCATCTTTAGAGATGAGGCGCAATTTTTGAATAGGTAGGTACGTAAATAAGAAAAATTAGCGGATTTGGGATTTGTTTAGTGTAAATGTTGGGCTGAAAGCAGATGCATCTAATATGTTCTGTTCTTACTAATAAATATTTATTAATGGAATTTTATTTTCTCACAAAAGATCACTAGAGTAAAAAATATTTATTTTTCCATAGAGTTTTCTTATAAATGCACAATAATTGCACATGAATAATTATAAGTGTGGTTGGGCAGTTCGTCCTCCTACAATTTTTTTCTTACACAAAGTCCTGTATTGAAGCATAAAATTTGTTGGTCGATATATTTTAAAACGATCCCCGAACAGCATAGGCACCGATGTCTAAAAATACATCACCATACGCCCGCATCGGTAACAAAGCATCATCTATCGAGGATATCAACAAAAACATGTTTAAGGATCAAAGAAGAAAAATAATAGGAAACCAAAAAGAAAAAAAAAAAGAATTATTTATCATTATTTTTGTTTTGTATATATGTTTGTGAGTATGTATACATAAATACAGTTTGTATGATATCCTTCATGCAACAAAGCAATCCGCAAACAAAACATCTGACTCACAATCACCCATGACCAAGAACCTGATTGGCTTCCTAATTGGGTTTGCTCTGAAATCAGAGAACCATCGCCGTGATGATCCTTTTTTCCGTCTTCACATTACCAGATCTGACATCGTATATAGACCTAATATTGCATTATATATGTTTTGTTTACACATGCGATGCTGTGATTAATGCAGCCGGGAATACTATGTAGCAAACTGGCATCGGCAGTGGAAGCGTTGTAGGTACATTACAACAGACTACACATCACATCACATCAATGTCGAGCCATCATCTTAAAGTCTTGTGTATGTTTCCTGGGGAATTGAATTGGATTGAAAGAAGGATATGAATTATTAGATTTTTTTTTTTCAAAATTATAAAAAGGGAATGATGAGTGTAAACAAGGGATTAATGCAAATCGTTATTTCTATTCATTTCTTTTGTAAGAGATTTTTTCCCCCACTCTACCTCTCTTTGCTGCTTTTAGACCTTGGAATACTTACCTCCTACTTATGTAGGACGAGTCTGCTTCTGCTGCATATAATAAGGACACGACTGAGACTGAAAAAGAAAAAAAAAAGATGAGAACTTGTCCAGATGCTGTATATTATGCGATAAATGCAATTGAGTCCTTTATTAAAAATAATTTCATAATGTCTATATTTTGATGTGATTGAGATGACTGTTGGTTGTATGATGTGAATTATGGTAAAACCTTAGGTAGATTGCGTGAAGGAAGAAAACCTTCGACTTGCATTACTCAGCAAAGTCTGATGCCTTATTTATTTGTATACCAATTTTATAATGTTTGAAAGATAAGTGCCCAGGCATATTCTGCAGACATAGGTTCAACGATTTTGAGATTTGTGTGACCTTTTGTCGACGTCATTGATAGAACACGAAAAATAGAAAATCACCCTTGAATTGATGATAAGCAATAGTTAAATGTTTTAGTTAAGTGACTGCAGAGTTAGGAGAGGTCCTTTTATGGGGGAAGTTTTTCTAAAATACGATCTATCCTACAAGTTCTTCTTTTTTTTTAAATTTTGTTCTGTTTCTAAAAAAATGTTTGAATTGGCCACTGAGAGCTTATGATTTAATACTTTTAGACTTTAAAGATGCTGCATAATCCATTCAGCGTTCAAGAACTTAAAGATTTAATTTTTAAAATGTTCGACAATAATTGACACTGCTATAGCTTTATTTCCAATAACGACGTCAAATGCAATTACTCGTAATGAAATAATATTTAGTTTGGCCAGTTTATTTCTAACATTTCTAAAAATGTCCAGAGCAGGAGAAACAAAAATAAAAAGGAGTCAAATGAGCTTTGTATTTCTTTTCTTCCAACTTAAACTATAGAGTATGATTGAGAATTCTAATCATAAAAATTCAATTCTCAGAGTTTATCAAAAACAAGAAATTTGTATGAGAAATTTTGTTTATATTTATCAGAATACGTAAATCACAGAGATCTGACCAATTATGTTTACAATTTTCAAAAACTAGAATCTTAGGAAACAGATGTTTAAAAAGCAGAACTTTGTAGACAAATTTAGAAAAGTATAGAATTTGAAAACAAAATTTGAATACAAGAATTTTGACCTAGTCAGAATTAAAACCTTAAATAACAATTATGTACTGCAGAAAAGGATAAAATGGTTTTTAGGGAAGGTCTCTCAAGTCTCTTCCACGAAATTGGTGGAAACGCAGAGAAAAATGTAAAATTATTTTAATTGGAATATCAGCATGTGTGTTATCATTGTTATCCCGGACTTATCAATATGAACTTCTATGAATTGGTTCACAATAGAGTTGAAAGAAATCAGCGGACTAATCACGAGTTAGCAAAACATGGAACCATTCCAAACAAACCGAAGCAAGGACCCATAGTTTGATACAGAATGTGAAGTAGCTAGGAACAAATCATTCAGGTTGCTTAAGCTAGTCAGAGCAATCAAAAGAAAATCAGCAAAAATGATGTACCAAAAGGCAAATGTGGCTTACAAAAATTTCTGCAAGGAAAAACAAAAACAAAATATTCCCTATCCCTCATTATTAGGCTAAAAGCAGTAGAAGACAGCAGATCTTTTTAGAAATTAGCGAGAGAACTAAATGGAATACCTTTCATTAGGAAAACAGAAGTTGTCGTAGGGGACCATTAGCAGATCAATTTCAACGGTTATCCAGAAAAAACTTTCCACAGTTCCAAAGTGTAGAAAATGAAATTCTGGATCAAGCGTTTACAATTCAAGAAGTATTGACTATACTTCACAGATGCAACAACAACAAAGCTCCAGGAGACTATCGCATCGCGTTCCCTAAGAATTGTATAAATACGCTTCAAACAACTGCATTTTTATGAGTGATTAAATTGCGGAAAGCCTCCGAAAGAATATAATTGTTTCCAATTATCAAGAAGGGAACGTGGTGTGATTCTAGAAAGACGCTATGGGTTCAAGATAAGCGATTATCAGTCTGGTTTCAGAAAAGAATAGTCAACGGTGGACAATATATTTTCATTGAGATGTATCGCCAGATCATTCCTAACGAAAGGAAAGAAGTTATACACTTTCTTCATTGACTTCAAGTCAGCTTTCGATTCAATCGATCGGAATGCATTGTTCTACAAGCTAAGATGCTTTGAAGCAAAAATGTTGAATACGCTGAAAAGGCGAATGGAACAGAAAGATCAGAATGGTTCCGCACGACTTCAGGTGTCAAACAAGGCTGTCTTCTGAGCCCAGTTCTCTTTTCTCTTTTCCTGGATTATTTTACTACGTATACGGAAAAACCTATACCACCGGCTAAAAGGTATACGTTTTTACGGTGACACAATCAAAGCAATTTTATATGCAGATGATTTTGTCATGTTTGCAGAAACAAAACTTTAATTATACTGTAATCTGATAGCTAATACCAATAAATCAAAGGTAATGATTTTATGCAACATATTAGGACGTAGTACCCGTGGCATGATGGTTAGTGCGTTGGACTGTCATGCCAGAGGTCTTGGGTTCGGTCCCTGCCTTTACCATCTAAAGTTGTTTTCACGGGTACTGCCTCTTGCGAGGAATTGACAAATTCTTGTCATGAAAAGTGCTTTCTCAAATTTTCTGTTCGGAATCGGCTTAAAACTGAAAACAGTACTCGCACACAGGAATGGTTGAGAGTTGTAAGTCACTAGGCCCTAGTTCTCAACGCACTTTTGCACCACCAAATTTAATTTATTTAATAGGACGATTTGCAAGAGAAGAAAAATGGAATTGGGAAAATGTAGATATCGAGGTGTAGAGGAAATATAAATATTTGGGGTTAATCATAACGCTATCCCTATCTATCAAAAAACAATTAAAGACAAAACTAATCGAAGCAATAAAAAGCTATAAACTGTAACTGGAAAGACGTCTTAATCAAGAAGCATATTGACCCAAGTAGAAAGTTTAAACTATTTGAGGACGTAATTCGATCGATTTTATGCTATACTATAATCATAGACAATTAAATTACGACATGGATGTGAACAATTATTTCAACGATCGATATCCTATCAGTACAATAGTCTTAATTTTTAAAACCAGAAGGGTATTGTTGCTACCAACCACACGGCTCCAACGACAACACTCATTTCCTGGGGAAAAAGCGTACTCAACAATTATGATATCCACTTAATTGTAAGTTGTGAAAACTGCACAGCATTTTCCAATTTCGTCCGAACGGACTAACGACTGCATTCAAAAATCTCCTAATACTTTTAAATGTCCTTTTCTTCTCTCCTAAATTTCCAATCTTGTTTCTGTAGATCATGTATTTCTTATGAAACGGAAACCTACTACAATTGTCAATTGAAGATAAATCCTCATTGGTGCGTAACAAATTTGAAGCTCTTGTTGAACTTTGATCTAAGCTCCACTTCTGATTTGAAACTGATTTGATCCAATTTTATCGAATTGTTCATTGGCAAGCATTTTTTCAAAGATTTGAAATGTTTATTTTTATATATCACAGATCACGTGGATAAAAATACGCCGCCGCGCCGTGAGTTCGCTTTGATATTCATTCAAAATTCCAACCTTTATTCACACAATAGCGAAAACAAACATTTTTGTCCCTTGAAGGACATAAGCAAATCATATACAGTTATCTTCAAACACCACCGGCTGATCTTCAAAAAGGATGATCATAAAATTAACACCTAACATCCGTTTTCAAAAACAGACCTTGCCTATATTATTTTATTGCAATACAGCATAAAGATAACATGCAATGGAATGATAAGATTTTAGTATTGTTGTGTACACATAAGGTACATAAGGAAAGGCAATCGGCAAAAGAAAGATCAAAAAAGATCCTTTTTATTGTTTGAAACAAAGGACACAATTCGGTCATTATAGTTTGCATTGTAAACCAATTTAAATATGTACACCAAATCGCGGTGATTTGTTACAACATTTTCGTCTTTATTTGATTTAGAAAAACGATTTAGTTTTGGTTTTCGTGGAAAATCTAATAAAATTCCTTTCAAAAAGAAAGGTACCTAATCGATGAACGTTTATACGCATCAGTGTTACGCTGCATTGATCCAAGACGACGAGATTTGACGCGATGCGACGTGGCACCATATGTTTCTGGTTCACATTTTAGATATAAATACATCGCGCTTGGTTAAGGAACTTCTAAGAAATCACACACCGCGATTTTTCTTCTGTTTGATCACAAAATACAATAAAAAAAGAAACAAATTCAAAAATGCGTAACGAATCAATCAAAATGCTGCAATGTTGTTCCACTTTCTCAGGGATTTCTTGTTTTGTATTCTTTTTTTGTGTCCATTGTTCAGCTGATTCGTCCTTCAAATTCATTTATCATTTATCATCCGCAAGATGTGGCGTCGCAGTCGGAAAATCTTTTCTTAACGGAAAATATCCTTCAATCGAGGCCCTATATTCATTTGTGTGGAAATATTTTTCATCCACTTGTAATAATCTAAAAAATAAAAATTATAGAAACACAATGGAACTGATGTTATTTTCTCCTTTTTGTGTGTCGTCCTTAATTAAATATTTTCCCTTGTATGCTTTCCTTATAATAATAACAGTCATCAGGAAGACAACGGCCAACGAGGAGGATTGTGCCCGAAGAGAATAAAGGCACATTCACCGGTGTGTCATTAGGTTGATCGTCCTATACGAAGGGTCACACGATCATTGATCAAGCAACAACAACAATAACTACTTCTTTACGACACCTACGACATAACTATGATGAGCCTGATGGGTGAAAGGACAATACAAAAGATTTAGTTCTGACTTGAAGTGACATTGCTTTGCCTTGATCCGTTCGACACACACCCCTCGTTTGGATCAAGTGGCCGGCCGGCCAAACGAGCGACGACGATCGAATGTCTGATCCTTATCCTGGGTGTTCAGTGTTCACAGTCCATCTACATAACGTCCTATATTGAGTGCGGAACACATATAATCTGTCAAATGGAAAAGTAGAATCCATTAACCTTTATGCCATGGGATTGTGTCATTTAGCGATTCGACATGTGTTTGAGATGCTCGAGTACAATGACAATGATGTTTTCGGTTGTTCTTTATTTTTGGTTGTCCTTTAAGCCGCATTGTTGTTGATGGTACCATCATGGCTTGACTTCTATAATCCTATATGTTTCGTATCCATATATGTAGGTATTTATACTACCTACGTTCCTGAATGTGTTTAAGATTAATATGCCTGAATTAGAGACTGACTTCGATCCAACAACAGGTATTTTGTTTTATACGCTCGATTGTCCTCGTTTTAGATACGAGTATATCCTTGATGGTGAAGTGGAAAAGGGACACTTGAATGTCACACTGCCAGTCCCATCAGTGATGGGTGATTTGATGATGCGGACAAGTGCTTCTTTGTTGTTCAACTAATTGTTTTGCTTTCCTTTTTTTTCACTTAAAAATTGATTGTCCTCTTTTGGGCTTGGAAGTGATGTTTTTTTTTGTCTTGAAGAACTTTTGTTTAAAATAATAATTTTTTAAATTAAATTTTATGTGATGAGGTTTTTTTTAAGCAATAGGATTTTGAAGATTTACATTGGCGTTTTTTACCAATTGATTGGGTTGGAAACCTGTGGATTCGTATTTGTAGAAACTACGAGTATAAGAAATTTTGAAAATAATATAACAGTCACCGGAAAATACTGTATTTTATTTATTTTTTTGTATCGTATCAAAATAAGGTTATACATTTAAAAATTAGTATTTTGTGGTGAAAGAAAGCGAGTTAAGAAATTATTAAGATTAATTTTTCAAAACTGTCCTAAATGTTTGTAGAGAAATTGCTAACATACTGTTCATACATCTGCTTCTCTCTGGCTTAGTTGACGGCTTCTCTCTCTTTAATTCGATCTCTTTTAACACCAACACCAGCAACCTTCTATGTCCTTAACGAATCTCTGACATGTATGCTTCGGTTGGGCAATTCGAATCCTAATTCCTAATGGGGGTTAAGCATCACTTAAATTTCAAATTTAAATTTAATTTAAATTTAAAGTTGGCTGATTTAGTTTTTCATCCTAAGGTTATTTTTTTAAGTTTAAAACATTATACCACATAAATTTTCTAAATTTTATAGGAAGTCTCGAAAAAAACAATTAAAACTGTATTCAGTCTTCTTTTTGACAAAAACATGTACATTGTACATACACTTAAAATTTTAGATTTTTCAGTCGGAAATTGTAAAGTTATTGTGAAAAAAAATATTAACAATGAAACAATGAAGGTCAAGATTATTTTGTATATATTTTAAAAGTTGACAAAATGTTTTTTCACAAAAGACAATGATATAAAAATGAGAAAATATAGGGCCATTGTGTAGATACTTTCAAACATATTTAGCTATAATTTTTAATTATCATAAAATAAAACTTAAATCAAAAAATATTATTTCTTTTAACCGTTTCCGATTTCCCATCGCACTGAAAACTCGTTGCCCTTGGTTTGTAGTATAAACTTAAGGCCCCAATGACAGTTTTGCGTTAACAAATCATTCTCGTCAGATCAACATCAGCAAACACCATCCGACCGACAACGACGACGACTGTTTGCCGTAACCTTTATATGGATAAAATTTCCTAAGCTGATACTATAACTTACAAACATCCTACAAAAAACAGCGACATTAAAGTTATTAATAATTCATTTAATTAAAATTCATTGCCCCAGGTAAATTTGACTCAAGTGTCATCGTCGTTGTAGTCTTGGTCGTTGTCGTCGACGCGGCGTGAGAAATAAAATATGTCACTTTAGTGACAATTGTGTGGAAATGTAAAACCTCGAAAACTATAAAAGCACTGACTGTGCTAACTATTACCATCTGAATCACCTGTCCAAGGTTCTCTTCTTTGTGTCATTGTTTCTTTTCCATGTTGAACTTTTATAAAAGACATCAGACGAAATTCAACGATGAAGCCTGACATTATGCAAATTTGAATAAGTCTTCTCTCTTGTAAGCCGCATGTATTCTTATTTTGTGCCACTGTTCTCAGAATACTCATCGAAGTTTAGCATAGATAGGAATCTTTATGTTTTCTTTTTGATCTGGAGCAGTATAAAAAATAAATAAAAATTATATGACTACAGCAGGAGTCGAATGTATTTGCTTAGAAAACCCACAGGAAGGCTTTAATTAGAAAATCAAATTGTTGATAATAAAGGAAGGCAAATTTCATATTTGTTTAAGGAAATATTTTGTGAACAGGCCCTACTTTCTCATATGTTAAAAGAAAGAGGCTGGGATGCTACGCACACTAATAGCTTTCCTATTCATGCCCGTCTGTCAATTTTTCTTAATTTTTTAAATAATATTATTAACAACATTTTATGTGAGATAAGAAGAGTTTGAAGTCAAAACCATTTTTTTGTTTGATACTAGAGTCGAAAACCATTTTGTATTAGTTTCTATTTACTTTTTTTTTTAAAAGTTGTTGTCAACTGAATTTTTCTAAAAACTTAATTTTAAGTCAATAACAATATTTTTAATATGATAAAATAATTTTTATTTCAGTAACTGTTTTTGTTCTCGTGTTGTTTTAGTCCTAAAACCAATTTCTACCAATGTTTTTTTTAGAAAATTGCTTTATTAAAACAATTTAAGAATGAGATAATTTTAATAAGTCAATACCTCCATGTATTCTCGAGATATTTGAGTCGAATATCAATTTTTACCAATTTTGTATGAAGAAAAAGTGCCAAATAGATGTTTCGCCAAATTTTAAAAACAATGGCGCAAAATTTTGAACAACTTATTGTTAATGGTTTAACGATTTACTAGTAAACAATTTGCTAAATATTTAGAAATTTATTAAGTCACTCCAAAAATTTAAACCTTTCTTTTCGTTTTGCTAACTATAGTAAATTGCTAATTGCCTTTTATTAAAAAACAAGCATCCAAACATGTCTAAAAAGTGACAGTTCGTGAAAATAAATAAAGCAAATACGCTTAAACGCACCTATTAATTGGAATTTTAAACTCTTGACTGGACCATTCCATCCACTGCTCTTATAAGAATAATTGTGGAAATTGCTAAACATAGTGTTAACATTTTACTAAATCGTTTAAAATTTTGCTCCAGTATTTTTGATAAAAAAAAACTTGGTTTTGAATCCACTATCTTTGATTGTTTCCAAGATTTTCAAGTCGAAAAACAATACATTTGTATAGTAATTTGTTTTAGGTTTTTATTTTTTGGAAAAAGCACTGTCAATTCGATTTTTCTAAATATTATAACAAATGTCAAAAACGTGAATATCATTTTGTGTACGCAAAGTATTCGAGGGGACAAATATTCAATTTTTTTTAATTTTAAAAAGATGGTTAGTTGAGTTTTTACGAGTTTAAACCAATTTATGGTATCACGGACGTACTTACACACTACCACACAGACAACTCTCTAGACAACTTTGATTTAGATTCAAGAGAAAAATGTCAGCAGACCGATTTTAATAGTTTCCTGTGGAAAGTTAAAAAGACAGAGAAGCTGTTATTATCAATAATTTAAACGAATTAATAACTGCAAGTAAGTTAAAGTCTCGTTTAAAAACAATACAGACCTTCCGAATTTATCTTCCGGTAGACAAATAAGCTGTTAAAAGAACTGACGGATAGTTTTTACTTTGCTGTACTACATACTAGCTGTCATCTGCCAAGTTATTACAGTCACAAAGTTTGATATTATAGATACTCGTTCGCAATCATTTATTTTGTAAGAAACCAATACATTATTTGGACTTTTCTGATAATGTAGCTTCCTTTCTATGCAGCGACCAACTCAAAAGTCATATTATACGAATTATAACTAATCATATATGATAATTGTCCAAAGTCCGTTCTTTCTATCTATCGAAAGCAGAGAAGAAAAAAAACGCATAGAAATTACCCAAGGCGTTAGCCATGAAGACACTTCTTGCTATAAAACCAGCCACACAACCATAACATATCAGCAGGTTTCACCCCTCCATTAGATACCACATAGGGGGATAACGTTTACACTACCACGCGCAGCAGCAGGTTGATAATTAAGCGACGAACGTCATAAATATTCACATTAGCCAAAGTCGAAGCTGAAGCTGAAGCCGAAACCGAAACGTCACATTTGGCTGAACACACAAACGAATACCAGAAGAAGAAGCAGAAAAAGCGGTATTGGAAGCGCAGTGCCTCAACAGCGGCAACGAAAGCGCATTATCCAGAACGTCAGAACGCATCGTGTAATAATTGCAGTTGCATACTTTAACTCTTTCGATAGGTATGGTTAGGAAGGTTTGTAGGTATAATGAAGAACGGGGACGATTTCGTCACTCATCGATGGACCCAGATAGGTGGGTTTCGTTTGGTTTAGGTCGGGTGGACTTTGGTAAATGGAGATGGAACTGCTTTTGCAAGAGAGGGTGATACGAAGGTAGTGCGGCGGAGGCGTATGAAGGTAATTTCGCGGTTTCAAATTACCGTATCCAAATCTAATTGTATGAGTGCGCTTTTGGAGTGTTGGAAGGGGTCATTTTATGGTATTTAGTCGCAGTGAATAAAACAAGTGCGTGTGAAGTAATTTATTGTAAATTGCAAACTATGAAGAGCTTTGGCACTATTCTTGTTAAAAATTGTAAAAAAGTGTATTCCTATTTATTTATCTTTATTAATGTTAAAAAAGCACACTTGTGGGGTTTGTTAGAATCGCAAGACTATGCAAATATTATAGTCGAGAGGTGAACCAACACAAGCCATTCCTTCAATTCAATCTATACGGAGAGTCATTGCAAATTGGACCACTCATGAACTTGGATCCGTGCCAATGTAAAAAGCCAAGGCAGGCATTTCAATGGGTAGTGGGGCAAAAATACCTACCGTCTGTATGATCAAAATTCTGTTTGATAATGATAATAATAGGAGGTTATTTTAATAGGTCCAATTTGTCGAATTAAAAACGTTGACATTTCTCAACTTTTTATTTATAAACTAGCTGCAGACTTCGTACTGCCTCAATCGATAAATAAAATTGTACTCGTATAAATTAATTTCAAAACAAACGAAACGTATTGAATAAAAAAGCATTTTTTTAATGAAGCATGAAGTTTTATTATTATTTTCGACACATCATCTTGCTTACTTAAAAAAACAGAGTTTTCCTGAAATACTGGCTATTTATAAGGTTTAAATTTTTATTAACAGGCACACACTGTTAGGATACAGTTTGTTAATCAATTTAATTTAATTTATTATTAATTACTGTCATCGCAAAGGCCAGACGTACTGGAAATTGTAAGCGTTTAAAATCGAATGGTAAATCCGTTGGAATCATCGGTATTCGCGGGAACAAGACATCCTTTCTTTGTATTTTCCTTTTATGATTATTGCCTCAATGACGTTATTCATCAGCTTTTTCACAGCCAGTCTTGTTCCATTGCATAGTCGAGGTTGATTAATGTTACGCAGCATGATGACAACTGATCCTACTTTTAACTGCAAATTGTGAGGTGGTAATCCAAGCAATTCCAGTGAATTTAAAAACTCCGTGGGATAGTTTACTACGTCATCCTGGTTCATAACGGTGTCGACTGATTTGAAGGAAACCAACTGTCCTGGAAGAAAATTCTGAATGGTCGCATTGAGATCCTCGACATCTTTATTTTTCTCTGCCAATATTGCTCGTTCACCCAACCAATTATGGTTATTGAACTTTTGCGCTATATCTGGGAAAACACGCTGAATAAGCTTCTCTTTTGAATCTGTGATGTGACAGAAATCTGTGGGTAATGTGATGAATCCGGTCGAGGTGTCCATTGCAACTTTATTATTTCCAATATCTAACAACTGCTTCGCAAACACATTTGCAGTTTCATCATGTTGCAAAAATACTCGCATGTTAGTTGTTAATTGAAGTGTCTTTACGTACT
The DNA here is from genome assembly GCA_920104205.1 of Eupeodes latifasciatus. NCBI lineage: Eukaryota > Metazoa > Arthropoda > Insecta > Diptera > Syrphidae > Eupeodes > Eupeodes latifasciatus. Next base: position 79,107,366 of record OV049926.1, read on the forward strand.
GTACGTATTTAGTTCATCAGCAACAGTTGATCGGGGAATAACTGGAAGAGTCTGACGAAAATCACCTGACAACAAAATCATGGCCCCACCAAAAATATATTGGTTGTCACGAAGATCTTTCACTGTTCTGTCCAGCGCCTCCAGTGACCTCTTATGGGCTATTTTGCATGGCGCAGTATCATAAGTCCGTAAGTCATAAGTCCGTAAAGGACTTATGACCCACTTAGGTGGGTCAAAACTTCATAAATCGATTATGAACTTATAGCCCACGTAAGTGAGCCAAAAGTCCGTCAAAATTTCCAACGAAATTCTGACCCAAAGCTAACGGTTTTTTGGAGTCATTCTCTCTGAGAAGCGAATGCTTACGAAAATTGTTATTGGTTGCGTTCCTTTTCATGTATTTTTAAAGTAAAGGATCATTAAAAAAATGGTTGATTTATTGTCTAGAATAGCTACTTTTTGGAATTGATAGCACGGCGGAGTACTAACAGCTAGGTATGTAAGGGGGGGCATGCTGCCCCCCTGCAACCCCCCTGCTTGGGATCACTATAGGATTTGGGGTGGGTACGAGTTTGGGTATATGCAAAGAACTTTTGCATTTGAGCACTAAAATCAAAGAAATTCCCAACAAAAAAAAAGCAAGTATGGCTCACAGTTATGAAAGAATCACAACGCATTCGTGTTCTTTGCATATACCCAAACTCGCACCCACCCCAAATCCTATAGTGATCCCAAGCAGGGGGGTTGCAGGGGGGCAACATGCCCCCCTTACATACCTAGCTGTTAGTACGCCGTGCTATCAATTAAAAAAAACTTGTTTTAGGCTCCAGTTTCAAAAATTTCAATCAATCTTAAATTTTTTTGTTTAAGACCTTATGGCTCTTTTTATTGCGGACTTTTGGCTCACTTACGTGGGTTATAAGTTCATAATCGATTTATGAAGTTTTGACCCACCTAAGTGGGTCATAAGTCCTTTACGGACTTATGACTTACGGACTTATGACACTGCGCCATTTTGCATTCATCCCAAACAATTAATTTGCATACCTGTAGGATCTTGGTCATTGCGCTATTTTTGGCGATGTTGCAAATTGGTGTTTCGGTGATTTGCATGTTTAATGGTAATTTCAAGGCAGAATGCGCAGTTCGTCCACCTTCTGGCAGAGTCGCAGCTATTCCAGATGAAGCCAACGCTAGAGCAACATCATTTCGCGATCTGATCCTCGCCAAAAGCAATGACATTAAGAACGTTTTTCCGGTTCCTCCGGGAGAATCAAGGAAATAAATTCCACCAGATCCACTGTTCACAGCTTCTATCAAAGTGTCGTACGCAATTCTTTGTTGTTGATTTAATTGTGGAACATTTGTACGAACTGTTTCGGCCAATGTATATATATTTTAGTACAAACTTGAATATTATAAAAAAATATTCTGGTATAATACCTTGAAAGTGGGCATAAAATTGCCCTGTATAATATGTGTAGCACCAAATGATGTCATTTGGAAACACTTGTTATATTTCTGAATGTTGGCCAAGAAGTGCTTAGAATCATTTCCAATCCCAGAAACTAAAGAGCGTAAAGGATCTGGTGGTGGGACCACTTGTGGCAATTTTACTTTGCCTCCAGCACAACATAATCCAGTAGATTCACCAGTGTATTTTAACGCCTTACAATATTTACAAATTATTTTCATTTCCCCAATTGTTACCGATTTGTCGGCACAATAAACAATTGCCGGATCATAGTGGAATGCAGCTCGTTCAAGAATCGCAACCGCAAGAGCACTGCGTCTGCGGATTCGCTCGATTTCATTATGTCGTACTCGCTGTTGGTGTGTTTGATGTGCACGAACTCGTTGCATTCTAAGCCTATCCACTTCATTGTCACTCACTAAATAACGCAATTCTGACATAGCAATACGACTATTTTCTTGATCTGTCTCTCTCTGGTCATCAGTGCGGTTAGCACGTGAGGTAGCTCTTCGCACATTTGATTGACTGCGACGACCTAAGTCTGGTCGTCTTCTCCTCGGCATTGTAACTAAATTAATCAAAGTGAGAAAATTTCACGCTCACTTAACAATAAGTGTCACTATCACAAAATTTTTACAAAAAAAGAACACACTACTTGGAATGTCACTATCACAAAGGATCACAAAAGTAAGGAAAGTTTTCGCGCACGTAGCGGTAATCGTCACTCACAAAGATAGAAGGATGCACTCATAGAATATCGTAACCATGATCGTAACACAATATCGTCAATCGTAATACTTTTTTCCGTGTTCTGATTTTTTTATTAATTTTTTTTGGAGTTTACCTTTAAGCCATAAATCTCCGTGTTCTGAAGTGCGACAGAATGATTGAGATATTAGTTAGTTGTCAAATCTAATGTCAAATATTATGGTTGTGTTCAGAAACTTAATTTGTGACAAAACTTAAGATTTCTCAAACTTAAATAAATAATCTGATACCTACAGTTACAACTGAAGTTAGCTAAAATTAGTTTTCGCGAAGCCGACCCAATTAATTGGAGATCAGTACTACTAATAGTTTATTACATTTTTTGTCGCGTTCGCGATTCACTTTTGTTTATTTTCGGAACGCGACATTAGATCCTCCAAAGCGCACGCGAAGACTATTTTCATAGATATGATTGAATTTGAACTTTATGCAGCAGTAACAAATTGCAAATTGACTCTTTGACGTTAGGAACACACCTAAATTGCTTAGACAACAGTGAGTGATTATAATTTAATATGAACTTTATTGAATAGCAAAAAAGTTCAAATTGACTCTAGAAAACGTTTGTATGGGAAATAGAAAAGGGCTGTTTTTAGGGTTTTCCCGGAAATTATTCGATTTTTTCTCGCCTTTTAAACCTTCCCTAGACCTCCACGAACATTTCAAGACTAAGATAAGATAAATCCGTTCAGCCGTTCTCGAGTTTTAGTGAGACTAACGAAGAGCAATTCATTTTTATATATATAGATACAAATTTCTAGCAAAATATTTGTCTACCTGAATATTTTTCGAACAAAAAAATGATATAACCTCCAAAATAATTTTATGTGTCAAAGCATTAAGTTTTTTAATTTTTTAGAAAAATCCAATCTACATGAGGAATAAGAACCTTCAAAAAATGCTAGTAAAAATGTGTAATAATTGATTGTCAACTTTTCTCGGGAACAAAAACGGACACTGAAATCAAGCGTTTTTAATCATATACTAAAAGTGTTGTTAACTTTGCGTTTAGTTTTTAGAAAAACCTATTTGAGAATATTTTTACAAAGAAACGAAAACCTTCAAAAACAACTTAAAACTCATGCGAAATGTTTTTCGAATATCTTGAGAACAAAAAAAAATATTGACTTCAAACTTTTTTTGTGTTATGTTGTTATTGATATTTTGTAAAGCTTTTAGAAATACATATCGACAAACGGGCACAAATGAGACATAATACTCGAGTCGAAAACAATTTCTTATCAGTTTTTTATTTGTTTCTGTAGATTTTCGTGTTTTATAAAAAAAGGTGTCAGTTGAATTTGTCTAAAAAATCAACTAATAGCTGCAACAATATTTTGCAAATAATAAAATAAGTTTTGGTTTCATATGTGTTTTTGTTGATCATAAGACATTGCGAAGAAATCGACAAATCTACGTTATCCCTTAAATAGTTCCGGATCAAAAAAATAATTACCTATAACGAAAATATAAAGACAAAGATCAATCAGCTTTAAGAACAGACAAACACAAATAATGATCTTCAAAATAAATATGACATTCTAGAAAATATTCTACAGACTGCAGCAAAATTGTCAATCATGAACACAAAGTCTACAAAACAAAAAACATCTGACGAAACCAAAGCTCCTATTTTTAGAAGAGAAACCTTAAGAACAAACCCACAACCACTTAATCAAGAAAAAATAAAACTAAGCGAGCTCAGAAAAACTATGAGATATAAAATAAGGAAAGATATTCGCGAATTTAATGAAAACATTATAAAGGATACAATTAGACGAACAAAAAAACAAAAAGCTAAAACATATTTGAATAATAAACAAGAATGGATTACAAGTGTGAATGACCAAAACACAGCCGTTATAACAAACCCAAAAGACATCAATGAAAATGCAACTAAATTTTATGAAAAATTGTTCACCTCGACTAAAAATGTCACACAAGAAGATACAATAGACAACATAGATTCAATACCTTCACAAACCCCTATGTTCAGCAAAGGAACTATCGAAATGACCATATAGACGGATATGACGGAATATCATCAGAAACGTTAATTTATGGGAAAAACTCCATTTCCAACATTTTAACAAACATATTTAACGAAATAGTACAAACAAAACAAATCCCTACAGGAGCATCCATCATAGAAGACTTCAATAATAATTATTATATTATAATTATAATTATAATCAACCAAGAAAACAACCTGAATTTAGAATAGGATCTTCAACAACAGACCACTTGCAGACAATGAATCAGCTAATAGAAAAATGCAATGAATTTAGACTACCGGTTTATTTTCTATTTATTGACTTAAGTAAAGCTTTTGACTCCGTTGAACACGAAATGATATGGTCCTCCCTGGAGAATCAAAACATAAACCCAAATATATGTAGTAGAGACGATTAAAAATATATACAAAAATAACACAGCACGAATAAAAACAGAGAATATAGGATGCAGGTTTGATATAACAAGAGTAAGAGAAGAAAATCCGCTTTCACCACCTCTACTTAGTTCAGTTCTGGAAGGCATTTTCCAAAAAAAACAACTGGAAAACAAAATATGGAATAAGGATATGTGGACAAGTTCTTAACAATTCAAGATTTGCAGACGATATAGTTCTTATTTCTACAAACGCTACACACATTCAAGACATGTTGACGGAACTAACTACCTTGTGTAAAAATTATGGACTTCATAAACAAATCGAAAACTTAAGTCATGACAAATCACACAAAAGACGATATAACGTTAGACGAAGACAAAATTGAGTATGTAGAAGATTACATATATTTGGGACAGCTAAAATCATTTAAGGACAAGGAACATAAAGAAAATTCTGGAGCCTTAAACATATTTTACAATTGGACCAAAGTGCAGACACAATGGGATATACTCGTATCTTCGACTCTGCGATTACACCGATCCTTACTTACGGACTACAAACAATGAGCTTCACTGCAAAAACACTTGACCAGCTAAGGATATTTCAGACCAAAATGGAAAGAAAAATTCTGGTACAACGAAGCTAAAAATAGAGCCTTGGGGATGGCGTATGCTTTTAGATGATTATTTTATTTTATTATAAATTAATTTTAATTTTAAATTTATATTTAATTTAAAACTAATAATTTCGAACTTAAAAAAAAATATTTGTATTTATGTATTAAGTGTTAATTGTTATAATTTTGTTTGCTCCTAAAATGTTTTAAAACATGGATATTAATTATTAAATTAACTTAAATGTAATAAAAGCTTTTAATAATAAGAATAAAGATGTGTGTTTGTTCCCGTGATTTTTAGTCGAAACTGAATTTTTACCAGTTTTATTAATTTTAATTTAATTTTAATAATTTATTCAAGACCTCCACTCTTGACAACAATACTCCCACACAGGGATGGTTGAGAGTTGTAATTGTAAGTCACTAGGCCCTAGGCCCTAGTTCTCAACGGATTGTTGCGCCAACCAATTTATTTATTAATTTATTCACGACGAGAATCAAAAATGAATTTTTACCAACTATTAGTAATGGTTTTCTTTAGGTTTTTATTTTTTAAAATTCTACCAGGTGCCAAAAACGTTATTTTTCGTTGCATGAAATTATTTTGGAAATAAAACCATTTTTTGTTCGCAAAATATTCGAGTTGACAAATAATTTTTGTATTTTTTTTTATTTAGAAAAATACCGTGGACTGAATTGTTTTGAAAATTATACTAACTTGGTATCACGTCACATTATACAAGTACAATATAAAATTTAATTGAAGTCATTTTTGAGATATGGGCTACGAATAATGGGATCCCGTACATACGAACGTATGAAGGTAACGTACACGCACAGACTACTATCTACAAATCTTTGATTTAGATTCTGTTCACCTTAAAACGTCGATAGTTGTCAAAATTTTGAATTCGGCAAATAGGACCGATTACAATAACTTTCTGTGGGAAGTTAAAAATCTAAATATTGATGTGTTTATGAACGCAGCAAATTCATGTTTATTGAAATTATCAAAAACACTCTATATGAAGATATAAATCCTAGGTAGACATCTTGGTTTCCCTACAAGCTAAACCGGAAATCATAAACTTATTCTTAGTGTGCGTGTAATTTCTCCTCTAATTTATGAAATTTCCCCAAAAAACTTAGTAGTTGATTCTTTTGGGGGCCCTGGGCCCAATAGGATTTGGTGGCCAAAAGAAGTAGATATAATATATTTTTTTTTAATTCTTTAGGTTAAAAAAACCATTTTAAAATGAATTTGTGTGTTTTTTTTTTTAATTTTTACTTTTTAAAAAGAACTAAAAAAAAACATAAAACACATATTTTTTTATACTTTTATATTTTTTTTTTTTAAATTTACCTTCAATAGTTGAACATTTTTCTTTATAGTTGATTTTTGATAATTTTTATTGTTTTTTTGGTTTATAACTAATGTTTTTATATATTTTTTTTTAAATTTCATGTAAGTTGATTTCTTAATATTTGTTTTGATTCGGTTTTTTTTAGATACATATGTAAGTTTAAGTATACAATAAAATGTTATTGAAGGCATACTTTTCTGACTTTGTCAGTTGCAAAATCATGAATTAAGTCATCAAATTTAATTTCCTGTAGTAATTCATTTTCAATTGATAAAATTGGCAAGCTGTTTAGTCTATCTTGTAGCATTGTCCTTCGAATATCATTTTTATCCGGTTCAATATCGAAAATGAACGCTCTCCACTGCAGTTTGAAACCATCAAAGATAAAAAAATTCTATAGGCAGTTTCTACATTTGGAAATGTGTTCCCAATTTCATCCACTGTAATTAGACTGTACAATTTTGATATTGTGATAAAATCTTCATTTACATCTTTATTGAATTCTTTTAAATACTGTACGAGGTGCAGGCATTCTACCTTAAGTTCTTCTGCATTAACATCTCTATTCTATTTTTTTGAAAACTATTCGCAAGAATTTTGCAACTCCACTGAAGTCAAATATTGCAATCGACAAAAAAAGCCAAACAATGCATTAATTTCTTGATAGCAATTGAATCGTATTTTTAATTACAAGGTTATAGTGTCAATAATTGGAAAAAAGTTGATATTTTAAACTTTTCTTTCCCAATTAGCTGAACGGATGGTGGAGGGCCATCAAAATATGTGGCATGCGAACTTCGTGCTATTCTTCGTTGCATTAAGTCTTTATAATTAGCATCCGGAGTCTGAATTTTGGCACACGCTTCAAATTTCGCCCTTAGATCATTTATGTGCTGCACAAGGTACAAATGTAGAAAATTCGCACTTCTCCTTTAATCTTGCTTGCAAACCAGAACATTTTCCCGACATATTAGACGCATTATCATAGCTTTGTCCTCTACAATCCTTTATTGAATTATCATGATTTTCCAGAAATGTCAAGTTTGTGTCAGCCAAATATTCAGATTTATGTTATTGAATAGGTAGGTATACATTTTAAGAACCTTACGATGGGAACATAATTTATAACATACCGAATTACAAAAGTCAACTGGTCGATATGAGAAAGGTCGGGTGTACTGTCAACACTTGTGCAGAACTGTAGAGTAGAACGAAAGCAAAGTTGTTAAAATAATGTTGACAGCGTGCAGGTGTATGATTAAGGATTCATGTTGCCAGAAGTTTAAGATGTTGAGGAGAAGAATTTCATCGGAACGAAGAGTAAAATGAAACCTGTTTTTCTGTTAATGTCTACTAACCTTATTTCGTTTTCTATATATTTCTTGTATAGATTCATTCATTTTGAGTTGGTGGATTTGGGGGCCAAATAATTGCGGGGCCCTGGGCCTGGCCCACCGGGACCATGCTTAAAGACGCCACTGCAAAAACAACAATTTAAACAAATGGGTTTTGGAGGGTGATACGTACGAAGGATTTATATCTTCATATAGAGTGTTTTTGGAAATTTTGAGTAGTGCAAAAATAAGATAATATTCTTTTCTCAAAAATATTCTGTTTCTTCAAAAGAAGAAAGCAAAATTGTTTAAGATGTATGTATGTATGCATCTTTTCATATTGATTTTTGTTATATATAGAATTTTGACATACAATATAATAAATACAGTTTTACGACCAATATAGTAATTTCAACCCCAAACCATTTAAAGGTGCATAGGACCTGTCAGAAAAAAGAATACAATTTATTAACACTCATATTTAAAACCCCTTACATTCCATCTTTTCATATTCTCTCGATTTAATAATCCTTACTATATTGGACAGTTATGAAAAATCAAGAAACAAGCTTAAAAATGCAGACACCACTTTTTTAAAGTTATTTAGTAATTTTTGAAAACAAAGTTAAAGAAAAATTTAAATTTTAAGTGAAAAATATACCTACTTCTAACCATAACAACCAAAAGCTACACATTACAAAATGTATAAAGTCAGGAAGTGCATCAAAGGATACATTCGAGGGTTTGTTTTTTTCTTCAAAAAAGGTCAATATATTAAAAAAAAAAAAAAAAAATGGGACAAAACATAGCCTCCTCCGTTCCAAGTGAATTGAAAAACACAAGTAAGTACTATACTCTATTGGCAATAATTTCACAATTCCATCACTAGCTATACAACAACTTGAATTCAGTTGCCAAATAATTGTAAAGGCTCATATCTATGACCAAAATTTCAATCTAATTCAGTGGTTCCCCAATGTATTGGTCAAGGCATTCATTGCTTTTCGGCACAAAGCCTAAACATACGAATATATTCCACATCCCACTCGCTCCCCAACTCCAACACCGATTCCGAGTCCGAGTCCGATTCCAACTGCTTCCTCGCAATATATTCATGTGAATTGTGAACTCCCAAAGGTATCATGACCAATCGAATGTGAAAATTTAATAGAAAAATCGAGCAAAAAAACAAGAAACGAAAAACCGAAAATCCGCAAACAAAACGGAACTGCTGCCGCCCTGTTCTGTTATACTGCAGACCAAAAAGAAAACCTGCTCCACTTTACAATTATTTAATGGCCAAAATGTCGAGGGGGCTGTGGTTTTCGCTTTATGATTCCTTTAAGGGTCGGCATCGGCATTCACCAAAGTATAGGAAATTAGGAACACAAGAGCCCGGCGAGGCAAGGCAAGGCACGGCCGGCACGGCACATCACGAACCAACAACATAAGTCACATATTTCACATATATGTAACTACTTTATACTGTTAAACCTATAGGCCGGATGTTGAATTGTATCGAATATTGTATTCAGTCCTTTTTTTCTGTCCCGTCCCGGTTGGATGTTATTGATGCACAGGATGTGACTGGGTTTTGAATTGGATATACTCGCATTTGAATTGATCTGAATTGGCAATGGGAGTGAAGAAAATATACAACTTCCAAAGGAATTCGAATTTTTGAGTTGATTTTTTTTACAAAGTCATGCAAGTCATGGGGACATTCACAATGCCTCTCAAAAACACTGACCCAGCCAAATTGAAGCTGTAAAGTCCGACTACTCGAAGTCTACGAGTAGACTACGTGTGGTAAAGCAATCATTCGGAATTTGGCTTGAATTCAAGTGTGTCGGTCGATGTTGAATGATAAAATAATGTGACAGTTTGTTGACACTGACAGTTGTTGTTGTGTACCGTTGCATGTGTGACACATCAAACGTCACCTTAGCAGTGGATAGGTAAGAATGTTTTCGTGTGCTATGTGTTGTGTTGAAGAGTGGGGTGAAATAAATGCGCTGATGGTTCTGGGATTGGTTCTGGTTCAGTGTTAAAATGCGTTAATGACAAAATGTGCACAAATCCATTAGCGACACGATGACACTTTGACATGATTGACAAGTGATTTCTCATAAACTAATTGTGTCGTCAGAAAATTGACATGTTTTATTTTGTTTTGTTTCTGGTTGGATTCATTTAAGTGGCAAAGTATTTGGAGAATAAGTTAAGGAAACGGCCTAAGGCGGCGCGGCGACCAACACGACGCTACCGAGACGGCGACACGTACGATGTGACGTTAAATAAATTTAGCATGATGGAATTTTTTATTTAATATGATGACAAAATCCTAAATATGTAATTATGACAGGACGTAGACATAGACAGACAATTTCTGTCAAGTGGCACGTGTTCAGGCGCCATAGATGTATAGGGTCTCTTACTCTGCCCTTCTTTCGACTATTTCGTAATAATAACTTAAACTAAATGCTTTTGGATCTAAGTATATTGTCATCAATGCAGTGACATATGCGAAGACCATCAGGAATAGGGAAATTTAAAAGTTCCCCGACTGCTAAATACAAAGCAAGTTATTAGAAGATTGCCTTACATTTATATTATGTCTATTTAATATTTGTATATTTTTAATAGATATCCGCAATAAGTCATGAGGGACAACTGACTAGTTGTTCAAGTTTTTCTATATATTTTAGAGTTGCTGAGATAGAAACTAGAATCTATAAAAATATAGGGCTATCCAATAAGAAGTTTCATTTTAAATAGCCCGCTACTTTGGCATCTGCCAATTTTGAAGCTGGTCATCTTTAAGCATTGCACAAGCAAAAACAATATTGGCTTCAAAAACGCATTGAAATACTCAAAAATTTAATAAATATGGTGAAAATGTAAAGCCACAATTCGTAGATGTTCAGGAAAAGTTTTCTGACCGTGTCACTTCTCCTCGATCTTCAGTGGCGATTCCTGCTCATGATCTCAGGGTTAACTACTTTCTCCTAGAAGTTGAAGATAATTTTTCCAGAATAAAAATTAATTTTATTCAAACTTTCTGCAGTCCGCCCTGATAAATGCAGCAAATGTTTCATGATTTTTTTTTATTAAAGTAATAACAATAGATAATTGTGACTTTAAATGAATGTCAGACAAAGCTATAAACTCTGGTTGTCGGATTCTATCAGAAATGTGATCGCCTAAAACGTCAGAAACAGTTTTGATTAAATCATTTTGGATGGCAATTGAAAAACTTTAAAAAATGTTGACGATTTAACACTGCACGATTTTTTTGAATGTTATGTTGGACACTTAAGGCTTCGTCTTTCCTAGTCTGACCAAAGGTAGCTAATTTAATTACATATTGCAAATGGGAGGCACTTAGCTTTTGTTTTCTCTGAAGTGTGGTTAGAGTGTTCCTATTGTCCACATCCGAGGAACTCCATGCGAAAGAGATACTGGAAAAAAGCAAACAAGATCAACAAAATAAGTTTTTGTTATTCTCACTACCAAATAGCTATTGGTAATATTATATATTGAATATTGATTTTCGCTAAAGGTTCGAGTATAATCTCTGTTTCTATACTTGTGTGTTTATTTTAAATCAGTAGGGCGCCCATTATTAGCTTCTCCGAAAACGATATTGTTGAAAATGGTTTCTCTAATAATTTTTCAATTATGGTCTTTGCTTGAGAAGTATTGGAAATTCCATTTTAATTCCTATACGAAAAAAAAGTTCCTATTGTTAGACCAAGATCATGAAAAAAAGTATCTATTTTTAAACAAACAAAGAAGACTCTATTTACAACGACTTATATCTCATAGCCTAAAAGCTTATTCTTAGCTGGTCATAGAATTATACAATTCCATGACTTAGAAGTCAAATAGAATTTTTTATTGAATACAATTTGAAAATTAAACTTCATACAAGTTTTATAATTTTGTTTTTGATTGCAAAAGAATTAAAATTGATCCAATGCAGCTGCATAAGTCGTAATGTTCTCTTATTTAGTTTTTTTCGCTAAACTACCAGGTTTTAAATTTAAAGTCTTATAGTTTTCATTTTTTTTTAATTAATAAGAATAACGAATTCTGAATGAAAAAATATATGGACTTTATAAACATTTTGAAAAATCACACTTCAAACTGATTTTTTGACTAAATATTTGTTTTTTGAATAAACTTAATTTTTATTTTTTGAAAATTTCTTTTCCATTAAAAGAAATGCTTGTTTTAATTTGAGCTGTTCTAAGGAAATCAAATAAAATAATTTCTTACGACTAGCCTCTACCATGTTTGAATTCATATGGAATTATATTAATAGTAATTACAATAAAATATACATACATAATGTACATACAAAACATATTGATCACAAAACATTTAATATTTAACTAACAAAACAATAGATAAAAAAAAGGCACTTTCTTAAGTCACTTTCCTTTCCGCCTAAAAGTAGGTTCTAAACAAAAACTACTTCCTATTAAACATTTAAATAATCCGTCTAAACTCCAACGCCTTTACCTACCATTTCCTTTTCCTCACATATCGGCATCAAAAATCAGTATAATCGCTAAAAGCTGCGCTTACCGTCGAACATGCGTTGCTCGCTATATTCTCGTAGGTCGTAGAGCAGGGTCAAGCAAGTTCGCTAGCAAACCCCATTTTCATATTAAGTCTGTTCAGTGAGGATTTTTTTAGATCAGAACAGCACAGTTTCGTGAGAAACGTCAGATCAAGTTAGAACAGTCAGTTAAACGTCAGTTGTCAAAAAAAAACAAAACAAATTGCAAATTGTGTGAATTTTTCGTTTCTCGCTTATTTTTTTCATTTTTTTGTGTTTTTACTGTGAAAAATATTATTAAAAATTATTGAAATGGAAAATCAAGTGGTTGCTAAGATAATACTAAATGAAAATGTTAGTGGTTCAGACACCGATAGTGATTTTTCGTCGGATTCCTCTTCAGATGATTGGAATGAAAGTGTGACGAATGGTATTACCTTCTCTTTGATGAAATGTAAAAGAAATTGCATTGAAAGTTATTATATTATATTTTATAATTATTTAATTAAACAAATACAACAAATTGGCAAAATAACTTTATTTTAATTTTTTTAAATCACGAGAAAAAAAAACACAAAGCACATCCAAATCAAAACGTAAACAAAAAAATGACAACTTCCATTTTGACATTTCTCACGATTCTGTTCTAACCTGATCTGACTCAAACGCAAGAACAGAAAATCCTGTTCTAAACTGTTCTAGGTTTGACAATGAACAGAAAAGTAGAACAGTTCAGCACAGAAAGAACCTCAATGAACAGCAAAAAGCTGTGTAACATCGCACAATTTTATGCTTTCAAAAACGAATATGGTATTATGTATAAAGTATAAATAGTTGCCGTGTTCGACGATCATGTTCGATTCGTCAGTGTTGTTCTTTCTTCCTGCTTCCATATCCATAGTCCATACGAAGTATAAAGAGAGAAGACATCAAACTCTTGTTCGCGCCTGGTCTTCCTCTCTGTTGGCGTCTTTAATGTGTACCTGGCACCTGCATACTTCACCTGGTTATCTCTTTTTTTTTGCCCTTACCCTTCTACTTATTTGTATAGTCTTTTATTTGATTGTGTGTATTTATCTGTATGTGTAGAATGTATGAAATTTGATAGCGCAAACTTTTGCGATGCCCAACGCCCAAGCCCAATGTTTTAAGATAGATTTGGTATTGTATGAGAGTTGTATTGCATGAAATGAAAATTATTTGAAGAAAAGTCACTTTGACTTTGATTGCAAGGTGCAAGTTATGTAACTACAACCGATTTTTTTAACATAATGGTCAACTGTTGAGTTGGTTAGTAATTCAATTACCAAATAATATTCATATTACAAAATAAGATTAATTCTAAAATTCTTGGTTTAGCGCCGCTAAACCCGCTGACTATGAGGAATAGCCCCTCTCGATCATCAGTCTTTTTTCTTTCCAGCGAAGTGAAACAAAAGAGTTATGCCAATACCCAACAATTGATTTATGAATTTAATGATAAAATTCGTGAATTTAATGAGGACATAAAGTCGAAAGTGCGTCTGGTCCGGTTTCGACACGTATTATGAAATACAAATGTTAGAGAAAATTTTGAAATTTCATCCTGTTGATGATAAAAACATTGGTGTTTACTCTGGCTAAACTTAAGGCATGTTCGTAATTGGCATGAGCAATTCTAAAGTAAGGTTTTTTTTTAAGCAGAGGTAACACTTTGAGCTGTGCGCCGAGTTTATTTGATTTAATTTGATATAGGGACTTCCATTTTAAAAGGTTTTGAAAAAGTACAAGATTGGTTCTTAAGAGGCAAATAATTGAATTAAAATTTCATGGCATTCAATATTAAATAATACTTTTTGACCTCCGCCAGTTCGTTTTATGAACGTTATCCCATTGTTAGTCTAATTTCGTACCAATTTTTCTAGCTAACCCGGTCTTATTTTGTCAGTACCTATTGAATCTATTATTGGTTTCAAATGTCGATAATATCTTGAAATGATTTCGGTTACCAAATGTTTGGTGCAGCAAAATTATGGTTTAACATAAAGCGCGTTTGTGCTGTCTTGTTGCAACCATGTTATTACAAATAAAAAATCACGTACTATTTGTGAACAACGTTCTGTTTCCTAACGTACGTCTTAAGACTAAAATGATCTTTGTAGCTGAAGTTGACTTGGCGATCAAAATCTTATTCAATTCGTGAACAGAGCGAAATTTCAAAAATAAGTTGCCATGATATGATAACATAGCTTATGTTCTTAAGACTTAATTTGTAAATTCTTTTCATTGGATTAACTCTTTCGGTACGCGAGTGGTACAGAACAAAGAATATTTATATGTAAACGTACCACTCGCGTACCGAAAGGGAAATCTTAAATGTCATAAGCATAAAATACAAGAACTTTAAAAAAAAATAATAAAATGTTTATTTTAGAAATAAAAGTATCTTTTGAAGTAAGGCTTATTTTTCTACTTAAATTATCATCAGCGAAAACAACCCCACAAAATAAATACAAAAAACAATCAGTAAACTTACTTACACACCTAACAATGACTTCACGTATTGGTATATGTAGGTATTTTAAACACATACATTTCAAATGTATAAACAAAGAGAAACATTTTCCACAAATCGTTAAACAATCAAAATTTAATTAAGCATTAACTAACGTTCTGAACAATCAAGCAGTATTTGTCCAACATAACCACCTCCCGCTCTATACCAAAATACCTACCTATGCCTTACCATAGCATACCTAGATACATACAATGTATATCTTGTTCCAAACTCTAAATTGGAAAGTCACACAAAATAAAATAACATTTTACAAAACCAAATGAACGTTTTATGTAAAAGCAAAGCAAAGCAAATCATATACGATAGAACAACTCGCCCTGCGCCCTGCGCCCTGCGCCCTACGCCTGGCTCGCGCCCCCTCTTTCAACGACCGAAGCGACGACGAAGAGCTCACATTTTTCCTCAGGCATTTCTGAAATATTCGAAAATCTAATTTCGTCCTGAACCTGATGATCAGGGAGAAAGCACACCATCACCATCACCAGCATCAGTACCAGCAACAGCACACATAATGTTTTCCATTTCACGAAAACAGCTACGGTAAGCGCGGGGGGAGCAGCCTCTTTCTAACATTTGGTTTACTATTTGTAAAAATCATTCTCGTGGAAATTAATTAATCCAACATGCATTCCCAACCAATCCTACCCAATCCCACCGAACGCCTCCTTATCCTCATCCCAAAATTAGATACCAACAAAAGGACTTTTTGCTGTGATGCGACCTTGTAAGCAAACGTCCTTTTTTGTATCGTTAATTTGGTTAAAAATTGATTCCACAAAAGTGATTTCGGCCAGATAATATCAAACCAAAACAGTCCTGGCCTCCCAATCTCCAAAGCGGACCGGACGGTGCGCAGCACTGCGCTGCTGACCGAATTCCGATTGCTATCATGTTCACTAATTCATATGAGCCATAGAATATTGAAAAACAGGACAACTGAACCCCTCGATTTCTGGGCCTTCCCGCTTCGTCCTTATGAAAGTGCATGCGTTGATTGAAATGTTTACATTCGTAATCAACATTCCATTCACTGCCGTACATCAGCGCAGCATATAGGTATATCCTCGTCTTTTTTTCTATGTGTGCGCAAGTACTCCTCCTTCTTTTCGTCCTGTTTCTGATGTGTATAATTATTGCATACTTCAGTTCCTTCGTATCCTCTGTTACTCGTACATTAATTTTTTTTGTTAAACTAATCGAGAGTTCAATTCGCCACTCAAAGCACTCTGAATAGCATGCACTCATTTTCATTACCTCAATGTTCAGTTCATATAAATGAAGGTCAGCCAGGACTCATAGTCGATAAAGAGTTTTTACATCAGGATAGTCTGCAGAAATATCAATTAGCGAGGATATTTCAATAATTTCTTGCACGCTAAGCTTTTTTCTGATAGGTAGTGCTAATAATTTGCAGTGATACCATTTCTGATACCTTATTCATAAACAAAGCATAATATTTATCTGAAAATCAACATTTCGTCCTTCTGGAAATTAGAGTAAGCTATTATTGTCTGTACGAGTATACATATAGAAATTGTTTCGTCCCTCAATATAAAATGTATGTGTACCTATGGGCTTTTGAAGAATAATAATTTTTAAGTCTTTGTTTCATTGGTTTGAGTATTGTTTACCATATCATTTTAGCACGAAGATGATCGTCATTCATCACACACCTCATTGAGTTCAAAAGAAAATGAGAGCTTAAAAAAGGGAAATTAAAGTCTTATAGATTATTATTTTTATTATTAATCGAAGCCTGAAGGATAAACAAATCTAGGAAATTTTTAATTTTTCTATTTTCAATTTGCAAAAGGATTGCGGAATTAGACATGTTTTTGTTGTTAATTTTGACCACGGAGGGCTTTTAGTCTTATAGAAGGTGTTAACTAATGACCTAATTTGTACAAGGATGAATATTTTGGAATTGGATAAATCTACAAAAGCTTCGATTTTGGTTAAAATTTAGTTTTCGAAGTAAGGACATAGGCTTTTCCGTTTTTTTAAAGTAATTTTGGTAAGAATTCGACGTTTCCCTTAATTCCATGCATCAGATCATTTCGCCATTTTAATTTGAAAATTTATCACAGAATAAAAATGTTTTTTTAATAAGGACGTGAAGGTAATAAATTCAAATAAGAAAAGCGTTGTGTGAGACATAAACTTGTAGCACTTGTTCACAATCCGTTACTAGAAATTTAAGACGTCTAAGTCCTAATACAAACTTTGGAAAGAATATCGCTTTTAACTTGTATCTAGAACCCTTATAGTAATAATACAAAAAAATTAGGTTAAAAATGCTAATAAAATAAACATTTCTTAACTTAAGGGTTTTCCGATAAGATGTTACATATTATATATTTGGAAAGCTGCCACTTTGTAGATTTCATGTTTTGGCATTTGAAAACTACGTCGTTACTTAAAATCGAACGATACACGCTAACACAATGAAATTGTTAAAATTCTTAACAAAAATTTTGAAAATTTTGAAGTTACAGTGTGAAAATTTTAAGCACTTTTTAATATAATCGAAGGTTCAAGTTCGTTAGGAACCAATAACGCTAGCAACTTCAAATTGCTTTTTTTAACTTCCCATAGGAAGTTATTGTAATCGGTCCGATTTGTCGAATCGAAAATTTTGACATTTCTAGATGTTTCAAGGTCCCTAGAGTCGAAACAAAAGATTTTTAGAGAGATGTCTGTGCGTGCGTTTGTACGTACGTTCGTACGTCCGTATGTCCGTACGTTCGTGACGTTTTTTCGTCGTCCATAGCTCAAGAACCAGAAGAGACATCGACTTCAAACAAATTTTGTTATACAGATAATAATGCAGAAAGGACTCTCAAAATAATTGAGTATGTGGTTTTTTAACATAGGAATTTTAAAGAAAGTGAAAATTTCGGTTAACCCAAAATTTCTCAAGAACCAATAACGCTAGCAACTTGAATAAAATATTATATTATATATTGTAACATGATACCAAACAAGTATATTTTTGGAAACAAATACAATTACCGGTTTTTTATAAATCAAACAAACTGAAAAAAATAATTGTCACCTCGAATATTTTTACGAACTAAAAATGACTTTATCTCCAAAATAAATGTATGACACGAAGAATTTCGTTTTTGACATCTGTTATAATTTTGAGAAAAATCGAATTGACATTTTGTTTTTTACAAAAAATAAAATCCTAATCAAAAAATAATAAAAGTTGGTTAAAAATGATTTTCGACTCAGATATCTTTTCAAAAATTTTGAGACTATGGCTTTAAACTATTGTTTTCAACATCCGGTTAAATTTTGAGAATAATCGAATTAACAGTTTTTCCACACTAAATTACTACTAAAATTGGTAAAAACTGGTTTTCGACTGAAAATCCCGTTAACAAAAATAGATTTTGAAATCAAACTAAATGCAAAATATTTTTGGTAATTTTTAATTGTTTTAAAAATAATTCAACTGACAACTTTTTCAACAAAACTCGAAAACCTACAAAGTTGTAAGCAAGACAAATCGACAGACGGGATGGGAAGTTATCAATTTGGGTCGCATCACAGCCTTTTTTCCTTAGGAAGTTATTGTAATGGGTCAGATTTGTCAAATTGAAAATTTTGACATTTCTCGACGTTTCAAGGTCCCTAGAGTCGAAATAAAAGGTTTTTAGAAAGATGTCTGTGCGTGCGTGTGTACCTCGTACGTACGTTTGTTTTCGTCGTCCATAGCTCAAGAACCAGAAGAGATATCGACTTCAAATAAATTTTGTTATACAGATAATAAGGCAGAAAGATGCAGAAAATTGCGTGGGTGGTTTTTTTTACCATAGCAGTTTAAAAATAGGTGAACATTTTGGTTAACCCTAAATATCTCATGAACCAAAGACGCTAGAGACTTGAATTAAATTTTATATTATATATTTTAAAGTGATACAAAACAAGTATATTTTTTTTATAAATCAAAAAAAGTGAAAAAAAATGTGTCACCTCCAAAATTTTACGACTAAAATATGATTTCATCTCCAAAACAATTTTGTCCAACAAAGAATAATGTTTTTGACATCTGATACAATTTTGAGAAAAATCTAATAGACAGTTTTTTTATAAAAAATAAAAACCTAAAAAACATTAAAAAGTTGGTAAAAATTGATTTTCGACTCAAATATCTTTTCAAAAATTTGAGATAATGACTTCTAACTAATTTTATCTTATAAGAAGTATTGTTTTCAACATTCGATAAAATTTTGAAAAAAATCGAATTGACAGTTTTTTTTACAAAAAATAAAAACCTAAAAAAAAAACAATATTAAAACTTGGTAAAAATTTACTTTCGACTCAAATAGCCTTTCAAAAATTAAAAATATTGGCTTCAAACTTATTTTATTTCACAGAAAATATTGTTTTCGATATTCAGTAATTTTTTTATAAAAATCCAACAGTCCGTTTTTTAATAAAAAAATAAAATCAACAAAAAATAGTTCGCAAATTTGGTAAAAATTGATACATATAGACAAACTTTTAAGCAAGACAAATCGTCAGACGGGATGGGAAGTTATCAGTGTGGGTCGCATCCCAGCCTCTTTTTATATTTTGAAATGTGACGTGATACCAATTCAGTATAATTTAAAAAAAATTTAACTAACGTTTTTTCTTATAAATAAAAAAAAATTTGGCAAACAATATTTGTCATATAGAATATTTTACGAACAAAAAGTGAATTCACCTCCAGAATAATTTTATGCAATGAATAACATTTTTGACATCTGGTAAAATTTTGATAAAAAATACTATACTAAGACTTCGTAAAAATTAATTTTCTACTCAAACATTGACAAAATTCAAATATATTTAAAATAATTGTATCTTAGCAAAAATATTGTTTTTGGTACCTACAATTTTTAGAAAAATCAAGTTGACAGTTTTGTTTTTTTTTTTTATAAAAAATACGACGCAGAACTGGTAAAAACTGATGTTCGATTCATATTTTTCGAGAATAAATAAAGGTATTGACTTAAACATTATTTCATTCATATCATTTGAAAAAACAACTGTTGAAAACCATTGTGATTAGAGGTTACTTTTTACGACGGCGGCGCTATATGTAAAGCAACAATTCAAAATTAAGAATACACTTCTTGTTTTTTAAAAATCAAAATGATATTGTAGGCTTTTCAATATTTTTGTTTGTCTAAATTAAGTTAGATGTTAAGAACATTGCCAAAAGAACATTTTTCGACCCGATTTTGACCTTTTTTGACCATGTTGCTTTTATGATTTGAGATCAAAGAATTTGATTATTTATAAGACTAACATCATAAATACCTCCTACAAAATCGTATCATCCAGATTTTGTACAGAGTTACACACTAATTTTGTACAAAAACTCAAACAGTCCAAAAAATGAAAAAAAAAAGAAAATTAATAAAATCACATCAGTCAAGTGCTGTCCATTTTTTTCAAAACACTCCTGCAGACGTTGTGAGAAGTTTTGACTAATGGCAAACAAAACAGTGACTTTAGAAGTGGGGAGAGGTCGTTTGGGAGCTCTTATGGGTTTTCAGAGGTCCAAACACGAAAGTTTTGTTTATAAACCACTCCGTTGCTTATGATCAAAACAGAGTCATCCGTCGAGGTTTCCAAAATTGCTTCTGCAAACCTCGTCCGCGTGCCGTAGTCGTTTTGCTGCAGTTCTTGAACAACTTCTTAAATAACTTGTTAGGATGAAAATGCAATTCAAAGTGCACCATTTGCCGAATTGAGCGGTCTGATATCCGTAAAGCCCGAAGGTGACTTTTTGCCAATCGACAAGGGCTGCAGACTTTAACTGTTTGGCGACTATTTCAATATATTCTAGAGTCCTTTTATTTGATTAAATCCTAGCGTAGTTCCACGACTCAAAGAACCAGTTCTGTGAAATCTATAGACGACGACGGCTCCATTGTTACCGAAATGGCATCTTGCAACAAGTCAATATAAGCAATACTCATAATAATACAGTTTCCCCTGTCTCGCTTGACGCCAAATTCAAAACTTCCATAACCCGCTGGTAGACCCTGTACAAGTCCCCTTTCCTGCCCAGAGATAAACCTATAGTCAACTATGAAATAGTATAGTAAATTTCGTTGTTTTCAAAACTAAAATTAATTTTTAAAATTGGTTTGATTGATAGTACCTACCCGTGGCATGATG
The DNA here is from genome assembly GCA_920104205.1 of Eupeodes latifasciatus. NCBI lineage: Eukaryota > Metazoa > Arthropoda > Insecta > Diptera > Syrphidae > Eupeodes > Eupeodes latifasciatus. The sequence goes on from OV049926.1 coordinate 79,128,621, forward strand.
GTTAGTACGTTGGACTGTCATGCGAGAGGTCTTGGGTACGATCCCTGTGCAACCTTAAGATTTTTTCACGGGTGCGAGGAATTGACAAATTCTCCAAGAGTAATTGTGCTGTCTCAAATTAGCCGTTCGGATTCGGCATAAAACTGTAGGTCCCCTCCATCCCTGCAATTACTCGCACACAGGAATGGTTGAGAGTTGTAAGTCAATAGGCCCTGGTTCTCTACAGACTGTTGCGCCACCTAATTTTTTTTTTTTTTTTTTTTGGTTGAATTTAAATCATAATTTGTGTAACCATTCAATAAGTAAAATAAAAGTTATAATAAATAATGTAAAAATTTGATAATTTGTTGCCTTTTTTCTTAATAATTCTTTTCCAAAACATTGGATAGAAAAAAGTAAATTATAGCCCACAGAAAAATTTTGTTCGAATATTTTATTTTGTATACCAACTCATTTTTCTAAAAAAAAATAAACATTATGCCAACAAAAGGGGACATAGACTTCACATTCAATACCATTCCTTTCTTCTTTTAGGCGAATTTAAATGGTAAACTTTTTGTTTATGACATTTTACTATAAATTCGTCAACTTTCTGGAAAATTCGTGTTAGGCCTAATTTTTTATTTTTCTTTAGACTTGAAATCAAAGATAAACAAAAAAAGGGCTGAAATGTATTAATTATATTATGAGGTTGGTGACTCAAATTATGACAACATCAGAAACAGCTCAGCAGAAAATCGAGTGTCATTCCGTAAAACGATTATCGTCAGACGATATCGTTTCGACGATAGTCTCACTTCACGTAAAACGATTATCGTCAGACGATATTGTTTCGACGATAGTCTCACTTCACGTAAGACGATAATCGTCAAAGTGATATCGTCAAAACGATAGCGTTTGCTCGATAGCTAAATAGGTATCGTTAGCTATTAATTTCTATTGTTAACTAAGCTAATTGAAGTAAAAATGTTAAGTTTTTCTTACAAAACGAAAATAAAAAATCAAAAAAATATACATATGTAACTAGTTCGGTAACAAAGAAAATTAATAGATGAATCAGACCCTCTATCTCTTCTAACCCATATGTGTTTTTTGTATAAACTAACATAAATATGTATGTATATAAATAAGTAATCTTTCTTCTTTCTATGTTTGACATGCAACGGTTTTTGTATCGCTCTTGCACAGAGCACTAATGCAAAATAGTTTTGGGAACAACAAATATTTTGGAAGCCAAGTATTGTCCCCTGTGGATAAAATGGAGTCTTATCTTGGATCCCTTGGACAGAATTATGTTTAATCTTATTGGCCAAGGAGGAATGCTCATCCATACATTTTATTAACATTTGCAGCTGATTTTGTGTTACTGACCTATGGATACTCAAAATTGTAATTATATTTATTAATTCACAATTTCAGATACATATACAAACAATTTTTGAAATTATAGTTTCATCGTCGGCAGCAACAAATAAAAGCACAAAAAGTTACATTAACAATTATATTAACATCACAAAACAGTTGGAATGTTTATTAACAAGATATTTTGTCAATTTTGACATTTCAGTCATAAGAGTATTTGAAATATACTGAACGATCTTATACTGAAAACGATTGACGAGACGATAGTGATAAAGTTACGTGAAGCAAATTATTGACGATATCGCTAATGATAATCGTTTTGACGATTATCGTTTTGGAAATTACGGAATGACTCCCCAGACCTACCGGTTTCAATCTTTGATCTGATATACATATTTATATAGTTACTTGACTTTTTTTCAAAAAAATAAATAATAGAACCTTTAGAAATATATTGATAAATTGTCAAAAATGGTGAATCAAAGTATTTGGCAGACATCTATCCACTTTTGTCACCACTTTTGCATCTTCTTTTCCTTCTGCGATTTTGAAATTGTCTTTTTCTTTTCCTTATTACAGTCTTCGAATTTCTATATGTACCGGAAATCGCATGCTTGTCTTCTGCCATTTGAGCACATTTGCTTTTCCCTTTTTTATCTTTAGAAATCATTTAACAAGAAAAGTCCTTGCGGATCTTTGATGTTACGAACTGAAATCTTATTTTCGTTACCAACAGGGTTTACGACTATTGAAAACAAACTTTCTGCATGAAGAGACAACGTTTTGAAAGTTATCGATATTGTCAAGTAAAAATTTAAATTTCGTACACGCCCGAGTGTACAACTGCATTATGATGTCTTTTTTTAAATTAAATAAATCTACGGAATCTTGAACTATGAAAAAAGCCCAAACATAATTGCACTTATACCTTTGCTTCTTCAAATTATCATAAAAGTAAAAATAAAAATGTAGATAAAAACCTTGTTTAAGTTGTGTACTCTATGGAGATTAAACACCATTTAATACAGACTTTTCGTCTTAAATTCACTCACTGGTGTTTAAAACCATATAGTACCACTCTGTCAATACTTAATAATATAGCATTAGGTTTATATAGAGGGAAGGTAAATTCTTATGAAACTGTTTCTTCGGAAGGGCGATTTTGTTTCTGGCCAAAAACACCATTATAACCACATTTCATATCACAAAAACCGTTTCATCGACCGACCGACCGCCGACGACGACGACGTCTCACAACATAAACCCAGTATGGTGCTTGGTCATTAAGTGCGCCACAAGTCTAACAAACAATAATTATGCAAATGGACTCCGTCCTCTATATGCTCTTCTTCGATACAATACACATTCATACCTACATATAGAAATTTATTTTTTACCTTCAACTTTTTTAAATTCAACAGTCATAAAGCACTTGGAGCATTGAAGCTTCCATTTATATAAGCAACAAACACAACAACAACAAGCCGGCCCCAGTGACTGTTATATCCGCGCAATGGCCACGTCTGTTTGGTACTTAGTAGAAGCTATTAAAAAAAGACTGGAAGTAAAAAAAAACTTTTTAATTAGTCGCCACAAGTTCTAGAAGCAGCGAGTAAAAAATATATACCCACACTTTATTGTAGGGCAACTGGACGCGGTCGATGGCCATTGGATAGAAAAACACGACCACGACAGAGGAGCGAGCGTTAGACGTCGTCATCGTCATTGCTTGCCTTCAACGAGCTTGCAAAACCTCAAAAGTCACCTTCTCCATACCTCTTAACGCTATATGGCTATCCGATGAGAAAGTTTTTACAAACAAACAAAAAATCCTCCAAGATGAAAAATAGAAAATTAAAATAAAATTGAATTGTAATGAGCAGGGCACAAGTCCAATTAATAGCCGAATCCGTTTTTAATGAGGTAGCTGTTGCAGCACCAGCACCAGCTCCAGCACCAAGTACCTATTGTGGAATTTATATGGATTCAATAAGTTTCTAAACGAGAGGGTGGATCACCACCACCAATAGGATTTAAAAAATTTGAAGACATTTTGAAATTATTCTTAAATTATGATTTTTAGGTGGACATTTTATTGAAATCGGGTAAAGGTGACCTAACATTACATTAAAAGCAAATTAAATATGAAATTTTATAAACTAATGTAAGGTGAATACCTAGAGTGCCAAACATGCCCAAATATGTTAACACATACAGTTTAAAGCTTATGCTATTATTACAAGCTTCTGTTGCCTTAAGTATTTAATAAAATTTAAGTTAATTTAATAATTAACTTTAAAGTTTTTAAAGAGATGACTGACAGTGTGCGTATGTGCACGTATAGTCGTACGTCTTTTATCTTATAAGAAATATTTATTTTAACATTTATTAAAATTTTTAGAAAAATTCAACAGTCAGCTTTTTATAAAAAACAAGAATCCTAAAAATGCTTAGTAAAAAATCAAGTTTGATTATAATATTTCGAGAATAGATAAAGTTTTTGCCTTCAAAATTTCATTCTGTGCAAAATGTTGTTGTTACCGTTAGAAATAAAAACTTTCAAAAACTGCTCCTAAAAATGAGAGTTTTTTTACAATAACTGATAAGAAATGATTTTCAACTCAAGTATTAGGAGAACAAAGAAAGATTTTGACTTCAAATGTTTAATGTGGGAACGGGTCGAAATGCTGTATTTTAAAATTTAAAATTGCTTGTAGATGTAAATAAATAAATAAATAAAATACTGTATGGTCAAAATTCTGTATGGTTAATATTCTGTATTTCAAAATACTGTAAATTTAAAATACTGTGTCTCAAAATCCTGTATTGTCAAAATACTGTATCTCATAATACTGGAAGTTTTGACAGATCAATTAATTTGTTGCAATTGTTGATTATGATAGGAACAATTCATGTAAAAATGTGAGATAGATACAAATAACTAAGAAGAAAAAAATGAGATAAAGAAAATAAGAAGAAGATACCATTTATATTGTTTTTTGTTTTTATTACTTCAAAGACTTCTGAATTATCATAGGTACATACATACATATGTACATATGTTATGTTATTATTCAAGGTAAGTACATTAGAACATTATGCTAATGAAAAGATATTATGATGTTTTCAAAAAAAGTATTCTGTTTTCAAAATTCTGTACTTCAAAATGCTGTAAATAAAAATCGTTTTTATAATGTAAAAAAGTGCGCACTTTTTTACATTGTCAAAACGATTTTTATTATTATTACTAGCGGACCCGAAAGACTTCGTCTTGTCATAAAGATTTGTTTTGTGGCAGTTTTTTGTTCGTACGTATTTTATAGTCGTGGCTGAAAATTCTCCTGAACAGAACCGTCACCCTGGTGATAGGGCGTTGTGAATAAAAAATAATTAAATGAAACATATATGTATAAGGATTTAAAAGTAAGTAATCGCTTTATTGTTAATCATGTGAATCATAATTATTAACAGAAATCAGTTTTCCAACAAGGTAACAGGCACCATACAATTGCCCATGTGAAAAACATGGGTTTTCTAGATTAATACCACAAAAACTTAATTATTCCCCCTGGGACTTTTTTATGGTCATAGCAAAATCAAGCCGCACTGGAAACTGTAGTCGTTCAAACTCAAATGGCACATCAGTCGGAATCATTGGGATGGGCGGTATGAGAACATCTTCACCTTTATACTTTCCTCTGAGTATAGTTGCTTCTATCACGTTGTTTAGTAATTTTTTTATCGCTAATCGTGTACTGTTGCAAAGACGCGGTTGGTTGATATTTCGCAACATTATAACTATTGATCCAACCTTTAATTGAAGATTGTGAGATGGCAATCCTGGCAAATCCAGCGAGTTTAAAAATTCCAGTGGTTAGTTGACTGCACCATCTTGGTTTGTAGCCGAATTAACTGATTTATATATCTTCGATTAGCCTGTAATTTGTTCTTGAATTTTGAAATTTAATTCATTTATATCTATGTTTTTAGCAGCCAATATATGTAGCTCGTGCACTCAACCAATCATGGTTTCTGTAATTTTGAGAAACATCTGGAAACACCTTCTGAATAAGTTTATCTTTTGATTGCGTTAACTGACAAAAACTTTGAGGAAAGTTAATGCAGCCAACATGTCTATAGGAAATTTGCCATTACCAATGTCAATGAGTTGGTTAGAGAATATGTTTCCAGATTGGTCATTTTGCAACTCGACACGCATATTCTTCCTTAAATGAAGTTTTTTGACATGTTTCCACAAATTGCAGGACTTTAGACATGTATTGATTCAATCAGCTGGCGTTGATCGTTTTGCACCGCCAAATCTGTTATTATTGCTTCGTAGATCTTTTAAGGTTCTGTCTAAAGCCTCGAAAGATTTTTTATGTGCCACCGTACATTCATCCCAAACAATCAATTTACATTGCTGCAAAACCTTTGCCATTGCAGAGTTCTTCGAAATGGCAATTTTAGAGCTGAATGAGCTGCTCGACCATCTTCAAGCAAAGTTCCTGCGATTCCCGACGAGTGAGTGCAAGTGCAATTTTATTTTGTGAGCGAGTTGTTGCTAATATTAATGAAATCAAAAAAGTTTTTCCTGTACCACCCACCAGGTGCGTCTAAGAAGTAAATCCCTCCAGTTTCATCATTTGCTACTTTCATAAGAGTATAAAATACATACTTCTGTTGTTCATTCAACAGTGGAAGATTTGTTTGAATTAATTCTTTCAAAGTGTTGAGATAATACAGTTTTTCTCGATGCAACTCTTGGTTAAAAGCATCATGCATTGGACGATTAGGCGCGGTCAGGCCTGATTGAGTTAATAGTTTGTTTGACATCATCAAGCACATGTCCTCAATTGAAATCAATGCTTCATTGTAAAGAAAAGGGCGTTTTGTTTGCTTTTTCCGGCCATTATTCGAATTTTTCTCGCAGTAAAAACCATCCTTGAACTTCAACGAACATTTTAAAAAAAGAATTGGCCAAATTGGTCCAGGCGTTGTTGAGTTATGCGCTTACCAACACATTTTGCGATTCATTTTTATATATAAGATTATTATGTATTATTATTATCTACACTAATATTATAAAGAGGAAAGATTAGTATTTTTGTATGTAACGAATAAAATCAAAAAGTACTGGACCGATTAATTCTTTTTTCATTAGAAAGCTACATTATCACTGAGTAACATAGGCTATATTTAATACTAGATTACTATCGAAATCTTTAGAAATTCCTAATAAAACCAACCGAAGGTTTAAAAAAATTAGAGTATTAACGATAGGACAAAAAAATGTTCCACAATATCTACATCTACACTAATATTATAAAGATTTGTATTTTTGTATGTAACGAATAAACTCAAAAAGTACTGGACCGATTTTAATATTTCTTTTTTCATTATAAGGCTACATTATCTGTACCTATATTTATGTCTACCCGTGCGAAGCCGGGATGGGTAGCTAGTTATTATTATATATTTATTAAACAAGTAATAAATTACATGCTAATATAAAACTATTGAGCTTCAGCTGCAAAGGCTTACCGTCAGATATAGTGTTGCAGGTAGGACAAATGGGATGAGGTTATTTTTTGAGGAGGTGGATGTGGGTGGAAGAGGTATGGCCAAGTCGGAGTCGGATAAAGTTTTGTATTTTTGATTTTTCGCTGTTTGTAGGGTATATACATATGTTTTGATTTTGTTGGATTCACTCCTACATAGTGGTGATTGTATATTCTCCATTCGTTTTCTTGGGTGCTGGTCAGTTTTCTTGTGAGGTTCTTCACAAGGTCATTCTTGGTGTAAATATTATAGAGATAGATTAGTGACTTTCTTGCAAGGCTGGCGGCTTTATCCACATTAGTTTTATTTGCTGGTTTAAATTTACCAATAAGGAGCGGATGTTGGTGATGAAAGTGGTGGAGTTGTTGTTGGTATTTTTGACAGCTTTGATTGTAGAGAGACTGTATGTACATATAATCTGCTTATTTCCTTCTTTTAAAGCCTCTTGAATGGCAATAAGAATGGTAAAGGCTTCAGCAGTTAAAATGGATGCGGTTTGTGGAAGTAATCCAAAAAGTATCGTGCTACCGGCCTCTTTTGTGCTTGCAACGGTTGTATTCTCTGAAGTTTTGGACCCATCCGTAAAAGTAAATTTCCAGTTATTGGACTTGAGCTCAGATGAAATCCTTAGAAAAATCTTGCGATATATCTCAACGTTTGTATGGGTTTTCTTTTGAGATGCGAGGTTCATTATAAAGGAATTGGAGTCGATGAGCCAAGGAGGTTCCATTAGAGCAGATTTTTCTGGTTTTTAACAACTCTTGTTTTGGAAATTTATAGTTACCAGATTGAATGATGGTGAAAATGGCTGATGGTGTTTTGTAATTTATTTTCTGGTTCAGTGTTAAGTTGATTTCTTTTTCGATTATCGAGTTCGACGAAAATATCAGTTTAGCATATAGTTTATATATGATTTTTTCTCTTCGCTCTTCAAAAGTAGGGAGGCCAGCCTCTGCCAGGATGTTTTTGATGGGACTATGGGAGTAATACGGAAATCGCCAATACTACATCTTGCTGCTTGGTGGTAGATTGGTTTTATGATCCCGAGTGTGGATTTCGGAGCGTTGCCATAAATAAAAATACCATAATCTATTTTACTTAACCCTTAAACCCTTAAGACCGTCTACAGACGGTCATCACTAAAATCCAATTAGATTCAAATTTAAAAGTTTTCGCGCCCAATAAGAAAATCCGTTTTTCGTCTTAGAATTAATATATCTAACTGTACCGATTTGAATGCATTTAGTTGACAAGTCAGGCTAGTACGTCTGTTTTAGAAAAAAAATTGTGTAATGAGACGTGAAAATTATTTGTGATTCAATTTCAAATTAAAATTTAAAAAACTATACTTATATAAAGCCCAATTGTGTCCGAATTTTTTTGGTAAGTAGTGCGAATATATTTTATGTAAATTTGTTGGTGGTTTGATTTGTGGAAAATAAATTGTGTTGTTTTGTGCGTGTAGACGGTCAAAGTGGCTCAGTGGAAAAAAAATGATCGAAGCTAGTTTCACCTCCGTGCTGTTTTGTCATAGAAAAGACTTGTACATTTTCAGAAAAGGGGGCTTGGCTTATTGTTTTTTGTTCTTTTTTAGAAAATGTTACGAAGAAGCGGACGAAATCAAGACTGCAGTATAGGCAGGCAAAAATCAATTCATCTGCTATGATTGACGAAGATATTGAAATCTTAATGGATTCAATTGATTATGATGATGATTTCGAAAATGTTAATGACTCCATTGATGATCCAGATTATCGTTTTGATACACTGGAACCTGAAGACAATGTAATGATAAGCGATTGCTTACAACAAATGTACTCTTCTGCATTTGTAAATGCAATGAATCTAAGCACATTTAGCTTGAACACGATTGATTCATCACAACAAACATCAATCTCAGCACAAAATGAGAAACTGGTACCAACTCCACGCCGACAAAACCCAGACAAAATTGTGACTACGCCGTTAAAGCCAAAAAAACGAGCTCGACCCCCATTACCAAGTTTAGAAGATTCAGGCCAGAAGTTATTTCATCAGCTGGTGGCTTCACTGGTGGTAATTTGGTGAATATCTGTAAAGGTTCAACTGAGTTTAAAAATATGTATATTGTGGCGTAAAATGAGCATGCAGTTGCATGTAAACAATGTTGCATTCAGAGGAAAAACTGATCTGCCACCTGAAGTAATAAAACTGGAAACACTGTTGGAGTTTTTCTCTTATTTTTTTACAGACGATCTCGTCGAATTGATTAGTCTGGAAGCAAACCGAGCTGAAATATTAGAAAACTTGAATAAACAATTCAAAGTTGATAAGTACGGAATTCGAAGATACATAGGAGTCTTGATATTTATGTCAATTTTTCGGTACCCAAACATTGGGGCGCACTAGAGCGAGTTCGGATTTCGATATATACCAGACTGCATGTCAAAAAACAAATTTGAGCAGATAAAAAAATATTTATCGTTCAATGATGAATCAAAGCGGGTCAAGAAAGGTAATATCGGATATGATCCTAAGTAATAAGTTCTTTGGTTATATTACAAAGGGTGTTTACGTGTACGCTACTTTTTCTACTTGATAAATACTTAACAATATTAGACCATGCAGCTAGAGATTTCTTAAGATCTAAACAATGATTGTGCCAATTGTATTTACTAATAAATAAGTCCTAAAATTTATAAATTTGTTACATTTTCATTTTCTACATTATTTACATTAATTGACAGAGGTGTACAAAAATGTTTCCGACATACATGCAAGACTTTGTATTTTGGTAACGCAAGTTTAGCTCTGTCCATTCTAAAATGTCATTAAGAGCATTCGTGAGTGAATTTTTGATTTCCATAACATTTGGAATTTTAGAGACAACATATAAATACATACATCATCAGCATAGAGGCAGTATTTTAAAGAAATGCAATAGAGAACAGAACGACAGATAATAGGGATCCCTGGAGGTATTCCGTTCTGTAGTCTGTATTTTTATTTTTGAGCCTCATTTATAGCATTTTGAAATACAGAATTTTGATATACAGAATTTTGTAATATAGAATTTTGAGATACAGTACTTTGATTATACAGTAGTTTGTACATACAGTATTTTGAAATACATTATTTTGAGATACAGTATTTTAAATATACAGTATTATGATCCATACAGTATTTCGACCGCAACCCATTTAATATCGCACAAAATATTGTTATTAATATTTTGTAAAAGTTTTAGAAATATTGAAAGACGGCCACGGATAAAAAGTTATCAGTGCGGGTGATCACATCCCCAGGCATTTTTTTTTGTAAGAACCGTTTAAGTATAATTGCTTCAGCTTCTTTTAAGGTTTATGTAGTTCAGGTAAAGACTTACAACTTATGATGTTTTTTTATAAAATAGATAAAATCCTGAAAATATTTAAATGGAATATTGAAGTTAGGGATTGTATGTAGACTTGAAAAATTATCACAAAACTACCTTATGAATTTATATAGCCCAAAAAAGCCTTATATAAGTTTTACCATCAGGTAAATTCATAAACTTGTTGACTAGTGTTATTTTAACATTTTATCAACATTTTTTTCTGTAAAAAATTTTTTTTTTCAAATGAAAATTTCACTTGCTATTAATAACGTCTTTCTAGGTAAACACGTAAAACTATAAATCGGTACATCTTATCATTTGATTGCGGGAACAATTCAAAAATTTCAGTCCTCCATCTGCACACTGTTTGCTCTTAATCAAGCCAAAGGGAGGGTTGATCCTAAAAATACAGCATCATCACCTTCTAAAAAATTAGAACACCTACATACACATATAACAAAACAACGCGCTGAATAGAAAAATAAAATAAAAAGTTCCTTTTTATTGGTATAACACCTAAAAGTATGCTTTTTAAAACAAAACTGTGAATTTGTTTTTAGTTTTTGATTCTTACTGTACTCTTTGAACATCGAAATAGATCATGAATGTTTAAATTATATGTTGCATATGTTAAGGCTAAATTCAATGCAATATTAACATAACGGTTTAACAACCATCGGATATCCTCACAAATCGCTTCTCCTGCTTGAAGTACAAACAAAATATCACAGTCTTTAATTTATACCCCATAAATATTCGATTTTGTTTAGGAATCATACATTCTGGACATAAACAAAAATCGCTCTCCCATTGTCCCCATAACATTTGATTTGTTTGATTTTCTTCACAGATTGTTGGCAATATTGTGCTGGAAATGTTTTTATGGCCAAGAGACTCAATCAATCAATCAATTAGAATTTCCATTAGCGCCGGATATGACAACAACACAACGCCATTTTGGGTACAAAATTGGTCTCAACCATATTCGTATAACTTTGTAGGATATGGATGGGGCAGTGGCAGTAGCGTGGCATTCCACAAACAATGACCGGAAAGTTTGCACAAAATCTACATAACTATAAGTATTCCAATGTTCCATCATGTTATGGTGCTGCAGACTATAGACGTATAGAGTCCTTTTCTGTCAGTTCGCAGTATAAGAGTGCTACTACCCCCACATCAAATATATAGAAATGTGTTGGATATGTGGCCGATGTGGATCCATTTTTAATCAACGAAATGGAACCAATATTGATTGTTTATTAACATGCAATTTTGTGGCAACAGCGGGCGCGGTCCTATAGACCGTGTAGCAAGTCATTGTTGTCGTCTCCCGTATATACAACCCGGTACACATATACACACAGAACATGCATATGGCACTCACATTTCCTGTTTCTTTACAGTGTTCTTAAATTCGTCTATTGTACGGTTCGGTTCGGTTGCACAGTTTGTCATCTTGGCGTGTTGAAATGATTGATAGTTTTCACAATGTTTGCGCAGTTTTTCTGCATCACATCATATCATCAAATCAAAACACACAATCAAAGTTGTGTCATATCAATCAAGGATTAGAACAAGCAGCAAGGACACAAAGAGCAAATTTCTTTGAACATAGAAAACTTTTGTATAAAACGAGTGATTCTATGTAAGTTGTAATTACGTATAGACTTTTTCGTAGACTTTTTATATTATAGGGTGTCTTTCGTTCTCGCTAGTATTTAAGCAGTGGGACGTATATTCCATTAATTTCCGGATAAGCCAGTGTCTATAAATGGAGACATGTTTTTCGTTAATTTGTCACTGCAGCCAGGAGATTCATTTATCAAGACACAAATTATTAATTACGTGTCAATGTTTCAGATTTATTAAGATTAGGAAACTACAATTCCACCACATTAAATAGTGTATTTAATCTAATACAATTATTTGCATCTCTTAAATTGAGCATAAAATAAATAGACACTCTTGGCCTTTTTCAAGAAAGTGATAAGAAAAAGGTGATATCATGTTAACATAATAGACTTTTTAAAATTCAAAGAGTTAAATCTGTATATTTTTGTCTATAGAAAAACACTGTCTTTAAATATTATAAAACATTAACAACAATATTTATGTATATGGTATGAAACAACTTTGAAGTGAGTATCTCCTTTTATTCTCAAGATATTTAACGCAAAGTATAAGTTTTAGTGCTTTTTAATATATTTTTGATTGAGGTTTTTATATTTCTCTAAATTAGTTATAGCTAAAATAATATTAATTACGTTTTTTTATAAAATTAATAAATTTTTTGCTATCAAGATACTTAAGTCGAAAATCATTTTTTAACAGTTGTTGGTTGTTTTTTGCAGGTCTTCAGTTTTTGGGAAAACAAATTTTCAATTGAATTTTTACCAAAAATTAAGTGAATATCAACAACAATATTTTGTGCAAAATCAAATAATTTTGAAGTAAATACAATAATTTCTGCTCGAAATATTCGAGACGAAAATCCTTGTTTACTAAATGTTAGTAGTATTTTCGAAAGCTTTTGTTTATTATAATAAAATTGTCAATTGAATTACATCAAACGAAGTAATTTTGAAGACAGCAAATTTTTTTATTCCTAAGATATTTGAGTCGAAAATCAATTTTTACTTGTTATTAGTAGTCATTTTTTAAGAATTTTATTTAAGAATAAACTGTCAATTCGATTTTTCTAAAAATTGTACTTGATGTTTAAAACATTATTCTTCATTATACAAGTTTGTTTTGGAATTATTTTAATTTTCTGTTCGAAAAATATACAAGCTGAAAAATATTTGTTTTCGTTTTTTTTGTATTTATAAAAGAACAGTTAATTCAATTTTTTTTTCACATTACATAATATAAAATTTAATTGAAGTCGCTAGCTTTATTGGTTCGTGAGATATTTGGGGTCAATCAAAATGTTCAAATTTTCAAATTGCTATAGTGAATAAAGAGCGCGACTGGTTCGCAGGAATTTGCTCATGTATCCAAGGAGACTGTTGAAAAATATTTAATGTATTTTAAGATTTGAAATTGTACCTACATATGTATGTACATAAAAAGTTTGTTTTCAAAAATTTAAATGCCATTTGATTTCTCAAAAAAAAAACTTAATTTTTCAAAATTTTTATTAGAAAAACGTGAGAGCGTTTTTTTAATTTTTTATAAAGGGTCCGCGAAATAACTTTTTTTTGTTTTGAAAATGCTATAAAAAAACGACTGAATATTTTCTCAAATTTCTTTTTTTATTTGAAAGTACAAACTTTCCGGTTAATAATGGAAAATAATTTAATTCAAATGGCTGCCTCGGCTGGCCATGCAGTAGCCTACACGATCGGTCCAATTTTTAACCACATTATCGATTGTGTGCAGCTTTATTTCACCAATGGCTTCAAGAATATTGTCCTTTAAAGCGTCAATTGTCTGTGGCTTGTCGGCGTAACACTTATCACCCCACAAATAATAGTCAAATCGCAGCTCCGAGGTAGCCAAACGACATCAGCTCTGTGGCTGATAATGCGATCTTAAAAAACAGGCCACAAAACATCGAGTGTAACTTCGGCTGTGTGGCACGTATAGCGCTGCCGGCCGTTCTGTTGAAACCAAATGTTGCCAATATCTTCCTCTTCAATTTTTGTGAACAAAAATTTGTTCAACATGGCCCGATAACCATCGCCATTGACTGTAACGGCCACTCCTTGCTCATTTTCCAAGAAAATGGCCCAATTATGCCTGTGGACCAAAATCCGCAAACAGTGACTCGTTTTGGGTGTATCGGCTTTTCAATGTATGCGTGCGAGTTTTCGCAGGCCCACTTAGCGAAGCGAAAACACATTAGATGGTCAGTTGGCTTAAAATCCTGAACCAATTGAACTTTGTATGGCGTCATACCAAGGTCTTTGTGCAAAATTCGTCTCAATAATGTCTCGGAAATGTTTAATTTTTGATAACGACACACGGTATTGATTGCGCTTCACGCACACTTTCTGCTACAGCAGCAATATTCTCGGGTGTACGCACTGTTTTTGGCTTTTCACGCTTTGGTTTATCGATGAGAATGACAGTTTCTTTCACTTTTTTTCACAAGATAACGAACATACGGAGCTGACGGTGCTTCTCTCCTTCCAAAATCCGTACGTAACTTTCGCACACATTCTGCAACATTACCATGATTTTCAAAGTAATGTCTCAATATTTCCCAGCGTTGTTCAAGCGTATACACAACCATATTCGATTAGCGGAGGGATAAAACTAATTATCTGTCAAATCAGACATGAGCTAAGTGTTACTATTCACGAAATAAGCACTAGTTGAAAAAAAAAGTTAGATGGCGGACCCTTTATATATATTTTTTTAAATTTTAGTTTTAAAACATTTGTAGTATGCAGTTTTTAAGAACCAATTAATATTCGTTTCGTTTTCAAATTCGTACAAAAATGATGACCCATTTTCAAAATATCAAATTTCGGGAAAAGGGTTAATATTTTTTTTAAATCAAAAAATTGTGCAAACATTTCTTAAATCGGTATAGTAGTTCTTAAGAAAACTTAAAAACAAAACCTTAACTTCCAAATTTGGAGTCAATCTACCCAATTGGGCTGTAGCGGCAAGGGCAGACAGACGGAATCGGAATTAAAATATCGAGTTTGAAATTTTGTACGAATGCAAAACTTGCCACATACAGGGTAACCCATTTTAGTAAGTAAACGTAAATAAAACACATATAAAGTATCTTTTGTTCATGATATTTCTTTTTTATTATAAAGTTTAAACCATGACCACCACGCATATTGTTGCAAGCATCGATTCTTTTGAGGTAATTTACGACCAATTTTTGACACATATTAGGCGGTATCTCAGCCATAACTTGTCGAATGTTGGTTTTTACATAAGTGCTTAACAATTAAAGGTTTATCTGCATAAACACGGTCTTTCTCGTAGCCCCACGGTTGATATCGCCACGACGAGAAATTACGCGGCCAGGAAATGTCGAGTTGTGTGGCATGTGGCACCGTCTTGTTGAAACCACATATTCTCCAAGTCGTATTCTTTAATAGCAGGCAAACAAAAGCCGGTTATCATATGACTATAATGCTCCGAATTGACGGTGACAGTCGTTCCATCGTCGTCGTGTCGTTTTTGAAGAAGTAAGGTCACCTCCGGACCACAGAGCGCACCAAACAGTGACGTTTTGTGGATGTAATGGCCTATCTTAAATTCTCAGAGCCCCAAATACGACAATTTTGTTTATTAACATACCCACCGAGTGAGAAATATACTTCGTCGCTGAAGGAAATTTTGTTCGAAAAATCGCCGTCCACCGCCTGTTGTTCAAGCACCCATTCGACGTATCTACGACGTTGTGAATGGTCAGCTTGCTTCAGTTAATGTGAAATACGCCATAATGTGCCGTAAGACAGTCCTAATTCTTGAGAACGACGAGTAATCGACACATTCGGGTCTTCGGCAACACTTTCACTTACATCAGCGATATTTTCATTGGTACGAGCGAAACGATGATACACAGGTCTTACAATATTTGTTACCAATTCAGTCTCTTCAAATTTCTTCACAACTTTGCCAATTTCTTGCGTAGTTGGACGATTATATAAACCATAATCTCCTCTTAAAGCACGATATGTGGCTGTGGCAGAATGACCATTTTTGTAGTAGGTTTTAACAATTTGTATATGAATTTTGGTTTAATAACTTAGTTTGACAGATTTTGAACTCCAGCCTTATACTTGAAACCGCAAAATGGATAACCCGTTATATTGACTTCAAACTTTTTCATGTATAGCACAAACTACTGTAATTTAAATTTTTAAAACCTTTAAAATATCGACAGATGGGAACGAATGGGAAGTTATTAATGTGGGCTACACCCTAATACTCTTTTTTTTTTGTTAAACAAGACACTTTTAAATGTTTTAATGTTTAATTTAAAATTTTAAAATTGTCTTGAATCAATCAAACGTGAGTTACCAACGACTTGCATCATAAAGAAAGAATTCAGGTAAATGCAGCAACATTTTCAGCTATTAAGCTTATTATAATTACCGAACTTATATGAAAAAATTGCAATATAATTTCTTAAAACAAGCAATGAATTTTTTAAAAATTATTTCATTTCATCTTTACCGATTTCTAATGGCAAGGGCAAGTAAGTGCTAAAATACCCATTCTAAACTTATATTTTCCTTATTATTTAACTTTTCCATTAGGTGTAACATTAACCAGACTCATAAATAACACTAAAAATTGTCATAAAACACTTCCAAATCATCAGACCTGTAATAAACACTCACCCTTATTTAGCGCAGATTTTTTCCACATACAGCAAGTTCCTAGCCCACATAGCTCCTGTTTAGAAAATACAACAAACAAAAACAAAATGTTAAAATTCCATTAGAGTTCCTAATTAGATGTCGTTCGCTTGGGTTTTGGTTTTTGGGTCTTATAGTCGAAGTCGTCGCGTCGCATTAAAAATTCACATAAATCAGTACTTTTCTCCCCGTTTAAACGCATAAACTTTTCAATTTTCTTTGTTTTTATTCTTAGGCGGAAACTTCCACTTTCGTTTTCGTTCTGAAATTTGGTGAAGAAAATCGGGAAAAAAGTTAATTGATTGAAAAATATCCTTCTTGGGGGTGTTTTTTGAGTTGACTTTGGGTTCATCCCTTCCCGATCCCAATTTCCCGGTGATAGGCAAGGACGGGGGGATGTGTTTTTAAAAAAAAACCTCAACGCGGGTGTATTTGATGATGATTTAAATACCGGATCGTAAATCGTCATCAGGGGTCCGTGCCGGACAGCAGACGTTACAATGTTTTAATGGGCGTAATTTTGGTTTCAGATTTTGTTTTTTTAATACGCGATACGAGTATTTTACAAAATAGGTACAATGCGGTTGGGCTTTGAATACATAAAAGCCTTAAAATTATAAAGAAGATCATAAATCAATTTGAGTTTAAGTTTAAGGGTGAACTGGTGTAGGAACGTCCCAAAAATATATCTCGCGCTTGCAAGTCATGGCACCTGAATTATACATAACCTTTCGAGTTCACTCCGAAAGTAATTCAATTAAAATTAAATACAGCTTTTGCGGCATCATCCTCTCCGTTTAATTACGCTCGACACAATCAATTTATCAATTGGGCTAGCTCCATAGGACAAAAGTGTCAATGTCAATGCTGTTTTTTTACGTTAGAAATCCTTAAATTGTGATTGTTAATTGCTTTCTCCTTGTTCAAAGGGGTTGAAATGTTGGGGGATCGACTTCGGGGCCTTCTAAGGGAGAGACTGATTTGGCGAAACGAACAATATCTTGTTAACACGCCATTCATCACAATGTCGACATTGTTGTGTCGTGCGTTGGCACATGGAGCGTGAGGACAATTTAAGTACCAAATTTGTGGCAACAATTTACTTTGGATATGGAATGGAACTTTGCTCCTTTTGTAATGCTTCATTATTCTGATGGGGACTGTTTCTCATAACTGGGAAAAACAAGGAGACAAATTGATGTCATTAATTAGACTGGACGGGTTTCCGTATTTTTGTTTTTTTTTTCTTGTATGGAGAGGGGGATGGTGGGAGGTGGAGGATTGTGTAATTGTTGTTGAGTATTATGTCTAGATACAAGGATTGAAAAAAAAAAGAAATTTGATATAGGGTTATGTTTATTAAGGCCTTATCCCAGAGTCGAGTCCAGGGGATACAATTTGGGTGACCACAAAATTGGTATTAAAAGAAAAGTGTGTCCCATTTGGAAAATTAGAAAAATAAAGCGCTTTCGATTTCAGTTATAGAAAAAGGGTTAATGACTTTTGTTCACGTATAAATTACACCTTCCTTCACAGTGCATTAAGTTAACAAATGTTTCCATTAACAAAACCTTGTTCCCGGAGAAGGTAGAACAGGTTTTCTGATAAGACGTTTCATTTTGATATTTTAAATAACTCTTACATTTTTAAGAGAAATCAATTAAAGTTTATTTTATTGCAAAGAGGAAGATATGCCATTAATTCAAGACGTTATCAACGAAATTGTAAGTTGCTTATATTTTTATTTTGGTAATTTGACATTTCCAAGCCACCACCTTTATAATCACAAAAGTCAACAAACAAAAAAATAACAAACAAAAACAGGATAATTTACAAATTGTCTACGGGAATGGGACAAGCTAGAGGGCAAATGTCGCCCAAAAACAATTCAGTACATCCAATTCAGGACAAAGAAAAATGTACTACATAGCCTCTTTTTAATTTCTCAAACAATTTTCAAATAAACCATTTTCAAGTAGCTTTGATCTTATTATTAGACAGCAAAACACAAACAACAACAAAAAAAAACGTCAACTTAATCCTCCCGGAAATGTTTTATTTCAAATGAATTTCCAGTGACGCATTTGATTAACTTTTATGCTGCAAAGTGCCTCCATTCATCATACATACAATATCTATACAAAAGCCCAGTATTCACCCCAATCTGAAAATAATAAGAACATAAAGGAAAAGCATCTTCTTTTCTGACCTTATCTTATTGTTGCATCAGGAATTCTAAGCAATTTGCTTATGGCACACGTTCGTCGCGTCGTCGCTCGTCGTGGTGATCGTGGTAGTAATTTCTCAACTAAAGTAAAACCAACACTCTTTCACCCCCTGGAGATTTGAAATAAAAAGGAAAAAACAAAGGCATTTTATATATAGAAGTCATCCGTTTGAAAACCTAACATTGTATGCCCGTCCGTCCGTTTCCGTTTATTGCATACCCGCAATTTTGATAATGCTGTAATGATATTATAACATCGGTTTTTATGTTCTTTTATTGAATTTGATGGAATTTTAAACTTTTAACTGAAACAGCTTGTGGAATATTATATATGTAGGTACATTGTCACGTGTCATGGCTTTGGGCGAATAGGCTATAGTATAGTATAATCGAAAAGGCATGTTGGAATGGCGGGCTGAAGGACAGCTTAAATTATTGAAAAATATTTTGCATCTGAAAAACTTAAACACTAGAATTAACTGATAGAAAAACAAAACAAAAATATCTGCGAATATCAATGCTTTTGAAAGACTTCAAATTCCCTTATAGTTCAGAAAAATAATAGTCAAACCACAACCTCGATTTCCGTAATTCAGGGCTTGACATTACGAATAAAACAACAAGTATTTATGGAAATCCTAAGGGCATCCAAAGTGAATTCCAAATCGGCTTTAGAAAAGGATTCTCCACAGTATATCATATGTTCACCCTGTTTAACATTACAGCGGTTACGTATACGCCAAAACCTCTATTTTTTTTTTGTGGATTTCCGAGCAGCCTTTATCTGTATTAACAAAAGTGTCCTTATGTATAAACTGTATAGAGATAATATGTCATTTAGGTTCGGTAACATAGTTGAGGGCATTTATAGCCAAACATACTGGAAGCAGTATGGAATGGTAAAATTTTATCTGACTGGTTTCTTTCTACGGTAGGATTTATGTAACTTAAGCCCACCAGCTTTTACTCTATATATTGAAGATCTTAGAAAAAGTCCTGCCTTGTAGAATCACATAAGACTGACTCCAGACAGAGCCTCCTGATTTACTCCAGTTGATGATAGACAAATTGCATTTCTACTGCTCTGATTGGAATTTGACTGTGAATCTGAATAAGTCAGAAACAATGGTATTCCGTAGAGGCAGCAAAACGAGAGATGGTTTTATGGAGGAAACTAAGGGAAGACCGTTAAAGAATATCAGTATCTAGGATTCACCATAACCGGCACCATGAAGTTAGTCTAAAAATGCGATTATTAAAATCTGGTAAAATGTTTATGGTATTATGCTTTATGAAACTCAGTCATTAGGGTGCCGGCGTCAGTATGAAACAATCGAAAAGTTTTAGAGATTCTTCCTTAAACGACACTTCTGACTTCCCTACGTAACCCCCAACTACATGCTTCTTAAGGAGACGGGCTTCTCATACATCCCCTAAGCTTCATTTCAAATATATAGATACTTAAGCTTGTAAATAACCACCCCGGAAAAAACTACTAACTGAAGCCATACCTAGACGATCTGCTAGAAAAACTAAATTCAAAACTGAAATATGACAACACAGCTCTATATTCAGGGAAATATATTTTAAGCTCGAATACAATCTTAGTTAATTATTTCTCAGATAGCTTTTATGCAGAAAAGCTACCAAGGATTTTCTGGTCAAGAGGAGAACTAACATCATTGAACAGCACCGAAATGATCACTAAAAATTGTTCTTTGCATAATACCAGTAAAAGAGAGAATGTTGAATACCTCATTGACCAATAGCCCCATATTAGTGGAAGTTAGTAGACAAATTTGGCAGAAAAACCATTAAGATAATGCTGAATGGCAAAGACTGGGGAAAATATGTTTAAGTTTCCTTAGGGTCCGGTCACGCAATGAGCGACTGAGCTACCGAGCGACGAGTCGCTGAGCGAAGCAAAAAAATTAGAACACATGAGATCGTATGGAGCGGAGGTGGCCACATAATACATAAACCCTAAGCGACTGAGCGATTGTTTCAAACGACAGAGCGAGACGTCGCTCTGTAATCAAATCTGTTTTATTTTTTCAGTCGATCGCTGAGCGACGTTGAAAAAAGATGTGTACAATAAACACTGAAAGTTTAATTTCAGCTGTCCAAAGCCGCCCAGTGCTATGGCAGGACAACCACAAAGATTACAAAAATAAAAAGAGGCTGGGATGCGACCCACACTGATAACTTCCCATCCCGTTTGTCGATCTGTCTTGCTAAAAAGTTTTGTAGGTTTTCGTGTTTTGTCGAAAGTAAATTTTTACCAAGTTTTAGTATTGTTTTTTTTTTTGTTTTTTTTTAAATTTTTCTCACAATTTTACTGAATGTTGACAACACTATTTTTTTTAAAGATAAAATTAATTCAAAGCCAATATCTCAAAGTTTTGAAAATATACTTAAATCGAAAATGAATTTTTAACATCTTTTGTTGGTTTTTTTAGGTTTTTAATTTTTTGTAAAAAAAATTTCAATTCGATTTTTCTCAAAATTTTACCAGATGTTGAAAAAATCAATTTTTGTTCGTAAAATTTTAGAGGTGACAAACTTTTTTTTTTCAGTTTTTTTTGTTTTATAAAAAACCGTTGATAGGAATATTTTCCAAAAATATATTTGTATGGTATCACGTTACAATACAAAATTTAATTCAAGTCTCTAGCATTATTGGTTCTTTAGATATTTCGGGTTAACCAAATGGTTCACCTTTTTTCTTGAGAGCCCTTTTTGCATCTTTCTGCCTTATTATCTGTATAACAGAATTTATTTAAAGTCGATATTTCTACTATTTCTTGAGCTATGGACGACGAAAAAAACGTCGCGAACGTACGGACGTACAAACGTACGTACAAACGTACGTACACACGCACACACAGACACCTTGAAACCTCGAGAAATGTCAAAATTTTCAATTCGACAAATCGGACCGATTACAATAACTTTCTATGGGAAGTTAAAAATGTCATTGATAAAGAGTAGGAAAAAGTTGGACAAATTTGTAATGGTTCTGGTAAGTTTTTATTTATTTAATCTTAATTACAAATAGTGTTTTTTGTTCAAAAGATGGTACTGACATACGACAATATTGCGAAAATCGATCTGGAAATCTGCGAAGATTTAGATATAAATGATGAAATTCACTATTATTTTCCCTTTTACGATTTAGGGGTGTACACCAAATCTACGGATTCTCGATCTTATTACAGATCTATAAATATGAACGTGACTTTCAACTAGTAAGCTATGACAATGACAAACCGCACTTGAAGATGGCAGTTTTCCAACTAATCGCTCAGCGACGTGTCGTTTAGTAAATGGCCACCCATCGCTCAGATTGGTCGCTCATCGACTCGTCGTTCATTCGTCAGTCGCTCATTGCGTGGCCAAAGCCTTACACTACAGAATGAAGATGTCAGTCAACGCTCGAGGTTTTAAGCTAAATTTCGTTTTACAAATGATAGGGTCACGCGAATACGGTAATGCGCTCACCAAAAGTTTTCGTCAGTAAATTTATGCGTACGAACTGAACCATTATTAACTTCCCATAGGAAGTTATTGTAATCGGTCCGATTTGTCGAATTGACAATTTTGACATTTCTCGACGTTTCCAGGTCCCTAGAGTCGAAATAAAAGATTTTTAGAGAGATGTCTGTGCGTGCGTGTGTACGTACGCTCGTACGTCTGTACGTTCGGGAAGTTTTTTTCGTCGTCCATAGCTCAAGAACCAGTAGATATATCGACTTCAAATAAATTTTGTTATACAGGTAATAATGCAGAAAGATGGAGAAAGGACTCTCAAAAAAATAGCGTGGGTGGTTTTTTTACCATAGTAATTTAAAAAAAGGTGAACATTTGGTTAAACCAAAATATTTCACGAACCAATAACGCTAGAGACTTGAATTAAATTTTATATTATATGTTGTAACGTGATACCAAACAAATATATTTTGGGAAAAAAATCCAATTAATGTTTTTTTTTTTTAATCAAAAAAACTGAAAAAAAAATATTTGTCACCTCGAATATTTTACGAACAAAAAATGATATTATCTCCAAAATAGTTTTATGCAACGAGAAATAACATAAAACTATAAAAACCTTGAGTAATAAAAACCTAAAAAAATATTACCTACTCAAAGTTGGTAAAAACTGATTTCCCACACAAATATCCTTTCAAAAATTTAAGATTGTGGCTTTAAACCATTTTTAAACATTTTGTAAAATTTGGAGAAAAATCTAGTCGACATTATTTTTTACAAAAAATAAAAACCTAAAAAACAATACTAAAACTTAGTAAAAATTTACTTTCGACTCAAATATCTTTTCAAAAATTAAAAATATTGACTTCAAAATAGTTTTATCTCACAGAAAATATTGTTTTCGATATTCAGTAAATTTTTTATAAAAATCCAACAATCCGTTTTTTCATAAGAAAATATAGGCCCTCATTATAAGTAGCGAAGGGAGCTTAAAAACTTTCGAATTCGATAACTTTGTATTATGAGTTTCGATTCGCTTAAAATAAATTCGCTTCAAATGTCAAAACATTACCGAACTTGGTTATCACTAAATTATGATTAGCGAATGTTCGCTTATTTAACGGCTCAAAACGTCAAATTCTATCGAATCAAAATATTCAGTGATAACCCTAGCGAATTCAGAGTTTTTCGTTTGTTTGTTAAAATGAGTGATAAAAGAAAAAGGTATTTGCAAATAAGACTTCTCAGTCTGAGCCAGGCAGTTAATCCACAAGACAACTGCTTTGGCACACATTCATAGGATTTACTTTCAACCGATGTGACGATTAATTCTGAAAAACTTATGCCCAGTGCAACGGAGCGCGACAAAGCCAAAAGAATCATCTGCCACAACAAAGTTCCTTGCCAAGTCGGAACAGACCAACACTTCCAATGCAAGGGGACGATTCAAGTTGTTGCAAACACAGACTGAGACCCAGGCAGATCTTTTAGATGTAACTTTATCCTTTCTTTCCTCTTTCTGTCATAATCGTTGTCTTCAAACAACAAATCAACACTGCTTAACATTATCATTTTTTTTTTTAATAAATAAATCAGAAGATAAAAACACAATCTTGGAAATAAAATACTAATCAAAAGTCATTATTTGACGTTTCATTTGTTGACGTGACAACGTCTTAAATTAGGTTGCGGCTGGGAGTCACTTATGAAAAAGTGTAACGCCCGGTAACGTTACGATGAGTCACCGAACGAGAGAGAGGCCCGCCGAATGCCTTGCGTCTCTCTCCCACTCAACTATGATCGGTCTGCCGCGCGCGCAGCACTAGAGAATTAGGCGCATTGAATCGGCGCATGCTTGTGTCTCTGTCTTTGTCTTTCTCGAACGTTTTTGGCGTTGGAAAAACAAGAAAGCGTCATAATACAAGTTCACACGTGTGGTTAAAGTATCGTCAGCTGTGTCTGTAGTGAAAATGTGGAGTGCTTAGATTCGTCATTTACAACAACTACAACAATAAAGGTAAATAATTGTACACTGATATTTCATTATCGTAAACTATGATTGATTGATTAATTGTTAGAT
Source organism: Eupeodes latifasciatus (assembly GCA_920104205.1). Classification (NCBI taxonomy): domain Eukaryota; kingdom Metazoa; phylum Arthropoda; class Insecta; order Diptera; family Syrphidae; genus Eupeodes; species Eupeodes latifasciatus. The sequence continues at coordinate 79,153,034 of OV049926.1, forward strand.
TGACACAAAAGTTGAGAAACTGAGTTTATAGGTTATGTCATACTATTGATAAATGTTGATAGTGTTAAGTAAATTATTAGTTTAAAAAATTTGTGCAATTCTTATTTTCATTCAATTCCTTGTTCCTATTGTGCAATTTAATTATATTCATATCAATAAATATTCTACCGAGAAAAAGACGTTGTCACGTAAAATCTTCGCCCGTAAAACCGACTTTACAGGCAACCATTTTTTTTTTTTTTCAATGAAACGCTAATGACTTGACTATTAAAAAAGAAATTCGCTTTTACATTCAACTTTATAGTGAACGTTCGCTTCGCTACTCATAATGAGGGCAATCTACAAAAAATAGTACGCGCAAAATTGTTAAAAACTGATGTTCGGTTCTCGATTTCTCGTGAACAATAGAAGATATTGACTTCAAATTAGTTTCATTCATCCAATTTGTATTTGTTTGTATAAGATAAAAAAAGCTACTAAAATTGGTAAAAATTGGTTTTCTAATAATAATCTCGTTTACAAAAATAGATTTTGAAATCAAACTATTTTATCATATGCAAAATATTGTTGGTAATTTTTAAATTTTGTAGGATAATTCAACTCACAACTTTTTAACAAAACACGAAAACGTACAAACTTTTTTAGCAACACAAATCGACAGGCGGGATGGGAAGTTATCAGTGTGGGTCATATCCTAGCCTCTTTTTTTCAAATTCACAGCACTTTGAATAAAAAAAAATTCCTTATGTTATCTCTTTTCAAAATTTGAGTTTTTTTGAAAAGGCAATATTGTCCACAGTAAAATACTGTGTTGTCAATACATCTCTAGCTATATGTGTACATATTTTTTAATTATCTTTGAAATAAGTTCGTTTGTGCTGCCTGCTTTCTACAAACGAGTATGCATTTAAACAAAAATTGGCATGTGTTTTGTTGACCATTAATTGACAACTCCTTTCATACGACTTGACAGCTTTGAAACCACTCTGAGGTCCCATTTTCGAATCTCAATAAGCCCACAAATTCGGATTCGAAGTTAAAATGTTTTTAAGTTATATGAAGTTCCAAATAAAAAGAAGCCTTGGCCGAATAAAATAACGCCAAGATATCAAAAATGTCATGATGGTTCGTGCGTTGGAGTGTCATGCCAGAGGTCTTGGGTTTCGATCTTCGATCCCTCTCTATGCCATCTAAAGTTTTATCCACTTGTACTGCCTCTTATGAGGAATTGACAAATTCTCCAAGAGTAATTTTTGGTTTTTCAAATTATCGGTTCGGATTAGGCTTAAAACTGTAGGTCCCATCCATCCCTGACAACATTACTCGCACACAGGAATGATTGAGAGTTGTAAGTCACTAGGCCCTAGTTTTCAACGGACTGTTGCGCCACTCAATTTATTTTATTTTTTATAGCCCAAAAACGGTTCTTTTACACACAAAATTTTTCAGAAGATGTCGTATTGTCCAAATCAATTTTAAAATATCATAACGCCCAAATTACGCCTAAACGCAAATAATAAACGAAAAAAATATCAGATTTCCCAAAAACTTTAAACGTCAAGAAAGCGTAACAAATATGTTTGGCTTTATTCTACTATCAGAAAGCGAAATAAGAACAACTTTCAAACTGAAATAAAACGAAATGGTTTGCTTGTTCACAGTGCTCGCATTAGGGCGTATAACATCGCACTTACCCCGAAATCCTATAGTGAGCCAGATGTCATAAGCTATAAATGTCATAAAGCCCAAATTTTATCTTGGTAAGTGATGTTGTTTACGACGACGCACGATTCCCTTTTTTACACTTTTTGGGCGTTATGCCATTTAATGATTCGGGTTAAATATCGTTGGGTGATAAGACATATGAAAGGATAGAAATCATATTCGTCATAATACCAAAATAAGTGTCACAAAGCCCAACCCCTATGTTAAAAACCCAAAGTCAGAATAAAAAAATCTTTGGGCGTTACGACATTCATTTGGGGTTTTTTGGCAATTTTTTCTAAATTTTAAGTTTTTTGTATTGAACATATAATTTTTATCTTTATGCAGAGTGGAGAAATAAGTAGTCTGTGATATTTTATTTTTATTTTGCTAGTTTGTTTTTCTTTTTGTCAAATAAGTGTTATTTATTTAAGTGTTATTTATTGAATTGTGTTATGTAAAACTGTAAAAAAGTTTAATAAAATTCAAAACCCCTGATGATGCCGGAAAACAACCGGAGAAACGTTTGGAAAAGAATGGATTAACTTTTTATTTGATTGCATTCATTTTTCTCTGAACATCAAGCCCAAAAAATTCCACTCTGCAATTTTTTCTAAACTTTTTAGCTTTGTGACCAATTTTGGGCTTGATGACATTTTAGGATTTGCGCGTTATAGTTTTGTGCGAAAACGTCAAAAAAAAAAACTTTGTTTAAATGCTTCCATCCTTCAACATCGAAAAAATGTATGCCTGTGTCCCGTTCTGGTCTCGGTATTCGGGCTCAAGTAACTCTCATCTCAGTGGACATTTTTCAGACAGCCAATTCTGAATTATCAAAAGTTTTTAACTCCAGCTTTCAATCGATTTGGATAGTTTATGGCTGAAGATGGATTATAAACTCAATTTTAACATGTATGCATATAATACTTCGTTCCATTTATAATTTAATACGTATTCAAATGGACACATTCTTAATTTTCAGTTTTTATAGTATTTTGCAAGATTGTATCCATGAAGGGAATTTGATATAGTTAGTTGCTATAATAGTTAAACGAGTCCCGTTGCGGGGTTTTTTGTGGGATTTTGAGATCCACGGACTTGTAACTTTTATACTGGAACGGTTAGGTATGTTTGTAAAGGTATATGATTTATTTTTTCTTTATAACAAATTCCAAGTTTATCCTTAGCCACCTGCCTTAATTCCAAATAAAAAAGGATATTAACCCATTAGCGCCATTTACTCATCCTATCTTTCTGTGTCTTTGTTATATTTTATAGCACATTGAATTCAATTAGGATGCACAAAATTAGTCTAAGGTCTATCCGTATCCACAAAGGACCCATCATGTAATTATTCAAAATTACAATGTTCACCATCATTCCCATAAACAGCATGAGCAGCGCCAGCGCCAGCGTGTGCCTTCGACTACAGGACATCATTAAACTTTATGCCTTAACAGGCAAAAGAGTTGTTATATAGAATATTAGGTAAAAGTATCATAAAGCAAAATAAAAAGAAAACATCTCAAAATGATGTCCTCGAGGCCGTATTGTCTAAAGACTAATTCGTTGATTCTTTGGGTTTATGAATAATTTATTCAAAAATTGTACGATGAAACTGCTAAATGGCTTAATTAAAAATGTTACTCCTTTCTGTGTGCACTGTGATAATAAAGTGATGGTAGGAGGGCGCGCAGTTACAAAAAAACAAAAACCCATTTTGTGTTCGTACAACTTTTCAATTATCGTCCTGGAAATATTAAGTACAATATTTTTTTTTCTTTTGTGTTGCAAAATGTCCTGGAAAAGGATCTTATTCTACGACACGAGTATAGGTGGGTGAGGAGGTTATAGCACAACTAAATTGGGTGGTGGTGTGTTTACTTTGGAGTCCTGTTTCTGTGTCCTCTGCCGTTATTGTCGTTGTTTTGCTCTGTGGCTGTTTGTTGCTTGCTGCTTGTTACTTTGCATTTATTCCCCTTAACGGTAATTTATGGCATATTAAATTTTATGATGTCATATTTTGCTACCTTCCCGGACACCAAGACAATGTACCTATGTTTGAAGAAAAAGAGCGTTTGAACTGGCCGGGGCCGAGGGATAAACGGCAGCGTGGCGGTGAAAATGAGTTAAATAATAAAAAGGAAAAATTAAACCATTTCTTATGGCGTTGTGTTTTGTACTACAAAAAAAGAAGCTCGGTGGATTTCATTGAGAAATAAAGGCAGGCGTGTCATAACGGCATGAAAGGATAATACTTTCAGAGACGCAGTTTTTAAGGCTTAAGACACTGGGTGTCCTCGTTTGGTGCTGACATTGCAGCATCTTATTGCTTTTTGCGCGAAAAAGTCTTTTAAAATTTATTAATTTTTTTTTCATTTCATAAAAGACGAAAACAATTAATAATTTATAAGAAAAATGCTCTGAAATGTATACTCAACAAATGGGTAAGTATGATTTTTATAGTCACTGCAATGAGCAGTTATCTATATAAATTCGTTCTTAAATGAATTTACTGTCAAATTGTTTTTGCCGAAAATCGATGTCGTTCTATTTTTGGAATGGTAAAAAATGATAAACAAGTCGATTCAGCAATTCTGTAAACTTGTTTGTCTGTTTAATCTTTCAAATCTTGCGGTGCGGATTATTCTCATTGAATTGTTACTAAGTCATGGTCTTTTCAAGCAAACTTCAAAATAGAGGATATGCCAATTACAAGTTTATTTTTAAAACTTGTTAAAATTTGTCCATGACATTTCTAAGACATCTGTTGATACGATTTGAGAATTTGGTGTGCAAAATATTATGGCATAACCTCTATAAGTCCATATCTTTAACTTCAAAAAAATTGAATTAGATGGCTCTAAAAAACCCAACGTTGACCAAAACGTTGTTCCCATCCTTCGCAAAAATGTTCCAATGATGACACCACCCTACAATCTGCTACAAACTGTCACTCTATAGGGATCCATTGGGACAATGACATGCGGAATTTCCGAGCCGTTTATGCTACAATTTTGTTTGTTGGCTTCGAGATAAAAATATGCCCCATCAGAAAATATAATTTTCACACAAAATCATGCTGCTTCTAAGCCCAAATGCGAAGCGATATGGAAGCGAATGGTAAAACGCCTGGAATTGCTAGCTCAATTAGAATTAAGCGAACAATCCGTGGTCTTTATGCATAATCCTCCTCAGACTAGTTCGTGAAAAGTTTACTTGTTGAGGTCGATGCTGAGTAAATAAGTTTCGTGTATTGAATTTCGCAATATGGGGGACCATCAGTGGTTGTCTTCTGGCTTATCTCCCAAACTTTTTGCTCAAACTTGTAGCAGGTAAGGTTCGAGATCAATTTCGGTAGAAACTTCGTTTTTGAATATGTCGCAAACTTTTTTAAGCGTAAAGGGGCTTATTTTATTTTAGAGAGTTATGATACTGACTTTCCATCAAGACTTTGAGCAAAAAAATAGCTTCCAGTGTCACAATAGCTTATGGTATAAAATGATACAAAATTAGCTGAAAAGCTGAACATTGTTCATTTAGTTCTCTTGGAAGGTATGGATTTGAAATCTGTATTAACTGGAGATCGTTGAATATGGTTTTGGGATGTCTTCATGTAGAAAAACCAAATTGTACCACATAAATCAAGTCGCATTTAAAAGTGGCCGCAGCAACATAGACTGCCTCATTCATATCGATGAATTTATCACTACAGCACTCACAAGTAAAAATCGAACGCATTGGCATTCATGTTATTTTAAATAAATTACTTAAATGGGACATTGGACCGACAATATATAATTTTATCAAATCGTTTTTATCCAATAGAAAATTTAGTACAAAATCAATTCATCTTCAACAATGCAATAATAACTTAAACAACGGTATACCAATACCACCATTTGTGAAATATTGAAAATATTGATCACTCACTTTACGCGGATGATTTATATATGTATATTATCAAAATTTAACGATTTGAATGGATCTCGAAATCAATTTAATGAAGTATTTAATGATATATATAAGTCAGTTGCTTTATTATCCTCCAGCAAAAACAACCACTTGCATATTTGCAGAAAAATAAATTGTTCTAGTTTCAGTATAAATTTTAATAACATCATTATTCATAATGATACTAATTTACTAGGAGTTATATTCGATACCAAATTTAGTTTTAAAAATCATTTCTTAGAATTAAAAAAAACATGCCTCTATATTGTTGTTTTTTTATTGTACTATTCGTACTAGAATGTCAGCTTGTTAGACTTGACCATTCTTTATTCCGTCAATTTCATTGAATGTTTGAACAACAACAACAACTTAAAGGTGCTACCACTCATTGTTTTTTTTGGCTGGAGATATAGCTATTTCGTGCTTTGCCACTTTTGCACTCATCAGTCTCCTTTTTTGTGGTGCTGAGCTTTAATCCAATTTTATTTGAAAAACTTTTTACACACACCATAGGATTCGAACCCACGCATATCAGATTTGCTCAGCCTTAGAAGTCGTGTGCAATACGCACTCCACTACTTTAGACCACTGACGTCACAGGTCGAGATGTGCCCCTATATTTATTAAGTTTAATATTATATTATCCATAATAATATATACATATGTATTTGTATATACCTTTATGATAACTAATTTCTCTATTAACAAAATGTATTATAAAATTAAAATCTGGTGCAGGCCCTTCTGTTGATAATGACTAGCAAAATTAAGGAAAAAATTATTAAAGACGTGATTAGAGGATTTAAACCGGACGACATATTTAATGTTGATGAAATGTAATTTTTTTCAAATGTTTGCCGACACGTACCTTGGCTTCTAAAGTTGAAAATGCTTTTGAGGTTAGCACATTAAGAAATGGTGATTTGTCTTCTGTAATCCTACATGACTGGATCAGAATAGCTACAGCTTCTGGATTATGGGAAAAAACAATGTAGCAAACAATAAAGATCTTGGATAAAATCACACCACAAGTTGGCTTATGAAATGTGATTCTAAATTTGAAAGATCAAAGCTGTTCAGCAAAATATTGTTGTTAAGTTTTACTTACTGTTTTTACAAAAATCCAATTGACAATTTTGTTTTACTAAAACAAATAAAACTTGTAAAAATGGTTTTTGACTCAAGTATATCTTGAGAACAAAATATATTGTCTTAAAACTTCGTTTTATCTTACACAATATGTTGCTAATAATGTTGTTAAACTTTTAGAGATATAGACAAACGGGCACTTATGGGAAGTTGTTAGTGCGGGATGCGTCCCAGTCTCTTTTTAACTTCCCATAGGAAGTTATTGTAATCGGTCCGATTTGTCGAATTGAAAATCTGATTTTATCTCCAAAACAATTTTTTGAAACGATAATTAAGGTTTTTGACATCTGGAAAAATTTTGAGAAAAATCAAATTGACAATTTTTTTTTACAAAAAATAAAAACTTAAAAAAAATATTAAGAGTTGGTGAAAATTGATTTTCGATTCAAATATCTTTTCAAAACTTTGAGATATTGGCTTTAAACTAATTTTATCTTTTAAAAAATATTGTTGTTAACATTCAGTAAAATTTTGAGAAAAATCGAGTCTACATTTTTTTTACGAAAAATAAAAACAAAACTAACAAAAGTTGGTAAAAACTGATTTTCCACTTTGACTTTGAACTAAGTTTATGTTATAAGAAATATTGCTTTCTACATTTGGTAAAATTTTGTGAAAAATCTAATTGACAGTTTTTTATACAAAATAAAAACCTAAGAAAACAATACTAAAACATGGTAAATATTAACTTTCGACTCAAATATCTTTTCGAAAATTAAAAAAATTGGTTTCAAACTAATTTTATCTCACAGAAAATATTGTTTTCGACATTCAGTAAATTTTTTATAAAAATCTAACAGTCCGTTTTTTCATAAAAAAAAATAAAATCTAAAAAAAATAGTACGCAAATTTGGTAAAAATTGGTGTTCGGTTTTCGATATCTCGTGAACAATAGAAGATATTGGCTTCAAATTTATTTCATTCATCCAATTTTTTAAGAAATGCTACTTAAATTGGTAAACATTGGTTAACGACTAAAAATCTCGATAACAAAAAAAAATTGAAATCAAACTATTTCATTGTATGCAAAATATTGTTGGTAATTTTTAATTTTTTAAGAATAATTCAACTGACAACTTTTTTAACAAAACACTAAAACCTACAAACTTTTAAGCAAGACGAATCGACAGCCTCTTTTTGTATTTGGTTTTAGCTTAACCCCACCCTCCCTATAACAGAATGTCTGCCGGTGCATATGGCCCAACTTAACAAAGTTTAGTAGAATTATCCATCCGAGAAACATCTACAATACAAATATAATATTTTGTTCAGTTAAGAGCTAATGCCAAGAAACTTCAAAATACTTGTAAACTTTACCTCCTATGGCTTAAATAAGTTTTTTTTTAATTTTCCTTAATTTAAAAAAAAGCCCATTCTCAAGTGAAACTATGTTTACATTAACTACAGTTTTTTAACTCACAGTAAAAATTAATTCACCTGACAATGCACATTTACAACCTAATTTAACCTTCTAACCCCTTGTTCTTCGTATATAAACATCAACAAAAAAACAACCTCAAAAATAAGCTTTTGTCTGCACATAAAATTTGCCACAATTATAATCACTATATACCGCGCTCAAACCTCTAGATAGTCTTTTGGTTGTTTTTTAGCACAAAACAAACGTCTTAGTCAATTTCCTTACAAAATCACAAAACCGCACGCACTTTACGGTTCGCATATATTCACCACTGGAGGCCATTAAATCTCTCAGCCTTGATGAATGTTTAGCGTAGCTGACGCGTTTTCGGTTAAAGATATTGTACTATACCTAACCTGTTTCTATTTAATGCTATAGAACCGAGCGTTCTGTTTGCATTGCTATAAAGATAAACTCTTACTCTCGCCAGGATTCTTGCTTGTTTGATATGATGATGGCGGAATCCAAAGGAAGTTCTTGTTTCAAAAGTCTTCGTCTTTGGCTTTGGATAGGTATACGTATATGTTAATAGAAAACCCCTGGATGCGATTGCGATGGGTTGATGAAGCTGGTATTTTCTGGAGTGGGCTTTTTGGGATTTTTGTCAGGCGGATAATTCTATGAGCAAACTCTACATGCGAAGGGAGCATCGTATCATCACGACGACGACGACGACGTGTGTTTGTTGGGTTAAGGATTCGAAATGATTTTAAATTGGCATACACATTACACAAGGAAGTTACGACGAAGATAGCAGAGCTTATTTTAGTGTGAAAAATGTTTTGAGAAGGAAATTTTATAGGATTTTTTCCAAGAAATGTAATTTTTAAAGACTTGATTTTTGGGGAACTAATTTTCAGTTTTATCCCGGAGAACAAACATTTTCCAATTTCATATTAGTTTTTGATGGAGAAAATTGCTGAATCAAAAATTAAGTAATATTTCCTGCCTCTTAGCGTCTACTTATTTTAATTTATTTTAGTTATTTTAATCTTTTGTATAGGTTTTTTGAAAAATATGTTACATTTTGATATTAAAAACACAATATTTTTTAAGTTAAGAAGAAGGTATTTTACCAACAATGAAAAACGATATCAGCCAAATAGCCGTCGTGGTTACTTTTGCAGCACCATATCCTTTTTGCGAAAAAAAAGTCTGAACATATTATACCACAAGATCTCGGTGGGCAATTGTGATCACCTCTTTAAAAAACAACACAGTCAAAAAAACATTTGTTTTCATTTTATTAGTGTAACCTTTTAACGTGGAAAAAAAATATGAATCATTTTGAAGCAAAGTGGTTGCACTGGTTCCTATCACTAGTCGTGTTTTTGTTTGCTCTATCTATTCTTTATTTTTCTAATATAAATCGTGTTTGAAAATTTGTATTAGTGTTAAGTTTCACTGAATAAGTGAACCTTTTTTTGTTTTTATTTAATAATTATATAAAATATTTTGTTACATTAGCATTTTAATCAATTAATATTTTGTTGAATTTTGTGATATTTTGTTCGAAACAAAAGTTCTCCCCGGTAAGGTGTTCAGTATTTTTGTTTTTTCCAAAGTGTTCCCTTGTCCATGTGTGAGTGCTTTTTGTTTTCAATTATTTTCTATTTGACTTTCCCCTACTTTCTTTGTTTAATTAATTGATTCCACCTTCTTTGTTTTATTCCATTACATTTTTGTCATCGATTGTTTAGCCCTTGCGTGGGCCAGTTAGCTAGAGCGTGATTTATCAGGTATGTAAGTCGGCCACTAAGGGCAATTTTTTCATTAAAATCCTTAACGAAAAAGAAAAGAATTATTCGGTCCAGTGCTTCTCACTGGCCGAATACAACTTAGTAAAAGGGTTACTAAAAGAGGCCACAGCTGAGTTCTTCAGCTTCACGCCTAAAAGTGAAAAATTAAAGACGGTCCTACTGAAGGGCATAAGTTCCTACACGGAACCGGAGGCGCTCTTAGCTGAGCTCCGCCAAAAAGCCATCGACGATCTCGATTTCATCGGGGTCAAGCCTTTCACTACGGTGAAGTCCAGGCGAGGGGGTTACAGGCTACCAATGTTCCTCGTAACATTATCGCCCCAAAGTAGGCTTGAGAGTCTGAGGGAAATCAAATGCCTCGACTATCAAACCATACACTGGGAGACATTAAAAAGGCACGACGACATTTTACAATGTACGAAGTGCCAGAGGTTCGGCCATGCCGGAGCCAACTGCAATATGCAGTTGCGCTGCGTCAGGTGCTCTGAAACCCACATTAAGGGAGAGTGCAAGCTGGGGAATGAGCGGGTTGAGGATTTGACCCAGCTCAAGTGTGTCCTTTGTGGAAACCAAGGGCACCCGGCTAGCTATAGGGGTTGCCCTAAGGTCCAACAAATCAAACAAAAACAGGCCAGTCAAAAAGCCGAAGAAAGTCGAACAGTTCGACAGGCTCCTACACAAAAATTCGTGGATCCCAAATTTTCCTAGGCCCAAATGGTGTCAGGGAATGGGAACACGAGACAGGCTCCACCAACGGTTGCCCCAAAGGCCCCTGTGCCTAAGGCACCAGAGGTGCAGCCTGACATTGTAGCCTTGTTGTTGAACATTCAAGGTCAACTTACAGGACTGCAAAGTCAGATAAAGGAGCAAGGCAAAAGGGTAGATCATCTCTACTCTTTGTTGCCTGGCCTGGCGCAATTTAGACCATAATGGGCGCGCTGCCGGAGACGCGCCTAAAAGTCCTAGCTGTGAATGTAAATTCACTGATTAGGATTGAACGAAGAGCCAATATGTTCCAATTGTTGAAAGACTACAGTCCCGATGTGTTTATGGCTAGCGAAACTAAGCTAAACCACAAACACAAATTGACTCATAAAAATTACAATATCGTAAGAAGAGACCGGCCCGACTCCACTCAAGGGGGCGGTGTCGCTCTCTTTATACGAAAAGGCATTAATTATAAAGTCATATACAACAATGAATTGCGAAAGCTCAAGACGCTAGAAGTTTGCGTTGTATGCATCTCTCTCACTCAAGGGAAGCGGATGTATATGATTGCGGCTTATGCGGCTGGAGCTCCGCAGGTTACTTACTTTGCTTCAGAACTCGAGATTCTTTTTAGGGAACTTAAACTGAGCTTGGAAGAAAACTATTTCATCTTGGCCGGTGATTTGAACGCAAAACATGAAGATTGGGGAAATCAACATAGTAATCCCAGAGGTAACCATCTTTTTAATTTGATGAATCTTTACAGCGTTGAATATGGCGTCGACCTGCTGGCTACTTAAAAGCCATCGTATCCAAGAACCGGCTCCTTTCTGGATCTTTTGCTGTACGACACCAGACTGACAGTTACAGACAAAGTGGGTAATCACCCTCGAAACTGCTTACAGACAGTCGAGTACGACAGTGATCACTGCGGACTGGCTGCTGTAATGCAGATTCCGAACGAACGCGTGGAGTTGGAGGAATACGTTGCAACGCATTCTTACAATTACAGTAAGATGCGCTGGCCTCGTTTCACCAACGCCCTAGCGAGAGAACTTCGTTCGAGTGACATAGCCCCACCAAACAACAGAAACCTGACAAATACAGAAATTGACCAACATTTACAACAGATGAATGAAACAATAAAACGAACAATGGAACGGACAATACCAAAGTACAAAGAACGGGACCAAATGGACGCTTACAGAAACTCGACTATTGACTCACTACGTAAGCACAAGAGTGGCTTACTGACAAGACTCAAAAACTTGTACAGACGACTTACAGACCCACACGACTTGGAGGTTAGGACACTGAAGTCGTCAATAAAAAATGTCAATCTGTTGATTAAGGAGAACTACAGGTTATCAATTAACAAGTACTGGGACCGCAAGATCCGGTCAGTTAATTCCAGTGACCCTGGTATGTTCCCTAAAATCAACAAGATATTTAGGAAAAAGAACGACAATGACCTTCCGTGTCTGAAACTCCAAAGAACTGAAGAGAACAGAGACGTACTCATGACAGCGCAAATAGATCCAGAAGAAGCCATCTTTGACGATGAGTTTTATATAATTGTAGATCCGAAGGAAAAAGTGGAGGCGGTGGGAGCTGCTTTCCAGCAAGTGTACAAGGTGAATGCTAGCACTCGCCCCAACCACGACCTGGAAAACAGAGCCCTACTTAATCATTTTTACCTTCGAAATGATATGACACAATGGCGATCTGAGAACCGCGGTTTCATGCGGTTCAATGACGATTCCTTGGCAAATGCCATACTCGCCGAGCAAACGGGTCCAAGTCCCCTGTTAGTGACGAAGGTTGAGCTTCAGCTCATCTTCAACTCAATAAAAAATAAAAAGTCAGCAGGTGTCGATGGTATATCCAACGTTGTACTAAGACATTTACCGATGGAGGCAATTGACATTTACACCACACTCTTTAATAATGCACTGAATAATGCATATTATCCAGTGCATTGGAAGACCGCTGTGGTTCATCCTCTCCCGAAAAAGGGAAAGGACAACTCCAACCCGTCAAATCTTCGGTCGATAAGTCTTCTTCCGAGCATCAGCAAAGTTTTCGAAAAGATCATCAATAGGGCTCTGACTAAGTGGGCTGCGGACAACAAAATAATTCCGGATAAACAGTTCGGGTTCAAGGCGGGTCATGACACAATTCATGCTGCGTCTAAACTCGTTTCTGATATCCAATGGAATAAAACAAAACAACAATGCACAGGTGCTGTTTTGGTTGATTTGGAAAAGGCCTTTGACACCGTATGGTTAGAGGGTCTTTACCTAAAACTGAGCAGGCTTGGCATAAGCAAGCCATTGTTGTATATACTTTATGATATGCTTAACGGTAGAAAGTTTGTTGTCAAAAGTGGCAATGTAACTTCTACCACAACATTCTTAATTAAAAATGGTCTTCAACAGGGAGCGGTGAATTCGCCGATTCTCTTCAGCATTTACACCAGCGATCTGATAGGTAGTCTTACAAAGGCAATTGCGTACGCCGACGATCTAATTGCGTACAGAACGGCCCGAAAGGTTGAGGTTATTAGAATTCTCTTGCAGCGTGATTTCGACAAGATTCAGCGATATTGCGATGACTGGAAACTGAAAATAAATGTCCAGAAGTCGGAGACAATTCTGTTCCGGACTCCGTTGGCTGGGGCCACGAGGGATACGTGCAAGAATTGGCGCAAGATGGTTATCGTTGATCTTCACGGGCAGCGATTAGCGAGCAAAAGTGTAGTGAAGTACCTCGGTATCTGGTTAGATCAGTATTTATATTTCGATAGACATATAAATGCTGCTCTGACCAGGGCCAGAGGAGCCTTCGCTCTGACGAAACGACTGTTTTTTAGCAGTCGGCTTGACTCCAGAGTGAAGGTAATTTGCTACATGGCCCTCATACGGCCGATGATCGTTTATGATTGTCCTGTGTGGTTCAACGTTGCCCCTTCCCAGATGGAGAAGTTTCGGGTGTTCGAGCGGCAGTGTTTACGACGCTGTACTGGCTTATATCGAACAGCCGAATCTTCTTACGTGCATTACTATTCCAACGAGGTCCTATACAACGGGGCTCGAATCGACAGAATTGACAATTTCGTGATAAAACTCGTTCAAGGTCACATTGCAAGAGCTATGTCTTCGACCAACAATTTAATTTTCGGGGCGTTCTATCCGAACGACGAGTATTTTGAAAGTGCACGCTTGAGCGGCTTCATTCCACCAGAGGCATTCCTCTTTTTAGATAGATGCGGTCTGATACAGGATAAATTGGCAGTTCCGCTAATCTACCACGTCAGACGACGAACCGTGGATAGGCGACTCCTGTTCAATCGGGACGTCATGGCACAAGGCGGAGCAGAGCTCCTTCGGTTCAGTAGGGCTGTGTCCGAACGGGACCGAACTGATAGGGTGAAGCAGGAGAACCAGTTTTGGTGGCTTCAATCGGCACTTGATAGTGGGTAGTCGGGATGGGGTTTAAAGCCTTGGCCGGCTTACATACTTGTTTTATAGTTTTAGAGTTTAGTTTTAAGTAGAATAGGCATGGTGGCACAAAAAAAAAAACAAAAAAAAAAAACACACAAAAAAACACAAAAAAATAATAAAAAAAAAAATAAAAAAAAACATGGAATAAGAAAAAAAAAAAACAAAAGACCAAAATATGAAAAACAAAAAATGTTAGTAAGATTTGCTGCTGTGGTTGTTCTAGTTTTAAGTAGTTTATAGGTAGAATAGGTAGTTTTAGTTAGCTTTAAGTTTTATATTAAGGACCTTATTTTAAGTAGTTTTTAAGTAAAAATAAAAAAGGATATTGACATTAGTTTTTTCTAAATTTTCTAATGAATACAAAAATAAATAAAATGAATTGAAGTTAAATAGATCTTAGGGCCGAAAGGCATTAGCATTAAGTATTATTGTTTAACTTAGAGCGTCCGTATGGGACCAGTAAGTTAGTTGTAAGTTATGGTTGATTAGGCTAGTTTTATGAATTTTTGTCTAGCTTTAAGATAGATTTAAGATTGAAGTAATAAAAATGAATTAAAAAAAAAAAAAAAGAGCGTGATTTAATTGAGACTTTTGTTGAAACACGTAGGTTCGAGTCCCGCCTTCCGTGATTATTGTTTTTTTTTTTTTTTTATTTTAATAAATTTGTATCTATATTTTGTATTATATTTTTTAACACTCCTTTCGTAAAATATGGATTGCTACAATAAAAATTGCCAAGAGGGTGCTAATAACAATCCTCTATTTGCCTGTTTCGGACCCTGTGGTAATCTTTACCATGCAAAATGCGTTGGTTCAACGAACGCTTTCATTGAAAAAATAGCCAATTCGAATTTTGCTTACTGGTACTGTCATGACTGCCGTAAGCTCTCTGTATCTCAACTAGCTTTTAAAATGTCTTCTTTTAAGGGTGACATTTTAAAACTTTCTAAAGATTTTGAAGTGCTACTGAAGTCTTTCAACACTGCAGTTTGCAAATTAAATGCATACTCTGTAACCAACATCATGGTTGATAGTGCTACTTCTACTAATGATTTTGATTTGGCACAGCCTATTCCTACTACTTTCTCTTCTGCAGATAAAGATATTCTCGTGCAATCAGGTTCTGGTGTTATAAACCCAGAAAGTGTACCTGACAAACAAAAAAAAAAAGTCCAAGAAAAGAAGCCGAGAAAAGAAGCCGAGAAAACTCTGAACTTGCTAGAAATTCAACCCCTCCATCAAAAAGAACAAATGTCAACATCACCCAAATACCTACAGATCCCACCGTAACCCCCCATATACCTCAAATTGTTCACTCAAATGTAGCTTCCAATAGCGACTCCGTTACAGGAACTATAATAAATAACTCCATCATTAAAGCTGTCTCGAAACCAAAAATAATTTTTATATCTCGTCTGGACCCAGTTACAACGCCAATATAACTTCCCACTTAGTGTCTACCAAGAGCATACCTTGCAGCTCTTCCATTAGGTGTACTAAGATCAGCAAACCAAATAGTTTTGTTTCTTCTTTTAAGTTAATAACGAATCCCACGTTCTTCGATTCTATTTGCAACACAAATATATGGCCCGCAGAGACTTTAATCAAAGAATTTACACAGAGTCAAAAACAAGGTGTTTTTTTTTGAAAACCAAGTCAAAAAACTTAACAGGCTTGCGCTCTTCTACCAAAACTTAAGGGGACTTCGTAGCAAGACTGCTGACATTTTCCTTAACTCCCAATCATTTCCACATGACGTATTCGTTTTGACAGAAACTTGGCTCAATTCAAGCTTTTCCGACACAGAACTTTTCAGTCAAGAGTTCGAAGTTTACAGAAACGATCGTCATGTTGGTAATGCAAAGGATTTAGGTGGAGGTGTTCTCATAGCGGTAAATAATACATATTTCTCTTCTTCTGTATCTTTTCCATTTGTATTATCAATTGAACTGGTATGTGTAAAGATAATGGTACAGACTAAGACTATTTTCATTTTAAACGTCTACATTCCTCCAAAGAGTTTGGAGTCTGTTTATAGCGAACTCTCCTTGGCATTAGACTTTGTTATCAGTTTGTCCTGCTCTGACACCAATATCTTACTTCTAGGTGACTTTAATTTACCACACATTGATTGGATTCCATCGGAAGACGAATCTTGCCTTGAAGCCTCTCTATCTTCTTCACAATTGGAACTATCTTTTCTCGATAAAATCCTTTTTACTGACTTACAGCAAACTAGCTGTATTAAAAACTCAAAAAATCGAATTCTCGATTTAGTCTTTTCTTCTGACGCTATTAGTACTCTTGTTCTAGAATCTAGATCAGGAATTACTAATATTGATAAATATTACCCCCCCTTGGACATTTTTCTTGACTTAAGTAATCACCTTACTGAACACAGTAATTCCTTTGATTGCTTATATAATTTTGACTTCAGAAAAGCTAATTTCCATTTGTTGTCTGAAGATTTAACCATGTCTGGAATTGCTGATAATGTAGCATTTTCTAATATTGACGAAGCAGTTTCAAATTTCTATAAGATCTTTAATAATTATTTAGAAAAAAATGTACCTTTAAAGAAATCAAGAAATACAAACTTTAGCCACCCTTGGTACACGAAAGAATTGCGTTTACTGCGTAACAAAAGAAATAAGGCATGGAAAACTTATCTCAAAACTCTGTCTCCAATCAATTTCTCTTTTTATGTTGAACTTTTTAACGAATTTAGTCTCTTTCAAATTATTTATATGCTTTTTATGTTACTGATATGGGCACCTCTTTGAAAGAGAATCCTAAAAAATTTTGGAAACTTGTAAATTTAAAGAAAAAATCAGATGGCTTTCCAGTTAACTTCACTTACAAGAATCTTTCTTTAAATAAAACTGTTGATATCTGTAACGCTTTCGCAACAAATTTCCGTAAATCTTTTGTTAATAGCCCTCAAGAAATTGATGAAGTATATTTTCATAATCTTCACTCTTTTTCGCAAACTAGCTGTAGTCACATCCCTGTGCTACAGAGTACGGTACTTGATCTTTTATCCGCGTTGAATGATGACTGCTCAGCCGGTCCCGATGGTATTCCCGCGATAATATTAAAAAAGTGTAGTAATGCTTTAGTTGAACCTCTTACGTTCTTATTCAAACTTTCTCTAAAAACAGGCAAATTTCCCAGTATATGGAAGAAGTCTTTTCTTACACCAATTTTCAAGAAAGGTAACAAGGCGGATATAACAAACTACAGGCCCATTGCAAAGCAAGTTGTTTGTGAAAGTGTAGCTTTTTTTAGTAAAAATCTCATTTGCGAACAGCAACATGGTTTTGTGAAAAAAAGATCAACCGTTACTAATCTCCTCACATTCTCAAACATATGTTCAAACGCTTTAGAACAAGGTTATGAAGTTGACTGTATATACACTGACTTTTCCAAAGCTTTTGACCAACTTAGCCACGGAATTATTTTATTTAAACTTAAAGCTCTTGGTTTTCAACCATTTTTCTTAGCTTGGATCAAATCATACCTTGAAAACAGATCCTATGAGGTAAAATTTAGAAATTGTCTTTCTGAACCTTTTGTTGCTCAATCTGGTGTTCCCCAGGGAAGCCATCTTGGCCCTTTTCTGTTTGTCCTGTCTATTAACGATGTATCGTCATGTCTACGCTCAAGTGAAGTACTCATTTTTGCTGACGACATGAAGATTTTTAAAATAATAAAGTCCACCCATGATCGTATTCTTTTACAAGCCGACATTGATAGTTTCACATTTTGGTGTGGGAAAAATAGCCTTTCACTCAACCCTTTAAAATGCCAGACGATAACTTTTACTAAAAAACGAATCGGTAGTGTATTTGATTATTGTATATCACAGCAAAAACTCTTTCGCGTCTCCACATTTAAAGATTTAGGTTTTCATTTCTGTTCCGACTTAGAATTTACACATCACTTTAATTTGATTGTTAATAAAGCAAGTTCTATGCTTGGTTTTATAAAACGCTGGGCAAAGGAGTTCAATGATCAATGATCTGTTATGATATGTTACTCTTTCTTTGTATAGTTGCCATGTTCGTCCTCATCTTGAATATGCTTCGCAGGTATGGACTCCCTATTACGAAATTCATAGAAAACGTATCGAATCAATTCAACATAACTTTATTCGCTTTGCCCTAAAGGGTCTTCCTTGGGATGATCCTTATGATCTGCCTCCCTATGAGCATCGTATTCTGCTTCTTCAAATGCAATATCTTCATCAAAGGCGTGTTAATAATGACTTAGTATTTTTTCATCAACTCATTAATGGTGAAATTGATGCACCTTATTTGCTATCTTGTGTACATTTGAATTACCGAGGCGGAACTCAGCACCTGCGTACATTTGATTTTATACATATTGACTTCCATAGAACTAACTATGGAAAGAATGAAGCCTTAAGTCGAATGAGCATTTTATATAACTTAAACTGTTCATCGATAGATTTAAATTTAAATAAGGTGGGATTAAAATCATTGTTTAGAACCAGTGCTCCACTATCGTAATCGTCTTTATTATATTTTTTGTTGTTCTGTAATATTTCATGTTTCATGTTAATTATGTTTTGTATTTTGTGCGTGTGTTAGGCTTTAATTGTATTATTATCTTGCTAACAACTAACACATGCACTAATGATGAGCCTCTGATCGTAGTGTGACGCTTGCTGTAAGCTAACTACTTTCTGAAAATTCTGAAGTGTAAAAAAAAAAAATTTTAAGGACCCAATCAACGAAAATACGATGTGATTGACCGACTGTAGTTCTTGTGTTAACTAAACCTGAAAAGCCTTATGACCCAAGTACATAGTTATGAGGAATATGCTGTAATGTAGTTTGTAGCAGGCCTAATTAAAAGGATTGACGAAGTTCTGTTATTACGAGGTACATCAACAATATTCTCGGTTGTTTTTAAACGAGGCACAATGTGTCAATTCTACAGCATCACTAACTTGCCTCACTAGATAATATTTTTCCAACAGTTTAACTATTTTTGATCGGGAAGACCCAAAAGGCCTTTGGTTTGCGAATTGTGACTGCAAAATGTTCAACATATTTCTATATTGAATTTTAACAATTTCAATACGCTGTTGAAGAGTGTATCAGTTTTTTAGTAATAATGTAAATTTTACTTGTCAAATATCAAAAGAAAACGGCCTTGACAGCTGCCCTGCCCATTTGTGAGTGTATTAAATTGTAATAATAAATCAGATCAATTTAATACATTCCACAGCTATCTATTAAGTATTTGTATAAGTCCAAGTAATGAATAATACCTCTTTAAAAATAGTTTGTTGGAATGCTAAAAGGATTCGATATAAATATGTATGTGAATTATTTGCTTTTCTTAATATGCATAAAGTAGGCATTGCATTAGTAATTAAAACATGGCGTGGCTATGGTGATAGGTTATTAAATGGAGAATATGTGTGTTATTGTTTATAGATAGAGACGAGATTTAAGGAAATTAGATAGGTACCAAGATATTTATTCAATTGGAGGAGATTTTACCTGCAAGCATAGAAATTGGGGATGTTTGAGAGTGAATGCTGGGGAAATATATTGTATAGTTTAAACACAAATCATTCCTTTGACATTTTATTTTCACTTCATCCCACTTACTAACCCTACAAACAGCAGGGCAAGTCCATTAACCATAGACATTTTTCTGACTTGTATATCGGGTTTATTTAGCGAACCTATTGATCTAAACGAACTGAGCTCTGACCACCTGTGGTCATTGACACTTTTATATCCCCTCTTAGTCAAAGAAATGAAACTTTTGATTTTAAAAATGGGGTATTTTTAAAAAAGAATTAAAAACGAAACTGAGCAATCTTAGAGATAATTTTACAACCGACACAGATCAACTTAAAATTGATCAAACCGTTTCTTCCTTTTTATTTGCAATAATGCTAACTGCAGACCGAATAGTTTGCCGAGTTCGCTTGGTAAATGTTTTGAAAAAGTTATCAAGAAAGGCCTATTGAACACATTAATTAAAATAATGTTTTGCCTCGAGAGCAATTTAAATTCCGCACATATCACAGGTTCATCGCATAACAACACACATACAAAGTAATTTTTAATATAAGAAAAAGTACGGGTTTGGTATTTCTGGACGTTGATTCCGTTTGACTTGAAAGACTTTTAAATAATCTATTAATTTTGAATTTTCCCATGTACCTCATTCAAATTATAAAATCGAGATTGTCTTCAAGAAAGTGAGTTATGTCCCTTAACAACTGTCTTTCTCAAAGCTTTATTTGTATCGCAGGGGTCCCCCAGGGATCTGTATTTGGTCCAATTTTCTACAATCTGGATTTTTCCAAGATTTCGAAATTGTGAAACAGTTATCTATGCTAACAACATAATGTATATATTCTACAGATTCAATTGGTGCCACCATTGAAACTAACCTGCAATCTGCATTATGTATAATACAACATTACTTTAATGCCTGAAAAATAAAGATAAATGCTTCTAAGACTCAAACCTTGTTTCTTGCCAAGAAACAGTCTCATTGTTAACAGTTTTGAAACAGATTAGTAGTCAAGCGTAAATATGGACAAATTTTAAACAAATTAACTTAACAATCAAAATACTGTACCCATTTATAAATAGAAAATCAAAGTTTTGAAGTGACAACAAACTATTGATCTGTAAAGCGATTATGTTCTATGGATGAAATGCTTGGGGTAATTGTGCAAAAAGTCACATACGGGTTTTTCTGTTTACTGTTAACATTTTATCCTGCTTGAAGTTCTTTTTTACTTGCATTTACTGAACGTAATAAGAAATGGAAATCCGATTCCACTGAAAATAGTATTTCCGAAATTGAAAACTCTGAGAGTTTTACTAAGTATTATTATGTATGATTAATGTATTATAAACACTGTTATATTTCATTGTACATACCTATTTGTTTTCTTATATTTTTTTTTTTTCAATGGAGGTTTTTAACAATAGCTTTTCCTTCAAATCATAAACTAAGGCCTTACATTTATTGATTACAAAATTGTAATTACTTGGCAGTAGTAAGATAGAATGTATAGGTACCAATGTAAACTGTGCAATATAGGTTTAAGTATGAGTATGTCAAATTTGTGACTACCAATTGATTAATAATAATATTAGATATCAATTTAAGAAAAGACGTTTGAAAGTCAGTTACAAAATATTTACAAGCGTGTTTCTAGGAAGTCCCGAATCACTATAACTTTTTGTAATATCAATGAGGAATATGATAATATTTTTAATAAATCTGCCAAGGTTAGCTGTCAAATTCTCTTGTTAATGGAAACTATTTTTGTTAACTTTCGAAAAGTCTTTAACCAATATCAACTGCCTTTTTTTAGAAAATAAAGAGTTCTAATTTCGCGATATGGAAAATATGATAGAAGTATTATTAAAACTTTCTTCTCCATTTTTTTTTTCAAGACACTTATGTTTTTAAATAACTTTGATCTTCCTTTTGAAATTATGGACCCAATACTATGGTGCATAATTTATTAATGTTCTTTGGTTGAGTTTGAATGTCAAGTCCCTGAAGAAGAATACAAAATTCCCAAACCGAAATATTCTTGATCAACTTTTTGATCAATTGACGCATAAACAAAAAAAAAACAACAACATAAATGAAGTGCGTAGTGCGTTATATATCAAAATCTGCACTTGTTTGGCATTTATTATTTAACACGAGTCCCTGGCTCACCTCTCTCTACCTCCACATATAGTTCCATACAATATTTAGAGTAAACCCAGTCATACATATGACTTATGACCGAGTTAAGTAAACCACTCCACTCCAAATAACTCACCTAGCTACTGCGAATTTAAGAATAAGCTACTTCTAGCGATAAGAGCGATAGCGACTATGATATGGAAGGCAAAAATTCGAGGTGGTGTGTTATTTTTGTGTCCCTGGTGGATTGCCAAACGAGACTATAAATCTTTATTCAACTTGTCATTATTGATTTCGATTTTGGTGCGTTCTGTGTAGGTCTAGGTATAGCGCCTCTGCTCCTGGGAACGCACAGTAGTTTGGGCAGCTGATGGTGTTTTTGTTTGTTTTTTTTTTTTTTGTTTTGTTTCAGAAGATTCCAAGGGCGATGTCACCCCATAGTGGACAGCGAGCAGGATACTTTTGTGATTAGAAATTTCTTATATTTTCCTCTGGTGAAAAATAGTTACAAAGATAATAAAGTAATTTCTGGTCACTTGCTTTCCTATGAAAGAAGCACACCATCACCATGCGATGCAACCCCCTTTGTGTTTTGGGAGAATGATATCACCATCACGAGCCTTGTCTAGAATGAAATTACTACTTGTGTCCAGATTGTTAGGCCCGTAAATCACTCATATTTTGTCATAAATATTAAAGCATCTTATCTAACTATGCGTATACGAGGACTAGGTGGAGTTAGCTATTTGAGTTTTGTGTTAGAAAGTATACAAAGTAGTGAATTATAGTTAACAGGGGGGGTTGATATGTAATGGAGATATCTTAGTTAATTATTTATGTGGGTCCGTTTGGCCCAAAACAGGTCGAGTTAGTAACTCATTTCGGAGCTTATAATATATCAACGGAGATAGTTATTTTTTTGTCGTTGGCAAGAATGTGATCGGGTTGTAAAGGAGTATTTTTGTTTCATGATATATGGAACTACATTTTGTTTATGACAAATACATTTCAAAGGTTTTAAGATAGTCTTGAATAAAGCAATTAAGTTTTACTGTAAGATAAGGCTATCTAAAAATATACATATGTATGTATGAATAACTTGTGACACACACAAAATTGAATAAGTTTAAAGGAATGTTCTAGCTATACTTTCTTGGAAGAATATTAAAAAAAAACTGTAATTAAAGAAAATGACCTTCCAGAGGAATTCTTCAACACGGTTGTAATGTGTTGAGAAAGGGGCTTTCATCATATCAACAAAAATGTATATCTGATGGTTAATCCTTGGACTCCTTCGCCAATAAAGGTGATCCTATGTTCTATAAAAATGATCAAGGCATATGGCTGTTTAACGTTTGTTACTCACATTTAAGATTTTATTCGACGTACTGTGTGAGCAGCTTCTTAAGTTTGGCCATAGACCAAATTCCACCTACAAATGTCCACCAATTATTTTTTAACTTTTATAAAGCTGTACAAGAGCTCTATATGGCGATGGCCATACTCGGAATCACGTAAAATCACACGATGTAATGTGCATTTTGTAAAAGCTCTTCTATGCATGTGCAAAAAAATTCAGTAAGAAGTACGTTACAATTTTACTTCTTCAAAATTGTTTTGGATACAGGTAAAAACTCTGATAGTGAATCTGAATATTCAAGTTCATTCGAGGAACGAGAATCTGAGGATGAATCTCCGGTAAGAAGTTGTGCTCCATCAAACACTTAAGCCATTAAGACCGAAATTTTGAAAATGTTTTAATTTTGTTTCTTATTTTGAAAATTTACTCTCAATATATTTTTATTTGTATTCTTTTTATAGCAAAAAGATGACATTGGAGGATTTCAACAGCATGATGCCACAAGACGATGACGCACGAGGAGGAAAGTCTTCAAGAGTTCGGACACGCGCGCCGTAGCCGGAGCCAATCTCGAAGCAGATGTAGTAGCAGAAGATCTTCTCAAACGAGGCCACCTTCTACCACCTATAATATTCACCGCTCAGCCTCTGCGACCCTTCGGTTAGTGTCCATTCAACAAATCGCATTAAAACATTCGTGGAATTGGAATAGCAGAGGCAGTACTAATTTTGCCGTGGATTCGTTTGGGATTCTTAGTTGTAGGTTGTTCCAAATCCATACGCCTCGTAGTCTTATTTTTCTATTGTAACCCCGCACAGTGGTTCAGTGGCAAAAAACAATCATTTTATTTACTTTTAAATGTTTAGATTTGACATGTTAGTACATCGTATTTAAACCTTTAAGTATCGATTACAAAACAAATTAGCTGCTAATACCAGCGAACCATCCAGAACAAAGTTTATGTCTCAAGACCACTAAAAACTAAAAACAAATAATTTAAACAAAAGTATCTATTGGTATTTGCTTAGACAGTCAAGAATTAAAATCAAAAACAAGAAAAGGAAAACATCCAAGAAGATGAATTTAACATATCAAACCGCGAGTTATCGAACATTGAATTGTCCTGAGATTGGAAGGAAGATCTATGCATTCAACAATTAAAACTAACGTATCCAAAAATATGTGAATCAATAATTGCAAGCATCAGAAAGCTTACGGAATTATTTTCAAATATGGAATGGCTGGTTCTTCTGGCCACTAACTACGATCATCTGCTTAACCGTTTTAGTCATTCCAAAAATGTCCCGGTTATCTACAAATAATGACATTTTAACTATGTTTCTTGTTTCGTCGGATCTTTTTTAACGGCAAAAAAAAATATTTGGAGTTATTAGACAATGTAAGGGATCTTAAAGTAACTGAAGAAAACGAATTTTTAGACCAAAGCTAATTTTATATTAGTGTTTATTTCACTTAAATATGTATCCATTTATAATTTACTAAAATTTTATTTCATTAAGCAAAAAAAGCTAAAGTTATAAATTTAATAAAGTTTTTATTTAAAGAAAAGAACATTTAAAAAATACCTACATATATTTCAACAATTTTTCCCGATACAACCCTAAAAAGGAGGTGTAGAAAAAATCATTTTCTACACATTCTTGTTCTATATTGTATTGTATTTTTATTAATTCATTTAAACTTAAAACTATATAACAATTATTTATATTTTAAAAGTGAATAATAGTTTTCATTCTTTAACTAGAAGTTAGTGGTAAATGACACATCAATTGAAAATCCATTGGTATCTGATGTGGGGTGACAATCAGTGTAAATTAAAATACAAGAAAAACGAAAATTGAAATATAAGAAAATGAAAAAGCTTGCTTGCAACTGTATAGAAAAATATTATAAGATACTTAACAATTCATTAATAATATACATCTTATAGCTATTTTATTTTATTTTACATTCATTTTATTGTAGCTTATAAAAAAATACTAAATTAGTGATTCAATACAATTAAAATTTAAAGTGAATAACCAGTTTTTAACCTTTTTACTAAAACATGGAAAACGAAAGGTTTCTCTTATGAATAGGGGCAATTTATTGAAAGTATTTGGAGCTGTATATGTACAAAAATGAGAAAAATATGTTCTATAAGCAAAAGGTACATTAACTAAGCTCATATTGTTCACACGAATGTTGTACATTTGATAATTCCTATACTAGGAATATTTCCGCTTTGTTTGAAAAACTCTCTCAAAACTTTAAAAACATATAAATGCCTCATTGGTAGAATTAGCAATTCCTTAAATAAAGGCCAACTTTCAGCCAACCGATTTGTATTTAAAATAATTCGTATTAAATGCTTCTGTGCAATCAATAGAGGTCGAAAAGTGTTAACATAGGAACTACCCCAGCTTGTTATGCCGTATTGGAGCTTTGAGTTTGCAAGCCCATAATATATAATTTTTAAAACTTTTTGAGAGCAAAAAGACTTAATTAAATACATTTTTCGTGTGACCAATAACATGTATGTTTTGATCATATGAATATGATTCTTCCAATTTAGATTGCTCCTAGGTACTTAAACTGTTTCAATTTTAAAGCAATTATCTGTGCAATGTAAATTGTTTATAAAATTACTTTTACCACACTTATGGAGAGGTAAAGAAAATTGTTTACAATCGTGAGCGTGAAACCGTAAATTAAAATCAGTAAGACTATTTCCAGTTACATTAAAACACATCAATTTAGTTATTTCGCTGATAATCAATTTATGATAAGTAAACCAAAACATTAATACTTCCAGATCTTCTTCAATGTTCACAATACTTTCAAAGCTAGTCCTAGATGAATATGTAAAAACAATGTCGTCAGCGAAAGCAGTTGAAGTACCATTTAATTTCAATTTGAAAATGGAATTAATATAAATCAAGAAAAACAAAGGGCCAAGAACAGATCCTTGTGGAACACCGTTCTTAAACAGCCTTGATTCACTTAAGATTCCGTTATTATTAACTTTTTGTTTTCTATTATTTAAATAAGAATTCAGCAGATTGAAAAAACTACCGCGAAAGCCTGCATTATAAAGTTTAGTTAGCAAAAGATCGTGGTTCACCAGATCGAAAGCTTTAGTCATATCAATAAACAGACCCATTGTTGATTTATTGCTATTTAAACTTCCATAAATCTGACTACACACCCTTAAGATAGCATCTTCTGCTCTAAAACCAAACTGATTGTTACAAAAGAAATTAAACTTTTCCTAGAAGGAAACAATTCGAACCTTAAGTAACTTCTCAAAAATTTTTGAAAAGGTTGAAAGGAGCGATATAGGCCTATAATTCGAAATAATTTTCCTATTTCCTTTTTTGAAAATTGGTATGACTTCTGCACATTTAAGATGGTCAGGGAAACAACCAATTTCAACACTTTTGTTAAAAACGAAGGTTTAAATGTCAACAACATACCAAGCAAAATGTTTCAACAAAAAACTTGATACACCATCACTAGTGCACGAATTTTTATTTTTTAGAGACATAATAACTTTGAAAACTTCTCTTGATGTTATTCTATCAAAAACAAAACTATTTGGTTGTGTAGTGTATTATTACTATTATTATTAAATTTATTAGAAATGCTTAACGAATCGGAGTATGTAGCTCCCTTAATTTCAATAGAGTCAACTTTAACAGAATTTCTATTTTTACCTAAAATACGCAAAGTTTCATAGTGTTTTTTAAGTTTGCTATTGTTTGGATGTTTTTTACATTTTAAACTCAATTTTTTTCTTTTTCCTGATCTTATTCAGAAGATAGTTATTCATCGTTCTTGCTTCGGCAGAACATATACTAAAATTGGAACGATACAGAGAAGATTAGCATGGCCCCTGCGCAAGGATGACACGCAAAATCGTGAAGCGTTCCACATTTTTCGAGTAGAACCTTCTCCGTACCCTTTTATGACAAATCATCACCACTTAATTTTAGGGGATGATACTGTTTAAAAATATACAAGCACATAAACCTTTGTTTACAACGCATAAGTTTTAATTACTCTTTGGATAGTATAAAAGCTTATATTTTCTTTAAGTGTATTTAAAGCTTGTGCTTACTAAGGTATGAATTATATATTTCATTTGTAAATAGATAAGATTATTCTTTTAGTTTTTATTTAGTTTTAAGTTTTAGTTTTAAGTCTTAGATATAAGTAAAAAAGCTGAAAAGGCAAAGCTGAGATTGTGCGCCGGGAGCAAGTGCACACTTCAATAATAATTTAATTTAATTTAATCAATGAATTTAATTATATAAATGTTGAAAACATTTACTATAACATAATCCATTAAGTCTGACATATCTTTAAGTCGACCGAATTGTTAAATCTAGTTTATAAGAAAACAAAATGTACTGATTTATTAATGTCTCAATAAAGTTACTTACTTACTTACTTACTTATTTGATAGTTATTCATCCAACGTTTAAGGTGTTTCTTTTTACCAGAAAGCTTTTTTGGAAAGTACTTGAATCCAGATGTTTTTTTAAAGTTTCCACAAATAGATCAAATGCAACAGAGGGATTATTTTTGGCATAAACTTGGTCCCAACATTCAAATGTTAATAATTCTTTTAATAGCGTAAAATTTACACAATATTTAACTGTATCTGAAGCGGCTTTTATGTTTTGAGAACGGTTGACAGATAAGTAATTTAATGCAATCATGCTATGATCGGAAAGTTTTAAATCATACACTTTACCAATGAAATTATTTGTATTTTTTTTATGACATCTTACAAAAATATGGTCAATACAGACTTTAGAAGAATCTGTCAAGCGGGTAGGTTCATAAATTAAACTCTTAAGACCATTTGAAGCCATAGTAAACAAGTAACTTTCAGAATCTATATCAATTTTATTTAGAATATCAATATTGATATCTCCCAAGACAATTAAGTTTTTGGCTGAAGTTCATAACAATGTTGCTTAATTCATCAATGAAAACACTTTTAGAAAAACCATATGAAGTCGATAAATGTACAAAAAAGTATAATCAATATTCTCAAAGACGAATGATAATTTTAGTACCTACATCAGCGCTAGATAAATTAAGGCAAGAGCAATTACACCCCTCCAGCAGAATAAGAGTCCTTACAATTTGATAAAAGAGTATAACCCTGTATATTTTACAAATTGAATTCATTACTATAGATCCAAATTTCAATTAAAACTATTACAATAGGTAAGTTTATTAACGAATCAAGATGAGCTAAAAAAATCGACAAAATTTTTCTCAAGCTACGTATATTTTGATGTAAACAAAAACAATAATCTACAGAGTTAACGAGATCGACTGGGTTATCACATACAGAAAAATTGGAAGGTGAATCAGAACTAACTTAAGAAAATCAGTAGTACAATTAATTCTTACACAGTTGTCACCCTCTTCTTTCCGCATGTAAAAAGTCTCATTTCTCGTCCATACATATTTATACATATATATATAATTGTATGAAAAGATTTAATAGAAAATATTTCTGTCAAAACCCTCCTCAAAAGTGGGTGCAAATATTTGCATTACTTTTTTTGTGCATGTTTGTACTGCAAATTCTCTCGTTTTCTAATTAATTTGTAAGCAAATCTTTTTTTTAAACGACCTTTAAAAGTGTGCGTGTCAAAAACTTTTGTATAGAAGAATGAGCTCTTGTTTTCACCCGGGTAATACCTGAATCAATAAGTACTCGGGCAGTCGGATACTGGGTACCCGTAAGATATCAGTTGCGGGTACCCCATGCATTAACGGGTACTCGAATAATCATCGGGATGGGTACCCGGATTTGTATAAGTATGGTGTAAATGAATCATTAACTTGCATGTAACACAGTAAAATGAAGATTTATTTGTTTATTTAATAACTGACTTTAATGAAATTCTGATCACAAATTATTTCCAAAAAATAATATCATGGTTAAGGCCCAACGCAAACTGCCAACCTGATCCATAGTTTAGCTTGCACGATGAATTCTAATGAGAATTTATCATGTAGAGAGTGTTGTTACTGTTTTGAATTGTATGTTTAGTATGATTTCAACTTACTGTTAATTTCTAGATTTAATTTGGAAATATTAAAGTGTATTGCCTTTCCATAGTTTCTTTTTATCTTTAAAAGTGAATATATCAAGTACTAAATTGAGTGAAAAAAGAAAAGGCTGGGTTTTGTGACTATAAAATGACTTTCTATGTAATGTTTGTGGCAGTGCGAATTCCTACAACCGCTCCCTGCCAGCTGTTAACAAACAAATATCATCCTGAGTCTCAATAACCATTAGATGTTAGCATTAATAGATTCCAAAGGTAAATTTAAAAAAATTGCGATATTTGAATTTGTACTTCGTTCTTAAAATTCACTTTTTAGTTCATAACTCCTTCACAAATAGACAAAAACAACCAAAGGGGGCATACAATTTATTTTTAAATTATTGCCTTACATATTTTCCTTAAAAAACTTCGTTGACTTCAAAAGTTAAAAAAATACATTTTTATTAGCACAGTTTCGTTCTTGTTGATTCTCATTCAAATCTCTTTTGTTATATAGTAAATCTCGATTTTTCGGCTCTCACACTGAAACAATTTTCATAATTAAGATGTCAGAAAAAAAAGATTTGTTTGTATTTGTACTTTTTATAATATTCATTTAAAATTTGTTGACAAACTTTAATTTGTATTGTAATAAAAATATGAAATACTCGGTGAATAATATATCGAAAAAATGGTTTGTGTATTGTTTTCATATTAATGTTCTTATTTAAAGTGTTTTTGTTGAAAATTGATTCTGTCGTCTAAAAGAGAAAAAAATAAACCTCTATAAGAACCTATACCTATATCTTTTGGTTTCTCAAGTGACGCATTGCTCTTTTAAAGTTGCTAATTGAGATTTAAAAATGATTGTGTTAAGTAATATAACAATGTTAAAAAGTTTTCTTTTAATATAAATTATTAAGAATTTGTAATAAGTTATAATTGAAATAAGATGTCCAAATGTAAGGCTCAAATCTTTTGCCATTATTTTGTCGGTCACCCAGATCCTCTATTCCAGGCTTGTAAGATGGGTCGAACAAAACAACAAAATAAGTTGCTTTCAGGCGGGCTTTCGAACTAATCTTTCGACAATCGACCAAATTTTCACTCTCACGAGTGTTGCTAGGCGTTACTTAGAGAAAAAAATAAATCTTTACTCTTTTTTCGTTCACTTTAAATCAGCATTTGACACCATTAACAGAAGATCTCTACTATTTAAACTTGCAGCTATCGGGCTATCGACAAAATTTATCCGAATCTATGAGCAGCTGCTCTAAAAAATGACAGCTGTAGTTTCAAATGGTAATAGCAAATCGAAACCGTTTAGTTGTAATACAGGTGTGCCTCAAGGCTGCATTTTAAGCCCGCTTATCTTTTCACTATTTATAAATGATATTGAAGACTATATCCCTGGTGGTGTTACTTTTGGTGATTTATCTATTAAAGTTTTGCTCTACACCGATGACTTGGTGATCTTAACTGATAATGCAGTCACACTTCAGCTTCAAATAAACAAATAAAAACAATTTTGTGATCTATGGGATCTCCAAATAAACACCTCAAAGTCGAAGATTATGGTCTTTAGGTCCCAACATCGTAGCATTAGAACCGACCGCAACTGGACCCTCAATGGTTCCAACTTAGAAGTGGTGAAAGAATTTAAATATTTAGGCTACACATTAACTCATAACCTGAATTTTGATGTTCACATAAAAGATAAGGTGAGAGTTGCAAAAACTGCAATAAATTGTATGTGGTCAAACTTTTTTAATAACAAACTTGTTGATCCTACGTCTAGGTTCAAAGTATTTGAAGCAACTGTCAAAAGCTGTTTGTGTTATGGCAACCAAGTCTATGGGTACAAGCAAATAGAAGAAATCGAAGCTGTCCAAAGATATTTTTTCAAGCGTATCTTTAGACTCCCAACTAACACGCCCAATTATGCTATACATATTGAATCGAGACTTGCTCCAATATTTATTATGAATTTAAAAGCAAACGCTGATTATATATTGAGGGTAATGCAAAGGTCGGCCAACAATTTGCAAAAGAGGGTCCTATCAGTGTGTTTTAGATGCCGATATACACCATTTAAAGTCTGGTATGATTTGGCCTCGGCACACAACTTTCCTCTACCACTGTATATCTACCATTGATGATCACTTATTCCAAAGCTATCTAGATAGGGCGAGGGAGTCTGTGTCGAGATCAATTTACAGTAAACTTAACCTCAGACTCGGGTCTTCTAATTACTTTAGAGATAAATTTACTGTAATGGAAATGAGCATCATATTTAAAGCACGCACGGAGATGTTAGAGCTTAATCACAGACCGCACAGAACTGGTAACAACACAAACTGTACTT
Organism: Eupeodes latifasciatus; assembly: GCA_920104205.1. Lineage (NCBI taxonomy): Eukaryota > Metazoa > Arthropoda > Insecta > Diptera > Syrphidae > Eupeodes > Eupeodes latifasciatus. Next base: position 79,184,741 of record OV049926.1, read on the forward strand.
TGTGCAACCTTAATCAAGTTGAAAACATTTTCCACGTTGGTGCATTGTGCCCAATCTTGCAGGAAATTCGTCGGCTTTATTTTAACAAGAGTTTTCTGTCACTTGAAGAATGTCTAGGTGTTCTGAATGGAGATAACGGTTGGCGTCTACTCATTCAGGTTTTGTTTGATGCAGTTTCATATATAGAAACATGTACATTAATATATACTAGAGTAATAATTCTATTACAATTTTGTTTTAGCCAAACTAAAAGCCTAAATCGCATTTGAAAAATTGCTAATCATTAAGCCCTTAGAACATTTGAATCAATTGCTTAACACATATTGCCATAATTAAATGATTGCTGTTTTTATAAACTTAATAATTTTGTTTTAGCTAAACTAAAAGCCCAAATCAGATTTTGTTTATATTTTTTTTTATGAATTTATTTATCTATTAAATTACATACACCATTAAAACGAATATTTTTTTCCCTCTGGCATTATTCTTTTTCTTTTTTCAAATACTATTTTCTTTATATAACAAAATTTTTGTACTTTCTCTCACAAAATGTTTAAGTTTAGAAAAATATACCGGCAGACGGCCCATGAGCCATGCTTGTAATCTTTAGTTTTAAGTTTGTAAACTTTTGAAATGAAAAAATAAAGATGATAATAATAATAATAATAATAAATAAATAATTTTGTCGGTAGAAAATGTTTTTTCGTTCCATAATAATCTGTAAACATAAAAGTATTTGTTTTTTCGTTTGATATGCAAGTTAATGATTTATTTATAAGAGACTTAAACGTTAACAACCCATTCAATATTGCTGTACGCGATGATTTTTAGTGTATCCGGAAATTATATCTTACGGGTACCCGACTATCAAAGTAATACCCGTATACTCTGAAAACCCGGATATGTACCGGGTTCACAGGTATCAAGAGCAACAATTATTAACCATGTCTGAAAATTTAATTCGAATCGGTGAACTTTGTAGATTTTATAGACCACTTCTCCATACAACAACGTGAACCACTGTAAATGAAGAAATTATGTAAACTGCATTTATAATATAAATGCAAATAAATAAAAAAATTTAGCTCACTCTTTTTGAAATAAATAAAATAAATAAACAAATATTTTAAATTTTTTTTAATGTTATAATTTTTCATTGGGTATAAGGTCTCATTTATTGAATTTGACTACTCTCAAGGTCCTTTGAACCTTCAAATCTATCGTTTCTAGAGACATGTCACTTTGTTCGTGTGCTGTGTACGTCTAAACGTCCGTATGTTGGGAATTTTAAAGTTAACTCTATACAAATATTTAATGACAAAGGGTCACGAACATTTTTAAGTGCTTAAGCTCAAAAAAAATATGTTCTATATAATGTTTTTTAAGTTTTTTTTAATACATACTAACTTCTGTTTAGAAATTGTCTTTTTTAAACATGACATTTTATTTCTTCTATTGATTCTTCTTGTTTGGATATTTCACATAATTCAAAGTGAGAACATTTGTTTTGTCATAAAGTTTTTGTTTTTATATTCAGTCTTTTGTTGCTACAAGTTAAGCAAACCCAGAAAACGGTATATAATAATTCACAAATTTCGTTCATGTTAACAGGACAGATTTTTCAAAGACCAGTAAATGTATAATTTTAAATTAAAAGATATTTTATTTATGTATTCATTATATTATACAGACATTTTCGAAAATTGAGTCCTTGACATGAATAATGAATAAAGTCAAAATATGAAAAATTGATAAATCATTTGTTTATCGACAGAATACAGAATATTATTCAAATGAAAGATGTTTCCAATGTGTCTTTCGTTTATCTAAAGCATAGATAAGAATCTGAGTCTTTGTTCTTTTCTTCTGTCTAAGAAATTTGTATTTTTATGTACATACATTTTAATAAAATCAAAGATCTTTTTTCTATTTTATTTGTTGGAACTGCAACAAAATAAATAATACAAAATTATCAGAAATAAAAATAATACAAAATTAAGAAAATTTTATTACAAAATGTGCATCCTCTGTTGTCTGATATTGGTACAACAGATTACAACTATTTTTTGTGTTTCTCTTTCAAACTCATTCAATCACACTTTATTACCTTTTATCACTTGATGTATTATTCTTACTATGCTTGCCATAGATACTTGAGACATTTTTGCATAGACCAAGCTAATAATATTGCCCCCAACCATAACTCATGAGTTCTAGAAATGCGAAATGTTTTTATATTATATTATATGTAACTTACGGTACATTTTTGTGAAAACCTCTTAGCTATTATAGTTAGCTTCCAGGTCTGATAATCACTTCGTTATTGCATTGCAATATCCCAAATAAATGAGAACAATAACCCCCCCCCCTCTTCGGCAACACCATTCCGTCCTCCTCTTCGAGAATAAGAACAACGTCTATACGACGACGGACGGCGATGTTGAGGACACAAAAGGGATCAATTAAACGACCTCCATTCGTTATCCTTGGATGCGCTAATAAATATTATGAGGAACGGAAAAAAAAGACGCACAAATAATTGCTTTTGTTTTATGGCGTGCTACGAGATTAATGGCTACATGAGTTTGCTCCATCTCACCGTGTTGCCCGTAAATCTACTCTCCAATGTGGTGGACAACTTTCAGTATGGCTTCTCACAGTGTATCGTCTATACCTATACTATATATACTACAACGTAAATAAGGTTCTAACTAAGTGTAGAAGTAGAGCACGATGATGGGTCATGGGTAGAGTATATGCGGGAGACACAGGTCCTGGTGAAACAAGGATTCGTTTCTTTTGTTTTATTGTAATTCCTGTTGTTCACTTCGTGTGGTCCTTTGTCAAGTACTCAGGAATTTTGTCTCATTGGTTCCGAATTGGGTGGTGTAGATGTACGAGTAGCATTGTTCGGTCCAGTGTCTGTATATCCTGCAGAATCACAATAACTCAGTGAATGCTCTTGGGTTACGACCCAAGTTCTAATTAATGTTTTCCCATTTGACAAATTCTCATCTCATTGGGAAGGGCGAGTAGAAGGGCAGGACTCAGTTGCTGAAGTACACACGCGATTTTTATACGCGCTCATTTGCTTGATGTTCTATACTTTATGTATATACTTACATATATATACGAGTATAGAGGAAGAAGGTAAGTATAAAGCATAGGTACAGGATAATTTTCCGAGAAAGTCCTTTTGTCCTTATGGACTGCTAACTGCTGCATGCCTTTGAAGAGGTGTTCCCATAAATACAAAGGTCTTTGGTTATATGTTATAGCTAAACGAGCTGTACAGAATCTAACGACTCATGCAAGAGAAAGTATCAAAGATTTATTTCTTTTTACAAATTGAAGTTTGCGTGAGCTATAAGTAGAGTACATATCTACTCTATAGAATTGGAGGTGGGACACATTAGACAATGGTGGGGGCGTTTGTTAAGACATAAAATAACATTGCTTGACATTTATGGCTGTTATAGTTTGGAAATGAGAGAATAAATGAACCTTTGATGGTTAGGGGGGGAGGAGGGAAGGAAATTAGCTATAGCTATAGCTGAAATGTCTCGTGAATGCTGATAATGTGGATGTCCACACCTTCTTAATTATAGACTTTTGAGTTTGGTTACCAGTTGATTGCAAAATAAAAGTGCAGGGTCGATAATCTTCTTAGTGGAAACATTTACTTGATGGTACCAAACACATCACCCCAGAGATAAAAAATGTTGAAAGGTTTTGAAATAGCTTATTTTTATTTTAGAAATGTTTGGTATTCGACAATTTTCTTTGTTGCGTTATGTACTGTTTCAAAGTTTTTTGATGTTTAATTTGTAAGAAGATTTTGAAGGAAATAAAATGGTTTCCTGTTACGTCTTTTTAAAAAATCTGAACTCTTCAATTTTTGATTTAACAAGTCCAAACAGTTTGGAACATCTAAGAGTTAGTAAAAGTTGAAATTTTGTAACGCTCTTCCTCCCATTATTTTATTAAATACAAAAACTAAAAATTACTGGAGTTTAGCCGACAATACCCTATGCTTAGCATATAAATACGTTACTATATTCAAATCCTTGTCTTTTGGATGTTTAACTTCAATGGCAGCGTAACCGTGTTGAATTGAATCCTTCAAAAAGTCAATGCTGTCTCCTGTCTTTAAAGCGTAGCACATGATTGCCACTTGCATCCAGGAAACTAATCAACTTTGAGTACTCGGCATCTGTATCACAGATCAGCTCTTATGGACTGATCACATATTCGAAATTGCCAAAAATGATGCTAGGTTCTTAAGATTTCTGCGACAATGCAATAAATTAGTAACCCCTTATGATCTATATGTAATATACAAAGCCTTTATTTGTCCAAAACTTGAATATAACTCCCATATTTCAACAGGTGCCCTTCCAACCTTCCTTGGAAAATGATAGGCGATAAAAATATAACTAAAACAATTACATCGCTTGAACACCGCCGCAATGTTGGCGATATTTTTCCAAAATTGTTTTGTCCAATTAGCCAGTTGCGTTATTCCCCTCAGACAATTCAGCAGTAAACTCGCACTTCCAGGAATGATTATCAGTTTACCTTTGAGTCCAATTTCAGGCGAACTGTTAAGCATAGAGATTCTTTTTCAACCGCACGTCGAGAATGTGGAATGTTTTACCCAACTCTGTCTTCACCTCCCATTTTGATATTCAAAAGTTTAAGATCAATGTGCACCGGTATCTCCTCTTGAATCTTTTTCTATTTTCCGAGGCTCGCACTGTGTTTTAACTTTAAACATGTACAAGGGTAGTAATAACCCCTTTAGTGTGTGCAAATTATAAGAAAAAGTTAAAAATATTGTATAAAATTTTCCTAACTCCAACCATGCCTTATCATATAAATTTTAATTTATTTATTATTAAGAAACCTAAGTGCATAAAGAATCATCATTTTTTGCTTTTTATTCCTCACTCAAAATTCAATGATAAGTTCAAAATAAAAGTTTTTTCGTTTATGTTCTTTGCTTTTTTCTGACCATTTCCTTAAGTTTTGTTAAAAGAAGTCTCAAGGCTTTAATCAAAGTTTTATCTGCAATCTGCAAAGGATATATGAAATATCGATTTCAATGCCTTTGAAACCTTTTGATATATAGATTTACAAATGTATGTGCCTCTGCAATGGTATATAAGAAACTTTGAAAACCTCCTATGACCCAGCAGGTGCCCCTTATCTCAGTGTAAAAGGAAGCCGGGTAATTAAAACTTCCATCACGAAATCAATTACAAACGATTCTAATGCTTCGGTCTCTGTGCATCTCTCAGAGCTTCTCGAAGAACAAAATAAATACTCGTCAAGGATGGCTGATGGTGAGTGTTCTATCTGAAACCAGAAATACTCCAAGTTGATAATATCGATTGCTAGCAATCAACCGAAAAGTTGATATACATACATCCATAGTACTATACATATATGAAGGTACATAGTATAGGGCATTTTCTTTTTGTAAAGAATATTGGATTGGATTCTCCTACATCCCCATCACAATCAATATGGGCATGAGGAAAAGATGTTCCATCAGGGACGGGAAACACCCTTCAACGTCAAGCTGCTTCGGCTATTTCTGATGTTTGAACTCCTTACACCCAGACCCAGCAGCCGCAGCCATCCATATCTATACTACAGCCACAACCCAGCCAAGTCAACCGAATCCTTTTTCTATGCTAATGCGAAAAGGAGAACACCTCTCGAAACATTTGGCAGTTATTGCCACCAAGAAAAATGTAATCTCTTTGAAAATCCCATTTCTTGGCTGATGGAAGAAAATGACATTTTGCGGTTATAATATTTGCAAACATTAAAAAACCACCAAAGTGAAAGGTCGTAAATGTTTATGAGACATGACGCGTACGCATATTCAATTCGGGTGTCATGTTTTTTGGCACATCAAAACATCAGCATCATGAAAACGAAGGTGTCAGTTGGCACTTGGCAGTTGTTGGCATACTTTTTTCAAAATTATGTTTTTTTGTTTTGTTTTTGAGAATTGTTATTTTATGCATAGGTCGTTGGTAGCAATAAAAGTGTGTGTAGAACAAGCACTTCAAAAATTGCCTTAAAGAAACATTTGAATAAACCAACACAACACACCCATTAATGACATTTAGTGGGTTTTGGGATGGCTGCAAGTAATGGTTGGGTTTTGCGAGGAAAGCAATTTGTTTGAGTTTATCACAGTTAATAAAAGAGAGACGAGTTGTAAAGTGAATGAATTTTAATTTGACATAGGAAAAATACAAACAATGTTTGATGTAAATTTGAGCAGCTAAAGTGCAATATAAAATGATGTAATTTCGTCTAGGGTTTAATTTATTAGAGTATTGCATTGGCGAAAACAGTTGTACTTAAAACAATTTTCAAGCGGATTTCAAATTAATTAAGTTAACACATATTGCTCTACTAATTAAGGAACACACTTGAAAATATAACTTTTGATTAGTTCAGGCATTGCACAATATTTGCCATACAAAAAAAAAATCAAAAGGGAAATTTAGCCTTTAAGCTTCCCAAGATTTTATTGAAGGTGTACTGGGGCGTATGGAACATTTTATTTATAGAAGTTCATGTTACAACTATCAAAGTATTTTTTTTGTCATGGAAGCCTACAAAAAATAATAAAAACGAACACCAAAGCTTCTGTTCCTCTTGATTTACGTAATTTCTCCAACCGCTTCTTTTCTGGGTCGTCTTCGATAACATGCAAGTAAAGGTGATTTGCCTACCCCACAAAAATAAAGTTCGGTTCTTTATTTTTGTCATATAATTTTATTCAAGTAACAAAGTGATTTATTTTATTATCTTACAATGATGATAAAAATTTGTTCTGTTATGCATTTTAATAAATTAAAGGGGGTTTCAATTTTAAAAGCTAGCTATTTGGACAGTTATCCAGTTCGGAACTGTCACCATTTGACATTGTTAAGATTGACAACAAAAATTTAAAAAATATTATAGTCATATTTCAAGAAACAGAAACACTTTTACGTCATCGTGAAGAACATTCTGAGGGACAAATTTGAGCTATTGGGAAAAGTAAGTGATATGGGAAATATCAAAACCGTGTTAATTCTTAAGGCTTTTAAAGTCCAATTTACACAAGAATGGTCTTAATGCCATTTTCTAAAGAAAATGTTTCTATGCTTTTCAACTCCTCTGTCTATAATTTTTCATTTTTTGTGATCTAAAGGAACATTTCCTAAAACACCTTTAAAAACTTCATTTCAAAGGGACCAAAAGGGGAGGTGATAAATTATCGATTAATTCCTAAGCTTCCCAACATTTTTTGAAAGGATTCTATATGAACTCCTCAGCTTCGGTTGCAGATCTTTACCTAGCCCAGCACAACACGGTTTCTTAAAAAATAAGTCTACCTCCACAAACCTTGTAGAATTCCTTTAATTCACTCTAAGAGCCTTAGAAAATGGGAATGAACTTGATATGGTCTCCACTGATTTCAGCAAAACGTTTCTGGTGTCCCCCAGTAGTGGCTTTAAGTCCCTCTTCTCTTTATCCTTACAATTAACAACATTGTTATGGTCATCAAACATTGTCAAATTTGCCTTTACGCTGATGATATGAAATTTTTCAAAATCATTGCAGCTAATGAAGATATATCTCTCCTCCAAAACGATCTCAACAATTTTTCTACTCTGTGTACCAACTTAGAGCTCACCATTAGCAAATGGCAGACAGTGACCTTTTCGAGTAAACGCATTAAAGCAGTTCACCGTCACGTCATTACTATCATCACAATTTTTAACCCCTACGTAACCCGATCGCTTTACATGACGTTTGTCCGAAAGCATCCAACGACGATTTCTTCGTTTTGCACTTCAATAACTCTCTTGGAAAACCAGCTTGATCTTACCTCCTTATTGTGATCGCTTCCATCTGTTAAACCTCAACTCTGATCCTTTTTCTATAACTCGATTTCTTTTTATAAGAAAACCTCGTCTCTTCTATTTCCCAACACACCACAACTCCTATGTCCTTAAACCTTAACGTACCTCTGAGTCTGACTCGTATGCTTCGTTTAGTCAGTTCGCATCCAAATTCATTTGATTTCAATCTCAGCATCTTAAACCTCAGACTCCTTTTAAAATTAAAAATTAAAACAAGGTATTTTAAATATGTCAAAATTATGCATGTTTTCAACGAAAAATCATAAGGCACATCTCCACGTCAGAGGCTAAGGAACTGTTGTATTTGGATCCGGGAAAATCCAAGAATGATTGTTAAAAAGCCTTTCCCTCCGCAACATGGAATTGTTTGGTGCGCTTTTTGGTGAGTGCTAATTTTCAAAGAGATGTATCCTTAAGTTTTAAATAATAATATTTAAAAATAAAAATATAAAATTCAAAAAGGGTTATCAAAGTAACGCACTTCTTAAAATATTTGTCAAAAATGTATCAACATGCACTAGTTTCAAATCTGTCCAACAGCTAAATGTGAACAAATATTTCTAAAATTTCAAAACTTTTGGCTGGTAATAATCACATCTCCATCTGTCATGCTAAATTAACTTCCGTCTTTCTTACAGCTTACCTCAAACCCTATATAATCAAATCCCAATTCAAACCATCATGTAAGTTTTTCTAACGAGCAATAAACAATTAAGGCTCCCTGTAGACTTCACACACAAAATGCCATTGTTATTATAGACATAATAGCAAGACGACCTTAAGCACTCAAAAGACTAAACTTTTAAATGTGTGACATTTATTTTTATTACTACAAGAAGATTTGCTGCCAGTTAAACGGTACAAAAATTACCTAATGTCTCGTCATGTACATATGTCGTCCTCCTGGGGTGCCAAAGGAATGCCACCCTCTAACGATAACCTTGTCTTGAATTCATATCCCTTTTTGACAATCACACGTTTCAAACATCTCTTCTGTCAGACAGGATATCACATATCCTTTTTTTAACAGAGATCAAAAAATAGAATGCCGTATAGAACACACTATGGGATACTTTGAGCTCCCCACATACTTCCGGGAGATAAACATACGAAAACACTTAACGGTTAACCAAGGTATTTTTTTTTCTTATTGTTGCTACTTCTATTCTTATAATTTAACCTTTTTTTTTGTGTGTTGTTTTGTTTTCTTTTCTTCATTGTTATCCAATGCTCCAGAATATCAAAAGGGATGGCAAGCCTCACACGACCTTTATACAGGAGAATGTTTGTCTAGGCCGGTTGCTTGTCCTTCTGGTATATTAAACAACCATGCATTGCATATGATGATGGCTTCCTGCTCCAAAATAATTTGCTAAGGGGGGAAACTTTGTTGGTTTTTAAGTATTGTGATGGATAGAAAATGCTGGTAGGTAGATATACCTTCTACATACAATGATTTAACCCTTGTGGCGGTATTTGAATCACAATATTATGTTTTGTTCTTTTATTTTGTTTCTACCACAAAAATAGGGTTTTTCATAGTATATTGTTGGTCTGTTCACAAAAAGGAAGAATAAGGTAATGGCCAGCAAGTGTAATGTCAATTCTGTTGAATTCAATATTTTTTAACGGAAATCTTTTGCGAATTAATAAGTTTGAATGCTAATTGAAAAAAAAAAGAAATTCGATATGAAATACAAAAATATATATGAAGTGGTATTTGTTTAAATATTAAAGTTTTGTCTCTCATCGTTCATTTTTTGTACTAACTGATTTTTTTATGACGATGCTTAGGAATTTTGTTGTTTCTTGACCCTTACCAAAAAGAAAACAAAGGCGAACCTGCTTATACAAATTAAAAATCTTTCAGCCATTTGATTTCAAGGCAGGCCTAGAGATTTTTAGACTTGTCTAGAAATTTTCAGGCAAAGTTTAGAGATTTCAAGGAAAGTCTAGAATGCAGATAGAGGGATTTAGAAGAGGGTATCGAGTTCTAATTTTGGTCTGAACATTTCATTTGGTCTATAAAATACAAGGCAGGTCTGGAAATTGCAAGGCAAGTCTAGCGATTAAGAGAAAAGGCTTACAGCTTAAAGATAACACGGAATGTCCAGAGATTTCAAATCAGGTCTAGAAATTTCACAATGTAAATTAATTCATTTTAAAAGAAAATACAAATAGTTGCAAGAAAATTGCAAAAATATTTAGAAGTGATAATATTTATTAAATACGTCGCATTCTAACGTTAAGATTACAATATTTTCTTAGCTTTAAACTTAAAACTAACTTAATAATAAGAGGTAATTTTTTTTTCTTATTAGATGGACATGAAATCGTTCCATTCAATATACCAGCTAAAAACCAGAATTACTATACTGTCAGTGCTGCCATACAAAGCTAGCGTATTCAAAAATTAGAATGACAAAAGAAACATACAGAATTTTAATAACATATGGATCAAATAACTTTCTGGAAAATCTTTTGACGAAACCAAATGTTTTGTTAGCTTTTATTTATATAATTATAGTGATCAGCAAACGTTTACTTCGAGTCTAGTACAACACCAAGGTCTACAAAACTGGATTCACTATTCAAACGTGAATAATTCAAAATATTGTCATACTTTGTTACATTACGTCTGCATAGATTAGCGATATAGAATTATTTAAAACAGAAGGCCAATCATTAATAAATAGAATAAACAGCAAGGGACCAAAGTGACTCCCTTGAGGTAAACCAGAATTGACTTTAAATTGAAATGAAGGGTCACTCCTGAACATAACTTTATAATATCTCTCTTTAAGATATGACGACATCCACATACCAAAACGGTAGTCAAGTCCAATCTTAGTTCTAATTAATTAATAGTACTAGATTATTTTCACAAACCTTCCTTGAATTGACAAAGTCCCTTTATAAAACTTCTTATTTGAAAAACAAATAACCGATAAGAAACTTAAATGAACTAAATACAACTTTTTAATATATTTTAAGGAAATAAATTATATTTTTAAATGTTGGTAATGTTTTTTTTACGTTAGAGCTTTTTTTTAATTAATTTTGTATTTATAAAATTTTTGTTTAAATAGTTTTGGAATTCAGTTATATAGAATATATTAATATACATTTTATATTTAATTTTTGTAAAAAAAATGTTGACCCCTTTTCGAGATATAAAATTTAAAAAAAAAATTGTTAAAACAAAAATGTTGACATTTTTAATCATCAAATATTTTAAGACTATATGAGAGCTTGTGCAAAAAAAATATTGAAATCGGTTGATGAGTTCTTGAGAAAATTAAAAAAAAAATAACGGCTCTATGTGGGCACCCTTCTGGAGCAATACAAAAATATGTTTTTTTTTTGTTAAAAGAAGCCAAGCAAGAAAAAAAATTTAGAGAAAATTTAATGAAAATCTATGGGATCTTTTTTCAGAAAATTCGAATTTTCAATTTTTGGCCAGACAGTTTGTATGGGGACTACTTTTATTTTTCGTCTCAAAAAAGAAATGAAAAACTCATAAAGCGAATCGGCTTAAAACTTTAATTTCGGAGTTTTAACTCAATCGACCTAATCAGGCCCGGATTAATAGGTGGCTAGGGGGGACTGCAGCCCCGGGGACCGCGGAAACGAGGGCCCCATCCCATTAAGAAATTTAAACCGTAAAACCACGATATTCAAACTGTACAATCTAATAAACCCCAAAAATAAAAACCAAAATTAGTTGACCCCACAAAATCCAAACTCGAAAGCTATATACGCCAAAAACGTTAAACCCATTTAGCCCAACTCACAATTAATCCCATAAACTTTAAACCCACACAGCTCAACTCGCTAGTATCTCCAAAAAGTGAAACCCACATAGCCTAAGTCGCTATCAACCCAAAACTTTAAACTCAAAAAATATTAAATCCATGCAAAAAATATTAAATCCATGCAGCCTAACTCAGCAAAGGGTTTCCTGATTGAAAAAAATTGAATTCTATGCCTCGTATTTTTTTTTTTTTTTTTGCGAAGTGTGGAAATATGCTGGACTAATTAGTAATTATCTCAAGTACCTAATTTATTCTTGGTTAAGAGAGATGTGCGAATTGAACGTTAAAGTACATTTCGATACTAGTGTGGTAAAATTTAGAATTGTTAATTTCCACGAGTCCGTTTTGATTTTAACAAGCGAAAAATGGTGAAAAAAATTTTGCCGCAGAAGTATTCAATCGTATTTTTCGACACAACGTACTTAGAGTTGAATTTTGTTTAATAATTATTATTTATAATGTATACTTACTCATTCAATCTAATAAATCCTAATTACTACATAATTTGTTACTTTTAGTTTTTAGAGTTTTGAATAATCAAAAAGAAACGGTCTGACGGTCTGACGGTTTTGAGTTCATGGTTTTTGGATTAATTGCAAATTGGGTTATGTGGGTTTAACGCTTTTGGGTTTACGATTTTTTATTTGCGATTGCAAAATGAACACATTTAATTTTTCAAAAACGTTAAAAAGAGCCCCTGATGAATAATTAGCCCCGGGTATCAAAAATTCTTAATCTTATCGGGGGTAAGAGCACTTGGGGAACAGCTTTTTGGATTTTCGATGCGTCAACTCCTCGGCGCATCGTCTCTGAGAGCGTGCACTCCTAGCGCCCCGGGTTATTGGGTTGGCTCGCTTGGGGTTTAGAACGCTTTGGGTTATTGGGTTGGCTCGCTTGGGGTTTACGACGCTCTGGGTTATGAGGGGTTGGCTGCTTGGGTTTTATATCTTTTTAGGGGGCCTCAAATTTGAAATAGACCAGTGCCCCCATTTTCTTTAATCCGGGCCTGGACCCAGTGGTTTGGGCTGTATGGCCGAGGACAGACTGACTGACAGAATCGGGGGAACAACTTTTTTCGACTTCTCTTCCATCGTAATGTCGTGGTTGCTTAAAATCTCGAGTTCGACATTTTGTACGAATGCAGTGCTTGCCATTTAGTTCCTATATATCGTAAGTAAAGAAAAGTTATAAGGGTGGACAATGCTAAGAACACTTTTACAATCCTAAAAAAATATAAAAAGTTTGAATTTTGAAAAAACACCTATTTTTGATTTTAAGTTTTTTGTATTGAACATATAATTTTTATCTTTATGCAGAGTGGAATTTTTTTTTTGGGCTTGATGTTCAGAGAAAAATGACAAGGAGAGACGAATGGGGATCCGCTACACGCTAGAGAATCTTCATATCCAAAAGAACATAAACAAGACCATAAACCACAAAGAAGACAGTGATAATATAAGTGCAATATATAGTATTGCCATAAGAAATAAGTAGTCTGTGATATTAGTTTTATTTTTATTTTGCTAGTTTGTTTTTCTTTTTGTCAAATAAGTGTTATTTATTTAAGTGTTATTTATTGAATTGTGTTATGTAAAACTGTAAAAAAGTATGTTTATTTATTAATTAATTTACATTCAAAAATCTAATATAATTATTGTATTTCATAAGGTTTAATAAAATTCAAAAACCCCTGATGATGCCGCACAGTGTGTTGGGTAGTGGAAAAAAAGCGAAAAAAAAAATGTTTACTTTCTTGTTTTCAAATAAGCCAAATTGAAGCTAACTATCGCGAGAAAAATATCTTAGAGGTTTTTATGATAAAGCTTGACCGCCAGCTTATAGCGCAACTCTGAATGTCACCTTAAACGGCTAACTCAAAATAAGAGAAAACTAGAGAGGGAAGCAATATGCGTCGCGCTCAAGATAACAAATTAAGTTTTAATTATTTCATGATCTCTGATAAGCACAGTTATTCTCAATTTTTTTTTAATACGTTAACTGCAAGTTGTAGGGTTTAAAATCAAGGTTAAAATCTGGGTTATTATTGCGTAGAGAGTGCTTTATTTAAATAGACCTACTTTTCGCGTGTCAGTACTTGTTCTAAAAATTTATTTTAGAAAATAAAGACAAGATTAAGATCTTTTAAGAAAAGGAAGATTCATCTGCCTTTACCTGCCTTTTTCCTTAATACAACCTATTGTTTTCATGCATTTTTAACAGAATGTGTGCTTTTTGAGGTATGGTTGTCTGCACTATCAATCAAAGTTCCACATATGTTTTGCAGTGTGTGCTAAGGTAATTAAATGTGGAAAGTATTTTGGAGCCTAAAAATGAAATTAATTTAAAAGAATACCTTTCTTCCTTGTGCTCAAACGTATGTACATATATAAACATTGTCAAACTATGACAAGCTAGACGCTAATTTTTGCTGTGGTGCTTATTACTTCAAGTTATATTAAATATAATTAATTTATACAAACAAAAGTGTTTCAAATTGTGCATAAGCGTTATACCACCGCGCTTGCACATTTTCCTCCAAAATCGCCCTTTAAAATCATCAATTTTCAAAATTTACTTCACCGACTATTTGCCTTTGCCACTGCCACTGCAAATCAATCTAACCCCAATATGGCACAAACACCTGACACCAAAAACAAATTGTCGCTGTTTGAAATGTTGATGAAGAAGGAGATGAAGGATTTAAGAGAGTGGATAAAGGACGAAATGAACAAATTGACCGAGAAACTGGATAAAATTGAAAGCGATTTTAACCAACGTTTCACTGATCACAGCTTGACCAACCACATACTTTTCCTATGAACATTGGGTGTCTTCAGAATATGTCCAAAAACCAGGTTTCGGAAAATAAACGCGGTAAACCAAAAAAAAAAAAATGTTTGAAGCATATATATGTATATTCATTCTCATTTTCAAATGAAACTTTAAAACTTTAAACATGTTTTTCATTTTTTTCCTTGGTGCCCCTACATTCAACACACTGTGTGCCGGAACGTTGGGAAAAGAATGGATTGACTTTTTATTTGATTGCATTCATTTTTCTCTGAACATCAAGCCCAAAAAATTCCACTCTGCACCTATTTTTGGGTTGTTGTCAAAAACAAAAATGTATAACAATGCGGAAAATGCCGGGAACAACCTGGAACAACTTTGAAAAATAGGAAAATCAAAAAAGGAGGACTGACTTCGCACACTCGAGTTGGCCGAAAAATAAGAAAAAGAGGCCGGGGTGCGACCCACACTGATAACTTCCCATCCCGTCTGTCGATTTGTCTTGCTTAAAAGTTTGTAGGTTTTCGTGTTGTGTTAAAAAAGTTGTCAGTTGAATTATTTTTAAAAATTTCAAAATTACCAACAATATTTTGCATTTGAAATAGTTTTATTTCTACTATTTTTGTAGATTTTATTTTTTTATGAAAAACGGACTTTTGGATTTTTATAAAACAAATTACTGAATATCGAAAACAATATTTTCTGTGAAATAAAATAAGTTTTAAGCCAATATTTTTAATTTTTAAAAAGCTATTTGAGTCGAAAGTAAATTTTTACCAAGTTTTAGTATTGTTTTTCTTAGGTTTTTATTTTTTGTTAGGAAAGTGTCAATTCCATTCTTCTCAAATTTGTACCGAATGTTGAAAACAATATTTCTTATAAGTTTAAATTAAATGAAAGGCATAATCTCAAAATTTTGAAAAGATATTTGAGTCGAAAATGAATTTTTACCAAATTTTATTAATTTTTTTTAGGTTATTATTTTTTGTAAAAAAAACTGTCCATTCGATTTTTCTCAAAATTTTTCTGAACGTTGAAAACGTTATTCTTCGTTTCACAAAATTGTTTTGGAGATAAAATGATTTTTCTTTCGTAAAGTTTTCGAGGTGAAAAATATTTCTTTTCCAGTTTTTTTGAACTATAAAAAAAACGTTAATTGGAATTATTTCCAAAAATATATTTGTTTGGTATCACGTTACAATATATAATATAAAATTTAATTCAAGTCTCTAGCGTTATTGGTTCGTGAGATATTTAGGGTTAACCAATATGTTCACCTTTTTTCAAATTGCTATGTTAAAAAAAACCACCCACTTAATTTTCTTGAGAGCCCCTTTTTGCGTCTTTCTGCATTATTATCTGTGTAACAAAATTTATTTGAAGTCTATATCTCTACGGTTCTTAAGCTATGGACGACGAAAAAAACTTCCCGAACGTACGTACACACGCATGCACAGACATCTCTCAAAAATTTTTTTATTTCGGCTCTAGGGACCTTGAATCGTTGAGAAATGTCAAGTTTTTCAATTCGACAAATCGGACCGATTACAATAACTTCCTATGGAAAGTTAATAAAACCAAAAATAAAGAACAAATAGACTTAAGAGTGCGTCTTTGAAAGCTACGGCAGCATCTAACTGATGAACCCAACTGTCGTAAATGGGCGAAACGCTTTGGAATACACGTTGCAAGTAAACCCATTGCATAACCATCAAGGCAATCGAGTTCTTAATGTTTTTATTTAACCACTTCAACATTTATATTTCAAACAAATGTTAAGCTCACAAACAATGTAAACAACACATTTACTCTTTTTTAATTTCGTTGCTTCATCATTTTAAAAATCAATTGTTTGTCACTCTTCATACACAAAATGTCATCGATCATCATAAAAAACGAGCCCCAACTTTTTTAATTCAATAAATGCACCTATAAACTTGCTAACTTGTGTCACTTATCAAACAATTTATCTAAAGCTTATCACATAAACATTACCACATGAACTTTATGATACGACTTGAGTACCTATACATTAATAGAATGATAGACAACTAAAAAAATAAATAAAAAACTACCCTCATCCCCTAAATGATTTCCGTACCATAAAAAAAAGTTAATAAAAAAGCAAACAACACTCTCGTGTCTGCCCTTATTTTTTTTTTGTTGATGTTGGTTGTAATATGCTTTGTCAAACAAAACGTCTACAAATGATTTTTAAGCCTGATTGATCGACAATTAAGTGATTGTCAAATGATGAATCCATCCGAGATTAGCACCCCCAGCACATCATATGTTGCCACTTGTGACATGTGATTACACGTTTTATTGCTTTTGTTAGTTTTTTATCAACAGCAAGGCTGGTATGTCAGCTTTAGCTTATCCCTTGAGCTTGCTGGTCAATATTGTTGCCTTATGTCTATATGGCCTGGCTCGTTCATCAATCTGAAGTAAGGAGCCCAAACAGAAATGCGAACAAAATGTGACATGATGTATATGCGTTTATACAATTTTATACGGGTGTCAAAGGGGGAATGAACTCTGACGTCCAGCATTTATTTTTTAGGTTATAGTAACATTGTCCATTGGAATATTTGTGTATTGGTATATATATGACACTTAGATGGAAAGAATTCTCAAGAATATTTTTGCCCAAATGACGACCATTAAAATGCACAAGTTGTTTCTCACGATTCAGTTTTAATTAATCCTTCGCCATTAGAAATGGCCAATAATTTACTTGAATTCAGGGCTCATTACTCGCTCTGTGAAGTGAAGGAGCAAGCTATATTATATTCGAAGCAAAATCCAGCAACCAGGTCACGAAGGATACACACTATAAACACTAACACTAGCCCACATCATTATCATTATCATCTTCATGGACATCGCATTAACCACAACACATTAGAGAACTGCCACTGTTGAAGCTAGCCCTTTTATAGTATGTCCAGATATATGGATTCACGTCTTTTCTAAGCTTCCTTTCATGTCCTTAATTGCTTTCTTCGACTATAGGACATTCGCCCTGATGAATGTCTTTTTTTTGTATTTTCGTTTTCGTTTATAGTCAATACCAAGAGTATGGAGGTGATCTCAATGGACAACAAAAACCTGTCAAAGGACACATATCCCTTTTCGCATCATTGATGAACTATGTCCTTAATGAGTTGTTGTCCATTATTTGGTCCTTTTTTCCTCCATTCGAGGGTTGAGACATATGTGAATGGAAGGTGGGGGTAGGGCAATTAAATATCCTTTTATTTTGTGTCACATTTCATTCTAAGAAAACACTTCACTTCTCCACCCCCATCTCCACCTTCACCTCCGCCTTCACATATTCTTAGACACACATATCAGCAGTGTCCTTGATGTTTGTTGCGAAAATAAGGGGAGCGAGTGTCAAGATGGGATGTTGTGGTACAAGAAATTCCATTCTCATCTCACGTCAGCTCAATTGAATCCGATAAGGAGCCAAACATCAAAATGTAAGTATACAAAGATGAGGATGGATATTCTGGTGGCACAACACACATATTGGACGAGGGAGTTTTTGGGAATCACTTAAACGCAGGTGGGGTTCGGATTCTTCGTCTTCGTATACATAAGTTTAGTTCATATACGACTATTGGAGTTATCTTTCTTTGGGTAATCTCTCTTTGTGCGTATACACATCAGCTCCTTCAATAAAACCAAAAGTAAACGAAAGTTTCAATCCTAATCACCTTCAAGTTCTTTTGTGGATTATTGGGGCGCGTGTTTGTTATATCCTCTTTGCACCTGACCTCACATCCTTTTGCCTTCTACATATATGGATATAGGTTAAAGAGAGGTAATTTTGTGTATAATTCTGTGGCAGTCATAATAAGTGCTGGATTAGGGTTTATTGCCGAAATATCAACTAAAATGTGAACGTGAATTGATTTGGAAAGTTGATCATTTAAGAATGTCCAAGTTTTGTTCATTTGGAATTGATAAGTTTTTTGCTTTTGGATCTGCAATATGATGTTTAGTCAGATAAACAAGATAAGTTAGGATTTTCTTTCAATTTGGTTCAATCAATTTAATGGAATGAGTAAATATATGGGCTCAAATAAAAATTAAACTTTTATTAAAAGTCACCAATGCTCTCTCATACTTTGAACTTGTATTTAGAAGACCTAGACTCTGCTTCGTAAATATTGTTAATTACTATAACTGAGCGAAGGGTATTATTTTTGGTTAGTTATGGTTAATACTATAGGACTTTTGGGTTGTTGTAAGGCACCTCTCAGACGGTAATAAAAATAAAGTGCACAATCTTGACTCTGTTTACAAGTAGCACTTATATCTTAAAATTTTTAAAAATGTACATTCCTACAAAATGACTTTGTCTTCAAAAATTGAAATGCCATTTCATTTCTCCAAAAATCATTATTTTATCCTTAGAATGGTTTTTTCCATGGATTTTGAAAAAAAAAATTAATATTTTTTCAAAGATAAAAAAATTAAAATATTAAGTTAAGACAGTATAAGAGCTTGTGTAGAAGATTATTGAAATCGGTTCATTAGTTCTTGAGAAAACTTAAAAACCAAATAACGGTTCTATGGGGGGTAGCCTTCTGGAGCAATACAAACATATTTTTTTTATTAAAAAAAGCGAAGTTAAAAAACAAAAATTTGGAGAAAATTTAATAAAAATATATCGGTTCGTTATTGAAATTTTTTACCAAGAAATTTGTATGGGAACTACCGATATTTTTAGTTTAAAAAAAAAGAAAAAACGCCTACCTATATAGCGACCATAACTTCAATTGACCCAATGGTTTGGGCTGAAGTGTCAGACAGACAGATAGAGGGACGGAATCGGGGGATCCACTTTTTTCGACTTATCTACCATCGCCATGAAGTTCCTTTGTCGCAAGTAAAAATGTTGAGACAATTTAGTGACATAGAGATTCGAAACCGTCACGAAAACCTAAGTTTATTAACTGTTTGGAATGTGGGTGTTCAACAAACGACAATAAATCGGTATTTGTTTTTATTCTTAAGGCTTATAAAGTCCAGTTAACACAAGAACTCAAGCCGGTCGATTACCAGCGACGTGCGTTGTATCTTCGCTGATAAAAATTATTCAGAATCTTATTGAAAAATCATCTCCAGTGATTAGGCCCATTTTCACCTTTGAGTCTCTAAAAAATAAGTATGGAACATCCTCATCATTGGCAGCGTGCCACTTTTGTGGCAGTGGGATTGAATGATTTGGACGACACAACAATTGGCTACCTCTCGAAGTGGCTTGGCGCTTACGAGATGTTTGATTTAACACTTGCTTATCGGTTTTCAACACAAAGTATAAATAAATGATTATTATAGATTCTTAAAAGGACAAAATGTCCACACAGACGAATTGACATCTTTAAACAAACACAATGTCTACCTATGGATATATTGCAGGTTTAAGATTTAAATTTATTTCTTGACAGACTGTCTATGAATTTTATGTTTTTTTGTGTCTTTTTATGTTGTTTTGTTCGGCTATTTCAAATATATTAAATCAATATTACCTGATCAATAGATCGTTCAAAGAATTAAAAACATAGCTAAACCGAGTTCTAATATCCTAGACCCTCAAATTTTAGAGTCTAATGAATCGAAGTTTTATTTCAGATTGATATCTTTTTTCTTTTTTTTATAATGAGCGCACACTCAAGGGGATATTACTACCCTTATTATGCAGACACAGTGTGACCACTAGTAAGAGGAGAGAGGGTTTGAAAGGAGATGTCGGTGCACATTGGTTTTCAGAGTTCTAACGCTCGAGAACTTGATGAAGAAATGAGTTAGAACTCAATCGAGTTGCAATTTTTCAATAAACTGAGTTTAAGAGACTACAACTTTGTCAAGAAATTGGCCGTTAATCTATTAAAATGTTGAAAAAAAAAAAAACAATTTTTCAGAACTACAAGAATAAGTTTACATTTAAATTTTTGTTTAGAATTTACTTTTTCCGTAAACAATAAATAACTCATATAAAAAAGAAAAAAAACATTTCCTAGCAACTCCCAAAACAAGTTGATGTTTTTCTAGCTTAAATACAACCATTTTTCTTAAAACATTGTTTTTTTTTTCTATTACGTTTACGTATAGTCTTGTTGGCTTAATAAGTACATACCTTTAAGCTCTACTAAAAGTTTTCACCGCACCGGTCGTAAATACAAACCTCTGAGGCATAAATCTACGAAATCTATAAAACTTACATCGTCATTTCTGTTCAAGACCTGAATCTGCAATCTCATCTCGTTAATATAAGCATCAATAGAGAACAAAATTAAAAATGTCATTGGAATCCTAATGACTTTTTGGATCGAAGTTGATGGCACATACACCCTAGAGACTCATATCCCTATACAACATTTTCCTAAAGCAAAAACTCTCATTTCGTCTCATTCGTCGATGTTTAATTAAATGTCAGCAGCAAAAATCACAAGGACTTTTTGCTCCATAAATCACTGTCCCTCAACAACAGAAAAGAACAAGGAGCACATTATATTCTTGTTGTTTTGTATGGCCTGGCTATGTGGAACGCTTTGTCACTAACTCATCAAGTCTTTTCATTTGTACATTGTACTCGTGCTCGGAGTTGTCGTCATCGTACGTCACCAAGGAAGAGATCCCTCTTCTTTTCTTTGAGTCACTTATTTCAGTTCAGTGAACTAAAATTGCAAGTCACATACTTTCACACCCCCTTGAGTTACAAACCTGATGGTTCATAGAAAGATGAAGCATTACTTTTTGTCCACTGATTTGTGGGGATGATGGGAATGTGGGATGACTTGAAAAGCACTCCCACTCTATGTTGCTTAATTGCTCACTTCATGATGTGATATCCAATGAAGAGGAGTGTTTTTATAAAGATAGGACTCAGTAGATGTCCACTTTGGATGGACTTTGGCGTCTTGAACAAGGACCAAGGCCACACAATTTACCAATTTCCGATACGAATGAAGTGGTAACCAATTAAGTTTTGTTTAATCATTTTTTTAAAGGAAAATTAAAAACTAATATATGTAGAATTGAACCTTGATGCTTAAATATTATTTTTAAAGGTTAAAATATTAACGTAGGTAAAAGGAAACCAAACTAACTGGTTTTCTTTATAGATTTTGTCAGTTTTTATTATAAATCATCATGAACCGAATAACAGAGTTAAGGTTTGTAATTCGATTTATAATAATTTGACCAGTCCTGATGTTACTAGAACACAGAATAAGTTGAGAATTGTACATCTGTAAGGCCCTTGTTCTTCAGGACGTATATATTTTTTAAATGACTTACAAGTATAAGTATTTACAACGTATATTTTATTAGTTTTGAATTCTTGAACATTTCGATGACTGGGAAAAATAGAGCGTGGTTAGACATTCCACATTCGCGAAGTACGTCTAAGGAAAGAATCTCTGTACTTAACAGTACAGCCAAAGTTGGGCTCACAGGTAAACTGATGGACATTTCTAGAAGCGCGAAAATTAAGATGAAACTGTTCAATAGGAACAGAGGCTATTTTACTAGAGCATAGTCCGTTAAAATAATGGTAAAAATGGGTGAGTTAAGATGATGTTCGAATGACGTAATTGAGTTTATGTTGTTATAGATACCAATTTTAAAAGTTATTCGTATAATACTGAATAACAGGCTTAAGTAAGCCTTTGGAGCACAAGCACAGATATGGGAATTATGCTCAAGTTTTCGACATTTATAGACTTTGTGAATTATAGCCTGATCAGAAGGAGATACAAATGTCTTACATTGTTTCAAAAAACACAAAGATCTTGCGACATTTTTTGGCGAAATGGCGTATGTGATCATTCCACAAGAAGTGGTTGGTGAGAGTTCTCAAATTGGGACGGGTTTGATTTTAAAAGCTTGTGATGGCCACATTATTTCTTTTACTTATTGTGACAATTATCTTCTTTTAATCAGTTCCTTAAGACAAATGATCATAGCAAGTTACAGCATCGAGCTACTCGTGCAAAACATGAAACTTTATTTGTGTTCTCTAGTTGCAACGACGCGCGCTTTGGGCCTTTTTTTTATAGAGTACATGGTCGTCCTTCAAAGTCGATTGTTTAACGTTTGGTGGCCAAATTTATAGCCACTGGCTTGTGTGTGAACAATCAGCCAACGCCAGAATGTCAACAAAACGCAAAATCTTCCGAAAACATTGCCACTGTTTTTAAAAGTGTGTAGCATAATCCGAGTGAGTAAATTCTGTGTCGCTAACAAGAACTTGGCCTGTCATGGACCACAACATGGCGAATTTTGCCTCTTGATTTGAACTCATACAAAATCAAAATGACCGAAGAGCTGAAACCAAACGACCATACGCAGGGTCGTGTGTTCGCTAATTTATTTTGGAGCAAATGAAAGTTGATCCCAGTCTTAGCGATGAGGCCCGTTTTTGGGTGAATGGGTACGTGAATAAGCGAAATTGCCGGATTTGGGAAGACACCAATCCACGCAAGATTCACAAGATGCCAATTCGTCTAAATAAAATAACTGCTTGGTTGTGGATTTTGTACTGGAGGCGTCATCGGTCCGTATTTCTTCACAAGTAATGCCGGCCAGGCTTTCGCAGGTCTATGTAAATAAGCCGAAAACCAATGTGGCTCTCAAAGACAACACAATCGATGCCAACGATCAACTTCAGCCCTATTTACTTGATGAAGAAATGAGCTTAAACTTAATCGAGTTCTAATTTATCAATAAACCTAATTTTGGAGACTAGAACTTTGTCAAGAAATTGGCTGTAAATTAATTATATCTTGGAACAAACGTAGTTTAAATTTCAAAATAAATCTGAATCCTTTTTAAGATATTACAGGGCTTGAACTCTTTTAAGACTTTCTGCTATTTAATTTTGTATGAACTTTCGTTCTATATCTTCTTCTTCCTCCACTTTATTGATGCTCATACCTCATTCAAAAGCATTTTTGTCCAATACCCCAGTTACATGCATGAATATTTAATAAACAATGATCGATCCCTTTTTAAAAACCAAAACCAAAGAACTACTCTTTCACAAAACAAAAAACTCTCTCTGCCACCTTCGTCGCAAGCATATCCGCCTCAGAAAATATTCGTGTACCTTTTTCGGTCTGGTCACATTCAGTTTGTTTCCATAGAAATAATATCATTGACAGATGATTGGAGAATTATCTCATTTACATACCATAAATATCCTTTGAATATATAATATATATTCCTCCATTTTCTTCCGCCCTAAATCCAAAACCAAAAAAGTAGGAAATCATTTGGCAATCTGAATGTCCCATAAAGTGGCCCATAAAAACCGAGTGGCAATGATAAACTGTAATAGCACTATTCCACATATCACCCCCAAAGGACTCCAATTTGTTTGCTGCTCGTTTTTGAATAAATGTATGGAAAAAAGGGGTCGTCGCTACGGCACCGCCGCCACCGACACCGCGCCGCCGTCGCATCTTCGTATCCACTTTCGGCATACAGCTTAACCCCTTTATAACCTCGAGGAAGTGTTATGAATAATATTCTGTCATAAAAATTAGGATTTAAGGATCGAAGTAGTAAAAAACAGCTAAGAGAAAAACAAAACTGTCAAATATTACTTGCGCTACGTTTTTCATAGTGTAAACAGGAAGACTTGAGACTTTTTTCTTACACGCCTTGAGAGCAAAACGAATCCTGTGAATTCGAAATCGATTTGATCCGATACACTTTACCTATACTTGACCAAAAGGAACGTTACATGCGATACGATGGGAAGCGGGAAGAAAACAATTTCTCATTCATAACTTAAAAGTTACGGCACCCATGGGATGTGACCAACCGGCAGAGAATTATACAAACACGGATAACTTTTTCGTATTCCAGCCACGGCTCGTCCGGTCCGGCAAACCGAGTGGTCCATGCATTTTATATTAGACTCCAGATATCCAGCCATCCCACTACAAAAATTGTGTGTTCTTTTTTTCTCAGTCAACTTCTCGGAGTGACCTTTTCGATTTAGACATTTTTGCTAAGGGGTACCAGTTCTAAAATTTATGTCGTCGATAAAAGAAATGTATGTTGTATAGCATGTCCTGGGGGAAAGAGGCGGGGGAGGTTAGGTCAGATAAGACGATATGGCTTTTAAACAGTTTGGCGATAAATTGGTGAGTTATAAAATTTCAGTTTTACCGCTCCATTGAAGTAATAAGGACAATTTATTGAATTTCAAAGGATATCATCGGCTCCTGTTTTGTAAAAAAAAATAAGAGGTTTGGAAAAAGACAAACGAAAAAGAAAGAAATTGGCAGGTGGTCTATGGTGGGTGTGTGCCTTGTCGAATTCCAGTAGATTATGTTTACTAATAAATTTGGACATTGGAACAATAACAAATATATTTGAAATTCACCTCATGATAAGGGCGAGTGTTGTGTGTCTTGAAAGGTGAATTTTATTTTTTTTTCAATTATTTTAAAAATAAGTGTAATCTACAAGATGGGGGAGGAACTTGTAAGTTGAAAATTTTATGACTCGTATATTATGACGATGACCATAATTTTCATTTCGTTTCATTTTCATTAACATTAACATTTTCTATAACAGGGGTCGGCCAAAAAAAAACTTAAAATTATCAGCAAAAGGTTGCGTTAAAGTTCTTACTGAAGAAAAAGTTTTTAAGATCTACAAAATATTTAACATAAGTTAGTTCACATAATGTCAAAATTGATTTGACACTTGAAAATTAACAATAAATGAAATATGCGTTACATTTTACAATTTCTTAATAATTTAAAATATTAGTATTGGAATAAGTATTAGGTTGCTGCCAATTTGAAGTAACTTACTTTTAACCTTGATTGAAATTAAGAACCATGAGCTACAAACTTACCAATTGTAACCAACGAATTAAGAAATTATGATAAAAATCTTATGAATTTAAAAATGACGACTAGCAAACAACTAAATATCCGCATGAGGTCTGGAAACCTACAGTATCTGTCATTCTGGTTTGTCTACAAGCTGAAATGTTAATTAAAATGCACACATCTAATGTTGGCATCATTTTATCGCACACATTGAAAGTTGGAATCAATGTTCCACGAATTTATTAGAAATTTGTGGCTGTGTTTAAAGAGTAAGAAAATGACAACAATCAATTTAAAAGTGCTTAATTGATTTTAAATGGATAAGTGTTTTGCAACAATTAGCCTATAAGAAGAAATGTATGAAATCTGGCTCAGAATATGTTGATTATGTTTCCTGTACTTTTAACATTATATTACTCTTCTTTTTTTAATTCTAGAAAAATTCGAATCTTTTTTAAGCATAATATTAACTTAAAAAGAGTATAATTAAATATAAATAGCTGGTAACAATCACAATTATGCGAACTTATGTAATAATTTTATTTGGAATAATTTTAGTGGATTTAAGCCTTTATTAATTTATTTGGCCCATGTACATTCTGACTAACTTTTAATTTACCAATTTGATCTGTGTAAGACGGTACTCACAAGCAGGGCCGTCGAGAGGAATTCCGGGCCCGGGACGGAAAAATCTTACCATTTTTTTTTTCAAAGTTCATGCCTACTGATATGGTACGTTCTAATTTCAATTACGAATAGCATGAAATTGGTTGGAATTAACGGAAATAATAATTTTTTGTTTGCAAAGTGAACCTAAAAAAGGGTTAATCATCAAATCAATCTCACGGGTATCGTCCCGTTTAGTTGAAATGGAGGATGGATAGAAAATAATTCTACATGCGACTAGATCAGATTCCGAACAGAATCATACATGCAATTCTATATTGCCAACGACATGTTAGTAACTGATAATACGGTCGATTAACTATTAAAAAAAAATTAACATGTAGATCTATTACCTACTATGAAAATAAAATAGAGCGAAGTAAAAGTATTAATTTGTCTTTAAATAATATCTATGTATTTTAAAAGGTTTATATTAAATACTCTTTATTGTTTTTCTTTATATTAAAATATTATCACAATGTTTTCATTAGAGTTAGTTTGCATTCAATGAAATATTGTCTTTTTGCAAACGAGCTTTCCTAGCTTTCTGAGCAGCAAAACAACTTATAATTGCATGGAAATTCAATTTCCTTGCCAAAGGTGCTTGAAAGCATAGTGTAGAAAGTTCAGAAACACGATCTTGTGATGAACACGAACGATGAAAATTCTTTGTTCTGGCAAGGACGCTAAATGAAATTTCGGCACTAGCTACGATTACAGGTAAGGTGTAAAACACACAGAGAGCAACACAAATGTTGGGGAAAATCGTCTCCAAGTTCTGGGAATAAATAGCATTGAACAAACTCAATGGCGGAAGTTCTGCTTCAAAATTGGCTTCATAAATGTGTTTCAGATGAATTATTTCTTCTTTCAACTCTTGAGACACATGCGAGTTATACTTTTGGATAACCCTTGTAGCGGAGTTTTTAATCTCAATTTTGTCCATTGTTGAAAACTGCCATAAAAATGAAAATGTAGCATTCAAATTTTTCAGCGTATCGAACCGACGAGAAATTCGAGATATAATTGAATCAACTATGACGTAAAAGGTGTTTCTCTTGAAATTTATTTCTGCGTCTGTTTCAATTTGCATTCCAGCTCTTCGATTTTTTACAAAATGTCTCTTTAATTTCCTTTTTCAGTTCGATGGAAACGATTCCTTAACATCCCCCAATCCAGTAGCAACTGCTTTGCATTCAGATAAAATTTGATCCCATCCGTTTCGAATAATGTTCAAATCGGAGATCAAGTTGTCGAGATTTCGAATTTCAACGTCAATAGTCATGTTTCTGGCTTGAAGAATGATACTTCTTTCATTTATAACGCTAAGAACCTTGCACCAAATCCAAGACATCAGGACGCATTCAAATTTGTGCATATATTTTAAAACGCCATTTACATCTCTTCGAGCTTCAGCAGTTAAATTAATATCACTTAAGGCTTCTAATGATGTTCTAAGGTTTTTCAGATGGTTTCACTGCCTCAATTCTAGCTGACCATCTTGTATCGGAAAGTTTGTGAAGGGATCCGGGCACATTTTTCTGAAGAATTTCCCAAAGTTGGGCGCTGTTGCTAAACAAGTTGAAACACTTTTGAACAACTCCAAAAAATGTGATTGCGGAAGTACAACATTTCGCTGAATCGACTCCACACAAGTTAAGGCTGTGAGCTGCACATGGTAAATACACGGCCGGCATTCGGATTTTTGTTTAAAATATGACTGTGCACCATTATACTGTCCTTTCATATTGCTTCCATTGTTATAGCCTTGTGCACAACAGTCTTCTAAAGGGATTCCGTTCTTTGCCAATGTTTCGCAGATCAAATCAGCTATTGCGGTGCCAGTTTTTTGTATTGCAATCAACAAATTCCAAAAACCGTTCTTGGATGGTGAACACATTTTCTTCAATGCGCAGATATCGCAAAATAAATGTGTTTTGTTCCACATCACTTGAATCGGGTGTTGCATCGACAATTATATCGAAGTATTTGGCGTTCTCTCTCTCCTTCAAAATAGCTGAATTCACATGTTGAGCACAAATTTTAATGAACTCATTTTGAATTCCAATGGAAAGGTAGTGGACTTGCAAACGCTGTGCTCTTGTTGTGAAATTCTTACTTTTTCCAAGTGCTCCTGAAGTAAGGGGTCATAATGACTAATTAATTCCAAAATGCCCAAAAAATTACCATTATTTGGCTCTCCAATAAGATTGCCATCGCCTCGTATTCCTAGTCCCCTGGTGGGATTTTCCGGTCCCCCGAAACCGAATCAAAAATTTCGTTTACAGCAGAAACAAAAATAGAAGAAAAGAAACTTTATAAAAAATAAAATAAATTTGAAATTTACGTTAAATTAAATAAGAAAAGCGAAACAGTTTATTATAACTTTCTTTCAATAGTTCAGAGTTGCCCAATTTTCCATTAAATATTAACAAAAATGTACGCCAATAATAATCAGGGGCCCAGATCGGCAAGCTTGTGACTGATAGATTGGCAGATAACATGCAAACAGGGGCCCGATTGCGAAAGCATGAATGATTTTAAATTTTCGGGCCTCTAAAAATAAGTGAAAATAGGTATGTCGATGATAAATATAGAGTATATTCTCATTGCTTTCAAATTTACGGGCCCCTAGAAAATCCCGGGCCCGGGGGGTTTAAAAAGCAATTGTCTGTTAGAAAGTGATTTAACTCTTCACTTCTTTCGGAAAACTTAAATTTTGTGCAAAATAGTCTGTTTGTAGCTACGAGTTAATATTTGGTTTCGTAAGAAATTTGTATTACGTGTTAGTTTATTTTTTGAAATAATAGAACTGTGTTCATAAAGATATCGTCAATTTAAATGCCTAAACCATAACAAACAAGCATTTTAGAACATATCAGCTGTCATACAACGGATGACATATATTCGTTGCAATTATGTATCTATGTTAAAATTACAAATATAACAAATGTTAGTTGGATCTCGAAGGTGATACGTACGAAAGATTCTGTTCTTCATATTGAGTGTTTTTGTTTACAAACTATTAAAAACGGGTTTATTAAAGCAAAAACTTTCATATTCGGAATTTAAGCATGGACTAATGAATTACGAATTAAAAACAAGGAAGAACGAATTGAGATCTAAAAATTACTACTAAAATAATAATAACTTCGAACAATAAACTATGATTTCGTATAATCTGTACGCATTGCAATAAAAAAAATACGAATAAATAACTTCGAACCAAAAAGAATGAACTAAGACCAACGAATCATGAATAACAAACTAGAAACAAAGTAAACACGAACTATGAAAAGTAACTATACTATAGTAGCGAACTACAGAACAACGAATTCCGAATAACGAACTGATAATAAAAGTAACGAACTGGTAGAAATAATAAGCTGCAAAATACAAACTATGAACTAAGGTTAAAAAACAAATAACAAATAATACACAAACCAAAAACTACGAATGCAAAATCAGAAACAATGATATGCCACAATAAATTATGAATAACCAAATTCGCACTGAAAGCTGATATTATTTGATTGAGCCTTTATAACAATGAAGTCGGCAAAGCAGTAGCACCTTAAATAAAATATAGTAATAACTACAGATAGTACCGAAACCAAGCAAGGGTCTAAATAACAATATTCAAAAATTGAACCGTATTCCTTAAATGTTTGTAAATTGTACTAAATTAGTCACAATCTTAAAATGTGTTTTCAAAGTATTGTGTTTTGGATTTTCGTTTTTATTCATTTGAATGTCAAATTTCTTTTTTTAATGATGAATCAAAGTTTTGTTATATTTTGTAAAGGCTTCAAATCATTACCAACCTACTAAAATTTTCTAAATATCGAAGTAAAGTTAAAAGGTTAGTTCTAGACACAGAATAGGTTGTTGAAGCCCTAGTTTGATTTAAATTTGTATGCCAATTACCACTAATGTTGTGCCCTTCAAAAACGATTAGCTCGTTCCTTAAAAAGAAACGAAAGCAAAACTTAAGTAAAAAAACAGATTCCCATCCCCTGAGGCTTTCAATTAATTGTTTCAACCTATTCATCCTGCTTGGAACAATTTTTTTCCATTGTTAAAGACAAATAGCGTCATTAAATCATTTTGTTGAAACAAAGGAGGCTCGCTCGAAGACCAACTATAGCTAGCTAAGGTATACCTACGTATACATCAAGCCAATTAAACCTGCCAGTCGAATGAATTGTAAATTAAGTGGCGGTGTCATGTTTCTACAATTTGCTGAGGATTCTTTTTTTTGTTGTTGTTGTTTTGTTTTGCCTGATTTATCCCACAGCTCAGAGCCCACCGTCAACCTCGAACCCTCAGAACAGAACAGAACATCAACCAACTACCTTGGAAAAACCTCATCTCATCCTTGTTCTCATCCTTTCAAGAACCCTATGTGGGTAAATTGAAAAGCTGAAGAGTGTTGTTTGGCTAATCAGCGACGAAGTTGGGGTTGATATTGCGGTGAGGTGGTGGCGGTGGCGGTGGCAGTGATGGTGATGGTGTTGGCAACCACCAACGCGGTGGCCAGCACGCGGTTATGGCACCACATGTCAACCTTAATTAGTAATTAGACGCCCCGTTAAAAGCGACTCAACGATGATAAATGGCCGACAGCGCAAGGGACTTTCATTTCTTTTTTTATAATTTTTTTTAAGAAGCCAGATGTTTCGAAGGATTTTCTTGAAAGAAAAGTAAAAAATAAGAAGAAATTACAAGGATCATCTTGAAGGTAGTTTGTTGTTTGTTGCTTTTTTTTGTGTGTTATATTCTTTAAGGTGAAGATTTTACAAGATAATTATGCGTAATTAAAAATAAAATGAGGAGAATTATGGGGTTGACTCATTTTTATAATGAGACTTTATGATTCAAAGCAAGTAAAGCTTTCAAAAAACATACAGAATAAAAATGATTGTGTAACGGTCAGTCATCTAATGAGAAGAAAATAGAATAATATTTTTTTTACAAGACATCTTAAGGTTATATGCTCTCAATATTTCATTTCAAAAATAAAAAAAAAATATTTAGTACAATTTTTAATATTTATTTAGTATCTTTGAGATTAATAAAATTTGATATTTAAACGTTGATACTTTTTCAAATAGAATCTTTGTATATGAAAACAAAGATATACAAATGTATAATTGATTAAATCGTTTTCAAGACTACAGTGGTCAACAAAATAAAGTTTGTTTTTTGTAATGTGGTTTTAAAATCAGTTTTTTGTTGTCCTTAATTGGAATCTTACCTCATATTTCTTCTATCGGGTGATTTTTTAAGAGCTTGAGAATTAAAAAAAAAAAAAAAACGCATAAAATTTGCAAAATCTCATCGATTCTTTATTTGAAACGTTAGATTGGTCCATGACATTTACTTTTTGAAGATAATTTCATTTAAATGTTGACCGCGGCTGCGTCTTAGGTGGTCCATTCGGAAAGTCCAATTTTGGGTAACTTTTTCGAGCATTTCCGCCGGAATAGCCCGAATTTCTTCGGAAATGTTGTCTTCCAAAGCTGGAATAGTTGCTGGCTTATTTGTGTAGACTTTAGACTTGACGTAGCCCCACAAAAAATAGTCTAAAGGCGTCAAATCGCATGATCTTGGTGGCCAACTTACCGGTCCATTCCTTGAGATGAATTGTTCTCCGAAGTTTTCCCTCAAAATGGCCATAGAATCGCGAGCTGTGTGGCATGTAGCGCCATCTTGTTGAAACCACATGTCAACCAAGTTCAGTTCTTCCATTTTTGGCAACAAAAAGTTTGTTAGCATTGAACGATAGCGATCGCCATTCACCGTAACGTTGCGTCCAACAGCATCTTTGAAAAAATACGGTCCAATGATTCCACCAGCGTACAAACCACACCAAACAGTGCATTTTTCGGGATGCATGGGCAGTTCTTGAACGGCTTCTGGTTGCTCTTCACTCCAAATGCGGCAATTTTGCTTATTTACGTAGCCATTCAACCAGAAATGAGCCTCATCGCTGAACAAAATTTGTCGATAAAAAGCGCGAAACACATTTCGAACCGAACACTGATTTTGGTAATAAAATTCAATGATTTGCAAGCGTTGCTCGTTAATAAGTCTATTCATGATGAAATGTCAAAGCATACTGAGCATCTTTCTCTTTGACACCATGTCTGAAATCCCGCGTGATCTGTCAAATACTAATGCATGAAAATCCTAACCTCAAAAAAATCACCCGATATTAGATCACTCTGAAAAAGTAAAATAAATACCTACGTAATGTGGTGTTTTTAAGGTAAAACGCAAAGTAGTTGATTAAAAAGATATTGTACGATGTTTTCACAAAGCCTTTATCTTCTAGATACAGTTTTGTTAACTTTCTTAGTTTTCGTAATTTATAATTAGTTATTTGACTCTATTTGATGTTTTAAGAAACACTAATAATAATGATAATAATTCGTTTTAAAGTTAATTTTTAGCCCTTAAATACTCTTTTTCAAAATTATTAGTTAGTTATTATTAGTTCATGAATTTGAATAGCCGCAAAAAGTTTAATACTTTAAAAGTTGTTTCTCAACAACATGAATTGAAAAGTTGATTTTCAAGTCGGATTCGGACTAAGGCAATCTAAAACCTTAAAAAAAGTATAACATGATTTCAAGCTACATAACCTTCTTGAAAACAATGTGATCTGTACATTATTATAGCTAATATAGAAATTTATAAACAAAAACTAAAACTTGTGTGAAATAAAAATTTGAGAAAATTTTGTTCGTGATTTCGAATTTTCAGGTTTTTGTGATTCGGGATTTTCTTCTCAATCCATTTGACATTTAAAATAAGTATAAAGCAAAATATTTGTTTTCTGAAAGTTAACCAATAGTGTAATTTGAGAAAAAAATTTAATTTTTGCAATCGGTTTTGACGGTCTTAATTCTATCACGTAAGATTTTTTTGATATTACTTTTCACAATTTAAAAATAAAACACATATACAAAACTTTTAAGGCTTTCTAAATTCATAAAGTAGCTTTTTTTAACTTCCCATTACAACTAATTTTCGACGTTTCAAGATCCCAAGAACCCAAGAGAGATGTCTTTGTGTGTATGTATGTACGTTCGAGAACCTTTTTTACTATAGCAATTTTAAAAAAAATTAAATAAAAATTAAAATAAAATTTGGTTGGCTCCAATTATTATTATCTATCGAACCAATAACGCGACTTCAATTAAATTTTATATTAGGTATGTATATACCAATGTATGTATGTATATATTAAAAATATATTGTTTTCCTTGTGCAAAAGAAAAAAAAACGTAATCTTATCGAACAGTGAAACCATCTAAATTACACAGAAATTGTTGATTAATTAATATTCGACAAACACTTTTATTGTGACAATGCTTTTGGGGGAAGTTGAATGAATCAAATTTACAGAAATGTATTCTAAAGAGCTCTTTGAATTTCTACACTTTTATTAGATACACGGAAATTTAACATCATTTATAATTCCTACTGAATTTTATGGAAATCTGAAGCATAATTTGTGTTATTTATTTTTGTATTTATCTACTTTTTTTTAATTTTTGTTTAATAGTTGAAGACTTATGCACTAAATTGGAACAATTATCCATACTTTGGCCCTACATTTGCCTAAATTACCATATATTTTAAGGATCAAAAATAATAAACCACAAACGTTAAGTCCAATTTTTTTTAATTTCAAACCATAAGTGGTTTATTGTTAACAGTCGATATTAATTAATATTAAATAACAACCTTGAGATGTATTGCAACCAAAAAATATTTTTTAAAATCCTACTGTTTTAATGATATAAACATAATTAATATTAAGCGCAGCGCACAAAAACAAAATAAAGCTTTCCGTAAAATGTATCAGCAATTTATATTCTTCAAATAATAAATTTCGCCTTAATCAGTAAAGAATGTTAAGCATCTAAAAATCAATTATTTCGAATATTATTTTTTAATAAAAAGCCTAATACTAAGTCTATAGAACTAATACTCAAAATCGATACCTACCAATAAATTTCTGCTCAAAGCCACAGTTCAACAAATTTCGGACGCTCGAGAAGCTATAGCTTTTCGAAATTACCAGCACCAAAGGTAGGTAATACATGTTTGATATACTATAATCATAAGCACCCAAATTACTATTTAATTTGTATTCTAAGAAAGGGTTTTGACAATTTAGTCCCGAATAATTTCGGACTGTAAACATTTGAATAAATTTATTCTGCACAGACATAAATGTTTAAGGTTATTATTCAATACCGATTTCCATAAATTAGTTAAAATTAAAGTAAGTAGTATCGGTGGCATGATAGGACAGAGTTGCGAGTTCAATCTTTGACTGTTATCACCTTAAAGGTTTTGTCCTCTGATTCTTTACAAGCTGTTAAGTCATCAAACTTAATTTTTTAATTTGTTGTTTTCCTGTACCTATGGACTCTTTCCTTGGACACTTAGAATAAGTTTACTTCAATGATTATGGCTTTAAGAAGAAATTGGTATCACTGATGGGAAGCCAACTCCATAGTCTTATATCAAAGGTCTTATAAGTAAAACCCGAATATGTTTTTGTTTTGTATTTTTGTAGGCTTTTTTGTCCTGATGAAATTTTTTTAAAATGGATTTACATGAATGCTCGATTCATAATTTTCATTCAGACAAAATCTATCAGGCTATCGAAGGTACAAAGCAATAACCATACATACAGATATGTTAATGTATCTGTAGTGTCTACAGCGTACATTGAGCTTCCGTGGTAAGAAATTTCATTAAATTCTTCTATCTGCTTAAAGTCAGTCATGGAGGTACCTACATACATACATATAATAATGTATTATATCATGTATCATATCTATAGCTATGTGCACAAAATCAATACTATGAGCTTAAGAAAAGATGAAAAAATTACAAAAACTTCGAGGTGCAGATAAAAAAGATCCTTCGACGAGGAGTTTTAAGAAGGCTGAAATGATTCTTCATTTTTATCCACACAAAACGACACAACACCACCAACATCCTCCCATGGAACAGTCTTGAATTTCACATCTGCGCGAGACGGCAATAGCAAAAAACAAGGAATCTCTTATTTAAATAATACAAAAAAAAATGGAGCAGATAAAGGGACACACGATAAAACCTCTATAGTGCTCCAATGTCCCTCTATATCCCTATATCCCTATATCCTTCCTGTGCCCCCCTCACCTACACTTGAAATTCCAACCTGCACACATGGAAGAAGATGGAAGAAAAAAAATGTTTGTCTTCGATTTTATTGGCTAGAATTTATCTGGCAATGACCCAAGCAAAAGGACACAATTGGTTTGTCATACCGAGTGTCCCTAGAATGTTTTTGCGCACAGGGAGGTGTCACCAGAACATCCTTAGAGGAAGAAGAAGAACAGCAAAAAAATAACACAAATAAAACCACCACATTAAGCAGTCAATGCAAGGATATGGCCTGGCCAAAAAGGACCAAAACCCAGAGTATCACCATCTCGCCATGTACTTAGACGACTGAATAAGAGAACGAAACTTGGTGGTACATAATTCGAAATTCTCTTAAAGGACTCTCTCAACACAGAGATGGAGCATGAGCAAGGACTGCTCCTTCCTGATGGTATAGAAATTCATGGTTTCCTCGACTATGTATTGCGACACAAAAGAAACACAAAAATAGTTGGGGTTTTATGTAAATGAATGAATATATTGAGTTGAATGTGTCCTTTTTTATGTCCTGAATTATTTACACATCGTCTTCGTGTCGTTTGCTTTGTACACATTCACATTTATATTATACAGTACACATACATATGTATATACTGGGATATCTGGAAAAGCTACATAAGGTTTTTCCTTTGTCCACTGTTTTGTCGCTGTAGGTATACCTTACCCATATATACTTATGTTGAAGAGGAGGACTTCTTTTTTTAACAAAAAAGGACCTCCTTGAATAGGGATTCTTTATCCTGTGGTAAAGAACCAACACAACCATAAAGTAGTTGTTTAAGCTCCAGTTTGTTATGCATGTAATGGAAGTACAAAAATTAAATAAATTGGTGAATTGCTTCGAGCTGATTTAACTTAAAGCTTTAATATATTTACACAGGTTTTAATCTTATTATAACAAGGTGCTTAAGGTACCTTAGCTTAAATTATGTTAGTTTTTTTTGTACATCTTTGACAAAAGAAAACATTACTTATAGTTGTAAGTTAGAAACAATATTTAAGCAATTAACTATTTTTGCCGTGGTTAAGTTTTGTATTATGTTGGGTTATAACTAAGCCTTTAACATTCTTCGTGACATAGTTCCTTACAAATGAACCTAAGGAATTTTCTTGTAATGCAGTTGTTACTTTAATTTATTTGTTTTATCTTTTTTATAAAAAAAAATTACCTAATTAAGAGACAAATAAGTGCTTTTGTCAGGTATTTTCCAAACACTAAAAATATTAAAATTTCAAAAACCATAAATTAAATTTAACTAAATAATATAAATTTTTATTTGTTTATATATTTCATTCAAATTCGTTGATGTTTTAAGGCAGAAAAGTAATTTTTAATTTATGCTACATGGGGCGTATGTACTTTTGTTTACTTTTTATGTACCTTAGGTATTATCAGTTGTTTCTAGTCAGTATTTGACTCTAGTCATAATTTCTATTTAATTTAGCCATCGTAGCAAAATAGTAAAGGAATAATGTTTCAAAAAATTGTTTTTTAGAAAAAAAACAAAGTTTAGTGGTTTTTATAACTACTGGCCATGTTTCGTTCGGCATTTGAGTATTGAAACATGGATTAAGGGTTAGCAAGGCCACATTCGTGAAGCTACTTGTGTCAAATTAAAGGGTTTAAGTGTTTAACTAATTAATTTTGTCCTATGAAACATTCTATGCTGCAATCAGTGCTTCTCACTTATTTTACCATCGCCATTTCCGGACTTTCAAGAAAATTTACACAACAAGATAGATAAAACAATTTGCAAATGAACAGCAATATCTATCGAAAACATGGACAAAACAATCTAAGGGAAGTCGTTTCCACATCGACCATAACATAGCACGATTTGATAACAATGCCCGTGCACGTACAAATTCAATTTTTAAAATTTACACAACCAAAATCTGTATTATTGACGATTTTAAATTGAAAACGAATCAAATTTCCACTAATATAGGGTGATTTTTTTGAGGTTAGGATTTTCATGCATTAGTATTTGACAGATCACGCGGGATTTCAGACATGGTGTCAAAGAGAAAGATGCTCAGTATGCTTTGACATTTCATCATCAATAGAGTTACTAACGAGCAACGCTTGCAAATCATTGAATTTTATTACCAAAATCAGTGTTCGGTTCGAAATGTGTTTCGCGCTTTACGCAAATTTTATGCGTTTTTTTTTTTTTTAAAGTTTGCAAGCTCTCAAAAAATCACCCATTATATTAAACAATGTCCTCTTTTCAATGGAGGACAATAAATACATAATGGGTGATTTTTTAAGAGTTTGAGAACTTTTTTTAAAAAAAAAACGCATACAATTTGCGTAAAGCGCGAAACACATTTCGAACCGAACACTGATTTTGGTAATAAAATTCAAAGATTTGCAAGCGTTGCTCGTTAGTAAGTCTATTCATGATGAAATGTCAAAGCATACTGAGCATCTTTCTCTTTGACACCATGTCTGAAATCCCGCGTGATCTGTCAAATACTAATGCATGAAAATCATAACCTCAAAAAAATCACCCGTTACTAATTCGCTCGAAATAAATTTGGTAAAAAATACAATCAATTCTTATTTAAACCAAATAAAATCATTCCATCCAAACTCACATTGAATCAGAAAATAAGTTAAAACTGAATGAAGACTTTTGTTACGACTGTCCAGTTAGCACTACATGAATGACTTTTTCTTATTTCTTCGTGATCTTCGTATGTTTTATTTTGA
This sequence comes from Eupeodes latifasciatus, assembly GCA_920104205.1. NCBI lineage: Eukaryota > Metazoa > Arthropoda > Insecta > Diptera > Syrphidae > Eupeodes > Eupeodes latifasciatus. The sequence continues at coordinate 79,222,767 of OV049926.1, forward strand.
AATCAAGGAAGTCTGACCGACTTTTATTCGGAAACAAAAAAAAATCTTTATAAGTTGTACAGCGATTTTAGACAGAAGCCTGAACGATTTCTTGGCTGTTATCAAACTTGCTTTCCTTTTGACCTTTAAACGAGTTTTAAGGAATATTTTTTTCAATTACACAGTTTTGAATGAAGGTCTAAACGGCTACTTCACGACGAACGGTTCAACGGATCAATTCGTTAAGAAGAAGCTTACAGTTCTATCGTATTTATTCGTACTTCCAACTATATTACTTGCAACAAAAATCGAAATTATTATTTCGAAGAAACAAGTTCTCACAATATTGAAACATCAAAAATCAATAAATTAAAATATCAAAATCATTTAACTAGAAAAAAAAATGTGTTTTTGTCCTACAAATTTCTTGATTATTATTGTTTGAAGTTTCTAGGAAATATATAATGAACGTTATGAAAAAAACTTAAAAGCTATAAAAATTTTAGGCAACCACTGCAAATTTCAAAGTCCGAAATCGTTTTCCAAAAAATAGACGAATAAACTTTAACTGAAATCCTTGGAAACAATTTTCAAGTAACCAAGTAACAAAAAAATGACTGGCAAATTTTCAAAAATAGAACCCGTTAAAAGAAATCAAAATAACATAATAAAAGCTGACATAATTATTAAACCATTTATTGAAACCAATAGTTTTTACGTAAAAGACTTCATTTTGAATTTTTTTTTAAATTTTGATACTAACTAATTTTGATACAAAATATTGATTGTTTCATATGAGCATTTTTACAATTTTCGTACTAAGTGTATTTTTCGTTATACAAAAAGTTTATGAGCTTATTGATTATGAAAAATCTGTTGAATCGTTTCTAGAAATAAAGGCACAGTTAAAGAAGGAATGGTAGTTCCACGGTTGCATCAAAAAACTATCAATGACGCAAACAAACTCAAAACAGTCCTTTACTCAAACCAATTTCAAAAATGTTTACAAATAGATAAAGTATATTTCATCGAATTCGTTAGAAGGGTTTTCAAGAAATTGTAAAAGAATTCTCAACCATACGAAGAAGTTCTGAAAGTTTAATAAATGACACTAGGGGCCTGCGAAGCCCAAACAAAATTAATTTAAAAAAAACAGCTCTAATGATTTTCGCAAAAAAATTAAAGTATTTTAATATTTTGAATTTTTTGTATAAGTAATTTTTTCGAATTTTAATATAAAGGGTTTTTCAATTGGTGCGGGTAGATTTTGGCGCCCCGTGGCGGCCATCTTGTTTTGGTGACATCTGTCAAATATTTTGTTTATTATTCAGTTGTTATGGCAAATCATCATGGCACTTTACACGATTGAACAGCACGTTCAAATGATAAAACTTTATTATCAAAAAGAGTTTTCGTTATCGCAAACGTTGCGCACATTGCGCCGCCCATTTTACGGCAGACGTGGTGGCCGTTCACAGTCGACTCTTCAACGTTTGGTGGCAAAATTTGAAACGACCGCGGTTCAGTAAACAAACAGCTATCATTCGTACGTTCAAGGAACGCAAGATTGACCGAGAACATCACCGCGGTCCGTGCAAGTGTACAGCAGAACCCGAGGCAGTCTATTCCTCGCCGTGTACAAGAATTTGGCATTTTGCAGGCTTCAACTTGGCGTTTTTTGCGTCGGGACTTGGGCCGTACAAGACCCAACTGACCCAGGAGCTCAAAGTTCATGACCATAGACAACGCCGTTTTTTCGCTGACTGGGCTTCGAATCGTTTGGAAGTGGACCCTAATTTTGGCCGAAAAATCATCTTTAGTGAAGAGGCGCATTTTTGGATGAATGGATGTGTTAACAAGCAAAATTGCCATATATGGCACGACACCAACTAACGGGAGGTTCAAAAGTTAATGTTTGGTGTGAATTTTTGGCCGGCCGGCGGCGGCGTAATTGGTCCGTACTTTTTTGAAAACGACGTTAGTGAGCCGGTCACCGTCAACAGCGAGCGCTACATAACGATGATAACTAATTTCTTATGGCCCAAATTGAACCAGATGGACCTAGACGACATGTGGTTTCAGCAGGACGGGCGCTACGTGCCACACAGCAAACGCCACGATTGACATTTTGCATGAACGACTTTTTGAGGCTAAGGTTATCTCTCGCAGGGTTGATGTGAATTGCCCACCAAGCTCATGCGATTTGACCCCGCTAGACTTTTTGCTGAATAGGTTCTTGAAGTCGCAGGTCTATGCAAATAAACCACAATCTACCGATTGCTAAAGGTGAACATAACACAGGCCATCGCTCAAATTCCGATCCGTGCCACCGTAAGAAGCCGAGGGGGGCATTTGAATGATGTCATATTTCACACTTAATGGCATACATGCGCCTTTCAAATACGAAAATAATTTTGTTAATACCTCACACACAGCTTGTTTTATTACATTTCGACATCTACCCGCCCTTATTTAAAAACCCTTTACAAATTATAAGTACTATTTGTAAACAGTCTTTGGATTTAGTTTCGTGTGACCGAGTCCTCCACTTTATTATTACATAAACTTGTGCTGGAAATCCTTGCAAAAGGCAGTAACCGTGAAAATACCGTAAAAGCTAGCAGTGTGCCATAAATCTAATGAATTAAAAAGAAACAAATCTGAATTTAAGTTTTAAATATCCACATTTTCAAGAGTTTTTGCACAAGCAATGAAAAGTACCAATATAGCACAATGCGACTAAGTTAAAGAAAACTTTAGTATTTGAGCCACATCTTAAAAAGTTACATTTGACACGTTCCTGAAATTGCGTTTCAATAACATATCGTGCCCTGACCGCCAAAATATCGTGTCAATACAAAGAAAAATTAATATCGTAAACTAAAATCAAATGTTTATTCTTGTTCCCTGAAACCAATTATAAAAATTATTAACAACATTGGAAAAAATACCGCCTTGAGAACATGAAAAAGGTTAATTTTTAATTTATTTCAATTTTTTTTGTTGAAAATGTCACCTACGATAAATTTAGGAAAAGAAATATTACATTAGCATAAAACTGCCTTAAACATTCCTGTTCACTCTTAACAATATTATGCAATATTAAAGCGTAGAATAAAACCTATTCAATACTAATGGAAAATACCTCAAATCTCCAGATACCTTTAGGATGCTTTTTTTCAAAAAATAATTCTATTCTATTGGGATAATCTTGTAACCCTTTAACATCGTCAACAACGTAAAAAAGAAGAATCTTCTTTGGAATGAGTTAATTTTCATTAATTTAATATTAACTTTTGTCCCAAGTGCACGACGTAAAAAAATCATAATTCACATTGAAACAAAAAAAAAGAAAACAGAAAAGTAAAACAAGGCCAGCCCAAGCACAAGCCAAGCCCTTGACATATTATCTTTAACTGTTTTCAGTTAGCCCCGAGGGAAATCTAAAACCAGGTAAACTTCTGTCAGCATGTTTTGAAAGTTGAAAAACAAAAGAGTTAACGTTGTATGGCTTAATTATTTTTGCCCTTTGAAAATATAATTAAAATTTCGGGATAATTTTCGGATGTTGTACTCCATACACCCCGTCATATCACCACCACCACCGTGGAAAAAGATACACTCACGGAGAAAAAAAAATAATAATACTTATCCAAGACTCAAAGGATTGCAAAAGACTATAATGATAAGGTACCATCTTGTTATTGTATATATAGCAAAGTTTGGTGATGAACTCGAGGGATGTACTTACTGTGCGTGCGTTTTTCAAGCTTTTCAAATTCAACCCTTTAAGATGTTTAAAAATGCATGTCCTTGGAGAGAAATACTCGAATAGATAGGTAGGTAAACGGTGTTTTGTGTTTTGTTTAACTTTGAAAATGTTAAACGGAATGTAAATTATTGCAAAAGATTGTTGTCGATGATGGTCGGTCGCGGTAGGGGAAAAAAGCTACAACAGGTGGATTATAAAGAGCATATCCAGGTTTAAGGGTATTTGCTTTAAATTATTTGTGTTTGGATTTCTGTTGCATGTATCGTATGTGCTTAAGTATCCTTTGTCAAGAACAAATAGCAATACGTTACTAATTAAGTGTATAAATAATCATGAAAAATTAATGTAGTCAGAGTAGTTCTTGGTTTTGATGCAAATAATCTTAACATTAAACTACAATTAATTTGATGCAATTTACATATTTCTTAATAGCTTTGCGGGTAGTGAAAACACATTAAGTACATAGAATTTTAAAATGGTATCCACTATAGTTGTAGGTACACGTAATTGGAGGCTTTTTTGACAATGCCCTGCCAAAATATGTTCAAATACGTCATTATACTTTGTTTTAAATGAGTTCATGTTAGGAAAAGTTAAACAAATGAAAAAGATAAATTGGTTCTTTGAATCTTTTGACTTGATTTGTAGTACATACATATTTGAAAATGGCTATCAAAACAAATATTTTAAAACTTATTGTTCTATAAGCATCGCAGAAGAAACCGTTTGTGAAAAACTGGGACACAAATTGATAGAAATAAATAAAATTAAAAAAGCCTCAAAAGAAGGAAAATAAAATTTTCCTTAAAATGATGAAGAAATTCCCAGATAACATAATTTTAATCTATTTTCAGATGACCTGGTCTACATTTCAAGTAAGCCTCTTTGTATTTATAACTGTTTCTTACAGAAATTACACAGAACTTTCAACAGTTTGTTTTAAACGAACATAAGCCACTTTGAAAAAAATCAAACTTCGGACGGCCGAAAGTAGATACGAGTACATATGTGGCTGACACTGTTACCATTTTGACTTGTTTCCAGTAAGATTTGACTGGATTTTTTCTTCGTTAGCTGGAAATAAAATACAGATCCAGTCAACATTTATTTTTGACTGGAATCAAGTCAAAAATCCGAAACACTTTCTTTAATCATTAAGTTGCTTAAGGCTACAAACAAAGCCTTACCTTGGAGTCGAATGCGAACAAAAACCTAATGAATTAGAATTAAATTTGAAAGTAAGCAAGAAAGATATTGATGTATTTAGACAAAACTGTAAACATTTTATTATAAAGCTAGAAAAGAGTTGCAGCAGAGAGTGCCAAAAAATCTTAACATTTAAAAGCAGATAAGAATGCTTTCCGTAAGCGAATGCCTTTCCCAAAATAAATCCTTCCTACAACTGCAACCTGTTTTGAATGCAATGAATGTCGAGGCGATTTTAGCTGACAAAATTTCTAGTCAATGAGACAATCTAAACTTTGTAAGATGGAACAACATAGAAGAAACAGTACCTTTTTGGTGTGAAGTTTCATCTTATAAAGATGCTAGTGGAGAAAATAATTTTAAAGAATTGGCAAATTTCGCTATTTCCATATTGGTATTGCCAATATCAAACGCTGACGTAGAACGAATTTTTAGCCAATTAAACTTGGTCAAAACCAAGCAAAGAAACAGGTTGCATTTAATTTTACAAATGCTATTTAATTATAAGAAACAATTTGCGAGGGGTAAAATGTTGCCACAATTTCATCATTCCAAATGAAGTTACGAAAAAAATTGGAACAAATGTAATTTACCAAAATATTGATATGGAAAACAATACCTCGAGTTCCGATTCGGAATAAGTATATTCGTATATTTTAATTATCTAAAAAGAATTATTCTTGTAAAGAAAATGTATTATCTTTAATATAATATTTTATCCGAATCCGAACCCTAGTTAAGAAATGAAAGCAACAAAACTCTCTTCTGTCAAATTTATTAAAATGTAAACAAAATCAAATAAGAGCTGTCAAAGAAAACAAAAACGTGTTTTTGTAGAGAGGGAATATTAATAGTTAAATTAAATAAAAACTTTAAATGTCGTTTCTGTATTTACAGGTAAATACAAAATTTTAAATTAAAAAACAAGAACAATAAATAAACTCTGTATTTACAGCAACTTAATTAAGTTTTTATTAATTTTGAACAATATTCCCGGATAGTTTATTACAACATTATAAAACGACATTTTTGTTATTGGCAAACCTTTACAAAATGGAAAAATTAAAATTTGAGTTTATAGTCAAAAGTTCCGAAGATGGAAAAACTAATGTAATAACATTAAATTCTTTAACCACGACTGATGGAAGAATGTTCAAGATCCCAGAACAATTCCAGCCGGTCGGATGTCACACACTACTTAAAGAGACTGAAACTTACAAAAAAGTGAAAAATTCATTACAAATAAGACACCAAAAAGAATAGTCTGGATTTCTTTAACAAAGGAATTAAAAGAAGTCTATGTTGATAAAGATGATAATGATCAATTTAAAAATGAAGTCCCACCTGGTTCATCGGGAATCGGTACATTAGAAGAATCCTTGACAAAAATTTTGGAAAAAATGTCTGTAATAAAGCCTCAAAAAACAAATGAAAGTTCAATCGAGATACCAAAGCAAAACAATTTAAGAAAAATATCGGACAAATTTATGATCGAAAAATTCTCTGGAAAAAACTCGAATGTAATTCAATGGATGGAGATCTTTGAAACCAAATGTAGACGTTTCGATATACAAAAGAAGAAGAAGAAACTTATGCCGACGTAGGGTGGACTCCAATAAGATATGCAATGGAATTTAAATACAAAGTAGGTTCGTTGTTAGAATACGCTGTAAGAAAAGAAAAATTATTATTAGAAATTAATAAGGCAATAGATAAACGAACTTTAATTGATCTCATTGCGGTAGGGCTACCAAGTTATATATCCGATAAAATTGATAGAAAAAAATTAAATGAAACCAAAGATATTTTTAATGAAATCAGAAGTCTTGAACATATGGTAAAAAATAAAACTTTCGATAAGAAAAAGCCAACAGATTATATAACTAAAACAAACGATAACAAGAAATCATGCAGGATTTGCGAAAAATTAAATATTAGATTTCATGCTGAATCTTCATGTTGGTTCAAAATAAAACAAAATGATAAAAACGATAATATAAAATGTGTTAACAATTCTGAATTAGAGTTAGAGTTGAATGATGCAGATCAAAAAAACTAATAGTTACACCATTAATTAGGTCAAACTTGTTTTAAATAACACTTTAGAGACATTCGGAATATATGATTCCGGTTCAAATGTCTCCTTAATTAATTCAAGGTTAAAACAATTGAAATCGCAAAAAAAAACTAAAACTACGAAAGGTACAGATTTGATAACAATTAATGGTGTTAAAAAAAAACAAATGGAATGGTGAATATTAAAATTAAAATTTTTGAAATCACAAAAGAAGTTGATGTATTTGTAATTAACAAGGAAAATTTTAAATACGATTTTCTTATTGGACTAGACCTGATACAGAAATTTAAACTAACTCAAAATGAAAAATTAGAAATTAAACAAGAGTCACTTGAAAAAAACAAACATGCTGATATTGAAACCAGAAATATAAACAGTGTTAATTTTAATGAACATTTGAATACACCTAATTTTGAAATTTATAATGTAGATTATAAACAGAAATCAGAAATATATGAATTAATCGAAAAATACAAATCAATTTTTGCTAGAGATAAATATGACGTAGGCCAAGTTAAAGATTATGAAGCTCGTATTGACTTAATAATTGACAAATTTTGCTGTAAGAGGCCTTACAGATGCACAATCGATGATAAGAAGGAGATAGAAGAACAAATTTCAAAGCTGTTAAAACAAAACTTGATCGAGGAGTCATATAGCCCGTTTGCTGCTCCAGTGACACTTGCATACAAAAAAGAAGAAAATAAGAAATCAAGACTCTGTATAGACTTTCGGGACTTAAACAAAATTGTAATCCCGCAATCACAACCATTTCCTCTGATTGAGGACTTGATGGTGAAAACAAGAAGTTGTACATTTTTTTCAACATTGGACATAAATTCGGCATTTTGGTCAATTCCTCTGCGCATTGAAGATAGGCGAAAGACTGCCTTTGTGACACAGGAAGGACATTTTCAGTGGACCTGTTTACCTTTTGGATTAAAAACATCACCAGCAATTTTCCAAAGAATTCTGAGTAATATAATACGAAAACATAAGCTTGCAGATTTTACGGTAAACTATATTGATGACATTCTTATTTTTTCTAAATCTTTTCCTGAACATATATTACATTTAACACAATTATTGAATGCAATTATGAAAGAAGGATTCCGATTAAAACTATCTAAATGTACTTTTGCATCTGATTCTGTGAAATATTTAGGGCATATATTAAAAAATAATTCAATATGTCCTGTAAAAGATAATTTAATATCAATAAGAAACTTTCCTGTTCCCAAACACACAAAAAAACGTTCGACAGTTTTTGGGAAAAATAAATTTTTATAATAAATATGTTCCTAATATTGCAATTACGTTAGATCCATTACATAATTTATTAAGAAAAGGTCAAACTTTCTCATGGACGAAAAAATGTCAAGAATCATTTGAAAAAATGAAGAATTTATTATGTTAACAACCTGTCTTAGCTATATTTGATCCAGAATTGCCAATAGTTATCTACACAGATGCAAGTTTAGAAGGCATAGGTGCCGTGTTAAAACAAACACAGCCAAATGCAGAAGAAAAACCGGTTGCTTACTTTTCGAAAAAATTAAATGAAGTCCAGAAAAGAAAAAAAGCAATATATTTAGAATGTTTGGCAATTAAAGAAGCAGTAAAGTATTGGCAGCACTGGCTCATTGGTCGAAAATTTACTGTATTTTCTGATCATAAACCGCTTGAAAACATGAATATTAAGGCAAGAACAGATGTAGAATTAGGCGACTTAACTTACTATCTATCGCAATACGATTTTGAAGTTATATATGCTCCAGGAAAATACAACCTAGAAGCTGACTGCCTTAGCAGAAACCCAGTGTTAGATTCAACTGAAAATGAAGAGGAACAATTGAAAATTCTAAATTTTGTAAGCCTTGAAAATGTTCTGATGGATCAAGAAAAAAATGAAGATTTAAGAAACAAAAGAAACACACTAATACGGAAAAATAATGTATACTACAAGAAAGTTAAAAAAAAAGAAAAAATTGTATTGTCCGAAGACTTAAGTGTTGAGCTTATAAAAAAAATACATAAACATTACTGTCATATAGGAATACAACAAATGCAGAACAAAATAAACCCTTTTTATACAGCAAAGAATTTAACATTGAATATAAGGAAAATATGTAAAGAATGTGAGATTTGCATCAAAAATAAGTCAACTTCGGACCTGCGACTAGACCGTTCGAAATAGTTTCCATTGATACAATAGGTGGTTTCGGCGGATTGCGGTCCACAAAGAAGTATTTACACCTTTTGGTTGATCATTTTACGAGGTATGCATATATTTTGACATCGAAAAATCAAAATTCAAATGATTTTATAAGACTTATTAAGAAAGTAACCGACTACAACGAAATTGGCATGATTTTAACAGATCAATATCCAGGTATAAATTCAAAAGATTTTAAAAAGTTTCTGCAAGAGAAAAAAATACCAATTATATTTACTGCAGTAAATGCACCATTTTCGAATGGTATAAATGAACGACTAAACCAGACCTTAGTGAATAAAATAAGATGTAAAATAAATGAAAAAAAAAAGAAAAACATCAGCCTGGACTTCTATAGCCCATGAGTGTACAAACATGTATAATGAAACTGAGCATACAGTAACTGGGTTTGCTCCAATATAGATACTTATTAAAAGGTTTAGATGCTACAGTTCTGCCAAATGAATTAAAAAAGAACAACTATAATTATTTACCCCATGATAGAAAAATTGCACTGAAAAGAACAATTAAGTCTCATAATTACAACAAAAAGCAATTCGATAAAAACAGAAAAGATTATAAGTTCAACGTGGGAGACCTGGTTTACGTTGAAAATGGAAATAAATTAAATAGAAAGAAAATGGATGAACTTAAAATTGGAACATACAAAATCATAGAAAAAATATCAAATTCAATTTTTAGAATAGATACAGGACATACAAAATCTGAATCAAACTTGTTTCATATAACAAAGCTTATTCCGAGGTTAGAAAATTAGAATTTAATACCAAAAATAAAAGGAAACATGAAGAATAACTAATAAAAAAAAAAAAAAAAAAAAACAATAGTTAATAATATAATTGTATACCTAAAATTAATTGATCTTATGATTATTTTCTACCCTGGAGGGGGAGATGTAAAGAAAATGTATTATCTTTAATATAATATTTTATCCGAATCCGAACCCTAGTTAAGAAATGAAAGCAACAAAACTCTCTTTTGTCAAATTTATTAAAATGTAAACAAAATCAAATAAGAGCTGTCAAAGAAAACAAAAACGTGTTTTTGTAGAGAGGGAATATTAATAGTTAAATTAAATAAAAACTTTAAATGTCGTTTCTGTATTTACAGGTAAATAAAAAATTGTGAATTAAAAAACAAGAACAATAAATAAACTCTGTATTTACAGCAACTTAATTAAGTTTTTATTAATTTTGAACAACATTCCCGGATAGTTTATTACAATATTATATTCTTATTATTATAAATTTAGTAACATGAATACATTAAAATTTAAAATGCGAATTATAGAAAATAAGTTATTTTTTGTTAATTTTTCTATTACCTATAGTTTTTGTTATAAAACAGAATAAAATATGTTATTTGTTTGTTAAAATGGCAAGAGTATGATAACTTAGGCGACAAGATATTATAACGGAATTTTTTAGAACAGTTAAAAATAAGCATTTTTTACTATGGGAGGGGGGGTCTATCTCCCCCCGTTTAGGCAGGAGGGGCAATTTAAAAAAATTATTACTTAAAATGGAAAAAAAATCTTAAAAAATAACGGTGATACCTACAATTAAGTTGTATACATTTTTTTAATGCCAACATTCTGTTCTATTAGCCAGTTTTTAAATCAAGTCAAAACTATGCGTAGTTTTTTGATAAATTTAATTTTAAACTCAAAATTTGAGTAAAAAAAGTTAAAAAAGGTTTAAAATGTAACTTTTTCAATACTTCAAGATTATCTACCATTGTTTTTATTTCAGAATTTATTGCTCTTATTTGTTTTTGATCAAAAACTGAAAACTAGATGATTTTATGTCTTTTAGATTTTGAGAAAATTGAAAATAACCACAACTACTATTTTAATTTATTTTTTTTTTTTTTGCTTGAGTGGTCTTATTTTGATAGTAACAATGGAAGGTGCGAGTTTGGGTGTATGCAACAGTGACATCTGTAAGGGGGGGCATGCTGCCCCCCTGCAACCCCCCTGCTTGGGCACACTATAGAATTTGGGGTGGGTGCAAGTTGGAGTGTGTGCAAGGTGGGGAGGGTGCAAGGTGCGGTGGGTGCAAGATGGGGTGAATGCAAAGTTTCTTTTGAATTTAAATAAGCTGGATTTAAGAAAAATTAATTTACCCTAGGTATATCTTAATCCATATTCGATTATTACTATCAAAATAAGACTACGTTAATACTTAAGCAAGGAAAAAGTAATTTAATTAAAATATTTATTTTGGTAATTTTCAATTTTCTCAAGAACTAGAAGACTTCAAGTCATCTAGTTTTCAGTTTTTGATCAAAAACAAATAAGAGCAATGAATTCTAAAAAAAAAAAATGGTAGATAATCTGAAAGTTTTGAAAAATTACACTTTAAACCTTTTTTTTAACTTTTTTTTGCACAAATTTTAACTTTAAAACAATTTTTTTCAAAAACTATGCATAGTTTTGACTTGATTTAAAAACAAGCTAATAGACAAAAGTGTTGGCTTTAAAAAAAGGTATAACACTTAATTGAGGGTATTACCGTTATTTTTTAATTATTTTTTTTCCATTTAATGTACATATTTTTTTAAATTGCCTCACCGTCTAAACGGGGGGAGATAGACCCCCCCTCCCATAGTAAAAAATGCTTGTTTTTAACTGTTCCATACAAATCCGTCATTAAACTTTGTCGCCTAAGTTATCGTACTCTCCCCGTTAAAATGTTTTTATTATTTGACTGGTTTTTTGATTGTTTTTTGTTTTTAATTATGTTTAACTGTTTTTTTTTTTTACTGGATTTAAATAATCAAAATCCAGTCAACAAGTCAGATCTGACTTGATTCCCAATTTTGAGCTGGCAACACTGGTGGCTGACTGTCTATTTCACTATTTAGAAGCTTGCAAATAATTGCTCTTTTAGAGAAAGAAGCTGTTTGTTCAACATTGCTAAAGGATCAACTTTCAGGATTGTTGCTTAATCTGAAAAAAGTATATTAAATGTAAAAGTAAAGGTATGTCCACACGCCACACCAAATAAACATTTTGTTTAAAAAACTTTTCTGAAATGTTCCCATTTCTTAAAAAAACATTTCTGGAATGTTTCTTATTTATGTATCCAATTTTTGTGCATGCAAATGGATTGGGGGTTGATTGGATTACATTTTTTGTCTACCTCATATTTAATTTCAGACAAAGCAACGGCTTCTTTGGTTTTATTTTTAAAATTTCGTCATGTGGATCCCACAAAACTCTTTTTATTTCATACATTTTTATCAATTGGATAAAATTCTAGTTGCTCCACACATTTTGCGACATTTTATATTTATATTAAAAGTTAAAACCACTGACGCACTTTCTATATGCAAATGTTTTTTAAACAAATAAATTTAAACATTCGAAATTGGAAACGGAGAAACATTTCAGAAAACATTTCAAAAAACATTTCTGAAATATTTCATAAATGTTTTTCAAAGCGCCCACACAAACAAATATAAATCAGAAACATTTCTGAAATGTGTGTTTCTCATTTGTTTCAAACAATATTTCAGGAACGGTTTTAAACAATGTTTTTTTGAAATTTTTCTTTGGTGTAGGCACACCTTTATATAAATTTCAAATCTTTTACATTGGATTATTAAATCATTAGAATGTGTTTTAAATGCTTCTGAAATGTTTCAAAAATGGTTCTTTGGCTTGGGACACACCGTATGGATAGTTTTGCTAAATAACCAATGCGTTTCCGAATGTTATTGAATGTGAAGACGGAACTCCAATCCCGATCATACAAATGTTTGCTCCCTTGCCAAGCAAATGTAAACTTTACATTAAATTGAATGTCGTTTTACATTAAGGAACACAAGTGTTGCCATGTTTTATGAATGCAATTTTGGCAGTACTCCGGAAGTTTTACAATTACAAATTCAGCATAGGTTTTTAAAATGTTTATAATAGCAAAGAAGAACAAATTTCAAACCAAAAATTCAAAAATAAATAGAATTAACTTAAATTTTGCGATCAATGTTTGTTTCTTAGCTCTTACACAAGTTCAGGAAAAGACGGGTATGTCAATGAAGTTCGAAGTGGGATTAGTTAGATAAAAATGGAAGTCACGAGCAACCTTTAATATGCCTGCGTCTTTATAAAATATTGTTATAAGAGGTTTTGTTGTATGTAGGCCATTTATTTCTAGATGTAATTAACAGCTCCACTTAAGATTGTGTATTGGAATAAAAATTGAAAAGATTATTCCCTTTGCATCTGTACGTTTACCAGAAATGAACAATAAATTGTCGATCGTTGTCAATTCGTCAACTCGGCCATTTCCATCCATATCATTAATACGAATAACCCTTACACCAAAAGGTGCTAGTAAGCCTTGATTTTGGATTGTCGAAAAAATTCTAGCCGTTTGTATGGTTTCAGAAAGAATTACAGGTGGCCTTTATGTACCATACCAGCTGAATGCTTAACGCACATTTCAAAATAAAGGATTTCCAGAAGCCGATCACTCATAATTCAGCCTGACATTAAAGAGACATCCAATGTAGGGACTTTCGCAAGTTGAACATTAATAATGGCCATACTAGATACATCTGTCCAATTGAACAACACGTGGAAATAATGAAATTGTTCTGACAACTTTCCGCTTCAATAAGCTTTTATTCCATAACCGTCCTCCAAAGAAGACTATCTGAAATTTGGGTCAACTAGTTCCGTATACCATCGACTAACGCCCATAAGAATACAAAACTGAAGATGTTTTCTCTCATGTCTGAATTTACTCTACAATAGATTGGAAACTGAATCCAATTTCATTCAAAAGTTAATTTCATTTCAATCAATAAACAAAATCGTAGAATTTTGGACATGAGATATAAGAGCGTCTAATAAATAAATAAGGTGTTGCAACAGTCCGTATCAGTGTCTAGTGAATTACAACTCTCAACCATTTCTGTGTTCAAATAATGTTGTCAGAAGTGGAGGGTACCTATAGTTTTTATGCCGAATCTGAACGGCTTATTTAAGAAAGCACTTTTCATGGCAACAATAATTACTCTTGGAGGATTTGTCAATTCCCCGCAAGCGGCAGTACCCATGATTAACTTTTAGGTGGCACAGTCAGGGATTTTATCCAAGACTTCTTGCATGATAGCCCTACTCACTAACCATCACGCCACGGGTACAACGTCTTATGCATCCCAAAAAAACAATTTTGACAAGGATATATGGCCGTAAACGGCTATATAATATACATATGTCAATAATTTACAACTTCTTTACGACTAAATTCGATAATAATACTAAAAAGAGGCTGGGATGCGACCCACACTGATAACTTCCCATCCCGTCTATCGATTTGTCTTGCTTAAAAGTTTGTCTAAATGTATCAATTCTTGCCAAATTTGCCTTCTATTTTTTGTAGATTTTATTTTTTTTATGAAAAAACAGACTGTTGGATTTTTATAAAAAAAATTACTGAATATAAAAAACAATATTTTCTGTGAAATAAAATAAGTTTGAAGCCAATATTTTTAATTTTTGAAAAGCTATTTGAGCCGAAAATCAATTTTTATCAACTTTTATTAATTTTTTCGTTTAGGTTTTTATTTTTTGTAAAAAAACTGTCAATTCGATTTTTCTCAAAATTTTTCCTAATGTTGAAAACAATATTTCTTATAAGTTAAAATTAGTTAGAAGCCATAATATCAAATTTTTGAAAAGATATTTAAGTCGAAAATCAATTTTTACCAACTTTTGTTAAATTTTTTTTCGGTTATTAATTTTTTGTAAACACACTGTCAATTCTATTTTTTTTCAAAATTTTACTGCATGTTGAAAACAACATTTTTTGAAAGTTAAAAGTAGTTTAAAGCCAATATCTCAAAGTCTTGAAAAGATATTTGAGTCAAAACTCACTCAATTTTTACCAACTTTTTTTTTATTTTTTTTAGGTTATTATTTTTTGTAAAAAAACTGTCAATTCGATTTTTCTCAAAATTTTATCAGATGTCAAAAACATTATTATTCATTGCACAAAATTGTTTTGGAAATGAAATCATATTTAAGTCGTAAAATTTTCGAAGTGACAAATTTTTTTTTTCAGTTTTTTTGATTTATAAAAAAACCGTTAATTGAATTTTTTTCCAAAAATATAATTGTTTTGTATCACGTTACAATATATAACATAAAATTTAATTCAAGTCTCTAGCGTCATTGGTTCATGAGATATTTAGGGTTAACCAAAATTTTCACCTTTTTTTTAAACTGCTATGGTAAAAAAACCACCCACGCAATTTTCTTGAGAGCCCTTTCTGCATCTTTCTGCCTTATTATCTGTATAACAAAATTTATTTGAAGTCAATATCTCTTCTGGTTCTTGAGCTATGGACGACGAAAAAAACGTCGCGAACGTACGGACGTACGGACGTACGGACGTACGTACACACGCACGCACAGACATCTTTCTAAAAATCTTTTATTTCGACTCTAGGGACCTTGAAACGTCGAGAAATGTCAAAATTTTCAATTTGACAAATCGGACCCATTACAATAACTTCTTATGGGAAGTTAAAAAGCTACGGTGGACATTTGAATAATGTTATCTTCTTACACACAAAATATAATCGAAGGACTTTCCAAATATATTTTAAGTATATATATGTATAAAGATATGACGAGTTTAATGAAAGGTCCTATAGAAACATTTCTTAACCAGCTCTATAATTTCTAAGGCTTCTATATTTTTATATTTTTTACAAAAAATAAAAACCTAAACGAAAAAATTAATAAAAGTTGGTAAAAATTGATTTTCGGCTCAAATAGCTTTTCAAAAATTAAAAATATTGGCTTCAAACTTATTTTATTTCACAGAAAATATTGTTTTTTATATTCAGTAATTTTTTTTATAAAAATCCAACAGTCCGTTTTTTCATAAAAAAAATAAAATCTACAAAAAATAGAACGCAAATTTGGTAAGAATTGATACATTTAGACAAACTTTTAAGCAAGACAAATCGATAGACGGGATGGGAAGTTATCAGTGTGGGTCGCATCCCAGCCTCTTTTTCTTTTTATATTTATTTCCACTTAAATTTATTTCGTATGGACATAAATTTAATTTTAATATTTTGAACCTATTTTAAATTTGTTCGTTTTATATTATGTACAGTGAAAGAAATAAACCTTTTAAGCATCTGCTAAAATATTACTAAAATGTTTTTTTTTATTATTTTATAGGTTTTCTTAAGAAGTCACCTTTCATATATCAATTTTATTTTATTTTTATGGTAAATTTTATCAACTGCCAAAATGCCAAAAACATACGCACCACTAATTTGCCCCACAAAAACATCAACTTTTTAACACTTATTTATCATTGTTAAATGAAAAATTACTATAACATACATTAAACTCATAAGAACTGTCTACACATCGAATTACTTGATTAAAGTCTGTTTTAAGATTGTAGACTAGATTGTAACTTAAGTTAAAACTTCTTGCAGATATGCAAGAATATCAAAGTACCAAGAGTACCAAGAGTATAAGTGAACATATTTCCCCCAAAACTCGTGTTCGGAGTGTATCCGTGAATAAATAAATTCAGGAAATGGGGTTTCAAAATTTAATAAGTCAACTTTTTGACATTAACCTGTCAAATAAATAAAATTTTATCAGATTCTTCAAAAAGGTGCGGCAAAGTTATAGGTATGGCTTTTTTTTA
Organism: Eupeodes latifasciatus; assembly: GCA_920104205.1. Taxonomy (NCBI): domain Eukaryota; kingdom Metazoa; phylum Arthropoda; class Insecta; order Diptera; family Syrphidae; genus Eupeodes; species Eupeodes latifasciatus. The sequence continues at coordinate 79,239,728 of OV049926.1, forward strand.
TACACAAAAAAACAATGTTTTTATATACTTTAAATAACTTCATTTGCTTGACACAGACACGAGGGCAAAACGACAACAAGGATACGGCACGGTGCCAGAGGATATACAAGTAAAGGCGGGCGGTAGATTTCTAAGACATAAATGAGACAATATTTCCGACATCCCGCCGCCCTCATAAACAAATTATTCAATGCCATTTTTGGTGTCCTCTCTGCGTGTGATAGTAGCACGATGCTCACAAGGATATCGCGGTGAAGATAAATGAAGCAAAAGAATTCCCCCCTTAGATAAGATACAGTGGGTAATTGTTACTCAACTTACCCTATGAACTATATATAGCATGGCATCTTCCACAGAAGTCTTCGCATCGTCTCGTCGTCGTCGTTGGTCGTTGCCTTTGAGAATACCATTCTTTATGACAGTAAAAAGTAAAAACAATAAGACAACCATTGTAATACTCTAACGGGCTTATTTTAATTTCAAGATCAAACGCCGAAAATTTACAAATTTATAAAAAAAAAATAAGTACAGGGGGATGGTTGCGTGCAGTGCCACAGACAGACAAAGATTTTCAACAGTTAATAACGAGCTGAGGATTTTTGCTAAGCCCGCGGGAATTCAATATTTATAAATGGCGCTAACAGACGAAAAACCCTTGAGATTCAGTACTCAGTGCCTGTAGGCATGCTTTAGCAAATGCATTGTCAAATATTGTCCTCGATTCTCATTTCCCATATCGTGTGTTGCAAAGAATTAGATACAGTTAACAGTGTGCAGATCAATAGCGTCAAAAAATATAGATACTGGCATATCAATGGTGTACAATTAGAGGCGTATCCGTCCCCCTCAATTTTTATGAAATGTAAATATCCTTGATAAAAAGGTAGTCGGTTGTCGTTGTCGGAACACTCTCATCCTGATTAAATTTACATATTTTAATAAACATTTTTCAATCAACAAGTCTGCTTTTTTGCAGCTAAGTTCGTTTCGTAAGGTGGCAAATACAGTTTTAAAAGACTAAAATTTAAAAGGTCGAATATTATTACTGAAGTACAGGATATTGTATATACATATATAACTTGAAGCAAACTAACCACATAACAATCGATCAACTGTTAGTTATGTTTAAATCATTCAACTTGTGTGTCAGTTCATCAAAGAATTTAGTCAGTAAGGGCTTTGTCATTTTGTGATGAACTATAGGGGGACCATAAATAAGAAATGTCCTTAACAACATTACCTTCAGAAGAACAAGGGTAGGATTTATGATGTATTAACACACTTTGGGTATGGTTGAATATAATTGTTGGGTTCCTTGGGAATTTCATTCTTCATTAACGGAGAATGAAGAAAAACGATTTTTTCTGTTCTAAAGTAATTGAGTTTTAGAATAAGGATGTCAAATGACCATCATAGCATGTTTGTTATATCAAAGGCGTTGGACATTTGAGATTCTTTTATATAAGCCTTTGATTCGACAGAGTTTTCCAATAAGAAGTTTCATATGGAATAAGTTGCTATTTGGTCAGTTGTAACTTTACATCAGGTACCATTCTTTGATATTTGATAAGACTACGCCATTACATACGCCTTAAAGTTGTTTAAATTCACAACGAATATAGCGATAAATTAAAATTCACATCAGTTCGTAAAACTAAAAAACTTTTGGATTAATGATGTGAAGAATTTAAACTCTGCATCACTCAAGAACAACTGAGGATATTGCGGGTAGTGTTGACGAAAACCACGGCTAAACGATTCTTTGTCGAACTTTGGAATTAGGAATTCCGCGTACCACATTACAGCATATTTGGCTTTCAAAACAAGAACTGAAGTCGGTCGATGACCACCAACCTTGGGACCTTGGAATTCATCAAAATGATCGGAACTTTCGTTTCACATTAGAGGCAGAATTGTCACATTTGGGGATATGAAAATTTAGGAACGGTTGTGGAAAACCCTCTCTATATCTATGTTCAACGTGTCACTGTTTGGTAAGGTTTTTGGGCTTCTGCATTGAGTAGTGATTACTTATTCAAAAAAAAAAGGTAAGTGCAACTGTAACGGTGAATGGATTACACAACCGAGAGCTATGATTAATTATTTTGTATGATCATGATTAAAAGAAATTGATGCAGATGACGATTCTTACGAAACAATTGCAATTTTGGAAAAAGAGTTTCCTGTGTAATTAATGGAGATCACAATTGTTCGCCGAGATCTTGTGATTTTATATAATTAATTAGAAGATGGGATGACGAGCGGCGACTTAGTTAGGAAGATATAAGTAAAACGCATTAGACGCATGGAAAATAACGCTCCGGCCTGGAAAGTCCACAAATCCATCTTCACAAGAAGGCGCAGTAGAGAAAAGCCGCGGATCAGGTTGCGTACGCAAGTGAATAGAGACCTCAAACGAATTGGATTGCACAACTGGAGACATCTAGGGGCCGAGCTAGATGAAGTAGTTTTTTGAGTGTCGCCCCAATTCACACATCAGGATTGTAGCGCAACCTTAAGTAAGTATAAGATATCGCCAATCAAATAAATAATTCGTATTTTTTTTCTAGACGTTTGGTTTTCAAAAAGAAATAAAACGCACGAAATTTAATGTTATGGCTAAGAACGAAGCCTTATTATAAAGGTTAGGGTATGCCATTATGTTTTGAAAATGATTTCGATGACGCCGCGGCTAGCTCTAATAAATTCCAGCCGAGAGTTACAATTCCCGACCACGATCTTGGAGTCCACGCCATCAACGGGCCCACGACACGAATTAAAGCGCTCACCAAAAGTTTTCTTCAGGCGATGACTTGGTAGGGAGCATGCACCAACTCATCTGTAAAATATGGTCGGAAGAAAGCATGCCCGATGAGTGGAATCTCAGCATAGTTTGCCCAATACATAAGAAAGGAGACCCTCTTAATTGCGCCAACTACAAAGGCACCAGTCTCCTTAACATTGCAGTTTTGGCATCCCTGTCAAACCTATCCGTTTGAGCAGAATGACGATGGAGAATGCACTATACTCTATCAAGGTCGGAAAAGATCTCACCGATGCATTTGATTTAAAAAAAAGGTTTTATACAAGGCGATGCACTGTCATGCGACTTCTTCAACATCGTTCTGAAAAGAATTGTGCAAAACTCAACCGTCAACACTAGAGGCACAATCTTCCAAAGGTCCGTCCAATTACTCGGATACGCAGATGATATTGACATAATTGGAAGATCAAAGCGTGATGTCAGTGGAGCGTTTTTGAGCATTGCGACCGAAGCGAAGAAGATGGGTTTAGTGGTCAATGAGGGCAAGACCAAGTATATGCTGTCATCAAAAAAAACATTGAACAACGACGTCTTGGACAAAACGTCACCTTGGACAGCTATAACTTCGAGGTAGTTAAGGACTTTGTCTACCTAGGCACCGCTATAAACACAGACAACGACACCAGCGCTGAAATCAAACGAAGAATAACTCTTGCAAATCGCTGCTTCTTTGGACTTAGAAGGCAATTGAGAAGTAAAGTCCTCTCTCGAGCATCTAAAATCACAATCTATAAGACACTCATCATCCCGGAGAAAAATTCTTCGGGTGATTTTTGGTCCCGTACGTATAGATGGAGAATGGAAGAGAAGATATAACGACGAACTGTACGGGCTGTACAGCGACACTGACCTATTTAGCAGAATAAAAGTCCAACGGCTTAGATGGCTGGGTCATGTAGAGCGAATGGACATCAACGCTCCAGCCCGGAAGGTCTTCGAATCCAATCTACGGCGCAGTAGAGGAAGACCGCGACTCAGGTGGCGCACGCAGATGGGTGAAGACCTCAGCCAACTTGGCGTGCGAAACTGAAGACAGCTAGCTAGGGACCGAGCTATCTGAAGACGCATGTTGGTTGAGGCCCAGGTCCGCCCCGGACTGTAGCGTCACCTTAAGTAAGTAAGTAAAAGTTTTCTTCAATTAATGGATTGTTTCATTGTTCCGCACAAACTGTTCTATTTTCTTAATTATAAATTCGCAGGATTTGCAAACATTGTTCAGGAGTAATTCTATTAATTACGAAATGTCAAACCAAACTTAGCATAAATCAAGTGACAGCTGTCAAAAAGGCCAACCAATGTCTAAAAAAAACACTCATTACCAACATTTAAGATATTTGTCTTTGTTGTGGAACAAGTAAGTGTAAGTCCAAGGTTCCAGCTGGGCAGTCCATCTGATTCTCGAAGTCATCTCGTTGATACTGAATTAGATCAGCAAAAGTCTTTTTCTGACTGTATCTGAGCATATAAATTTTTAGCATAGGATTTTTTGAAACTAAAATTCTCCCATCCACGGATTTGAGATGGTTGTACAGACTTAACGACTAAACCTTTGTAAAATTTGGATGACCAGGGTGCTTGATATTCATATGAATTCTGAAAACTGTGGATGGGATGATAACCTACGAAAGACTTAACTACTTACATTTTTAAAGTATCATATCAGTTGTGCAACTTTATGATTTCGAGTGAAATTGCTTTCAGAATTTTTGTTGAATTTACATCTTAGAAGTTGTTTTAGGTTCATGTGGGTGTAATATCGTTAAAAATCGATGCACAACCTATAAATTTTCTATTTGGAGGAAAACCCTACTTTTCTAATAATCTAATTATTTTAAAAAATGAGTAATTCAATAAATTGACATAAGAACACACAGTTTATTTATTTACGCAGCCTTGGCTCTCTCCAGTCTATGTTAGTACATTTCTTTTAGCTATCAAGGGAAACGACAAATGAAATGAAAACGAAATCATAAACACAAAGCTCCATTGCCCCCCCCCCCTGTCCTTAAACATATAAACCTACAATGCTTACTTCTTTATTTGAATAAGTTTCCATTGCTAACTCAACCTCGACCGTTTTGGTTGAAGGCCTTTTTTATGATTCCAAGGTCTCATGCTTCGGATCTTTAGTGAGCCGTGTTACACACCCGACAAAAACAACAACAAAAAAGCACATAATTTCCTCTGGGACGCGCACCACGCAATTCCCGGCCTATTGAGGCAAATCATCAAAAATATATTTACCCGATTGTCAGTTCAGTTATACTCTGCTCCCCGTTTCTTTTATATCTCATTTCGAGTGACACAGAACTTTTGAATATATTAAGTGGTTTAATCCAAAACCGGATGCGTGGAATTTCAACACAATCGCCCGCTTGCCGTCCCCCATATAAACTTTCCCGTTTCTCCTGCTTTTGCGAGGGTTGCAAAAAATCCAAAGCCACCTGATGAACATTCGCAATCAACCCTGATTTCAGCGTATAGGGAAAGAAGAAGGCAGTGGGGCTTGGGCCATATGGGGTGCGAATCCGATGCAACATTGAACGATTTTTCAAATTAACTTTACCTTCTCGCATACTGTACATTTACCTACCTATGCAAATCTGTTGAATTTTTAATCGGATAGTTTGAATTATTGATATGATGTTCGATGTAAGGATGCGTGCGATTTTGAGAGTGTTAAATGACTTTTGAGCTTTTCAGGGCTTGGGTTGAAAGTCAAATTTAACGAGCTTATAAATGTGTGTGTGCGAATATTTTTATTCTTTGGGGACCGCGCGAATGGGGAATGAAATTAAATTGATACGTTAGCTTAACAAATTACCCAATCGTGGGAAATAATAGCTGATGGCTTCTAGTTTATGAACGTATAGAGTATAGATACTAATTTTAAGGTACATAAAGATATAATGCTATTAAAAAGTCCAAAACGTAATGATGATTGTATATGGTAATTATGCATAAAACTTGTAATGAGTAGGTAATTTAAATAACTCTTAAATTTTTAGAAAAAATAAATAAAATACTGCCACTAGATTTTTACATAAAATTAATTTTTTAACCTTGCTAAAGCATAATTATATAAATTCAACTATCCGTGAAGAAAGGAGAGGGAGAAGGATATATGATTTTAAATTCTTTTGGTGAATGCAAATCCTATTATCTTTTTCTATAAAGGCTGTGGTTAAATTTTAGAGGCCGATTTTGAATGTGAATCACACCTAAACGTCAAATTATTTTCTAAATTTCATTTGACATTTCTCAATTTCACACTAATTCAATTTGGTCCATGGGAAGATATAATTGAACAACGGTTTAAAGTTATCCACGCTTATTATGGAAATGGGCGTTCAAATCAAAATGCATATCGTGCACTTCATAGTTTTTTCGGTCAACAATTACTTGGCTAAAGAGCAGTCTACCTCAACTCGTCGTCGTGCCCAACAATTGTACCTCATACGATCGTCGTTGATGAACATTATGCATAAAGAATTGCATTTACACGCTTACAAGGTGCAATTGACTCAAGAACTAAAGCCTCTTGACCGTTTAAAGCGTCGTCAATAGTCAGAATGGTGGTAAGAAATGACAACATTGGATGATCAATTCTAGAAGAAAATCACATTTTCACCTCAGTGGATTAGTCAATAAGCAGAATTGCCGCATCTGGGCATTTTGGAATGATACTCAATGCAAGAGTGATTGTCGAAAACCAATGCGCCCACAAAGATTGACTGTTTGGTGCGCTTTATGGGCTGAGGCAGTTACTGTGAATGGTGTTTGCTATCGTGAGATGATAACCAACTTTTTATGGCCCGAATTGGAAAATATGGATGTGAATGATATGTGGTTTCAACAGTATGGCGTGTTATGTCACATGGTGGTGATGCCAATTGTCCACCAAGATCATGTTATTTGACACCGTTGGACTTCTTTCTTTGGGTTTATTTGAAAGATAAGTCAGCAACAATTCAAGAGCTAAAGGATGAGATAATTCGGCACATGAACGGCACAGAACCATAATTATGCCTCAGCGTCATCGAAAATTCATCTTCGAATCCACACCCACAGGACAGCGCAGTGGAGGAAAACCGCGAATCAGGTGGCGCGCACAAGTGAAAAGTGACCTCACCCAACTTGAAGTGCGAAACTGGAGACATCTAGCTAGGGACCGAGCTAGATGGAGAAGTTTGTTGGGTGAGGCCCTAGTTCACACAGGACTGTAGATGTAGAGCCACCTTAAGTAAGTAAGTAAGTCATCGAAAATTTGGACTATCAGTTGGAGGTGTGCCGCCGAGATCGTGGCGGCTATTTGGCCGATATTTTATTCCATACTTAATTGAACTATACCCACACACAGAGAAAAATCAATGTGAATTCAAAAAAATAAACATGATTCAACATGTTTTGCCAATGATTTTGCTTCATAGATGTTTCATGTTAATTTAATATGATATTTTCGCAAAAAAATTTAAATGAATTTAATCTTAAATCATGTTAGTATAACATGTGAATTTAAGTTAAATCAATATTGATATCATATTAAAATGGCTCTATGATTCATTTTGAATCATCTTTAAGGTCATGTTGAATTAACTTGGTCGACCTTGTTAAAACAATTAGGCTTCCTTTTAAATCGATTCGAACATAACTTTTGAATCATCATGATCATCATGTTAAATCAATTATACAAGTCCTGTTAAAATGAATTTCTCATAGTGAAAACAACATGACTTTTCCTGTTAAATCGTTTTGATCTACTATTGAAACAATACGATAAATCAAATTAAAATAAATCGATCCCCATGTTAAAACAACGTGATGATTCATATTAAATCAATTAGTTGTCATGTTAATTCATTGTATGAAATTCTTTAAAAAATGGTTTCCATGTCAAAACACCTAGAAAATAATAATTGATTCAACGTGAATAGCAAAGAATTGTTTTATGAAATCAAAATGAGAAATCTTCAAAACAAGTGTAAATAAAAAGGCAACCAATAATGTTAGTTTTATTATACATATCTTTAATTTTTATTAATTTCTATTATTTTGACGTATATTGATAATACACAGTAATTTCATCAATAGGCATCAGGAATGCTTATTTTACAATCTACAAGGAATTTTGCAAGACTTAAACCTGCTTTTGTACTTAGTGTTAAAGGAACATTAAGTCTAGAGTTAATGTTAATTCCAAACTATTTGAAGCCTTAATTAAAAAAAAGAAGCGTAAACTTACTAGCTTGAGGCTTTTGGATTGGAGAACAGTGCCAATTCGTCAAAAAATCAAAGTTAGTTGCAGATGATTTTAGTTCCAGTTATCTTAATGTAAATATTCGCTGCCATTCTTCACATCCTTCCAATTTGAAGAAATATCGAGATAGAGATAACAAACAACAGATCGCATATTATAAAAATCGACAATTCTTCCTTTTGATTTTACATTGCATTATTTTTCTGTGTGCATATTATCATAATAAAAAGAAATGACAATGATTCCCTAAAAAAATGTGTGTTTTATTCAAAATCAACATCGACTCATTAAATTTAACCACCCTTTATATCCAATAATATTCATGAAATTTCTGAGCTACATTTTCAAACCAGAAATATCTTTACTGTTAGCCATACCCACAATAAAAGTCCATAGGAGTGAAAACTCAGCTTCAAGGTATTCAATTGACAACAGAAGGACGGCTGAAACATTGTTCCCAACTTCATATTCGAAGAAAACAAATTCGTATTAAACTGTCACTCTCTGTGAATGCATTGACTTCTTCAAAATAAGTTGAGGACTTTCCGATTCACAGATACAGCCTTTTCTGCAACCGAGATGAAACTGTTCTTTGTCCGAAAATATGATTATCTGCACAAAGTCGTTGTCCATTTGAAGATGCTCCAAGACTTAATTTGGGAAATAGTTCCGAAGTGCATAATCGTGAACTTTCAATTAGCTATCAGATCTTATAAGCCAAGAATATGATGTATTTGTACAAAATTCTTCTCAAGGGATTAAATGTTCCATAATAGAGTATAATAAAAAAAAGTTTTCACGGGTACTGCCTCTTGCGAGGAATTGACAAATTCTCCAAGAGTAATGCTTGTCATGAAAAAATGCTTTCTTAAATTAGCCGTTCGGATTCGGCATAAAACTGTAGGTCCCCTCCATTCCTGCAATTACTGGTTCTCTACGGCCTGTTGCGCCACCTAATTTATTTATTTTTTAATTTTTTAAGCCTCTACTGCACAAGAAGCCATATATGGCTTTTGATTTTTAAACGCCGACTGCTTGGATTGCGCAACTGATATTGGAAAAGTACCGTTTTGATATCTTAGAACAGTTCATTGTTAATATTTTTTTAGTGTATTTGGTTTTATTTTTCGTTGCACAATCGCGAAAATCCGCAATCAAATTTGACAGTGCGCGTGGTGTGACCGTTGAAAAAAAAACATAGATATAAAAGCTTATTTTTCATTGGCTTGTGCATAATTTATTGGCATTAAATTTTTTTTTAGATAGATTCAATATTGGTAAGTAATATTAAAGTGTTAAATGTTCAATTATGTCCGTGGAATTCAAGACACGGCGTGTTTTTGACAACATCCATATATGGCTCCTTATCCATTCACAACAATATTTATGGTGTCATATATTTATGGCTGCTTGTGCTTTTTTTGCAGTGAAAAACAATGATCTCGTCAATTTCATTCTACGGAAAAGGATTTTGTGCTATTCCTGGTGATGGTTTTCAGAGTGAGGATGAAATCCTTGAATCGGAGGATGAGCAGAATATGGATATGGACTGTAAAGAACACATAGAGGTGCCTGAAATCGATGAAAGCGAGTACGATTCGGATGATGAAAAACCATTGTCAACTTTGAGATCGAAAGATAAGAAAAAAAAGCAAAAAGTAACATGGAGGAGCGAATCCCGTGCAACATACATGGAAAGCGATTATCCCTTTTTAGGGACAAAAGAGCTTCCAGAAGAAATGTCCTCCCCCGCTGACTTTTTTTCTTTTCTTTTCACGGGAGAACTGTTTGATATTATTTTTTGAGGAATCTAACAGAAAAGCATTGCAAAACAACATAAATAAGCCAGTCAACATAACGCGAAGTGAAATGGAACAATTTGTCGGTATTTCTCTTTTCACGTCCCTCATAAAATTGCCTTCTACCAGGCGGTATTGGAACTCCCAACTAGGACAGCCTCTTGTTTATGAGACCATGCCATGAAGGCGGTGGGAGGAAATAAAAAAATGTCTCCATTTCGCTGATAATTATTATAATTATTATTATAATGATAAATTTGTTCGATTTGGTCAACCTGGACACGACCAGCTTTTCAAAGTCAGGCCACTCCTAAATAATATAAGGGAACGACTTCTTCTTATACTAAAAGAAGAACATCTTGCAGTGGACGAACAAACAATTCCCACTAAGTGTCGACATCACCTTAAGCAGTATAATCCAAAAAAGCCACATAAATGGGGTTACAAAAACTTCGTTTTAAGCGGAATATCGGGATTCAGCTATGATTTTGATATATTCGCAGGGGAGCAGAGCAACGTTATACCAGATGGTTTTCCAGATTTGGGTGTAAGCGGAAATGTTGTTTCCAGGTTGGTTTCAACGGTGCCAAGACATATAAACCACAAAATCCTTTGACCCCCGCTTCCTCAACTCAACATTTGAAGAAAAAAGGAAGGCGCCATGACTTTCCATTGAATTCTGTTCGTCTGGACGCAATGGATCACATTTTGGAATGGCAGAAATCAAGGCAGCTATGCCAAAACGACTGCAAATACAGGTCATTTATTATGTGTAAAAAATGCAAAGTAAGCCTGTGCCTGAACAAAGATCGAAATTGTTTCACATCATTTCATTCCTAGTTTTTTTGTTTCTTTTATTAAATTTTGACTTTTGATACGAATATTTATGAAAATGTTTTTTTTTTTTAAACTGTTGAAGTAAGTTCTAGGTATACATGTTTGATTTTTTTGTAAGCTTGAAAAATGCGTAACTGCACAAGCAGCCATATATGGCAAAAGTTAAGTTTATTGAAATATGTGTAACTGCACAAGAAGCCATATATGGCAAAAGTTATTAACTTTTATTAAAATTTATTTAAACAATTTTTTTTTTGTTTAATTCTTTTAATTTTACAAAATGAAAAACAAAAACGAAAAAAAAAATATTTTTTTTTCATTGGATCATAGTGCGTGCAGTAGAGGGTAGAGTCTTCGTAAAACAACTTCCACCATCAGTGTTTTCTCCTAACATACTAGTTTCACGAACTTTTTCTACAAACTTGCGTACAGCAAGTGCAGTGGGTGGCTTTATTTCAGACACGACTTCCATTCAAAAATCGCACTGTTTGCGCTATACTTTTCAAATACATATTTTAGTAACGTTTCTCAAGCGTAATTGTTAATTTACAATGTATCTTAATTAAATTTCATCAAAAAAAATATGCTACACATTAAATTAATGTTTAATTTTTGTGTACTTAATTGATTAATAAGACCCTTTTTTCTTTGAAAGCAATATTTTTCGTTTGTCCGAAAATATTTTTAATATTGTTACTATTTTTTAGTTGTTGTTAGGCTTTTCGATTTATTGTGTTGTTTTCGTGAAGGCTGGGGACAGCACTGTTATGTCAAAAAATAGTATATTATACAGCTGATCCGCTGTAGATTTGTTCTACTAGTAAAAATACTTTATTTAACCCACAACTTTTCTTTTAGTTAATTTTAAGTTTTTTTCAATGATGGAATCATTTTCAATGAACAGCTGATTGTTGATTTCACAATTAGGATAATTTTTCCTCTGAAAGCATTGAATTTTCTTTGTATTCCCATCTGGCAGTTTTACTTTCAATAATTAACTCTAACCTCAAATGCTTGACGTCAATCAGGAAATTTGTGTCCAATGACAGAAATTTTCAATAAAAACTATAACCAACCTGTCAAAAAATTCCAATGATAAGCTTCAATGATGAAAACCAATTATAGCTTTAACTGGCCCCTAAAATAGGAAATTTTAAAGTACACAAGTCTTGTAAATTGGTCAAATTTAATTAAGAAGCATCAATTTTGAAATAAAACCATTTTTTTCAACAGCCAGAATAGACCGCTTCTATACGATGTGCCAAGGACTCAACAAGTTTTTGACATTTACTTACCAGAATGACGTTTCATTGCTCTTGAAGTTCAAAGCTAAATAGGTTTTTAGATCCATTCAAAATTGATTGGGTTGATGTCAGGGTACTGAGAAGTTCGATGTTCGTCAAGCCAAGCACTCGCACCAGTTTTGAAAAGTGCTTGCAATGGTTATCTTGCTAAAAATGGCATCTAAGTGGTATATTGTCCTCAGTATACGAAAGCATTAAAATATCACCATATGTTTCCTTGGACATGGTAATCATGAATCCGGAAGATCGGTCTAACACTAAATCAAGAAAAAATAACCCCACACCATGATTCTACTGCCTTCATGTTTCACCGTGTTTTTGTATATAGGAAGTTAAACTCCTTTCCTTGCCTAACATTTCTTCCGCAGTCCGACCCAAAACTGTTTTTTTTTCATCGCTCCAAGAAATAATTTGCCTTGTCAACGTACTTGTAATTCCCTATTATTTTAAACAGGTGATTACCTGTCACTTTCTACTTTTCTGCATTCTGCAGATGCAGATGCAAATACATGTAAATCCACCATAGTGACAAGTGACTTATTGCGTTCCAAGGAGGCATAATACTATCAGCTATCAAAATAACCTAGACGGCCCAACCTGTAAATTCCATAAAAACATACCCTGAAACATGGTCAAATCCTCCAAATCAAACAAAATTTGTATTTCAATTAAAATTGTGTCATTACAAAGAATAGGTAAAGAACTACTCACAATTCACAAACGACCATAATCAAGTATTTGTCCTCCAAACAACGTCATGGTTTATCATAACACAAAACACTTAAAAAGTAAACAACCCTCTTTGTTTAACTTTTAAGAAATAAGGAATGTAACAACTTCCTAAAAAAAATATATAAAACCACCCGAATACCGTTAACAGGCGAGCCTGTATCTATTCTAGAAATTCCTTGCGGCAAATTGATTACTGTAATTTTTCCTCTCACTTTGATCTAAACCGTTGACATCAACCCCACTTTCTAAACAAGCTTCCTATAATAAAATCCTTTTGATATAACAAATCGGTCTACAACCTCCCTTTCCAAATTAATAAGCCACAATCAAATAAACAGAAAACGGTGAAATTTTAATATCATATTCCGGTCAATTTGAATGTGATTTGATATCCTTCTTTTCCCTCTCCAAACCATTGAAAGCTATGTTTAGATAGAAGGTTATAAAGGTTTTCTCCATACCGCCCTCCATTCCAATAGAAGTTGTTTAGTCAAGCTGAATTAAAACGTGTCCGCTACTCGTAACTTCAACTGGAATATTTATACACATCTGTCAACAGAAGGACCATAAAGAATAAAAAAGTATTTTTGTTTTGCATTTTTTCAGGATTTTTATTTCACTGTTTGACTCTGGAATCTAATTCGATATAGTCAAATATCCTTTTGCAAAAGCCCATAACTTGATCTCTTTTGTCAACAAAAACAACAAAAAAGGAAGAAACTACAGAAAACTTCCTTTCTCCTTATTTCTATTTCTCTCTCACTTCCTGAAAGTTCAACTTCTTCAAAGGAATGCTAGGCATCTTTAATTAAATTCACAATTAAAATTTCATGAAAAGTCAAAGGATCATCGGACGTCTGCGGGAGGAAGTCGATATGGATGGGGATAGCAGCGAGGACGACGAACGACGACGAACGGCGGCGGCGGCGTATGGGAATGAGGATTGAGGATTGGGGAAGAGGATAGCAAAAGTTTGCGTTTATGTTTTCTCTCACCAGAGCCAATAAGATGGACAAGGAAAAAGAACAAGAAAATGAAGAAGAACAAGACGACAAGGAAGCAACAAAAACCTCAACGTGCAACTAAAGACAAAGAAAACTTTTTAACCCAAAACGAACGTCTGTGCCACGCCACGCCATCCATGCCATCGCCATCATGATTCGAACGATATAATGTCCGTGTCCTGTGTACAAAAATCTGGAATTCCGCGTTTTGCCTTGAGAAATAATAAAAAAAAAAAGTTCATGGGAAAGTTTTTGTTTTTGCTCTTCTTCACTTCACTATAGTGGAATATATTTTTACACACCGTACCACACCGTTTGGTTATTGGCCCGAATGGTGATGCTGGACAGGACAATATTTCTATCTCCTTCTTCTTTTACTTGGTGTCTGTCGAAAATGAAAATCTTTATTTTTATCCCTGCCTGTGATCTGAAGTTTCCGAAGGATTTCTTCCGATTTCCTTTGGGCCAGCAGAGAACAGTAGACAGGATGGAAAAGTTCAAACTTCAAAAGAACTAGGTATACACGTTCGAATGGATCGAGATGGAGATGGACGGAGGTATCCTGGCACTCAGCTTCTGTTGCAGCCAAAACCAAGTATAGCAAAAGTCGAGAAAATAAATAATATCGAATTTGGGAACTTATATTTTTTAAACATTTTTTTTTGGTTTTTGAGCGAAATGAAGAAGATAAATGGGGAATGGGAAAAGTGTTGTAGATTTGAGATTCGTGACGGAATTTAAACAGTGTGCGTGAGAGGATTTGGTTGAATTTTATTTTTTGAGAGCAGAAAAACGCTGCTGGAATGTTGTTGCTTTTTGCAACCAATGACATTTTTCAATTTTGAAAGAATGATTTTAGTTTAAATTAAAAATATGAGTTTTGAGGATAATTGTATTCCCACTTAATACCATACATATTTATGTACTCACCAAAATATAGTTTATCTTCTCAAAAGCTTTCCCAAAAACAAATTTATTTATAACTATCTGACCCACCAGGCGTTGTTCTACCCTTTCTTATAGAAAGTAATTAAATGTAATAAAAATAAATTAGGTGATGCAACAATCCGTAGAGAAATCGCTTTTCATGACAAGAATTACTCTTGGAAGATTTGTCAATTCCTCGCAAGAGGCAGTACCCGTTAAAAAAGTTAGGTGGCACAGGCAGGGATCGAACCCAAGACCTCTTGCATGACAGTCCAACGCACTAAAAATCACGCTACGGGTACTAAAGCAATCTTAAAAAGATTGTGGCACTGTGCTGACAACCCAAAAACAATAATATATTTTGATGGTTGATTTTAGTTATTAACCTGAGTAGAATTGTGTAAAAGGATTTTAGATTATTTGTTTATTGCGAACAATGATCTGTTATGAAGAGGCGCATTTTCGGCTATCAAACAAAATATAATAAAGGGTGCTTAAATTTTAAGGGCCGATGTTGATTTTGAATAAATACAAATTATTTAAGAAATTATTGTCATTTATTTCCATTATGAAGATATCGGTATGGTTCAATTATGTATGGAACAAAGTATCCGCCATATGGCTGCCACGACCTCGGCGGTACACCTCCGTCCGATGGTCCAAATTTTTTGATGGCGCTGAGCCATTATTGCGTTTTTATGCCGTTAATGTACCAAATCATCTCATCCTTTACTTCTTGAATTGTTGCTGGCTTATCGACGTATACCTTTTCTTTGAAATAACCCAAAAACAAAAAGAAGTCCAACTGTGTCAAATTATATGATCTTGGCGGCCAATTGACATCACCACACGTGAGATAACAATAACACGGCTATTGAATTTGTCGCGCAAAAGAGCCATTGTTTTCTTAGCTGTGTGTTTAGTGACACCGTCCTGTTAAATCATCATGCCGTCCACATACCTTCTAATTTTAATAAATGATGCCGACAGCTTATAAACCGCACCAAACAGTCACTCTTTGTGGGTGCATTTGTTTTTCGACAATCACTAAATATGATTTTTTTCAAAAAATGATCACCTACTGCCATTTCTTCCCACCATTCTGACCATTGATGACGACGCGACGCTTGAAAATGTCAAGAGGTTTGCTCAAATATTTGATATTTTATTTGACGATAACATCACGCTAAAACTAATATGAGCAGAGTAGAATGATTAATGTTCTAAAATTGGGGGATTTATTTTCCTTTTGAAAGTTGCACCCCGACTCCATGTCCGCTACGGAAACGTTTAACGTTTTTAAGGTAATGTATGACAGAACTGTTCCCCTTTAATAGTTCTAAAAGAAATTCCGCGCCAGCATATGTCTATCTTATAAAGTTGTCACACTGTAACCATTCTTTTGCTAACCAAATTTGTACTAAAACAAAGTATGGGAGTAACGTGGCGAGGCGCAGCTAGTACAACATAATTTAATTTAATGGCATATTAAAAAAGAAAGCCATCTTAAAATTATTGCTTTTTAAGAAATTAGGTTTACCGCAAATTTATTCAGGAGTTGACTCAAAAATATAAAAATATTTTGACAGCTGACAGTTTTAAATTAATAAAACTGGAGCCATCAAGTGGTTTCAGCGTTATTTTGAAACTGACGGCTGTTTTTCGCTCGAAGTCTTGACAGAAATTCAGTATCATTCCTACGAAATGAAATAAATAGATGGGATTTACTGTTCAGCGTAAATCCGTTGAGATGAACATCAAAAACCGCCTCTCATCGAAGAAGCTTTCATTAAAATGTTAAGAAACACATCAATATTGCTATACATATACAAGTTGTTATCAAGTTTAATGCATAAAATCATTTTTTTTAAGTAGTTTTCAAAACCTACTAGACACATGGGTAAAACTACCACGCCAACCAAAAATGTTATTGTTTTTATTTTTGATTTTTAAAACAATATTAAACATTTTATTCCGATATCTTGAAAACGGGTTGTTATTAATTTACAAAATTGAAACTCAAAACGTAAATTAAAAAGAGGCTGGGATGCGACCCACACTGATAACTTCCCATCCCGTCTATCGATTTGTCTTGCTTAAAAGTTTGTCTAAATGTATCAATTCTTGCCAAATTTGCGTTCTATTTTTTGTAGATTTTATTTTTTTTTTATGAAAAAACGGACTGTTGGATTTTTATAAAAAAATTACTGAATATAAAAAACAATATTTTCTGTGAAATAAAATAAGTTTAAAGCCAATATTTTTAATTTTTGAAAAGCTATTTGAGCCGAAAATCAATTTTTACCAACTTTTATTAATTTTTTTGTTTAGGTTTTTATTTTTTGTAAAAAAACTGTCAATTCGATTTTTCTCAAAATTTTTCCGAATGTTGAAAACAATATTTCTTATAAGTTAAAATTAGTTAGAAGCCATAATCTCAAATTTTTGAAAAGATATTTAAGTCGAAAATCAATTTTTACCAACTTTTGTTAAATTTTTTTTTCGGTTTTTAATTTTTTGTAAAAAAACTGTCAATTCTATTTTTTTCAAAATTTTACTGAATGTTGAAAACAACATTTTTTGAAAGATAAAAGTAGTTTAAAGCCAATATCTCAAAGTCTTGAAAAGATATTTGAGTCAAAACTCACTCAATTTTTACCAATTTTTTTTTTATTTTTTTTAAGTTATTATTTTTTGTAAAAAAACTGTCAATTCGATTTTTCTCAAAATTTTATCAGATGTCAAAAACATTATTCTTCGTTGCACAAAATTGTTTTGGAAATGAAATCATATTTTAGTCGTAAAATTTTGGAAGTGACAAATTTTTTTTTCAGTTTTTTTGATTTATAAAAAAAACCGTTAATTGATTTTTTTTCCAAAAATATAATTGTTTTGTATCACGTTACAATATATAATATAAAATTTAATTCAAGTCTCTAGCGTCATTGGTTCATGAGATATTTAGGGTTAACCAAAATTTTCACCTTTTTTTTAAACTGCTATGGTAAAAAAACCACCCACGCAATTTTCTTGAGAGCCCTTTCTGCATCTTTCTGCCTTCTTATCTGTATAACAAAATTTATTTGAAGTCGATATCTCTTCTGGTTCTTGAGCTATGGACGACGAAAAAAACGTCGCGAACGTACGGACGTACGGACGTACGTACACACGCACGCACAGACATCTTTTTAAAAATCTTTTATTTCGACTCTAGGGACCTTGAAACGTCGAGAAATGTCAAAATTTTCAATTTGTCAAATCGGACCCATTACAATAACTTCCTATGGGAAGTTAATAAGCTCTTAATACTCAAATTTTTAAAAAATTACGTTTTTTGAGAAAGCAAATGGCATTTAATTTTTTGAAAACAAACTTTTTTTCCAGATACATTTTTAAATTTTAATTACAGGAAAAAAGTACGTGCGACCCAGTCGTGCATTTTATATCTTTCACACCAATGTTATTTTTATTGTAATCTTACCTTTCCATATTTGTTTGGTTTTCGTAGCCTATTTTCGAAATTCATGCATTTGTATTAAATTATTTTGACAACCTTCGACTTCAAAAAAGATACAAGTTAAAGGAAACAACACTACTCCCACAAAGACTTAAAACACAATTTGTGAGATTAACTAGAGCTAACAACTTCTCTAGACTTCCTCCATAAATATTTAGTACAGAAATAAGAGCGTATTAAGTAATTGTATTTAACATATCTTACCATTATGTTTTGAAAAAAAAAATAATATAATATTAGGTTTTTTATTTTTAAATATAATTTCCAAAACAACTTTTTCATGAAACAAAATAATATTTCTCGAAAACTCTTTTTTGACTTTAGGAAAGTTTACTGTAATCGAACTTACTTTAGCTTAACAATTATTATAAAAAATAAGTTATGCAAATGAAATCATTGAAAATAATTGCACCTGCTGCGCTCCTACTCTCCTTCACTTTTTATTCTCTTGATGGTGATTTACTTGGCGACACTGTTGCAGAGTTTCTATGATCTTTTTTTTCTCGCTTCACAAATCCATATGAATCTTGTGTTTCAGACTCTTTTGCAACCTTATAGGCTATTGGTATGTTTACTTCAGTATTTCTTCTGCTGCTATCGTAACGCCCTCTATCGTAGTGATTGCTATAATCAACACCAGGTGGAGGTCGAACTATTTCGGGTAAATGAGCATAGTAGACAATGCGACGATTACGATTGTCATAGCTTGATGGACGGTCGTATATTTCATTATTGTAAAGTGATCCGTAGTCTCGTGGTTCTGGAACATCGAATCTTCTATCGGGATAGTTGTAGTAAGCTTCAGGATAATTGGGGACACGAGGACTGTAGCTGTCATAGGGATCATAATGACGACGGAATAGATAATGTTCGTCATAGTTATAAGGATCACGATCATATTGTTCGTCGTACCTGGAAATACAAAATTTGAAAATATTTGAAAGATTGAAAAGATTTCTAGCTCACCTATCATAACGCCGAAGGTATTGATCATATGATCTTGATGGATACATTTCGTATTTGTACGGCTCGTAATCATCGTAATGGGGCTTCAATTGTGGTGGGGAAATTTTAACAATAGTCCGATCCTTTGGATCTAGGTCAACTTTCTTAGGTTGAGTTACAAAGTTCACTCGTGGTTGTCGTCTTTTGAAGCCATCATTGCTTGCATCCGAAACTGAATCATCGTCATCACGTTTTATATTCCATGAGTAATCATTCCATGAATCTTTGCGATAGTAATTAGGCTCCATGACTTGTTTTTCAGCCTTTGGCAACATTTGCCGCCCACCTGATGGATTTTTCTTGTCAATTACCTCGATTTTATCACTATCAACATTTTGTTCTATGTCTTTCTTTTTCGATTTAGTGTTGGAAGCTTTTGCTGCATCGTATTCTGCTGTTGAACGACGATTACGTATTGATTTCGATTGACCAAAGTTTCTAGCAGCAGCTAAACTTCTAGCCTCATAGTAGGCGCTATCTGATTGATAGTATTCGGGAGATTCTTCAAAGTCATAGCCATCGAGAATTTCAACATCTTGTGGGACATACAAGGCCAATGTTTGATGTCCCATCATCCAAAAGATGATGAACAGCTTCCGCACTAACATAGTTGAGATACTCCCTTTTGAGACACTGTTTAGAAAAAATAAACAGAATTGGAAAAATAATTAAATCTAAGTTATAAAAACGTGAACAATGTCTGATAAAAAGAAAATTGCTAAATCGCAACTGGCAATATTTTCACCTACTTAGAAAATGAGACAAAATAAGCCATAGTGTTCTTTCCGAAGAATTTATACTACCATCTAGTGTCACAGGTTGTTTGCATCATTGGGCAAGTATCAAATTATTTAAAAAAAATAAATTTTTTTGTGTTGACGTACATATAATAATAATAACAGAGCAATGAATTTGAATGATTGTTTTTTTTAAATCTATTTGCGATTAATTAAAATTGAATTTTCAAAACATTAAGTCCTTTCCTAATTCTTAAATTGACAGCGTTGATCATTTGCAAAGACTTTTTATGAAGGAACTAAAGGGTTTTTTCAATAAGAACGGGTAGATGTTGTCAAGTGTGGCACGTAGTGCCGTCCTGCTGGAACCACTTGTCGTTAGGTCCATATGGTTCAATTTGGGCCATAAGAAATAAGTTATAATCATTATTTAGTGCGCGCTGTTGACGGTGACCGCCTCACTAAAGTTGTTTTCAAAAAAGTACGGACCAATTACGCCGCCGCTCCGACCCAAAGTCCACACCAAACGGTAACTTTTTGAGGATGCAATATCACCTGGTGAACCTCGCATGGGTTGGTGTCGTCCCATATACAGCAATTTTGCTTGTTATCACAGCCATTCATCCAAAAATGCGGCTCGTCACTAAAGGTGATTTTTCGGCCAAAATTGGGATCCTCTTCCAACGATTCGAAGCCCAGTCAGCGAACAAACGGCGGCGTTGTCTATGGTCATGAACTTTGAGCTCCTGGGTCAGTTGGATCTTGTACGGGTGTAGGCCCAAGTCCTGACGCAAAATTCGCCAATTTGAAGTCTGCGAAAGTCCGAGTTCTTGTGCACGGTGAGGAATAGACTGCCTCGGGTTCTGCTGTACACTTTCACGGACCGCGGCGATGTTCTCGGCCGATCTTGCGTTCCTTGAACGTACGGGTGTTGATTGTTTAATGTGTCGTGTGGCCACCAAACTTTGAAGAGTCGACTGTAAAGAGCCACCACGTCTACCGTAAAATGGGCGCAATGTGCGCAACGTTTGCGTTAACGAACACTCATTTTGATAATAAAGTTTTATCATTTGAACGTGCTGTTCAATCGCGTAACAACGTAAACAACTGAAAAATAAACAAAAGATTTGACAAATGTCACCAAAACAAAATGGCCGCCACGGTACGGCAAAATGAAAAACCCTTTATAAGCTTATAAAAGAAACATGTTTATTAGCAAAAATATGGAACATTTATTCTTTTTCTTTTAAAAACAGAAATTGCAGTAAAATCGTCTTAATCATGGAAAAGTTACTTTGTAAAGAATATTTTTCAAAACAGTTACTATGTATTCATTTAAGAGCGCGTCTGTGAGCATTTCAGACATTCAACTCACAAACCGCCGAAAATCAACAATGTTCATACAAATTATCGTGCTCAAGTCAAATACAAAGTTTCTAAGATCTCAGAGATTTCTATATTCTCAGAAATTCATATAAACAAAATATCTCACTTTTGCTATCAGAAATCTAAGAATATAATGTATGTAATTTGTATGATTTAATTTCTCAAGAAATCTTTTTTGCACATTTCAAAAAAGAAGAAAAGAAATACAAGTCTTATTTGATGGATAGGCGAAAGCCATCCATGTCTGAAGAATCAGTAGATATATGCACTTCAAGTAAATTTTGTTGTTCAGATAATAACACAGTAAGATGCTGGAAGGACTCTCAAAAAATTGATTGGGTGATTTTTTTATCATAGCAACTTTAAAAACCAATAACGCTAGCGACTTGAATTAAATGTGTTATCATATAGTATGGCGTGATAACTTTAAAAAAATCAGCTAACGTTTTTTTACTATTTTATCTCCCAAATAATTGTATGCAGCGAAGAATAGCGTTTTTTACATCTGGTTGACAGTTTTTTACAAAAAAATAAAAACCTAAAAAAACATTACTATAGTAAAAAAACATTACTATACATAAATATCTTTTCAAAAATTAAAAATTGTCTTCAAACTAATTTCTCGTTATAGAAAATATTGTTTTCGACATTCAATAAAATTCAATTCAATTTTTTTTTTATATGAAATGAAAACTTTCCAGAAATACTACTAAAATTTGTTTTCGAATACAAATCTCGTCAACAAAAATAGATTTTGAAATCAAACTTATTTTATTATATGCAAAATATTGTTGGTAAGTTTTAGTTAATTTTATAGAAAAATTCAATAGACAACTTTTCTTACAAAACACGGAAACCTACAAAATCTACAAAACACTGATAAGAATAAAAAAAATGGTTTTCGACTGCAGTAATAATAGAACAAAGAAAGATATTGACCTAAAATTATTTATCTCACACAAAGTATTGTTATGAGTATTTTGTTAAAATTTTAAACAAGACATATGGACACAGACGGATTGGGAAGTTATCAGTGTGGGTCAACTCTTCCAAATTGTTCAATTTTATTTTTAAAATCATGGTTTTGTTTTGAAATGCATATCGCGAACTACGATGAAGCTCACTTTTGGTTGAATGGAATATCCTTGGTGTATGTTGAGACACATTTACATCCACAAAAAATGACCGTTTGGTGTAACTTATGGGTTGGTTGGTGGAGCCAAGATTACTGAATATTTCGTTCATCAATTGAAAAACCATGTTGTGCAGGAGTTGTGACAAGACGGCCGGCGCAACATGTCACACAGCTCTTGCCACAATTGTCTTATTTAAAGAAACGTTTGTTAACGGCATAGTTTCACTTTACAGACTATTTTCTGTTTGGGTCTTTGTGAAGTCACTTGTCTTATCAGCGTAAAAGCCCGAAACGATTGACCACTGGCAGGGAAACATTCTCTGCGTTATAGCCGATAAACGGACACAAATGTTGGAATAAGATGTAAACGAAAATTGGCCCTCTAGATCATACAAGCTATACATTCAAGCCAGCCGTGGCTGTCCTGTCATGTGCCAGAAACCATCTTTAAATTGTAATGCTAGAAGATTTTCTTTCTAATAAATCAAATTGTATGTAAATTGAAAACAATTATTTTTGTTTTATTCCATTTCAAAGTGATATATATATACCTCTAAAAAAACACCCTTTTTCTTTTTTTTTTCCATCAATCTAACTGAGAAGTCTCAGAAATCTTAGAAATATAACTTGTCCTATTATAAATGTTTGATAGAACATTTTATATGTATAAAATTTAGTTATATTTTTATCACAACAAAGTGTTTTGAAACTAATAAGTAAAACGAATTGTTTTAGAATTTAGTTGCAAAACAAGGCCATTAAAACGTTTTTTAAGTTACATGGAAATTTTAATGAGTTATTAGTAACCTTGTAAAACTGTGAAACGATGAAAAGAATATACTTATTGTCTCTCTTTTTTTGGTCATAATAATTATTCAATTCAAATAGCAATTAGCAAGTACTTAGTTTAAAATATTGTTATTCTCTTCTCTCCTAGACTTTTTTAATTACAGAAAATGATAACAATTAATATATTTTGAGTTTTTCCAAAACCGATAGTTCGTTTGGTTCAAAAAAAAAAAATAATTAGAATCGAATTCAATTTTGTTAATTATCTGTGGTTAGTGATTGAAATTGAAAAATTCCCAATTTATCTTTCTGATAGGTAAGCTTATATCTCGATCAGGACGCAAAATGGGTAAAAACAAAAGCTGAGCGCATGAAATGTGCAGATGCAATGATTAGGAATATTTCAAAAGGAAGCCATTGCATTGGCCAGTCAAAGTGCTCAAATAAGAAGGTATATATAATTCTTTAAGGGCTTTAACTGGAAGCTTAAACTGGAAGACTTGAAAACCGCAATTGGAAAAGTGAAAAATAAAGTCATAGTCCTTTTGCCATTAGTCAATCAATTTGTGATGCAATTTCATCACAATTTATCCCTGAAATAACATCACAGACTATAGGGAATTGTCTTTTCAAAATTGATTTTTCGGGGATGTTATGCTTATCAAAAACTATGCGTTTAAGAAAACCTCAAACGTCGCTTGGAATTTGGGCGACAACATACCTACAACTGTAATGTGGGACGTCCAATAAACCAGGAGCTATGTCCCAAGTACACAATCAAGCATGGGGAGGGGACGCAAATATGACGGTTTGGGCAGAGTTTTTCTGGCGAGGTATGAGTCCTCTAATGCGGATTGAATATTGGAAAATGTAGTAGGGCTGTTTGCTTTTAAAGAGATAAGATAAGGCAAGATCTAAAAATGAATATGAACTTTTTTAAAACATTGAGGAGGCACGGACAAAATTTCTCGTTTAAACATGTCAGAACCTGGTAGCCAGCCTTCCAAGGCATTAGAAATGAAAGTTACCCGAGAAATTACTGACGTTTCAAGTTGGAAAATCCCTTAAATTTGCTTCGAAATAAATCAAATCCTAATTTTCACAATTCCTATATTTTCCTGTAATTTATTTATCACACACAGCTTTAATTTGTAAAAATAAAAAAGAGGCTGGGTTGCGACCCACACTGATAACTTCCCATCCCGTTTGTCAATTTGTCTTGCTTAAAAGTTTGTCTAAATGTATCAATTTTTACCAAAATTGCGTACTATTTTGTTGTAGATTTTATTTTTTTATGAAAAAACGGACTGTTGGATTTTTATAAACAAAATTACTGAATATCGAAAACAATATTTTCTGTAAAATAAAATAAGTTTGAAGCCAATATTTTAACCTTTTGAAAAAGCTATTTAAGTCGAAAGTAAATTTTTACCAAGTTTTAGTATTGTTTTTTTTAGGTTTTTATTTTTTGTAAAAAAACTGTCAATTCGATTTTCTCAAAATTTTACTGAATGTTAAAAACAATATTTTTTGAAAGATAAAAGTAGTTTTATGCCAATATCTTAAAGGTTTGAAAAGATATTTGAGTCAAAAATCAATTTTTACCAACTTTTATTAATTTTTTTTAGGTTTTTATTTTTTGGTAAAAAAAACTGTCAATTCGATTTTTTTCAAAATTTTACTGAATGTTGACAACAATGTTTCTTATAAGATAAAATAAGTTTGAAGCCTAAGCCTCAAGTTTTTGAAAAGATATTTGAGTCGAAATTCAATTTTTCCCACCTTTGAGTAATGTTTTTTTAATTGGATTTTTTTCCAAAAATATACTTGTTTTGTATTACATTACAATATATAATATAAAATTTAATTCAAGTCTCTAGCGTCATTGGTTCATGAGATATTTAGGGTTAACCAAAATTTTCACCTTTTTTTAAACTGCTATGGTAAAAAAAACCACCCACGCAATTTTCTTGAGAGCCCTTTCTGCATCTTTCTGCCTTATTATCTGTATAACAAAATTTATTTGAAGTCGATATATCTTCTGGTTCTTGAGTTATGGAAGACGAAAAAAACGTCGCGAACGTACGGACGTACGAACTTACGTACACACGCACGCACAGACATCTTTCTAAAAATCTTTTATTTCGACTCTAGGGACTTTGAAACGTCGAGAAATGTCAAAATTTTCAATTTGACAAATCGGACCCATTACAATAACTTCCATTGGGAAGTTAATAATTATATTTTTGTTAAAATTAAATTCAAAAACAACAAAATTAAACAAATAATTGTTTGTACCAATTACTTCAAAAAAATATTTCAATAGGTACAACCTGTTTTAAAAAAAATAAAAATTTGTTTCTAATCACGTCAAAATCGGTTATAACGAAATATCGGTTATTACAAACTTATCTCGAAGTCCCGGCCGAGGTTTATACAAAATGTACTAACCAAATATCGGTTTTAACGATATCGCCTATAACGAATTATCGTTTATAACGAACTATTTTAAATGGAATATTTAAAAATTTATCGCTTATAACGAACATATAAAAAAAAATAAGTAGGCATTGGAAATTTCGCGCATTTAAAATGATAAATTATGGGAATTCCCTTTTTTTTTGTTGTGTTTATACTCGAATTTCTGTTTCTGAGAGGAACTGGAATAGTCATACTTGGTTAAATGTGTTAAATTTTTTTCAAAATGAGTTCAAAGCGTAGAGTTTTTACGATTGAAGAAAAATCTGCAATAATTTCAAGGCTCGAAGCTGGTGATTCCAATAAAAGTTTGGCAGCAGAGTTTTCTGTATCGGCGTCAACAATCTCTACCATTTTCAAAGACCGGAGAAAATTAAGAAAATTTTGAAGAATCCAACTTAAAAATAAAAAAAGTTCGATGCAGTCAACATCCCGACACAGATGAAGCTTTGCTAAGATGGTTCAAAGCCCAAAGAAGCTTGAATACTCCACTAAGCGGACCAATTCTACAAACTAAGGCAGAAGACTTTGCAAAAGGGTTGGGCAAAAATAACTTCACCTGCTCTACAGCTTGGATTCAACGATTTCGACAAAGACATAACATAGTTAGTGCAAGGGTAAGTGGTGAATGTGGTAGTGTTTCTGCAGGAGTTGTGGATGATTGGTTGCGAGTTGTTTGACCAAAGGTGCGAGAGGGTTATACAGATGATCAAATATTCAACATTGACGAAACAGGTTTATTCTACAAAATAACACCTAATAAAACATTGAAATTCAAGGGTGAAAAATGCGTTGGAGGTAAAATGTCAAAGGAACGAATAACAGTTTTAGTAGGAGCTAATATGACCGGAACTGTTAAACAAAAGTTGTTGGTTAGTGGAAAATCAAAAAACCCGAGGTGCTTTAAAAATATCAAGAAACTTCCATCATTATATGAGTCCAATAAACGAGCCTGGATGACATCAGAGATATTCGAAAAATATTTAAGGAATTGGGATAGACAGTTGGGAAAACAAAAGGAAAAAATTCTGTTGTTAGTAGACAATTGTCCCGCACATCCAAAGATTGATGGTCTTACTTCTATGAAGCTTGTATTTTTGCCACCTACTACATCTGTGTTACAACCCATGGATCAGGGTATAATCAGATCACTTAAAGAACACTACAGAAAGCTTCAAGTACTAAACATCATTCGTAACATCGAGAAACAAGATGGATCACATGTAATGAGTTTGTTGGATGCCATTCTACTGAAGCTTGGGAGAGGGTGTCTATGACAACTATCAAAAATTGTTTTAAGCATGGTGGATTTATCCCACAAGAACTTGATATTTCAATCGAAACTGAGTTTGAAGAAGAGGACAATTGGCCTTTAAGTCACTGGATTAAACATATTCAGTCATATGATAACGTTTTTGATGTATGTACTTTTGAAGATTTGGTTAATGTGGACAACAACATTGTGACTGCAGAGTTTTTAACCGACGAACAAATTATTGATTCTGTTCAAAATGAAAATGTAGACAATGATGAAAATGAAGAAGGTAAGAAGAGTTTTTCGACTTATTTCTCTAAACTTTTAAAATTATTTGGCAACATTTTTACTTACAGAAACTGAAATTCAAATTCAAGTGAAAATTGAAGATGCACTTCAGGCTGTCAATACCTTGAAATCGTTTGTTTTGTTGACTGATACTTTTGACCGAGGTTATGAAGAATTTTTGACCAAAATAGAGATGAAAATAGAAGAAGAGTTCATAAAAAAAAAGTCGACAGCAAAAAATCACACATTTCTTTGTAAATAAATAAAAGTTTTGCTAAAATAAAAAAAGTTTGTTTAAACTTTAATAAAAAACAAAAGATGGAAAATCGGTTATAACGAAACACCGGATATAACGAACGGATTCTCCAGTCCCATCGAGTTCGTTATAACCGATTTTGACGTTGTAGTGTATCCACATATGCGCCGCCACTGCCCATTCAATAAATGAGTAACAAAACATGTAAAATGCAAATCAAGTATGTTAGTCATATCATAACATCAACATTCCACTCAATTGCATTGATTGTCACTCAATAGTAATAAGATCCTTATTAATATAATTTAGCCAATAGAAAAATAGAATAATTTTGAATATGAAATTCAATGTATAGAAGTAAGATAGAAAATAAGTATAACAGTTAAGACAATAGTATTTAAGGAATGAATTCAATAAAAATAGAACAGAGTCTAAAGAACATTCATATTGATCTTTTTACTTTCAACTTGACGGCGAGTAATCGCCTTTTACAATTCAGCGTAGTACGCTTTAAATACTAATAGCGTGGTACGTTTAAAATACCTTAGGGACCTTTCTAAACATCTAAACTCATATACACTACAACGTATTTGTCTACCACTGTATATAATTTATATTTTTACTACAAATCAATCATTTCAAAAATATACAACTGGACTTCAATACGGTGTGCGAGTCATGTCAGGCACGGAGGGGACCTACAGTTTTATGCAGAATCCGAAAGGCTAATTTAATAAAGTAGGTACTTTTTCATAACAAGAATTACTCTTGGAGGATTTGGAAGAGGGAGTACTCGTAAAAAAAAACTTTAGGTGACACAGGCAGGGATTGAACCCAAAACTTATAGCATGACAGTCCTACGCACTTTTCAAGCAATAAAATCGGTTATTCCTTACGTGCAGTATAGATTGGATAATAAGTAATCGAAACTTCTGCCTCTGGGCCAGGAACTTTTATGGATATGTTTTTGTAATAATGCGTATTAATTTAAAGTATTTTAATTCACTGTTTTGCGACAGATAGATATACAAGGAGTCATTTTGTATATAATGAAGTTTATAAAACTGTTCTAAAAAGCGGTGTTAAAAAAAAAACGTTTATATTCATTTTAAATGAACAATAATACTCACAAAATAGAAAAAGTATCCAATATCGTTTATTTTTTAAAAACTACCCGTGAGGAACACGGATTTTTCGAATAAACGGACTTATTATTTCTTAGAACTACCAACTTCGTTGAAATGTCGACTTAAACTGAACTTCTATAAGCTAACGTTACAGCCCGATATTGGAACTAAAATTATTAGATACTCTCCCTGATGTGTAAATATAATGCAACTAGACAGAAACAGAAGCTGTACTGCTGTTGCTACTTAAAGCCACTCAACCGATCAATAGCACCCACCACCAACCAACCAGCCAACCTACAACCTTTAGTGGGCTGCGGATGGAAGTACATGCATCCCCAGCCAGAATTTATCTTCGTGTAACAACAGAACCATGTCAAACATTGCTCCGATGATATTTATGAGGCCTGTCTTTTGAGAATCAAAAACATCAACATCAACTACAATACTTGACTTGCTAAAGGTTTAAATGCTAATGGTAGGTAACTCTATTACTTTACTCAATTCGCACAGCAGAACATCATGATGGCAATCCGATTCTAGAATCTATATGGCTCTGGCTCAGGTTTCAGACATCAGACCAGATTGCTACTGCTTGTGGATTTATGTTACATATGTATACATGTTTTATCCCCCTTCTCTTTGTCGTTCAGTCTCTCGTAATTAGGAGCGATTAAAATTTATGAACATGAGGTTACCAAAGTTGGGATGCGCTTACTATTATCACCAAGCAGCAGGGCCGGCCCAAGCCAAACTTGCGCCCTGTGCAAGATTTGTAGAAAGCGCCCCTTTTTTATATTTTTTTTTTACACATAAACTGATACACAAGCATAAGCCTTTCCCAGATTACCCAGGAGGTAGACTTTCAATGCGTTTTTTTTTATTGAGGTATCCCCAGGAGGCCTAAACCATTAAACTAAAACGCAGCGAAGAAATGAGCAGAGGGGAAACTTTTAAACTTGGAAACTTACTTTTCTGGCCTTACATTTTGCAAATTCAGAAATGAGATCATCAAAGTCTAAAGAATTTAATAATTTCTTTTTAATGGACATTATAGATAAACCTACCAATCTCTCTTGAGTCATGGTTGTCCTAAGATAATTTTTAATAATTTTAAGTTTAGAAAAACTACGTTCTCCTGAACGTTCTCCGTGACCGGGATTGTATTAAGGATTTGGAGAGCAGTTACTAAATTCGGAGCAAAATCTTCAAGGTTTGAACTAAAAATAAAATTTAACATATCTAAACTTGAGCTTTGTGGCGTAACAAGCTGGGATATTACGGTTAACTCTTGAAACAATTCTTCTCCATCTAAATATTTAAAACTACTTTATGTTAAAACATTCTGCAAATTAAGGCATGAAGCACGTACATTTTTATTTTTTAAACATTCGCTTATGTTACTCAAAAATGTAAAATTGATACTATACGTATCAAACCTTTCAAGTATTTGAAAAAAAAATTCAACTTTGAATCTTTGTTTCGGCTAATATAGTTTCAGGACATTCATCAGCATAAAGTATTTTTCTCCGTTGAGATCGCAATGATGAAGCTACAAGAAACATATTTGGTATTTCTAGGGAACTAGCAATACGCTCGGTTAATTGAACATACCTACTCATTAAATTTTTCATTGGAACGCATTAAAATCAAACTGTTTTTTGTATTTTCTAAAACTGTTATGCCAGTTGACAGATTAACGGACGAACTTTGCAAATATTTACTAGTTTAATTTATATTTTCTAAAATATCAAACCAAATTAGCAGGCAGCAAATAAATGTAAATCAAAAATTTTATTTCCTAACGATTCTGCAATGTTTTTTGCCTCTAGATTTCTTAATTCTATAGGGCTTCATATATTTCTTGAATTGAAAAAAAGTTAAACAAACATTGAATTGTATCGAAAATTTTAACTGCATAAAATGAGAACCGAGCAGCATCATTAACCACTAAATTTAAGGAATGCGGGCAACATGGAACCAAAAATGCTCTTGGTTCCAGGGTTCGAATTCGATTCTGAACACCCGCTTCTTTTCCTTTCATATTCATATTCGAACCATTATCATAACTTTGGCTTGTCTTGTCTTCAAAATACGTCACTTCTATTAAAAACTGGTAGCTATTTATTTAATATAAATTAACCAACAAAGCGAAAAAACAATTGAAACAATCTGCATTCTGCACCAGACTAGATATACATTAAAAGTAGCCGTTACAATAGTCATTAACTTTCAAACAAAAAAAACAAACTGCCTGCGCAAGAACAATTCGACTCCAAATAGAATCATCCCTCTTTAATTTTTAAGCTCTATGCTCCTTTTCCATTCTATTAAAAATTTCATCTCCTGTAATCAGGCACTTAACTCTTACACAGTGTGCAATAAGAAAACCTGCACGCTCTGATCCATATGATTCCGTATAAATAAGTTTTTTTTTAAATATCTCCCATGTTAGTTTCGATACTCAGTGTGCAAAAAAGAAAACTTGCACATCCATTCACCATTATTTGTAGCAAAGACACCTACCTACCTAATTTCCAAATATATCACCCTGTTCATACAAGAGAAAAAATCTCAACACAAAAAAGTTCCATGCCACCTCATATGTGCAAGATATATTTTATGCACACCGAGTCCCAAAATTAACATAGAAGTATGACGAAGCAAAATACTTATTCATATTGAATCGTATGGGCTAGAACGTGCAGGTTTTGTATCACGCACAGTACCCTGTATGTGAGACTCACATGAGACCAAAAACACTCTATTACCAAGACCGGAATCTTTCGTACGTTTCACTCTCCAAAACCCGTTTGTTTACATTGTTGTATTTGTAATTTTGACAATTAGTCCATGAATAGATGTGAGCACAAACAAAAAAAAAACGATGCCGTGGGCTAGCGGCACTTTGCAAAGCAAAAACAAAATGGAGGGGTTAATAAGTTTTTTTCAGGTTTTTCTTTTTACTTTTTTCGATGAAAAAGTCAGTTTTAAGCTTTAATTTTGCAGATATTTTGTGGATAGTGAACCAATGTACCTTTTGGTCTTGAAAAAAGCATGTTCAACATCAGTTTATTATAATTAATTCACTAATTTACAGTAATCACTACGAAATTCTTTAAATATAATAATCCCCGGATTTTTGTATCAAAGATGCGTTCGAAGAACCATCAATTTAAGGGTGCGAGTGCAATTTTTGTATTGAATTCTAATAAATTTTCGTTAACGAACGGCCCAAATATTTTGTTTGCAAGTAATTAAAATCTGTATCAATTTAATTAATCCAAGTATATTTATAGTTTGTATATTTAAAAAAAAAGAGTTATAATCGAAAAATATCTTATCCATAACATTCTTGATTGATGGAAGCATACATGTATTTGCTATCAAAAAAAAACTATGCATCAAAGAAACACAAATGTTTTAAAAAAGTAATCAGAACGATTATAGCGAACCTGTTGAATAAATGCAGAGCAAATAAAATGTAAATTTTGACATATATCACAAAATGAAAACGTCTTAAAATCGTTCTGAATTCATGCACAACTAATTCAATAGAACATGTAATCGTCATGAATATTTATTGTTGATGTACAGAAGTTTTTTTAGTGAGTTTCCACAGTTTAACGCAAAATATAATTTTCATTCATTTCTTAAAAATGTTTAGTTACCAAAGTTCAAGTTTACTTATTATTGTTTGAAGGGTATGTTTAGTAAAAGTGCTGCTAAAAAAATGAGCTGACAATGAGCTGAAAATTTTAATTTGTGTGTACACGGTTTGCAGATATCTACAAACATCTGCAAATCTGTTGCCAAATATTTGTCTGACAATGTAGACAAACTAATTTGGCAAATAGCTAGCAATAGATTTGCAAACATTTGTAGATTTTCTGCCAACCGTGTACACACCAAATCAAATTTTGGATCTGCAAATTTATTTTCAGCTCATTGTCACACATCGCATCAGTCAGAAAATTTGTCTACCAATGAATAAATTTGCAAATGTTCCTCAAACGGCATCTGCAAATTTATTCATTGTCAGACGTTTGCAGTAACGTCAGAAAATGAAAAAAATTTGGTGATCTCCCAATGAATTTTGTGTACACACGATTGCCACATCTGCAAATTAATTTGTCTTCAAAATGATTGATGAACAAATTTTTCTGCACATCAATTTGGTGTGTAGACGGTTGTCAGCTTGCGTGTACACGATTGCCAGATATCTACAAATTAATTGGCAGATATTTGTCTGCAAATTAGGAGCCAAACCATTTGTCTGCAAATTAATTTGGTGTGTACACGATTGTCAGCCATTCGAGACAAATTTTTCAGTGACAGATCTGGCAATATTTGCAGATCTGGCAATCGTGTACACTTAGCTTAACTACAAACAAAATTATAACTCTAACAAAGTCCCTTAAAAAGACATTTTCAGGAATATTTCTGCAACAAACAAAACTAAAATTTGGTCTTGCAATTATTGAACTGCTTAAATGATGAAAATACTACTCTAATTGAGGAATCTGAACTAGCTAAAGTTGGCAATGGAACTTCACAAGTATGCTTCTCGTACCATTGTCTGTACAAACAAAATACGGAGGCATGCGCCTATTGTTTTCACCTGAACTTCTAACGTCACCAAAAAAATGCGCTAAGCAAACTACAGCTGAGAAAAACTGTGTGTTTTCTTGTTTTACAAAGTATTGAGTTACACTTTGTCCATTTCCAATTTTACTTAACCAGTTGCAGCGCATATTGCGTTCGCAAATAATTTAAGTAAACAAAATACAGCACTAATAAAGCATTAAATATGTATTTGGTCAATTTTATTTTATTTAATATACATTAACAACATTTATTTGGATTGAAATTAAAAAGCTATACAAATCTTCCGATTTAAGACCATGTCAGCACTTCAGATTCTGTTGGTAAGGATTGTTTAGTTTTTGAACGAGGCCATGAAACATTCAAAATGAAGCATTTAGATGGGGCTGATTACTATAATGAAGCATTTTGATGGGCCAAAGCACTAATTGTGAGAATGTGTTTGGTTTTTTGCATCATTTCACGCACACTTTCTCACATTTAGTGCTTTTTAGCTTGTAGGCAAACCGAAATGTCAGTCTGAGATTCCGGTCTTGGTAATCGTGTTTTTGCATGAGACATTGTGAGTTCTCATCTACAAAGAAAACAACAAAAAAATGTCTCTGAAAAAGGAGAGTAGGTAGGTTTCTGTATTCTGTGCTACCTTCTACTACAAATCAAAGACACAGCAAACAGCATATATTTTTTTTGTTGTTTTCTTTGTAGATGAGAACTCACAATGTCTCATGTGAGTCTCACATACAGGGTACTGTGCGTGATACAAAACCTGCACGTTCTAGCCCATACGATTCAATATGAATAAGTATTTTGCTTCGTCATACTTCTATGTTAATTTTGGGACTCGGTGTGCATAAAATATATCTTGCACATATGAGGTGGCATGGAACTTTTTTGTGTTGAGATTTTTTCTTCTTTTCTCTTGCATGGAATTTTTTTGTGTTGAGATTTTTTTCTTTTTTTCTCTTGTACGACCAGGGTGAAATATTTGGAAATGAGGTAGGTAGAATTTTTAGTTCTGCGATATCTTGAGTTAAATTTTCATTGAATGCAACAATGAAAGTGATGTTAGTTAGTGCGCAAGAGATAACTTAGGACAGTTGTGATGGATGTTTTTTTGAGATTATTTTAAGAATGTTTGTGGTTAAAGAATGGCAAATATGTAGTAGTACATATTTGTTTGCAAGATCAGATTACATTTTCTTGCTCCTGGCAATGCGCCCCCAGAATTCTGCGCCCTGTGCATTTGCACATCTTGCACATATGCTTTGTCCGGCCCTGCCAAGCAGAAATATGCTCTGATTCTGTGTCATGGAACTCCCATAAAATGCTGATGGTTTCAAAGTGATGATGGTGCATTGCAGGTAAGGTACCTTAAAACGTCTATTCATCAAATAACACGGGTGGAGTCAAGCTATCACCTCCACACCATGTATTGCCGCTGCGCGCCGGCCGCGCCGCCGCCGCTAAGGTTGACAACCGCAAAAAGGGTTATGTAGCGTAGATCCGGTCGGGATGGATAATTTTGTTGTTTTTTTGTATTCTGTTTTGAATACTTAGATCATCTAAAAATACCTAGAACAACAATAGAAATGTTGGAAAGTGCAAAATGATTTGACGCAGTTCCGCATAGGTTAGGTACAGTACAATGTATTCTTGATGAGGGGTAAGTGGAGGGGTTTGTTTTAAAGGTTTAGGTATTTTTGTTATTTGTTTGCTATGGAAGCTTGTTGTTTTATTATGGGAGTGTTGATTACATTCAGAGTGATTTAATGCCATGTTAAGGTTTGCAAGGCATTGCATTGCATTTCTTTAGATCAAAAACATTTGTTGTTATTTGTTGCTATAATATATCGTATCGACGCAGAGACCTTAGCACAATTTCATTTTTTTAAATTAAAGGTTAATCGGCTTTTATTTTGTAAATTATTGGACTGGATTTGATTAAATCTCTATTGAATAAGAGACTTAAAAGTGAAAGTCTATTAAAATAATACCTGCCTATAATTATTAAAAAAAGAATGTAGACTACGGCTATAACTATTTATTGTACCTATACATATATGAATACATTGAATATATGTAGGTAACTAAACAATTATTTTTAAAGAGCAATTTTTGAGATTTTTATTTTCAAATAATTTAGTATATTTTAATTAGAGGTCGTCGACATTTTAGAATAGAACCATTTATCGTATTAAATTATATTAAAATATGAGATTTTAGGTTCGTACTTTGAGAAAAAATAATTGACCTCTATGATACAAATTTTAACATCCCACAAACCAAACATTATATGTACAATGGAGTTTTTAAATAAGTATTATTAATATTACTAGGGTCAAGGGGGGTAATTGTGAACAGGGGTGATTGTAAACATACTTAATTTTCTCAAAACCGTTTATAATTTGAAGCATCCCATGAAATTATTTGAAAAGACATTATATTAAAATCATATTGACGCGTGGAAGGCCTTATCTGTCAAAGGGTTATTTATGTTTTGTTCGTTTCCATGAAGCTTTCGTTTTTCTGCGTTTTTAAGTTTTTCAGTGCTAATTAAAATTGTTGCAAAACAAACAAAGGCGATCGAAGTAAGTTAAATTGTATCTTTAAGAAAGTGAAATATGAGTATAAATGCATGCTACATGTTTTTATTTGTCTGTATAACAAAATTTAAAAGTTATTGGCTGTTTACAATTACCGCATTATGTTCCTATCATGGGTAAATGTAAACACCGAAATGGGGTAAAAGTGAACAATTTGGGGTAACTGTAAACATTCATTTTCAATGGCTTTGGTGTTGATCTAACAATATTTTATATCAAAAAGATGCCACGTACATATCAACCAAAAACCACAGCTTCATCATACACGTCAGTGGATCGGTGAAGGGAAAAATCCTACTGTCATTATATCTAGAGGCAGAAAACCAGCACTTTCGTCAGACGTGGAGGACACTATAGCAAGGTGCCTTATTTCAGATCTTGTGCTGGTTACCCTTGCGATAAGGATGGTACCGTGGTCTAGTAGGTACCTACATATATAAGGACACATAACTTTGTTACCCCTTTCCACAATGGTAGTACGACTGGTACCGTTTTCATTTACCCCATTTTTCTCGTTTACTTATAAAACTAGGGGGGTAAATGTAAACATCAAATTTTATGAAAACTAATTAACAAACGCCATTAAGATTACTACTCTTTGATAAATAATACAATCCAAACTTAAGTAGCATAAACAAAAATGTTCGACATTGCATGGTTAAGCTGTTACAAACATTACAAGTGAACAAAAATAAAAAAATGCAAAATCGTTTACAAATACCCCCTTTGACCCTATAAGCTTTTTACTGACTCAAGTTATTTTTATGTTTCAAAAAAAGGAAAAATAAAACATTATAAATTAAAACAATTATTATTGTAATATATATATAATATCTCCAAAATAATTTTGTGCAATAAAGAATAAAGTTTTTGACATCTTGTAAAATCGAATTGACCGTTTTTTTCATAAAAAATAAAAACCTAAAAAAAAACAATACTAAAAAGTTGGTAAAAATTGATTTTCGACTCAAATATCTTTTCAAAAATTTGAGATTATGGCTTCAAACTAATTTTGTCTTAAAAGAAATATTGTTTTCAACATTCATTAACATTTTGAGAAAAATCGAATTGACACATTTTTCACAAAAAAAAAACAAACCTAAAACTTAGTACAAATTTACTTTCGACACAATATCTTTTCAAAAATTTAAAAATAGTGGCTTCAAACTAATTTTATCTTACAGAAAATATTGTTTTCGACATTCAGTAATTTGTTTTATAAAAATCCAACAGTCAGTTTGTTCATAAAAAATTAAAATCTACAAAAAATAGTACGAAAAATTGGAAAAAATTGATGTTCGGTTCTCGATATCTCGTGAACAATAGAAGATATTGACTTCAAATAAATTTCATTCACCCAATTTGTATTTGTTTATTTAAGAAATAAGAACTTTTAAGAAATGCTACTAAAATTGAAAAAAAATGTTTTTCGACTAAAAATCTCGTTAACTTAAATAGATTTTGAAATCAAACTATTTCATTACATGCAAAATATTGTTGGTAATTTTGAAATTTTTAAGAATAATTCAACTGACAACTTTTTTAACAAAACACGAAAACCTACA
Source organism: Eupeodes latifasciatus (assembly GCA_920104205.1). Lineage (NCBI taxonomy): Eukaryota > Metazoa > Arthropoda > Insecta > Diptera > Syrphidae > Eupeodes > Eupeodes latifasciatus. Next base: position 79,277,158 of record OV049926.1, read on the forward strand.
AACTTTTAAGCAAGACAAATCTACAAGCGGGATGGGAAGTTATCAGTGTGGGTCGCATCCCAGCCTCTTTTTTTTTGTTTAAATTCAAAATTTACGACACATAAATTATTTAATTATAAATATACCTAAACTATTACTGCTTTTAAGGAAAAACTAATTAGGTACAATTTAAAACTTAAAAGATTGGTTACTGGCATAAGCCTCCCCTAAAGCTGTCCGTGTGTCTCTATTTTTACAGCTTCATTTAATCAATTTGTCCGTGCAGGGAACTAAGTCCCCTGGAACCTAGTCCAATAAGGGACTTAGTTCCCACTCAGTGAGAACGAAATCCACTTTAGCAAAGTGGCCTTAGTTCTTTCGCTAGGTGGGAATCTTTTTCCGGAAAAAATATGAGCTTTTAGTTCCCTCTGAAAGTGAAATTAATTCCCACTTGTAAAAAGAAAAAGTCAAATGTAATGGAATGAACTTGCAATTTTATTAAACTAATAGGTACACGAAATTTAAGTAACAAAATTGTTTAAATTCTGAACCTACATGTGTATGTTTGTTTAAACATTTAAAAAAATGTCTTTTTTTTTGTATGTATACATTTGTATAATGCAACAAAAATAATAAAAGAAAAAAATATTTATAATGTCAGTCAGAAAACTAAAAAAATAACAAATTAAAAAAAAAACAACATTGAAAAACGAAATAATTTAATAATTTACAAAAACACTTTCGAAAATCCCTGATTTTGATGGAGCTTTTGATGACATCGTCTGGTAATAAATTCTACACATCTTAAGGTGTTGGCATGGCAGAAAAATAATGTCGCGAGTATTATAAAATCAAATAATACACAATGGGACGTTGTTATCATTGTTAATATTGGGTAAGGGCTCGGAATCCTCTTCTTCTGACATTTCTAGTTATATATGTATGTCATCATTTTTGTTAAAAATTTGAATGATTTGTGGCAAATATTCAAAAACGCTAATGCGCTTGGTATCGACTTTCGGAACATGTTTTTCAATTATTTCATCCCTTCTTGCAAAAAACGGCTTTGGGAGTTCAAATATAAGCGTGGTTTAACCATCTACAGCCGAAACAAAATCCCGTGTGGTGTTGAACTCCTTTGTGATTAAGCCATTAACAAATTTTATAACAATATGAAAATTTGCATTGTACGGTATACGACAATTGTTTTTACCTGCAACATTCACTGCCTTTTGTAGTATTCTATAAAAGAGGACTAGCTATTTGAATTTATCTTGGTTGCTTCATTTTTATTTAGAAAAAATGTTGTTTGAATAATATGCTCAGTGCTCAAAAGGGTCAATGTTAGAGTTTTCTTAAAAATGCCGTGAACGGTTCTGTTGCTTATCATCGTTTTTAAAAAAATCAGGGATTTTTACAGTTTTCCTTCTCAGAGGTCTGGTAACATCCGTTTAAAACAGCGTTCGGAAAAACCGTTTTTAAGGCGTTTCGTAAACTTCTAAAGTGGTAAATGAAGCTGATTGAAAATTGAACAGATTTCTTTCAAGAAATGCGAAAAACTGCTGGTGCATATTTTTCCATTTATTTGTGGCCTGGCCAGTATATATGTATGTATGTATGTACCTACATGAATGGATAAACCTATAGTTACAAAAATATATAAATAAAAAAGCCATTTTATTATTTTCAAAACGTCACCATCGACAGACGTAACTTTGAGCTAGTCAAGGACTTCGTCTACCTAGGCTCCGCTGTAAACGCAGAAAACAACACCAGCGCTGAGATCAAACGAAGAATAACTTTTGCTAACCGCTGTTTCTTTGGGCTAAGAAAGCAATTGAGTGGTAAAGTCCTCTCTCGAAATACCAAAGTGTCGCTTTATATGTAAGACCCTTATCATCCCCGTCCTGCTTTACGGTGCAGAAGCATGGACTATGACAAAAGCGGATGAAAGCACCTTGGGTCGTTTCGAGAGAAAAATTCTTCGTGTGATCTACGGTCCCGTATGCATCGAAGGGGAGTGGAGGAGAAGACGGAACGACGAGCTGTACGGGCTGTACAGCGACGTATACTTAGCCAGAAGGGTAAAAGTCCAACGACTAAGATGGCTAGGTCACGTAGAGCGTATGGAAACCAATGCTCCGGCCCGGAAAGTCTTTGAATCCACACCCACAGGACAGCGCAGTAGAGGAAGACCGCGAATCAGGTGGCGCGCACAAGTGAAAAGTGACCTCACCAAACTTGGAGCGCGAAACTGGAGACATCTAGCTATTAGGGACCGAGCTAGATGGAGAAGTTTGTTGGGTGAGGCGCTAGTTCACACAGCACTGTAGCGCCACCTTAAGTAAGTAAGTAAGATAGAGACCTGATTTTAGAGTCGGTTTCGAACTGAAGCTAACCAAACACTTCTGAAAAGTTTAATTTGATAGCCAGTTACAAAACCTTCTCGACCAGCGTGATGTTAAAAAACTTCACACCTAGAACTTTTTAAAGTAATTTAACTTAAGAAACTCGACGTACAAGAATTGTAAGAACTACAATCTACCTTTGGATACAGCAATTAATTATTTTTTAATTAAATATGAGCTGTTATATATTTGGACGGCCAATTCTGTTGAACTTTCACATGAAAAGCTGTGTTCTGGGGTGGAATCGGCTAAGTTGATAGTTGACTATCAAATTGTTGATAGTCAAATTGACTATCACCGAGTTTCCCGTCTGTGTAATTCAATTTAATTCAATTCAATTCAATTCGATTGAACAGTTTCAGAATATAATTGTCACAATTCATTGTTTCTATGGTGAAATGAAAAAAATATGAGCTTTTAGTACCCTCTGAAAGTGAAATTAATTCCCACTTGTAAAAAGAAAAAGTCAAATGTAATGGAATGAACTTGCAATTTTATTAAACTAATACACAATACTAATAGTCAAATTGACTATCACCGAGTTTCCCGTCTGTGTAATTCAATTCAATTCAATTCAATTCGATTGAACAGTTTCAGAATATAATTGTCACAATTCATTGTTGCTATGGTGAAATTTTAAAATGATTTCTATAAAATATCTAAATAAAAGTATTAAATTGGCTGTGTTTGAATAAAATTCTTACTTTTCTGCTTTTTCGAATGTCGTAAGCTTTGTCCGTCACACGAATGTGTTTTTGTACCTAAAAAAGATACCTAACTGACAAAATTTTCCATTCGTTTTGACAGCTGACAACTTTTTAGGTATCAATTTGACTATCACCTTGCACAGATCAAATTCGATTATTTTGACTGCCAACAATCAACAATCACCTTAGCCGATTCCACCCCTTCTTTTTTTCAGCCGAAGGACAATCATTGGTTCAAAATTTGTAAAATTTCAGCAATTAAAAATCTTAAATTAAATGCGAAAATTGAAAATAATTAATGGCTGAATCACATAATGTACACGCTTCAGCTTCGGCTTCGCCTGACGTTTACGAGTTCAGCCACAGGAATTTAATGCTTTCTATCACAATGGAGCTTCGACCTCACGTTTCGTGTGACAATCGTAAGGAAAAGAACGTAATGTAACGTAATGTGACTCCAAACGGAAGCTCTAGTTCAATTATCTGAACATTTGCTTTGTCTGACAGCTCAACATCTGTAAAAAAAATGTCAACAAACAAAATATTTGCTCTTTGGACGGATGAAATAATAGAAATGTAATTCAAAGCCACCTCGAAGCATGCCCAACGTAACGCAGCGTGTATGTGATTCAGCCATAATTGTTCCATCGTCAACAATAGGTTAACCGTTAAACCCAGCATATTAATTAAAGATAGTTAAATATCTTATATATAAAAATGAATCGCAAAATGTGTTGGTAAGCGCATAACTCAACAACGCCTGGACCAATTTGGCCAATTCTTTTTTTTAAATGTTCGTTGAAGTTCAAGGATGGTTTTTACGGCGAGAAAAATTCGAATAATGGCCGGAAAAAACATAAAAAACGCCCTTTTCTTTTTCCTTATGTGTGATGATATTTTGTATCAAATACGGAATAGAATGGGAAATCCAAATATACAAATCAGTGAAGAAATTTACAATGAACCATTGGTTTCAATTGAGGACATGTGCTTGATGATGTCAAACAAACTATTAACTCAATCAGGCCTGACCGCGCCTAATCGTCCAATGCATGATGCTTTTAACCAAGAGTTGCATCGAGAAAAACTGTATGATCTCAACAACAATGAATGAACAACAGAAGTATGTATTTTATACTCTTATGAAAGTAACGAATGATGAAACTGGAGGGATTTACTTCTTAGACGCACCTGGTGGGTGGTACAGGAAAAACTTTTTTGATTTCATTAATATTAGCAACAATTCGCTCACAAAATAAAATTGCACTTGCACTCGCTTCGTCGGGAATCGCAGCAACTTTGCTTGAAGGTGGTCGAACAGCCCATTCAGCTCTAAAATTGCCATTTCGAAGAACTCTGCAATGACAAAGGTTTTGCAGCAATGTAAATTTATTCTTTGGGATGAATGTACGGTAAATGTACAAAATCTTTGGAGGCTTCAGACAGAACCTTAAAAGATCTACGAAGCAATAATAACAGATTTTGTGGTGCAAAACGATCAACGCCAGCTGATTAAATCAATACATGTCTAAAGTCCTGCAATTTGTGGAAATATGTCAAAAAACTTCATTTGAGCAAGAATATGCGTGTCGAGTTGCAAAATGAACAATCTGGAAACATATTCTCTAAACAACTCATTGACATTGGTAATGGCAAATTTCCTATAGACATGTTGGCTGCATTAACTTTCCTCAAAATTTTTGTCAGTTAACGCAATCAAAAGATGAACTTATTCAGAAGATGTTTCCGGATGTTTCTCAAAATTACAGACACCATGATTGGTTGAGCGAACGAGCTACTTATATTGGCTGCAAAAAACATAGATGTAAATGAATTAAATTTCAAAATTCAAGAACAAATTACAGGCGAATCGAGGATATATACATAAATCAGTTGATTCGGCTACAAACCAAGATGATGCAGTCAACTATCCACCGGAGTTTTTAAACTCGCTGGATTTTCCAGGATTGCCACCTCACAATCTTCAATTAAAGGTTGGATCAATAGTTATAATGTTGCGAAATATCAACCAACCGCGTCTTTGCAACGGTACACGATTAGCGATAAAAAAATTACTAAACAACGTGATAGAAGCAACTATACTCAGAGGAAAGTATAAAGGAGAAGATGTTCTCATACCGCGCATCCCAATGATTCCGACTGATGTGCCATTTGAGCTTAAACGACTACAGTTTCCAGTGCGGCTTGCTTTTGCTATGACTATAAAAAAGTCCCAGGGGGAATAATTAAGTGTTTGTGCTATTAATCTAGAAAACACATGTTTCTCACATGTTCTATTGTATGTTGCCTGTTAACGTGTTGGAAAACTGATTTCTGTTCATAATTATGATTCACATGATTAACAATAAAGCGATTACTTACTTTATGACAAGACGAAGTCTGTCGGGTCCGCTAGTTTTCAATAAAATCAAGCTCACAATAAGATTGTTTAAATATCGGATCACCTACATTAAAGGCGAAACACGTCTTCTGGAGGATCTATCTTGAAATTTAAATACAAAATCATATATCCTCAGGTAAAGTTTGATTACAGGTGACTGCAACAGAAATAAAAGTGGGGAAAGATTTGAACTGCAATTTATGAATTTACTGAAACAAAAAAAAAACAATTTAAAGGGAATTTATTTTTATCCCTTTTTCTTAATGGTTCAAGAAATAGAGAAAAGTACATAGCGGAGCCAAAAACCACCACAACAAACAGCGTTGCTATCCAAGTTTAAATTTGCCTTGATGAAATATACCGAAAATTGTGTCTTAAAACATTTTTGCATCTTCGCGTTTTCACAAATGAAATCAATAATTTGTCTGTTGTTTTATTCAGTATTTAACGCCTTTGACATGATGAATAGTAATAGTAGTTTTTTTTTCAATTTCTCTGCCTCCTAAGATGAATTAACAACCTTTTATATTTGTTGTTATGATAAATTTATTCTGATCGAAACTATTGTTTCCATGACACTGCTCACTCACTGAAATGGATGTGGGTTAAAAATGTTTCAATTCTTTGCAGAAATCAGTCTACAGGATAACACTTTTAAATAAGCTCCAGACTTTGGTACGATAGTCCTTGTTCCATACAATATAAAGTAAAAAACAAGAAATGTAAAAATGTATAATTCATTGAGATTAATTAAACTTTAAAGTAGTAAAAAGAAAAGTCTGGTAAGATTTGTTTTTTCCAATTTTATTTAGAATTAAAATTCGAACTTATTTTCAAGAATCTATTGCAACAATCCAGTGCATTTAACCATTCGTTACTTTCTTTATCCGAATAACGCTCTAAATTCTCAACAACACTTAAAGTTTGTTTACAAAACCTTAAACAAAAGAATACGTATATGTATGTAAATCAGAAATGTGTTACGAAAAACCTAAAACTTAACTTACCTTTGACAAATATCAAATTCATTTTCGCAGTATTTCTGGGTGCTAATTATTTTAGCTAATGACTCAACAATTGTCGCCAGAGTTTCTCCAATGACACTCATTGCTTCAATCATTCTCTCCAAAGTTTTTCTCGCCCTTGAGCGCAATTCGTGATTGAGAAACATTCTAAAACGTTCCTTAAATGAAACTTGATAGTTTTCACAAACCTGAACAACAAGCTGGGCAATTTTCATAAGATATGCCATGATTTCAGGTTCCTTTCGCGGTCGATGAAATATTTCCACATGCTCTGTTAAAGCAAGCTCCTGAAGAGACAACATCGCTTCACGATCCCATCGAAATTCTAATTCAAGGCTTACCGGACTTTTCATAGTCATTAATTCTAAAACAAAACGCTTCGAAGTAGTGACTGCTTCATAAGCCAAGTAATTCAAATGGAATCTACTTTGATATTCATCCAATGGGAATTCGTCTTTATTGAGAAGGTTTAAACCTGCATAAAGCAATATCGAACAAACTTTTCTACCAACACAGTCCAAATTTACTTCTCCATGGCTGACTTTATCTCGAATTCTCATGCCGAAGGGAGACACGAATATGTCATAGAGAAAATGCAAGGTTTCTATGGACAACCCACAATCGAACAGCCGGTTATCGTCTGTAGTCTCGAAGACATTCTTCATTGTTATATAGTACTCGTTGAGTTTTGCAGTAATATCAAACTTGTTGACTTCACCATATATTTTACGTAGGACAAGTTCAATCTGAGGAAGGACGAGTACAACACAGCGCCAATATTCGCCTTGTTCGTAGTGGCGATAAATCTGCTTCCAATAGACTTTCCACTGTCCAATCCATGGAGAGGACTCTATTGCAGACATTACATGTGGAATCTTATCAACAAGGGTGAAGTCTGTTGGCGTAGCCCATAATTTGCACATAAATCTATTAAAATCCCTAACCTGTGGTCTAGGAGTAAGAGTAATGTGTTTCACCAATTCGGAAAGACTAGCACTGGCGATAAAGAGTGTCGCAACAAAGCAAGCAGGAATCTCGTGAGGCAGTGGGAAGCCATGCCAAACTATGTTTCTCAGATTTATCGATTCTGGTGATCCCATTAAGATTTTAAGAAAGAAAATCTAATCAAAGTTAACAAAAGTAGATAAAGGACACTGCAAAACTCTTTCTTACCGGACAAGTTCCAAGAGCATCTCTTAGCTCGGTAGTATCAAGAAGGTCTTTCAAGAGGTGCGGGGGTGACTTTTTGGCAATCGTCTGGTAGAGATTGGCCAGACCATTTTCTAGTGCTGATGTGAGAAATAGTATGTTTTCTATTGTTGCAGTTTCTGATGACAAAGAGGGATTTAGGTATTCGCTTAAAATCAAGGAAATCTGTGAATGTTGTCCAAGCCATTGTAGTTTATTCAGCCACGAATTGTTGCTCAAAGTTGCTGGAGTTAAGACTAATTCACTCTGTCGTAGAACTTGGTGGAGGAGTTGAACGTATGGAAAATAATCGTCGTATGTTTTTGGATAAATTGGATCTGTTAGACGGAAAGATTGAATTTCAGCAAATTATGAAAAAAAAAAAACGATTTTTGGACTTGAGACCTTATCTACCTACCATCTTTTGAAATTCGTCCGTCACCGAACAACAGCTCTTCTAAATTTTGCCAATTATAAGTTAAGTCTTCTTGTATAAAATTGGAATTATTGGAATTAGTTTTAGAGTTAATTTTAAATAATTTGGAAATTTTTGGATGAAGTAAACTATTTACGGACTTAAACGAATTGTTTTCCATTTTTTGTTTGTTGTTTCTAAAACCTAAATTTAGGAATATATCATCTATCAGCTGTGTTCTGTCAAAGTGAGATGTCATATTAAGGTTGATGCATTTGCTATATGTTTCAAGCAGTTTGGTAGTGAATTGATGAACCATAATGGCTGCATTCAGCCTGTAATACTGAAAATTGGAATTTCTGCACCTATCAGTCAATGCTTGTAAGTTATTTGATTCTTGTTTTGAAAAAATCGGTTATATCATGTTTCATTGCAAGACAAATCTATGATTTCAGTTAACGAATTTTGAGATTTTTATTTAATGGAACAAAATACAGAAATCAATAGCATTTCAATGTGATGAGAAGTAACTTTAATTATAGATGTCATACTAAATTTAATCGCTTCAGTCTCAAATCATAGGAAACGATGTTTTCTATTGGTGAAATAAATAAATACAAAATTTATTTAAATATGTATGTCAAAATGCCGACTTATCTTTTTTTGATTTTAAGTCAATTTGACAGTTTGTGAATTGTTTATGTAAATACCATTAACTTAAAAAATAAATCTTATTCAGCTAGTAACAGAATATATATTTTACTTGATACATAAAGTTTAACTTATCTTTTAAAATGCATCATGCCCAATAATTAATTAATTTATGGTTGAAATTCAAATTTAAAAAGAGGCTGGGTGTGAACCACACTGAAAACATCCCATTAGGTCTGTCGATTTGTCTTGCTTAACACTTAAACAAAATGTTAATAACAATATGTATATTGTGTGAGGTAAATAATTTGAATTCAATATCTTTCTTGTTCTCCTAATACTTGAGTCGAAAACCATTTCTTATCAGTTTTATGTTGTTTTTGACTGTTTTCCTGTTTTTTTTTTTATAAAAGTTGTTAGGTGAATTTTTCTAAAAACTTAAATAAAAATTACCAACAATATTTTGCATACGATAAAATAGTTTAATTTCAAAATCTATTTTTGTTAACGAGATTTTTAGTCGAAACACAATTTTTACCAATTTTAGTAGCATTTCTTGAGAGTTTTTATTTCTTCTATAAACAAATACAGATTGAATTTTTTTAAGACCATTAGCACACGTTTACAACAAAATTTTGCACAGAATGGAATTATTTTGAAGTCAATACATTCATTTATTGACGAGAATCGAACACCAATTTAATATTAATTGAATTTTATAAAGTTTGGTGTCACGTCACATTATCTAATATACAATTTTATTCAAGTCACTAGCGTTATTGTTTCGGGAGATATTTTGAGTTAACCAAAAATTTCACTTTTTTTTTTTAAATTGCTATGGTACGAAAATGTTTAAATGTTTTATAGTTATGTTAACGAAATTTGTATCAAATTCCCCATGGAAATTTAATACCTTCTTTGATTTCCCCGATTCTGTTGCCCGGGGATACCTATGTTTTCCGACCTAGTATTGTTGTTATGGTATCATCTTGCACTACCTCTAGCACTACCTCTATTATTATTGTTGTTTTTTTTCATAGCTATTGCTATAACTATTTTTATTGTAATGTCTATTATTATTGTTGTATCTGTTATTATTATCAAATCTAGAGTGATAATTGTTATATTGGAGTTACCTCTAAAGTTTGTTCTAAATTGCATGACGTTGTTTTGTCGTGAAGAAACTTCAACTTCAGTTACTATCTTTATAGCTTCATTGAATGTTGTAATTCTAGATGCTTGTACGACTTGTCTTGTAGCTTCGTTCAATTCGTTTTTGAAAGCATTTAACCCTAACTGATCATTTAAATATAATAACTTTTCTATTTGATTTACCTTGTTCAGCTTTTTGTATCTCGTTTAATTGAGATATAAGTAACTCTATTTTCTCAGCAAATCTATTTATTTCTTGGCTTCCTTGGTGTAATCTGGCTAACTCACTATGTATTTTCAATAGATTTGTTTTTGGTTTGTAAATTTCTGTCAAAGCCTTTTTAAAATCTGGAAAAACTTCTAATTGATTTTCTAGTGTAAGAAGTCTGTTTCTTACTTTGTCACAAACTTTTGTTGCTATTACAAATTTGATCAATTTTTTCTTTTCTATATCCTCACCTAATGTATCATAATAGAATTCAATTAATCCTAAAAAATTTGGTAAATTCTTTGACTCACCATATAATTATTTACCAAAAATTCATTTAAAGTTATTTAAAAGGTTGAGTTTTTTTATGCATTGTTTATTCTGTTTCCTATAATTTGATTTCTTACATAATTTTTATAGTAAGAATGAATTTTTGCAATTAATAAAATTTTAATTATCAAAAATGTGTACATATATTGCTACTATTAAAAATTTGGTTAGTTTGGTTGCTGCTCAGATTATTGTTGATTACTTCTTTTGATTGTGGTTGCCCCATTTTTTTAATTCTGCAATCAATTTTTTGAAGATCTGTCGGTGGTTACTGCGATAATTTTATGTAGTTCTGTTCGCATCTGTCGTGCCTTTACTGCTTTCCCTGCTCTAGGTCTCCTAGTCTTTTTTGGCGCTTCTTTAGATGGTTGAATTTCAAGTTAAATCTTTTTCTTGTTGTTCCTTCTATTGTATTCCTCTATCGTCAGAGGTTTCGGGCCGGCTGTTTTAGATGTTGCCTTGTATATTGATGTATCTGCACTAGGAGCTTCCGGGATATATGGTGCATGAGGTTTTTCCAGCTCCTCAAAAAGAGTATCCAGTTGTTCTTTGTTGTACGACATCTATTTGGTCCGTTTTGCCTGTTGGTTACTTTCATATATATTTTTTTGTGCCCTGACAGGTTTAGTAGGATCGCCATGTGGTATAATTCCTAAGCTATATTACGTAGCACGCTTTATATTGCTTTATTAAGCGCATCAGCTCGCTTCAAACAGTGGCTAGAGAGCCGCAGTTAAAATAATTAGACTTTACCCCGAAGATTTTCAAGTTATGAATTAATTTTATTTACAATTCTTACAGCTATTTATACCTAAATTCTTTTACAAATTATTTGGGCTATCCCCACTTATGATTATTAATATTCTTTGATTCTTCTATTATACATAATTATTTGTAACAATTTTATTACTCATAACTTTGCATTCTGGAGCAATGTAATAAAATACATTATATGCCACTCATAACGCATCGTCACCAAGCGATGTCTTTGCACTCGATTTTGTTGGTCAAAGGGAACAACAAAATTATGATTCAATACTATGGTATAATGTATCAATGAAAGTTTTACTATGCGGATCTGTTTACATTTGGTATTGTTAATGTTTTGATTGTGGCTCTTTAATACTTTTTTTAGGTTTTTATTTTTTATAAAAAAAAAATGTCAATTCGAATTTTCTCAAAATTTTACCTGATATCGTTGTACAAAATTGTTTTGGAGATAAAACCATTTTTTATTCGTAAAATTTTCGAGGTGACAATTTTTTTCCATTTTTTTTTTCAATATTGTTGTCAACATTCAGTAACATTTTGAGAAACATTGAATTGACAGTTTTTTTTTTACAAAAAATTAAAAACCTAAAAAAAATTACCAAAAGTTGGTAAAAATTGATTTTCGACTTAAATATCTTTTCAAAACTTTGAGATATTGGCTTTAAACCAATTTTATCTTTTGAGAAATATTGTTTTCAACATTCAGTAAAATTTTGAGAAAAATCGAATTGACAGTTTTTTTACAAAAAATAAAAACGTAAAAAAAATTAATAAAAGTTGGTAAAAAAAATTTTTCGACTCAAATATCTTTTCAAAAATTTAAGATATAGGCTTCAAATTAATTTCATTTTATAAAAAATATTGTTTTCAACATTCGATAATTTTTTTTATAAAAATCTAACAGTCAGATTTTTCATAAAAAATTAAAATCTATAAAAAATAGTATACGCAAAATTGGTAAAAATTTATGTTCGGTTCTCGATATCTCTTGAACAATAGAAGATATTGACTTCAAATTAATTTCATTCATCCAATTTGCATTTCTTTATATTCCAAATAAAAACTTTTAAGAAATGCTACTAAAATTGGTAAAAATTGGTTTGGACAGGATGGGAAGTTATCAGTGTGGTTCGCATCCCAGCCTCTTTTTTAAATTAAAAAATGCTGAGGCTGGTATGTTGTTCAAAAATGTTGATTGTAATAATTAAATTATCATTAAAAGAATTTTAATAAAATATTGAATAATAAGCTGTTTGCTGTCAAGATAGAGAGGTTGAACCGGCTTAGTAGCAATTTTTTAGGTTTATATTTTCTTTTTAAAGAAAAATTTTCAATTCTTTCCAGATGACAGAAACTCAATTCTTCGTAGTATAAAATTGTTTTAAGGGCAATCAAATTTTGTATTTCTATTCGACCTTAAAAATATTTTTTGTGTTGATTTATTTTTTCATAATGTTTAAAATATATGGAACTTATTAATAGTCGATAATATTATTGGTTCGGTGAAATTGTTAACTTTTTTAAACTTCTTTTTAAAAGTTATTGTAATCGGACCGATTTGTCGTATTGAAAATTTTGATATTTCTCGACGTTTCGAGGTTTTTAGAATCTAAATCAAAGGTTTTAAGAGATATGTCTGTGAACGTATTTTCGGGATACCTTTTTTTTGTCGGTGATATCTCAAGAACCATCAAAAGATGCAGAAAGGACTTTCAAAAAATGAGTGGGTGGAGTGTTATTTGTTTAACAATTTAAAAAAAAGCAAAAAATTTGGTTGATGCCAAATAACTCTCGAACCAATAACGCTAGCGACTTTGATTAGATTGTATATTATACGTTATACAAAATTAATAGAAACTAAGGACTATAAGTACCACAAACAAAGGAATCTGATAATCAGTTGGCACCCGTGAAACATATGTATGTAATTCCAGCATTGTGGTAGCACATTCAAGTTGTTAAAGTATTTAAACCCTACGGGTTGTGTTCGATCGTTCTCTTACTGAGAAATTTGCTATTCTTGAACACCGCCGCCGCTACAAGGTCTCAGGTCTCATGCCTATTATTGTTTTATCGCTATTTTCATGTGAAATAGGCAATTATATTCCTCTCATAATTTAAAACAAATACGCTAAATGACAGCTATTTGACAAATGTAGTATTAGCTATATGGCTGCTATCAATTGTCAAAGTTGTGAAGTCCCTTTCAAACGACCCTTTATTTATTAATTATTAAATTAATTACTTAAACACTTTATGCAAAAATTACAAAAAAAATAATGTTTTGTGAAATGTTTATAAAAACATAAATTTAAAAAAAATTGAAATACTTAATACATATTTCTTAATTACCTAAAAGCAAAATTGGATCCTTTTAAATGCTTTCATTAAACCTAATATTAATTTACTATATCTTATCCCATATTCACAAGACGATTGATTAGTTGTCCAAGAAAATATATTTCCTAGACCATTAATCAGACGAAGAGCTATTGAGTTATCTTGCATGGTTACCTTTGACACTTACCTACTTATTCACTCTCCACAAAACACACATCATTCAACCACATTGTAGGACAAAATAGTTAAAAATAATTTATTCCCTAGACAAAGCTGGACAGATCGAATTGAATAAATCCTTTTATCGAGATGCAGATGACACTATTGACGTGCGTTGGATGAAAAAATAATTATGTAATTTTACATATACATACATATGTATATATGCACATACATCTCCTTGTTTTCTTTTATTTTATTAGTGTCGGTGTTAGTAAAGGCAAAACGAAGATAAAACTACTGGGATTTTACATTGGTAAATTCAGATTTCCGTCAAGAATTGATTTTTTCATGTCGAATGGAACACGATTAGAATTGTGTTTTTTTATTGCTGTAAAATTTCCAGCTAAAAATTTTTAAACTTTTTATATAAAATTGATAAAAGAAATGAAACAAATTTTAAACTTCTCTGTATGAGTCTTTATTACCAGATAAAATAATAATAAAAATATTACAATTATTCTCTTTACCAAAGGAATCATAAACATTAAGTCTGGGCACCTATACCTGTTCTTCCACCATTTCCAAGTTTTTCCTTAAAATGTTTTGAAGTTTTGTACATATTTAATAATTTGTTGACAGTTTCAATAGAAATTCTGCAATTTTCTCTAAACTCTTAAAAATAAATTAACACAAAATTAATTATTTATTATTATGACAGGTTAATTGCTTATCACTACTTACCTTTTTCTCGGAATATCTATGTACATACGTTACGTATAGCATCCATCAGAAAGTCTGGTGCCTGATTTTTGTTTTTCTATTGAAATAAAATCCACATTAAAACAAAAAAATCTTCACCACTTAATTAATTTTCCCATATTTTGTTATTTTTTTTTTGTTTAGCCAAAAATTGTATAAGAATCAAAGTGCAAAGAGGGATACCAATTACGAAAAACCAAGATATGTAGATTTGATCTGAAATAAAATAGAAATCGATTTAAAATTTGTGTTCTGCAGATCTCGATCAAAAATAAATTGATTTATTTTACCCATGGAAAACACATACAAGAAAAAAACCTTGTAAACGATTATTTTATAAATTTTTACTAAATTTGGCTCAAAAACTCCAATTTGAACACCGTGAATTAATCTCTGTTTTCGGTTGACAGTTTTTAAATTGACTTTAAACTTTTATTTCAATTCCGAATCTCAATTTTAATGACTCTTTATTTACAAACAATTAAATTAAACACAAATATTCTTCATTATAAATTATCTCTGCTATAGTAGGAATCATTAAGACATGGCGCCCTTTTTGTTCACACATTCTCTGTGTTCATAGACCAACATTCAATACTGAAAATTAAAATTTTAGAATTTTAATAGCCCCTAAGTGACATTTCATTTCAAAAGAGAACTTTTATTGAATCTGTTTCCTTACCTTCAAAAACTGTCAACGTTTAAAATGGGCAGGTTCAGACAACACAAGGGACTTCATTTGCAGTCAACTTCATCATTTGAACGTGAATTTTGAGCAAGGGAACTATTAAGTTTTTCAAGTCTCATGGATTTCAAATTCAGAACCTTACTTCACAAACCTCTACTTTAAGTTCATAGTACAAAAAGTAAAAAAAACATTATTGACTACAAAACATTCATAAGGCAAGCTACAAGTCCATCACGATTTATATTTTGTATTGTAAAGAAATATTACTTATTTCTTTTCCAAATTGACAAGGAACCTTTTTACACAAAACATTAAATGAAGCTGTGCGAAAATAAATAAATCATAGCGTAACAAAGTTCAACTTATAGTTGAAGGAAAAGACATAATCAACTGTCATTTTAACAGAAGTAGACTTGACTTGATAGTTAGGGAGATTTTTCTTGACTTACTTTCCAGTCAACTTTCCAATGAAGTTGCCTTAATTGGAAGGCAAATTTTTGGCAGCTGGCCAATCAGATACTAGAAACTTGCCTTACTTTCAAGCCCCTAATGTCGCCTGAACCTGCCCAATTAAAATTCAGCGAAATGTCTAGTATTTTAAAAGTGAAAGAAAAAGTGGAAGGATTACTGTAGGCACATATGTTTCATAGCCTATGGATTGAAGATATAAGATTAATTGCAAATTATTATCAATAAACAAACTTGGTGATATTTTGTACATACATACTCGTATACACTTTTGATAAATTCATAATAACATTCAAGTTCAAGTGAAATTAATGAATTTGGTTGAATTTTTAAAACAAATATTTTGCTTCATAGAACAACTTTTATGTTTTCTTGAAAATTGATTAGTTTTAAGTGAAGAGTTGTTTCTTTTTCTTAATAATGTATTATCGTCACGATTCGTGAGTTCACCTCCTTCTGCCTGTTTCTTCATCTTCATAGCGAAAAGTTTGCCAATTTCTTCCAATATCAGCTATTAATGTACATACATATATGTATATATTTTTTGATAAATTCATTGGAAAGGAAGCAATATTTTAAGAAAAACTTTTAATTTTGTAATATGAGAAAATTTTGTATATATGGGGAAAATGATGCTATTTTAAATGGAGGATTAAATTGTGTGAAAGATATTTAATAAAAAAAAGTTTTTCTCACACGATTTCTATTTTGTTCAAAAAATCATTACTCTTCTTTTATTAATTAAGATTTTGTTAATTAAGAAATTCTTAATGAATAATGAAAAACAATTTCAGAATATATTTTTTTTTAAATCAAGATTATTTATACCACAACGCCGCCACCTGTAGCATTACAAGGATCTTTAGAGAAAGTATAGGGTTTTCCCGCAGGAGGTTTCATTTTAAATAACTCTCTATTTGTACAGGTCACTTATGAAGCTATCACCTTTTGATATTAAAAATTACACCATTACTAAAAACGGAAAGAGATACTATTCACCAAAGCATTCAAATTGTTAAAATTTACTTCAGAAATGGTAAAAAAATGTTGGCAAGACTAACCTTTGGGTTGTCGTGAAGCACATTTTTGTCTACCGGTAATGTTAGAAAAGGGATGTGGGGAATCAAAACCATGTGTCTCACTCAAGAACAATTAAGAATATTGCTTCAAGACCTAAAAGCAGCGTCCCAAATCTGCTAATTGTTCATGCATGTGAGTGCCCGTCATTTGCTTCAAACCGTTTTCCATTGTTAATGGCATAACTTTCTTTACACTTAAATAAAAATCCATTGGTTTTTCTTAAAAATGTTCGTTTAGTTAATTTCAAATAGAAAGATCGGTCCGATTTGTTGAATTGGGAATTTTGACATTTCTTTTAAGGTCTCTAGAATCTAATTCAAAGATTTTTAAAGAGATATTAGTTTGTGCGAGTGTACGTACAATGTACATACATATCTATGTACATACGTTCGTTCGTTCGATATACAATTTTTCGTCTTCCATATCTCGATATTGACTGCAATTAAATTTTTTTTTACATCAAAATTATAGGAATTTAAGAATTAATATTTTGGTTGACCCCAAAAATTTCACAAACCAATAACGTTACCGATTTCAATTAAATTTTATAATGTATAACGTGACGTTATTTGTTATAACGTTAATATAATTAACATAATTTTAAAAGAATCAATTAACTGAATAAACTGAAAACAAGTATTTTTCACATCGAATATTTTACAAGCAACAAATGATATTACCTCCAAAATAATCTTATTTAACGAAGAATAGCATTTTTAAGATCTGGTAAAATTTTGTGAAAAATCGAAGTAACGGTTTTTTTTATCAAAAAATGAAAACTTAAAAAAAGCAATTCTAAAACAGGCGTTAGGTCTTTTCGCTCAAAACCATAACGCCAAAATCCTAAAATGTCATAAAAGAAATTGAAGAGGCCCTGTCTGGATTAGATGCCAATAAAAGTGAAGGACCCGATGGGATTCCTGCTTGTCTTTTAAAAAATTGTGCAATTGCGTTAGCTGAACCACTTTCTATAATTTCTAATCTTTCACTTGCAGAAGGAAATTTTTTGGATAGGTGGAAAATTTTGTTTTTATCTCCAATTTTTAAATCGAGGTCAAGGCAGGAAATTACTAATTATAGGCCAGTATGTAAAATTTCTGCAATACCAAAAATATTCGAGAAGCTAGTTTGTAATAAACTTTCAGTTTTGTTTCGTAGCCACATATCAGTTTTCCAACATGGATTTGTTTCAGGTAAATTAACTGCGACAAACTTAGCTTTATTGGCTCACGATATCTTATCAAATATGGAAATGATGTGTCAAACGGATATTATTTTCACAGATTTTGCGAAAGCATTTGATAGAATAAATCATAACGTCTTACTTCATAAATTAACTTCCCTAGGTATTCACTCTTCGTTATTGAAGTGGCTAAAATCATACTTGACAGGTAGAATTCAAAAAGTAAAAATAGATTGCTCGTTTTCATATGACATCTTTGTTCCATCAGGGGTTCCACAAGGAAGTCATTTAGGGCCGTTACTGTTTTTGTTATTTGTAAATGACATACCTAATGTATTTAATGATTCGAATTGCCTTCTTTTTGTGGATGACCTAAAACTTTATCGTAAAATAAGCAGTGAATCTGATTGTTCGCTCCTTTTGAAGGATCTAGCAAGATTAGATGATTGGTGCCAACGTAATCACCTTCTTCTTAATATTTCTAAATGTCAAGTCTTGTCGTTTTTCAGGAATAACAAATCAATTTTTTGTTTGATTATAACATCAAACACATAAGACTAGAAAGAGTGAGAAAAAAGAAAGACCTAGGAGTTATCTTAGATACCAATTTGTCATTTTTACCTCACTACGACTATATGATTTATAAATCTAATCAAATGCTTGGTTTTATCAAAAGAAACACCAGAAAATTTTCAGATCCCTATACATTAAAATCGCTATATAATTCTTTTGTAAGGTCTGTTCTAGAGTATTGCAGCATAGTCTGGAATCCTTATTATAATAATTCAAGGGATAGAATTGAGAGAGTTCAAAAGAATTTTACTAGATATGCTTTCTTTAAGTTGAAATGGAGGATTCCAAGACCGTCCTATAGTGTTCGGTGTTTGATGTTTTTTTAATACAATCTCTTCAAGATCGTAGAGTATACTTTTAAGTGATGTTTATTAGAGACATCATAACGTATCATATTAATTGTCCCCCGTTACTATCATTAGTAATTGGAGGAAATGCTCCATCAAGAACAACACGTTGTCGATTTCTTATTTATGAACAGTTTCATCGTAGCAATTATGGTCGAAATGAACCTATTTCCCGTTGTATCAGGGAGGCTAATTTAATTTGTAGCAGGATTGATTTTTATTCTAATTGTTCAAAAGACATGTTCAAATCTCTTGTATTAAATAATATTTGAATAAGTTTTTCCTAATTGTAATTAAATATGCTTTATTTAATGTAAGACAATAGAACATTCTAAATTATGTACTTTTATCATAGTCTAAGAGATTAATTGTAATCTATTTGATGAAACTAAAAAAAAAAAAAAACAAAATGGGACACAAAGCCCAAAATGTCCAAAAAAAATCGCCAAAACCCAGAAATCGAATGTTGACACGCCCAAATCAATTTTAAATAAAAGAACTGCGTTAGGTCTTTTCGCCAAAAACTGTATTGTTATTAATAAAAAATGTTATGCACTCAAAACAATGTTATTAAAATTTTGCTGTCGAACGATTTGGGCAATAAACCCTTCGGCGTAAAAACTTTTTTGGGTTTTATGAAATTTCTATTACGAAGAAGCGTTCGGTCTTATTGACAAAATGACCAAAAATTCAAAAAGTCATATCGCCTAATAATGGCTCTTTCGCCTAAAAACTTATTCAGAAGAAAATGCCACAAAGCCCAAAATCAATGTCATATTGCCCGAATCAATTTTAAAATATCATACCACCCAAATTACTTATTGACCTATCACCCAAAAGATGTGATGTGTTTAACATTTTGGCATTCTGTCAAACACAAACATTAAACGAAAAAAAAAAATCAGATTTCCCAAAAACTCGGAACGTCAAGAAAGCGCAACAAATATGTTTGGCTTTATTTTACTTTAAAAAAGTCAAATAAGTCAAATTTTCAAAGTGAAATATGTAAAACGAAATGGTTTCCTTCCTCAAAGTGCGAATAATCAGTGAAATACGTAAGGGGGGCTTGATGCCCTCTGCAATTCCCCTGCTTGAGCTCACTATAGGAATTGGGTTAGGTGCGAGGTTGTGTGTATGCAAAGATCCCTTATATCTAGATTCTTTAAATGCAAAGAAACTTTGCATGCACCCAATTTCTCATCTACCCCAAATCCTATAGTAGGCCCAATGATGCATTTCTTCCTGTTTATAAGCTTCTCAGAGCCCACAACAAACTAAAATTTTGTCTAAATAGAAAAATGTGGGCGTTATGACATTTACAAATTTGGTGTTAAGACATTGAAAGTTGGTTTGCAATATGGCATTTTATTTGGCCTCTGTGATGTTTTCTTAGTGATATATTTTACCACGTTTCTCTGTTTAGGCTTTAAGTCTTATGATCTTGGTTATATGATTGAAATCATAATCGTCTTAATGCCCAAAATAAATGTCACAAATCTAAACCACTATGTCATATAACCCAAAATGTTAATAATTCTTTTGGGCAAAATGACAACTGACAATTTTGGCGTTCTTATATTAACTTCCCATATAGGAATCGGCCTGATTTGTCGAATTGAAATTTTCGATATTTCTCCACGTTTCAAGGTCCTAAGAATCTAAATAAAATATTTTAAGAGAGATGTGTGTGTGTACATACGTTTGTACGTCCGTACGTTCGGGAATATTTTTTCGTCGTCCATGTCTCAAAAACCAATTGAGATATCGACTTCAAATAAATTTCGCTATAAAGACAATAACACAGAAAGATGCAGAAAAGACTCTCAAAACAATTGAGTGGTTTGTAGTGTAATAACATTCATTCTTAATAAAAGTTGGTAAAAATTGATTTTCGACTTAAATATCTTTTCAAAAATTTAAGATTATGGCTTCCAACTAGTTTTACCTTATAAGAAGTATTATTTTCAACATTCGTTAGAATTTTTAGAAAAATCGAATGGACAGTTTTTTTACAAAAAATAAAAACCTAAAAGAAAGTATTAATAAAAGTTGGTAAAAATTTATTTTCGACTCAAATATCTTCTCAAAACTCTGCGATATTGACCTTAAACTAATTTTATATTTAAAAAAATATTGTTGTCAACATTTTGTAAAATTTTGAGAAAAATCGAATTGACAGTTTTTTTTACAAAAAATAAAAACGTAAAAAAAATTAATAAAAGTTGGTAAAAAAAATATTTTCGACTCAAATATCTTTTCAAAATTTTAGATATAGGCTTCAAATTAATTTTATTTTAAAAAATAAATAATTTTTTTTATAAAAATTCAACAGTCAGTTTTTTCATACAAAATTAAAATCTACAAAAAATTCTACGCAAAATTGGTAAAAATTTATGTTCGGTTCTCGATATCTCTTGAACAATAGAAGATATTGATTTCAAATTAATTTCATTCATCCAATTTGTATTTTTTTATATTCCAAATAAAAACTTTTAAGAAATGCTACTAAAATTGGTAAAAACTGGTTTGGACAGGATGGGAAGTTATCAGTGTAGGTCGCATCCCAGCCTCTTTTTTAAATTAAAAAACGCTGAGGCTGGTATGTTGTTCAAAAATGTTGATTGTAATAATTAAATTATCATTAAAAGAATTTTAATAAAATATTGAATAATAAGCTGTTTGCTGTCAAGATAGAGACGTTGAACCGGCTTAGTAGCAATTTTTTAGGTTTATATTTTCTTTAAAGAAAAATTTTCAATTCTTTCCAGATGACAGAAACTCAATTCTTCGTAGTATAAAATTGTTTTAAGGGCAATCAAATTTTGTATTTCTATTCGACCTTAAAAATATTTTTTGTGTTGATTTATTTTTTCATAATGTTTAAAATATATGGAACTTATTAATAGTCGATAATATTATTGGTTCGGTGAAATTGTTAACTTTTTTAAACTTCTTTTTAAAAGTTATTGTAATCGGACCGATTTGTCGTATTGAAAATTTTGATATTTCTCGACGTTTCGAGGTTTTTAGAATCTAAATCAAAGGTTTTAAGAGATATGTCTGTGAACGTATTTTCGGGATACCTTTTTTTTGTCGGTGATATCTCAAGAACCATCAAAAGATGCAGAAAGGACTTTCAAAAAATGAGTGGGTGGAGTGTTATTTGTTTAACAATTTAAAAAAAAGCAAAAAATTTGGTTGATGCCAAATAACTCTCGAACCAATAACGCTAGCGACTTTGATTAGATTGTATATTATACGTTATACAAAATTAATAGAAACTAAGGACTATAAGTACCACAAACAAAGGAATCTGATAATCAGTTGGCACCCGTGAAACATATGTATGTAATTCCAGCATTGTGGTAGCACATTCAAGTTGTTAAAGTATTTAAACCCTACGGGTTGTGTTCGATCGTTCTCTTACTGAGAAATTTGCTATTCTTGAACACCGCCGCCGCTACAAGGTCTCAGGTCTCATGCCTATTATTGTTTTATCGCTATTTTCATGTGAAATAGGCAATTATATTCCTCTCATAATTTAAAACAAATACGCTAAATGACAGCTATTTGACAAATGTAGTATTAGCTATATGGCTGCTATCAATTGTCAAAGTTGTGAAGTCCCTTTCAAACGACCCTTTATTTATTAATTATTAAATTAATTACTTAAACACTTTATGCAAAAATTACAAAAAAAATAATGTTTTGTGAAATGTTTATAAAAACATAAATTTAAAAAAAATTGAAATACTTAATACATATTTCTTAATTACCTAAAAGCAAAATTGGATCCTTTTAAATGCTTTCATTAAACCTAATATTAATTTACTATATCTTATCCCATATTCACAAGACGATTGATTAGTTGTCCAAGAAAATATATTTCCTAGACCATTAATCAGACGAAGAGCTATTGAGTTATCTTGCATGGTTACCTTTGACACTTACCTACTTATTCACTCTCCACAAAACACACATCATTCAACCACATTGTAGGACAAAATAGTTAAAAATAATTTATTCCCTAGACAAAGCTGGACAGATCGAATTGAATAAATCCTTTTATCGAGATGCAGATGACACTATTGACGTGCGTTGGATGAAAAAATAATTATGTAATTTTACATATACATACATATGTATATATGCACATACATCTCCTTGTTTTCTTTTATTTTATTAGTGTCGGTGTTAGTAAAGGCAAAACGAAGATAAAACTACTGGGATTTTACATTGGTAAATTCAGATTTCCGTCAAGAATTGATTTTTTCATGTCGAATGGAACACGATTAGAATTGTGTTTTTTTATTGCTGTAAAATTTCCAGCTAAAAATTTTTAAACTTTTTATATAAAATTGATAAAAGAAATGAAACAAATTTTAAACTTCTCTGTATGAGTCTTTATTACCAGATAAAATAATAATAAAAATATTACAATTATTCTCTTTACCAAAGGAATCATAAACATTAAGTCTGGGCACCTATACCTGTTCTTCCACCATTTCCAAGTTTTTCCTTAAAATGTTTTGAAGTTTTGTACATATTTAATAATTTGTTGACAGTTTCAATAGAAATTCTGCAATTTTCTCTAAACTCTTAAAAATAAATTAACACAAAATTAATTATTTATTATTATGACAGGTTAATTGCTTATCACTACTTACCTTTTTCTCGGAATATCTATGTACATACGTTACGTATAGCATCCATCAGAAAGTCTGGTGCCTGATTTTTGTTTTTCTATTGAAATAAAATCCACATTAAAACAAAAAAATCTTCACCACTTAATTAATTTTCCCATATTTTGTTATTTTTTTTTTGTTTAGCCAAAAATTGTATAAGAATCAAAGTGCAAAGAGGGATACCAATTACGAAAAACCAAGATATGTAGATTTGATCTGAAATAAAATAGAAATCGATTTAAAATTTGTGTTCTGCAGATCTCGATCAAAAATAAATTGATTTATTTTACCCATGGAAAACACATACAAGAAAAAAACCTTGTAAACGATTATTTTATAAATTTTTACTAAATTTGGCTCAAAAACTCCAATTTGAACACCGTGAATTAATCTCTGTTTTCGGTTGACAGTTTTTAAATTGACTTTAAACTTTTATTTCAATTCCGAATCTCAATTTTAATGACTCTTTATTTACAAACAATTAAATTAAACACAAATATTCTTCATTATAAATTATCTCTGCTATAGTAGGAATCATTAAGACATGGCGCCCTTTTTGTTCACACATTCTCTGTGTTCATAGACCAACATTCAATACTGAAAATTAAAATTTTAGAATTTTAATAGCCCCTAAGTGACATTTCATTTCAAAAGAGAACTTTTATTGAATCTGTTTCCTTACCTTCAAAAACTGTCAACGTTTAAAATGGGCAGGTTCAGACAACACAAGGGACTTCATTTGCAGTCAACTTCATCATTTGAACGTGAATTTTGAGCAAGGGAACTATTAAGTTTTTCAAGTCTCATGGATTTCAAATTCAGAACCTTACTTCACAAACCTCTACTTTAAGTTCATAGTACAAAAAGTAAAAAAAACATTATTGACTACAAAACATTCATAAGGCAAGCTACAAGTCCATCACGATTTATATTTTGTATTGTAAAGAAATATTACTTATTTCTTTTCCAAATTGACAAGGAACCTTTTTACACAAAACATTAAATGAAGCTGTGCGAAAATAAATAAATCATAGCGTAACAAAGTTCAACTTATAGTTGAAGGAAAAGACATAATCAACTGTCATTTTAACAGAAGTAGACTTGACTTGATAGTTAGGGAGATTTTTCTTGACTTACTTTCCAGTCAACTTTCCAATGAAGTTGCCTTAATTGGAAGGCAAATTTTTGGCAGCTGGCCAATCAGATACTAGAAACTTGCCTTACTTTCAAGCCCCTAATGTCGCCTGAACCTGCCCAATTAAAATTCAGCGAAATGTCTAGTATTTTAAAAGTGAAAGAAAAAGTGGAAGGATTACTGTAGGCACATATGTTTCATAGCCTATGGATTGAAGATATAAGATTAATTGCAAATTATTATCAATAAACAAACTTGGTGATATTTTGTACATACATACTCGTATACACTTTTGATAAATTCATAATAACATTCAAGTTCAAGTGAAATTAATGAATTTGGTTGAATTTTTAAAACAAATATTTTGCTTCATAGAACAACTTTTATGTTTTCTTGAAAATTGATTAGTTTTAAGTGAAGAGTTGTTTCTTTTTCTTAATAATGTATTATCGTCACGATTCGTGAGTTCACCTCCTTCTGCCTGTTTCTTCATCTTCATAGCGAAAAGTTTGCCAATTTCTTCCAATATCAGCTATTAATGTACATACATATATGTATATATTTTTTGATAAATTCATTGGAAAGGAAGCAATATTTTAAGAAAAACTTTTAATTTTGTAATATGAGAAAATTTTGTATATATGGGGAAAATGATGCTATTTTAAATGGAGGATTAAATTGTGTGAAAGATATTTAATAAAAAAAAGTTTTTCTCACACGATTTCTATTTTGTTCAAAAAATCATTACTCTTCTTTTATTAATTAAGATTTTGTTAATTAAGAAATTCTTAATGAATAATGAAAAACAATTTCAGAATATATTTTTTTTTAAATCAAGATTATTTATACCACAACGCCGCCACCTGTAGCATTACAAGGATCTTTAGAGAAAGTATAGGGTTTTCCCGCAGGAGGTTTCATTTTAAATAACTCTCTATTTGTACAGGTCACTTATGAAGCTATCACCTTTTGATATTAAAAATTACACCATTACTAAAAACGGAAAGAGATACTATTCACCAAAGCATTCAAATTGTTAAAATTTACTTCAGAAATGGTAAAAAAATGTTGGCAAGACTAACCTTTGGGTTGTCGTGAAGCACATTTTTGTCTACCGGTAATGTTAGAAAAGGGATGTGGGGAATCAAAACCATGTGTCTCACTCAAGAACAATTAAGAATATTGCTTCAAGACCTAAAAGCAGCGTCCCAAATCTGCTAATTGTTCATGCATGTGAGTGCCCGTCATTTGCTTCAAACCGTTTTCCATTGTTAATGGCATAACTTTCTTTACACTTAAATAAAAATCCATTGGTTTTTCTTAAAAATGTTCGTTTAGTTAATTTCAAATAGAAAGATCGGTCCGATTTGTTGAATTGGGAATTTTGACATTTCTTTTAAGGTCTCTAGAATCTAATTCAAAGATTTTTAAAGAGATATTAGTTTGTGCGAGTGTACGTACAATGTACATACATATCTATGTACATACGTTCGTTCGTTCGATATACAATTTTTCGTCTTCCATATCTCGATATTGACTGCAATTAAATTTTTTTTTACATCAAAATTATAGGAATTTAAGAATTAATATTTTGGTTGACCCCAAAAATTTCACAAACCAATAACGTTACCGATTTCAATTAAATTTTATAATGTATAACGTGACGTTATTTGTTATAACGTTAATATAATTAACATAATTTTAAAAGAATCAATTAACTGAATAAACTGAAAACAAGTATTTTTCACATCGAATATTTTACAAGCAACAAATGATATTACCTCCAAAATAATCTTATTTAACGAAGAATAGCATTTTTAAGATCTGGTAAAATTTTGTGAAAAATCGAAGTAACGGTTTTTTTTATCAAAAAATGAAAACTTAAAAAAAGCAATTCTAAAACAGGCGTTAGGTCTTTTCGCTCAAAACCATAACGCCAAAATCCTAAAATGTCATAAAAGAAATTGAAGAGGCCCTGTCTGGATTAGATGCCAATAAAAGTGAAGGACCCGATGGGATTCCTGCTTGTCTTTTAAAAAATTGTGCAATTGCGTTAGCTGAACCACTTTCTATAATTTCTAATCTTTCACTTGCAGAAGGAAATTTTTTGGATAGGTGGAAAATTTTGTTTTTATCTCCAATTTTTAAATCGAGGTCAAGGCAGGAAATTACTAATTATAGGCCAGTATGTAAAATTTCTGCAATACCAAAAATATTCGAGAAGCTAGTTTGTAATAAACTTTCAGTTTTGTTTCGTAGCCACATATCAGTTTTCCAACATGGATTTGTTTCAGGTAAATTAACTGCGACAAACTTAGCTTTATTGGCTCACGATATCTTATCAAATATGGAAATGATGTGTCAAACGGATATTATTTTCACAGATTTTGCGAAAGCATTTGATAGAATAAATCATAACGTCTTACTTCATAAATTAACTTCCCTAGGTATTCACTCTTCGTTATTGAAGTGGCTAAAATCATACTTGACAGGTAGAATTCAAAAAGTAAAAATAGATTGCTCGTTTTCATATGACATCTTTGTTCCATCAGGGGTTCCACAAGGAAGTCATTTAGGGCCGTTACTGTTTTTGTTATTTGTAAATGACATACCTAATGTATTTAATGATTCGAATTGCCTTCTTTTTGTGGATGACCTAAAACTTTATCGTAAAATAAGCAGTGAATCTGATTGTTCGCTCCTTTTGAAGGATCTAGCAAGATTAGATGATTGGTGCCAACGTAATCACCTTCTTCTTAATATTTCTAAATGTCAAGTCTTGTCGTTTTTCAGGAATAACAAATCAATTTTTTGTTTGATTATAACATCAAACACATAAGACTAGAAAGAGTGAGAAAAAAGAAAGACCTAGGAGTTATCTTAGATACCAATTTGTCATTTTTACCTCACTACGACTATATGATTTATAAATCTAATCAAATGCTTGGTTTTATCAAAAGAAACACCAGAAAATTTTCAGATCCCTATACATTAAAATCGCTATATAATTCTTTTGTAAGGTCTGTTCTAGAGTATTGCAGCATAGTCTGGAATCCTTAT
The DNA here is from genome assembly GCA_920104205.1 of Eupeodes latifasciatus. Taxonomy (NCBI): domain Eukaryota; kingdom Metazoa; phylum Arthropoda; class Insecta; order Diptera; family Syrphidae; genus Eupeodes; species Eupeodes latifasciatus. The sequence continues at coordinate 79,304,873 of OV049926.1, forward strand.
TATAATAATTCAAGGGATAGAATTGAGAGAGTTCAAAAGAATTTTACTAGATATGCTTTCTTTAAGTTGAAATGGAGGATTCCAAGACCGTCCTATAGTGTTCGGTGTTTGATGTTTTTTTAATACAATCTCTTCAAGATCGTAGAGTATACTTTTAAGTGATGTTTATTAGAGACATCATAACGTATCATATTAATTGTCCCCCGTTACTATCATTAGTAATTGGAGGAAATGCTCCATCAAGAACAACACGTTGTCGATTTCTTATTTATGAACAGTTTCATCGTAGCAATTATGGTCGAAATGAACCTATTTCCCGTTGTATCAGGGAGGCTAATTTAATTTGTAGCAGGATTGATTTTTATTCTAATTGTTCAAAAGACATGTTCAAATCTCTTGTATTAAATAATATTTGAATAAGTTTTTCCTAATTGTAATTAAATATGCTTTATTTAATGTAAGACAATAGAACATTCTAAATTATGTACTTTTATCATAGTCTAAGAGATTAATTGTAATCTATTTGATGAAACTAAAAAAAAAAAAAAACAAAATGGGACACAAAGCCCAAAATGTCCAAAAAAAATCGCCAAAACCCAGAAATCGAATGTTGACACGCCCAAATCAATTTTAAATAAAAGAACTGCGTTAGGTCTTTTCGCCAAAAACTGTATTGTTATTAATAAAAAATGTTATGCACTCAAAACAATGTTATTAAAATTTTGCTGTCGAACGATTTGGGCAATAAACCCTTCGGCGTAAAAACTTTTTTGGGTTTTATGAAATTTCTATTACGAAGAAGCGTTCGGTCTTATTGACAAAATGACCAAAAATTCAAAAAGTCATATCGCCTAATAATGGCTCTTTCGCCTAAAAACTTATTCAGAAGAAAATGCCACAAAGCCCAAAATCAATGTCATATTGCCCGAATCAATTTTAAAATATCATACCACCCAAATTACTTATTGACCTATCACCCAAAAGATGTGATGTGTTTAACATTTTGGCATTCTGTCAAACACAAACATTAAACGAAAAAAAAAAATCAGATTTCCCAAAAACTCGGAACGTCAAGAAAGCGCAACAAATATGTTTGGCTTTATTTTACTTTAAAAAAGTCAAATAAGTCAAATTTTCAAAGTGAAATATGTAAAACGAAATGGTTTCCTTCCTCAAAGTGCGAATAATCAGTGAAATACGTAAGGGGGGCTTGATGCCCTCTGCAATTCCCCTGCTTGAGCTCACTATAGGAATTGGGTTAGGTGCGAGGTTGTGTGTATGCAAAGATCCCTTATATCTAGATTCTTTAAATGCAAAGAAACTTTGCATGCACCCAATTTCTCATCTACCCCAAATCCTATAGTAGGCCCAATGATGCATTTCTTCCTGTTTATAAGCTTCTCAGAGCCCACAACAAACTAAAATTTTGTCTAAATAGAAAAATGTGGGCGTTATGACATTTACAAATTTGGTGTTAAGACATTGAAAGTTGGTTTGCAATATGGCATTTTATTTGGCCTCTGTGATGTTTTCTTAGTGATATATTTTACCACGTTTCTCTGTTTAGGCTTTAAGTCTTATGATCTTGGTTATATGATTGAAATCATAATCGTCTTAATGCCCAAAATAAATGTCACAAATCTAAACCACTATGTCATATAACCCAAAATGTTAATAATTCTTTTGGGCAAAATGACAACTGACAATTTTGGCGTTCTTATATTAACTTCCCATATAGGAATCGGCCTGATTTGTCGAATTGAAATTTTCGATATTTCTCCACGTTTCAAGGTCCTAAGAATCTAAATAAAATATTTTAAGAGAGATGTGTGTGTGTACATACGTTTGTACGTCCGTACGTTCGGGAATATTTTTTCGTCGTCCATGTCTCAAAAACCAATTGAGATATCGACTTCAAATAAATTTCGCTATAAAGACAATAACACAGAAAGATGCAGAAAAGACTCTCAAAACAATTGAGTGGTTTGTAGTGTAATAACATTCATTCTTAATAAAAGTTGGTAAAAATTGATTTTCGACTTAAATATCTTTTCAAAAATTTAAGATTATGGCTTCCAACTAGTTTTACCTTATAAGAAGTATTATTTTCAACATTCGTTAGAATTTTTAGAAAAATCGAATGGACAGTTTTTTTACAAAAAATAAAAACCTAAAAGAAAGTATTAATAAAAGTTGGTAAAAATTTATTTTCGACTCAAATATCTTCTCAAAACTCTGCGATATTGACCTTAAACTAATTTTATATTTAAAAAAATATTGTTGTCAACATTTTGTAAAATTTTGAGAAAAATCGAATTGACAGTTTTTTACGCAAAAACAAAAACCTAAAAAACATTACTAAAAGTTGGTAAAAATTGACTTTCAACTGAAATATCTTTACAAGACTTTTAGATATATATGTATGCTTTAAACTTATTTTATCTTTTTAAAAATATTGTTGTCAACATTCAGTAAAATTTTGAGAAAAATCGAATTGACAGTTTTTGTTTCCAATATTCGGTAAAATTTTGAGAAAAATCGAATTAACAGTTTTTTTACAAAAAATAAGAACTTTAAAAATAAACAGTATACTAAAACTTAGTAAAAATTTACTTTCGACTCAAATATCTTTTCAAAAACTAAAAATATTGGCTTCAAACTTATTTTATCTCACAGAAAATATTTTTTTCGACATTCAGTAATTTTTTTATAAAAATCCAACAGTCAGTCCTTTTTTTCATAAGAAATTAAAATCTACAAAAAATAGTACGCAAAGTTGGCAAACATTGATGTTCGGTTTTCGATATCTCGTGAACAACAGAAGATATTGACTTCAAATTAATTTCATTCATCCAATTCGTATTTGTTTATATAAGAAATCATTTTTTTAAGAAATGCTACTAAAATTTGTAAAAATTGGTTTTCGACTAAAAATCTCGTTAACAAAAAAATAATTTCGAAATCGAACTATTTCATTATATGCAAAATATTATTGGTAGTCTTTAAATTTTTGAGAATAATTCAACTGAGAACTTTTTTAACAAAACACAAAAACCTTCAAACTTTTAAGCAAGACAAATCGACAGACGGGATGGGTTTGGGTAGTTATCAGTGTGGGTCGCATCCCAGCCTCTTTTTTTAAACTGCTATGGTAAAAAAAAACACACACGCAATTTTCTTGAGAGCCCTTTCTGCATCTTTTATTATCTGTACAACAAAATCTATTTGAAGTCGATATCTCTTCTGGTTGTTGAGCTATGGACGACGAAAAAACGCTGCGAACGTACAGACGTACGAACGAACGTACACACGCACGCACAGACATCTTTCCAAAAATCTTTTATTTCGACTCTAGGAACCTTGAAACGTCGAAAATGTCAAAATTTTCAATTTGACAAATCGGACCCATTACAATAACTTTCTATGGGAAGTTAAAAAGTCAATATAGGCACCCCTTAAAGGATTCGAAACTTTTAAAAGGTCTCACCTCAAGAAAACAACAAAAGGTTTATTTTTTCTTTAAACTGCACTCAGCTTATTCATACATAATGTACATATTTATTATGTATTTGAGTTGTTCATGTAAAATTTCAATTACATTGGTTTTAAATGTGCACTTTAAGATACTTATCATACATCTGTACCTTACATAAAATTTAAATTTCAAAAATGTCCTTCCTAGCAGGTGCTTAAGGACTACGTTGTTAATTCTAGGTAAGGTTTTGATTTGTTTGTCCTTATTGCAACTAAACCATACATGTTTAAGTTGTGTTATGATAATTCAATTGAATTAATCAGTATCGCTCACTGTAATTTTTCTCAAATCAAATGAAATAAAGTTCTCTTTTATACAGATTCAGAAATTCAAACTTTATACAAAAGAGAGCGGTTGAAGGTTGAACATAAATGCTCATGACAGAGTGTATTGTTTCGTCAAGTTACCCCATTTCCTGTAACAGAAGTCAATGAGAGCAATTTTCTTATCGATGTTGGATATAAATGGGGAAATGGTATCAGATGTTTCAGCTGTTGTGTTGATGGTTGATAAGTTTTCTTCTGGGTTCTATTTTCCATTCAGTAGTTGGTGTCTGTTGGGAAAACAGATTGTTCTGGTATTTTTGAATGTGTTTAATTTTCCATCATAAGAAATATTTTTGAAAGGTCTTATTATTATTTTAAGAGTTTAAGCGCATTCCTAGTGACACTCTGTGTCATGTCAAATTTAATATTTCAAAATTCCACAGAAATATTTAAATTAAAAAAAATATCTATAAATTTATCTATGTATGTATTTTGCTGGTATAATAGGTACAAGCCACATTTAAATGATTTAAGCTTGTAAAAAAATCCTAAAAATTAAAAACATTCTCAGTTCGTAGTTTATAAATACAAATCGCTTTAGTGAGATATGACCATTGAATTGAGTTGCGGTTTAAGAAAATCACATTGTTCCAAAATAATCTTTTCTGAAAATGATATGTTATCCAATGTATGTATATATGAACTGTTTTAGACACGTTCATTAGATATTCATTTAAACATTTGAAAGTTTAAAGCTTTAGTAAACTCCTTGAGAACTAGCAAAGTGTTAGTTATTATAAAGTTAAAAATTTAAAATCAGTTTTAATTTTTTTAATTTTGCAGCCTGAAATCAAATTTTTGAATTATACTAGAGAACAATTTTCAAACTTAATACAATGCTACAGAATCTCATGATTATCGCGATTTTCATGCTTTTTTAATTCATTGAAAATCTCACGATTTTGAAAACTTCTTTAAAAAAAAATACGTTGTTAATTGTAAACATCAAGAGATAGATGATAAGTGAACATGGCCAAATACAAAAAGAATATTTTTCGCAGTGACTTCTCCTATGGCAATTTGAAAAAAGTGACAAATTTGGTTGAACCCGAATATCTCCAGAATCAATAATGCTAATAACTTAAATAAAATGTTATATTATACATGTATACATTGTGACGTTATACCAAATTCGTACAAATTCGTAAAAAAATCAACGAACAGTTTATTTTATAAATCAAAAATACTGACACATGTTACCTCGAAAATTTTGGGAACAAGAAATGATATTACCTTCGAAATAATTGTATGCATAGAAAAATAACGTTTTTTAAATCTAGTTAAATTTTTAGAAAAATCAAAGAGACTCTTTTTTACAATAAATAAAAACTTAAAAATACTACTAAACGTTGGTAAAAATTGATTTTCAACTCGAATATCTTGGAAACATTCAAATATTTTGACTTCAAACTAATTTTATTTAATAAAAAATTTGTCGAAAAATTTTAAACGATTTTGTAAAATTTTAGATTAATAAGCTTAAAATATAATTTAACTGATTTTAAACGATTCTATATTTTTACTATTTGTTAACAATTTGCTAAAGTTAAAATCACGGAATAGCTACTTATAGCAATTTGCTAAATGCATATGACATCTACATCTACATATATAGTTAATATTATAAACGTAGTAAATGGAATGGTGCAATCTACAGTTGGGAATTCCAATTAATAGTCCCGTTTAAGATTGTTTGCTTTGTTTATTTTCACGAACTGTCACTATTTAGACATGTTTGTATGTCATTTTTTAATAAAAAAAAAGAACTAAACATTTTCTAGCTAGAAAAAGAAAAAGAATGGTTTAAAATTTTGCAGTCGTTTAATAAATTGCCTAATATTGAGAAAATTAATACTTAGTAAAACGTAAGGGCCATAACAATAGTTTTTTTTTTAATTGTACGCCATTGTTTTTAACAATTTAGTAAACGTTTATTTTTGTAAGAAATACAAATCTACTACACAAAATTGGTAAAAACTGGTTTTCAAGGTATTGATATTAGAATTATGAAATTTTATACAAAACATAGTTGTTAAAATAAGGTTTATTTTCTTATGAAAAAAAAGGAATGATACTAAAAATTGTTAATAATTGGTTTGAGACTAAAATTTCTCGGGAATAAATAAACATATTGGGGCGTATTCATAGAGAATTACTAAAGTCGTTATTTCTTGATATATAGTTTAAGGCTTATTGGTTAAATAAACACAGCTCTTATTCATATTAAATTTCCTAGCTGTGTTTAGTAAAACCACATGTTAAGGTTGAGCTCTACTACAATTATACTTCTAATGACAAAAAAATACTGTTATATTTCCAAACTTGTTATTTTGTGCTGTCATTTCTCAAATTTAATGTCGAAAAAAGTAAGTAAAACAAAACTATTTAATAAAAAAGCAACTTACGACGTTCTATAATAGGTGCAGGGAATTAACTTCACGGGAACTACCTTCACATGGGAACTAACTTCACCACTAGTGGGAATTAATTTAACCTTTTTTTGGTGAAGTTATTTCCCACTGAAGGTGGGAGATAATTTCACTTTTTTGTGGGAATCAATTTCACTTTCATGTGAAGTTAACATAAGTTGAAGTTGAAAAATGACAGATACTTGTTGCTTGTTGTTTTTTTCGAATTGATACCATGGCGGCGTACTAACAGCTAGGTATGTAAGGGGGGGCATGCTGCCCCCCTGCAACCCCCCTGCTTGGGATCACTATAGGATTTGGGGTGGGTGCGAGTTTGGGTATATGCAAAGAACACGAATGCGTTGTGATTCTTTCATAACTGTGAGCCATACTTGCTTTTTTTTTGTTGGGAATTTCTTTGATTTTAGTGCTCAAATGCAAAAGTTCTTTGCATATACCCAAACTCGCACCCACCCCAAATCCTATAGTGATCCCAAGCAGGGGGGTTGCAGGGGGCAGCATGCCCCCCCCCTACATACCTAGCTGTTAGTACGCCGTGCTATCAATTCAAAAAAACTTTTTAGCAAAAGTAGCTATTCTAGACAATAAATCAACCATTTTTGAATTTTAAAATATTCGGCGTTGTTTCCATTATTTTTTTGGCCTTATTTCTTTTTATAAATCAAAATAAAGCCAAATTGGTTTTATTTCGTTTTGAACAACGAAATAAGGCCAAATTTGAAATTTGGTGTTATTTCATTTGGTACTATTTCACGTCACCAATTCAACGCTTGATATTTTTTCAGATATTTCAATCGTAGGTGGGAAGTTACTTCACACAATTTTCTGATGAAATTATCTCCCGCCTTCAGTGGGAGATAACTTCACAAAAAAAAAGTGAAATTAATTCCCACTAGTGGTGAAGTTAGTTCCCATGTGAAGGTAGTTCCCGTGAAGTTAATTCCCTGCACCTCTATAATACTTGGTGCAGGGAATTAACTTCACGGGAACTACCTTCACATGGGAACTAACTTCACCACTAGTGGGAATTAATTTCACTTTTTTTTGGTGAAGTTATTTCCCACTGAAGGCGGGAAATAATTTCATCAGAAAATTGTGTGAAGTAACTTCCCACCTACGATTGAAATATCTGAAAAAATATCAAGCGTTGAATTGGTGACGTGAAATAGTACCAAATGAAATAACACCAAATTTCAAATTTGGCCTTATTTCGTTGTTCAAAACGAAATAAAACCAATTTGGCTTTATTTTGATTTATAAAAAGAAATAAGGCCAAAAAATAATGCAAACAACGCCGAATTTTTAAAGTTCACTTTTTTACATACAAAACACGCAAAAATGGTTGATTTATTGTCTAGAATAGCTACTTTTGCTAAAAAGTTTTTTTGAATTGATAGCACGGCGTACTAACAGCTAGGTATGTAAGGGGGGGCATGCTGCCCCCCTGCAACCCCCCTGCTTGGGATCACTATAGGATTTGGGGTGGGTGCGAGTTTGGGTATATGCAAAGAACTTTTGCATTTGAGCACTAAAATCAAAGAAATTCCCAACAAAAAAAAAGCAAGTATGGCTCACAGTTATGAAAGAATCACAACGCATTTGTGTTCGTTGCATATACCCAAACTCGCACCCACCCCAAATCCTATAGTGATCCCAAGCAGGGGGGTTGCAGGGGGCAGCATGCCCCCCCTTACATACCTAGCTATTAGTACGCCGTGCTATCAATTCAAAAAAACTTGTTTTAGGCTCCAATTTCAAAAATTTCAATCGAGCAACAAGTATCTGTCATTTTTCAACTTCAACTTATGTTAACTTCACATGAAAGTGAAATTGATTCCCACAAAAAAGTGAAATTATCTCCCACCTTCAGTGGGAAATAACTTCACCAAAAAAAAGTGAAAATAATTCCCACTAGTGGTGAAGTTAGTTCCCATGTGAAGGTAGTTCCCGTGAAGTTAATTCCCTGCACCATAATACTTTAGATCAACAGCAAAGAAAATATAAAACGCGGACGGCAGGAAAACTGGTCGCAGTCAGAGAAGCGATTGTCGACGATAAGGGAAATGATGTTAAGATGATAGTAAAAAAAAGGATCTTGGTTCGATATGAGGGCCGCCGGCTATAATAGATGCTGTTAAAACCTGGAGATTGCCAGAAACGTGTTATCCTCTTTTACTTCGTAGTTATCCAATATTAAATAAATTTATAATGAATGTGACTGTTTCTATATCCAAACGGAATCCTTTGTAGAAATCCTTGTCGCTTAATATAAATGAATTGAACCGTGTTTTTTTGTATTTTTCTTTTTCTTGGTGCCATATTTTGCAGATCACGACATAGCTCAAACTCCTCTAAGATATCTATTTATTCTTTAATTGCGGTATCAATCGACATTTTTTTGGACAGCAAGTTTACGTTACATTTATTTGTTATGATTTACTTTTCCAGTTTTTCAATTTACAAACAAAGATCAAATCCGACATTTGGCTGTGATAATAACTACTTAAACACAGCATTTCCTATGTTTATATTTAGACCACAGATTTAGCCCTAAACTTAGAAGATTTTGTAGGACATGTTAAGTAGACTGATTCCTCTATAACTGGTGCAGTTTAGAGGGTCTCTTTTTTTCAGGATCCGGCATGCTTTCTTCCGACCATATCTTACAGATAAGTTTGGTGCATGCTCCTAACCAACTTATCTCCAGCTGCTTTAAAGAGCTCGGTATTCAAGCCATCCGCTCCAGCGGCTTTATTAGACTTCAGCTTAGATATGGCAATCTTTACTTCGTCTAAGCCGGGAGGACGGGATTGTTGGCTTTCGTTGAATGGATCATCCTGTTGTTGAATGGATCATCCTGCCTGACAGCGGAATTCGGTTCGTCGTCGCTTTATACAGTCTGCAGAAGTGGTCCTTCCATATCCTCAGCATTGACTGCGGTTCCACTATGATGTTTCCACTTTCGTCTTTGCAGCCTTCGGTTCTAGGTTTATGTACCTGTGAATTTCGTTCCACCTGTTCATAAAACTTTCGAACTTCATTCCTGCTTTTAAACCTCTCAACATCTTCGACCGCACGCTTCTCATGCCCTCTCCTTTTCCTTCTGAGAAGTCGGTGTTCCTCTCGCCTCTTCTGCTCGTAGAGCTCATGAGCAGCTCTCGTCCTTTTATGCAGCGCCGCTTTGCGTGCCTGTTGTTTGGCTGCATTTGCCTGCCGACATTCCTCATCAAACCAGGGGTTCCTTGTTGGTGGTTTCTTGGAACCCAGCACATCAGAGGCGGCTTCTCTGATTGCATCTTGGCAATGATGCCACTGGTTTTTGATACATTGTATTTGCGGCAGAGAACTTCGAGAGAGGTTACTTGTAACTCGGTCGGAAAAGGATTTGGCGATCTCTTGCGATTGTAGCCGTTCGACGTTGGCGGTGATGTCTGCTTTATAGCAGTCTAGGGCCTCCGCTAATTCTTCGGCCGCATGTGGTCTGTTAAGGGACCTAACATTCCACGTGCATATCCGAAGTTCGTTGTCCTGAATTCGTTTTCGTAGGTTGTTAACAGTAAATCCGTCCGTATCCGAGGCTTGTTGGTGCTTCGCAACTATTATTTTTTTACGTGGCCAAGAAGTCACCCCGACGGCACAACCCCCAACCTGAAGGGCCAGATCCTTAGTATAACTCCAAGGACGGTGAGCCGGATAAACCACTCCTTATAGGCCTGGGCTCCGAATAAGTCGTTGAAGCCCAATAAGGTGTTCACTAAGTAGTTCAACCTTACTGGAACTGTAGACGCCACCGTTGATTCCATCTCGGGAATTCCTCCGCTGCCGTCTGGATAAGGAGAGGTGCCTTAGTGGAAACACCTCTCTCCCCCTCTCTCGTTTGCTGCTCCCAACAACTTTCCACTGGGGTTGGAACCCAATCTCAGACAGAGGTGGGTTTTTAGAAAAACCTGTCGACGCTTGTGTCCTCTTGAATGCACATGTCTACCATTTGAACATCAATAATTTCTGTACACAAACAATAATTAAACTTGCCTAAAACACTAACTAACCCAAAACAAAAACCCTGTTTAAATTTGAAAAACTTTCGTATTTATCTGACTAAAATGTTATATGTAATATGACTGATGTAAAAGGCCTGAAAATAACTCGTGCAAAGCATTTCAAATTTCTCGTCAGTCTATGCCCCAGTTGATGAAAAGAGTTTTGGAGTCAAACAACAGAAATGAGCTTGGATTTAAAAAAGTCGCTGATAATTTATTCTATTTTTTTCAAAAGATTTTAGTATAAGTCCACATAGAGTGTTCAGACTTTTTACATCCAAAAAATTCTCATTTCTTTGGAGTAGTAAAATCAATATTCGGAGGTTGAATATTTGAATTTAGTTTGGAGAAATGCACGGCGACCTTAAAATCTCTTGTGAACTCTATAAAACTGAATGGGTGTTTATTAATCATAATGACTAAAAAAATGAATAAAAAAAATTAAAAGAAAGTATTTTTAGACACTACCCAAATAAGGACATACTAATTACGAACAAAATACAAATTTTATATTAAAACACATCACACATATCTTCCGTTTGCACAGTCCTTAACTTCAATTCAATTCATGTCCTATAAATAAACCATAAGAACACCAAATAAAAAAAGCCTATTTTCGACCTATCCAAGGTTAACTGAATTAAATTTGAGCACATACGCCCGTACATCAAGTAATGTCTTAACGTAATGAGAGTCATTTGTAAAATTGTTGTCACGAGAGAATGCTTTTAGCTCCTTTGAAAATGCTCTGATGCCGTATGCCTTTTTGGCCTTGATGCTTAATAGTTGGTCATGAAATAAAACAGGAAAATGAATAATTTATTTGTTCGTTGAACTCCAACTCAGAAACAGAATACCAAAAATTACATTATTAGACATAGAACTTGAAGATATTTCCGTCATATGTCATTTTCGCTTCCATTTATTCAGTAGCTAGTTAGAATTTAATATAAATCACTCTAGAAGATAGCATAGTAACGAGTTGAAGTTAAAGTTTCTTATAATGACGGTACCTATTTAACAATCATACAAACTGTTATTGTCTTGCAAAAATTTCATGCTTATGGAAGAATTTTTTAAGTTTAGGGTTTAATGTTTAATCCATTTAATGTAAGAGGGTAAAGTAATGGTTATGCTTATGACATTTAAACAATTTGCGGCAGTAAATCAGGACCGTGAAGTGTTATTTCACCATCATTGCCTTAAATGGGAATGTTTATATGACAATTTCTTATAACTTTTTTGCCTTTCCTTAAATTCTAATTAATGTTATTTCTTCAGTAAAACTAAGATAACTTCTTTATTATCCTATTTCCTCTAAAGCTTCCAAGGAAGTACATCTCAATTGCAATACCTCAAATAATCTCATTTCAAAAAGTTATTAAGTTATCCTCCTGTCATATTGTCCTGTTTTCTAACAAAATACATTTTTAGGGTTGAAATCATTTTGAAACTACTATGAAATTGAGTTTCTCACTTGAAAAGAGTTAGCAAAAGTGTTGTTAACTATCATTATTCGATTTGAAAAACTCAAACTTAACTTCCGGTTCACTTCCGCAGAATCATTATTTCGGACAAAAATGAAAGAGAGGAATAAAAAACATTTCTTCTTTTTTATTTGAATTCCATCAACGTCAACCATTTTACTGGTTTTTATTCAACTACTATATGCGAGTATATCAGGAATGCGAATGCCTATTCAATTTTAAGAGCACGTATTTTAGCATCCTGAATAAAGGTACTACCTAACTGACAAAGATATGTGAAAAGGACATGCATTTGCATCCTTGAAAATCAGTTGGGTATTGTTGGAATAGGATATCCTGTTGCAGGACTGTCCTTTTATGATAGGACTTTTTTTTGTAAACTGCAATTGGAGGTATTCCTAACCTCGATTTACTCTTTCAGAGCTATTGCAAAACAAAGGTACGAAAAATACTCGTAATACCTTTGCACTTTAGTATTGTTAACATTTTTTTTTAACTATGCATTTCCGGCTTAGATGGAAGCTTATTTTGTAAAATATTAAAGAATTTGTAATTATTTAAATACTGTTATTTTCTACTCTTTCTTCAAATATTAATATGCTGCAACAAGCCTTAAAGTATAAAGGTTGGACTTGATGTTCTTTGATTGAATCTCACACTCCTGGCTATGGTCGACACGAAAACAGGGATCATAAGTGTTGTCAGCTAGCATACCATGCACGCGATTGTTAGGGCTATACAGAACTACAAGCAACTCATTTTGTTAGACAAATGTAAAGGGTGGTTACATTTTAAGGGCCGATGTTGATTTTGAATAAACCACAAATTATTGAAGAAATAATTGTCATTTCTTTTCTTTGTGTAGACATTGGTATAGTTCAATTATGTATGGAACAAAATATCGGGAAAATGGATACCCCGACCTCGGCGACACACCTCCATCCGATGGTGTAAATTTTGAATGACGCTGAGTCATAATTGAGATTCTATGCCGTTAATGTGCGGAATTATTTTATCCTTTAGCTCTTGAATTGTTGGTAACTTATTGACGTATAGCTTTTCTTTCAAATAACCCCAAAGAACGAAGTACAACAGTGCCAAATACCATGATCTTGGCGGCCAATTGACATCGCCACCACGTGAGATAACCACAGTCATTGAATTTGTCACGCAAAAGAGCCATCGTTTCGTTAGCTGTGTGGCAAGTAGAACTTTTCTGTGGAAACCATATATATGGCGTTTTTCTTTTTTAGTTCAGAGCAGAGCTCGAACTGTCAAAAAAATAATTGTGTTTCTTTTTTAGATCTGATCGTTCAGAGCTTCAAATTCGTGTTTCTTTTTTAGTTCTGAACATGTTCAGAGCGCGCTCTGTGAGCTCAGAATAAAATAACAGAGTAAACGGAGTAAAATGCTGAACACAAACAATTTGATGTTTGAAAGCCGGGAAATTAAAAAAATCATCGTCAAAACAATAAAAATGGCGGAAGAGGCTGGTCGCTCTAGTGCAGAAGGAAAGATAATTTAGAAAAAAATAATTGCATATATGTATGTATGTAGCATTTTTATGAATCAAATTTATTTCAGGCGTCAAATAGACCAACGCTATGACTGTTTTTTTAATTAATTTGATTAAAGAAAATTTTGAATGCCTTCAAACAGACGATATTTCAAATCATGACAGTTTAGTGCTCAAGTTGTTTCATAATTAAATCAGAGAGCTCTGAACATACTCTGCTCAGAACTCTACTCTACTCTACTCTGTTCGCTCAGACTCTGCTCAGTGCTCAGCTCTGAACTGTCAAACAAAAAATTGTGCTCCTTTTTTGTCTATGAACGTTCAGAGCTTCAAATTTGTGTTTCTTTTTTCGTTCTGATCGTGTTTTGAGCTTGTTCAGAGCATGCTCTATGAGCTCGGACTCTATTCTGAGTTATAAAAGAAAAACGCATTTAGCAATTAGTTCGTTAGCATACCTATACCGATGGTGCCGCCGCCCCGCCATCCAGCCCGTAAACCACACCAGACAGTCACTCTTTATTTGTGAATTGGTTTTTCGACAATCACTCTTGGATTATCATTCGCCCAAATGCGGCAATTCTGCTTAGTGACGAATCCACTGAGGTGAAAATGTGCCTCATCACTGAAGATGATTTTCTTCGAGAATTGATAATCCACTGTTGCCATTTCTTGCGACCATTCTGACCATTGACGACGCTTGAAATGGTCAAGAGGCTTTAGTTCTTGAGTCAATTGCACGTTTAAGCGTTTTAATGAAAGTATTTATGCATAATATTCATCAACGACGATCGTGAGAGTTCAGCCACACTATCGCGAACAGCAGCAACATTTTCTGCTGTACGAGCCTGCACTGGTGTTTTCACATCTCCCACAGACTCGGTTTGCTCAAATTTTTGTATGATTTTTCCGATTGTAAGTACATTTAAACGATTAAATTGACCGACCAAAATCACGAAACCACCACCAAAACAGCAGTCAGTGTCAAAATAGCATACAATTTTTAAAAAAATACCTGATAGCCTACCCTTTATCCCGTTAAACGAGAAAAAACGCATACTTAAAATCAACTTTTTTGTCATTTAATTATTTATTTTATATAAAATTGCACTCCCAGACAAACCAAGTTATAATTTTCATTTGTGGGATATAATGTATATCCCTGATCCGTCCATGGATTTGACAAAGCAGACTAAATGAATTGGCCAGTTTATAATTCTAGGATTTCTGAGATAATGATTCAAATTCACTACTTTGCATCTCTTTTCATCCTTTTTGAATGCGATAGAGAATTCTTGACAGCAAAAGTGAGACATGAGTATAAGAAATTTTGTTCTCTGTTATTTCTGAGAATACGAAAATCTTTGAGATCTTTAAAATAAAAACTGGCCAAATAATAACCCAAATGACAGATGTAGCTTCAACTGTCAAAGTCTATTATCTTAAACAATATTTAGTTAATTATTGAAACATCAGTTGTATGTGAATTCATGATTATTTTATTTTTAAATATTTTTGAAACAAATAATAAATTAATTTGTATCTTCCGACTTTCCACTTCTTTTTTGTTTATTTTTGCAAAAATTTACCTACCATACCATCTGTCAGCTAAAAATTTTATAAAACATGCTAAGAGACTATTATTACATGAAAATGTCATAACAATAAATCAACTATAATAACTGCACTCTATGCACCCCAATCCCAACCCCACCGTAAACAGGCGAACGCGTATACAAATATTTTTGTATACAAAAAAAAATTATCTCATAAATCCCTGCCATATAAATAGTTGGGGTGTTGGGAATGGTTGGTTGGTTTGAAAACCGTGCGATGCGGGTTCTGAGCTTTCGACGGTTTTTTTCTTCCTGCTTCTCCATCTCTATATATATGTATAGGTATGTATAAAATATAAACCGCAAACAGCAAAGCAGCATTCCCGCAAGGTAACAAGTTAAGGATTTTATTTATTGCCAGTCCAGAGGCCCAGGGACGATAGCAGGTCCTGGGGTTTTGCGGATGAGTTTTTCTTCCTTCTTATGGTTGCTATTGCTATTTTATAAAATTGCGTTGCAAGTTGCAACTTATTCCCATAGCATACTATATACATACAGTGCAACACTCCTCCTCTCTTATGGTCCTCGTGCTTTTTAAATATTTCCACTGATGACTTCATCGCCCGGCGCGACTTGTCTCTGTTTTTGTTTTATGGCAGCCTTGAAGTTTTTTGTGGGGTATTTTATGTGCTGTGTACCTATCTACTTAATTGGACAACACTAATATTTTTGAAAAAATCTTAGGAATGAAACTATGCTGATATAATTCTAGGTATATTTTAGAATATTTTTCATTCATTTTCGAAAATTAATAAATCAAAAATAATTATATATTAAGTGATCTATGTTAACTTGTTTGTGCATTAAAACACAAGGAGTAGGTAAACTATAATTAGCTTGAATTGGAACAACTTTTCAAAATAACGGTATATTTTCTCTACTAAAACGAAATGACCAAAAGTTAGATACTGTAATTACTTTTGAAATTTTCTTTCTAGAGCAGTAACACTTCTGGAATTCGTCTTAAGAATAAAGATAGCTGTTAGCCTGAACGATTTCGTAAAGCAACTTTTTCAATTAGGCGGGTTGCATTTCACAAAAGTTTATGGTCATTCCACATTTTGCCGCAAGACTAACCCAGTCACTGTTAAAGACAGCATTTTGTTGGACAGCTTCTTTCAATACAAGCTTTGGTAATCTATGTTCACGCATTTTTAATACGTTCGCTAAAAATCTGCACTTATTTAAAGAGTTGACATATAACGGCTATTTAACCCAGTTTCTAAATAGTCCATGTATTTTGGTGTATTTACTGGTAGTAAGAATATTTTTCTTATGAAGGAACGCAGCAAATTTATTGACCTTCTCATAATTCTTAGTACTCCAGATTTATGTGAAATACAATAAAAGCGCATTGATTTCGCTGTTTCATTAAACACTTCATATTTGGCACTAATTAAAATGCATTTGTTATTGAAGATCTTTTTATAAAAAGCTATTCACGATAAAAAAAAAGTGAATGCTCTCAGAATCTTATCACTCAACTCCATTCTGTAAGCACTTCAAAGAAATGTTGCAGAAGAGATTCGTGGAGACAAATCCAATTCAAAAATCCTGTTAATAGCGAAAAAGTTTAAACCAAATTTTCAACTACTTCTATCGGAACCAAGTAGAGTCAATACCATCCTCTGGTATAGATGGGATACCGTACGAATTTTATTAGAAATCCAGTCTAGCACTGATTAATGAAATTTACAGATTATTCAGCGACATTTTTGAAACGGAAATCATTCCAAACTCGTTCAAACAACCGCTCATATATCCGAAATTGAAAAAAGTCAACGATAATAAATGATGTCACAAACTATCGTGGATTTTCGTTCTTATGGACACTTTATAAAATGTTATGTCCGTGCTCCTAAATATACTTATAGCCTGGGTTGAAGAAAACAACGTTCTGAACGAATATCAAGCTGCCTATAGCGACAACAGTCGACCAGATCTACAATTTAACTGGTCTTATCTAGCCCCAATTGAGTCAAAAGAAGATATTGCACGCCTTTTTTGTCGATCTAAAAGCTGTATTTGACAACGTAAACAGAAACGCACGGTTTTACAAGTTGACTACACTTGGTATCTCCGTAAAAATGATAAACATTCTAAAGTCGATTTATAAAGACAAAAATAGATCTGACTTTTTTTCAACAAATAAAGGTGTTTAACAAGGATGTGTTTTGAGTGCACTTCTTTTTATCCTATTTCGGAACGACTTACACAAGAGCTCCCAACAGGATTGACTGTGGAAGATCTAAGAATTAACTTTCTATTTTATGCTGATGATGTCATGTCAGAGAAATATTGACAGTGAAATCCTTATAAACAGTTGTATTAACAGTGAATCTTAAAATACCAGAAATAGTGATTTTTTTAAATGGAGGCCGGAGATCAGCCATAGAAAAATTATTGTTCGGTGGTGTGGATATGTGTAGCTGTTAAAAAAACCAAGGTATAACATATGTCTGGGACGGAACACCTAAAAAGATTAAGTATTTCGAAAAAATGCTATAAATTCTACATGGTCTCAGTTTGTAAGAAAAAATAGTATCCGACACCTCAATTAATTCTAAATCCATGATCCGGCTTCCAGATGAATTATGCTGTACTGTGCACAAGTATGAGCAAAGTAGAGAAGCTGCAACGTTTCTTTCTGAAAATATGTTTTCTTCTTTCTAATAACACATCAAAATATGTAGCACACTTAGGAACGAGACTTGCAAAATCGTTCCTGACAACCCCTAAACTGCATTTTTCATTTATATCCAGAGTCATGGAGATACCGAATAATCGACACCCCAAAATCCTTTCGGAAATTATTATTCGTAAGAACATCTACTAGGCCAACGAATGGAGGGCCTTTTTTCAGAAGCGTCAATTGAAAACCCTTTCACGCTTAATACATTGCAGATAAGTAACTTTCAAAAGGCCCTGCTAAGAATACTAAGAGAAAAACATTGTTGGAGTATATGTATATTTGGAGTATAAGCAACGCCAAGCAGTCGGAGTTCCATAATGATTACTGCAACTGCAACTTATCCTACGCTGAGGTCCCCAACTTCTTTTTGGATTCGAATCCACAAGAGATGATTAGTCTCATTCTTAATGCACGAAGTGAGTTGCTCTATTTAAATGCAAGGGCCTTCCAAAATTGCGCCATTGCATTGTCTTAGATGTGTAACCTCGACGCAACCGAGAATACATACCACTTTGTGGATTGGATACAGGAAACAATTTCGTCCTGGCCTCTATAACCAAAAGCATTAGTTAGATTGACTTCTTGGTTTTAAGCAGACTCGCTTCAGGCGAGTACTCCCCATACAATTTCGTGGTCAGAAAACAATATAAAACGAATATTTTTGTATTGCTTCAGAAGGGTACCCCCAATAGAACCGTTATTTTGTTCTTCAGTTTTCTCAAGAACTAATCAACCGATCTCAATAAGCTCTTTTACTGTCTCAATAAAATTTGATGATCAAAAATGTTATGTTTTTATTTTTGATTTAAAAAAATCAAAATTCGATATCTCATAAACGGGTCGTTATTTTTTACGAAATTTAAATGTAAAACGTAAGCGTAAAAGTGTAAAAAACGTAAGAAATGTAAGATGTAAATAACTGCATACTAAAAATATTTTTAAACTAAAACTGAAAAATTGTATATAAATAAAATTAATTTAAAAAAAAAAACGCTCAAACGATAAATTAAGATTTTTTTGTTTTTAAAATCAAATGGCATTTACATTTTTAAAAACAAAGTTGTTTTGCAGGTACATTTTTAAATTTAAAAATTACAGGAAATATTTTTAAACAGACTCTTTGGATGCATGAGCAAGTTGGTGTGACACAGGCGTGCATTTTATTTATTAAATATCTTCTTCCATCAGACGCTAGTCCCAGAAACTACTGGGCCGATTTGAAAAATTCTTTCAGCATTAGATATCTCATATATTAAAGAAGGCTCTATTTTATATAACATCACTCTAATGCGCTGCAAACAGGTTAAAGTTTTGATAAAACAATGTATGACAGAATTGTTACCCTTTAATACTCGTAGTTCTAAAAAAGTCACGGAGAACATACATATGTCTATCTTTTAAAGTTGGCTCACTTTGACATTTTTAAAATCAGTGGGGCTTAAGTATCCCACATTTGGGACTGAACTTAAGGGCCACTTACATAGACGAACAAATGCAGCTTAAAGTGAAAATTTATTTTTTTAAACTATACTAAAACATATTTTCATAGATATTTTCAGTGAAGCTGTCAAGAATGATGAATTTAATAAAAAATTAAAACAACTAGCAATATATTCAAGCAAAAGGAACACAAAACAAAGAAACTTTAAGTGAACGACAAAAAAAATGTAGGTCAAACAATATTGTTGGGTCATGGGTAATGTTCATGACATTGCCGCGTCATGATAACATCACCATTTATATCTATAAAGTGTTTTCTAGATTACATAGTTACGGGAGATAGATGGGAAGGATTCCTATACTATACTCGTAGAGTTGTCATTTCTTGAGGGAATTGAAGATTTTTCTAATGAAATTTAATATAAACGAGTAGATTGTTAGTTTCATAACAAAGAGTGAAATTTTTGCTATGCAAAGTAACGATATAATTATGATATAACTATAGCTAAAAGCAAGTACCTTCGGTTTAAGGTTACATTGCAAAAGAGGTCGTAACTTTTGTATAATATAATATAGATTGGAATCATTCAGATCATTTCGACTGTCATCAGTAATATAACTGATATAATAGCGAAACATCCAATAACAAAAATTTAGTTGCAAATTTTTCCACTAACAGTTGGTTGTCAATTGGGACGAGAATTGCTAACAGGGGTTTTTTCTCTTAAAGTTGTCAACCTTTTTTGTTCATGAACTTAACCTGAATATATTTACATTGACAGTTGGTTTAAGAATAGGTTTACAGAAAAAATCCAAAGTTTTCGAGTTGCAATTGAAAAACCTTTAATATACTTTAACTATTAGACCAAGTGCTATTTGCATTGTGCAAGAACCTATAAAATATAGATGGGTTTGAACATTTTGTTACATTACATAAACTTGAGTAGATTTATTTATGTTTCAATATTTTCATAAAAGCTAAAAGAGCTTATTTTATATTACATTACATTACACACTCGTACATTTTAAGCAAACAAGTAAACTTAACTTGTGGGATTGTTCTGAGGAATAGAATAAAAATAATTCCTTTTTTCGAGAAGAAATATTCAAGCAAATATTAATATTGCACTTAAGTTTCCAAGACCCACGAGAGGTTTATATTATTTTCTATCGAAATGTAAATATTAGCTCCTTCTTGGAGTTACATGTTTCAAAAAAAAAATAAAAGAAATGTATGGTGCAATACCTAATCCTTTTTTCCAAAGGTTTTAAAATCATTAGAGTATGTTTTTTAAAAATGACGTTTGACGTTTCACATTGTATATATATTTCTTATATATATATATACAATGGCACGTATTCACAGACAAATAAATTAAATTGACATACAAAATGTAAACAATTGCTTTTTTTATAAGTAAAATTCACTCTGTAGTCGAATCGGTTGTCAGTCTTATTGTGAGATCTAATTACGGAGTTTTCGTTCGATATCGATTTTTTTTATAATTTTTCGTGTTTAAAAACGATTCCAAAAAAAAAAGTTTCATTCTGAATGTGAAACGGCGTTTTCGGATCGGACTTACTGCAACACAACAATATTAGTTGGCTAAGTAAAGGTCATGTTATTAAACGTTACTGGATAATTTAAGAGCAAGTTATCTCCTTCTTGCAAACCTTGGATACGACGGAAGCAAGGAAGTACTAGCTATGGCTTTTCTAAAAGATGTTCTGAAATATTTAAATGAGCTTAACATCCAGTTACATGGGAAATTAATATGTGACTTAATACAAAGTGTGTCCGCGTTTCGTCATAAGCTGGATGTTTTCGAAAAAGATAATGCTAAAAAAGAATTCATTCATTTCCCAACAATTCTTGAATATAAAAAGAAGAACTCTGAAGAAGAAGACATTGCAGTGCTTTCAAACTTTATATCCGATCTTAAAAGCGAATTTGCTGTAAGATTCCAAGATTTTGTAGAAATTGGGAAGCTATCTCAATTCCTTAAATTGCCTTATGAAGTCACTGCAGTTGCAGAATGGACTGAAGTGCCTGCGAAATTATTCAATCTTTCAAAACCTTCATAACAATTGGAATTAATTGACCTTCAAATGCAAATGTTTGAAACTGCATCCACTGAAGAATTTTGGGGTAAGCATGTTCCAGAAAAATATCAAAATTGCAAACAAACTAGCTATCCACTTGGCTACTATGATTTTGAAGAACAAATATCGTTCGAGATTATCAGACTCCCACCTTGATGACACTCTTCGCATCAGACCATCGTTGTTATTTTTTTTAATATTACAGTTACTTAAATGAAGCAAAATAAAAACTACAAACTTTTTTTTTTTTTTGGACCTCGATTAAAATGTTATCAACCGTATCTGGACCCCTTGAAACTACTTGCCGACCCCTTGGCTATACTAACGCATATAGACATTCAAAAACTAAATATACGATACAGTTTTTGTCAATGCCATTCACAAATACCATTTTCCTTTTATGCCAATTAGAAATCAAATGATGTGTGATATTATTTTTACCTTTAATTTGACCGATTAAATGTTATTTAAATCAATTAATTCTGTCATTTCGAAATTCGAGACTACATAATGTACATAAGATTGTACGTACGTGCATTCTGTACATACAATATTATATACATACCTACATTTTTATGTTTGTGTATAGTTATGTATGTATTTTGATGATATTGAAACATTATAAATTTTATTTTATTTTCCCAGCTTAATCAATTAACGGGCTTCTGTGGTAAACCACTGATTTTTCAAAAGGGAATTCAATTAAGAATTTATTACATTTGCTCTGATGGCAGAAAATTGAGGTTTGAATTGGTTAAGTTTGGTGACAGCCAATGAGGCTGAAAATTGATATTTACTTGACAGGAATTGATTTTTGGAGGTGAGGGTTTAATGTATATTATATATATACATAATATTTAGTATATGGTATTTGTGGTAGAGAAACGTGGGATTGCATTTAAAATTTATTGAACTAATGTATTTTATTGGGTTGACCTTAAAAATGTCAGGAATAAATGATAATTGAATCTTCGATTTTGTTTATAGGTATTAAGGTCATAAACATCAAATTATTTACATAATGAATTTATTTATTTATTTATTTTAATCTACGAGCTAAAGGCTCAACAGATGCAAAAAAGAATAAATACATACATAGGTATATACAAAAAAAAAATCGGGTCATAAATACAAATTAACGATAGAAGGTTAGGACACTTTATATGGTAACATAAAATATCTCGCACAAACATTATATCATGTTATTAGTTCTTCGAGATTTGAGAGATTTCAGACCTAGAAGATTACGTCGAGCTTGAGAATCTGGACAAAAATTCCAGCGCATTTTACAAAACACATATTTTGTGAAACGATTTTGAACTTTCTCAATTCTATCCGAAAATGTTTGTTGGAAAGGATTCCATATGACATCAGCATACTCAAGTAATGATCTAACTAATGAGTTATATAGAGAAGTAAGCGTATAAGGTTCCGAAAAGTCAGTTGAGTTTCTTTTAATGAAACCAATCATAGAGTTGGCTTTAGCAACAATAGCATCCATGTGCGGAACAAATGTAACTTGGAATCAAAGGAGACACCCAAATCCTTTACTTTAGCAGTTCTCTGAAGAGGGATACGATCAAGAGAATACGCAAACTCATAAGTTGAGAGTTTCCTAGAGACAGAGATAGTGAAGCATTTCTTGACATTAAGTTTAAGACAGTTAACCAAACACCAGTTTGATAAATGATCGAGGTCTATTTGAAGATTTAAGCAATCATAAATGGAATTCACTTTTAAAAATAATTTTAGATCATTAGCATATAAATATGAGACATTGGCTGAACTTTATGTTTTTGCAAATATCATCGATAAAGATTATAAATAATAGTGGGCCAAGATGACTACCCTGGGGAACTCCTGAGGTACATTTAATAGATCTCGAGGTT
Source organism: Eupeodes latifasciatus (assembly GCA_920104205.1). Classification (NCBI taxonomy): domain Eukaryota; kingdom Metazoa; phylum Arthropoda; class Insecta; order Diptera; family Syrphidae; genus Eupeodes; species Eupeodes latifasciatus. The sequence continues at coordinate 79,327,943 of OV049926.1, forward strand.
TGATTATCAAGTTTTACTTTTTGTACTCTATCAGTTAAAAAAGATGAAATCCACTGAAGGAGATTAGAGTAAATCCCAAAGTTATGAAGCTTACGAAGCAGTATGTTGTGGAATACAGAATCGAATGCCTTACTAATAAGTTTAAAAATTATTACTAAAAGCTGTGCTATAAGGATTGTTCTGGGCCTTTTTTTTATTCTTGGTAATGATAAGCAATAGCATTTAAATTTTTAGTATTTCTTACTCATCACATTCAGTATTAACAATTTTAATTTTACAAACGCAACCTAGGACAATAAGTAATTGTTAAGTCTTATACAATTAAGTTTTATAAAAATAGCTCAAAAACCGATGACGGGGTTGGTGGATGTGTATACGCCGACGGGCTAAACCTATGTCTCTCATTTCGTCCTTACAATCACTGTACCGTGTTTCAGACAGAACTTCTGGCCCTTTATTGACTCATAGAAAACGTAATGTCGGCTACCGATTTATGCATCTTCTGAGATAGTCGAGCTGCCATAAGATCATTAAACTCTGTCTCAATAAACTCACTAACAGCCAGAAACTGCGGATCATCTTTTGTGGAGATGGCGGAGTAGGTAAAAATGCCCCTCATTGGATACCGGGTTATAGAGACATTCCAGGAAATTGCAAAGCTGACGAACTTGCAAAAAATGAAACAACTTTACCTTTGATAGGCAACAAATCTAACATCGGTATATCTCTAGCTACTTGTAAACTTATACATACAAGGTCAATTAAACACATTTGGCCAAAGCTTGATGCTAACGCTCTAAGCAACTCATATAAGTTGGTAGATTACATATTACCTCCGTTAAAGGAGTCCTTAAAGACATGCTATTCGACTTGGAGTTCCTACAAATTATTTTTGCAGAAGCTGCATGGATGAAGAAGAAGAGGAGACAGTGTCTCACTTTCTATGTTAATGTCCTGCCTTATCACAAAGACGAAGACTCCACCTTGGGGACTTTTACTAAAATTATTCTAGTGATCTAAGAAATTCCGAAATCTATGGTCTCAAATACTTTGTAGGTACCTCTTACTGGTTCAACGTGCAAAGTAAATCTAAAGATTCATTTTATATCACAACGGAAAAACGATCGTTCTAAGTGTGTTGATTTTACCGTCAACACCCACCTTAACCTAACCTTACCTAACATAATTGTGACGCACCTACATATTTTCAAGTTTTAATTTAGCGAAATTTACATACTTATATTCAAAACTTTCAAATATCTATTACCTAGTTATTTAGGTGGGGTTAGGTTAAAGTGGCTGTCCGTGATGGAGTAGGACACACTTAGACCAGTTTAATGGGCCATTGTTATACCACATGAATCTTGAGAGCAGGGCATGTACAGAGGAGGTGAAGAACTGTTTCCTCATCCACCTTATCCATATAGCTTCTGCAAAAGTAATTTGAGAATACGCCTAGCCGCGTGTAATGCTTTACTATTAGACAGTGACCGGTTATGACATCAATTATCGAGCTTATATGCGATCTGCTTAGAGATAGCAAGCACCTTGATCACTTAAATCTAGTGTATGCCGGGTGTTAGTTCTGACCTGAGACGCGTCCTGCATTATAGCAATAGTTTACTGGCGATTGGTATGCTAGCATTTGCCAAACGTGGTAGAATGGGTTTTACTGTACCACTCCTGGCGAGTTCATCTGCCTTACAGTTTCCTGGAATGTCTCTATGGCCCGGCACCCAGCAAAGGTGAATATTAAACTGTTGTGCCATCTCCATTAGAGATGATCGATAGTTATGGGCTATTATAGAGTTTGTAGAGACAGAGTCCAGAGATTTGATAAATGAGTAACTATCTGCAAAAATACGGATATCAGATGTTGTTCCACCTGGAACACTCTACAATGATGAGAGACTTAATTTCAGTCGTTTAGTGTACACACCAACCCCTTCTTTTGTTTTTGATCCATCTGTATAAAAGTGGACTGACTCGTCTTTCAGGAAAGCCCTATCCTCCCAGAAACATGTGGAAGGTATAGAAATCTAAAAGTTTCTGTCGAAATCCGACAATTCTGTCAAGATCAGAATTTTATTAGCTTATCATACGAAGCCGTTAAAGTTCATGTCGCTCTTTGGCAGAATCGAATTAACAGCAAACTATGCTGCAAGCAAATGGCTTTATAAATCGAGCTTACAAAAGGAGTGTTATTATGAACGAGCGTTGGAACTGTGGATGGCTTGGTGTTACGTACGATTTTAAGATTGAAATTTTTACTACCTTTGGGACATTGTAGTATTTTTAACCTAATTTTTTGTCTTGCAAACATTTAATGCTTCGAATATGTCTGTTATAGGTCTTTCTTGCTTGATTTAGCATTGATTGATGCTCCAGTAAATCTGAGGTGGGATAGAAAATGAAACCTGTGTAATTCAAAAATATCTATACCCATCTGGAATAGGTGATGTTATCAGAAGTAAACACTCTTCCCATGAATTACTTTTATCTTAAGATTTTGTTAAACAAAATTTACCATCCAAGACCTAGGCCAAAGTTCAAGTTTTCTCATACGATACTTTCTATAGAATCATATCTTAAGATAATATCGCATATCAACCCAAATTGATTTTCGGGTAGGTACCTCCAATCGACCCTACTAAACAAAATTAAATACAATTTTTCTGGAGCATCATATCCTTATAGTACTTCCTAATTCCTATACATAAACATACATATGTACATATGTATATATTACATTCAGTTTGCTGATAAATCAATCGATCATTTTCCAAATAAAAATAACACGTATGGTCGAGCACCTGATGGTTTATAGGGAACTTACATACATAGGTAAGGTACCTACCTAACCTAAGTAAGTCAAATATAACACTTCATCCTGTTGCTGACAAATCGATTTTTTCCCAAAAGATTACATTTCCATTAGTCATGCAAACGTTTCTGTCACAATTTATAAAAACAAAGCCAAAAACTAAAAAAAAAAACATATCAAATACGCTGATATTTCAGATGTAGTATAGTTAAATCTTCTTGCACCCAATCAGCACAATTGTTATCGACCACGAAATTCAATTTTGTTTTATAGCATTTCCAGCGAGCTCTAAAAACCCAAAGCAAACAATATCAAAAACAAAAAAAAATAAAACGGATTATAGATTTTCCACCCCATCTAGTTTTTTGTAGATTTTTGAAGAAAATAAAACAAACTAAAAAAAAACAGAAACTGAATCACAACGTCATGTAATACATAAGGGATGAACCTAAATTGACAAACTTAAGAGCAACACGTTTTTGATGGGATACAATTTATATAAATCTGAGATACTATGATGGTGTCTCATTTCTAGTGATTTGACATTCAAATAAATAAAATAGACACTTTGAACTTTTACCCTTTCGTTGCTGATAATTGTCCAGAAATTAGTAAATGCTGCACTTTTATATGGTGGCATTACTATCTGCCATCAGATTGGATTAAGGATCAAAGGGCATCGATAAAATTGGTAGATGAAGTCGAATTTTTGTGAATTTGTGTTTTTTTGTTTGCGGTTTTGATGATTAGGCTATGTGTGGTCCTTCGAGCAGATTTCCCATGTTAGGGACAGACAACAGACTAATGCAGGGCTGAAAGATTAACCCATGTAAGCATTCGGGTCAGAGATGCGGGCTTATGAGGGGTTGGATCAGCTCCTCCTTTAGAATGACAATGAGACATATTATGGCAATGAAATATTCATATGTATCGGGTACACAATTTATAGGGATTTGAGAGACAATAGACCGAGGGACGCAGGTTTTTTATGAATCTCTCCTTCATTGGATTAGTAATTAGCTTTCGGATTGTTCAATACAAGTAGTATTGGATGGATGGTGTTCATCAGGGTTCTGTTTTATCTCCAACACGCTTTCTCATTTTTATTAATGATCTCCTGTCTGCAACTTCTTATGCAATACATTGTTTCCCTGACGATAGTACTCTAGCTTTTTTATATAATGTTTTCAGAATCACATACCTCTTCTTCGGATGGGGAACTGCAATGACAAAATAGGATTAGATCAGTTAATTCTGATCTAAAGAGCATTGTTCAATGGGAATAACAACCGAGTGGAATTTAATGCAGTCTTGTATCGTTAAAGTAAGATATACCCCTTGCCAATATCAATGGATGGCATTTGGATGAATGAGACTGAACATCTCGATATTCTCGGTATGTGTGTGCCAAGAACCACCTCTTGTGGTTTACGCGATGTCGCCAAAAATTCCGCAAGGTGTTTGGGGTTCTTAAGGCGGTACGGGAAATAAGTCGCCCCTTCTGATCTGTCTGTTATCTACAAGGCTTATATACGTCCAAGCTTAAGTATAACTCCCATCTCTGGGCTGGTGCTCCTGCAACTTACTTAAGCCTCTTGAACAATATTGAACGTAGAGCATTTAAATTGATTGGTGAAAATATTATCGTTTGTTCCTTTAAGGTTTATGCTCTAGAGAAATGGCCAGCTGAATTCCTCCCCTAAAACAGTTCAACCGTAATACTCGCGCTTCTAGGAATGCTCATCACTATACCCACGAGCCCAAAGTCGGTCTTACTGTCAAATACAGAGATTCGTTATTTAGTCGTACTACGCGAATGTGGAAAGCCTTACCACACTCTGTCTTTCCCAGTCATTGCAATATTCAACCATTCAAAGCATCTCATTTCAAACCTTCTCTCCCTTTCCTAGTGCTCACACTGTACCTCTGTATAATAAGGTTGTGAAATTTAAAGATATTTAGGTTTTCTTTCTAACACTCGTCGACAAGGTTTTGTTCCTGGGAATAAAAATGCTCACTCGATGGGTTATGATTAATTCAAATTCAAATACAAAACCACTCTTTAACGCCAAGTTTTTAAAATGCAGCTTTTTTAAATTATATGGCTTTTTGAGACTATCTAAATTCACGAAGTATTTTATTTTTCTATAAAATACGTGATAGAATTCCAAAACTAAAATGTATCTTCAATATCTTAAGTATTTCATAAAATATCAAAAAATCTATATTAGTTGACAGATTTCACTTATCTTACATAAATCTTTATGAAACGCTGAACCTTTTATACTAAAACGGAAGAAAAAGGCAAAACGGTTTATGTTCTTGTAACGAATCCATCGTCTAAACAAAGCACACACACATCAAGTTTTTGAAATATATAAAAATATTGTCGAAACGGGTATTTTTTTAAATTTGAGCAGATAGTCAAAAAAAAAAGTTCGGCTTCGAAATTAGTACTAAAATTTACCTACTATAAAATGTTTTTTCAAAACCATGAAAACATTACAGTCAAATTTTCTCAAACATTCACATTACACATCCTTTATTGTTGTGCAGACATTTAACTTAATATACGTTTATCAAAAACAATTCCTTACAAAGTAAAGGAAAGCAATGATTTAAAGAGAATTACGCCAGAATTAAGTCGAGGCAGCAAAAATCCTTATTGACAAAGGATTAAAATACACACCAAAAGTCTTATACAACAACCAACGACGACGACAACGAGAAATTAAGATGATGATGATGGTCTTGAATGCATTTGATATACTGCGAAATTAAATTGTTCCTTTGAGCAAAACTTAAAATTTCTCTTCGTAAGTGCAATTTGGAAATTTATAAAAAAAAATAATCAGGTCTATCCGATTACAGCAGAAGCCATCACATCACAAAAGATTTTTTCGCGTAGTTTTTAGTCTTTTGAGGATGAAAATGGAACTTAAGCTTTTTAACTGTTTTTAGGATATATGCCTTTTTTGGCTGCTATGAGAAGTCATTTGTTTTAGAAGAGAAAATATTTGAATTTATGTGATAACAAAGATTCTTACAATAACGGCGTAGAATAATAATTTATTATTTGAATTTAACAGTTTTTAAAATAAGTCTTAGAAATCATTTCTTATTACCACGTTAAACTTTTTTCTGACACTGTTTCTTAAATTCAAGACTAATTCTTTTCTTTTCAAACGAAATATGTTTAGTATTGCATAGAAAAATAAATATATTAGGTGGCGCAACTGTCCGTTGATAACCAGGGCCTAGTGACTTACAACTCTCAACCATTCCTGCGTTCGAGTATAGTTTTTAAGGATTTAGGCGACCTACAGTTTTTAGCCAAGTCCGAATGGCTAATTTAAGAAAGCACTTTTACTTTACTCTTGGAGGATATGTCAATTCCTTGCAAGAGGCAGTACCTACCCGTGAAAAAGACTTTACATGGCACTGGCAGGATTTGAACCTACGCACTAACCTATTCGAATTTTGCTTACATAGATTACTTGAAAGCCCAGTTGCTTTAAGCAATTATTTTTTACCCAATTTCTTCTAAAACTTCTTTATCTTAACTTTTAGCTGTACTTAGTGTTTAATATTATCTTAAAAGCCATACCTTCCAAACTTTTTTAACTCCAAAACGGTCTATTTGACTTATTTTAATAAAGCTATTAAGTTATAAAAAGATAAAAAAAAAACAAATTCGAGTTAAGATAGCGTTTTGAATAAAAAAATGAAAAACAACAATTATTCCAACACTTTAAGGTATTCGTATCGAATTGACTACTAAAATATGTACGTTTTCATTTGAGAGAAGATTCCTTAGAGCCAGAAAATATTGATATCACTTTTGTGTAGTTGAGACAAATATAGAAAAATTCACAATATAATTTGGATTACGAGTTCTGTGTCTTTTCTCCTATAAAGTTAAACCCATAATTATGGCTTAATGTACAAATTTGAAGAAGTCCTCTCTTGAAAAAGTACGTATACGATTCGTGTCAATTTAAGAAAAAATATTTAAATTTTCTTCTATATGCCTAACCTACTTTTAAAAATTATTATATCCTTAATCGTTTTATGTTTGTCTCGATACTTTTCCAAATTAGCTCATTCCATATAATTTTCAATATACACACTTCTATATATTTCATTTAAAACACATCCTCTTATATAAAAAGCTATTTCCCTATTCCCTTCGAAAAACAGGACACTCATTTAATTTGCCTTGAATTAAATTTTGTCTTTTTATCTTCTATGTTATGTATGTATTACCATTTGAAGTCCCGGAAAACTAAGTTATATCAAGGATGTTGATTTTATTCCTACAGGATAAAAGAGCTGACCTAGTTATTATTTTATATAAAACGATTGTGTTAAAATATTTACGTAACGAGTTTGTTTTGTCGACAACAGAGTCACAAAAACCACATAAGCTTTTTGGTATCAGGTTCACGGTAACAAATTAAATGTATGAAGAGAAACGCAATTATGTGTGTCCTTTTAATGGTCCAAGTTGCTCTTTAAAATCAAGTTGTTACTTAATAATAATTAAAATTAAAAATTAAAATTGAAAAGGTTAACACAGATATAATGCAAATATGATTGTTTTATTTTGTAGGAAACAAAATTTTTGGTTAAGCTAGGTCAGTTAGTTATCTAATTAATTCTTTGTGGAATGAAAAACTTTATCCCGAATAGGGTAAAATCTATCAAACCCAAAGAAAACTAATGGTTTGATTCAAGCTGTAAAGAGGTTATTAGGACTAGAGATGTGAGTTTCCGTTGTTATAAAGCCAAGCCCACTGAGGAAACCCGGAATAAGTTCAACAAACTAGAAAGACATAACGGTCATATTCGACGAACCAAATTTTTGCGTGACCAGAAATAACGGCAAAAAACACTACAGTGTCCCAAAGGTAGTAAAAATGTCTTTTCATTTCTAAAAAAAACATACGTCGTCCAATAAAGCCAATTTGCTTGCAGCACAGTTTGCTGTTAATTCGACGCTACCAGAGTTTGTCATGAGTTCTCCTGTTATAGAGAGCGTAAACGATTTATTGGAACAAATGTTCTTTTGCACCCGTGCAGTTGCAAGAGCACTGAAAGGCCTTGAAATACACAAATCCGCTGAAGAGGTGTTCCTAAACGCTGGCAAAACCGTTGTGTAAGCTTTTTCATCTTTTCTATTCTACAGGTCTCTTTCCGAGCGGATGGAAAACAGCATTTGTCCAGCCTGCCCCTAAAAAAGGTGAATCCCCTCCAATTATCATCCAATATCACTTATACGTCGGTAGTACCCGTGGCATGATGGTTAGTGCGTTGGACTGTCATGCGAGAGGTCTTGGGTTCAATCCCTGCCTGTGCCACCTTAATTAAAAAAAAAAAAAAAAAAAAATGTACGGGTACTGCCTCTTGCGAGGAATTGACAAATTCTTCAAGAGTAATTCTTGTCATGAAAAAGTGCTTTCTCAAATTAGCCGTTCGGATTCGGCATATAAATTGTAGGTCCCCTCCATCCCTGACAACATTACTCGCACACAGGTATGGTTGAGAGTTGTAAGTCACTAGGCCCTGGTTCTTTACGGACTGTTGCGCCACCTAATTTATTTATTTTTATCACTTATACGTCCCTTTTTTTGAAGGTCATGTAAATGCTGAGCTTAAGAAATATCTCGTCTTCTTAATGACCGGCAGTATGGCTTTCAGGCTAGGTCCACCGGTGATTTGATAGTTTATCTAACCGAACAGAAGAACAAATCTTTACATCGTTTTGGAGAAAGTAAGATTATTGCACATTTAAAAGAGTTTAGCACCAAGCTCTCTTATTGAAAAAAATGCTTTTGATATTGATGAATCTCTTTAAGAACACTGTTCGGAGAAATTAGGATTTTCTTCTGTAACACAAACAAAATAATACTTTTTTAGAGGATTTAGTTGTTCTCAATTCGAATCTCACCTTACAAATTTTGTATTATATTAGATTTTTAAAATATGCAACTTTAGAAATGTTAAAAACATTCAAAAAAAGGGGTTTTTATGTCTAAGTTAAAACTCAACATATCCCTTAACAATAAATTGTATGGCGATTTTGCAAAGTAGGTACAAAACTTTATCTTCTAGAAACAGTTTAAATCGTTTTAGTATCGTATTTAGTTTCTGAAAATTCCCATTAGTCATTTAATTAGTCTGTTTTTGAATCTATATGAGAATTTAATATTTAGTTTTGAAAAATGAGTCTTGAAGTTAGACAGATAGATAGATAGATAGATCTATCTATCTTGAAGTTAATTTTATGTGCCGATTTCTAAATTTAATTTTAACTATCTGCTCAATTTTTTAAAATACCCGTAACAACATTATTTTGCTATTTTGTAATATATTTTAAGAACTTGATATGATAGAATTATTTAGACGACGGATTCGTTACAAGAATAAAAATTACTTTCAATCTGTTCTTTTTCAGTTGAAAATAGTTTTAACATAAATGGCTTAGTATTTCTTTCAGATTTTTGTAAGACAGGAGAAATCTAACAACTTATGAAGATTTTTCCAAAAATCTATGAAATACTATAAATATTTCAACTGAATATTGAAGAAAGGGTTTATCTATGTGGAAACAAATTGCAGCTGAAAAAGGCAAAGTATAGCTGTACCGTAGCAGTGCAGGCCATTTCGCTGATATTTAAGTTTCATCTCTTAAAAAAATACTCGGGTTTTTACATGGGTCGTTTCGAAAAAAAAATTCTTCGTTTGATCTACGGTCCCGTATGCATCGAAGGGGAGTGGATGAGAAGATGGAACGACGAGCTGTACGGGCTGTACAGCGACGTAGATTTAGCCAGAAGGGTAAAAGTACAACGACTAAGATGGCTGGGTCACGTAGAGCGCATGGAAACCAATACTCCGGCCCGGAATGTCTTCGAATCCACACCTACAGGACAGCGCAGTAGAGGAAGACCGCGGATCAGGTGGAGCGCATAAGTGGAAAGTGACCTCACCCAACTTGGAGCGCGAAAATGGAGAGAGCGCCACCTTAAGTAAGTTTTACATCCAAAAGAAACTTCTTATCGGAAAATCCTATCGATCTTAATAATATCATTAAAAACAATCAAAAAACGTATTCATCAAAACAAGTACCTACATAAGAAATAAGTGATAATTTCTCATAAAGAAACTTTTGTTCTTAAATTAAATTTTATTTCCTCCAATTTAATTTTTGAACAAAAAATGGATTCAAAAAAGGACTTTATGGTCAATTTCATTCAATCATATTTATAGCTTTGTATTCTTTTTGTTGGGTTGTATACTTTTATTAGGCCTTTTTTTAAATTAAATACTAAGAACTCACATAAAGATATAGAGAATGAGAAAGACTAAACAAAATAAAATTTAATTGTTTAAAATGGTTTGAAAAAAAGGTCCAAGGACAATTTAAAGTAAAGTTAAGAATCTAACCATAATAAAATTATATTACTTTATAGGTACAATCCACAGTCATACAGGACGTGTGTTTCATGAAAAAATGTTTAAAAGCTCAAATTAATTGAACAAAAAACAAAAGGGTATTTTGGTGACAAATTAATACATAAAAATAAGTAATGGCTGTCACCATTCTTAAAAAGTTTATTCTTTCCAGGAATTATATAAGACCTTCTTTAGGCTCAGGTGAAATGTTTTGATTTTAAATGTTTCTTTTCTCTATTTGTTAGTTTTTGGTATTTATATTTCGGAACATAAACATTTTAAGGATGTTAAAGAGTTTTTCCAAGATTTTTTTACTGTTTGCTTAGACTTGGTTTGTAAAATGTTTTAAATGCTATAATTTCTGTTAGACACATTGAACTTTTTTTCAAATATAAAACACAGCAAATTTTAAAAAATCGCCTAAATTGTTTGACTTCAATGTTAAAAAATAATTTCTAAAATATGGATTTGATGATAGAGGGCTTTATGAATGTCGTCCTATTGGGATATAAAATTCACGAATCATTTGCCTGTTGCGATTTAAATGACGCTTTTAAGGTTAGAGTTAGAGTTGATATGTCGGTACACAAAAAAAATAAAACTCTTTAGTATAAATATTTTCTTCCGAATTAAAAATCAAAAATCAGCTTTTCATTAAAAACGTTGAACAAATTGATATCAAGCATAAACACAATTATATAGTCAACGTAAATTAAAATTTTCTCTGTCAACGTACCGTACTTAAGACGTTGACTATCACACGAATGACACACTCCAGTCAACACTTACTTACTTAAAATGGTGTTACAGTATCGGAGGGACCTGGTCCTCAACCAACATGCGTTTCCAGCCAGTTCGAGTCCTAGCTAGTTGTCTCCAGTTTTTCACGCCAAGTTGGTTGATGTACTCTCCCACCTGCGTGTGCCATTCGCTCTACATGACCCAGCCATCTAAGTCGATGGACTTTTAATCGTTTAACCAGGTCAGTTTCGCTGCACAGCCCGTACAGTTCATCGATGTATCTTCTGCTCCTTTCTCCATCTATGCAGACGGGACCAAAAATCACCCGAAGAATTTCTCCCCTAAGGTCCCATATTTCCCTAAGAAGGTCCCATATTTCTTTGACAGGGTCCAAGCCTCAGCGCCATATATGAGAACCGGGATGATGATCGTCCTACAGATGGATGGTTACTTTAGATGCTCGAGAAAGGACTTTATCACTCAATTATCTTGTAAGTGTAAAAGAACCACCTACTTGCGAGAGTTACTCTTCGTTTGATTTAAACGCTGGTGTCGTTGTCTGAACTTATAGCGGTGCAGGTAGACAAAGTTCTTAAATACCTCAAAGTTTAAGCTATCCATGGTGACATTTTGTCTAAAGACGTCGTCGTTCAATGTGGTTTTTTGATGACAGCATATATTCGGTCTTGCCCTCATTGACCACTAAGCCCATTGGCACTGCCTTCGTCGCAATGCTCTAAAACGAACCAATGACATCACGATTTGATCCTCTAATTATGTCAATATCATTGTGCCTCAATGTTGTCACTGGTTTTCAATGGTTAATGGAGGTAGCATGGGACCTCCTAAGAGGTTGTTAGAGACTCGATAGGAAAAGGACATGGCAGTCTTTTGCCATTGTAGCCGTCTGACGTCGAATTTTCTCACAGTACTTTCTTGTTTTGGCTTGGATCGGGATACCGGTAGCCGAACCTTGGCAACAAAGGGGTAGTGGTCTCGGAATTTTCTGACATCCTGTATATTGGAGAAATGTCGTGCGTCGTCGATCGCAATGTGGTCAATCTGGTTGACAGTTAATTGATAAAGAGATTTTCATGTCCCCTTGTGAATTTCGAGATTTTTAAACTGCTTACTAGCTCCCGACTGTGCCCCCAAAAATGTCTTCTTTTCCTAGCTTGGCCTTAAAATCTCCTAAGACTTTTTGCCTTAAACTACTTCCAACAACAAATCCACAACCAAATCGTCGTCGCTGCCTTTGTTCTCGGTAGCAGTCGCCGCCGCCGTGGCCGTAATATCGGCCTTGCAGCAGTTTAGGGCTTCCACTAACTGTTTGGCTGCAAGTGGTTTATTAAGGGACCTAACATTTGTGCGTGGTCGGGAAGTCACCACGACGATGGCACAACCTAGAGGGCCAAATCCATAGCCGGATAAACAGCTCCTTACAGCCCTAGCCTCCGAATAAGTCGTACCTTCCATACTTGCATCTCTCCTTACTCGAATCATGTTACACAGCATTATTAGGTGCCTCATCATTTTTATCAAAATTCATGACTTCTGGATATTCTAGAATGTTTATTATTATCAAAACATGAAAGAACAAAACAAAAACAGATAAAACTCACTTTTTAAATTAAATAATAAAACAATCTGTCAACTTTATTTCCATATTTTTCGTTGCGTTAAATCGCTTTTTTGAATTCTGCCCTGTCAATTTTCGGACACAATCATTGCGATGACACACAGGATATTGTCAACGCATTGACTCAAAAATGTGTGTCAACGTCAGCGTCAATGTGCTCGTCAACGCGTTGACACCATTTTTTATTGACGATTACACGACACGTGACACACCCGGGACAGATTTTGACGTCATTTTTGCGTCGAAAGTCAACGCGTTGACCGTTTAATAGTAGCTTAACAAATTTAATTTTCTTAAATCAATAAGCTATGATTACACGGTCAACGAAATCGGTCAACGCGTTGACTCTCTGACGTCACAAAAAATACATATTTTCTCCGTCATCTCACCGTCAACGTTTACAGTATCAATGCTTAAAACATTGACTATCACACGATTGACACTATTGGGTCAATGTTGTCCCAAATTACGTTGACGCACAGGTGTGTCAACCTGACTTTTACTCATCAGTGTCAATGCATTGACTCGCAAAACTTTGATGATCACACGGTTTGACACAAAGTAAAAAAGCCGTCAGCACAAGTCAAAGTTATTTTGAGGAAATAAAATAAATATTGAGTTTATTAATGCACATAATTATATAGATATATTTAACTTAAGTGCAATTCATTTTCAGATAAAAAGCAATAGCAATGACAAAAAGAAATATGGAGATAGCGGTTTTGGCCGCATACGTTTTAGAAAGCAGCACGGACGATGAGCACGAGGACGACATCCGCAGTGCAAGGCCTTCACGAAAACAGCGTTCGGTTTGGACAAAAAATTGGTTGAAGGTCCGGGAGAAAGAAGGATTTGGTGTAAAATTATTACGCGAATTGCGCGCTGAGGAACCAACTTTATATCGAAATTTCCTCCCCATGGGCGCAAGACAGTTTGATTACTTGCTGGCGCTGGTGAATCCTCACATACAAAAACAAAATACAAAAATGCGGACGAGCATTTCTGCCGAGGTGCGATTGGTCCTCACACATGCGATTCCTGGCCACTGGCGAAAATCTTTGCAGTACCTTTTTAGAATTTCCCAACCAGCTATCTCCTCTATTATTCTATTATATTATGTTTTTTATTTTTTGAATTAAATGATGTAAAAAACCAGGGCCATGTTTTTTTTTATATGTATAAAAATCACAATCAAACTGAGACGATGACACGGTATTTAATTCTGCCCCGTCAACGCTGGGACACGGTCATTGCGATGACACGACTCCGTCAACGCGTCCCAATGGCGTTGACAGAGAGATTACACGGTCATCGAAAAAAGTCAATGCGTTGACCCAAAAATGTGTGTCAACGAGAGTGTCATCGTACCCGTCAACGCAATGACACCAGGGGAGTCATTCCGTAATTTTCAAAACGATAATCGTCAAAACGATTATCATTAACGATATCGTCAATAATTTGCTTCACGTAACTTTATCGCTATCGTCTCGTCAATCGTTTTTAGTAGTAGATCGTTCAGTATACTTCAAATACTATTATACTATAACTGAAATGTCAAAAAGAACTCAACGAAAGAAAATGCTTGTTCAATAACTTGAAAATGTTATTAAACTTGGTTTTTCTACATGGAAATTTTTGAAAATTTGCAAAAATGTATTGTTAGTAAACATGCCAACTATTTTGTGATGTTTATTGTTATTGTTACTTTTTGTGTTTTCATTTGTTGCCGTCGACGATAAAACTATAATATCAAAATGTTTTGTTTATGTCTGATATTTTTGTAAATTAATAATTATAATTTAGAGTATACAAAAGTCAGTAACAGAAAATCAGCTGCAATATTAAACCCAATTCTGTCCAAAGGAAGGAAGATAAGACTCCATTTTATATACAGGGGACACAAATATTTGTTGTTTCCAAAACTACTTTGGATTAGTGCTTTGTGCAAGAGCGATACTAAAAGCGTTGCCTTTCGAACATACCAATGTTCCTCCGCCCCAATGTTTCAATGGTTACAGCAAATATTAATATGGAAGGTATATAGTATGTATGTAGAACGACAACCGTCTGACAAATGTATTGTTTCCAATATCATCATTATCATCATTATCCTCTTTTGCAATTCCAAGACTTTGAACAAAACTACAATTGTTTTATATATTTAACAACAATTAAGAAAGATTACTTATGTACATATTTATGTTTTGTATATATAAATAAAATGCTTACATATTGGTTAGAATAGATAGAATGTCCGATAAATGTCTTAATTTTCTTCGTAACCGTATTATTTGTACTTTTTTGAGTTTTTATTTTCATTTTGTAACAAAACTAAACTTCGCCGAAATATTTTTGCTTCAAATTGTTTTGGTTATCAATAGAAATTAATAGCAGACGATACCTACTTAGCTATGGTGCAAACGCTATCGTTTTGACGATATCACTTTGACGATTGTCGTCTTACGTGAAGTGAGACTATCGTCGAAACGTCTCACGATAATCGTTTTACGGAATGACCCCCCAGTTTTCGTTGACAATCACACGAAGTGACACTCTTGGGACAGATTGTGACATCATTTTTACGTCAGAGAGTCAACGCATTGACCGATTTCGTTGACTGTGTAATCATAGCTATAATAACTATAACTGGCCCATGAGTTGGCGAACATAGTGCAAATTTTAAAATAAATTTCTATGATTTATAAACGTTGTTCTGGAATTATGGTGGTTTGCCAAAGTATACTGGTAAATGACAGCTCATTTGACAGTTCGGAAAGTTTTATACCTGTAAAAAACACCGCTGTGTGGATGTACACATGTACAGTTCTCCTGTTTTGCAACTACATATATAATATATCCAGCCACTTCGATTGATAAATAATTTATGAAGAATTTGAAAACGACACCTGATGTATCAGTTCTCAAGGACCAAACGAAGTTATTTTGAAAAACAACCATACACACAATGTTTTCAAATATCTCCCTCTCTTGTGACATTGACAAGAAGGATATGAACTCAAAACAAATAAATAGGTAAAACCAACAACTTTACTAACATAATAGTATAACATAACATATATCATCCCGCATAGAAGAATCATATACATACATATACATATAGTGTAGATTGCATAAGTTCACCATAAATATAAGTAGATTTGTATATCCTTGCATTGAACAAATGTGCCAGAACGTGTCGCATTTCAATCATTCAATAAAATGAATAATTTCATTCTTTCCAGTAGAAATATACACAACAAAGTAAATGTATGTAGATATGAAGATGGTATGCTAACTTTATATTGGAAAAAGAAAACTTCAACTCAAGATAAAATAAAATGCAAGATACGAAAAAATATCGACTAGCTTGCACGTAGTTCATATGCAGTTTGAGTCACTTTAGATTGAGGGTTATGCCTATACCCTAAACATAGTAAAAATTGATGAACATATGTATAGATATATACAATACAATAACAAATATACAAAAATTAGAAAAACATTTTAATTTTATTTTGTAGTCCTATTTAATTTTTATAACACTATAATGAAATAAGTAGGTATGTAGTTTAAAAAAAGAAGTTTTATAAGTCAAAAAAACTGAAAGAAGAAATACTTTTTACCTTGAATATTTTACGAACAATAAATGATATTACATCCAGAATAATTTTATGCAACGAAAAATAACGTTTTTGAAATCTGGCAAAATCTTAAGAAGAAGTGAAGTAACGGCTTTTTTTTAAATTTAGAAAAAATTTAACACAAATCTATTTATTTTTGGCAAAAAAATTTTTATGGGAACTACAGTTATTTTTCGTCTTAAGAAAACTGAAAAAAGGTCTAACGCGAATCGGCCTAAAACCTTTAATTTAATTTAAAAGTTTGAACTCAATCAACCCAATGGTTTGGGCTGTAGGGACGAGGACATTCAGACCGACAGCCAGGCAAGAATCCGGGGGACCACTTTTTTCGAATTGCCCACCATCGTAATGTCATATTCGACTAAAATCTCAAGTTCGAAATTTGTTACGAATGCAATACTTGCCATATGGATGAAATATGTCGCAAGTAAAAAATAATGGCAATATTTTAAAGAAACTATTGTTAAGGGTTTAACAATTTACTAGTAAGCAATTTGCTAAATATTTATCAATTTACTAAGGAACTCAAACTAAAAAAAATTAAAATTTAAATAAATTGTTGATTGCCTTTAATTAAGAAACGAGCATCCAAACATGTCTAAAAACTGACAGTTCGTGAAAATAAAAAAGCAAATATGCTTAAACAGATTTATTAATTGGAATTGCCAATTGTTGACTGCACCATTCCATCCATTGCTTTTATAAGAATAATTCTACAGATGTCATATGGATTTAGCAAATTGCAACTTTTTCTACAAAATACAAAAACCTTCAAAAGAAACAAAAAACTGATTTCAAATGTTTTCGACTCAAGTATTATGAGCATATTGTCAGACCCCTCTTTACCACTGGGCCCAGGCCCAGAGCCCCGCAATCACCAGGGGCCCCCAAATTGCTGAAACATCACTTAACCTCTATTGGTCTATTTTCAAGAAAAAAAAATATTTCGATACAATTTTAGATGCATAAAGAATGATCATAATTCGAACTTTCCTTACAATTAAAACAATTACAATTTAAATCACATTCCCTGCGAAATTACATATGTATATTCAAATTAAAAAAGAAATATGAATAACTAACTGAGTGGCAATGCAGTTTGCTTTCTGACAGAAACAAAACACACATTTTGAATATCACTGTATCTGTATAAAAAAATAAAGATAATGGTGTTTCTATATTTGCAACGCGCATACAAGTTTGCATCAACGCAGTAACTCATACATAGGCGATTTAACTATCCGTCGGTCGGATGAACGGCACTAAATTTGTTTAAGATTTCAAGGTAAAGAGGTATAGAGTTTTTGTTTTTGGCCATTCAATGAGATAGATGATAGATTACACTTCTCACTATTTGTTCTATAGGTCAATAGTAAGCGTTGATAGTACATGCGATCTGTCTCATGTTGATCAACTAACATTTATTATTCGTTACGTAAAAGATCACGAGTCTGTTGAAAGGTTTTTGGACTTTATTCCAATTAACAAACATATGTAGATCTGATGATTTAGCGGAAACCATACTGAAGGTTTTGGAGGATCATGACATTTCGATAACAGATTGCAGAGGCCAAATCTACGACAACGCGGCAAATATGTCAGGAAGGTTTTCTGGTCTGCAGGCAAGAATAAAAGTAAAATGTAAATTTGCCACTTTTGTACCATGTGCAGGGCACTCATTAAACTTGGTAGGAGTGCATGCCGCTGGGTGTGTTTTAAAACCAACCAAATTCTTTGACTTTATTCAAAAATTGTATAACTTTTTTTTCGGTATCTTCTCATCGATGGAGTGCGTTGACTGCTCATTTAGGTCCAAAAAAAGTTTTAAAAAGTCTTTCTCAAACAAGATGGTCGGCGCGAGCTGATGAACTTCAAGAAATTAAAGAAGCTTTGATGTCTATCGCGAACGATTTAGGACAGACACGAGAGGCCAGAGAGGAAGCAATTAGTGTTTGCAAAAAAATGTCCAAGCTTGAATTTACCATACTTACAGAACTTTGGAACTCTGTATACTGTATTGCAAAGAATTAATAAAACAAGTACTTTACTTCAAAAACAAAATATTACCCTGGATGTTGCAATACATTTGCTGAGTGCAATAGATGAATTTATAATTTGGCTCAGAGACAATTTTGATAACTTTGATTCATCAGCCAGACAAAAAAACCCGGATTCCGAATATAAGGACCTTTATGAAAGGATGAGGTGTAGAAGCTCACGCCAGACTTTTTTTTACGGCTCTGGACTCTCAGTAGTCGACAGTAACTCCGACATGGAGACTGAAGACGCCACCTTAGGCATCACTCTGAGTGAGGAAGACCTACTTCACTCCTCCTCAGACGATGAAAACGCCGATAAAACAGTGGTGGAGGTTAATCTGACTAATAGTAGCAATGCTGCGATTAGTACAGATTAATCTCCATCACGCCATCATGGCCACAAACAACCTAACACTCCGACTGCAAACACAAACAAGGATGACATCGTCTTGATACAGGAGCCGTGGGTCTCAAATTCCATCATCAGAGGCCTCAGGACTCCTGGTTACAAGCTACTGTATGCATCGGAGAAAGGTGAACCAAGGTCATGTATGTTAATAAAAAATGACTTAAATGTATTTTTACTCCCCAATTACAGCGACAAGGACACAACCACCGCTGTCTTAACAACGGACAAAGCCACCTACTGGCTCATATCCTCCTACCTAGGCCACGACAGCCCAATTCCAGGTGACACCTTGAGGAAGGCAATTGCGGACGCGCAATCAAGAAAAGTTGGTCTCCTGATTGGTTCGGACGCTAACGCCCATCATACGGTATGGGGTAGCTCTGACATAAATGAGAGAGGTGAGTCCTTATTTGATTACTTACTAAGCACTAACCTACTCATAAGTAATATTGGTAATGAACCCACTTTTGTAACCAAGAATAGGAAAGAGGTACTTGATATTACACTTACCTCTGACTCGATCTACAATCTGATTTCAAACTGGCATGTCTCAAAAGAAAATTCCTTCTCTGACCACAAGTACATTCAGTTTGAGCTCAGAGATGTGGCAAACATATCTACGGGTTTTCGCAATCACCGGAATACAAACTGGGAACGATATAGGGAGGTACTAACACAATTACTTGATTACAACCTTCTTAAAAGCTCCTCCAGTAAAGATGAACTAGATCTTTCTGTGAATCATCTCACTGAAGCCTTCAATGAATCAATGAGAATTTCATGCCCTTTAACCATTTTAAAGGGAAAAAAGAAACCTCATTGGTGGCGTAAAGAACTAGAACCATTCAGAAAGAGTTGTCGCAAACTCTTCAATAGATCTAAATACACTAGATCTCCTTCTGACTGAGACTTATACAAACAAGCTCTAAAGCAATATAAAAAAGAATTAAGGAAGAGTAAGAGGTCTTCTTGGAGAAACTTCTGTGGCAAAATAGAAAACACTTCAGAAGCCTCAAGACTCAGAAAAATTCTCTCAAAAAGTCCAACAATACCCAGTGCTTTAAAGACAGATGCAGGCACATGGACTACCACAGATGAAGAATCTCTTAATCTGCTATTAGACACCCACTTTCCAGGTAGCTCTAACATACTTAACGACTTAACATCAGAGTCTCAAGCTTCTACAAGCGATTTAGTTGATCTAATAACGCGGGAAAAACTGCAATGGGCCATAGATAGCTTTGATCCATATAAATCTCCAGGACCAGACGGAATCATCCCGGCCGAACTACAAAAATGATCAGACATGATCATTCCACCATTGGAAATCATTCTGACAAGCTGTTTAAGGCTGAGATATATTCCCAAAGCCTGGAGAATGGCAAAAGTAGTCTTTATTCCTAAAGCAGGGAAACCCTCCCACGTTAACCCTAAAGATCTACGACCAATCAGCCTATCATCCTTCCTTCTTAAAACCTTGGAAAGATTGATTGAAATTTACATCAGACATAACCTAAGACCATGTCTCATTTCCACAGCTCAACATGCTTACTCTAAGGGAAAATCAGTAGAAACAGCACTTCATTCGCTGGTTCGCAGTATTGAATACTCCCTCGAATACAAAGAATATAACCTAGTAGCTTTCCTAGATATTGAAGGAGCTTTCAACAACGTCAGTTACCAGGCGATCACGACAGCAATGGAAAAGCTGCAATTAAAGAAACCACTCATAGATTTTATTAGTCTCATGCTCAAAAGCAGGACAATAACTTCAAGCATGAGAAGCTTTACTACCACCAGATCGGTGCATCAAGGTACCCCCCAAGGAGGGGTCCTTCCGCCTCTCTTATGGAACATGGTAGTAAACGACCTTCTAACATCATTAGAAGCAGAGGGTTTCAGGGTGATTGCCTATGCTGACGACGTTGCAATATCTGTATCTGGAAAACACTCCCAAGTTCTCGCGGAACTCCTACAAAATGCCTTGAATAGGCTAACAAAATGGGCTAAGCAATGTGGCCTGGACGTCAATCCACATAAAACAGAACTAGTACTCTTTTCAAGAAGGTACAAAATTCCTCAGCTCAGCCCACCCAAGATTAAAGGAATACCATTAAGGTTTTCCGACCAAGCTAAATATTTAGGCCTCATTTTAGACAAAAAACTAAATTGGAAGGCAAATATTGATGAAAGAGTAAAAAAGGCTACTGTAGCGCTTTTTACTTGTAAAAAGGCCATAGGATCAAAATGGGGCTTCTCCCCAAAAATAACCCACTGGCTATACACTTCGGTAATTAGACCGATACTCACTTATGGAGTTGTCGTATGGTGGACCGCACTGGACAAGATGGTAAATCTAAATAAGTTCATCAAGGTCCAGCGGTCAGCAGGTATGTGCATCACAGGAGCACTTCGCTCAACACCAACTGCAGCCCTGGATGTGCTTTTAAACCTAACACCTCTTGACATCTTCTCCAAAATGGTGGCAGCCAACTCATGTGTGAGGCTTAGAGCCACCTCTCAATGGAACAGTAACAATACTGGACATACTATCATTCTAGACAATTTCAGATCTATCCCAGATCGCTTAGACTATACCACCCCTAAAATGGTATTCGGTAAAAACTTCCATGTGTCCATCCCTTCAAGATCCTCCTGGGAAGAAGAGAGACCCCTGGAAGACAATGCGATACACTTCTATACAGACGGTTCAAAGACCGATTACGGAGTTGGAAGTGGTATCTATTCGGAACAACTGAATCTAAGTCTAACATATAGACTTCCCAATCAATGTAGTGTATTCCAGGCAGAAGTAATGGCGATTAAAGAGGCACTATCCTGGCTCAGAGAAAACGTTATATCTTGCAAGGATATACGAATCTTCTCGGACAGCCAGGCTGCTCTTAAATCTCTCGCGTCTGTCTCCACAAACTCACAAGTGGTCCACGATTGTCGATCATCTCTGAATGAGATGACAGAACAGTTTAATATTCACCTCATTTGGGTGCCGGGCCACAGAGACATTCCGGGAAATTGTAAAGCCGATGAGCTCGCCAAAAACGGAACACTTCTGCCTAATGTTAGACAAAAACATAACATAGGAACACCACTTGCTACATGCAAATATCTTCTCAAACAATATGCTCTAGAATCAACAAATGCTAGATGGTCACAGAGTACCACCTGCCTAGCAACCAAGCAAATATGGCCAATCATAGATTTAAATCGGTCAAAAGGCTTGATATCCCTGAGCAGACAAAATATAAGCTCTACAATTGGAGTAATAACAGGACACTGCCTCATAGGAAGACATGCTCTGAGGCTAGGGGTCTACACAAATGACTTTTGTAGAAGCTGCATGGACGAGGAGGAAGAGGAAACAGTCCAACACCTTCTATGTACATGTCCAGCACTCTCCATTAGAAGGAATAACTTTCTTGGCAATCCCTTCTTCGACAATACCAGTGAACTGGCAACGATTGACACAAAGTGTCTCTCTAACTTTATTAAAAGCACAAAATGGTTTGTTTAATTTTCATTACTCCCCCATGAGTAACCTCATTAGTGGTATCACAATGGACCCGTGCGGTCTAAGTGAGTCGATGACATCTGGACAGCCACTCCAACCTAACCTAACCTGGACCCTCAGTAATTCTGACTGGGAAAGAAAGATTTAAAATTGAAACCTTTCTTCCCATTGTCGACACACTTAGCGTTCATTTGAAACAGCGACTAGGTTCGTATACGAAGATTGACCAACGTTTTGACTTTTTTTTTCGATTAAAAAATGTGAATTCAGAAGACTTAAAAGAGAACTGCAAATCTTTTGCTAAATTTTACACCGAAGATGTGAACGGAGATGAACTACATGCTGAATGCCTGAATTTAAAAGACTACTTGAAAATTAGTCGAACGAAAATGAAAAAATTGACAACATTCTAGACATTCTAACATTAACAATTACAAATTTTAGGTCTTGATAAAAACTACTTAAATAACAAAAAAAAATATTTGTTTGGAAGTTCATTTTTGGATATGAACCTTTTGATAAAATGTCACTGGGAAATTAAGAACAACAGCTAACTTCAAACATTCTTTTAAATGATTAGTTATTGTACTTATTGAAAAAAGTGCAACGCCTTTTTGTGTTTTTATAATTGTTTGCAAAAGCTATAGGTACACATATTCACATATCTGGGATCCAACCCATTAATTAAAATCTTTCAAAATATTTCTACTCCATTGAATTTGAAACCATTGCCTCTTTTTTACGTTGACAATAAATAACCATATATTTTAACAAGCAGGTAATAATTCGTTACAATTCTAAATAAAGCCCTTAAATCGTCCTTTTATGAGACTAACAAATTAAATCTCAATCGTAATCCGTCCCACCTTATACAACTAATTACCGAGATGTTTAATTCCTACACACACCAAATATTTCATGACACGTGTCATATACTGCTGTAAACCTCAAATCAATCTATACGATATTACAAATCTATGAAAAAGGTCATGAATCTTTTCTAATAAATAAAAAAGAGAAAAAATGTTTACATTTGAAACCTATGAATCCTCAAATAAATTGAAAATCGCTCAAAATATGTTACACAATATAACAATTCATTTTAAGTGATAGAAAATGACTTTATATACGAACAAAAACAACAACAAAAGCTCAATGAATAAATAGAAGCCAAAGCCATCAATCGCCACGTTACCACAACCACAAGGAATTTCTATCAGCTCGTGTATTGAAACCCACGTTGATTAATGATATGGTTTATAGAATTTTGGCTAGCAACATTATCATCAACATCATCAGAGATCATTGAACTTCTATTAGAATCTTTATTTTTGTATTGCGTATGTTCTTATATGGGTATCCTTAGTATTATTTCCAATTTTGAAAGCTAAATTGTTTGTGAAACCACCAAATACAACAAAAAAAAGAAGAGGATGTTGATGAAGACTAAGAAAATGGAAAATACCTATAAAATAAACTGTTCATATTAAATCTTATATCAAATAAGCATCATACAAGCTTTTTCGAATGCAAATAAAAAATATTTTGGTATAAAATTTAATTTCTATTACTCGTACGTGTAAATTTTGTCCAACCTAAAAGCTTGTTTACATTTTAACTAAATATATTTATTGAAATTAACTCAACTGTCGAAAGGCTTCTCTCTTCTATCAGGAAAAACTGGACTGTGAACTTGTTTTTTTTGTAATTTGATATAAATATGTAGTTTAAAAAATGTTTTATTCTGAGAAGATGTGCCAAAATTCAAAATCGGGAATAGTTTTGTCTAGAAATCCGAAAAAATACAAGCAATTCTAGAACTAAGTATGTATTCAGGGCTGGAAGATCTTCCAATATCGTCCGAACTGTCAAAAGTCTTCCAATAGCATCAAATTAGGTGACAATTGTGAATTTTCTGTCAAGTGAAAACTGTCCATTTATACGGTTATTGGATTTCATCCAAATATTAGTAACAATATTTTGGTAGAAAATCAGCTGATAATTGCCGACAATTTTTTATCTTCGAATTAAAAATTGTCTATTTACTCGATTGAAAGACTTAAGAAAGCAAAAAATTGTTAGAATCGTTGGAAGACAGTGTTCTTGAAAGATGATGGAGAATATGAAAATTTATTTTTGGCAAAATATTTAAGAAAATAAAAAACATAAAAAAGTGAAACAATAATGAAGCAGACAAAAACGAATTCCTTTTAAAGTGTTTTTATGGGGTTGGGTTCGAAATCCTGTATGGATCATAATACTGTATTTAAAATACTGTATCTCAAAATACTGTATTTCAAAATACTGTATGTACAAAATACTGTATGATCAAAATACTGTATCTCAAAATTCTGTATCTTAAAATTCTGTATACCCAAATTCTGTATTTCAAAATGCTGTAAATAGGCTGACAAATAAAAATCGTTTTGATAATGTAAAAAAGTGCGCACTTTTTTACATTATAATGTAAAAAAGTGCGCACTTTTTTACATTATCAAAACGATTTGTATTTGTCAGCCTATTTACAGCATGTTGAAATACAGAATTTTAAAAACAGATTGCTTTTATAAAGAATACATCATAATATTTTTTCATTGGCATAATGCTCTAATATACTTTCCTTGAACAATAACATATGATAATTGAATTAATTAAAAAAAAAAACAAATACATGGTATTTTCGTCTTATTTTCTCTTCCCATTTTCTTCTCATTAATTGTTATTTCTCTCACAGTTGTATATGAATTGTTGTTACCACAATCAACAATTCCATAAACAATTACACCGAACTTATTGATCTGTCAAAACTTCCACGTGTTCGTTCATTTCGTTGATATTTAAAAGCTAATGCAAATTTAAGAATTAAGTGAAATTTGGAGTTGCAATAAATGATATAATGTACATACATACATAAATTGAGTTCTGCTTTTGTTGTTCTCTATAATGGAAGCTTAAGAGCGGAATTTTACAAAAATACAATATTTTTAGATAATGTTTTGCTCATAAAGCATTTTGAGAAGAAGAATTTTGAGATACAGTATTATCAGATACAGTATTTTGACAACACAGCATTTTGAGATACAGTATATTAACCATACAGTATTATGAATATACAGTATGATACAGAATTTTAACCATACAGTATTTTAAAATACAGCATTTCGAGCCGCTCCCGTTTTTATGCGTCTCATCTAACTTCTTTTTTCGTTATTTTGACAAACGATGACTTCTTATTTCTTTCGATTTTTGTAGTTTTCAAATTCTTTCAAAATCCTGTAAACTTTTGTTGTTGTTTCCTGCTCAAAAACTATCTTCCAATTAAAAATTGGATGATGTTGTTGGCAAGAACCCAATCCAATATCCAATTAGTGGACAATCGTCCATTTATTTTAAAATACAAACAAATTGATTTTAAGGCGAGTTCAAACGATTACAAGAAGTCGGCCAATTTATTGATAGAAAATTGAAATATTTGTATAGAAAATTGGCCGATTGGCTGTCAATTTTGAAAGATAATATTAAGTGTTTACATGGCTGATAGATATTTAATTCGTTTAAATGTTTTGAGTATTCTAATTTAAGTCTAAGCAAATATTAGCTTCTGGTTAACATTTTAACTCATAAAAATATATAATTTGAGTTGATATTTTAATATGTGATCATAAAAACTGTGGAATTAACCATTTATTTTTACTTTATTCTTGGAAAAAGAAAACATTTTTTTGAAGACTTTTTAACTTCCCATAAGGAAAAGTAAAAATCATAAATTTAACTCCGAAGCTGAAATTTTGCCAAAATTATTATTAAAATATTTTCAAACTAGCACTGTGTTTGTATTGTATTTACATTACATAGGTTATTTTGTTCCAATATGTCAAATTTATTTATGATAAAAAAAAACAAAAATTAAAACGAACAGACCTATTCGGCTAGGTCATACTTTTAAGAACTGAGAAACTCTGTGAATATAAACTGTATACATTCTTGTATGAACTCTTGAATTCTCTATCAATCAATATTAAAAAAAGAATAAAAAAAGACATGCAAAGCTAATTTGATTGCTAGGTGAGAATTAAAAGTGAGTCTGTTTATATTTCAATCTCCTTTGTTCTGTCAATCTCACTAAGGACATTTAAGAACTATTAAAAATATAAAAATAGCCAATTTATACAATTTTTTTAAATGAAACTTGACAAATGATGCATTTTCACTTTTAAGGTTATTGTTGTATTACCTATTTAAAAAATTTATACTCGTACAGCAACATTAGGTTAGGTCAGTTTCCTTTAGATAACTGTGAAATATTACTAACTAGCGGCCCGTCCCGGCTTCGCACGGGTAGACATAAATAGGTACAGATATTTAAGTTATAAGCATGCTAATTAAAACGACTATGAATCATTAAATTAGAAAACATTTTTTTGTAATATCATTAATACTCTTCGCAGCGTATGCGATGAAAGACATTTTATGCCTAATTTTTTTAACACCTTCGGTTGGTTTTAATAGGAATTTCTAAAGATTTCTATAGTAATCTAGTACTAAATATAGCCTATGTTACTCAGTGATAATGTAGCTTTCTAATGAAAAAAGAATTATTAAAATCGGTCCAGTACTTTTTGAGTTTATTCGTTACATACAAAAATACAAATCTTTCCTCTTTATAATATTAGTGTAGATAAAACAAATTGTCTACTTAACTAAGTTAAACCATCAAAGAAGGTGGTTTAGACAAATATTATGTAATAATGTGAAGAATTTATTTAATCAGAGTACATTTATTTAAGAAAGATTTATTTAACAAAAAGCGCCTTTGTAGTTATGATACAAAAATTCACATTCAAGTTTTCAGTTCGATAAAATATTTTATAATGAAATAAGAAAAATTTTCATATGACTAAAAATATTCACAAGTAACTAGTTTGTTTTGTTTAGAACAAGTATTCAAAATTCAAAGTATATAACAAATAAAATGGTAAAATAATTAATATCAACACTCCTCCTTAATTATTTTACTTCGTAAATATTCAAAGTATTTGCGTAGAAGAGGCTTGGTCAAGATGTCAGCCAGTTGATCCTTGCTTCTGACATGAACTGGCGTGACTGTTGTTCCAATATGCTGCTGGATGAACTTCCTTGATATCTCGATATGTTTCTTGCCTTTAGTTATCTTTCCTTCATGTGTGTTATTCAGCATGTGAATAGCAGACTGATTGTCAATATAGTGTGGTGTAGGTTTGCTTGTGTCTAATTGATTTAATTCTTGAGCTAATCTTCGTATCCAACAGACTTCGTCTATGGCTAATACTGCTGCTCGATACTCAGCTTCAGCGGTGGAATTTGCTACGGTATTTTGTTTTTGAGTTAGCCAAACTATAGGGCCTCCACGTAGTAGGATAACTCCACTAGTGGACTGTCCAGTTTCTGTATCTCCACCATAATCGGAGTCACTATACACAGACAGATTCTTATCTCCATTAAAACATATTCCAAATTTTGTTGTCTCTTTTATATATTGGAAGATACGTTTTACCATTGCCCAATGACTTCTCATTGGCTTATTGTTGAAGCGACTTACGTAATTGACTGCGAAACTTATATCTGGACGTGATATGGTAGCGAGATATAGCAGACTTCCAACGACTTCTCTGTATGGCGTGGACTTGTCCAAAGGACTATCGTTAACAAAATTTCCAGGATCTGTAACCATTCCTCTTTCCATAGGTGTGTGTGCAGGATTTAAATCTCCAAAGTTGTATCGTAGCAAAATTCTTTCAGCATATTTCGATTGATTTACAAATATTCTGTCTTCAGACACTTGAATCTGCATTCCGAGATATGAGAAGCACTTGTCTCTTCCAGTATCATAAGTGATCTTGAACTTTTGATCAAGTTTCTTCAAAACTTCTAACATCTCGTTTTCATGTTGTCCGACCACGAGACCATCATCGACATGTAAGACAATAAGCATAGTTCTCTCTTTGTTATAACAAACACATGGGTCATCATCAGTGGATTTGAAACTTAGAGACTTCAGAAATTTTGAAAAAGTCTCGTTCCAAACTTTTGGTGCCTGTTTTAAACCGTATAGGCTTTTCTTTAATTCGGATACACGACCTGACTCGTCATTGAAGCCTTCTGGTTGGTACATGAAAATTCTTTCATCAAGCTTACCATGTAAGAACGCTGTCTTTACGTCAAAAGTCATTAACTTCATACTTTCAGATGCAGCTATGCTCAAAATAAGCCTGATTGACATAAGACGAGCAACAGGACTGAAAACTTCAAAATAATCTCTACCTTCTTTCTGTTCAAACCCTCTGATGACCAGTCTTGCTTTATATCTTCCATCATTTTTCTTTCGTAACACCCAACGACAGGTTAGAGGTGCAATATCCTTAGGTTTTTCAGTTAAGATCCATGTTTTCAATTTTATCAATGAATCATATTCCTCTAACATTGCTTTCTTCCAGTTTTCATCTTGAAGGGCTTCATTGATAGAAATATCACTAGTTTCACTGGACATACTTTCCTTAATATCTTGTGTTACTAGTGCTGTGTCAGTTACATAGTCATTGAATCTTGATGGTGGTTTTATGACGCGACGTAATTGTGAGCTTCTTCTTACAGTTGGCACTACTGGACTTTCAGAGCTATCAGATTTACTTCCATTTTCCTCAGTCTCTTCAGATTCAACGCTTTCATATTCTGAGCTTGTGTCTGATTTCTCAGTATCAGATGTTTCAGTTAGTGGTGTTTCTATTTCAGTAGAGCTTTCGGTTTCAGTAGTTTCATCAAAAACTACATTGCTAGAACTGATAACGTCTTTTGTCTCATTTATGAAGACTCTAAAACCTGGAGAATCAACATCATAACCGACAAATATACCTTTCGTTGATTTTCTGTCCATCTTGCCTCTCTTGTTGCCTTCTTTTAATACGTAGCAGTCACAACCAAAAGATTTCATCTTGTTTATGCCTATTTTTCTTCCAAACCACAAATCCGCTGGACTTTTATCTTTAACAGTACTAGTACCAGTATGATTGATTGTAAAAACGACATAGTTTACGGCTTCAGCCCATAAGTTTTCATTGAGGACTCGAGCATGAATGACTGTTCTCGCAGCTTCAACTATCGTTCTCATTTCTCTTTCAATACGTCCGTTTTGTTCTGGAGTATAAACACTTGACTTGCTGTGAAAAACTCCCAGACTTTCTAAAATTTGTGTCGTTTGGCGGTTCTTTATTTCAGTTCCATTGTCTGAACGTAATGTCTTAACTTTTCTATCAAACTGATTTTCAACTAGTTTCAGAAAAGTTTCCAGCTTTTCAGCTGTCTCACTTTTATGTTTCAAAAAGTAAACAGTCCTAAAATGAGAGTAAAATTAAGTGGCGCAACAGTCCGTAGAGAACCAGGGCCTAGTGACTTACAACTCTCAACCATTCCTGTGTGCGAGTAATGTTGTCAGGGATGGAGGGGACCTACAATTTATATGCCGAATCCGAACGGCTTATTTTGAGAAAGCACTTTTTCATGACAAGAATTACTCTTGGAGAATTTGTCAATTCCTCGCAAGAGGCAGTACCCGTGAAAACTCTTTTTTTTTTTTTTAATTAAGGTGGCACAGGCAGGGATTGAACCCAAGACCTCTCGCATGACAGTCCAACGCACTAACCATCATGCTAAAAAATGAGAGTAGTCATCCTTAAAAAGTAGAAAATATTTTGCTCCTCCTAAAGAGTGAATGTTCATCTCACATAAATCAACATGTATTAAATCAAGCTGTTTTTCTGAAATTTTTGGATTTAGAGGATGTGATACTCTATGTTGCTTTCCATAAATGCATCCTGGACAAACATATTCGTTCCAATCATCTTTAAACTTGATTCCATTTCTATTCAGTACATCTCGCACATGTGTGACATTTTGATGTGCAAGCTTGTCATGCCATTTTCTTAAGGAGATATTAACAAGACATTTTTCAAACTCTCGGCGAAACTTCATTTTGTATAACTTCCCTTCTCTTTCTGCCAAAGCTCCTACATTTCCACTTGAGTCTGTGAATATCGATTGATCTGCATTTGCTGACTGTTTGTAACCCTTATCCAACACTGAACTGACTGAAAAGAGATTAAAAGGCATTTTTGGAGTATGTAATACGTCTTGTAACACAATTTTCTGCCAGATCTGACCGTCAAAAGCTTCAAGTTCAATGTCACCTATACCGATGCCTTCTAGTTCGGTTGCATCACCAATGACAATCATGGTCGGTTGTTGAAGGGTTATGTAGTTCTTAAACCATTCTCTATGTGAGCTCATGTGTTGAGTTGCAGCACAGTCTTGATACCAACAGTCTTCCGAATTTTTGTAGAAAGAGTCTATCGAGGATAAACTGACCGTTATAAGTGCACGTCTGTTACTGCCATTCTTGTTACGTTTATCATATCTGTCTTCGTTATGACTAGATTCTGCATTCGGACAGTCTTTCGCGAAATGTCCTTTGCATTTGCATTTGTTACAGCCATATGTATTTTTACAGTACTCAACTTATTTTGCAGACGGTTTTCCATGGCATTGAGACTTCATGTGGCCAGTCTTTCCACATTTGAAACATTCCGGAGGCTTGCTCTTCAGACTTCCAGAGGATGTATCTGACTTGTTTTTGTATTTCGATATAAAAGCATTTTGAGATGTAGACTTTTGTGACTGACTTTCATTTAATCTATCTTCTTCTAGTCTTAGCCTATCAAATAAGTTTCCCAGACACTTTTCTGCTCCACTGACATTGTCCCAGGCTGTTCGAAAGTGGTATAGTTTCGGTGGCAATATACCTAAAATTCTCTGCATAATCCAGGAGTCCTTCATTTCTTCACCTTCAGTTGCCAACTGTCAGCTAACTGCTGAATTTGCATACAATTTTCGATCACTGACTTATTTTCATTATATTTGTACCCAAAAAATTGTCGTTGTAAGCCTTCAATGGATACATCTGACTTCTTACCATATAAAGTGTCCAATTTCAATAACATACTGTAGGCAGATGTACATTTTGAAATTTTCATAGCAATTGAACTACTACAATTAAGACCAATAAGTGTTTGAGCTTCTAAATCTTTAGCGATCCATGACAAAACATTCTGACAGTTTTCTCCTCCTTCAGGTTTAACGGTTATACCAGTAGCAACATCAAAAATTTTCTTACCTTTCAAGGTTAAATTTAATTTAAACCTCCATGACTCGTAATTAACGTTTCCACTGGGATCTTCAATTAAACATTCAAGTTGAGAGCGTATACTTTCCATTTTTAATATTATATAATGTTAATTATTCCAGTCAATTCAAAATTTCAATCTCAAACTTAAACCCAATACATGCATGGCAACATGCCTGGGCCCATAACCTGAAGAATTTATTTAATCAGAGTACATTTATTTAAGAAAGATTTATTTAACAAAAAGGGCCTTTGTAGTTATGATACAAAAATTCACATTCAAGTTTTCAGTTCGATAAAATATTTTATAATGAAATAAGAAAAATTTTCATATGACTAAAAATATTCACAAGTAACTAGTTTGTTTTGTTTAGAACAAGTATTCAAAATTCAAAGTATATAACAAATAAAATGGTAAAATAATTAATATCAACATAATGTGATAAAGCTTTATGAGCAATTGAAGCTACCAAACAAGAGCTTCTTTGTAAATGTCACTTTTGATATTTCACAAACATTTTGATTTTTTTAATCGTCTACAAATTTCCTTAATGATCGTACTTTAAAAAAAAGGTACGTGGCAAATACAAAAACACTAAAAAAGATATGATTACTTACTTTTACGACTTATTTTAAAATAAAAATATCATTATGTAGATTTCCGACAAAAATGTCACTTACAAGCAATTTAACCAATTAAATCATAACACATGGTTGTATATCTTTTGGTCAAACACTTTTCGCATATATATATCCTTTTTTTTTTCAAACAAAAAAATAAAACTCTGCTAAATATTATTGCTAATAAATACAAAATGTCGTTCATTTATTCATCAATCAATATCAGCTTCCTTTAAGGACAAAGCTCATATATACTCCTATTGACCATCAGTGAATATACTTAACTTTTCTTAATGAGAAATTTTGAATATTCCCTCAATTGTTAACATTGTATATATAAGCTTTCTAAGTTATTTTCAACGTTACGAATATTTGGGATACAATGTTTGCAATGATTAATGGGCCTATAAATGAAGGATATTATCCTGATGATAAATAACATTCGATCTGTTGTAGCCACAACATTGAAATCAATCATTCCACAGAACTTATGTATAATCAATAATATTGTGTGTTTTACGTACTAAAATCCAGCGCAGCATTAGAAAATTGTATGGTCAATAACCTTTAATAAATGTTTATGCATATGAATCGCTGAAAATGTACATTTTTATGAAAAAGATTTTTGTTTATCTATTTCTGTTAAGGACATAAAAGTTCAATCAATCATAAACGAACCATAACCTTTCTTACTTAACTTTAACCGGCCATAATAAACGGGTAAGCTTGGGTCTAAATACACATAATTATAGTTCTTTGACACACAGGTCCAGATTTGGTGAAGATATGGATTTCTTTGAATTTACATTTTTTTTTTTAATTTTTAAATTGTATTCATAAAAAAAATGTCAATTTATATGCGTTGTTGAATTTGTAGTGTGGAAACCCAACTCTGCATGTTTTTGACATTTTTTCTTAAGAAAAGGATAATAATAAGCTTTTTTTTTTCTTAAAAAATTATATTTACTTAAGGAAAGAACAACGCGTAGAAAATGTTTAGTTGGGTCTGGAATACTTGCTCTTATTTCGGGTATAAAGAATACATTTTTTAAAATCAGTTGTAGCACTTTACACCTTTCTGTGTGGCCGAAAAAAGACACCACTTAGGAACACATGTATGTATGTATGTTCATATTGATATACTTCAGATTCGTTTACTTCATAATAATCGAATGGGTTATGTTTTAAGTTCTTCAGAGAAAATTTGTTCCCAATGCCCAATTTTTTAGAACGCCATCGATTCGACGCTGCACTTTCCCGTTTTTTAACTTATTGTAATGGGTCCGATTTGTCAAATTGAAAATTTTGACATTTCTCGACGTTTCAAGGGGCCTAGAGTCAAAATAAAAGATTTTTAGAAAGATGTCTGTGCGTGCGTGTGTACGTACGTTCGCGACGTTTTTTTCGGCGTCCATAGCTCAAGAACCAGAAAAGATATCGACTTCAAATAAATTTTGTTATACAGATAATAAGGCCGAAAGATGCAGAAAGGGCTCTAAAGAAAATTGCGTGGGTGGTTTTTTTACCATAGCATTTTAAAAAAAAGTGAAAATTTTGGTTAACCCTAAATATCTCATGAACCAATGACGCTAGAGACTTGAATTAAATTTTATATTATATATAGTAAAAATTGTACTTCGATTCAAATATCTTTTCAAAACCTTAAGATTATATCTTCAAACTGATTTTATCTTATAAGAAATATTATTTTCAACATTCGGAAAAATTTTGAGAAAAATCGAATTGACAGTTTTTTACAAAAAATAAAATCATAAACAAAATTAATAAAACTTGGTAAAAATTGACTTTCGACACAAATATCTTTTCAAAACTTTGAGATATTGGCTTTAAACTACTTTTATCTTTCAAAAAATATTGTTGTCAATATTCAGTATAATTTTGAAAAAAATCGAATTGACAGTTAAAAAAAATTTAACAAAAGTTGGTAAAAATTGATTTTCGACTCAAATATCTTTTCAAAAATTTGAGATTATGGTTTCCAACTAATTTTAACTTATAAGAAATATTGTTTCCAACATAAAGACAAATTTTGAGAAAAATCGAATTTACAGCATTTTTACAAAAAATAAAAACCTAAAAAAAATGTATAAAAGTTGTTAACAATTGATTTTCGATTCAAATATCTTTTCACAACTTTAAGATATTGGCTTTAAACTACTTTTATCTTTCAAAATATATTGTTTTCAACATTCAGTAAAATTTTGAAAAAAATCGAATTGACAGTTTTTACAAAAAATTAAAAACCCAAAAAAAACAACAATACTAAAACTTGGTAGCCTTTCAAAAATTAAAAATATTGGCTTCAAACTTATTTTATTTCACAGAAAATATTATTTTCGATATTTAATAAAATAAAATCTACAAAAAATAGTACGCAAATTTGGTAAAAATTGATACATATATACACAAACTTTTAAGCAAGACAAATCGACAGACGAGATGGGTCGCATCCCAGCCTCATTTTTAAATTAAGATTACAAAATTTTACCCAATAACAGATTTAGAATAAATTATAATAAAGTGAAAGACTGGATCGCACGAACTTTCCTGTATCCAAAGATCTTATATTTTAAAATTTAAAAAACTACCAATAAAATAAGTTTCTCCAAAAATGTAAATGCTATTTAATTAATTTAAAAAGCTTTGATTAATTCAAATTTTTACGAAAATCCCTAGAGCGTTTTTTTTTAATTTGTATATATAAAATTTTTCAATTTTAGTTTAAAATTTTTTTTTAGTAGATAAGCAGTTTCTTAGAACTTTTTAATATATGTTTTATGTTTAATCTTCGTTAAAAATTATTGACCCATTTTTAAGGTATCAAATTTTGAAAACAATTTAATATTATTAATATTTAAAAAACACGTTTTTGATCATTAAATATTATTAAGACATTATAAGAGCTTGTGCAGAAAAATTATTGAAAACGGTTCGTTAGTTCTGGAGAAAACTTAAAAATAAAAAAAGAGGCTGGGATGCGACCCACACTGATAACTTCCCATCCCGCCTGTAGATTTGTCTTGCTTAAAAGTTTGTAGGTTTTCGTGTTTTGTTTAAAAAGTTGTCAGTTAAAAAACTTTAAAAATTAACAACAATATTTTGCATATAATGAAAAAAGTTTGATTTATAAATCTATTTTTGCTAACGAGATTTTTAGTCGAAAACCAATTTTAGTAGCATTTTTTAAAAGTTTTTATTTCTTATATAAACAAATAGAAATTGGATGAACGAAATTAATTTGAAGTCAATATCCTCTACTGTTCACGAGATATCAAGAACCGAACATACATACATTTTTACCAAATTTGCGTAGGTACTATTTTTTGTAGATTTTATTTTTTATGAAAAAACGGACTGTTGGATTTTTATAAAAAATACAATTTGAAAATGTATTTGAAAATGTATTTGAGTCTAATTTGTACCAACTTTGAGTAATGTTTTGTTAAGGTTTTTATTTTTTGTTAAAAAACTGTCAATTCGATTTTTCTCAAAATTTTCCTACATTTCAAATTGCTATGGTAAAAAAAACACCCACTAAATTTTTTTGATTTTCTGCATCTTTCTGCACTATTATCTGTATAACAAAATTTATTTGAAGTCGATATCTCCACTGGTTCTTGAGCTATGGACGACAAAAAAAACGCCCCGAATGTACGAACGTACGTACACACGCACGCGCAGACATCTTTCTAAAAATCTTTTATTTCGATTCTAGGGACCTTGAAACGTCGAGAAATGTCAACATTTTGAATTCGACAAATCGGACCCAATAACAATTACTTCCTATAGGAAGTTAATAACGCTAAATAAAAGGAAGGGTACTACCCTTCTGAAGCAATTAAAAAACATTTTAGAGAAAATTAAATAAAAATCTATCGGTTAGTTTTTGAGAAAATTCGAATTTTCGATTTTTGACGAATTTATATCTAATATATAAAATATTCCTGTCACAGTGTTAGTTGCCATACTCCTCCGAAATGGCTTAACCAATTTCAATGAAATTTTGCATATACATTCGGTAGGTCTGAGAATAGTTTTTTATCTATTTTTTATATTCCTTAGTGCTATGGTTTGATTGTATCAACATCGTACGATAGTATTCAGTAACGCTATGTACAAAGAAGCATTGATTGCTATTGAGGATCTTTGCATTATCATTGCCAACTTACCACTCAGCCATTTCGGTACGAATTCACCGAAATGCATCTGATTTCATAGACACTAAATTGAATCGTGAACCACAATACAAAACTGTAGAAATGGCAGCGATCAAATAATGATATCGCATTGGCTGTTGCGGCAACTTTATTGGATGGAGGTAGATGAATGCACTACGGCGCACAAATATTCACTTGAGGCGTTGAACAGGACATTAAAAAAGATATAAGAAACAGTGACACACTATTTGCCTGCACTCTATTACTCCTTTCAGGTGATTTCAGACAAACACTTCCCGTTAATCCGCGTTCCACGTACGCTGATGAGATCAACGCGTGTTTAAAATCATCTCCACTCCAGCGTGATGTTGAAAAAGTACAACTGAAAGTAAATATGCTTGTTCAAATGCTTCAAGATCCATCCGCTGAAACATTCTCAAAACAACTGTTAGCTATATGTGACGGAAAAGTTCTCCAGAAACTGGATGCATAAAATTGCCGGTCGATTTCTGCACGATTATTGATTCACAAGATGCTCTCATCGACCAGATATTTCCCGATGTACACAGACAATACACAAATCATGAGTGGCCGGCAGAAAGAGCAATTTTAGCAGCAAAAAATGTGGATGTCAACGAATTAAATCTCAAGATACAACATTTGTTACCAGGAGACTTGGTGTCATACAAATCAATTGATACAGTTTGTGATGCTACCGAAGCTGTATATTATCCAACTGAGTTTTTGAAATCATTGGATTTACCAGGCATGCCACTGCATAATTTACAACTGAAGGTTGGATCTCCGGTAATTTTTTATTTTATTTTAAACCCACCACGGTTGTGCAACCGCACGCGATTAGTAAATAAAAAATTAATGAAAAATGTTATCGAAGCCATAATTCTAAATGACAAATTCCAAGGTGAAAATGTATTGTCAATTCAATTCCATTTCCAATTAGATTGGCATTTGCAATGACTATCAATAAGTCTCAAAGCCAAACGATGTCTGTCTGCGGCTTAGATTTGAGCACTTCATGTATTTCACACGGACAATTATACGTGGCATGCTCTCGAGTGCGCAAACCATCCAGTTTGTTTGTATTGGCGAAAGATGGGATTACAAAAATATTGTAGGTACACTCTTTTGCATTAACACTTTGACTGCGGCATGGTTTGACCTGAGCGCTTCCTCTATGCTGACATTTTTTTTGTCAAAAAGGTTCCTTTTACTCTACTTTACTTATATCAGTGCTTAATTTTACTAATATTTTGCTTTCTAACTATAAAACCAATTGTCGCGTAGTCGACGTCAGCATCATAGTATGGCGTTTTTCCCGGATGCGGGGTGTGCGGAGGCATTGGAAGTGGTCAGTAATAAACATGTTGTCGACGATGCGTCGACATCCGCCGCATAGAACAAATACGATTTGTGGACGACGCGTCGACATCCACAGTCAAAGTGTTAAGGGATTGATATTGTTTTTTTTTTTTTTTGAAGTATTGTCATAATTAGCGATTAGTATATAATTTTAAAGAATTA
Source organism: Eupeodes latifasciatus (assembly GCA_920104205.1). Taxonomy (NCBI): domain Eukaryota; kingdom Metazoa; phylum Arthropoda; class Insecta; order Diptera; family Syrphidae; genus Eupeodes; species Eupeodes latifasciatus. Next base: position 79,365,775 of record OV049926.1, read on the forward strand.
ATTTTAACAAAGTAAAAAAAATTGTTTGGAGATTTGTTATTTAAATATTTTGTCACCGTTTACAGTGCTCTATACCTCTCCCATTTATATACCACATCCTTACACACTTACAATAAGTTATTTGTTTCTATCAAAATATTCTCTAGAAATTATTTATATGACGAAGCAACGTTTGTCGGGTCAGCTAGTATTGTATATAAAATATATATTATATATTTTAAATCTTAAAAAAATAAAAACAACGCCTAACGCAAATCTGCTTAAAACATTGATTGTATAGTTTGAAGTTAATTAAGTCAATGGTTTGGGCTGTAGGGGCGAGGACAGACAGACAGATGGAAATGGGGTGACCCGCTTTTTTCGACTTCTCTACCATCGTAATGCTATGATTAATTAAAACCTCGAATACGAATGCAAAACTTTCCATTACCTACCCTATATGTGTCGCAAGTAAAAAAATCGAATTAAATACAATTTAAAAAAGAGGCTGGGATGCGCCCCCACTCTGATAACTTCCCATCCCGTCTGCCGATTTGTATTGCTTAAAAGTGTTTTAGGTTTTCGAGTTTTGTTAAAAAATTTATCAGTTGAATTATTCTAAAAATTTAAGAATTACCAACAATATTTTGCAAATGATGAAGTAGTTTGATTTCAAAATCTAATTTTGTTTGTTAACGGGAATTTTAGTCGAACCCCTTTTTTACCAATTTTAATAGCATTTGCGTACTTTTTTTTGGTAGATATTATGTGTTTATGAAAAAACTGAATGATGGATTTTTATAAAAAATGTACTGAATGTCGAAAACAATATTTTCTGTGAGATGAAATAAGTTTGAAGCCAATACCTTACATTAAAAAAAATATTTGAGTCGAAAGTAAATTTGTATCAATTTTTAGTATTATTTTTTTTAGGTTTTTAATTTTTGTAAAAAAAATTGTCAATTCGGTTTTTCTCAAAATTTTACCGAATTTCGAAAACAATATTTCTTATAAGACAATATTAGTTTGAAACCATAATCTCAGATTTTTTAAATGATATTTAAGTCGAAAATGAAATTTTACCAATTTTTAGTAGATAATATTTTTTTGGGTTTTTATTTTTTTATAAAAAAAAAACAGTCAATTCGATTTTCCTCTACATTTTACCAAATGTCAAAAACCTTATCCTTCATTGCATAAAAACCACCCACTCAATTTTTTGAGTGTCCTCTCTGCATCTTTCTGCATTATTATCTGTATAACAAAATTTATTTTTACGTACACACGCACGCGCAGACATTTCTCTAAAAATCTTTTTTTTTAGACTCTAGGGGCTTTGAAACGTCGAGAAATGTCAAAATTTTCAATTCGACAAATCGGACCGATTACAATAATTTCCTATGGGAAGTTGAAAGGTGAGTACGAACAACCGCAAATTATTAATTTTAGCGACAATGTTAATACTTACACTGTGGCGTATGCGTAACTTTTCAGTATAGAATAATTAAGCAAGCTAGTTTCATATGCCATGCAGTGTTTTAATTCTACTTTTTCGAAAATAACTTCCATAATACTTTGTATACATATCCTCACTATGTCATTCAATCATGTGACACCTTGGTGTAATTTACTATTGCTAGCATTCCCTCCCACCTCCCACCCTCCTAAGACGAATTTTTTTAGTTTTCTTATATGACCCTTAATACTATTTTTTCCAGTTTTTGGTTTTACTAAAGGCGGATATCTGCCTAAATTCAACACTGCCTACGGAAATCTCATTTACAAAAATATTGTACAGTACACACACGCAACGGTATAATTTAAGGAGTAGTAAAAGAAACTATAATTTAATTTTGTTCTTTATACTTAAGTACCTTGTAAAAAAGTTATTTGCAATTTTGGCTATCGAAAGCAAACAAAACTTTTTTTTAATAATAATAGCATGACGTAAAATGTTCGTAGTTTGAGTTCATTTATTATATGATTTAACACAATATTAATAAATTAACATAAACAAATGCATGCATACAAAACAAAGCAGGGATCTGTTAGAAAATATGTCATATGTAAACATTTTTCTCATATTTATTACTAGCAAATAAAAATTAAAAATTTCGATTTTCATTTGGTGCGACAATAGAACTTGACAAAATAAAAACGACTTTTAAAAAAAACTTAAGGTAGGTATTGGAGTTTTCTGTAAAGCTATGCAAACAACTTGTATTTTAAAATGATCTTATTTATTCATGAATTTAAAATTATTTTCTTCATCTAATATTATATTACATGACTGACAGTAGTTGCCAAAAACTACTTGAATAAATTACTTGTGCATAAATCTATATATATAAAAATCAATGCCACTTTTCGTTGTAATGTTATAACTCAACAATGCCTTTACCGATTTGGCTAATTTTGGTCTTGAATTATTCGTGGAAGTCCAGAGAAGGTTTGTACGTAGAGAAAATTTAAAAAAATCTTGAAAAAGTGTAAAATCAACATCTTTCTATACTCCCATATACAAACAATTTGTACTAATACTTAAAAAGCCAATTTGATCCTTTGACAAAACAATCGAAGACAAAAAAGTAACGTTAGTTCTGTCAAACAAATTTAATGTCATCATATGTCATTTCATTTTATCAGCGACAATAATTGCTTTGTTGTGTTTATATTTTCCAAACTATTGTTGAGTTATTGCTTTGTGTTTATATTTTCCAAAATATTGTTGAGTTGTTGAGTGCAGGTAAAATGCCACGAGCAAGACGACCAAACATAGGCCGGTGAACGCGTAATGCAAATCAAGTGGCATTATTAAGACGATCTCAGATTACAGATAAACGCGCACAAGCTAATGCATCGCAGCGTGAACGTACTGCACAGAATAGAACTGTTGACCCTGTACCTGTACTTAATCACGAATACGTCGTCGTGCTGTTTTGGATGAAATATTTCGTGCTACTTTTAATTACAATAGTCAGATTGATTATAGTGTGTACGGATACATTGGAATGATGGACGCAATATCTCCACATTGTGATGCGGCTAACTTTCCAGGTGAAACGCCCGGAATGGGTTGTGCTAATGGCAAAGTGAGATTGCCAACATTAGAAACTCCACCCGAACCATTGTATTCATTTATTTTTGGTACATCTCAAACGTCGAAGCAGTTTTTGAGTAATATTGAACAATACAATTCGGCATTTCAAATGACTTCTTTTGGTGCTACTAAAATTATTAGAGATAATTTTATGCCGACTTTTTAGGTAAATACCTCAACAGGATTGTCACATGTTTATATCAATCTGAATCATAAAGTCTTACAAATTCTGATTCAACATCTACCTAAAATTGCATACATGTTACAAATTTAGGGCCAGATGTATCATCAAGCTGGTTCGTTATTGCCATACCCCGACGCTGATCATCAATTTTTGCAAATTTGTTTTATTGGTGATGAAAATCGTGAATTGCATCAACGTTGTGCAATAGTTACAAATACAAGACGAGAAATTATTCGTGAGCTTCAAAGGTTTTTCCATCAGCATAACGCATTAGTTCAATTGTTCAAAATTGCTCTTGATTTATACCATCTGATAATCACAAAATTGTAATAGCACCAAATTGAATATTCAACAAAAACATGTAAATATATGACACAATCATGCAAGCCGTTTCCAATAATGCAGGTGGATTATATTTCTTGGATGCACCTGGTGGTACAGGCAAAACTTTTGTTGTATTATTTATTTTAGCGACTATTCGATCGGAACAGAAAATTGCATTGACACTTGCACCTTCGGGAATTGCTGCTACATTATTAGGAGGTGGTCGGACCGCACACTCTGCATTAAAATTGCCATTGAATGTACAGGTGATTGAAACTCCAACTTGCAATATTTCGAGAAATTCTGCTATGGCAAAAGATCTGCGATTAACGTCAATTATTTTATGGGATGAGTGCACAATGGCGAATAAAAAATCAATAGAAACATTTAATCGAACAATGCAAGATTTACCCGGTATAAACAGCTTTATGGTGGTGCTCTGATATTGCTGTCAGGGGACTTTCGTCAAACATTGCCTGTCATTTCTCGATCAACTCCTGCTGATGAAATAAACGACTGTTTGAAGTCATCAGTTCTTTGGAAATATGTACGAAAATTGACACTGAACATTAATATGCGTATTCACCTACATAATGATGCAACTGCCCATGAGTTTTCAAAACAATTGTTAGAAATTGGCAAAATACCAAACGACAGTACCAACGGATTGATCACTTTACCGAACAATTTTTGTACAATTGCGCAATCTATAGATGAGTTGATTGAATGTGTTTTTCCGAATATTCTTCAGAATTACAGAAATCATGATTGGTTGAGAGAACGCGCCATTTTAGCACCGAAGAACATTCATATCAATGCCATTTATTTTCAAATTCAAGCCAAACTGCCAGGTGTAGTCACGACATATAAATCAATTGACATTGTTATGAATCAAGATGAGGCAATGAATTATCCAATTGAATTTTTAAATTCATTGGAACCGGCTGGTATACCACCGCATTGCTTGAATCTGAAAATTGGTTCTTTGGTTATAGTATTGCGAAATATTAATCCACCAAAACTGTGTAATGGCACCAGATTGGCAGTGAAAAAGTTATTGCTAAATTTGATTGAACTACAATCTTAACTGGTAAATCAAAAGCAGAAGTGTGTTTGATACCGCGTATCCCTATGATTCCAACTGATATGCCATTTGAATTCATTTGCGATGTCCATAAATAAGGCCCAAAGGCAAACACTTCAAGTTTGTGGTGTCAATTTGGAGGGATCATGTTTTCACATGGCCAACTTTATGTTGCCTGTTCCAGAGTCGATACCCCTGTTTATTTATTCATGTTCAAAATGGAAAAACAAAAAATATACCCATATAGACCCACCATTGTAAGAGTACCCATTTTTTTTTTTTTTTTTTTTTTTTTTTTTTAAATAATAAGCGCACACTTAAGGGGATATTACTACCCTTATTATGTAAAGACACAGTTTTTACTCTTTGCTGATAAATAAAATATAAACAATATATCATTTGGGTCATTTGGACTTTTAAATAGCTAGCAATTTAAAATAGTTTTTTGTTTGAATCAATGAACTTTATAATCATTTTTTTTATTACTATGCCTTATACGTAGCGAAGCGCGTACCGGGCCGCTAGTTAGATATATGTATTTTATGTACTTTAGAAATGTTCAATAAAGATTAGTTACTCATTTAAATATTTAGATAAATTCTCTTCCCTCAATGGTATGTCCATGGTATGTTTGTTAAATAGGCATTTTTTGGTTCCTCTTTGAATGTTTATGATTTGTTGTTCTTTTAAAATTTATTAAAAACTTATTGTGAACAACCCAATAATTTCAAGAAATTTTCAGTTCCTATAATAAATCTATAATTATAGTTAAGAAAACTTAATATCGTAAACAATCACTTTCCCTCAAAATATAATATTATGGTATCTGTCCTTTATTTCTTCAATAAATACCAGCTTTGTGTATGAAATAAGAGAATGAAAATAATATTTTCCTCTCGCTTTCGTGAATCTCTTCACTTCGCGACACCAACGCTAATAATGTCGAATGTGGTCGCCCTAAAGTTTCTGCTCATATTTTCATATAGAAAGACATTACCAATATTTAAATAAGTTCAGGGATAGTCCGCAATGGCAAAAACTTCTATTTGTTTGTTGTCGTCGCTATTCTCTCTTATACAAAAGTGGAACTAATTCGGAATAGCATACACAGATGTGGAATAAAATCCATATGGAATTTTTGTTTACCCACCAGCAAATATTCCACTTCCGTTCTGTTGATTCAATCAAGCTCTTTCCTGGATAAATTTATAACTGTTCTACTATAAAAGGTTCCAAAAGGATTTAGGTTTTTATAACTTAAACAAAAATAGAAACAGCTTTTCTTTTAATCTCTTTCCATAATTAATTATGCCTTCTTCTTTATGGGAACTTTTTTACTATAAAGTACTTGTCGAAAATCACTGTTATCGTATTATTGCAGGGGTATTCAAAATTCAAATAGCTTGTCCTATCAACTTGTGTTTTATTTTTGATTGTATTGCACTAAATTCAAGCTTTTTCTATTAAACTAATTTGTTTTTGAATATATTTAATTGTTTTTGAAGACAATGGACCGTAAATTACTACCACACTTAATTAATTGTAATCGATCGCTTCAATTTGTTTGAAATTTTCCTTGCTATTCAACAAAAAACGGTCTGTTCTGTGTTTTACATCTTAAACCAAATCCGGTTGAGATAGATGGTAGTTCTAATGGGGTTTTCCATGGGCAATATAATTCAATTTATTCTTGATCTAAATCTGTCAAAACACAAATTTCTACTGTTTTTGCATTCCATGGGGAAAAATAAATTGATTTATTTTTAATACCTATATATATTTTATACCTATACGTGCGAAGCCGGGACGCGCCGCCGCTAGTACTAATATAATTTTTTTTAAATGTACCTATAGCTGGGAATTTAACAGCTCTATCGCTTTCTATAGCACGTACACGAAGTTACACAAATACAATGATAAATGAATTGACTCATGGAAAACCCCATAAGTAAAAAACACTAATTCAAATAAGTTGGCCCAAATTGCAGGCCTTCTTCGAATTTAGCTTCTTTTTGCACTTTGTGTTTATTGTATGAGAAGTAATTTGGTCTTTATTGCATGAAATTAATTTTTAATCCACAAACAAATGTATTTTATAGATAAATGTTTTTATTTTATGGAAGCCAAAATCTTATAACCAAATGATAAGTTATTCGTGTGAACTTTTACAACTTTAAGTTGCATCGTAAGTGGCAGGCCTTAGGGAATAGGCATACAGAACGCGTTTTTAGCGCCGTGTTATAATACAAATGCAAGATCTAATTATGTCACATATTACAGTTTCAGTGGTATGTAAATTAAACGATGCGTTTAAATACGCCATAAAAATGCGTCATTGAAAAAAAAATTTTAGCTCTGAGTAGCAGTCCAGTTTATAAATATGAAATTTGATACAATTGTTTTGACTTAATGCAATGGACACTTTTAAAGTGGGTATGGTTAAAATATAACAACGATAATAATTTATATTTAATTTGTTTTCCATTTTGTAAATTGGATCCGAATGAAATAAAAAGTAAAAGGAACGGGTTCGTCCATAGATTATGGTCTGAGTAAAATTGTCCTTCACTTGCAACAGAAAGCAGTATCGGTGATAAACTGTAATTTTTTTGTTTACATTAACTTTTTACAAAGTAACAAACAATATTAAAGCTTATGTCTGTATTAATGTATATACTTAAATAACCTGTCACCTTGTAAAAGTGTGGAGTTGAGTCGGGAATCTTCTCTGAGTCCTTAAATGTCTCTAAGTCTTTTCGGCTACCTGATTGTTTCTGTGTATTTCAAGCGGAATTACTAGCAATCGGAGAAGCATGCAAAATATTCAAATCATACTTAAACCAAAATAGAAACATGGCTATCTGCACTGACAGCCAAGCGGCTATTATGGCTATCAATTCGGCCACAACATCCTCTAAATTGGCCCAACTATGTCGGGATGAAATATTCAGCCTCAACATCAGTCTCCGTCTTACGTATTTGGTTCCAGTTCAAGGTGGCATTACTGAAAATGAACAGACTAATGAGTTGGCCCGGCAAGGATCGGCCCTTTATAGCTCACTTGCGAAAATTGTAAATGTTCATCTTGGAGTTATAAACATTTTCTTAATTTTTCTGACAGAATCCAAAAGCAGGTGGAACAGTCTAACGCACTAGATTAGCTCTAGCTGCGTACTACCCTTTACTTACTTACTTACTTAAGGTAGAGCTACAGTCCTGTGTGAACTGGGCCTCACTCAACAAACTTCTCCATCTATCTCGGTCCCTAGCTAGATGTCTCCAGTTTCGCGCTCCAAGTTGGGTGAGGCCACTTTCCACTTTGTGCGCGCCATCTGATCCGCGGTCTTTCTCTACTGCTTCTAGTGTTGACGTGTGAGCTCTGCACTATTCTTGCAAGTGTGATTTTAAAAAAATCGCATAACAGCGCACCACCTTGTCTAAAGCCTTTTTTGGCATCGAAAGGTTCTGTTAAGTTGTTTCCAACCTTTATGGAGCAGCGTGAATTCTCCATGGTCATCCTGCACAAACGGACGAGTTTGGCAGGGATGCCAAAACTAGACATGGCTCTATACAGCTCGTCCCTGTAGATGCTGTCATATGCGGCCTTGAAATCGATGAAAAGGTGTTGGTTGTCGATTTGGTGTTCTTGGGTTTTTCCAGGATCTGCCGTAATGTGAATATATGATCGCCTGTGGACTTTCCTGATCTAAAACCACACTGATAAGGACCTATCAGGTTGTTGACGATGGGCTTTAGACGTTCACATATTACGGCAGAGAAGATTTTGTAGAAAATTCAAAGATCGATTTATGCTAAGGAACGTTTGAAAACGGATTACCTAGCAAGACACTTTTTAGTCCATTCTGAGTCGCAAAATAAAATTGAAATAAATTGAAAATAAGATCAGTAGAAATATCAAAGTTCGTCTTGATTGACTTGATAGTTTTTTTCATATGTTAGACACTTCTCTACGATAACAGCCTTGGAGTATCAAACTTACTAACGTCTAAACGTACGCAGCTAGAGCTTGTAGTGGATGCGCACACACCTTAAATAAGCATTTAAAATCTAAAGCTCAATGTCATCTAGAAAAATCTAAAGCTCAATGTTATCTAACAAAATCTAAAGCTCAATGTTATCTAGCAAAATCTAAAGCTCGAATCTAAGAAAACGACATAGAAACACGGAATGCAGACATCTTGCATTTCCGCTTTTCTCTCGTCCATTTTGATCGTGTCTTTCATCCGAGTAGGTGCTAGCAATATAGCTCCGTCCATTTGTGCTGGTGCAACTAACAACTCCTATCTAAAGTAATATTAATATATTAAATAAAGTTTAAATTTGTTTGTAAAGTTCAAAAGTTGATTCTTTTATTGCAACTCCGAGAGTTGCATCAGAGGAAGCACATTGGTGACCCCGACGTGATGTTGATAGGTTGCGGCAACCTACGCATCCATAAATTTTTAATAATATCGTCGTTGAAAGAAGTACCTGACAACATTTTCATCGAACGCAAAACTTCTGACGGTTTTCGGTCACCGATGTCCGCTTTATCAATGAGTGTCTCTAATCGTTTTATCTCGGAAACTGAATGTCGTTCTATAAGTGCTGATTTAAGTGTAAGATATTTATCGGTGTTAGGTGGATTTGAGAGAATGTCAATCACGGAGTCACAAGTGTCTGGTGGCAAGGACGCAACCGTAAGACAGTATTTTGTCTCAGAACTGGTTATCCTATGCACTGTGAATTGTGCCTCTGCTTGGATAAACCATGTGACTGGATTGGAGTTCCAGAATGTGGGAAGTCTAACTCTAATTGATTCTACTTCTGCCCGTGGTTGACTCGATTGAAGTTGGTGATTGTCGTTTGAACTTGAACCATTTTCAAACCCTTCTTCTGTTGAACCCGGCATTTCGGTTTTAGTTCCCAGCATAAATTTGAATTTTCGAAGATAAAAAACGAAATTCCAAAATGGATTTGAAAATTAAATCGCGAAAACTATGTAAAAACGTTCTTTGGTTACCAAGAAGAACGCGAATGAAAATTTTAAAATGAGTGATTGAACGCGTGATGAATCTCCTTGTGTAAACAGTTGAACGTGTGACAAAAGAAAAGTTGTCTTTTATACTGTGGACTGAACCCGAAATTTGTTTTAAAAAAAAATCTTATCTCTGAACGCGTCTTAAAAAGGAAAGAAAATTGCTGTTTGTTTCTATTGTGAACTGAGCATGAAATCTATCAAAATCTATGCAAATCTGTCAAAATCTATGAAAATCTGTCAATTGTTTGAATGTAAAAATGGATTTATCTTTCTATGTAACTATGATGGTGCTTTTATTTGTTTATTATAAGATATACATGTGTGCTGTTGCTAAAACCAAACTCTCACCTGTACAATATTTAACACGAAATTTTTTGAGTTCTTTGTGGATAAATGTGGTTCCTTGTGGATAAATTAAAGATGATTTGATGGTCCGCTCTTCTTGTTGTTTTCTTGCTGATGGTTCTCACTGTTGGTGGTGGTGGCTGATCAGCAATTTTGTACACAGCGATGATGGTCGATGATTGTTGCAAATTGTTGGAAATTGTTTCAAATTGTTGGAAATTGTTTCAAATTGTTGCAAATTGTTGGAAATTGTTGGCCAACAACAGTTTTTGAAAGAAAGTTGTGTTTCCTGTCTGCGTGGATGATCGCGGTGAGTGATGATGGTGGAGATGGCAAGATGTGATGTTAGGGGTGAAAAGTGTTGGCGACACGTACATATGTGGCGCTTGAGTGGTGGTGGTTGTGGTTTGAAGGATGTTGGCGACACGAGCAATTGGGTGGTGGCGCTTTGATGTTGGCGACACTTACATATGTGGCGCTTGAGTGGTGGCGCTTTAATTATCGTTGCCGATGGCTTGAAAGATGTTGGCGACACGTAGATGGCAATTGAGTGGTGGCGCTTTGATTGTCGTTGCCGATGGCTTGAAAGATGTTGGCGACACGTAAATGGCAATTGAGTTGTGGCGCTTTGATGGATGTTGGCAGTGGCGGTCGTGGTGGATGAATCTGTGGCACGGTGCGTCGATGGCAGTGCTGTTGGAAGACGAAGTGTGGCGTGGTTTAACCACACTGATACCCCTTTACTTGGCGGCAGTGTGGCAAAGAATATTTATAGTTTCTTTAGAATCCACTGGAATTGGTTCCAGCGTCGGGGTCACCAATGAGACACTCATTGATAAAGCGGACATCGGTGACCGAAAACCGTCAGAAGTTTTGCGTTCGATGAAAATGTTGTCAGGTACTTCTTTCAACGACGATATTATTAAAAATTTATGGATGCGTAGGTTGCCGCAACCTATCAACATCGCGTTGTTATCGGTTGGCACAAAGTCACTTGAAGAGTTAGCTAATCTCGCAGATAGAATATACGAAGCATCTCAGGGTGCGAATATTTGCAGTGTTACCACTCTTTCGCAAAATAGCAATTCAAAAACGGAACTTGAAAAAAGGCTCGATAGAATTGAGTCAATGATCGAAGCTTTTTCCATTCAATCGCGCTCGCGTAGTAGAGACAGATCGCTTCAACATACTAGAACTAGAAACACTCGATCACGCAGTCGTATTAATTCAAATTCCAGTACAGGAATTTGCTGGTATCACAGGCGCTATAAACAAAATGCAAAAAAATGCAGCAAGCCTTGTAATTTCAACGTAAGACCATCTGAAAATCGCACAAATAACCCAAACTAGATAAACCTGCTGTTGCAGCGGCAAACATGCAGTGTCCTTTAAGTCGCCGCTTATTCATAAGGGATAAAAATTCCAAATTCACTTTTCTTGTCGACACAGGGGCGGACCTATCAGTTCTTCCATATAGCTGCAAAAAGTCATCTCAAAATTCTTTGTTTTTGCTCTCGGCTGCCAACGGAACTTCTATTCCAACATTTGGCTCAAAATTATTGAACCTTGATATTGGTCTGAGGCGTAATTTTGTTCACTCCTTCATATTAGCCTCAGTGAATAGACCAATATTAGGAGCCGATTTCTTATCAAAATTTAATCTACTAGTAGATACAAAAAACAAAAGATTAATTGACCCTCTCACTAAGCTCCATTCTTACGCAAAAACCATAAGAACTGACGATCCGAGCCCAAAACATTTTCAAGTTTCAAGCGATTACAATGAAATACTAAAAAAATTTCCAAGTCTAACTGAAGAGCCAGACTATTTCGCACCAATCAAACACACAACAGTTCATCATATTGTTACAAAAGGCCAACTCCCAGTTTCTAGACCCAGACGGCTTGACGCTTCTAGGCATAAAGCAGCTAAAACTGAGTTCCAACATATGATGCAACTAGGTATTTGTCAGCCTTCATCCTCGAACACTTGTTCACCTTTGCATATGGTAAAAAAGAAAAACAATCAAGATTGGAGACCGTGTGGTGACTACCGCAGATTAAACGCTGCCACGGTACCGGACTGCCATCCGATTCACCACATTCAAGATTTTTCCATGAACATTCATGGCTGCAGAATTTTTTCGAAGCTTGACATTGTGAGAGCATATCATTTAATACCAGTTGCATCTGAAGACGTTCATAAAACGGCTATAACAACTCCTTTTGGTCTTTTCGAATGGCTTCGCATGCCATTCGGACTACGAAACGCCGCTCAAACGTTTCAGCGTTTTATGAATGAAGTTTGTCTTGGCCTCGATTTCGTTTTCGCATACATTGATGATCTTCTCATCGCAAGCAAAACTGAAGAACAACACCGAGAGCACCTCGAGCTTCTTTTTAAAAGGCTGGAAGAGTACGGTATAAACATCAACCTTTCGAAATGTGTCTTTGGTGTTTCCACCTTGGAATTTTTAAGTCACTCAATCAGCGCTGAAGGAATTTCCCCTTCCAAGGATCGCGTTAAAGCAATCTTAGACTTTCCAACTCCTGCCTCCGTTAAGCAAATTCAGCGTTTCATTGGGATGATAAACTATTATCATCGGTTTATTCCCAAGCTTGCTCAAATTATTGCTCCACTTCACGAACATTTAGTTTTGCTCACGAAAAACAGAAAACCCAAAAAAGATTTTGTATGGCCCGAATCTCTTGACTGCGTTTTCAACGACGCAAAACAAGCGCTGTCAAAAGTAACTCTTTTAGCTCATCCCATGCACGATGGCACCTTCAGCATCGCCACCGATGCATCTGATATAGCCGTTGGTGCAGTTCTTCAGCAACGAACTTCAGGATTTTGGCAGCCTTTAGCATTTTTCTCAAGAAAACTCAAAGATGCTGAAAGAAAATATTCAGCTTTCGACCGCGAATTGTTGTCTGTATATTTGGCGATAAAACATTTCCGATTTTTCGTCGAAGGACGAGAATTCACAGTCTTTTCAGACCACAAGCCACTTTCCTTCGCATTAACAAGCAAAACCGAACGAAGTCCACGCCAGACGCGCCACCTTGATTTCATTTCTCAGTTTACTTCTGATATCCAGCACATCAAGGGCAAAGACAATGTCGTCGCTGATGCCCTCTCCCGCATTGATGAAGTCGCCGCTAACAAGAGCATCGGACTTGATTTAGAGACCATTGCCAAGCTTCAGTCTACCGATAAAGAGTTACAAAACCTGTTAAAAAATGAAAACTCAAAGAAAACTTCTAACTTTTTACTTAAAGAATTCAAATTTCCCAATGCGAATATTTATTGCGAAACTTCAACCAACAAGAATCGTCCCTTCGTTCCTTCAGATTTGCGTTTTGATGTTTTTACAACCCTTCATGGGATTTCTCATCCAAGCATTCGCGCAACTCGTAAATTAGTTTCAGAACGATACTTCTGGCCAAACATGAATAAAAACATCAACGAGTGGACAAAGTCATGTGTAGGATGTCAAAAATCCAAAGTGCAAAGGCATACCAAGTCCGAATACGGTAGATTCGAAGTACCAACAGGTCGATTCGATCACATCCACATAGACTTGGTAGGGCCTCTTCCTTCGTCCAATGGTTTTTCTTACATTCTCACCGCCGTAGACAGGTTCACGCGTTGGCCAGAAGCCTATCCTCTTGTTGATATAACAGCTAGTTCAATCGAAAAAGCATTTGTCGAAAACTTCATCTCCCGTTTTGGTACTCCTTTAAAAATCACTACGGACCAGGGAAGTCAATTCGAATCAAAGCTTTTTAGTGAACTGTCTAGACTGTTAGGCATTCACAAAATGCACACAACGCCATATCACCCACAAGCTAATGGCATGGTTGAGCGATTCCACAGACAATTAAAATGTTCATTAAAAGCCAGATGCAACACCATCAATTGGAGCTCAGAACTCCCAATAATCCTATTAGGAATTCGCTGCGCAATCAAAGAAGACTTAAATTCTTCTGCAGCAGAGATGGTTTATGGGCAGAATCTAAGACTGCCTGGTGAAATTTTTGTTGGTTACAACAAGCAAAGCTCTCCAGACGTTCTAATTGAAAAACTCCGCAATGCGATGAAAAATCTCATCCCAACAGAAACCAGACAAGTAAAACAAGACATTTTCATTCCGAAACACTTAAACGAATGTAAACAAGTTTTTGTCAGAGTTGACAAAATCAAAACAGGCCTCACGCCTCCATACGAAGGCCCATACAACGTCATACGACGCCTTAGAAAACATTTCGTAATCCAAATAAAAAACAAGAGCGTGTCGGTTTCAATCGATCGTCTTAAGCCAGCACACTATGTCTAAATTGTTCAATAAAATAATCTCGAAGAGGGGGACTCGATTGGAGGAGGGTGATGTAGTGGATGCGCACACACCTTAAATAAGCATTTAAAATCTAAAGCTCAATGTCATCTAGAAAAATCTAAAGCTCAATGTTATCTAACAAAATCTAAAGCTCAATGTTATCTAGCAAAATCTAAAGCTCGAATCTAAGAAAACGACATAGAAACACGGAATGCAGACATCTTGCATTTCCGCTTTTCTCTCGTCCATTTTGATCGTGTCTTTCATCCGAGTAGGTGCTAGCAATATAGCTCCGTCCATTTGTGCTGGTGCAACTAACAACTCCTATCTAAAGTAATATTAATATATTAAATAAAGTTTAAATTTGTTTGTAAAGTTCAAAAGTTGATTCTTTTATTGCAACTCCGAGAGTTGCATCAGAGGAAGCACAAGCTTAAATTTAGTTCACGTTTTTTCTCCAAACTTCAGCTTAAACCTTAACTAAATTTTGACAGAAGAACGTTGTGTAGAAAATACAGTTGATCTTTTGGAAACTAACTAAAGTTTCAATTTGAGGATTCTTTTTTTCGTCAAAACTCAAATTTTTTTTTCGTATATCGTTATTTTCGGTTGGGCCCCGAAAGGCTTTTTTCAATAAAGAACTCATAAATATCCATTTTATTTAAGCACGGCACAAATAAACATACAAAATACAATTTATTTTATGATATAACCTTTTTTAAAATAAAAAAGCAGTTGTTCTTTGTTTTGAGATTTTTTGTTTAAAATACAAATGCTATTTTTGAATTTCTTTTGAAAATCCCAAAACGTAGTTGCATTTTTATTCCAAACACCATTTTTATCTATTAAAACAAAGTTTCTGAGGAGATTCAACCCCGACTATTCTCCTTTTTAGCTGTGACCTTTAATAATCTGTTAAAATTTAGATCAAA
Organism: Eupeodes latifasciatus; assembly: GCA_920104205.1. Lineage (NCBI taxonomy): Eukaryota > Metazoa > Arthropoda > Insecta > Diptera > Syrphidae > Eupeodes > Eupeodes latifasciatus. The sequence continues at coordinate 79,381,104 of OV049926.1, forward strand.
ATAAATGCATTGTCCGTTCGATAAATTTTGACAGCTCATGTGCTCAATGTACCATATAAAATAAAAATATGAAATTTAAGCTGGAGCTGTGTACCACTCGAGTAAAATGCTTTGCTTAATTTAGGCGTGCCTAAATTTTGCAGATAATTTGGTATGGAAACTAAGACTGAAAACTTAGGAAATTGATTTCGATACTCGAATAAAATTCAAATCTCTATCTACAACAGGATTTAGTCAAGCTTTGACTCAAGTATGACTGTACTATGCATGACTTTTCTAAAAAAAAAACATACCTAGACATTTTCTAACCTGGCCTTAGAAACGTTGTGTTGAAATAAATTTCACGCTGGCGTAAAATTATCTTAAAGCTGCGTTGAGATGCGATTTATGTGCCGAAGCTTTAATTTCGTGTATTAAAAAGAATTATAAACACACCCACTTCGTTCACAAATGAACACGCTTATTATATAGGTAGTTCTTTCTATGTGAGAATATTCATGGAGTTGTTGTATTTCTCATCTTTTCAAACAGACCTGTTTTCGTGACAGTTCGATACAAAATAAAAACGAACACGAACTTCTCAATTTAGAATAGCAATTTCGAGAATCGAGATTTGAGATTGCGATTGTGTGACTTTCAAAGGAAACTTTTTGTTTTATTCATAATGTCCAATATTTTCACGAAAACTCTGAGAAATCCTCAAATTATTTATTCGATTAGTCGACGTTTTTCGAATGCGTAAGTAATACAAATTTTAATTTTTAAAATAAATTTCGATGACATCTTGTGCGTTGTAGTATTTCACAAGGAAATGTACTACGCAATGCTGCAGCTAGCACATCCAACAAACAAAATCCATCAGCATTACTCCAACCACCAAAAATATCCTTAGATTATGTCCGCTCTATGTTTGTACAAACTCAGGACACACCAAATCCAGACAGTTTGAAATTCTTACCCGGTGTCGCTGTACTAGGCAAAGGCAACACCATGGACTTTCCAACTTCCCAATCAGCCTTCTGTAGCCCTCTCGGTAAGAAAAAGGACATTCTTTCTCAAAACTGATAAACAATAGGAATTTCGCAGCTAAACTTCTATTTAGAATTGAGGGAGTTCGTTCGGTTTTCTTTGGTGGTGATTTCATAACAATCTCTAAAATCGAAGATGCCGAATGGAGTGTCATCAAACCAGAAGTCTTTGCTGTTATCATGGACTTTTTTGCTAGCTCTTTACCTATCCTTACCGAATCTCAGCCTAATTCGGACACCCAAATCAATGACGACGACGATGACACAGTGATGATGATTAAGGAACTTCTCGATAGTAAAATTCGACCAACGGTTCAGGAAGATGGTGGTGATATCATCTTCATGGGTTATGACAATGGTGTTGTTAAACTCAAAATGCAGGCAAGCTCATGAAAAAATACTTGTGACTTATAAAAAAGTAATCCTATTGTACACACCACAGGGATCCTGTTCGTCGTGCCCCAGCTCAATTGTCACTCTTAAAAACGGAGTTGAAAATATGCTGCAATTCTATATTCCCGAAGTTACCGAAGTACAACAGGTATTTGATGAAGTTGACAAAATTGCAGACAAGGAATTTGAAAGGTTAGAAAAGCAAATCAAAGAAAAGGAAAAGAGCGTTTAAAAAGGCTGACAAGGGGTGATAATTTTGATGATTGTTGTTTTGTAGAAAAATTTACTTAGAATAGAGTCTTCAAGCGTGATAAATAAAGAACCGTTGATGTTTTAAATTTGTTTGATTTTTCTTGTAGTTCGTTTTGAGTAAAGCAATCAAAGCAAATAGATTTAAATAAAAAAATGTAAAGGAAGAGATCTTGGAAGTCGTAAATTATTTTGTGTATTTCATGCTTTGTTTTTTTTTCATTTCAACATTTACAAAATTTCTCTCAAATATTTAAAACTTCTTCCATAACTTCCAATCGTCTTTTTCTGCCATTTTGATTGTTCTCGTTTACTTTTGATGCCAAAATACACTTTTCGCTGCGCTCCCAGCAATTTGGAATGCATTCATCGCCGAATTCCTGGCACATATTATGCAACGAACAAATAGTCTCCAATACCTTGCGAACTTCTTTCATGTCCTTGGCTTCAAGGGCGTAAAGTGTATTAAAACGTCTCATCATTTTATTCAAAACTGAATCGGAAATAGCTTGAGCTTTCCGCAATAACTCATTGAATCGACTCTCATCTTGGAAGCACTCCATTTCGAATGGTCGAATGAGATAAGGCTTAAGTGGAAAGTTATTTCCCCCGATTAAATAACCGCCTGCTGGAAGGGCATTAGGGTCACATTCCAGAGCCTGTCCGATGGTACTGGCGTTGAAACTATAATTGGTTGCGAAATCAACAAAACTATCGATTATTCGCTGTTTTCCATCGCAGGTAATTTGTAAGATAACTGATGTTTCTTCATCTTCGCTCTCGAGAAAGATATCAAGTCGTTTTATGGAAATTAAACCGAATAGACGAGGAAAATCTCGCAAATTTTCGTTGTCCACAAAAGTCTTTATATGGAGGTGTTGGGCGCTTTGAGTATTTGGCCATTTGATGAACTTTTTACTGTTATCAGAGATGACTGCCCAGAAGCTGCGAATTATGAGATGGCATGCCAGGAGAGGGATCTTAAAGCGTCTTGATATTTCCTCAAAATGCTCATCGGTAGCTAGTTTCCATAGGCCAAGGGAGAAAATAGTTTGGTTTGAGATCACAGTGTTGTTAGAATGAAGGGGGTTAATAAGTCCTTTGATGGAGTCATAGAGTTGCTGAAGACATAAAAGTTGTTACAAATATTTGCGGGAAAAACTCTTGAATTTATATACCTGAAATGTGTTCTTGCTAAGATGCAAATTACTTTCGAAAACATCAATTGTGAGATCTTGAATGAGATTAATTCGCCCGGGTGTAGGTTCTTCCTTGGGTTTCGAGGCTTTTTGGCCTCTAGTCTTGAATTTATCTTCAAATTGAAGTTTTCTCTTACGATTGACATCAGTAGTATGTGAATTTTGCAAATGATGTTGTATGAAGAAATCAAAAGCTTCATCGTCACTCTGTAGCAGGGGAGGTGGCTTCCCTGTAGGATAAGAGGGCACTGGACGTTTGAAGTTGTTTTTCTGATCAAAACCAATGTCCTTGGCTAAGATAGTGGCTATGTTTACAATTAATGCTTTATCTTCCATTACTAAGTATTTGAGATCGAAAAAAACATTTTGGCACTGATGTCCAATGGAAGACGAAAAGCGAAGGTAATCGATTTTTTCTTTTCTTGTATTATCGTTATGTTTTCTTATTTCTGTACGTAAACAAACAAAAACTAGTAACAAACACACTGCTGTTTATGATTACCTTTACCACCTACGAGAACAACGACGACGCAAGAAAGTACAAAGATTATACACTGTAAGAAAATTATAAGAGAAACAGCAACAGCGCTTTTGACAGCGTAAAAATGAATAAATAAATTAGTTGAAAAATATGCAAATACAATTTCTTGCCATTTTTTGATTTGTGTCAATGTTTTTATAAGACTTGCGCCTTTCGTCGAACAGAAATTAATTAATAGTACTGAGGGATGTTTTTCTCTTTTAGTTCAGGAATATGAACTCTGAAGTTTTCGGATCAAAGTCTGCTCTGAACGTTTCCTGAACACTCGGATTTCGTTTTGAAATGCATTTGAGTGCTTAAAACGCATTTGTGACTCTTTTTATTTAAATTCAAAATCAGCCCCAAAAACACTCTAGTAAAGATATAAATCCTCGGTAGCCATATTGGTTTGCCTACAAGCTAAACCGGAAACTGGCCTCATAAAGTATTTCTTAGTGTGCGTGTAATTTCTCCTCTAATTTATGAAATTTCCCCTAAAAACTCAGTAAATGTGTCTATGTATGCGTGAAAAAACGTCAATTTTACTCGTTGAATTCTTCCACATTACAAATACAACAATGTAAACAAATGGGTTTTGAAGGGTGACACGTACGAAGAATTTATATCTTCATATAGAGTGTTTTTGATCAGCCCTATCAGGAGTTTCGCCCGAATGTCATTCCACCCGAAAAAAATTCCCTTTTTCTTTTCCCTTATGCGGCATATACATTGTTCAAATGCTTGTCAAGCATGTGAGAGAGTATTAGTTAAAATGAAACACGTATACAATGTGTGTATGCTTGAAGCAAAATCAAAATGTTTTGATTTTTCTTCAATCAGATAGACAGCATTGACATAATGTATATTATAAATTGAATGCTTGATCAAGCAAGCTTATTTTTTAATATTTGTCGAAGAGGAAACATCGGGTATCGGAAAATTAATTACGATCAAATTCGCAAAAAATATTTTTCCCGATAAAACAACCGCACGTCTATTCACCTCAAAATTAAAATAAATATAAATGATTGAAAGCTTATGCATGATGTGTGTATATGACACGTCAAACAAAATTTACTAATACACTCTCACATGCTTGACAAGCATTTGAACAATGTACATATATGCCGCTTTACTTTGAGTTTCACCCAAAAAAAATGATGTTCGAAAATTCGGGCGAAATATCACACATTTGACAGCTAAAATGTTCACTTAAATTTTGGCGGCGAAGAAGAAGGCAACAACGTTAAAATGTAAGATTTTCGACGAAATTGTTTATTATTAGCAAACATTTATTAATTTTTGTTTTATTTTCAGGAGTAAACCAAATGAGAACACAGAAACGTACCAATCGGAAGCATTTTACACATCCGATGAAAATGTATATGAAGAGGAACAGATAGAAGATATCGAGGAGATCACCATCGTTTCGGCTCCTCCACCACCTGTTTCTTCTCAAATTATCAACAATAGTGCCGCCGCTCTGAGAGCAACATTTCAAGAAGGCCAAAAAAAGAGGATTGACAAAGTCAACGCGCAGCAAGTTCTTATTCTTATGGACGAACTGGAAATCAAAAAAGCACTTTGTGTGAAGGTTGATGAAGCTATTGTAGTGATGAAAGAGCATAACAATCAAATGGAAACAAATATGAAGAAGTTGTACCGATCACTAGATAGCATTCATTATCAACAAAAAGAGCAGACAAAAGAACAGAAGCGGCACAATCAAGAAATGGAGAAGTTAAAAAAAGAAGAAATTGAATTTAAAATAAAAAAATAATTGAGATGAAAGAATTGAAAATCAAACTTATTGGGTCCGTTCATAAAATACGTTCGCACACAAGGCGGGGGGAGGGCTCTTGCTGAGTGTGACAAGATGTGACAAGGGGGGCGGGGGGTCTTTGGTAACGTGACGTTCGCCATTCATTAAAACATTTTTAATTAGTATTTCTTTTGACTAATTTTCTTTTTAAACTTTCATCATGATAGAAAGTCATTTATTTCGAATTTAGTAAATATATAACTTGATATGTTTACTTTTGTTTATTTTTCGACATGAGCTGGCTCTGTGGCGCGGGTTTAGTCTTTTGACTTGGCTCTAGCGGCGTTGCGATCCGTCAAAATTGGTTTCTTTGTTTTTTTAATACTTAAAAGAGTAACGTTTCCTCGCACCCTGCGCTCTCGACTCAGTAACAAATGAAAATACTGTTTCTCATGTATTTATTATTATATTAGTCTTTCATTCTTCATTTAGTAGTGAACTAATTCGGACGCTTTTTTCATATTTCTCAATTTAATACTTTTTACTAAAATTCTTTTTATTTTTTATTTAAATTCTCAAAATTTGTGTACCTAGTATCATTTGAAATTTATCATATTTAGGGAGGGGGCTTCATTTTTGTGACGAAATATTTCCAGGGGGGTCACAGAAAGCGTGACACAGCGTGAAAATGGGGGGGAGGGGGTCAGAAAAAGCTGATTTTTGCGTGACGTATTTTATGAACGGCCCCATGGAAGGAAAAGAAAATATGTGAAGTTGTTTTTTTTTAAATTATTGTTTTCTGTTTAGAATTTATATTTTAAAATTTCACACTTTTTTGGTTTTTTGCAATATTAAAAAAGAAAACAAAAACTAATATTCATTTATTTTATTCATCATTTGATCAAGGGCGGATCCAGGGGGGTCATACACTTAGATGAGTTTTTACTCACCGCTTAAAAATGTTCTTTAATGTTTTGTAAAGGAGAGTAACAAAATTTAAATAACAGAAGATGCATCTTAACCTTACGTTTACACATTTTAAGGGCTAAACTGACAACTTTTGTTATCAAATTATAAAAGAGCAATGTTGTACAATGTACAGCAATTTATAATGAATCCCTATGTACATATGAAAGCATTCCAAGATTCCAACAGTTTTCAAAATATTTAACTATTATTAACAAATATAATCTCCTTTGCAACCTGCTTCCGAAGCGGGACAGTTCACCTCCGCCGGTTTACCTCTGCCAGTTTACCACCGCCGGTTTACCTCTGCCAGTTTACCACCGCCGATTTACCTCTGCCAGTTTACCTCTGGTCACGTACCGACCTGCTTCTACCACAATATTTATTAATTTGAGAATTTGTATTAATTTTCCCCCTCTCAAACGATTAAAATTTGTTCTTGCTGATCGCGTTGTGTGAACACTCAGAAGCCATCTTTTGACTTTGTGCTGCTAACAATCTTTTTAACGAAAAAGTAATCCATGAAATAGTAATCCATCAAATAGCAAAAGCATTTCAACCATTCATCACAGATTGGTACAGCGCTGTTAGACCTAAGTCTTAAATTTGCTGTTGCTTTTGCATTGATGACAGCTTTTTCACTACGATATTCAGGCACTACAAACTTAATTATAAGTTGACGGTGTTGTTTTAAATGTGTTCTAAAAATGTTTTCTGTGACCGTGAAGTTGCTGTTTTAAAGTGGAAATGCGGAAATGTAGAGTGAGGCAGATATACATGTCAAAACCTGAAAGTGAGAGAATACACCAGTGGTAACTCTTTTTACCTCCTATAAAATACTACGGCTCAAAATTTTAAACAAATTAATGTGAAGTGTTTAGCAATTTGCTAGTTAGCAATTTGCTACATATTTAGCAATTTACTAAGGGATTTCAAAATTGTAAACCTTTCTTCTCGTTTTGCTAACTAGTATCTTGCTAATTATGTACCTTTTATAAAAAAAAAACGAACATCCAAACATGTCTAAAAAGGGACAGTTCGTGAAAATAAACAAAGCAAATACGCTTAAACAGACCTATTAATTCGAGTTCCGAACTTTTACTGGACCATTCCATCTACTGCTCTTATAAGAATAACTCTAAAGATGTCATATGCGTTTAGAAAATTGTTAAAAGTAAAAGTAGCCATTCCGATATTTAACTTTAGCAAAGTGTTAAGAAATAATTAGATGTTAAAATCGTATAAAATTAGGTAAATCCTGCAACATTTTACTAAAGACTAAAGACATTTTAACAAGACTTTACGAAGGTGTAATTAAATAAATAAAAAAAACCTAAAAAAATCAGAAAATATTTTCGGACAGCTACAAAAAATAAAAAAAGGTGTCTGCAGTTTGGTACACAGTATTTTTCCATAGTCTTTCAATATTAACGCCCAATTTCATAAACAACTTTTATACATTTAACAGGATTTTAAACTGTAAAATGGAACATTTTGGTTTCACCAAGCGTTTTTAAAGTAAACAAGCTTTTAAACACCTTTTAAAAGTAAATGCCCATTTTTGGCTTATTAAATTTTAAAAGTGTCATTAAAAATGAATATGACAGATTGTAAAATTTGTGTTCTCAACATTAGAATATTAGATTGGTCATCTTCATCTGACGAAGAAGAACAACATGTAGTTATTAGCCGTTCAAGAGTATTCCGCGTTCACAAGAATCCATTTTCATATTTTATTTTTGAACGACACGATTACTCAAACGGTTGTTTTTGATTTTGAAGAAGTTTACACTGTTGTATTTTGCGATTCTTGTCATTTATTTCAACATATAATGCTTTCTCATTTTTTCTCACACAATTCGCTTAATAGAAAGAAAAAAGGAGTTTTATTTTTAAATGTTGTGAAGAGAACTCTATTTTAACAAAAATATCCCTGAAATTTCCCATTTTAAAAATTTAAAAAGCTTTAAGATAAAAGTGCTTTTAGTGTTTGTTAATGAAATCGGACATAAATCTTTTTAATGTAAAAAATATTGGAATCTATTGCATGAACCTCACAAATAAAAAGAAATTTAAATGAAATTATTCAAAAAAAAGTGTAACAAAACGTAAAAAGAAACAGAATAACAAAACTTAAGAATATAGAATAAATGTAAAGCTTTTGCTACACTATAATGAAAATTAACATTGCTCCTCTTTACGTTCGACAGAAATATGGAGAAACTTTTGAACTTGATTTTTGTTTATTTTATCAAACATAATAATAAAAGATGTCCTTAATTTTCTTGGAAAAATATGAGTATTGAGGCTAAGAAACAAGAGATGGCATTTTAAAATTAATTATATTATTTTTTCACCAAACCCACCAAATAGAAAATGTATTTAAAAAGTTAGAATAACTTTCAAGGTAAATTTTTGAATTTTCTATGGGAATATCAATCGACTGGCAGTCCATATCTAGTATGTCAATGAATTTTCTGATCTGCGTAATAGGCTTGTTTCGCTGACTTTTTCCCAAAATTAATAAAAAGTATCAATTAAGTTTAAGTGAAGCATCATTCACATGAGCGCGACCAACGAACGACGAATGAATTACAAAATGTGAGTTTATATACGTTTGAAGACATATTTCCACACAAATTCTTAACAAAACGATAGCAATATAGTTTCTATTTGATTTATGATGCATACTTTTACTTTTCAATATCATATATTAATAAATTTAAGAAAACAAATTTATTCGTCGCGAAAAAAATTATAGTTGATACGAACTGTCCAACTTTATTCGCGTTTCACATTATCCACACTCGCAACGAATAAAAAAATCACGCGTACTTAACCTAAAAAAATCGTTCTTGTTTTAGTTTCGGTGTCGAATGTCAAACTTCATTCGCGACGAATTAAAAACTCTCATGTGAAAGAAATGTCAAAATCGACGAATATTCGTTCATTCGTTGGTCGTGCTCATGTGAATATTGCTTAAGTTCGTCTTAGGCCGTGTGTCAATTGCGTTAAAATGTGTGTTAAAATTTAACCAGCGTTAAAATTTGACACTAATGAGGTGAATAAAATGGGTTAAAATTTATTGAGCTGTGGAGCAGGTTAAAGTGTGTTAAAATTTGACGTTTCTATTGATAGAGAAATTTGCTCTTGCATTTGCAATTTTGCATTCACGACATTTGATCTCATCGTTGTTGAGAATTGCATTGATGTCTTCTGAAAACACTCGAAGTCTTCCATAGCTTACACGGGTAATCTGCCTATAGGATTTATTATTGGAAAACTTTTAACTTGAACGTCAACTAATAACTTACCCCACGCTCTCTTCTCTGTTTAATTGAATTTCTTGTTATAATGCTTTAATTCTTTAAAAGATATAAAAGAATTACATCAAAAAACTTTAAATTTGTCATTTTTCTAAACCAAATACGAATTTATTGTTTTGTTTCTTTTGAAATGTATGACAGATATCAACAATTTTTCAGTGTTACCACACCGAATAAATCAATTAATCAAAATGGGAATTTTGTTTGAATATTTTTGACTGTTGTTTTAAAATATGACATTAGAATCGAGAACAATATATAAAAAAGATTTTTTTTTAGTTTCAGAGACTTTTTATTAACCCTGTTTTCTTAAATATATGTTTTGTAAGAGAAATTATTTTTCCGCGAAAAAGAAAACCAATTTTTGTTCAGGGAAATTTCTTAAATTATCGAGGGAAATTTTTTTAACCTGCGCAGAAATCTTGGTTAAAATAATTGTTTTAACGCAATTCACACAGCAAATGGCTAAATTTGATCCCACCTCAAAGAAGACGTCAAATTTTAATCGTGGTAGAAGTTTTAACGCAAATTTTAACGCAATTGACACACGGCCTTAAAATACTTACAGTGTGCTCGTGTAACTAGTGACAAATCTTAAAATTTCAGGTGTTGAATGCACTCCAACTGCTATTCACCTCACGGCAAATTATTCGTCATCGTCATCGTTCACCAACAAACTTGAACTCGTCTATCGAGTCGAGCGAGTAGCGAGCATCACATACACATTTCACATCATTCGTTTGTTGATAGTTGATACTGCTGTTTGCTGCTCCGAGTGAAGCGATTTTTCCAATATTTTATTTAAAATAATAAAACTAAATTACTAAAATGAATCGTGCAAGAAGAAACACCCAAAACTTTGTACAAGGAAATGTAAGTAAAACAACTATTTGTTTCAATATTAACCTGATTTTTTGTGAATGCTTGTAGTTCTTTTTTTTTATATGACTGCCCGACCGTGCGTCGTCGCACCGGTGAAAAATCGATTTTCTTCACTTGAAAAATTCCCGATTCTATAATTAGAAATGCTTTTTTCTGTCTTTTTTCTAAATATATAATTGAAAACTATATAAATTCATCGTCATAGTCATGTTTTAAGACTGGCTAAGGTCGACAAAACATATAATTTCAGTATTGATAGAATGAATATTTAATAAGGTCGGCCATGTTTTCCCTTTTCTTACATTATACCTACCCATCCAAATCCAAATATATGTACCTAGGAACATACAAAAAAGAATTAACCTGGCTATATCCCTGTATCGCTTTTAAAATTTAATTGCAAGTCCTCAAAATTGAATTCTTTGCAAGTGGAAAGAAACAAAATGTGCCTAACAATTTTCAACGACTAACAAAAACATCGATTTCATAATTTATGTAATTTCAAATTCATTATGTATGTATGTTTAGTAAGAATGAGTAACTGCATATGTATGTGCTCGTCTGATCGATACCTCCATTTCGATGTGAACAACATCCTTTTTCTTTGATTTAATAAATTGGTTGAAATATAAGCTTACAACTACATCTATTATTGGGCACTATTGTGAATCTCCGAAAAATATTGTTTCACTCGGAAAATATTTTTAAAAATGTTTACTTTATTACAACAACCCCAATTGTTTGGATGTGTAAAAATATGAAATTGCCATCAGCACTGCATTGATTATGTTATACTTATTTTCATCAAGAACATTGAAGCATATTTAAGTACCTACAAAAAACCTATATCGATTATTTCAATAGACTCATTTCTTGTAAAATTGTTTCGTTTGGGATACACGACTTTTAGATAACTGATGATTTTGACTGTTTGGTTCAATTATTTACAGTGATGGAAAAAAAATAATAGATCATCATCATCTCCGTAGTTTATCAAAGAAAAAACTAAAGTAAAAATAACAATCCTCATAAACTTATTCTTAGTGTGCGTGTAATTTCTCCTCTAATTTATGAAATTTCCCCAAAAAACTTAGTAGTTAATTCTATGTATGCGTGAAAACACGTCAATTTTTCTCGTTGAATTTGTCCACATTACAAATACAACAATGTAAAGAAATGGGTTTTGAAGGGTGATACGTACGAAGGATTTATATCTTCATATAGAGTGTTTTTGATAATATCTATTTTTCGACGACAATCTTTAAACATTGGCACAAATCTTTGAATTGTTTTGGAGGTAGTAAGGTTATTGCACTTGATGTTTCAAAAACATTTAAAGCTATTACCGAATATGCGTGATTTTGGTATCGACACTCCTAATTTCGTTGGATTAGAAACTACTTCCTTACCCAAACTGAAATTAAAAGAATGAATTCTGGCGTTCCTCAAGGCTTCATTTTGTCTCCGAGTCTTTTTTTATGTTTTCTTGTTTGCAACTTCTCACACACTATATCGCATCCTTGTCTAATGAAAAATTATTAGTCGTGTAGAATTTAATGCTTCTAAAACTATCCATAAGCGGAACTTGCATGGATGGTGTATATTTATGTTTAAAGCGAAGATGTAAAGTTTATTGATAATTTGCGAAAAAAAAACAATTAGCAGATTTTGACAGCCTTGAAAATATTTACTTGAAGTAAATACCAAAAGTTGTAACCGTTTTATTTGTCTAATAATTAACCCGTTACGACGTTTATCCTTAAGTAGCCACAATAAAATTACCATATACAAGTTCATTTTTCAAGCAATTGTTATTTATGCATGTCCACTTTGGGAAAGGTGTGCCAAATCGAATATCAATATTTCAAATATTTCGAAACAAAACCTGAAAATGATGTTAAACCTTCTACTTCTCAACTTCAAGATTACCCTTCATTCTATGAAGAGTACTTTCAAAACTGTAATGATGTTAAAAATTGGCTTATCAAAAACTTGTAAATGTGTAAATGTAAACTAATAAATATTTAAAACATAATTCTGGTATATACAGTGGTTCCCACGACTAATCGGACATACAAAAAAAAAAAAACCTTGGAAGTGAAAGTTCTTGTATAAGAAGTTTATAAATTTAACTCAGATTTATTAAATAAAAACAATTAATATTGATTTGTATTAATAAAATCTAAATTAAAACAAAAAAAAAACTTTTGTCGCCCACACATAATCGAACACTAGTTAGTGACGCACTGTAGAGTACTTAGTAACAGTACTTTTCCCGTCAAATTGTGATAGGCTAAAGTATTCTTCTTTCGTCACTTATTTTCAATTTTGTATTTGAAAAGCTTTTCCATAAACGTTAAAATGGTCCCAAAGGCCAAGAAACATCGGTTGAAAGAAGGATCCTTAATGTAAGCAGGATAGGACAGGGGAAAAAGTTGACTTCATACTAGGAAACGCTACTTGTTCGGGAAGTCAAGGAAAATAATTTTTTATCCTTGGAATCTCGAAGGTATTCTTTGAAGGAGACCAGAAATAAGAAAGTGAGCAACGAAACTATCCCAAGAGTTCTGCGAAATTTGAATGGTCTTGTAGCTCGAAAGAAGCAATTTGTAACTGAAAAAAAAATAGAAAAGAAAGGCTTTCATTTGCTAAGGAACATTTAAAGGATTCTTCGTTCTGGAATAAGGTTACATTTCTTAAATTTGTATTGTTTGTGTACGGTTAGACATAATAACATAATAAAGGTTTTGTTTACGGATGAAAGCAAATTTAACTAGAAAAGATCGGACGGACTAATGTGTGTGTGGAGAAAAATAAATTAAGAAACATAAACATACACGAGCAACTGTGAAGCGTGGCGGTGGGTCGGTTATCTTATATGGATGTATGTCGAGTTTTGGTGTTGAAAACATATACAGTGTTGGAAAAAATAATAGAAACAAGTTTCTTCATCATTTTCGATACACAATATTTTGTTAGCAATTAAGTCTTTTGTCGTTAGTCTTTCTATATTTTAATCGTACCTAAAAATGTTCTCAAATGGCAAAATTGTTTTGTAAAAACAACTTTTTATTTTCACTTAACGGTAAAAAGTTTGTGGCCAATGATGATTTCGCCTGGAAGTATTTGAAACTTTACATTGAAGATAAAAAAGATAAGCTTCTTTGCGTTTTGATACACTATCGGTAAGAATATATAAGAAAAAAACTATTTCTTTCTTTAAGACAATTTAAAAATGTACTAAACGGACCAGTGATAGCTAAATAAATAAGAAACTAATTTATAGAACCATGTCTTCCTGGTAATAGTCCACGAAAAGTGCCATTTTCTAACCAAGAAAACCATTATACAAAGACTTCCCTTTGCAAACAAACACTTACACCGGGCTTATTGGAATAACTTTTTGTGGTCCGATGAAACGAAGATCAACTTGTTTACTTCCGATGGAAAAATGTATGTGAGAAGGCCAAAAAGAAGGCCAAAAAGAAGGCCAAAACAAGAAACAAGAAGTTTTACTCAAAATAAAAAAAAAAAAACATTTAACCACGATAGTGGTACTCTTCACAAATACCTTTCTATGTGTTAAAAAGAATGAACACAAAGCTTGTTTCTATTATTTTTTCCATCACTGTACTTTGTGAAAGGTAAAATGGACCGAAAGGGTTCCTTCAACATTTTAAGGCAACATTTGGTGCCAACGAGAACGACAGCAAGTCGTCGTTGTTATATAACTGTACCAAAGTAGTTATAAAACACCTGCCCAGTCCCCGACCTAAATGCAATTGAGCATATTTGGGATGATCTAGAACGTCGGGTTGGTCAAACAAAATTTAAAAATATTCAGAAGCTTAAGACTGGTCTTCAAGAAGAATGGCAAAAAATACCCGCAGTACTGGCCTAAGTGTGTCCGTTTCCATCAAGGAAACGCTACAAAGTACTGATTACAATATATTCGTTTATTTGTGGGACATGGAATTATAAAGTAATTTCAGTTTTTTGTTAATTGTTTTTGAACAGGTATTTAAAATGTTGTTTTTGTTTACTTAAAATAAATATGAGTACCCTTATGATAAAATATATAATGTTAAATTTTCACACCACCCATACAATTTCTATGTGTGATTAGTCGCAAGAGTCACTGTATTTGTCACTTACTTATCAATATCAACTTCGTATCCCAGTACAAGAAGCTTTGAGAATTCTCTGAAAATTCAAATACTTTAACCCATTTACTACCACTGTACCCGCTTGGGTACAGAAAATTGAACCAACATTATTGATTTACCGTTGTCCTTCTTCAAATTTGGTTTGATGAAATGTAATTTTTTTTGTTCGTTGAAATGTTTTCAACAATTAGACGTGCAGTATTTATTGTCAACAAACTAAAACGGTAGTTATTTTTATTACTCCGCGTCAGGTGCGATTGCGATATTCTCGGTATTTCAGAGGTTGGCCTGTATTTTGCAATAGATAGTCTTATCAATTTTCTTTTCAATCAAAAATGTATAATAGAATCAGATAAAAGTGAAAAATCAAGTTTTGATTTATTTTTACGCTAGGTAATTACGCGCAGTTAGGTGTACCCGCTTGGGTACAATGGGAAAAACTGAGATTTTTTTGTATAAAATGGAATTCAAAGCATTCTCAACATAATCATTTTATGGAAGGAGATTCCAAAATGATCGAAACCAGATGCAAATTACAATACAGACGACGATGAAATAGACAGAGAATTTTGATAACGATCAAATATCCAATGATGTTCCAGGTAACATTGAACTTTTTATTAGGGTTGAGGATTTTAATATCGAGTACGAAGTTCCTTTATCAGTAATAGGAGCCTCAATATCTGGGCAATCTCATAGCTAACCACGCTAGTATAAAAGAGGTAGGTACTGATATGTGAATGAGCCGTTCTAAAAATTGTGTGATAAACAAGATGAATATGAAATTTGCTTTGGCCAACAAATCTCCAGTCGAAATATTTGGAACACTTCGATAACGAATGGAATTGATCTTAAATGAAACTAGTGTTTATGCTTCTCATCATAACCTCAATTTCCAAAAAAAAGACTTGGAAATTTTCATAGACATTATGTTCTACAGTGGTTACTACTCAATGTCCAGGGAGCTATATATTGAAAATTAGATGAGGATACAAGAACCGCATTGGTAGTAGCAAACAACATGTCGCGAAATCGTTTTTTTTTTTTTTAGATCAAAAAATATATTCATTTTGCAGATAATACTCAATTATATGCTCGAGGAAAAATGGCAAAGCTCAGACCGCTTATGAATCTTTTGTGCCAAAAATATCAACAATGGGGCTTCATGTACTAAAAATTATCAATTGATGAAGCCATGATCAAGTATTTTGGCAACCATTCTTCGAAACAGTTCATAAGAGGAAAACCTGTTCGTTTTGGTTTCAAGAACTGGATGCTGACGATTAGTTGTGGCTACCTTTATAACTTTGATACTTATTGTGGCGCAAAAATGTAAACGATGATGTATTACAAATGCCACTGGGATCTCGAGTTGTACTTGAGCTTCTAGAAAAAGTTCCATTTCTTTTTGACCACATAATATATTTTGACAACTATTTTACTTTTCATTAGCTTTTACGATTGTTGTTGGGCTTCAGAGCTACAGGGACAGCAAGAGAAAACCGTACAAAAAAATGCCCATTGAAGCTGAAAAAAGAATTCAAGAAGGAGAAAAGAGGGCATTTTGAGCACGTATACAACGCAAACAATAATATTCTTTTTGTAAAATGAAGCGATAATAGTGTTGTCACTATGGGCACGATACTACCCAGCTCATGTACATACCATACATATATGTATGTCAAACGTTGGTCATCAGTAAAAAAAATAAAAGTTTTCATTCAGCAGCCGAACCTTATTGCGGATTATAATAATGGTATGGGTGGCGTTGACTTACAATATCAGTGTGTCAATGTGTATAAAATCAAAATTCGAGGCAAAAAGTGGTGGTGGCCGCTTTTTACGTCAATGCTAAGCTCTACATTGGTGAACGCTTGGAAACTATATAAAGTCGCAGATGATTCCAAAACTGACTTGCTATCGTTTCAAAGAGATATTGCTGGATATTATCTTAGAAGATATAAAATTTATATGAAGGTCACCATTTTCCAAATAGAATTGAAAAGACTCTTAAATGTAGAGTATGCCACATGCGAATCAGATGGGTTTGTGAGTTCTGCGACATAGTTCTGTGTGTCGAAAAAGAATGCTTTAATAAATAAATAAAAGGTTTATTAAAAGGTTACAAATTGTTGTTAGAAAAAAAGGAAATAGATATTTATATTACTTAAGATTAAGTAAACTTTATTCGCGTCTTAGGAATTAAAAAAAGTCAAAAATCAGGTGCTGCAAACAAATTGTAGTTTTCGTAGCCAATAGGATCTATTATGAACTATGTGTGCATTCATACTCAAAAAAATGTGAAAAGTCCGACGAAGATATAAACTAGAGCTCATTCATCACTTTTGTATGGAAGTATTTCCCTATGTCCCTAATCCATTTTTTACCCATACACTTTTTCTCTCTTAATTGTAATCATTTCATTTATAATTAACGCTGCCAATTCATCATCATCATCATTTTCCCCATCATGCGTCCGTTTCATTCAAAAGTTTTAGAATACTGATGCTCGACAACATCGTTATCCATGTTAACGGTGTGCATACTGTTATTTTTTCCATCGAGCCATGTTGTCGAGCATGCTGGTCTATGTTAACGCCCCTTATGAATACAATTTTTGATAAAACTGTATTTATACTATTAAAACGTAAAAAATTTAATATAAATTGGAGTTTCGCTTAACACTCTTAATACCTTTTCATTCTTTTTTTGGAGGATTAGGAAGATGATTTTCCGGGTTAGATTTTACATACATTTTGTATAATACCTGCATTGGTTGGCCGTCTTGTTCGAATATTCCTGATTAATGTAACCCTAATTTTTTAGTTATTGTTTCAAATTGTTTTTAAAATATCTACACAAAGTATTAGCAAAAAAGCATTCACAAAAAAAGTTGTACGCAAATCTTGAATTGCAATTAAATAAAGTAGTTTAAAACATTTGAATTACTTTCAAAATAGTTCAAAACTCAATCATTCTGCACACTTAAAAAAGAAAAAAGCGTACATAAAATAGATGTTAGATTAAATAAAATATCGTTATCATTGTAACATTTTTATTAATTTTTTTTTTGTATTTATTTACATAATTTTTAGCAACAAATATCTCGCCTTGGTCCAGATATTTGGCAGAAATGAAATTAAAAAAAAAAAACATTTTTTCTTGTAGTTATGTTCATTTACTTTGCTCAAACCTCAAACGAAATTGTATTGTATATTCCTGCTTCTATACAAAACTATCGCACTCCATGTAGAATTATATAATTTTAACCAGTTATTTATCCGTTAAAATTCAATTATCGATAAAAAAAACAACAAAACAATTTGTGTCTAAACGACACATCAGCAACCTTTCTTAAGAAAAAACTATAAATTTGGCTTTTCTCATTACAATCTCAATGAATTTCCTGCTTTAACCAAGAGCAAATAAACTCACTGAGCGTTAAATGAGTAAAAACCCCACAACAGCAAGTCGATTTTAATGGGTAAATAGTTTGTAACAATTATATAAGTCCAAGGCAAACGAAAAATAGAATTAATAAATACATCGTTTGGGTCCTGGCTGTAGAAATGTCCATAGCTATTCCTAAACAATGGAAACTGCTGGAATAAAGGATTTTATATACATATATATTATGGCAACGACTTGACTTGCCCCTCGATTGCTCGCTCGTTCGTTCGTTCTGCAATTAAGTACTCCAGGGGAATGTGAGCCAACATCAAAACAAAAGTTCTTCTGTGCATCATTCTTCAGTGTATAACCAAAAATACAAATAAATAAATAAAATGCCAGGGTGTTTCCAAAGATTCTAATTTTAATCTACCATGGAGAGCCAAATGGGGTTTGTAGAATAGAGAGCAAATAATTTTATATTAACCACACACATTGTTTTATGTTTTAAATGTTTCTGTTTATTCATAGTCTAACGCGTTTTATTTCATTTTTAATTTTAAATACATAAAAATATAAATACCTAATCATATTTCAGAGAAAAAAAAATCCATGAAAGTTACAAAAGTATATTAAACATAACTCATTGGTGTCAAAATATTGCAACATTTCAAGTTCTTTGTAGAGTTATTGAAGAAAACTAAAGTGAATGCAATTTTTTGGTCTGATATGTTTTAATAACTTTGTTACTCTCATAATGAATAATTTTATTTTTGTTTTTCTTAAATTTAAATATATATAGGATCAAGTTGGATCCCTTCCTGGTGCACCGCGCCCACTCAAAGGACTTAATACTGGGACACCAAGTACTACACCAGTTAAAATACCATTGAAACCAATACTTAAGAAGGCTCCTGTTGTCGAAGCAAAATCGATGGTAGTAGATGAGGTGCTTGAACCCGAGCCACAAGCACAGAATCAGCCTCAAGTTCAAGATGAACCTGAATCTCAACAGCAAGAGCAACCTCAATCTATGGTCACAAAAGAGGAAACACCTTATCTCTCAAATGCTGTTAGTTCCGAGTCTATTGAAGTAACCGAGGAGAATGGTGGCAGCTCGCGAAAGCCGTTTTTCAAAAAGATCTTTGGTGGAATTCGTAAGAAGCCTTCAGGTGAGTTTAATTGAATAAATTCTTTCATATATATTTTCTGCAATTGAATACAAATATGTTGTTTGTTTTGTGTTCAGTTCGTGCCAAGGAGAGAAAAATTCGTCAGAATCGTCATTTACGTAAAGTTATCTTGCCCAAGAACGCACTGATGGCGCTTTACGAGATCAAAGGCATCCAAATTGGAGATTTTATCATCAATAGCAACATGGAAGGTGGCTTTACAGCTTTAGTAACAGTCAATGATTGTCAATATGAGGGTGTTGGCAATTCAAAGGGCAATGCTAAAACAAATGCATGTGAAAAAGCTCTTCGGGACTTTGTAATCAAGAAGATGATGCAAAAGCCCCGTGAAAAGTCTGTCTCCGAACCAATGGATACTGGAAATTCAAATGATGGTGAGTTTAAAGAACAAAAGATTATTCTAACAAAGGTTAAAATTAATATTGTATACTTATTTTCATTTTCTCCTTAAAGCTACCAACGGTGATGAAAGTAACTTATCTTCTGAAGAAACTGATGATGTTCCAATGGTTAATCTAGCTTCCTTTGCTTTGTACAAATTGTTCACTGCTTGGGAAAATGAGGGCTTCCATGTGCCAGAGTTCCATCCAAGTACACCACAACACAATAATAATCCTCAACAAAATACTGATGCAGTTGTATCAAAGAAGCCCGTTGGTCGTAATGAGTTGCCACCTAACTGGGAAATCATGCATCCAGCTACACTTTTGTGCATTGTAAGATATTTTAAATTAAGTTTTTTCAGAATAAACATTTTAAAATATTTTTTTTTTTAGATGCGCCCTCGTTTAACTTACACAGACTGTGGCAATAACGGAGATACCACTACCCCTGCTCAGACAGTTAAAGTTATCGTCGATGATAAGGAATTCGTTGGTGTGGGTCGTTCTAAAAAAATTGCACGAAAGAATGTTGCAATTCTTGTGTGCAACAGTCTTTTTGGGACCAATTTCCAAGTACCAGTTGAGGAAGATTGAGAAGATATTAATTTGGGATTTTTCTGACTTTCCTAACGTATTAATGCAGTGTTTGACAATTATTCTCAACAGCGACGGAAGCAAACTAATTTTAAATTTATATTTCAATGCGTTAAACTGACGAATTATTTAATGCAAACATTCTACTTTAATATAGTATTAGCAATTATGTAATAGGTTTTTTTTTTTTTTATTTTAACTAATCGGATCGGAAAATACATTCTTAATTAATGTAGAAGATAAAAAGAGACTTTGCTTTCTAATACTAAAAACGGCAGTTTAACAAAAACAGAGTGTTTTTATTTTTTTTTTTATTATAAGTTGGAACAAAACAAAATGAATAAAGATACAAAAAATGTCATTTATCTTAGTTTTCATATTTTTATGATTAACATCCTATAAAAGAATTAAAGGCTTGGGGAGTGTTAAGTTAAAAAAATATATAAACTAGGTGGCATCCGTGATATTCCCTTGAGAACTAGGGCCTAGTGACTTACAACTCTCAACCATTCCTGTGTGCGAGTTATTTCAAGGATGGAGGAGACCTTCAGTTTTAGTGCCGTATCCGAACGCCAAATTTGGGAGTGCGCTTTTCGTGACAAGTATTACTCTTGGAGGATTTGTAATCCCTTGCAAGAGCCAGTATTCATGGAAAAAAACTTTTTAGATGGCACAAGCAGGGATTGAACAGTCCTTACAAGTACTAACCATCACGCCACAGGTACTCCGATTTTTTGCTTCCCGACTGTATGGTTTCTACCGTCAAGCATAGAGGTGGTTATGTGATGGTCTGGGGATATTTCTTTTAAAGTGGGAGAGTTGACACCCGTTATTGAAAAGAAAATATTGGAACAAAACGCTGTAATTTTTGGATTAAGATTGAATGACGAAGGATTCGTATTTCAACAAAACAATGATCCTAAACTTCCTTACCTCAATGATGAAGACGAAGAAATCTTACAGGTCAGTCTTAGTGCACGACCCCATCTGCGGTACTGGACACCCTACTCTACCTAACACCTCTTGATATATTAAGCAAACAAATAGCTGTAAGCTCTGCTATTCGCCTTAAAGCTTCATCGCATTGGATTAACAACAACATTGGCCACTCCGTAATTTGTAGGTACCTATTTAGAACTAGATCTTTCTGGGATAATGAATCGAAAACAAAAGAAGTGGTTGGTGGAGGGATGTACTCTGAACAACTGAACTCTCATTCCGCCTTCCCAATCATTTTACATGTTCCAGGCGGAACATTTGGCGATAAAAGAAGTCTTGCCTTGGCTTAAAGAAAACGTGATATCAACATCTGATATCCGTATTTCCTCAGATATTAGGGACGATATCAAATCTCTGGACCCTGTCTCTACAAACTCTATAACAGTCCATAACTGTCAATCATCTCTAATGGAGATGGTACAACAGTTTAATATTCACCTTTGCTGGGTGACGGGCCATAGAAACATTCCAGAAAATTGTAAGGCAGATGAACTCGTCAGGAATGGTACAGTACAACCCATTGTAACACGTTTGGCAAATGCTGGGCCTACCAATCGCTACGTTGTAAATTATTGCTAATGCAGGACGCTATGAAGAAGGCAAACACCAGATAGAATAACATCACCACGTGTCAGTTCACAAATAACATCTGGCCTACACTATAGATTTAAGTGATCAAGGCACTTGCTATCCCTAAGCAGATCGCATATAAGCTCGATAATCGGTGCCATAACCGGGCACTGTCTAATAGGACAGCATGCCAAGCGCCTAGGCGTATTCTCAAATGACTAGCAGAATATGATGAGTAAAACTCGGTTGTAAGTCGAAATGAATACTAATTTTATTTCACTACGTTACTTCTATATATATACAATTTTCTTGTCTTATCTATCTATTCTTAATGTCTATGTTTCTTATCTTATTTTTTTTATCTTTTTTTTTATCTGTAGATAACCGTCAGTGTATGCTTAGGGTGATCTGTCTTATCTTTGTTTCACATACACATTGGGTTATCTATAGATTGGGTATGTTCATGTTTGAACATTCTGCGGGCCAACAGAAAGTGCTAACATTTTTTTTTCTGAATTTTATGCTTCGTATAATATAAATTACTAAAATAATAACCAAAATGCAACTTAACATTAATCCGCTGTGACCGCTTACGTGGTGAAAGTCCAAGCCCTTAAGGTGAATGTTTTCCTTCTTGAACCTTTCAAAGCCCCGTTGAATTTTGATTGGTTCATTCTTGTTTTTTATTATAATAGTTTCCTGTATAGTTTTAATTCTTTCCTCTGCAACTTCGTCCAGTGCCTTCGTCCATTTGATGATGTTGTCAAAGATATTGTTTTGTAGTCTAGGGCCACTCATCATTGCGTCATTAAGGCTGTATTCGTTGGGCGTCTTCGCTGAGGCATCGAATACAACTCTTGTTTTTGTTGTTAGGCATGTATCTTTCAAAACTGCATGGTACGGGAGATAGTATTTGCCCATATTTTCGTGTTGTTTGTCTACCTTGACCATGTGGCCCAGGTTTTCGTATTCTCGCATAAATGTATTTCTGCCATTCGTATCTCTTGTTGTTGTTTCTGCGAATCCTTGCATGCAGATGTCTCTTTCTGATATTTCATTATCTTTTTCTAATTCTTCTATCACCCAGAACTTCTCCATCGATGACGTAACCGCTGTCATGATTTTGCCAGATTGTCGTTTCTCGTGTAGTGAGCCGGAAACTATCCACCCGAAAATCGTATTTTGTACCACGATGCCATTGTGCTTCCTAACTCCTTCTTCAATTAACTTTGGATACAGGCCACTTCCGTTGATGTCAATACGATCTTTTGTATTTAGGTTTGGATCTGCCAGAATATAGTTTTCCCACTCATTTTTATTAAATTCAAATGATTCGTCAGGATAACGGTTTTATGAGGGTGGGTAATTCCAAAAACTCTGCTTGCATTTTGTTGTTGCTCATAAATCTTGGTCTTATCTCTAAATACATTCTTGATTTTGATGTACCCACTGCTGCATACAGAATCCACAGTTCCACTCCCTTCTGTCTGATTGGAAATTTCCAACTTGTTTTTTATATTCTTTGCTTCGAGTCATTGTTTGTTGTTGAGACTCAAGGGTTTGAAATAATTGCTCAAGAAAGTCCATAACATCCTCCAGTTTTTGTATTTGGCTTGGTTTTTTGATGTGTTGCTCATATAATTGTAAGCCCTCCTTGTCAAATTTTCGAAGGAGTATGTGAGCAAATATTTCATCGTTTTCATTCTTATCTTTGCCTATTGTCGTTGTGATGATGTAAATACTTTCCTTTGCTGCATCGTGAAGTTTTTTAACATTAGAAGGTGATGTAGCGTTCATCATTGGCATGTCCAGCAAGTAATTCAATTGTGTGGAGAAATTGATTCTTTTGTTTTCGTACCTTCTGACGAGAGTCTTCCATGTTTCATTATAATTTGCTGAAGATCCTTGTATGAGGCTAGCAATTGAAGTTCGAGCTTCGCCGGTTATACATGATCGCAAGTGATTTAATTTCACAGAATCTGGCACATTATTCTTATTGTGAACCAAATCTATGAACAGGTCGGAGAATATCTTCCACTCTTCAATTTTTCCATCGAATTTAGGCAGTTCAATTTTAGGACTTCTTGTTGATACATTTGCATATGGATCAGATATTATGGATTATATAGGATTTCTGATTAATACAAAATTGCTATTATTTTGGATTTCATTTTATTTTTTAAAGTAAATATTACTTATTTTAACACAAAACGTTAGAATAAATTCATAAATCACATTGAAATTATAGGTTGTTTATAAAACCTAAATGTAAATAAGTATGTACTTAAATGTTTTAACACCTTCGAATACAAAATCCTGTTCAAGGTGCTTATGCGGTGCTTAGTTTTCGTATAAAAAAAAAAGAAAACTATTTCTACACTTTTTTAGTTTAGACTTTGCAATTCCAAAGCCATTGACATCCGAAAAGTTTAAGAATAACTTCGCTTCCTCCAAAGAAAAGTCTTAGTTGTTTGTGTCTTTGAAAGTACACCGGTGGGTTGGATATTTTAATAGAGTATTGCTTGAAGCCACATTTAAAACATGTCTCTCCAAGCATTTTCCAATCAGCCATATTAATTGAGGGATTTTGAGCTTTAAGGATATCGAGAACTTTATTCTTATCAATACCCACATCTGGAGTGTGCAAGGATCCGATTGAGTCAAATGGCGATTTTTGGGGTTCCATCATTTTTAAGTTAGATCCGTCCCATAGTTTTCTGTCCCATAGAATTAACTTTGCAAAATCATAGGCTACTTGATCTTTGCAGTCCAACACAAGAACACCATCGAAGTATACCGATTTTCCGAAAATCGGATGTGTGGCATTTGGATTTTCCAAGATATACGTTACAACGGCTTTGCTCAAAGTATGTTCAATTAAACGCGCATTTGCCAACGAATATCGACCTCCTGGGCTGGCAAAATCTACAATAGCCAGTTGGAATGTATCTGGTATCGTGATGGTTTCGTTGTGTATAAATGCGTCATTGAGTGCGATAGAATCATTGTTGTTGTTGTTGTTGTTGTCGTCGTCTATGACCTCAATGGATGCATGTTGCTCAGCGATTCGACGAGCATTACGTCCCATTATGACCGATTCGGCCCAATTCAGCGAGTCTTGTTGTTTTTGAGTAAGCGAGTATGGATCTTTCGAAGAGAGATATCGGCGAACTTGCATGGCAGTGGCGATCAGCGGTCTGCGTCTTTGACCGAAGTACTTTGTTTTACTATTATTTTTCTTATGTTTTGGTGGGCCATTTTTTGAACTGAGTATTGAGTTATTTGAAGACGAGCTTTGATGCTCAATTCTGTTTTTGCACATATGCAATTGATTTTTGCTTTCGGAAACGAAGCTTGTAATGTCGTGCTTAGGATCTGGTTCGATTGTGAAAGGTAATTCCTTTTTGATGTTTTCCTGTTTAACCAGATGCATGTTCAGAGGTTCAACTTGGACGTCCCTTTCCGTTTTTATTTCTCGTTTTATTTTAGATTTTGAACGTTCATGGTTTTGAATGGATATCTAAATATAAAATAGAAGACGAGCGTTATTTTTGTTTGCGTCGTGTATTTGGTTAAAGGTAAACTTACTTTGTTGATGAGATTATGCTTAAAAGCCAGTCTAGCATTTTTGGACAGTTTGAAGGTAGCCATAGTTAAGTGGATAGGTACCAAAATAGCTTGATTTTACACGTATTTTCTGTTTATTTTATGTTAAGATGAGAAGTAGACAAATTGTACGACAACGAAAGCACAACGGTGCGAAATTTTGTTTAGAAAAAGTAGAAACTGTAAATTTTGTTTGTTAGTAATCGGCTATCAGCTGTTTCTCTTGTTTGTAGGCTCGTTTAGACTTTTGGGTTCTTTGGGTTTGTTTATATTTTAGAGTTAAGTATCGAGGGCGGATTTCTCTATTAATCTCTATCTATAGGCCATAGTACTATCTTTGTATATATAATCTATAGTACTCTTATGGAACAAGAATTTTTAGTTCATTGACGACAGACAGGCGGGGCGCTCGGAATACTGAAAATTTGTTGTGCAGATTTTAGAAATTAAAACAAAAAAGAGTTGAGGAAAAGAGGGTTTTATTATTTTCTCTCTTGTTAGAAATGAAGAGAGTAAGTGAGGCAACAAAATAATACAGTTGCTTATGTTTTTTTTGTGTGTTGTCATGGAGATATTCCTATGTATTGAACTATGTAGGTTTTGTTTTTGTTGCATTTGATTTCAAATTTATAAAATCTAAAATAATTCAAATTTCTTTTCACAACTTTTACACTGTTGTCATATTTTGAATATTGTACATAGTTGTGTGGATGTGCATATTTAAAAATTGGCAACAGATCTTTGTACGGTAGGTAGGAAAATTCAATTTTGAGTCAGTTATGTTCATATGTATGTAGGGAGGTAGGTACAATTTTTGTTACTCGTAAGTTGTCGGATATGTATTTAGGTACAAATTTGAAAACACTAATTAGATAGTGTTTACAAATTTGTACCTATGCACATGTAGGTATAGGTATAGCTTCATTTTTATCATAGGTTATTCGTATTTGGTATTCTATTGTAAGCATAGTTATAAAGTATTACAGGTAGGTACAGATATATAGAAAAAACTGTAGGTTGACTTTTTCTAAAAATTTTATTAATTAAAAAAGAGGCTGGCATGCGACCCACACTGATAACTTTCCATCCCGTCTATTGATTTATCTTGCTTAAAAGTTTGTCTATATGTATACATTTTTACCAAATTTGCGTACTATTTTCTGAAGATTTTATTTTTTTTTTATGAAAAAAACGGACTGTTGGATTTTTATAAAAAAATTACTGAATATCGAAAACAATATTTTTGAAATAAAATAAGTTTGAAGCCAATATTTGTAATTTTTGAAAAGCTATTTGAGTCGAAAATAAATTTTTACCAAGTTTTAGTATTAATTTTTTTTAGGTTTTTACTTTCTCAAAATTTTATCGAATGTTGAAAACAATATTTCTTATGAGATAAAATTAGTTTCAAGCCAATGTCTCAAAGTTTTGAAAAGATATTTACGTCGAAAAACAGTTTTTAATAACTTTTGTTAAAATTTTTTTAGGTTTTTAACTTTTTGTACCAAAACGGTCAATTCGATTATTTTCAAAATTTTACCAAATGTTGAAAACAATATTTCTTATAAGATAAAATTAGATGGAAGCCAATGTCTTAAATTTTTGAAAAGATTTTTGAGTCGAAAATCAATTTTTACCAACTGTTGTTAAATTATTTTTTAGGTTTTTAATTTAAAAAAAAACTGTCAATTCGATTTTTCTCAAAATTTTATGAGATGCCAAAAACATTATGAAATGATTTTGAAGTCAATACCTTCATTTATTCAAATCGAACATCAGTTTTTACCAATTTTGCGTGTATTTTTGCTATATTCTTATTTTTTATAAAAATCACTCAATTTGAGTTTTCTAAAAATGTTTTGTAAATATTAAAAACATTAAGTATTTTCTATAAAATAAAACTAGTTTGAAGAATTTAGAATATTTGTTGCCAAGATATTCAATTTTTAATCAATTTTTACCAACTTTTTTTTTAGGTTTTTATTTTTTGTAAAAAAACGTTATTCTTCGTTGTATAAAATTATTCTGGAGATAATATCATTTTTTATTCGTAAAACATTTGAAGTGACAAATGACGAAGTGACGAAAAATGGTATCCCGAACGTACGGCCGGCCGTACAAACGTACGTTCACACGACACACAGACGTCTCTTTAAAAAAATTTGTTTGAGATTCAAGGGTACATGTAACGTCGAGAAATGTCAAAATTTTCATTTCGACAAATTGGACTTCCTATGGGAAGTTAACTATTCAAATTAAAAAAAATAACATAATACATTAATGTGGCACAATTTTTTTCACTCAAGTGGATCATTTCATTTTTTTGAAGTGAACTTGATGCTCTTAATTCTGAATTTTAAGTTAATTATATTTTTATATTAAAAAATGTTGCTAAAAAATGTTTTTAAAAATATTTGGAAACAAACATGTTTTACTCCAAAAATGTTATTTGTGAGATATTATATGCTTTTTTTAATTTTGTATATACATAAGTAAACGGGACACAGTCGTTCATTTTATAATTTTTTATAAATACAATTCCAAAACAAATATCAATTCTCATACTACACACTATATCACTGTGGTTTTTTAATGGGGGCGTCACCTAATGGCTACGGCGACTTTTGTGAAAAAACTTCGGCTCAACTTTCCTTTACGACAGCACGAATTTTCACACGCGGTTTTTTTTTAATCGATAGATATGTGCATAGTAGTACCCGTAGCGTGATGGTTAGTGCGTTGGACTGTCATGCAAGGGGTCTTGGGTTCAATCCCTGCCTGTGCCACCTAACTTTTTTCACCGGTACTGCCTCTTGCGAGGAATTGACAAATTCTCCAAGAGTAATTCTTGTCATGAAAAGTGCTTTCTCATCTCTGACAACATTACTCGCAGACACAGGGATGGTTGAGAGTTGTAAGTCACTAGGCCCTGGTCCTTCATGGACTGTTGCGCCACCTAATTTATTTATTTAGATATGTGCAAATAAATAATAACTATAGCAATTTTAGAGCGAGGAAACATTTATTTCTATTTTAAATTAATTTTTAAAGTTTACTTTTTTACATACAAAACACGCAAAAATGGTTGATTTTGACATTTCTTCCCTGTTTTTTGTTCAGTATTTGCCATACTTGCTTTTTTTTTGTTGGGAATTTCTTTGATTTTAGTGCTCAAATGCAAAAAGTACTTTGCATATACCCAAACTCGCACCTACCCCAAATCCTATAGTGATCCCAGGCAGGGGGATTGCATGCTGCCCCCTTACATACCTAGCTGTTAGTACACCGTGCTTTCAATTCAAAAAAAACTTGTTTTAGGTTTAAAAAATGAAATATAAAAAAAGTAGGGTTAAGTCCGAAAAAGAAAATATTTTTTTATGACTTAAAGGTGTTTCCTCGCCTTAATATTTAAAACATGTTCTATTGAGACCCCTACCTAACTGTAAAAAAAATCAGACCAAAATTCGTGCTGTCGTAATGGAAAGTCGCCCCAAAACTTTTTACGCCATCTTAAGGATACGGCGAATGTAAAAAAAAAAACAGTTGGATGATAATGCTATATATTTTCTATACAATGTTTTCATACAATTTTAAAACTGCGCATTCTTCTTTTTTTAAAGCCATAGCCGTGTAAAGCATAGATAAACGATATGAATGACTGAAATGAAAGCTCACTTGATAATAATCAAACAGAAAATAAGACTACACGTCATATGACTTCTTTTATCGTGTAAACTGGCATTTTGTTCAGAATTTACAAATCTGAACAGATAAAATGAGGTTAACAAATGAATAGTTTTTCATTACACAAGGATTTTTGTAAACTCTATGGAAAGTTGCATAAATTCGCATTTATAGAACATTTTTCTAAAATACTATAACTTTTTGATAGTACAGTGTTGCCGCAAACCTCCAGAAAAGTGTAATGAAATAAATCAAAGACCTAAAAATAAATATATTTGGACAAGTGAAACATGTTGCTTTAAAAAAAAAGAATTGGCTCTTAACTTAAAAACATCAATTTAATATATATAATTTATTTCTTTGCAGAAATCAATTGCAAACACATGTAAATTAAATATTAAAGTTAGGCATTTCTCAGATCAACTTTTGTTTCTAATTCTTGTGTCTGTGGCCAGCCTTAAAATAGAATCGATACAAGTGCTATCGATTACATTTGTTATCGAAATCTAATCTGTCAAGCATGACAGACAGCACAAATGTCATTTTAGTATTTGTTGTTGTTGCTTCTTTAATACACGTGCGGATATTGTTCAAAATAAATTTTCTAATTGTTTAATTCAAAAATTAAGAAAGAATGGATTCGTTTGATTTATTTCGTCAACTCACTAAAGGAGCGCATTTTTCAAAGAAGAAATCAATTCCAAAAAACGTAAGTTCATCCATAATTTAAGCCAAAGCAACGTCTGTAGATCATCAATCTTCTTTTCTTTATTTTAGTCAGTAAACGTGAAAATGGAAACTGATGTGGATATAAAAAAGGAAGAAAATATCTCTTTAAATGAAGAGACACCATCGGACAATGAAGAACAATCTATTGAACTATTGAAAGGAACATCATTCCCAACTTCAAAGAAGAAAAAGTCTTCATTGACATCGGAACAAAAGCAGCGCAACAGAGAAGAAGAGCGGGTAAGTTTTTTGTTTACCCAATTTAATTGAATATTTTGATTACTTCACATAATGAAAAGCTAGAATTGATAACTGACAAATTATTTACTCTAGATTAACAACTTACGAAAAACAAATAAAATCTCTGTCATGGGTAAGAACATTCCTCCGCCGGTAACAACATTCGAAGAACTTCAAAGTCTTTATAATCTTTCGCCAAAACTTGTTGATAACTTGGCAAACAACAAATATCCAACTCCAACGCCAATTCAAATGCAGTCTATACCTATTATGTTGAAAGTAAGACTTCATCTACTAAGAAATTTTAGTTTTTTAATCAAAACTCTTCTGTCCAAAGGGTCGTCCTCTGATGGCTTGTGCTCCAACTGGATCTGGTAAAACGATAGCTTTCCTCACGCCCATCATCAATGACCTTAAATCACCCAAAAAAGACGGCTTCCGCGCCCTCATTCTCGCACCAACACGAGAACTTTCTCAACAAATTTACCGCGAATGTCTGAGGCTAGCAGAAGGGACGGCCTTAAAAATCCACGTCATAAGTAAAGTCAATCAAGCCGAACAAAAGTTTGGCCCAAACAGCAACAAGAAATACGACATTTTAATATCGACTCCGAATAGAGTGCGATACTTGTTGCAACAAGAGCCACCCGTGTTGGATTTAAAGAAGTGAGTTTTTATTTTCTTGTTTTCTAAGGGAAGATTTTTTAATAGAATGTTGGTTTCTTTCTGTAGCATCGAATGGTTTGTAATTGATGAAGCCGACAAAATGTTAGAAGAAGGTCAAAATAGTTTCAAGGAACAATTTGATGATATTCTTGCTGCGTGTACGAGTGAAACCAAGAAACTTGCCCTCTTCAGTGCCACCTATACAGTCCCAGTTTCGAAATGGGCTCTAAAGAATTTGAAGGGACTGGCGAGGGTTAATATTGGCCAACAGAATGCTGCAACTGAATTGGTTAACCAAGAATTACTTTTTGTTGGGTCTGAATCGGGGAAATTGATTGCAATACGTGATCTTGTGCGGGAGGGTTTGAAGCCACCAGTGTTGATATTTGTGCAGAGTAAGGTAAGGTACTTTGTTGGTTTGACTTAAAAGAATGGAAGTTAATTAAAGTCTTGTTTAATTTCAGGATCGAGCTAAGCAGCTCTTTGAAGAACTACTTTATGATGGAATCAATGTAGATGTCATACACGCCGACCGTACCCAACAGCAACGAGACAATGTTGTGCGCGCATTCCGCGAGGGTCACATTTGGGTTCTCATTTGTACAGAACTGATGGGCCGTGGTATTGATTTTAAAGGTGTCAATTTGGTCATTAACTACGACTTCCCACCAACGACAATTTCATATATTCATCGAATCGGTCGAACTGGAAGAGCTGGGCGGCCAGGACGGGCGATTACATTTTTCACACAAAACGACACAACTAATTTGAGAGGGTAAGTTTCTTTTGTTGTTGTTGTTGTTGTTTCATGATCGATCAATGGTTAAAAATTATGACTGAATACTTTTCCTTTAAAGTATTGCACAAATAATCAAAAATTCTGGTGGCACCGTTCCTGAATATATGCTCAAACTAAAGAAAACCAAAAAGTCGGAAAAGAAACAACTCGCCCAGAGCGCACCGCGTCGTGATGTCATATCCACAGATCCAAAGTTCGAAGAGCGTAGAAAAAGGAAGTTGAAGAAAGTTGTGGAACAGTTCGTCAAAATCCGTACAAGTTCAGAAGATGAATCTACCAAGAACGGAGGCAATAAAAAGAAAACAAAAGTCATACAAAATATTATTCACAAAAGTGATTTATCGAAAAAACAAAAACCTAACAAAAAGAATAAAAATAAAACAAAGACTTAATTGTATATAAACACCAAACAAATCCATAGAAATTTTATTTCTAATATTTGACACTAAAATTTTTACACACAGACTACATAAAACAGTTTTACTTAGGGGCTACAAAATATGTATATGTTTCCAAGGCACTTGTTTAGTTAACATCACATTGCGAGTACATATCAAAATATGATAGATTTCTGTTTAAATTCATTTAAGATTCACAAAGCCAGTCACATGGCAGTTTTGGCATTTTACTAGCTGGCCATGGCAGATAACCGGCTGTTTTGAATACCCAATAGTCATATGAGACTTTCATGATTAGAGCAACGAGTAGAATAACTTCCAAAGCAATCAAATAGAAGATGTAGTGGGTCCAATCGTGTGGGGATTGGCAGAGTTTGATTTCTTGCAAATCAATGACTCTTTGTTTCATATTTCGACAAAGAATATAATTGTAGTCAGGGATATTTGCATGACGGGCCAAAAGCCAAAGCTGTGTGGAAGAAAATAAAAAAAAGATGTCAATAAATCAAACCTTTGTTTTGAAGATATGTTTAAAATTTACTTTAAGAACTTTTGCTGAGTTGCAATCGCAATTTATTTCATTTCCACCCAAATAAATAGCACGACCGTTTGGGTTATTATCCAAAGCATTTGAAAGGAGGTATTCTGGAATCTAAAAGTAAACAAGCAAAGGTGAATTCGACTCAGACGAAAAACATGGAAATGAGTTTAGGTTTACCTTGTTAATTGCATTCTTCCTGAGATAAAACTTTTGAAAAACTTCCATAAATGTTGTCCCTTCCAACTCGTACATAGATGATATTTGATTTTGATCAGCGTCAAACTTATTTATATTTCTGTATGTTGGATTAGAATGGAAATGATGACCAATACTTGTAATCTACAAAAGAAAAGTATGAAAGTCGACCTGTTGGAACTGGTATTTATAATCAGATTTTTCCTTACATTGTTATTTGAAACATTCAAGAAGATAGTGTTATCGGGTAAAATTGGTGGTAGTTCAATCAAACCCAAACTTGAGCAATCCACTTTTGCGGTAAATAAGAGATGAGGTTCATCATTTTTAGTCTGCAAATAGAAAAAAAAACAAAGTGATAGAGAATTAAATTAAATCGAGTTTTATGAAATTTGTATCATTTTCTTATTTATAAGCATTTCGAAAATTTTTCATATTAAAGTGTACTTAAGAATAGGTTAAGGTTAGGCTTGAAGGATTGATGATCTCATTCTGACCCCAGAATTTGATCAGGATTTAGGAAGCTGTAGGAAACGGATCGGGTAGGCGAAATTTAAGGTTGGGGTTGCTTTCTTGAACCATCCTTATTCACCTGCAATTTAAAAATGGAAAAGCACTTGAAAGATAAGCTTGCAAAGGCAAAAACTGCAATAAACTCAACTTGGAAGATGTGTTTCTCCAACAAATATCTAAACCATAGCACGAAATTTAAAGTTTTTGAATCTGTTGCAGAATCAATCATGCTTTACGCAGCGCAAGTATGGGGAGATCAGCAATATGATGAAGTTGAAAAACTTTTACGCTTCTACTTAAAACGCATGTTCAGACTACCATCGAACACACCAAACTATGCGTTGAACCTGGAAACTGGATTATCACCGTTATACATAAAAACACTAAAATTACAGTCTGATTACATTATAAAGGTATTAAACATGGATGAAGGTCGACTTCCGAAGAAGATCATGATGATAACAGTGAGCAGAAAAGTTGGATGGCATGATGAGTGGCTGGAACATGCACGTTTGTGTAATTTCAATCTAAGACTAGACCAAGAGCCTCCCAATAACTGGAAACAAAGACTCTACGAGATCATTTCCAACACAGATATAAACTGCAGGAATGAGTATGAAAGTGAAGCAAGAGGATCCCTTTACAGATCGGTGTACAGTACACTCAACTTTAACCTTCAACATGCAAACTACTTCAGAGACGAACTAGGCGTAGAATCCATCTCAATGATGCTAAGGGCGAGGGTAGAACTTCTTCCACTCAATTATAGGCCACACCGAGATGACCTTCCAATATTGTTCAATATATGTAACACAGCAGAAAGAGAAGACATATTTCATTTTATGGTGAGATGTCCGACTCTTCGTGAAACAAGGCGACATTTCTTCGGAGCAGTTGAAGCTTGCTTATATGCAATAGGTATTTTGTCGGGAAAAGTTGGCCACAGATTCCTCGATTACCTATTAATTTTTTCTAGAATCCAAGTTTCTAGAGTCAACAACTGCCCATCCGTTTTTTTGCAGTTTCGAAGAAATTAAATTAAAATTAATTCCTGTGTCGTATAAATAAAAGTTACGCTTTGGCTATGTTCGAATAGCTTACCGACAAATTGTGTGCCATTTAACTCTCGTCAATGTCACTGTGCCCTTAAACGCAACGTTCTCTACGGGAATGTTTTTCCAGTTTGGGAAGATATATTTATTTGGCGTATTAATGCATTGCGACCTAGAGTAGTAGTAGTTAGTAGTAAATAATTTCTATTTTCATAATTTATTTAATTATATACAAATAGTTTTCCTTGTTTTAAAATTAATTTGACAAAAACTAATATAAGTTGCCTGTCAGGTTAAAAAAGGCTTGATAAATTTTGCATGTTTTAAAAAATGCAGTCATTATTTGATGACGTATTTAAAGGCATATTTTAAAAATTGATATAAATAAAAATAGTTTTGACGATTTAAAGAATCAAGGACTAGGTTCTGGTTAAATAATAGCTTCCGCGAAATTGCTTCCTGTATCCCCTGAATATGGGACAAACTCCAACAAAGTGGTATGTATTCTCGGTTGCGTCGAGGTTACACATCGTACATAATACTCCGCCTTCCTTCATGCACCCCAAACTACATGATAATGTTAGAAACAGGCTTATTCCCACTTTTCATAAAAACTTTGAAGCTGCAAGTGGATTACGTTCTGAAAGTACTGAATATGCCCAACAATCGCCTACCAAAAAAAGCAGCTTTACAAGCGATACAAAGTAAAACAGGATGGGTTAAGGATTGGATTGGGCTAGCAGAAGGTACAGGTGGAATTTTAAATCTCAGTGAACAGAGTACATGGAAATCGTCACTGTACCAGGTAATTAGGCGTCTGGATGAAAATTTTAGAAATGTGTTCACAGAACAGGCATCCAGCTCACTTAATCTTAATGAAAGAAACTACTTCCAGGACATAAATACTGTAGAGCAAATCTGCAACATGTTTCGGCTAAGAGGTGAACTGCTAAACATAAATTACGTTCCACATCGCGAAGATCTTCCACTGCTCTGTGATATTTGCAACATGGCTGAACGAGAGGATATTTTTCATTTTGTCGGAAGGTGTCCAGTCCTGAGAGAAACTAGAAGAAATGTACTTGGTAGAGACTTTTTATCAGAAAATGAAACTTTAGCTCTCTTAAAGGAAGTAGACGTGTCAAAATGTTTATATATTGCAAAACAGCACTTATTTATAGAAGCAGAATTAGAGATGGAAATTTTTAGTTAACTCAACTGCAACTTAATTAATTACAAAACTTTAATACAGTTAAAACTTTGTCAATCAGGCAGACGGCAAAACCATGCTTTAAAGATTGTTAATGAAATTGTACAAATAATTGCAAGTAAATAAAAATCTATCTATCTAATCTAATCATAATCCAATGGTGCAATTTTGGAAGGCCCTTGCATTCAAATCGAACAACCCACTACGTGCTTTGAGAATGAGACTAATCATCTCTTGTTGATTCGAATCCAGAAAGCAATTGGGGACGTATGGGTAGGATAAGTTGAGGTAATCATCATGGAACTGCGACTGCTTTGCATTGTTTTTAAATATACTCTAGTGTTTTTGTCTAAGCATTCTTAGCAGGCCCTCTTGTGACAAACTTATCTGCAATACATTAAGTATGAATTATTCTTCAGTTGACGGTTCTGAAAAAAATCACCCTCCATTCGTTGGCCCAGTAGATATTCTTACGAAAAATAATTTCCGAGAGGATTTTGGGCTATCATTCGTTACCTTCATGACTCTGAAAAATTGCAGTTCGTCAGGAACGATTTTGATAGTCCCGTTTCTAAGTGTAATACCAAATTTGGTGTGCTATTAGGAAGAAGAAGCCGCATCATGGATTTTGAATCTATCTATGTAATTGTCGGATATTTTGAGTTCTTCGAAATTAAGACCATGTAGAATTTATAGCATTTTTCGAAATCAATCCTGTTTGGGGTTGGGTATGTAAGTCGTTCAAAAATAGGATAACAAGAAGCGCACTCAAAACTTATCCTTGTTTAACACCTTTTATTTGTTGAAAAAAGTCAGATCTATTTTTGAAATACCAGACAGTGGCTAAAGTGTCTACATAAAAACAACTGTAGGATGTATGTTATGTATTTTTGTGGAGATACCAAGTGTAGTCAACTTGTAAAAAACTGAGTTTCTGTTTACGTTGTCAAATCAAGCTTTTAGGTCGGCAAAAGAGGCGTACAGTTTCTTGTTTTGACTCAATTGGAGTTGGACCTAGAGTACATGCCCTTTATGACTGGATGAAATTGCCTATTCATTTATTCCTTTGAGAAATTTAAGGACCTTAAAAAAGAACAAGTTTTTATATTCTATTATATAATGTGCTAGATAAGTGTATCTCTTTTGCATGGGGTCCGAAGTTTCATCGTTGTTTGTACAGAACCTGCAGAAAGTACTGCTCTTCAACTACTTAGAAATGCTGATATGTATATCTTCTCAGCTTATAAAGTCCAGTAAGAAACATTATAATTCTTAGGTTATTCCTGAATTTTATTTTAGTTGCCTCACGTTGAGCACATCAACATCTTTCTGGAAAGAATCGTGCAAAACTCAATTGTCAACACTAAAGGCACACTCTTCAAAAGGTCCATCCAATTACTCGGATACGCCGCCGATGATATTGATATAGGCATTTCCACAGAATCTTTTATTTTCAACAATTGAAAATTTTTTTTTTTTATTTTGAGGCACATCTGTAAACAAACATTTACTTGATTTCTTATCATCTAAATAACAAGAAAATACTTGCGTGATTCATTTTGAAACATCGTTAATATCCGTCACGTAATATCCGGTACGTTAGATCAATGAAAAGCATTCAATGAAAAACCCTCATTTCATAATAAATTTTGATTTTGTACTGTCGTACAAACTTTGAAATTTCAAAATTTAGATCAACAGCTTTTTTTTAATATTGATTATTCGTAAAATTATCATTCACAATCATTTATTTAGCTGTAAGATCTTATCGATAGGTGTACCGCTAAAAAAATCACATATTTTATACCAATCACGTTTTCAATTTTAAACTTTAAAATGGCATTATTTATTTTTAATTAGAGGCACATGATCCAATTAAATTTTAATTGATTTATTGATTGATAGAGAATAATTTAAGCCTATAAAATACTACTAGAATCGATCGTTGAGAAAATTATGTACATATTTTTTTTATTTTATATCCATTAGTATTTATTTTATTAATTATTTCTTTAACTGAAACTATATAGAGAAAAAGATCAGATTTTAATATTTGTAAAAACGGAGGTACTCTAATTTAATTGCTTTGTACTATTTTTTACTTCTACCTGAGCGTCGAACTTGTCGAGTTGTAGAAGCTGAGTAAGGTCAATGATTCTCCAGAAGAGTCCTGAAACCAAAGGTCGCTCGCCCCTCCCCTTCCCAATCCTTTACCCCCCTCCTCCGTCAGCTCTGTGCTATTATACTGGCTGATGTCTCCTTATCCCCTGACTGTATGGTGTATAACTGTCTGTCATGCCTAGTTTCCTTCCTGGGACGCTTATGGCTTAATTGCTGTTCGTCTCTCCTTTTCCAAAACATATCCTTCCCTTAAACTTCCCAATTGGGCTGGATCTAAGGTGTTATACGACCCGTGCCGATGATCGGCCAGGCTGAGGGCCCAATTTCTAAAAATAGCTCAGTCTTTAACGGAGTATCCGGATACCTGGCGACCTCCGGATTAATCAGCCTTATCTGTATACACGGATCTCTGTACAGATGGACCACCCTTTATCCGCTACTCGTGGGATTCAAATGAACAACTTAAAAACAAAACAAACAAAACAAAAGTCAAAGACCGAACCGGCCAGCAGTACGACGGCAAAGTTGTCTGCTGCTCATCCCTCTTCCACTGGTGCTGACATGGCTATGGACACTCACAGCCCTGTTGTCGCCAGTGGAATATCGGATAATCAGGTAATATTACCTTCTTCCTGTAGTGAGGCAGTTGTGAAGAACGGCTCCTCTACTACCACAGAGAGTAAACCTCTCAAATCTTCAACACCGCGAGTCGGAAGTAGTAGGGCTATGGTGCCAGGTCCTTCTACCACCAAAGACAAGAATCCTAAAGAAGGTCCTGGGGGAGATGGACGCAAGCTCAGACCCTCCAAGGCCTTCTACAAGGACTTGCGTAGTGCTAAGAGGATTCTCCAGACGTTTGGTGAACAACTAACAAAATAAAATGGGCCAAGAGCTTCCTGGCCAAAGCTAACATAAAGACCAGCCAAGACTCAACGTCGAAGCGACAAAGGTCTATGGAAGGTAGTGTTTCACTACCCAAACGCCCTAAAGTGCTAAACATCAGCACTTCTCTTGACCCTCGCAAGGCAAAAATGTCCTTCAGTGACGTTCTGAAGGATAAAATGGTAGTCGCGATTATCGACAGAAGTGACGTAGATGGCACGATCTCTGCCGAGAACTGGACATTGGCCAAAGGACAGCTGGCCTTCAGTTTTGTCGAGATTATGTCTGACAATCCGGGACCACCGCCCATCACAAAAGATGGCGGTTGGCATCAGGGACACATCAAGTTGATGGTCTGTGATGATCGGAGGTCGTGCGATCTGCTGACGCTAGCGGTTAGTCGACTTGGGGAGGTCTGGCCTGGTGCTAAGCTGGAGGTTGTCGCAAAGGAGGACATTCCTTGCAGACCAAGAGCTCGCATCACGGTTCTCCAATCCAACCCTTCCTACTCACAACTGGAAGGTTGCGAAATTGGAGGATCCAAAGGGACCCTACAAGGGTGCAATTGTAATCATCAATGCAGAGTCCCTTTCTCCTCTGGCGCAGTCAAAAGGTGTGATTAGGTTCGGGTTCGATGAAATACCGCTGAGAGTCTACAAAAAAGATGGGGCTGAGGCACAAACCCTTCCCCCTTCCCCACCCACACAAGCGGAAACGGTTCCTGAGGAACCTGGTGCATCGGTCACATTTCCTTCATTGGAAGACGATGCATCCCAGGTATCCCCAGTAGCAGTGGAAGCTCCTAACACCGACCAAGGTTTTTCCGCAATGGAGGCCGAGGTCTGCGACAGCGGAGATGAGGACATTCTTTTAGAATCGTCCTCTGATATGGATGACTCCGACATCACTGTGTTGGAGGCTGATCGGGAGTACGGTAGCGAAAATGCTGCGGTTACTCCAGATTAACCTCCAACACTCCATAAAGGCTTCGGCCTCCCTTCTTCTTCGCTTATCCAGCAGCGATGAAGATATTGTCCTGATTCAAGAACCCTGGATTGTTAAATCTATTGTTCGAGGAATCAGGACTCCCAAATACTGCGTGCTATATGCATCAGGTGAGGATGAACCCAGATCTTGCATATTAGTAAAACGTAGCCTAAATGTATATTTACTCCCTAATTTCAGCAATCGAGATATCACCGCCGCAAGTCTGGAAACAGCCAGAGGAACATTCTGGTTGGCGTCGGCGTATCTCGGCCACGACCATCTTGGCCCTCTCCCGGGTGACACTCTGGAGAGATTAATAGCTGAAGCGCAAAGGCTCAACATCGGCCTCATCATCGGAAGTGACGCTAACGCCCACCATACAGTGTGGGGTAGCACAGATATAAACGACAGGGGTGAGTCTCTTTTCGACTATATTCTAAGCACTAACCTACTCATAAGTAACGTTGGCAAAGAGCCAACCTTTATTACTAAAAATCGGCAAGAAGTTTTAAATATAACTCTTGTCTCCGACTTCATTAATAATAATATTTTGAACTGGAAAGTATCTAAAGATCACTCCTTTTCTGATCATAGATAAATCCAAAAAAAAAGAGCTGAGGAAAACCAAACGATCGTCCTGGAGAAACTTCTGCAGCAACGTGGAAGATTGCTCTGAAGCATCCAGGTTGCGCAAAATCCTCTCCAAAAATCCAATCATGCCAAGCTGCTTGAAAAACGCCTCTGGCCTCTGGACCAATTCAAGCGAAGAATCGCTCAATTTGCTACTAGACGTTCACTTTCCTGGTAGCTCTAATATTATTAATAACATTGCACCTAATAATGGTGGCAATACTTTACAACCCCCACAAGGTCTAGTCACTAGGGAAAAACTCAAATGGGATATTAACAGCTTTAAACCATATAAATCTGCTGGTCCGGATGGTGTAATTCCAGCCGAACTGCAAGAAAATGCAAGTTTTCTAATACCCATCCTAGAAAACATCTTCAAGGGATGCCTTAATTTGGCATACATCCCGATGTCTTGGAGACAAGTTAAAGTTGTTTTTATTCCAAAAGCTGGAAAATCCAGTCACGTAAACCCTAAAGACCTAAGACCTATCAGCTTATC
Organism: Eupeodes latifasciatus; assembly: GCA_920104205.1. NCBI lineage: Eukaryota > Metazoa > Arthropoda > Insecta > Diptera > Syrphidae > Eupeodes > Eupeodes latifasciatus. The sequence goes on from OV049926.1 coordinate 79,421,476, forward strand.
ATCATTCCTTCTCAAAACTTTTGAGCGTTTGATCGATATTCACTTAAGGGCAAATATTGATAAGTCCCTCCTTTCAAAGGCTCAACATGCCTACAACAAAGGGAAATCAGTTGAAACGGCTCTACACAGTATAGTACGTACAATCGAATATTCCCTCCATCATAAAGAGTACACCTTAGTTGCCTTCTTAGACATAGAAGGTGCATTTAACAATGTCGACACATCTGCAATTGCACGTGTATTGTAGACCTGTGTCAATTGTGATTGATTCGGTCTTTATGACCCGTTCATCAAAAAGATTGAGTGATTGCAATCGTAGTAAACCAAATCAATCGTTCTCAATGTCAATCGTTTCATCCAGCTGTCTTTCGTTTTAAAGGAAAAGAAAAGAAATATGTTTCGTTCATCCAACTTATTCTCATTCAAATGAAATGATATAAAATGGGAATTAAACATAGCTTTGAAACAATAAATCAATTATTTCAATACTAATCGTTCTAAAGACCGAAACTGAATGAAAATGAAGTACCTTAACCTTACCTCCTCTACTGCAAAAAGTTCCATATGTTTCCACTCATTTCATTCAAAACCAAAATGAAACAGAAACCTAAATGGTTGAAAAAGTGAACGATTGGAATAGAATGAAATTTCCCTATTTTATTCGCAGCCAAAATGAAACAGAAACCAAAATGATTGAAAAAATGAACGATTGAAAAGAACGAATCATTGAATTGAACGACATATGAGCGATTGAATCTTTTAAAATGAACGATTGGCACACCTGTAGTGTATTGACATCTCTGAAGGTAGATAAGTCGATCAGCGAATTGATTAATCAGATGCTGATAAGCAGGATTATCAATTCAAAACTGGGCGATTTTACTACACAAAGGGGTGTCAGCAGAGGTACGCCACAAGGTGGTGTCCTATCCCCTCTCCTCTGGAATTTAGTAATAAATGAATTACTAACTACTCTAGAAAGAGAGGGATACAGAGTGTTTGCCTATGCGGACGATGTTGCTATTGCAGTAACGGGTAAACATCCCAATATACTAAAAGAACTCTTACAAAACGCTTTAAATAAGCTCACCAGATGGGCTAATCGGTATGGACTAGGCGTTAACCCACAAAAAACCGACCTTGTCCTCTTCACAAGGAAATACAAAGTCCCACACATTGACCCTCCCCTCATAAACGGTGTACCACTTAAATTCTCTGAACAAGCAAAATACTTGGGTCTCATTTTAGATAAGAAATTAAGCTGGTAACCTAATATTCAAGAGAGAATAAACAAGGCCACAGTAGCCCTGTTCTCCTGTAAAAAGGCCATTGGTAATAAATGGGGCCTACAGCCCCGCATTACACACTGGCTATACATCTCGGTCATAAGACCGATCCTTACTTATGGAGTAGCGGTATGGTGGACGGCGCTAGATACAGCGACAAATCGCGATAAACTCAGCAAAGTCCAACGAACAGCCTGCCTGTGTATGGGAGGAGCACTTCGCTCCACCCCCTCCGCTTCACTAGATGTTCTGTTCCATTTAATACCGCTGGACATTTTCAGCAAGCAAACGGCCGCTAATACTGCCATACGGCTTCAGGCCTACTCTCTCTGGATCAATAATGGAATTGGCCACACCACTATTTTGAACTCGTTCAGAACTATAAACAGTAATATTGACTACACCATACCCCATCCTCAGTTTAATAACTACTCAAAGTGACTATACCTCCCAGGTCTTCTTGGGAGAATACATCATTTTTGAACGATGGTCCTATAAACTTCTATACAGACGGATCAAAAACGGAGGATGGGGTTGGTGGAGGCGTATACTCAGATAGACTAAACTTAAGTCTCTCCTTTCGTCTACCCGATCATTGTAGCGTGTTCCAAGCTGAAATCCTGGCTATAAAAGAAGTCCTATCCTGGCTTAGAGAAAACGTTATATCAACTAATGATATACGCATCTTCTCGGATAGCCAAGCCGCGTTAAAGTCCCTAGACTCAGTCTCCACAAATTCATTAACAGCCCTAAATTGTCGATCATCTCTTACGGAGATGGCTACACAGTTCAACATTCACCTTTTCTGGGTGCCGGGCCATAGAGACATTCCAGGAAATTGCAAAGCTGACGAACTTGCAAAAAGCGGAACAACTTTACCTCTGCTGGCTCACAATGCTAGCATAGGTATCCCCTTAGCTACATGTAAGCTCATGCTAAAGCAAGATACCATAGAGAAAACAAACTCCAGGTGGAATAACACCACCACCTGTGTAGCGACTAAACTAATTTGGCCTAATCTTAGGGCCAGGCGCTCAAAACAATTAATCTCTCTGAGTAGATTGCACATTAGCTACGTTATAGGTGTCCTGACTGGGCACTGCTTAATAGGAAGGCATGCTATTCGACTCGGAGCCCCTGCAAATGATTTTTGTAGGAGTTGCATGGACGAAGAAGAAGAAGAGACAATCTCTCATCTTCTGTGCACATGCCCTGCCTTATCACAAAGACGTAGAATCCACCTTGGAGACTACTTCTTTAACGATACCAGTGATCTAAAGAATTCAGACATCACTTGTCTCCTACGCTTCATTCGAAGCTCCAACTGGGACAACGAGTTAAGCTGATTAACTGATCCATGTGGTATCACAACGGACCATACTTTGGTCTAAGTGTGTTGGACGTCCCAACCAACAGCCACTTTAACCTAACCTAACCTAACCTAACCTACTATTTTTTAAATGGTAGCACACCTTTCTTTCGAGGTTTTTCTAACAGTGTATATTATAAATAAACTAACTTATAAATAATTATAAATTAATGATGTTAAGTTGTTTCAAAGGTCGTTGAAATGTTTTTTGTTTATAAAACTTAATAAATTTGCATCTGGTACGCTTGAAATTTGCAATATTTAGCCTATTTTTTTATTAATTTTAATTAAAAATTTTAATCCAATCAAGTCACAAGTAGGTTACATAATTGAAATAAGTCATGATACGAAAATCTATCCACTTAGAAAGTGCCAATTTCATTTCTAAGGCTTAATATACTGTGGTAACATGAAAGTTAAAAATACTGTGGAAATGCCCATATATGTAATTGGAAGATCAAAGCGTGATGTCAGTGGAGCGTTTTTTGAGCATTGCGATGAAAGCGAAGAAGATGGGTTTAGTGGTCAATGAGGGCAGGCCCAAGTATATGCTGTCCATGGTGACGACTTGGACAAAACGCCACCATGAAAAGCTATAACTTTGAGGTAGTTAAGGACTTTGTCTACCTAGACAACGCTATTAATTCAGACAATGACACCAGCGCTGAAACCAAACGAAGAATAACTCTTGCAAATCGCGTTTGATTATTTGGGTTTCGTTCACATTTTCTCCTATTCCCTCCCTTTTTGCTAGAGTTTACAACTATACAATAGAATGACGAGTCACTTGATAAAATATGTATTATTATAAACTTTTTCCTGGTGGAATAGAAGTTAAGAGCTTTACAGGATGTTATTTGATGTTCCTTAAAAATGTATTTCACTGAAACTTATGTTAAAACCCGTTTCAAATCTCATTATGGAAACCCTTAGCAAAGTCCTCTACTATAACATATAATGGAGGCAAATTGATAATGACCGTGATAATCATACAAATCTTTGCATTTATAGAGTTTGCTCTTTTTCAAAGAGAAATCAATGGATGTTTATTACATTTTAAAGAATAAGGTTTGGCATTAACAATGACAACGGGTTTTTTTTTTTATTTGATTCTTTATTTAGCTTCTGCTATTAATTTACAAACTTAGTTTTTTTTTAAATTAAAAAGAAAAAAACTTATTGATTAACTAATTATAATTTGGAGGGGTTTTTTATGAAATTTTTATACTTGCAGTTTAAGGCAGCTGCTTGCCGGATTTACAATTGAAAATTTAGAATGAAACAACAACAACTTGTGTGTGCTACCACCAAGTTCATAGGCTGGAGTTATAGCTATTTCACGGGGGCCAACCCGATCATCAGACTCCTTTAGTGGTGCTTAATCGCTTTATGTTCAATTTAATTTTTTGAAGAACTTTTGCCCGAGCTGGGCTTGAACAAGCGACCTAGCGTGTGAGGAGCTAGTGCACTACGCACTACGCCACCGCACCCACATGAAAGTTGTAAGCCAATTACAGGTTTTTTCGTTCTATCGAACTATACTGAACCGATTAGCATTTTTCTAAGTACACACAAGTAATTGTTGTTGTTTTATTCAGGTTCTTTCTATTATCTCCTCTCTTTTTCATAAGCCAACAATTCGATTGGATTCGTATGAGGAGGGAGATGAGGCGAAAGAGTTTGACGCTGGTCAAGATTTTTAATTTAACAATTCTGAGGGGTTTTGTATGAAATTTTTATACTTGCAGTTTAAGGCAGCTGCTTGCCGGATTTACAATTGAAAATTTAGAATGAAACAACAACAACTTGTGTGTGCTACCACCAAGTTCATAGGCTGGAGTTATAGCTATTTCACGGGGGCCAACCCGATCATCAGACTCCTTTAGTGGTGCTTAATCGCTTTATGTTCAATTTAATTTTTTGAAGAACTTTTGCCCGAGCTGGGCTTGAACAAGCGACCTAGCGTGTGAGGAGCTAGTGCACTACGCACTACGCCACCGCACCCACATGAAAGTTGTAAGCCAATTACAGGTTTTTTCGTTCTATCGAACTATACTGAACCGATTAGCATTTTTCTAAGTACACACAAGTAATTGTTGTTGTTTTATTCAGGTTCTTTCTATTATCTCCTCTCTTTTTCATAAGCCAACAATTCGATTGGATTCGTATGAGGAGGGAGATGAGGCGAAAGAGTTTGACGCTGGTCAAGATTTTTAATTTAACAATTCTGAGGGGTTTTGTATGAAATTTTTATACTTGCAGTTTAAGGCAGCTGCTTGCCGGATTTACAATTGAAAATTTAGAATGAAACAACAACAACTTGTGTGTGCTACCACCAAGTTCATAGGCTGGAGTTATAGCTATTTCACGGGGGCCAACCCGATCATCAGACTCCTTTAGTGGTGCTTAATCGCTTTATGTTCAATTTAATTTTTTGAAGAACTTTTGCCCGAGCTGGGCTTGAACAAGCGACCTAGCGTGTGAGGAGCTAGTGCACTACGCACTACGCCACCGCACCCACATGAAAGTTGTAAGCCAATTACAGGTTTTTTCGTTCTATCGAACTATACTGAACCGATTAGCATTTTTCTAAGTACACACAAGTAATTGTTGTTGTTTTATTCAGGTTCTTTCTATTATCTCCTCTCTTTTTCATAAGCCAACAATTCGATTGGATTCGTATGAGGAGGGAGATGAGGCGAAAGAGTTTGACGCTGGTCAAGATTTTTAATTTAACAATTCTGAGGGGTTTTGTATGAAATTTTTATACTTGCAGTTTAAGGCAGCTGCTTGCCGGATTTACAATTGAAAATTTAGAATGAAACAACAACAACTTGTGTGTGCTACCACCAAGTTCATAGGCTGGAGTTATAGCTATTTCACGGGGGCCAACCCGATCATCAGACTCCTTTAGTGGTGCTTAATCGCTTTATGTTCAATTTAATTTTTTGAAGAACTTTTGCCCGAGCTGGGCTTGAACAAGCGACCTAGCGTGTGAGGAGCTAGTGCACTACGCACTACGCCACCGCACCCACATGAAAGTTGTAAGCCAATTACAGGTTTTTTCGTTCTATCGAACTATACTGAACCGATTAGCATTTTTCTAAGTACACACAAGTAATTGTTGTTGTTTTATTCAGGTTCTTTCTATTATCTCCTCTCTTTTTCATAAGCCAACAATTCGATTGGATTCGTATGAGGAGGGAGATGAGGCGAAAGAGTTTGACGCTGGTCAAGATTTTTAATTTAACAATTCTGAGGGGTTTTGTATGAAATTTTTATACTTGCAGTTTAAGGCAGCTGCTTGCCGGATTTACAATTGAAAATTTAGAATGAAACAACAACAACTTGTGTGTGCTACCACCAAGTTCATAGGCTGGAGTTATAGCTATTTCACGGGGGCCAACCCGATCATCAGACTCCTTTAGTGGTGCTTAATCGCTTTATGTTCAATTTAATTTTTTGAAGAACTTTTGCCCGAGCTGGGCTTGAATACGAATCCAATCGAATTGTTGGCTTATGAAAAAGAGAGGAGATAATAGAAAGAACCTGAATAAAACAACAACAATTACTTGTGTGTACTTAGAAAAATGCTAATCGGTTCAGTATAGTTCGATAGAACGAAAAAACCTGTAATTGGCTTACAACTTTCATGTGGGTGCGGTGGCGTAGTGCGTAGTGCACTAGCTCCTCACACGCTAGGTCGCTTGTTCAAGCCCAGCTCGGGCAAAAGTTCTTCAAAAAATTAAATTGAACATAAAGCGATTAAGCACCACTAAAGGAGTCTGATGATCGGGTTGGCCCCCGTGAAATAGCTATAACTCCAGCCTATGAACTTGGTGGTAGCACACACAAGTTGTTGTTGTTTCATTCTAAATTTTTAATTATAATTTGATTTTACATATAAAATTAACTTTTTTTTAAATAATATCACATTATTTTCTGATTTTAAATCGTTTGGTAAATTATTGAATAATCTGAAACCTTTGTGGAACAATATATTTTGAGATCATTTGTTGATAAAAAAGGTAGTCTAAAATTACCCCTGTTTCTTAACGGATATGGTTGTACATCTGATACATATATTGATTAAATAAATAATTAGGTAACATATTTTTTTTAATTTTAAATATAAAAATAAGCACATTCATAATTGTTCTTTGATTTATAGTAAGCCATTTTAAAATATTTAGCATTATTTGAATAGGTGTTAACATATTGCACATTAAAATACACCTCATACCTCTATTTTGCAATTTCTGTAATCGTGTAGTCATTTGATTAGTTCCTAAAAAAAGTATTGTTGAACAGTATTCGAAGTGAGGTTTAATCATTACATTAAAGATTTTTATTGCACAGCTTAGTGATAATCTACTTCTTATCCTTTGAAAAAATCCTATTTTTTTTTTTGCGATTTTATTACATATGTAGTTTACGTGCTTCTCAAAACTCAATTCTCTATCTATGATAACTCCTAAGTATTTAATTTCATCAACTTTTTCAATATTATTTTCATTTATTACAATGTTTTCTGCTGAATCACCATTAATTATAATTGCTTTTGTTTTCGCTATATTAAGTTTTAATTTAATCATTTTGAAATACAATTCTAGGTTTTTTAAATCCATATTTAGACGATTGATGCACTCCTCCGTGGAACTTCCAGTCACATATATTAAAGTATCATCTGCAAACAGTCTAGCCTTCGCATAATATAGGACGTTCTCCAGATCATTTATGTAAATAATGAAGAGGAGTGTTCCCAATACCGCTCCCTGTGGAACACCTAGACCCACCTTCATAACATCAGATAATACATTCGACAATTTTGTTCGCTGAGTTCGTTTTGTTAGATAACTTCTAAACCATTCGAGTTCTACTCCTACACCATATTTGTTTAGCTTCTGTAATAGTATATCACGATCGATGGTCTCAAATGTTCTTTGTAGATCCAAAAACACTGCAACTATAACTTTTTTTTCGTGAACTTCCGTTTTCCATTGTGTAACGACCAAATTTAAAAGTGATTCACAGCTGTGTTGTTGTCGGAAACCTGATTGGTAGTCACTTAAATAGCAGTTAGTTTCCATATAACTTTGAAGTTGCTTATGTACAACCTTTTCCAGAATTTTGCTCTTCGTCATAAGCATATTTACGGGGCGGAACTCGGCTGGGTTTATCGTCTTCTTAACTTTTTCAATTGGGACTACCGTAGATTCCTTCCAGTGATCAGTTTTACAGTTCATGTTTTCCATTGTAGATTTCATTTCATTATTTTACCCATGTCTATTTTTGCGAAAAAAAAGTACTCCTCCAGTATGAGAGGATATACTGTCACATCTTAACACTTTATAGTTTTTTAGTTTTATTTCAGAGTCCTCAATATTCGATGTTAAATGAGTTTCAGTGGCACAAATAAAATCGAAATCATTTTTTGAAACTATGACTTCTAATTGCGCTAAATTTTTTCTAAAACCCCGAATATTTAAGCAAATGAACTTTACCGTTGACGTTAATTGCTAATATATTATTTTTTCATTTTCAAGTTTTAGTTTACGTTGAAGTGTATGACAGCAATTATCTCTGCAATCGTGATTTATATCAATATCATCTAAGTTAAGTCTTTCTTTAGCTTTCTTACAATTAACACATTTAATACTTGCATTGGAACATTCTTTGTATGTATGCCCCACTTCTCCACATTTTGCACATACCTGGCAACTCTGCTTACAATGAGTAGAAGTATGGTTGAAGCCGCAACATTTAAAACATCTTAATACATTTAAACTTTCATATACCGGACATCTATCCCATTCAATGTTTAATTTCTTTAAATTCATGACACTCTCAAAACCTTTTCCATCTATTTTAACCAATGCATTATAAACACGTTGATTTTTGTATGATTTATACACTCTAATACACTTAATTTCATCGCACTGAATATTGTTTTGTTTTTTTATTGCCTGCATAATTGTATCCCCTTTCAAAGCTTCACTCAAACCAGTAATTAATTATTTTTCACTCATTTTCTCTTTGATTTCATTAGCCAATTTTGATCTGGCTTCATTGCTCTCACATCTAACGGGTGCGGTTGCAACAATAAAATTCAAAAGAAGAATTTGGTCAAGGATAAGTCCCAATTGACAATTCTGAGAAAAACCCTTGACCAGAGAAGGGATGAGATTATAAAATTTCGCTGAGCTATAGGAAAAAGAAAAGGCTAAGGAAAAAAGATCAAAAGTTTACGAGTATTTAATTTTACTTGCTCAAATTTCTGTTGTGTTATTTTGTGTGCATTTCCAATACATTTCTAGCAAGAGAACCCGGAAAATAGTGTCAAAAAGAGAACCCTGATAATCAGTATGGAAACTATTTGCCAGTTATAACTTCTTCTATTAATTATGTCATAAAGACTGTCTTTGAACTTCTTTTAAGCTATTATAAAATTTTCATCAGAAATCTGATCACTTTTTCTACTTTTTTATAGGGTTTATAAAACTTCACACTTAAGTAATATTTTTATGATGCATTGTATTAAATCACATGCTCCTAGAATCTGTATCTGAAAATAAACAAAGTTCAAAGATTTCAAGAGTCACTGACCGTTATTCTTCCAAATCACACCTGCTCTATTTGTCGAGTGAATATCTGGCATTAATGTCTATGACTTAAGCTAAAGTTCATAATTAGCTGTAAATTTTATTCAAAAGAATGATAAACACCTTTAGAATATAAGTTATAGTCATTCACACTTGCTTTAATTTCATATAAAACGCAACAATAAAACTTTTTTTAGCTGCAATATGCATTTCCGATTTAAATCTTTGAACAAAAATGTAATCATAAAAGTAAATTTCCGTTTATGTATATTTTGCATTATGCCTATGATCTCTCATCAAAAGATAATTAACACGGCCTGTTTTTTAAAAGCCGGCACGTTTGGCTTTTGAGCAAAAATAAAGTAATTACATTTTATAAACCACACAAATCTTGAAATATTTGTATAATTAATTCGAATTGCAATTTTAAAAATCTTCTGCTTATTGTAATATTTATGGTTCAAAGAACTGAAACAAGTGAATCATATTAAGCAAATGTAAAGTTAATTAATGCAAAAGGTAAACAAACGAGCTTCATATTTACACAGTTGTTTTTTTTTTGTATTCAAGAAAAAGCCACACACTTACCGAAAAAGCCATTTGTTCAGCATCACATGTACAATTACCATAGCCAGGTATCTTTGGACACTCCGAATGTAATCTTTTCCAACGTTCTAACTGTCGAATTGGCATGTAATCTGTCGAATTGAACCAGTTGTATGTTTGATTCCAGAGGCAATAAGTCGTATCAGGTAAAACAAATTTAAAAGAACCCCGAACAATTGAATCGAGTAAAGAATTACACAATAATCGTTTATTGTTGCTTTTAAGAAAATAAACAAAATTATTAAAGTTGAAACCAACTTTTAAAAAAGAAAACATCTTACCTTATATCCACAGTTAAATTCTGGTGAGAATTAAGCTTTGGAATCATCGATAGATTATTACTTGATATATCGAGTACTTGAAAGTTTTGCAAACTTATGAAGGCACGCGAATTTATTTCCGATAAATTGTTATTCGAAACATTAAGGCACTTAACATATGAGGCACGAGACATAGCATTTGTGATTTTGGGAATATTACCATCAGTTATGGATAATGATTCAAGTTTTTGAAAAGTAGAGTGGGATATATCGATCCAGCGTATAGTTGCATTACGAATGTGTAGATTAACCCAACTGTTGCTGCTTTTGCTGCATGACGTTGAAAAGTTGTAGAAGTCGACAACATTACAACAGACCCATGAGTGTGGTAAGTCAGGATGTAAGCGGCAAGGACACGGATCGTTTGAAGTGTCATTGTCAAATTGTTGGCATAATTCTGGTTCAGCATAGAAGCAAGCTTTTCTAAAGTCATCAGCTTTTTCGATGGGATTCGGTGTTGACGATGAGGTAGATGATGGCGATTGGGGATGTTGCTGCTCAGGCAATTGGTCCGCTTGGGTGTCCTCTTCTGATAATACACGTTCGATTATGGTACAACACAAACAGAACCATACAATGATTCCTATGTTCAGGAACTGTAATAGAAAAACCAAATAAAATTATATTCTTATTCGATTTCAAATACAAAACTAATAATTTTAACCCTAACCTAACCACTGAACAATCAATTGTCCCTCATCACGTTTTCGGAACTGATAACAATACTTGTAATTGATCCAATATTATAACATAGGTAGGCGTTAAATTGATTATTTAACCCAACACGATTCATGAAAGTGACATTTTATAGTCGTTAATTTGTGTACGCTTTTGTGAGTGAATAAGCCATAATTCCAAAGTTAAATATTTGTTTGGTAAACACAGAGCAAAGGTGTGTTTATCAATATCAGTTTTGTTTTTTCCTCATGCTTAACTTTTAGATATGAATTCCAAATAGATTTTGAATGGAAAACGAATTAGAACTAGAAAAAAATTTGCATAGGGTTAAAGTGTTGAGAATTCAAAAAAAATATTGATTCTACTTAAACTGTGTTTGTTGTCAACATAGAACGACGACATCTGTTTTTGGTTTACTTATCAAATTCAAATTTTTTAATTACTTATAGGTAAGTACATAATGAACAAGTTTATGTTTTCTTTTTATATTTTGAATGTGTTTTATAATTGAGGAATAACATTTTAAAATGTTTCATAGGTGGTAAAAATCATTGTAAAGATTACAAAATTAATAAAAGATTTAAAGGGATAGTTTGTACACAGTGTGTTTATTTCATTAACAATGCTTTGAGAGGTTCTGATTCAATGACGGTAATTAATAGAAATTGGCTGATTAACTTTAATATTAATTAACATTAAGAGTATTTTGAAAAATTATAGAAACTAAGGATTTCATTTTATTAACAATTAATAACTACGTATAATGTTTAATTAATGAAAAGAATAAACAATACTTATTATTAATCAATATCTTATTTTATTATGATTATGCCAATCATTAGCGAGCAAAGCGACTGTTCACAACCAATGTTACTTTACGAATCACGCTTGTTTGTTAACATCTCTCGTCGTGTAATCTCTTACTTCTTATATACATACGTTTAAATTAATTTCTCCTTTACATGTTTTATAATTTTACTAAGCTTAATATTTTATTTAAAATAGTACACCAATTTGTTTTTAATCAGTTTCTTGGTCGGACTTATGGTGTTTTTCTTGTGATTCAAAAGAAATATGCGTTTAATTTTATATAAAACAGACGTTTTTAAATTAATAATACTTAAGAGCAGATACAGAAATAAAGGAAAAATAGTATAGGTCTGAAAATTTAGGTTTTCATTTTTTGAAACTAATAATTTAAATTTTGTTGACATGTTCAAGGGTCCAAATCCGAAAAGAGAAGTGGTAAACAAAAAACGTTTTCTCATTTCGATAAACTTCTAGTGAACTCTCTAGAAGAGGGAACCAATTTCTTCATCCAATGATTTTAAATTTTAAATGAAAAAAAATTGTTCAAGTAGAACAATCCAAAGCCAATGATATGAAGAAATGAATAAAAAAAAAAAAAACTCCTGACCGGAGCAAGCAAAACATAAAAAAAAGGTTTAACTTTTGCAATTAAATACTTTCACGGTGCAATTTGAATTAATTTACATGAATATCATATCTTAGTTTAGATACAGTCTGTTACATAAGAGCGTGTTCACTGTTACACGTAGATAAGAAATCAGAGAGTCCCGTTTCTTTTTCTATGACATAGAGGGCACCTCAGTCCCTCATGCTTTTTGTAAAAAGTCAGCTGTCTGTCAAATTTAGTCTTCAATTGAGTGGTTTTTCGAAATGAGTGCTGTTTACGCCTCTCGCTTTGAGGCAATTTTTCTATGTTTACATGAAAAAGGACCCAAATTAACCCAAACTGCTGCTGCGAAATATATGGGAAAGTCGAAGCAGTTCGTTAGCAAGTGGATAAATCGCTATAAAAAGGTCGGTAACGTTGATGATTTTCCTGATCGCGGAAGTGCAAGCAAAGTCTCAAAAAAAGACGAAAAAAAGATTCTCGCATTGTTCTCGAAAGATCCAACTTTGACTTTACGTGAAGCTGCTGTGAAATTGAAAGCAAAAGGTGTTGACATATCTTACGGAACGATTCGCAGGCACTTGCTTGCCAATAAACTGAAATATCGCAGTACTTTGGAAAAACCAATGTTGAGTGCAAAACACGTTGAAAAACGAGCGGAATGGGCGAAGGAAAACTTGGACCGCGATTGGAGCAACGTAATTTTTTCTGATGAATCCTCCTTCTGGGCATTTCCGAGCATCAAACACGCCTGGACAACCTCCACCAGTAGGATGCTTCAACGGACTGTTAAACACCCCGTCAAGGTCCATGTTTGGGGGTGCTTCTCAAACAAAGGTTTCGGTACTTTGTTCTTATTTACCGAGAATTTAAATGCCGAAAAAATGAATAAAATATATCAAAAGGCTTTGTTACCATCTGCTAAGCAATGGTATATCAAGAAAAATGAAAGCTGGATCGTTCAAGAGGACAACGATCCAAAACATCGGAGTCGAGCGTGTAGCGAGTGGAAGGCGCAAAACGGAGTTCTCACTTTAGATTGGCCATCTCAGTCACCGGATGCAAATCCCATAGAAAATGTGTGGGCTCTGATGAAAATGCAGCTTCGCAGACGCAAGCCATGTAATTTAGATCAACTTTCCCGACAAATTCGGAATATTTGGAGGTCTTTTCCGGTAGAATATGCAGAAAAACTAGTGGAAAGTATGCCCCGACGGTGCCAGGCCATAATTGACAATGCAGGAGATTGGACTTGCTACTGAGGTATTTGCATTGAGTATTGACGACCAAATTATCAATAAATTTGCGAATTTTCGAAAAATCAATTGTTGTTATTATTTAACAGTGACCACGCTCTTATGTAACAGACTGTATGATGGAAAAAATATTATCAAACGATTAAGGAACACTTAATTAGGTCATAAATACATGCAGAAGACAGTTTAGGATTTAAAAGGAAACATTATAATTTTGGGTTAATTTTGTTAGCATTTAAAGGCCTGCGAATTCTTTGAATTAAATGAAAAAATATGTGCTTTCGAATAAATCGAGAGTTCTTAAATTAGAAATGACATGTCCTTTTGCCCAAGAGGCATGCCAATTAAATGCAAGATAACGAACTGCATCGCTCCTTAAAGTTTTAGAAAGAATATTATCTCTATATTACAATACGCTTAAAATAGAGATCGTCAAAGATGTTTGAATTTAAAACAATGGAATGTCTATGGGTTGAGCTCTAAAGCAAATCTAGAACCAAAAACAAGGACATCTTATGGTTAAAAGTACAAAAATTATTGTATTCCACACCTTCAAGGATATGTGTCAAGGTGATTAATTCTATGGTGCAAGATAGGATTCTGTTACTAAAGAAGAGGCTGTCGATTTGTCTTGCTTAAAAGTTTAACAAAATATTCATAACATTATTATGTGTAAGATACAAAATTTGAAGTTAATATCTTTCTTTGTTCCTCTGATACTTGAGTCAAAAACCGTATCTTATCAGTTTTGTGTTGTTTTTGTAGGTTTTCGTGTTTTGTTTAAAAAGTTCGTAAGTTGATTTTTTCTTAAACAATATTTTGCATATGATAAAAAAGTTTGATTTCTAAATCTATTTTTGTTAACGAAGTCTTTAGTCGAAAAACAATTTCAGTAGTATTTCTTAAAAGTTTTTATTTCATATAAAAAATACAGACTGGATTTCTAAGAAAATTTAGCATAGAATGAAATCATTTTGAAGTCAATCATGAGATATCGAGAATTTTTTGTAGATTTTAATTTTTATGAAAAAACTGACTGTTGGATTTAAAAAAAAAATTACTGAACGTCGAGAATGTGTATTTAAATAAAATTAGATTTGAAGCCAATATTTTGAATTTTTGAAAAGATATTTGAGTCGAAAATAAATGTTTACCAAGTTTTAGTAATATTTGTTTCGGTTTTTATTTTTTGTAAGAAAACTATTAGTTTGTTTTTTCTCAAAATTTTATCAGATGTATAACGTTACACTCTTTGTATATAAAACTGAATAGTACTATCATGAACGAGAAAATTGTGTTACGAAAGGCGGAGGATGAGGGCGCAGTGTGTACGGAAATTTGGTGTGGAATCTAAAAGCGACTGGAAAATAAAATTTTTAAAGCAAGAGTGGGAATGAAAGGAGTATATTCTTTTGTCCTAATAAGTATTAAGATGTGTGAGGGAGTCAGTTGAATCAGCTGTTTATTTAAAAAAAATGAGAAAATGTGAAAGCAAAAACACAAAAACAGTTCGTTGCCATAGTTACCTTGGATTTTTTTGTGCCTCTGTCTACCTATCAATGTAAAGGAGCTATGCATATACATATCGTTATAGCTATGAATTGTATGCTTTTAGCAGTAGGTATTTTGCTTGAAGAAAATTATATTCATTTGATTTTAGATTTTCAGTTTTTGAGAAATTTGAAAATTTAAATGCAACGTTTGCAAATTTCATTCTCTGTAGGATTCTTTGTTGCCATATTTTGAATATGGGGTATAGAAGTATGTGTATACATAGATTTTTTAATGTTTATATTTCTACAATGTAGGTATATGTAGGTAGAGGGTGGATATGTATGTAAGTAGTATCTAAGGAGATTGGCATGTTGTGCTAGGCGGTGGAATAACTTTTTTTAAATACTGGTTCTAAACAATGAAGCCAAAAATAATAAAATAAATAAATGAAACTTTATTTATTTATTAACTTCCCATAGGAAGTTATTGTAATGGGTCCGATTTGTCGAATTGAAAATTTTGACATTTCTCGACGTCGAGAGTCGAAATAAAAGATTTTAGAAAGATGTCTGTGCGTGCGTATGTACGTACGTTCGTACGTCCGTACGTTCGCGACGTTTTTTTTCGTCGTCCATTGCTCAAAAACCAGTAGATATCGACTTCAAATAAATTTTGTTATACAGGTAATAAAGCAGAAAGATGCAGAAAGGACTCTAAAAAAAAAATTGAGTGGGTGGTTTTTTTTACCATAGCAATTTAAAAAACAGTGGAAATGTTGGTTAACCCTCAATATCACACGAACCATTGACGCTAGAGACTTGAATTAAATTTTATATTATAAATTGACACGTGATACAAAACAAGAATATTTTTGAAAAAAAAATCCAATTAACGGTTTTTTTTATAAATCAAAAAAACTGAAAAAAAAAATTTTCACCTCGAAAATTTTCGAATAAGAAATGATTTTATCTCCAAAACAATTTTGTGCAACGAATAATAACGTTTTCAACATCTGGTAAAATTTTAAGAAAAATCAAATTGAGAGTTTTTTTATAAAAAAATAAAAACCTAAAAAAAACATTACTCAAAGTTGGTAAAAATTGAATTTCGACTCAAATATCTTTTCAAAAACTTAAGATTATGGCTTCAAACTTATTTTATCTTATATGAAATATTATTTTCAACATTCGAACAAATTTTGAGAAAAATCGAATTGACAGTTTTCTTACAAAAAATAAAAACCTAATTTAATTTCATTCATCAAAATTAATTTCATTCATCAAAAAACGCTACAATTTGCATTCGAAAGAAATAGGACAGGGCTGCCACTTTTGAACGTAAGAACTATGTTAACAACTTCATATGGATATAGGTTGACTGCATTTTAAAAATAAAATAAATTAATACTGTAATTTGTACCTACATAATTGCGTATTTACTATGCTTAAGAAATAGAAAACATTAATCTACATTTGTTCGTTATATTTCTAAAAATATCCAACATTGTAAAGGTGATATAA
Source organism: Eupeodes latifasciatus (assembly GCA_920104205.1). Lineage (NCBI taxonomy): Eukaryota > Metazoa > Arthropoda > Insecta > Diptera > Syrphidae > Eupeodes > Eupeodes latifasciatus. The sequence continues at coordinate 79,438,024 of OV049926.1, forward strand.
TATCTATCTACCTATATTTATCCTTATAAAAAACAAACAATAAATATCTGACCATTATGATCATTATATTAATTTTCTTATTCATTTCATTCATTGAATTTCTAATTGAATTTCTCATTCATTCTTATTCATACTTGAATTTAAAAAAAGAAGTACCTACTTAAAGTTTCAAATTGGGAACCGGAAACATTTTGTACTCATTCAATCCTTTTTTTGCCTTGTTGATATTTTTCAATATTCCTCAATACCTACCAAGCAAAAAAAACACATTATACATATTTGTATAGAATATGCATTGAAAAATAATAACAAAAATGTCTTTTCAGTGAGTCCCTCCAACTATCGCTAAATTTGTATACATTCTTCTCTATCTTCTTTTCTTCAATTATCTGGAAAATTATTATTTAATCTTGCAATTCTCGCTCATTCTCCCCTCACCGCAATACATTCCACACGTCAAACACGTGGAACTAACGTTTGGGAAGTCGGCAAGTAGTTTTATTGCCGACGTTTCACCTTCATGATAATACTATTCAATTTATATACAAAGGTTACACTATAATAATACAATATTGAATTCAAGTCGGGTTTCAGCGGGGTTTCGGGTTAACCAAAATTTTGACTTTTTTACTTGCGACATATACCTATGTAGGAACTGTATGGCAAGTTTTGCATTCGTAAAAAATTTCGAATTCGAGATTTTAATCAAACAAAACATTACGATGGTAGAGAAGTCGAAAAAAGTGAGCTCACCGATTGCGCCCGTCTGTCTGTCTGTCCTTTTTTAAGGCTTAAAACAACAGTAGCCCCCATACAAATTTGTTGGTCAAAGATAATTAAATAAAAACCACCCACTCAATTTTTTTTGAGAGTCCTTTCTGGATCTTTTTGTGTTATTATTTGTATAGCAAAATTTATTTGAAGTCGATATCTCTACTGGTTCTTCAGATATGGACGACGAAAAAAGCTTCCCGAACGTACACGCACACACATCCAGATATGGACATTAAAATGGACACAGAGACATTTGCTAAGAATAAAACCAAATTAAAACAACAACATGCATTAGAAGTAGTTTTAACCGTCATCAACAAAAACAATTTAGACTATGCAATATAACATGGGTTTTACCGTTCCTTAGCAAAGACTGTGTTTTTGGTGGACATTAAAATAGAAACACATTGGAACACAGACCTTAATATTAAAAATATTAGTTTTTAATAAAGAAAAATAAAGACAAACCGTTAGGTTTCCCTTGAAAGAACTAAATCCCAAATACATCCAGAAAACGGTCGAGAATGGTGGCGGCAGTATCATACTTTGGGGTTAATTTTCTTGGTATGGCGTTGGACCAATACATTTGACTGAGGGTAAAACGGATCAAAATATGAAGGTGAATATCATGAAGGATACGATGCTGCCTTATGGGGACGAGAACATGCCTCTTAAATGTGTTCTACAGCAGGACAACGACCCTAAGCACACATCCAAATCTGCTAAAAAGTATTTCAAGGACCAAAAAATCAGCGTATTGGAGTGGCCATCCCAATCGCCTGACTTAAAATGCGCGGTTAGGAAACATTTAACAAAAAATAAAGCCAAACTGTGGAGGATGGTTCAACAGGAGTGGTACAATATTTCAATTGACAGATGACGCCGATTATTTGACTCAATGTCCAACAGATGTCACACTGTAATTAAAGTTAATGGCCAGGCTACCAGATATTAAACAAAATTTTTTAAATCTGTTTAGGTTCCTTTTACATTTGTTAATTTAAAATATTTTAAGTTATAATTTTTCTATAAATAATGGGTAATTTTAGTTTAAAAGAAAAAAATAAGAAAATGAAGACCAAATTTGAAAAAAATCTTTTTAAGTCAATAAAAAATTGAATTTTTTAATCTCTGTTTGGTGTTTCGATTTTAATGTCTATATCTGTACATCTCTCTACAAATCCTTTATTTTGATTCTAGGGACCTTGAAACGTCGAGGAATGTCAAAATATCAAAATCACGAACCAATAACGCTAGCAACTGCAATTAAATTTTATATTATATAATGTGACGTGATACCAAATTAGAATAATTTATAAATTAATTCAATTAACGATTTTTGTTTTAATCAAAAAACTGAACAAAAATTTTTCACCTCGAATATTTCGCGAACAAAAAATGATATTACCTCTAAAATAATTGTATGCAACGAAAAATAACGTTTTTGAAATATGTATGTTAAAATTTTTAGGAAAATCGAAGCAAAAATTTTGTACATAAAATAAAAATATAAAAAAATACTACTAAAAGTTGGTAAAATTTGATTTTCGACTCCAATATCTTGGCAAAAGTTAAAGATATTGCTTGAAACTAATTATAGGTATCTTATGAAAAATATTGTTTTCGAAATTTATTTATGTACATATATACATACATACCCATCTGACTTCAAAATTATTTCATTCTACTCGTACCTATGCAAAATTTTGTTTTAAACGTAATATACACTTGTGCTCATATAATTAAGCCACTCAAATTGAAATTCGGACTAAGTTCAAAATAAAGTATTTATTTGCTTCACTAACTAAACTTTTATGTACATATAAATATTTAATTATTTTTAATTCATAATATACAAATTTTTCAACATAATCTTATTATTCAGGGCAGTTTTAGTGTAAAACTGTTAAGATTTCGCCAACCCAAGTGGACATATAATTAAGCCATCTGCAATAAAGACATCTGATGTCGTGTATATAGTGTTTAAAACCACTTTTTACCTTTAGTATTTTGTTGGAAATCCTCTTTGTCGTATAACTTCTGCACATCTCTTGGACATTGTACCGACTAGCGCTGCGCATTGAGAAGGAGTAATTTTATTCCATTCTTGTTGGATTATTTCCCAAAGAGAGGCCTTATTCATGGGTTTTCGGGCCGCGACAGACCTTTTTATAATACCCCATAGATTCTCTATGGGGTTTAAATCTGGACTTTGAGCAGGCCACTCCAGAACTCTAATGGAATTCGATTCAAACCAAGATTTTACGACCCTAGAGCAATGCTTAGGGTCGTTATCTTGTTGAAATATCCAGGCGAGAGGCAAATTATCGGCATAATCCCTGTTCAAATGAGTGTCCAGGATGTCTTTATACATTTCCCCAGTCATTTTGCCATTGATCTGTATAATAGGACCAACCCCAGATGAGGTAAAGCAGCCCCAAACCATCACCGATGAACCGCCGCACAGTGGCCCGTTTTGACTTTTTTGGTTGCAAAAATCATATCTCCTAAACGAATAAAGATATTGCTTTAATTTTTTTTTTATCTTGAAGGAAATTTCTAAGGCTATAAAAATTGTGACTTTCAAAAAAAACTGTTCACAGGGTGTTTCAGAAATTTGTGTTAAAATAAGAAGTTTTAGCAAAGGTCATAAACATAGCGGTATTTTAATATGCAATCGTCAAAATCATTTTTTTTAAGTAATCTGAGTGAATTGAAACAGTAGAGCAAAAAAAAAAAACTGTTTACAGGGTGTTTCAGAAATTTGTGTTAAAATAAGAAGTTTTAACAAAGGTCATAAACATAGCGTTATTTTAATATGCAATCGTCAAAATCATTTTTTTAAGTAATCTGAGTGAATTGAAACAGTAGAGCAAAAAAAACTGTTTACAGGGTGTTTCAGAAATTTGTGTTAAAATTAAAAGTTTTAACAAAGGTGATAAACATAGCGGTATTTTAATATGCAATCATCAAAATCAATTTTTTAAGTAATTTAGTGAATTGAAACAGTGGAGCAAAGAGAAAAAGAACCAATTCGAGTGAAACAGTGGGGAAAAAAGTATTTTTTTTTTAAATTTTAAGGCATTTTTTTTTTATTTTCCAGTATTCAAGAGTACATAATGTATTTTGGTTATACATATATCAAAAGTCAGTGTAAAAAGGAATAAAGACAAAACAAATTAATATATAAACACTAAATTTCTTGAAAACTGTCATCTAAGTCCGGGGAAATGTGTAATAAACTCATCATTTCTGGAGAGTATCGTTCTTTCAGATCTTTTTGGCTTCTCACATGCCTTAATGAAGAAATAAGTGGATCCGAAGAGGTTGCAAGCATGTTAAATAGGTCCTCATTCTGCCGAATCCTTGAAACTTTACACGTATTCTGATATCGATATTTCTTGTAGTCTTTATTTTTGCATTCCTGGGCTTCTTCTGACAGTTCTCCAAGTGGTAGTGATTGATATTCAATGATATTTTGACTATGAACCAATATTTTGTGTAGTGTAGGTGTGAGTAATTTTTCAGGATACTTTTGTTTTAAAAGCTCTGCAGTTTTTTTTGTATACTCCCCAAATTTAACTGCATTCACTACTTCTCTGCAATTTAAAACGTTCAATATTACTTTGAGCCTCATTATAACTTCTCCATTGACTCCAGTTATTCGAGCGGTTGCATCTGACTGTTCAAAAAATCTTCTTGCAGTGTTTCCGTCATTAGTGTTTCCAAACCCTTGCTTTGGTTTATCCACATCAAGGCCAAGCTCATCGCGAAAACGCCTTTGGATCTCTTGTTTTCTTCTTTTTTCCGCCTCCTTGGTCCCAACCGATTCATCAGTACCTTCTCCTTCTTGTCGAAGAGTATACGCAAGCTTCAAAATAAATTCCATGCATCTGATTCTAGCGTGCAGTGGAGAGATTCCATATTCGTAATTATGTTCGTCCTCAATTGATTCATCTTTATTGAAATTCTTTTGTGTCCTTTTGCATATCGGACATGACCGCGTAGACTTTGTTTCCGTTAATTCGTTTAATACTCTTCCGTCTATCATAGTTAAAAAGAACTCGTGATTCACAGTAATAGTTGTTTCTTCATTAACTTTATATATTGTTGGTTGAATATCTGCTATTTGACTTTTAATATTATTGACTGTGGTATTTATGATGTCACTAGTCTCTTTAACATATTGGAACATAATGGGCCGACAGAAATGAACTGATGATGGGCGAGGGTTCCTCCAATGTTCACCATTTGTACTATTGAGTCGAAGTGGGACAACTGATGCCATGAACATGTGTGCGTCTGTTTCACCATCTGTTGTATTTATTTTTTGCTTGTAGGCACTTTGTCCAGATGATCCATCGCAGCCCCATTTACTCTGTAACGTTAGACTTCTTGGAAGTGCAATTATTTGACTCTCCGTTTTGCTTTCTATTAGCCGCATTGCTGTATGATCCATCATGCTTTGAAGTTTCACTCTAGCTAATATTTCCGTGACTTCGCAGTTGTCGGGAACTGCTTCTTTTTTCGCAACTGTAATCATATTGTAGGATGGCAAGACATCTATGTTGTGATGTCTTAACGAAGTTCTCAGGATTTTATATTTTTCTTTTGAGAGTCCCAAATCCATAAACAAAGCTAATGCGTTCTCATTGGTGTATTTTATGGGATTGTGTTGGGGAGTGTGAATGCTTTCCTTGACTCTTTTGACACGAAGTGGACTTGCAGAAGATATTGCCTGAATTATATCACTCTTCCCTTTTTCATGGTCCTTATTGTATCTTATACTCAAAGCTTCAGAGAGATGTTCTGTACATATCTCCTTTGTAGCTTTGATTATTTTTTGTTTTTTAGTAAATGTTGCGCACTCATTGACTGTCTTTCTTGGTCTTCCTCTCGATGTAGTTGGGAGATCACCCGCTTCTTCTGTTTGTCCGGTATTGATATGCAGAGATAAGGAAAGCCATTCTGCATTCTTTTTAAAGTTATTTCTCGATCTTTTGGCTGCTATCCATTTTCTATCAAGGTTGTAATAGAATTGTTTTAATATCTGTTTGATTGCATTTGCATCTGGTAGTTGGTATTCAATTTCCACGGCAGATATAAACTCATTGCAAGTGGTAACATTGACAAAAAGTTCAAACAAATCCTTATTCGGAATATCCATTTTAAATTGTTTTGAAAAATAAAAGCAACTGCTCGAACGCTCGTTTGAATTCTAAATGATTATTTTAGTCAAATGTTTCATCTTTTTATACCTTAGAGTAAATACCTGCACTCAAGTCGCTTTAATCCTTATATTAATTATATTTAAAGACACCCAAATAAAACTACCTGTCTGTCTACCTGTATACTAACATATTCCAAAATCGTTTTATCCTTAAATCTTATCAATAAATTCTTAATCTTAATCCTTATCAATAAAAGTACCTGATCAAAATTCAATCGTACCCGAAAACAAATGCGTTATTTAAAATTTTATAACAGGATTAAAAAAATTAGTTCTAAAACTCTTGAAAATCTTATGTAATAAACAAAAAATAAAAATGATTTACCTTTTTAAAATAAAATCATCTTTTTTAAATCCACCACACACAAAACAAAGAAAACCATAAAAAAAAATTCCATAAAAAAGAGGGGAAAAAAATGACTGACTTCATCACTTCAAATCTCCCTAGCTCAGTTCGATGCAAAATGACGCAGTTGATCTTTTGGATTTATGTAAAGGAATATATAAGGATTCTGAATCAGTTGAGATCTTAGCACCACTCGTTGAACCTTTTTTTTCTATCCAATTTGAAGTCGAAAAAGTGTGCAAAAAGTAGTGTTTCCAAAAAAATTAAATTAAACAATTAAAAAAATTTTTTTGTTTTTTTTTTGTTTTAACTACCGATCTAAATAATGGCAAAGCATATCATAAAAACAAAAACGAAAAGCGTTTGGAAGCCCTTTTTCTAGTTTTTTCATTCAAAGTTAAGAAAAAAAATAAAAAAATAAAAAAAAATGATCATCATAAAAAATGTTCAACTTTGGCCTGCTCTATAAGGCACACCAATAACCCAAATTGAATATTTTTTTCGATTACTCAAGCTCCAAATATTTGTGAGTCCAGTGAACTAAAAAGTTTTGCATTATAGACCCACTCGAAAAATGAATATTGCAAGCACTTTTGCATAAACGGGCCACTGTGCGCCGTGCTTAACCGTCTTTTTCGTGTATTTGGGATCCAATTCTTTTAATGGAGGGCGTCTGACATACGGTCTTCCATCGTTTCCAAACACGTTAAACTTGGATTCATCACTCCATACGATTAAATTCCAAAAACGCAGGCTCTTATGAAGATGTTCTCTCGCAAAACCAAGTCTTCGTTTGATGTTTTTTTTTGACACGTTTGGTTTTCGTCTCGCGATGCGTCCATTCAAGTTGTTTTCCTTCAATCGTCTTCTTACAGTTTGTGAGGATATTTTAACATTGAAATCCGTCTCCATTTGGGCTCTAATTTGTACTGACGTCATGAAGGGATCGGATTTGCTGAGCCTAGTCATGATTCTATCCTCAGCAGGAGTGGTTTTTCGTTGCTTTTTTCGTGGTGAATCCTCAAAAGTTTGCTTATTTCTATAATATTGAATCGCGTTCCTTACTTTACCACGAGAAAAACCTAAGATTTGGGTTACTTTCATAACGTTTTGGTGGATTTGAAAGCATTCCCAGATGATTTTTCTCTCACATGGAGTAGAGCTTTTATTTTTGCCCATTTTAGTTAAAGTTTACTAAGAATAAGCTAACAGTTAATTTAATTAGATTTTAATAAAAAATTGGTAACGGTAATAATGAAATTACCTGTAATAAATGAAATGGCTTAATTATTTGAGCACTTGCCTTACGAAGCTATCACAAACAACTGCAAGCGATTAAAGAACTAATTCATTTTCTTCTTGATTTGGCAAGTGTTTTTCTTACACGGATAACGGTAGTTAGTAACCGTTAAACAAAAGAGATAAAAAGTGATATAGGAAAAAAAAAATTGAGAAAAACGTGTTCGTTGGTTTTGTGGCTTAATTTAGTGAGCACAAGTGTACATATGGGTGATTATACAAAAGTTGGGTAACTCGATGTCATCAACCAATATATACAAAGTCTGATTATATTTTATTGAGATTGCAATTTATTTTAAAACAATGGAAAGACCTTTATTTAGTCACCCAATTTCAGTTCTTCATTTTGAATACAAGTTATTAAAAAAACACAATTAGTTCTTAAAACGTCAGTCCTCTGGCATGTCACAACCCTGAAAACCAACCATTAAGTGACTGTCTATTAAACATTATCATTGATTTGATAAAACTTATTAAATTAATACAATCTGCGATGTACATATATAGTTTAATAAATACTAAATACAACTTTCATAATGCAGTGTTCTCCACTTTATTTAAAAAAATAAGAAATTTTGTGTTCAGTTTTATTCGTCATTTTCTTGTGTGTTATTTAAATTTAAAATTCGTGCGAAATATCGCCGACTCAACGTCAAATCCCACTTTAAATTTTAATGTTGGTAATAAAGTTAGTTGCGGGACGCACAATTTGACGGCCACCATAACTGTACCAGAGTTTGGGTTATGTTTGTTGTCTATACACGTGCTTAGCCAGTCAACATTATGGTGAGTCGTTATTTTTTTGTTAATCTAAAGTTTATTTTTATTTATTCGTATTAGACTTTGATTTGTTAACATGTAGTTTGTTGATATTTGAAATTACAAAAAAAAAAAACATTAGTCCAGATTATAATCTCAAATTTCGTCTTTTTCGTCAGTAGTGTGGCGTCAGTTCTGTGTCAGGTAAATTGTTATTGTTCTTCATTTCTTGATCATTAGTACTTTTAAGATGAATATTATTAGATTTTGTTTGTTGATTACTTTGAAATATTTAGTAAAACTATTAGAAAGTAGCAAAAGATAAGTGAATGGTCGCATTCAGAAAGCTAGTGGCTACGTACGAGGGTAAAACGGATCAAAATATGAAGGTGAATATCATGAAGGATACGATGCTGCCTTATGGGGACGAGAACATGCCTCTTAAATGTGTTCTACAGCAGGACAACGACCCTAAGCACACATCCAAATCTGCTAAAAAGTATTTCAAGGACCAAAAAATCAGCGTATTGGAGTGGCCATCCCAATCGCCTGACTTAAAATGCGCGGTTAGGAAACATTTAACAAAAAATAAAGCCAAACTGTGGAGGATGGTTCAACAGGAGTGGTACAATATTTCAATTGACAGATGACGCCGATTATTTGACTCAATGTCCAACAGATGTCACACTGTAATTAAAGTTAATGGCCAGGCTACCAGATATTAAACAATTTTTTTTAAATCTGTTTAGGTTCCTTTTACATTTGTTAATTTAAAATATTTTAAGTTATAATTTTTCTATAAATAATGGGTAATTTTAGTTTAAAAGAAAAAAAATAAGAAAATGAAGACCAAATTTGAAAAAAATCTTCTTAAGTCAATAAAAAATTGAATTTTTTAAACTCTGTTTGGTGTTTCGATTTTAATGTCTATATCTGTACATCTCTCTAAAAATCCTTTATTTTGATTATAGGGACCTTGAAACGTCGAGGAATGTCAAAATATCAAAATCACGAACCAATAACGCTAGCAACTGCAATTAAATTTTATATTATATAATGTGACGTGATACCAAATTAGTATAATTTATAAATTAATTCAATTAACGATTTTTGTTTTAATCAAAAAACTGAACAAAAATTTTTCACCTCGAATATTTCGCGAACAAAAAATGATATTACCTCTAAAATAATTGTATGCAACGAAAAATAACGTTTTTGAAATATGTATGTTAAAATTTTTAGGAAAATCGAAGCAACAATTTTTTACATAAAATAAAAATATAAAAAAATACTACTAAAAGTTGTTAAAATTTGATTTTTGACTCCAATATATTGGCAAAAATTAAAGATATTGCTTCAAACTAATTATAGGTATCTTATGAAAAATGTTGTTTTCGAAATTTATTAATTATGTACCTACCTATCTGACTTCAAAATTATTTCATTCTACTCGTACCTATGCAAAATTTTGTTTTAAACGTAATATACATATGTATGGGTGATTATACAAAAGTTGGGTAACTCGAATATATACAAAGTCTGATTATATTTTATTGAGATTGCAATTTATTTTAAAACAATGGAAAGACCTTTATTTAGTCACCCAATTTCAGTTCTTCATTTTGAATACAAGTTATTAAAAAAACACAATTAGTTCTTAAAACGTCAGTCCTCTGGCATGTCACAACCCTGAAAACCAACCATTAAGTGACTGTCTATTAAACATTATCATTGATTTGATAAAACTTATTAAATTAATACAATCTGCGATGTACATATATAGTTTAATAAATACTAAATACAACTTTCATAATGCAGTGTTCTCCACTTTATTTAAAAAAATAAGAAATTTTGTGTTCAGTTTTATTCGTCATTTTCTTGTGTGTTATTTAAATTTAAAATTCGTGCGAAATATCGCCGACTCAACGTCAAATCCCACTTTAAATTTTAATGTTGGTAATAAAGTTAGTTGCGGGACGCACAATTTGACGGCCACCATAACTGTACCAGAGTTTGGGTTATGTTTGTTGTCTATACACGTGCTTAGCCAGTCAACATTATGGTGAGTCGTTATTTTTTTGTTAATCTAAAGTTTATTTTTATTTATTCGTATTAGACTTTGATTTGTTAACATGTAGTTTGTTGATATTTGAAATTACAAAAAAAAAAAAACATTAGTCCAGATTATAATCTCAAATTTCGTCTTTTTCGTCAGTAGTGTGGCGTCAGTTCTGTGTCAGGTAAATTGTTATTGTTCTTCATTTCTTGATCATTAGTACTTTTAAGATGAATATTATTAGATTTTGTTTGTTGATTACTTTGAAATATTTAGTAAAACTATTAGAAAGTAGCAAAAGATAAGTGAATGGTCGCATTCAGAAAGCTAGTGGCTACGTACGAGGGTAAAACGGATCAAAATATGAAGGTGAATATCATGAAGGATACGATGCTGCCTTATGGGGACGAGAACATGCCTCTTAAATGTGTTCTACAGCAGGACAACGACCCTAAGCACACATCCAAATCTGCTAAAAAGTATTTCAAGGACCAAAAAATCAGCGTATTGGAGTGGCCATCCCAATCGCCTGACTTAAAATGCGCGGTTAGGAAACATTTAACAAAAAATAAAGCCAAACTGTGGAGGATGGTTCAACAGGAGTGGTACAATATTTCAATTGACAGATGACGCCGATTATTTGACTCAATGTCCAACAGATGTCACACTGTAATTAAAGTTAATGGCCAGGCTACCAGATATTAAACAAATTTTTTTAAATCTGTTTAGGTTCCTTTTACATTTGTTAATTTAAAATATTTTAAGTTATAATTTTTCTATAAATAATGGGTAATTTTAGTTTAAAAGAAAAAAATAAGAAAATGAAGACCAAATTTGAAAAAAATCTTTTTAAGTCAATAAAAAATTGAATTTTTTAATCTCTGTTTGGTGTTTCGATTTTAATGTCTACATATCTGTACATCTCTCTACAAATCCTTTATTTTGATTCTAGGGACCTTGAAACGTCGAGGAATGTCAAAATATCAAAATCACGAACCAATAACGCTAGCAACTGCAATTAAATTTTATATTATATAATGTGACGTGATACCAAATTAGAATAATTTATAAATTAATTCAATTAACGATTTTTGTTTTAATCAAAAAACTGAACAAAAATTTTTCACCTCGAATATTTCGCGAACAAAAAATGATATTACCTCTAAAATAATTGTATGCAACGAAAAATAACGTTTTTGAAATATGTATGTTAAAATTTTTAGGAAAATCGAAGCAACAATTTTGTACATAAAATAAAAATATAAAAAAATACTACTAAAAGTTGGTAAAATTTGATTTTCGACTCCAATATCTTGGCAAAAGTTAAAGATATTGCTTGAAACTAATTATAGGTATCTTATGAAAAATATTGTTTTCGAAATTTATTTATGTACATATATACATACATACCCATCTGACTTCAAAATTATTTCATTCTACTCGTACCTATGCAAAATTTTGTTTTAAACGTAATATACATATGGGTGATTATACAAAAGTTGGGTAACTCGATGTCATCAACCAATATATACAAAGTCTGATTATATTTTATTGAGATTGCAATTTATTTTAAAACAATGGAAAGACCTTTATTTAGTCACCCAATTTCAGTTCTTCATTTTGAATACAAGTTATTAAAAAAACACAATTAGTTCTTAAAACGTCAGTCCTCTGGCATGGCACAACCCTGAAAACCAACCATTAAGTGACTGTCTATTAAACATTATCATTGATTTGAGAAAACTTATTAAATTAATACAATCTGCGATGTATGTATATAGTTTAATATATACTACAACTTTCATAATGCAGTGTTCTCCACTTTATTTAAAAAAATAAGAAATTTTGTGTTCAGTTTTATTCGTCAGTTTCTTGTGTTTTATTTGAATTTAAAATTCGTGTGAAATATCGCCGACTCAACGTCAAATCCCACTTTGAATTTTAATGTTGGTAATAAAGTTAGTTGCGGGTCGCACAATTTGACGGCCACCATAACTGTACCAGAGTTTGAGTTATGTTTGTTGTCTATACACGTGCTTAGCCAGTCAACACGTCAGTTTTATGGTGAGATGTAATTTTTTTTTAATCTAAAGTTTATTTTTATTTATTCGTATTAGACTTTGATTTGTTAAAATGTAATTTGTTAATATTTGAAAGTACAAAAAAAACATTAGTCCAGATTATAATCTCAAATTTCGTCTTTTTCGTCAGTAGTGTGGCGTCAGTTCTGTGTCAGGTAAATTGTTATTGTTCTTCATTTCTTGATCATTAGTACTTTTAAGATGAATATTGTTAGATTTTGTTTGTTGATTACTTTGAAATATTTAGTAAAACTATGTGAAAGTAGCAAAAGATAAGTGAATGGTCGCATTCAGGAAGCTAGTGGCTACGTAGTCAAGGGATTCTGATTGGCTAAATCCAACTACAAAAGTAGTTGAAATTTCCCCTCTGACGTAGTGTACAATTTTCGGCTACAAAGTTAGTGCACACTGGTTTTGACGTTTCACAATCAGCTGCTCGGTAAGGACACAAGAATTCAAAATGAAATGAATCTTTCGGTATTTAAATACAAATATAAATCAATCATATTAGGTATGTCTTCTATTTGGTTTTATTGAATTTAAAAAGAAAAAAAACTATTTAATGTTCTGAAAACACAAATGTTTCTTATTTTATATATTTGTATTTGTCATTAATATGACAGTTCCGGATTGACTAGCTCTGTAGTGCAATTTTGCATTCACAAAGCTAGTTGAATTTTGACTACGTAGCCACTAGATTTGTGAATAACGTTACGTTAAATGTCAAAAGTCTGTTTTGAAAACTGATGTAGTATTTTCTCCTAGTATTACATATTAATAATTATTTTTAATTGTTACTAGGTAAGTGATTTTAAGTGATCATTATTAAATCCTAAAAGATTTTTACTAATTTGTATTAAATTTCATTATAATACTTTCAAAACTTTGTATACTCGTCAGTCCTCTGGCAGTCAAATTCTGAAATTTTTAAATTATTTACAATGTACTCAAAAAAGTGACTGGCCCGATTGGGAACAATATATTAATTAGATTAGCTATCATATACACCCGAATTTATAGAAGTTTGATTTAAAAATTATCGTAAACAAAATATCCTCAAAAGTTACCCAACTTTCGTATAATCACCCATATAGGTATATAATGTTCTTAGAAAAATCCAATCTTAATTTTTTTTCAAGAAATAGGTACAAGCTATCAAAAAATGCCAAAAAAATTGTAGTGGTTTTCGACTAAAAATCTCGGGAACAAAAACAGATATTGAAATCAAACGCATTTTATCACATGCAAAATATTGTTGCTAACATTTTGTTATTTTTTTTAGAAAAACTCGACAAAACTTTTGTTACAAAACACGAAAACCTACACAAAAAAACTGATAAGAAATGGTTTTTGAAAAAAGTATGAGAAAAAAAGAAATTTGTGTATCCCACACAAAATATTGTTTTTAATATTTTGTTAAAGTTTTAGAAAAGTCTATAAAATGGGCACGAAGTGGTAGACGCTTGTTATTCTAAAACAACGCAATGCTATGATCACAAAAAATATATCACACGTTTACTTTAAGCTTACTAAAACTTTGATAATTGCTGTTATCACAATTAGCATAAAATGGAACACTTCGGTTGTTAAATAAAACAATTAGAATCTTTATAAAAATTATTTTATATTTTTAAACAGGTAAGTAGAAAGATACTTACAAAATTGCCAAACCTAAGAGAGGTTAATGTCATTTACAAATTAGTTTCAATAAAAAAAAAACCATAAACATAAACAGTATACAATTTGTTTACTTTATTAAATATTTGGAAGCTATGATGTGAAAAATTAAGTATCTTCTATTAAAAATTATACTACCCAAAGGGATCCGAGCTCAACAGGCATTCAACAAGTGGACTATCGTTAAAGATTTAAGTATTGTGTGCTGTGTAAGTGTAAAAATAAACAATAATCTAAAAATAGCCATGGGTCTTGGTCTATTAGAACATTTTAATCAGTAATGACTGCCTTCTAAAGGAAAGGAATACCTACAAAAATGTTTTTTGTGATGGAACTTGATTATCATATGGAAGTGGATGAATGATAAAAGAAGGCACCTACCCACCTTGGTTGAAATACCCATTGTCTTCCAATGTTGTTTTAAGCACTTAGCACTCTTAATAAACAAAACAAGCCTAGATAAGAACTGGGATTAGTGTAATTGCCTGCATTTTTGTTTAAGAAGCTAGAAGCTGTATTCCACAAACAAACAGTAATTTTATTTTTTGATTAATTCCTATTTTGGAAGTCTTTTCTTTTATTTGGAAGTCACTGATTTGGTCTTTTGCTCATTGTTGTTTAAAAGACAAAAGAAAAAGCAAATAAGAACACGCCAAAGATAAGAGATTCTAAAACAAATATTTATGCAAAGAAGCAAAATAATAATAATAAAAATATCGGGGGTGAAATTTACTCGCGACTTGCAACCGGCCGACACCTGTTTTCAAGTGAGTTTATATTTTCCAACTGGATTCAGATTTGGTAGATTGACTACCCACAAAATTAAAAGAAAAGCGCAGGTAAAATTTTAATTAAAAAACAGCATTGCCATAACTGAATGATTTCTCTAAATTTAACAAGATTTCTCTCAGCTATAGATAAACAGTCTTATTTAATAGAATTCGCTAAACAGATGAATAGTTATACAGTGCATAAGGATTTATGTAGGCTCTATGTAACGTTGCGAAAATTCCAATTTATAAAAAATTCTGCTATAAATTTTAGTTATACAATGCTTATATCAAAAAAGTACCAAAATGGAGCAATTTATTCCATTTATCTGTCTATGAAATCAGCTGTTTGTCATAACAAATAAAATATACAAAAATAATTCCAATTATTTTTATGATATTCTGTTTCGAAAATCTATATTTTTTTTTAAAATTCTTCGTTTCTTAGGCTCATTGGGTTGAACCTTTTTTTTATAAACTTTCCGCCTTCTTGGAGTCGGTAAAACGCGATTTAAATTCTTTAAATCATTAATAAACGAGCTTAACTGGAGAGGCATTATTGTTTTTATTTTTATTTGAAAAATGGAGAGAAATCAAAATGACATTTACGAAATAATAATAACAATAATTTCCTTATGTAGGCTCTATTCAACCTCAAAACGCGTTTAGCTTATTATGAGACTATACAACCTAACATAAGTTTTATAAATAGCATAAATGTCAATCCATTTAATCTGCAAAGAAGCACAACAATTAAACTCTTAGTTGATTTTATTATCATCTTAAAAATTAAATAACAAATAGGAATGTAGAATTAAAAAGAACACCCGAATGATTGGGAGTGCATCTGCATTGCTATTAATTTCTAAATTTTGATATTTATGTGGAAGCTGGCAGTACTGAATGGAAATTAAAACCTGACAATACCCAACAGAGTGACAGCTAGTGGTCAATAATAAAAGAATGGTTTGACAACTCTGTCAGAAAAAAACAGGGATGTGCCGTGGAGAGTTGTATTCTTGTAAAATTTGAATTGAATTGGATTTAGCGATTGAACCCGTGTTGAACCTTATTTCGAAATAAGTATCATACAAGGTGTTTGTGAATTTTATTTCGTATTTTGGTTCTTAAACAAGAAAACAAATTTGAAGATGAAATGTAAGATTAATAAAGAAATTAGCGCAAAATAGTAAAATGTTTAAGCCATTTTTATCAATTGACTAGGCTTAAAAGATGATTTTCATAATTTTAAACGATTTTACTATCTCTTAAAAATCACGGAATGGCTTCTTAAACTTTTAGCAATTTGCTAAATCCATATGGCATCTGTGCAATTATTCTTATAAAAGCAGTGGATATAATGGTCCAGTCAACAGTTGGGAATTCCAAATAATATGTAATAATAATAATATGTCCGTTTAAGCGCATTTGCTTTGTTCTTTTTCACAAACTGTCACTTTGAAGACATGTTTGGATGCTTGTTTTTTAATAAAAGAGAATTAGAAAAACAAATAGAGAGTTTCAACATTTTGGACTGCCTTAGTAATTTGCTAAACTTTTAGCAAATTGCTAACAAGTAAATAGTAAAACCTTAACAATAGGCTGTTTAAAGTTGTGCGTAATTGAGTTTAAAAGTAGTTAAATTCAGCACACTTTAGTTGAACCATTGATTTTTTCAATTGTTCAAGGTTCATTTATATTGTCTCATGAATGTCCAAAATTTCGAATTTTCTTTTTATTAGATTTAATTGTATGATATAAACATAGCATAGCTATTTTGCAGTTTTAATTTGAAAACCAGCCAGGATTTCAATAACGGGAACCTGATTAAGAGGTTCGCGGTGGATCGTTTTTAATTCCACCTTTCAAATTCGACTCGCGTCGTATTTCCTTATTAAGGAATTCGCGGCGAAACGAAAATAGTTCTTCCTATATTCCAGTGATTTGACACTTTTGGCTTGAAGCAAATAATTATTCTATATAATATTTCAAAACAGCTAAGAAATCGAATAAAAGATAGCTTGTAAACTGAAAGTACATATTTGTTTACTAATACAAACAAAAAATCACATTCGATATTTTAAAAATAAAATAAAAATCAAAACGCAATTCAATTGCTAAAAAAAAACTTCCATTTAAAGCCTAGTACGCTGCTGATGCGAAACGAAATTTTTCGGCAGTCTCCAAGTGCAGAGCGAAATTAAAACGAAAACCACAGCGGAAAAATATTTGTGGAGAGTTCTGTCTGGAAGTTGAAGTTCAATTTTAAGCCTAGTACGCTGCTGATGCGAAACGAAAATTCCCATACAAAAATGACATGACGAAATCATAAACGAAAATATTCAAAAATTTTTCAATAAATAAATAAAACGTCAAAATTTCGCAAGCAATTAATATACCGGGCAATTAAATTGAGAACGAAAAGAGTGGAGAATTGTACTACGAAATCTAGTACAGCTATCCACTAAAATGACACATTTCGTCGTTCAGCAGCGTACTGAAAAACGAAAAGCACAGCGAAATTTTTCGTTTATGATTTCGTCATGTCATTTTTGTATGGGAAATTTCGTTTCGCATCAGCAGCGTACTAGGCTTAACAAACGAAACAAAAAAATTGTTATGAAAATAATGTAAATAAATATGTATGTAGATATTCAGGCTTTGATTCTTTGATTTAAAAAGAAACATAATAAAATTATTGGTTCAGATCCCTTTGCAGTCTCTCAAGTTCTTTTTTTTTAAATTTCCAGTTCGATGAGTCATATTTTATTGTTTTCAACAGTCTCTTCCTTTAATATTTCGATTTTTCTCTTTCTTAAAACCAAACTTTCTTCGTTTATTTTCCTTTCTTTTGTTAGCTCATCGGCTATTTTCCTGAGCTCTTCAGTTTGATTTAGCAAGTGGTGTTCATTGTGGTTCAGTTGTAGTTCCAGCATTTTGGCTTGATATTGTTCCTGCTGCGACACTTGTTTTTCCAGCAATTTCTTGGCTGTTGTTACAGATGTTTTTGAAAAAGGTTGTTAAATTGGTGTCTAAAAACACTGCGATTGGTGTGCTTCTGAAAATTCTTGTGTTTGATTTTGAAAGTATTCATTGTGGTGCAGTTGTAGTTGCACCAAAGGTTGTGAAATTGGTGTCGAATGCACGAATGTGTCGTAATTCCGCGATTGCTGAGGTTCTGAGTATTCTGGTTGTTCATCACCTTTCACATTTTGACTAGAAGTGCTTCGATTAGGACTTGAGTTCTCATTGAAGTGATATGCACTCGTATCCATTTGTTCGGGACGATTTTCCTCCTTGCACCCATGTGAAGACACATTCATCCCAGTCTCACATGCCTTCAAATCAAGAGAGAAGAAAATGCGTATTGAGTATTTAGCCCACCACCTGTTCCACGGATGCATTTGGGGGTCCTAGGCTATTTAAAACTTTTGAAATATTACCCCACAGTTCACTTGTTTTAGCTCGATATTCATAAACTCGACGAGAGCCAAAAATTGATGTCGATTTGTTTGTTTGTTTTTATCGTTCCTTGAATGAATTTCAAAATTTTATATTTTGTTGTGAATTATATATGTATAATTATAAATAAGAAAATTAAAATAAAGCTAACTCACATTTTATATAATTACAATAAAGAAATAATCCACGAAATCCAACAGTGAATAATAATAAACACTCTTTCGCTTGTGAATCCACCAAAAAAGCTGTCGGATTTCGCCAACAAATATACGTTTTATCAGACCAAATATTAATTGACATTGGTGTACAACAGGGACCCATTCTAGAAATGTTTCTTTTTAACGTTTATATCAATGAAATTTGCAGTGCAATAGCGCATAACTTTGGTAATCAAATAGTTGGAATAAACTTGCATACATAAGTTTAACTAAGGCATGTTATGCATTCATGAGACGATATGGTAAAAGTAAGTTAAATTTTGAAATTTTTATTAAAACTCTTCTTTAATTTAGGGCTAATTTGTTCACAATGGGTTAGGTTTTGAACCATACTTTCAAGAGTTTTGGCTTCAATTTTTCTATAAGCATAATACATATCTAACGTTTGGAATTACATATCTTTATATGAGCCGTTTATTTTGAAAGTGGCATAAGTAACTTTTTTTAAGTCGAGATATTTAATATATTTGTTATACCGTTAATTACCAATACTTCTCTCGAAGAAATCTCAATAGTTCTCAACTTATTGAGTGCAAATTTTTTAAAAATGAAAAGATACCGTTCATTTGTATTTAGTGTTGCCATTAACTCGATTTTTTTTTTGAAAAAGTGACTTATGCCACTTTCAAAATAAACGGCTCATATAATCTTGGGGGAAAGGTGCATTCGAGTATATTCTAGCTGAAATAATCAATGATTAAAAATAACCCAATGTAAAGAAACGGAAACCCCTCAATTAGATTTTTTTTTTCAAATTAAAGGTCTAATTTAAAATAGCCTACTATTTGGCAGTTGATATTTTTGACAAGCAAAACTTGCTACATTACTGAAAATGGAGCGATATACTTTTCAACAACGCACTATAATTGATAAAATGTATTACAAAAATGGCACACAAGTAACAAAACAGTATCTATGTCGAAAGAAAAGTATCCTGACCGTGTTAATTCTCGAAGAGGTGATCACAATTGGCCACTGAGATCTTGAAAAATATCATCATTTGGTTGATATCGTTTTCGTCTAATAATTTCCTATAGTATAATAAAAAAAAAATTGATTTCTATAAATCTAAAATATCAAAATGAAGCATCCTAATGGGAAACCCTGTAATTGTCTGTTTCTCATTCATCCTTTGTATATATAAACTATAGTACTCTTATGGAACATGAATTCTTAGTTCATTGATGGTTGACAGGCGGCGCTCAGAGTACTGAAAATTTATTGTGCAGATTACAGAAGTTAAATCAAAAACCAAGTTGAGGAAAAGAGGTGCTTGCATTATTTTTACTCTCGTAAGAAATCAAGAGAGTAAGGGAGGCAAACAAATAATACATTTGCTTACTTTTTTTTATGTGTGGTTGTCATGGAGATATTCATATGATTGTTTTGAACTACATATGTAGGTTTTTTTTGTTGCATATGATTTCAAATTTTCAAATTTGTAAAATCTAAAATAATTCAAAGTTCTTTTCACAATAAAAACACTGTTGTCATACTTTGAATATTGTACATAGTTGTGTGGATGTGCACATTTAAAAATTGGCAACAGATTTTTGTTGTTTTTTTTTCATTTTTTGAAAAGAAACAGTAAGTTAGGTAGGGAAATTCAATTTTGAGTCAGTTATGTATGTAGGAGGTAGGTACAATTTTTGTTACTCGAAAGTTGGATATGTATGTATGTAGGTGTTTACAAATTTGTACCTATGCACATGTATGTAGGTATAGGTATAGCTTCATTTTTATCATAGGTTATTTGTATATGGTATTCTATTGTAAGAATAGTTATAAAGTATTATAGGTACATAGGTATATAGAAAAAACTGTAGGTCGACTTTTTCTAAAAATTTAAGAAATGTTATCAACAGTATCTTGTATTAAATAAATTAAATTTGAAGGCAATAGTTTCTGTCCTCGAACTATTCGAAGCAAAAAAAAACTTACCAATCGTTAGTTAATTTTTGTTTTGTTGAAAAAAGGTGTCAATTAGATCTTTTTTTAAATTTTACCTAATGTAAGAAACAATTAGTTTGAAGCCAGTATCTTCATTTTGGCCAAGATATTCGATTCAAAGTCAATTAATTTTTCCAAAAATTGATAAATGTGTCGAAAACGTTATTCTTATTTGTATTAAGACATTCTGGACCGATAAAAATAACTTATTATTGGAAGTTAATAATTTTAACTAAAATAATAATAAGAATAATAATGCGACCCAAACTGATAACTTTAAATCCCGTCTGTCAATTTGTCTTTCTTAAACCTTTTACAAAATATTCATAACAATATTTTGTGTAAGATAAATAATTTGAAGACAATATTTTTCTTTGTTTTTCAATACTTAAGTCAAAAACCATTTATAATTCATTTGTTGTTGTTTCTGTAGGTTTTCGTGTTTTTTTTAAAAGTTAAATTTTTCTTAAAGATTAACTAAAAATTACCAACAATATTTTGCATATGATGAAATAGTTTGATTTCACAATCTTTTTTTTGGTTAAAGAGATTTTTAGTCGAAAGCCAATTTTTACCAATTTTACGTTTTAATTTTTACAAACAAATTGATAGCCCTATTATGGCTATCAACTATCAATTATTTAATAACTGATAACTTCTATCAATTTATTGATAATTTGGTATTATGAGTATCAAATGATAATTTTTCACCCATTGTGAATACTAATCATTATACGATTGTGAATAGGTTTTGTTTGATGTTTGACGTTTGCCATTTGTGTAGAGTTCTTGTGTTTTGGTCTATAAATAATTTCGGCGGAATAATGTAAGTTGTTTTCATTAAATATTTGCTTATTTTAATTCATGAATTTATAATTTGTCCAGTGGGTTTGAAGCATCTCGTAATGCTGTTTATTTTAGCTTGCACGATAAACCTTCGTTCCTCAGTACAGTTGCATTCAAACAACAATTCTAGTGAAGGCATTTCGTTCTTCAATTTGTATATTCAATAAAAACTACAAAAAAACTTTTATAAATCGTATTTAAATTACAATTCTTTACCATTTACGAATATTTGATACATTTGTCAACGAAGATTTTGTAGCTGATAGAATATTTGATCAAAAAGTAGATTTCTTTCATTTTTAAGATATTAAAAGATTTTGTATTTAATAGGAAATCCATTTTGAAAGAAAAAACACTTTAAGAATGTCTTACAATATTTATTTGCTTCAAATCGCTTTTTGGTAAATATCGTTAAATTACTAAAAAATCTTTAGATAAAGTCTTTAACTATGCAACTTAACTTAAGGGGTGTGAAATCCATTACGGCAATACTATAAGTTTTGAACTCAAGGGAATTTCTAAGAAAATGAAAACAAATATCTTCCAGGGGGTGTCATCACCCCTACAACCCTGGATCCGCCATTGACTTTTATTTGTCTTCTTTTCAAATATACTTACATATGTACCTGTATTGATAGCGTATTCTTTTCATTTCAATAATAATAATAATTCTTACTTTCATTTGACCTAATATACATACATATGTACATAGATGCATATATACCTGAGAAAAACAAAAACATATTTTCTTTTTGTTTTGAAAATAGGTATTTCATATTTTATTTTTTGTTGTCAATCGGCTAAACGGCAACAGTTACAAAATTTGAATTTGAAATGGTATTTGGCTTATTGGCATTTGTCTTATTGGTATTTGTCTTTATTATTGCTTTATACATACACAGTCTTATTTAAAAACGGTGTATAGAGCCTACATAAAGTTATGGAATGTCTATAATGCCTCTAAACGCAAAAATGCTATTTATAAAACTTATACAAGGTTGCATAGTCCCATAATAAGCTAAACGCGTTTTGAGGTTGAATAGAGCCTACATAAGGAAATTATTGTTGTTATTATTTCGTAAATGTCATTTTGATTTCTCTCCTCTCTTTTTAATAAAAACAATAAAAAATAAAAACAATAATGCCTCTCCAGTTTAGCTCGTGCGTGAGTCGTGAGCCGAAGAAACGAAGAATTTAAAAAAATATAGATTTTCGAAAGAGAATATCATACAAATAATTGGAATTATTTTGTTATATTTTAGTTGTTATGACAGCAAGCTGATTTTATAGACATTTTAGTACTTTTTTTGATATAAGCATTGTATAACTAAAATTTATAGCAGAATTTTTTATAAATAGGAATTTTCGCAACGTTACATAGAGCCTACATAAATCCTTATTCACTGTATAATTATTCATCTGTTTAGCGAATTCTATTAAATAAGACTGACAATACATAAATAAATAAATAAATAAAAAAATGTCTCTTTATTGTCTCCCTCCAACCATAGCTACTTTTCTTTACATTCTTCTCTGTTTTGTAATGTCAAATTGTCTCTACATTTCCCCAATTAAAATTCTGCACAAACTTTGCAGATTTAGTTCATTGATGTTTGCCCAGACGTCGCTTCGTTCATTCCTCTTCATAATAGTACTATTCCATTTCATACTCGGCATAAAGATGCAGTCAAAGGTTAACCATCCCTGCACTCTCCAAAGTCCAAACATTCATTAAATCAGCTGTTTGAACTTTAAACGTCAAAATAAAATACATGCAATCTATAAACAACCAACAAATTTTTCTTCGCTTTTCATTTCACTAAAACTAGATTTTTAAATATTTTTCCACAAAAATATGCAATTTAAATAAACAAATATAAAACAACTTAAGTGAAAATGACTTCTGAAGTGAGTCAATCAAAAGCTGAACATTTTATTGAACAACTTAACGCATCGAATGCCAAAAAAGTTGCTCTCCTCCTCGTTATCGGCTTCGTAGCTTATCACGGAATCCTCAATTATCGCTATGGTAAGAACCCTATTATTATCAAAATCATATTATTTCGTAATAAAAACATTGGGTGGACATTTTAGGAAGTGATTCGTGTAATTGGCTCCTCTCGAAGGGACGTTTCAAAGGCGACAAGGAATGGCAACCATACGGGTGTATGATGCATAAGTACTCCCAAACGTAAGATGATTCATTCAAAATCGTATAAACATAGATAGAACATAATTTCTAATGTTATCATCAATTATAGAGATACAAGGCGTTGTTTTCGATACTTGGCTTTTTGGGGCAACAAAAATCAGTTTGTATTTATCGGCGATTCCCGCGTTCGGATGCTCTATCACACGTTCATTAATCACCTTCATCCAAATGACGACGACAATGGCTCTCTATTACTCGCCGATCAGAAGTCAGACACCTCCTTCGAGGATCCAAAGCTTAAGATGAAAGCCATCTATGTTTATGCTGATGACATGCAAAACAGTGTCTTGCAGTTATTGGCGAAGTTTGAGGCTGATACACCCTCTCCGTCGGTTGTTATTGCGGGATTTACCCATCAAGGTTTCCTCGGTGGGAATGTAACCACCGAGTTATTAAAAGCTTATAATTTTAATCTAACTAAGCTTGTGGTGCCGTTCGACAAGCTGGTAGCGAAGAAATCGAAAGTTCTTTGGAAACTGCAGGATAGAGTGAACGAAGAGAAACTTGTTGACGACTGGAAGGCTGTACAGAACGAAGACATCGATAAGTTCAATCGAGTTGCACGTGAAGTTTTTCGCTATTCCACGGCAAATGTATGGGAGTCCTCTTTTCACATAGCCAATGGGCTGCTTGACAACGCTGCCGATGGATACCAATTGTGTCCTCTCGGACTGCGTCACGACATTCAAATAATTCTGAATATGTACTGCAACGATTACATGAATTACAATGATGGGACTTGCTGCAGTAGTGCCGAGCCCTACACTTTCATCCAAATTGTGTCTTATGCAGTCTTTGGAGTTTGGTATGTTCTATGATCTCTTCTACATTCAATTGACTAATGTTACATTTCTAGCTTTTCTCTGGTTCTGGCGATGTACGCACGTCGTTGGATAATGCATCTGCGAGGCAAAACACTTTACATGCCGCTAAGTCAAGTTGGCAGTAACGGAGCTTCAGTATCACTGCCATCAGATTACTCTACGCCCATTGTTGCATTAGCTACTCTCGGCATAATTCTCGCGTACTTCTATCTTTGTGATCGCACAAACTTTTTTATGAAAGAGAACAAGTACTATTCGGAGTTTAGCTTTTGGATTCCGGTGGGTTATGTGGTTGCTTTGGGTTTGTTCTTCACCGAAGATTCACGCTTTACCAAGGTTCTCAATCGCGACCAAACGGACGAGCTCAAAGGTTGGATTCTGTGTGTGGTCCTAATCTATTACATGACCGGAGCCCATCGGGTTTTGCCAATTCACATGAACATGCGAGTCCTTATAAGTGCCTACCTGTTTCTTACGGGTTACACCCAATACACCTACATGTGGCACACTGGGAAATCTGGCTTGGTGCGATTCTTTCAAGTGATGTTCCGCATGAATTTCTTGACCATTGTCCTCTGCTTTTGCATGAATCGGCCGTATCAATTTTATTACTTCGTCCCATTGCTCTCCTTCTGGGTGTGCATAATTTATTTTCTGTTATCACTGCCACCGCGAATCACCTCTCAGAGTGTGGACAGTAATGCACTGCACTACCTCTATTTGGTGGGTAAATTTGTCGGCTGTTTGAGCGTCATTACAGTGCTCTTTCTGTCAGAGGTATTCTTCGAGAGAATATTCGTAACCCGACCATGGAAGGCACTGTTCGTCACCACCGATGATGACATCCACGATTGGTGGTATCAGTGGAAGATCGATCGCTATACAGTGACATTCGGAATGATCTTCGCAGCTTGCTTCCACATTGCTCAGAAATATAGCATTTTTGATGACAATAACCACGGAAACCTATTTGCTCGCCGAACTTCGATAACGGTCACTCTGTTGGCAATTATCGGTGTGGGATTCTATGAAACATTTAGTTTTCTGTGTCGCAACGAACAGAATTGCGAAGAGATTCACTCGTACATTGTTTTCATCCCGATTGTGGGCTACATTATTCTGCGGAACATTTCGGGGATCTTGCGAACGAGATATTCGACATTCTTTGCTTGGTTCGGGCGGATCTCTTTAGAATTGTTTATTTGTCAATATCATATTTGGCTGGCAGCCGATAGACATGGAGTTCTTGTTCTTTTGCCCGGATTCCCAACATTAAACATGATTATAACGAGTTTTATTTTTGTTTGTGCTTCACACGAAGTCCATAGGATTACACAAATATTGCTGCCATACGCTGTTCCCAATGATTGGAAATTAGTGACAAGAAATTTTATTTTGTTTTTCATAATACTTATCCCAATTGGACGGTATGATGGAATGTTTTAGAATATAAGATTATGACTCGAAGAGGCTTAAGACTAGTTTGTAAGAGGCACAAAGAAAATAATATGAATAAACACATAGAAATGTAGATCTGCAATTGCTTATCAACCCAAGAATTTTCCTTATTAGTAGAAGGGTTTATTTCAATTATGTAAGCTAAATTAAAGGCTGTACTTATAATTTATTCACAAAATAAAAAAGATTAATAGATACCTACATACACGTATTCAATTATTTTTTATTTAATGAAGATTCACCGACATTATCTGACGAAAATTCAGTCAAATTATTCAATGCTATAACTTACATCTTTTCAAAAACAGGAAACGCAAAACAGGGAGAGAAAAGTTTCGGCTTTAATTGCCTTTAAATAAGATAAAAATGTGAGTGAGCAAATAAAAGAAAAACATTATGGCATTATTTCCCTAAAAATCCGATCCCTAATCAATCATCAAAACGACTTATGTATGTATTAAACCGAATATTTGAATTTAAAAAAAATGGCATTATATTGAAGCAGCTGCAGTTTATGGAAACTTACAAATGTAATGTAATATATGTACACAAATACCTTTTTTGTAAGACATAAGAAAGGACTTTTTTGGCCAGAAAATGAGGATATGGAGCTGGTTGACATATGGTTCCAACATACACTAGTCGGCATAAGTATTTATTTGGACGAAATAAAAATCGTGCATTTTTCAGTTTAACTTTTTAATGGCTTTATAAAGAATTTTTGTTTATTTTTTTTTTCTTTTTATATATAACTAACACAATCTTTAAAATAGTCAAACAAATATTTTTTCATAGAAAATAAAAAAGATATAAATAAATTATTGATTTCACTCGTTGGCATAAGAATTTTGACAAGTATGCATTATTAAGAAAACAGTTTAAATTTGACAAAAATAAAGAAATGAAGAATTTAGTAAAATGTATAACCTCCTTTGGCTTCAATAACTTTTTGAAGGCGTCTCGGTACTGAATCCACTAAATTTTGAAGAATATCTGGAGATATCTCTTTCCAAAGGGAAGTTACCTCAGCAATTGTCTCCTCTCTAGTTTTATTTAAAGAAACTGTTCTTTTGCGTTTCAAAAGAGACCAGACGTTTTCTATAATATTTAAATCTGGACTTTGAGGTGGCCAGTCCAAAGTAGTAACACCAACATCCTCCAAAAAATTCATTACCAACCGGGCTTTGTGGCATGGGGCATTGTCCTGTTGCAGGATGAATGATTCGCCAATAAGCATATCCCCGGATGGAAAGGCATTATCATTTGGGGTACTAACATATTGGCTTTTGTTCATAGAGCCGGTGATAGGAACCAAGTCACCCAGTCCATTATAAGCAACACATCCCCAGAACATGACAGAGCCTCCACCGTGGCTCACTTTTTGACAAACGGGCCTTTTTTTTGCCTTACTACCTTTTGCAATCTTACAAACAATTTATTTTTTGATGAGTTATACTCAAAGGAGCTTTCATCTGTCCATAGAACGCTTCTCCAGAACTCCTTTGGCTTGTGCAGATGTTCCTTTGCGAAGGCCAGTTTTTTAAATTTGTTTACCTTTGATATGTACGGTAGGGTAGAGCGAGGAGGATTTGACACAAAAATAATATTTTATACTTTTGGACCAACATTTAGCCGACTGGTAAAAACTTCATAATTGAAGATGATCCTTTGTTATTTGACTTGAAAATTACCAATATTCCAATATGATATTCAAAAGGGTCTTGATGATATGAAGCTCAAAACCAATATTCAAAAAGTGACAAAACCTCCTACTATTTAGGAGGATTTGACAGATCCTTAGGAGGTTTTGACAACTGGTGGGAGGATTTGCCAATCTAATGACTTTTTCCTTTGGACGTCCGGAAGCGTCCAGTGAATCCAGCAGGTTCATAAAATTCACTGTCCTCCAAAATATCAGAATTGAAGGGTGATATCCCTGTAGATAAAAATCCTTTTGTTATGTTTTCTGGAGAGAATGCTCTAAGAAACGGCTGAGATGAAAGTGTGGGTATGTCATATATTGTGATCCCCTGCGGTACCTCCGGGTTGTTTACCAAATAGTTGTTAAACGATACCTTGCACTGTCGTTTAAATGGTCCGAACACCGAAACGTCTAGGGGCTGCAAACGATGACACGTATGAGGTGGGAACGAAAGCAAAACAAAATAGCATCGAGTGAACAGTGCGAAGTATGATTGTCTAGGAGCAGGAGGATAGGATCTTCTTATGAACATTTTGAAAATCGTTTTAAGTGTTCTAAGACTTTTAGATGCATTTCTGCAGTCATCCACCCACTGTCAGAAAATAAGCCAATGGCCCCAGATATGGCCTCTTTCATGAATAAAGGATTTGACTTCTTTCGAGGACATATATAGACAGGAGGAATATGGTTTCCAGCTGCATTGACAATTGCAACCATTGTCACTAAAGTTCCCCTTTCACCTGAAGCTGTTTGAGACACAGTTCTCTTACCATTTTGTGCTATGATCTGCAAAGATATATATATTGGCGGTTATAATAAAACTTTACTCCTTTTATAGAACTTACTTTTATCGAGTCCATGACCGTTGTAAGTCCAGTTTCATCAAGGTTGTAAATGTTTTCGGGCTTAAATGAATGCTTCAAAAGGAGGCCTTTTAGCTTACAAAAAAAATCTGCCACAGCAGTTTTTGTAAAAGCTCGAAGGCGGGCCAAGCTTATATTCTCCGGTTTTCGCAGACTTATTGATGGATTGCGCCTCATGAATCCCGATAGCCAAACTTTTCCAGCTGCTTGCTCATTATGCCAGGAAGAGGGACATTTAATTTTATTTTTTATGGCATAATCGTAAACAAATCGCTTTGCCATATCAAATGTCAGACCGTGATGCAGATTTGAACATTTTTTGAAATATTCCGTCAACTCGGTTTCTTCCGATGTTGTTAGGACCTGACCTACAGAATATTTACTGCTAGCCTTGCTTTCAAGCTCGTTCGGGACCCGCTTTTCTGCCAAAAGTTTAAGCCGATAGATTAGTGTTGTTCTGTTTAAATTGTATTTCCGAGCGGCACTCGTTGGTTTCAATTTTGTTTGTTATGTCTATTAATTATTGTTTAAGCGCATCTTCATTAATAACCCTTTCAGGATGTTTCTTTTTATATATATTCGGCATATTTTCCTAAATAATTATATGTTAAAACTTATTTTTTACTTAAATTAAAATCATCAACATTTAGGAGGATTTGACAATTTGTCAAATCATCCTTTTTCTTAGTTGTCAAATCCTCCTTTTGTCACTCTAAATAAATATTTTTAAGCTTACCAATTTTCTTAAGAAGCCAAGACTGAGACATATATTTATTCTTTAAACCTTTTGATTGGTTAATCAAATAACAAAATAAAAAACAAAGAAAATTGTCACTGAAAACTGTTATCCGAAAAACAGAAATTGCAAAATTATCAAAAAAATGCACCGCAAACAAAACGCACGTGCGTAGGCCAACAAAGCAGAGAAACAAGTGCCATTTTCATGAGAGCGAGTCATAACATGTCAAGCACTCTTTATTTTGATATTTCCGCTCTTTGGGCATTATGTGTCGAGCGATATTTGAAAATGACAAATCCTCCTTTCGTCAAATCCTCCTCGCTCTACCCTACGTCCTTAACTTTAATTGTCTTGAAATCTCCTTCTTTAAAACGTCGTCGGACAGTACGCTCACTGATTGGATTCTTGGCCGTCAAATTCCATTTATCTGCAGCAGATTGAGGCTTCACAAAAATATATTTTTTAATTCCCGTAAAAGGATTCGGTCTTCAGTGGGCGTTGTTTTGCGCCTAGCACCTGATCTTCTTAAGTTTCTTATGTCATTATGCTTTTTAAACTTATTAATTTGGTAGTGCACAGTTTGACGTGACACATTAAACTCATTTGCAATGTCTTTAACTGCCATTCCAGCGTTAAACTTTGCTACAATGGAAGATCTGATAACCAAACTCAACTCCACTGTTTTATCCATGGTTTTAAATAACTTTTGATCAAATTTTATTTTTTTATTAACGTTTCACTTCAAATAAAGTTTAATATTGCATTAGTTGCTTGGTTTTCACGTGCAAAGTGTTAAAACAGGTACACAAAGATTCCGTCAAAATACTTTTGCCACACAGAAATTCGTTGTTTACATGCATTTTTATGAGCAAAAAGAGAATGCAAAATTTGGCATGCATAGAACTAAAAACATATTCTTTGTATTGCACATTATTTTTTCGCCGTTATTTAACGATAATTAGCAAAGTCTAGGTTCAATAGTCAGAAAAAGGTTTCGTCAAAATATTTATGCCAACTACTGTATTATGTTTTATTTTCTGCACAGATTACGAAACAATGGATGAGATATAAATTTGGAGAATTTATTAATTTTTTTCTTCCAATTAAGAAAGGGTGAAATAAAACAAACTATTCTGTTGTGGTAATTTTTATTTGTTTGGCCACCCAAGCCAGATCTTTTTCCAAGACTTCCGAGTTAACTAAGGCTGTTGCATTTAGCTAATATTGTGTTTCACACACAGACAGTGTTGGACAAAACAAAAGCAACTTTAATTGCCTCAATTATTAAATAATTAAAAAACAAATTTAGGATTCAATTATTGTATATTTTCGTTTTTAAAATTTAAATAAATATTTACAGTTTGTAATAGAAAATAAAATATAATTGTTGTTGTAATTGTTCATTAAATACAGCACAATTAGTTCAATGTTAGTCTGGTCAAAACAAAAGCAACTTTCAAAAAAGACATATATTTGTTTAGTCTTAGTAAAATATTGCTAGTATTTGGTAGCAAATCCATGAATTTTAATCACTTCAGCACTTCACGAGGCGTGGTATCAACTAAATTGCTTTTGATTTGATTTGATTTATTGAGTACGTTAAAATCCTAACGTTACAGGTAATTATAAATATAAATAACTATAACAATAAAAATGAATGTATATATGTAAAAAAAAATTAAAAAAAAATAACAATTAAATTTCTAATTTGCAAAATTAACGAAAAATCTAATTTTAAACTGTTTTGATTTAATATTTACGTTGACAGAGTCAATTAAGTTATAATGTTTATTAAAAATATTAATTAACTGATTAATCGGACTGTTAGACCCATAGTTCGATCTGCTAAAACTGGGACGTATTGGCAAACTAGTTCTTAACCCAACACGGGCCGCGTTAAAGTTCAAACGACCCAAAACTGAGAAGGAGGAAATAGATCCATTCATTAATCCAACGATGAAGCAAAGCTGTAAAAACTCTCTATGAGCAGAAAGGGATGGGATATTCAAGAGAATTAGGTTCTGAGGGTAGGAAGGCCATTCAATTAAATTTGACCGAGGAAGAAATCGAAGGTAAAACTTTATGAATTTCTTTTGGACACTTTCAATTCTATTTGTGTGAACATTGTAATAAGGGGCCCATATAACACAGCCATATTCTAATACAGATCTGGCAAACGAAAAAAATAGACATTTAATTACGAAGGGATCACGGAACTCACTTCCAAAACGTTTAATAAAACCGAGTGATCTATTAGCTTTTTTGATTATTGAATCGTAGTGATCAGTAAATGATAACTTTGAATCTAGAATTATACCCAGATCAGAAAAGCTGGATTGGACGTGTAAACTAGAGGAGTTTAACATATAATCAAAAACAATGAAATCATGCTTGCGTGTGAAACGCATTGTCTTGCATTTGTCAACATTTAAAAATAAACGATTGTTGTTGCACCATTCCCAAAAACATAGTAGGTCATTTTGAAGAAGATTACAATCATTCAATGAATTTATTTTCCGAAATATTTTAACATCGTCAGCGTACATTAATGAAGAAGAGTTTTTTAAAAAAGATGGAAGGTCATTTATGAATAAGGCAAATAATAGTGGTCCCAAATGACTACCTTGAGGTACACCGGAGTTAACTACAAACTTAGTACTGTTTGGGATACTTTCCCAAGCCAATTTAATTTCATTAAACAGATCGTTTTTATTTTTGCAATTAATCCTTACAATTCGTCGATCTACAATTTCCCATAGATTTTCTATGGGGTTGAGATCTGAGGTCTGTGCTGGCCATTGTAACACGTCAATCCGATTTTCTTGAAACCACAATTTAACCGTATTGGACGTGTGCTTTGGGTTTTTGTCCTGCTGAAATATTCATTTCAGAGGCAACTGATCCTCAGCGTGTGGCAGCATTATATTTTGCAAAATGTCACGGTACATAATACGATCCATTGTATCATCTATTTGAAGAATCGGTCCAAATTCATGCCCTGAAAAACATCCCCACAATCTAACGTTACCTTCTCCGTGTTTTACAGTAAGTTTGGTGGAACGTGGATTTTGTGACCCTTTGGCTGGTCTGCGAACACGACGGAAACCATCGGAACCTTTGAAATTGAATTTCGTCTCCGAATTGTTCTCGCGCTTATGTTCAGGTCGAGTTGGGTTCGAATTTCTCTTGATGGTATAACAGGGCCTTTTTTAATTGATTTCATTATTGCAGAATCCTCTCGTTTTCGGGAGGATGCAATAAATTTTGTAGTTAACGGACTAACTTTTCTCTATTAATAAGAAAAAGACAGATAGCAATAACAATTTGCTTTTGTTTTGACCAAAAAAAAAATGGGTTAACTATCCTACTTACATATGTCATATTTAAATTGACCATTATAAAAACTATTTTCTCTTGTGGTCTATTTAGAAGTACATACATAATGTATTAAACTTTGGATACAAATTAACATGATTTGTTTAAGTTATTAATTTTTAATTGATATACAAATAGAGGTAGTTTTAGTTGCTAATGTTTTGGACAACACTGTATATATAAAACTGTAATAGAAAGTAATTACTTCATTTTATTTGAACAATTATTTGGTTACAAAGTTTAAGTATTATGGTTTTGAATTTAAGATAGCTTTGGCTTAGCCGTCAGCTTGAATGGCAAAGTAAAGGGTGTCCCAAAATTAACGCAAGATTTGAATTTGCCGCCATTTGTGCAGTGAAGTGTTGGCAACCCTGAAAAAAAAGCAATTTGACAGCTAACAGTATAGGGTTATTAAAAATGGAGCGTTACACGAGAGAACAACGTGTCTTCATTATTAAAGAATATTTCAAAAATAGTGAAAGCTTGGCGGCTGCAGTTCGAAAATTTCATACAAAATATGGTCGGAATAGTGTTTTAACTTCGTCAACTGTGAAGAGATTAATTGAAAAATTCATGGAGACTGGATCCGTTGGAGACGCCAAACACACTGGTCGTCCAAAAACAAGCCGTTCAAATGTGAATGTCGAAGCAGTGCGTGAGAGTGTTGGTGACAATCCAGGAACCTCAATTCGACGTCGTGGACAAGAATTGCAAATTTCAAGAACCTTTCTACAGCGTGATTGATTGATGTGTGATTGACATGATTACGCAGTTCTTTCTGCCAAAATTGGATGATATTGATGTGTCCAATATGTGGTTTCAACAAGACGGTGCCACATGTCATACAGCCCGTGAAACAATTCAATTACTGCATGAGACATTTCCAGGTCGTGTACTCTCTCGTGTCGGTGATCAAAATTGGCCTCCTAGATCGTGTGATTTAACACCATTAGACTTCTTTTTATGGGGTTATTTGAAATCACAACTCTATGTCAACAAGCCCACAACCACCCGTGCATTAAAGGAGGAGATTCAATGCTGCATCAACGAAATTCAGCCACATTTATGCAGAATGGTCATGGAAAATTTCAACAAAAGAGTGCGCATGTGCATGCAAAGCCGTGGAGGCCATTTGTCCGATGTGTTATTCCATACATAACCCTATCCTATGTACTTTACGAGTCAGTAAAAATATAACTATCAAAAGACTAAAAACGGCGTTTTCTATTTAATTAAAATCTTGCGTTAATTTTGGGACACCCTATATTATAATGGTAATGAAAAGTTATATAAACATAATAAAAGGGAAAATTTAACTTCAAATATACTCAGTCATTAACAAATTTCTGTATTTAATAATAATAGATTTAAGAAAATTACACAATTCTTTCCAGTTTCTTCCGTTTAAAATTTCTAATGTTTCCATCACTGTAAAACGTTCCTTTCCTTGATATGCAAGTCTTAGGTGTTTGAAGATTGGACAAATGCTTATAAAATGCAAGTTGTCTTCTTTGGCCTTCATGTTGCACAGCGTGCAAAATTGGTCGGATGCACCATTATATGGACTGCCCTTAAGCTCACATCTCGATTTAAACAGCAGCGATATTTCTTCGTAGCTAAGGTTATCCTGAAAGTAGTTGTTACTGCAGAGGTGATAATTTAATTGTGAACATATAATTCTGCTTTCAGATTGTCGTGCTTCTTCAATCAATGCCATACGAGTGTAGTCTTCATTTATTTGCATTAAGGAGTCTAGGTTACTGAAGTTCCAGTCTAAATTAATGTTGTAATAAGAGGCAATATTTTGCACATACTGCTGCTTGCGCCCCCGTATACATTTCTTTCAGGACTTTGATAAATTTTGTCGAAAGAACTGTAATATATCTTTCTATAATAATAAACAAAATAGGGTTCTTATTTGAAAACTTTTTGTTTTATGTATTTACAATTGAAATATTATGTTAAGGTTGGACCACCCTTTACTAGTTTAATTTTAAGCACCTTACGTCAGACAATAGCTTTATTCTTATATATAAAAATGAATCGCAAAATCTGTTGGTAAGCGCATAACTCAACAACGCCTGGACCAATTTGGCTAATTCTTTTTGTAAAATGTTCGTTGAAGTTCAAGGATGGTTTTTACGGCGAGAAAAAATCGAATAATGGCCGGAAAAACCATAAAAACGGCCCTTTTCTTTTTCTTTATGTGTGATGATATTTTGTATCAAATATGGAATAGAATGGGAAATCCAAATATACAAATCTGTGAAGAAATTTACAATGAAGCATTGGTTTCAATTGAGGACATGTGCTTGATGATGTCAAACAAACCATTAACTCAATCAGGCCTGACCGCGCCTAACCGTCCAATGCATGATGCTTTTAACCAAGAGTTGCTTCGAGAAAAACTGTATTATCTCAACACTTCGAAAGAATTAATTCAAACAAATCTTCCACTGTTGAATGAACAACGGAAGTATACTCTTATGAAAGTAACAAATGATGAAACTGGAGGGGTTTACTTCTTAGACGCACCTGGTGGGTGGTACAGGACATTTTTTTTTTGATTTCATTAATATTAGCAACAACTCGCTCACAAAATAAAATTTCACTTGCACTCGCTTCGTCGGGAATCGCAGAAACTTTGCTTGAAGGTGGTCGAACAGCCCATTCAGCTGTAAAATTGCCATTTCGAAGAACTCTGCAATGGCAAAGGTTTTGCAGCAATGTAAATTGATTCTTTGGGATGAATGTACGGTGGCACATAAAAAATCTTTCGAGGCTTTAGACAGAACCTTAAAAGATCTACGAAGCAATAATAACAGATTTGGCGGTGCAAAACGATCAACGCCAGCTGATTGAATCAATACATGTCTAAAGTCCTGCAATTTGTGGAAACATGTCAAAAAACTTCATTTAAGGAAGAATATGCGTGTCGAGTTGCAAAATGACCAATCTGGAAACGTATTCTCTAAACAACTTATTGACATTGGTAATGGCAAATTTCCTATAGATATGTTGGCTGCATTAACTTTCCTCAAAGTTTTTGTCATTTAACGCAATCAAAAGATGAACTTATTCAGAAGGTGTTTCCAGATGTTTCTCAAAATTACAGAAACCATGATTGGTTGAGTAAACGAGCTACATACATATATTGGCTGCAGAAAACATAGAATTAAATTTTAAAATTCAAGAACAAATTACAGGCGAATTGAGGATATATAAATCAGTTGATTCGGCTACAAACCAAGATGATGATGCAGTCAACTATCCACCGGAATTTTTAAACTCGCTGGATTTGCCAAGATTGCCACCTCACAATCTTCAATTAAAGGTTGGATCAATAGCTATAATGTTGCGAAATATCAACCAACAGCGTCTTTGCAACGGTACACGATTAGCGATAAAAAAATTACTAAACAACGTGATAGAAGCAACTATACTCAGAGGAAAGTATAAAGGAGAAGATGTTCTCATACCGCGCATCCCAATGATTCCGACTGATGTGTCATTTGAGTTTAAACGTCTACAATTTCCAGTGCGGCTTGCTTTTGCTATGACCATAAAAAAGTCCCAGGGGGAATAATTAAGTGTTTGTGGTATTAATCTAGAAAACCCATGTTTTTCACATGGGCAATTGTATGCTGCCTGTTACCGTGTTGGAAAACTGATTTCTGTTAATAATTATGATTCACATGATTAACAATAAAGCGATTACTTACTTTTAAATCCTTATACATATAGCTATGTTTCATTTAATTATTTTTTATTCAGAACGCCTTATCACCAGGGTGACGGTTCTGTTCAGGAGAATTTTTAGCCACGACTATAAAATACGTAGGAACAAAAAACTGACACATTACAAATCTTTAAGACAAGACGAAGTCTGTCGGGTCCGCTAGTACTTTAATACTTTTAACTGCCTTAAGCATTCTTCAGGTTAAAAATTAGTATTTTAGTAAGACTTCATTTTTCATTTCACCACAGTTTAACTCTTGGACACCATGAAATGACCTTTAGTGGCAGTGTTAAAAAAATAAGTCAACAGAGAACTAGCGCCTTGTGACTTACAACTCTCAACCATTCCTATATGCAAGTCATTTCTGGGACCCACATTTTGTATGCCGGCTAAATTGAGAAATCACTTTTCATGAACAATATTAATCTTGGAGGATTTGTCAATTCCCGTGAAAATATAACTACGCATTGGATACTGATCCATTAAAGTGTATTTTTCCATTTAAATAGTCTTTGACGGAGGTTCATTAAAATCGTTAAAGTTATGAAATAGCTAATTCGAAGGCCAACTTTCTTTGTTAGTGAAATTAAAAGAATCCTGCACTTAACCACTTAAATAAAATGGCATCCTTCAACATCAGAATAGGCGTATTTCGTATTAAGTAACTTCACCTTTTTATTATACACTTACATAGGTATCCCGTAGTTCTCTCCCCAAAAGACAACCATGGGTGCCTGAAGTTATTCTTAAATGAATGCCTCAAGAGAAATTAATATCGTGTTTTTTGTTGTTGAAATAAATCAACAAAACCTTCAAAGTGGAAGGAAAATTCCAAAACAAAGTTCTTTGTGGAATAATAATCGCCGTTTGGTATATAAAAAATAGCGATCTGCATTGTAATCTTTATATCAACTCCAAAATAATTTTATAACTAACGGGTGCTTTTTTGGACGTGTGATTTTCAATCTAGCAATTCTTTTTTTTGTAATTGGTTTTTTTGACAGCTGTCACTTGATTTATGTTCAGTTTCTTTTGCTATTGCATAACAAATAGACTACATATGTACATACATACTCCTGAAAAGCGTTTGCAAATCGTGCAAATTCATAACCAAAATAAAGGCTTGAAACAATCATGGCTAAATCACAACCTCGCGTTCGGGTGGTCTGGCATTAATGAGTGTTTGATCGTATTTACGATTTTATGTGTCAAGTCTCTTTTACTTAATGTACTTATTTCTTTTCCAATTTGATAAGGAACCCTTTTACATAAAAGATTAAATGGAATTGTGCAGAAAATATGTTATGTTTTGGTAGTTGGCCAATCAGATAATAGGAACTTGCCTTACTTTCAAGTCATTTAATTATGTCGATTGAACCTGTCCATTGACTTTTGCTTTCGTCTGGCTTTTTCTTGACGTTTACATTATAAAGCGGTATTATAAGAGTCCATTTTTTTATTTGAAATGTCAAAGCTCGACCGACCAATTGGCTGCGTTCAATCTCGTGTTGGATAGGGTATCTTGGATAGGTGGAATTTTAGATACCTTGTTCAACGAGTTGGATAGCTGTATTGAGATAGCTGTCAAAAAATAAAAACAACTTTCAGCTGTTCACAAAAAGCAGAGAAACATTTAAGCTTCGAAGTCAAAATTGTTGTAAGATATAACATTTAATGGATAATTAAACTGATTCGTCGGACGATGATGAATTGATAGGTGCGTAACAATTTAATAAATAAGATATAACCTTAATCTGTAATATATGTATGTATGTTAAATTTCCTCTTAGCTCAATTGGAATTCTATACGATTAATAATTTACTTGCGAAATCTCAGGTTTTAAACGATTTACGTTTAACAGAAAACTATCCTAGCAGAAACGAGGACTATTATGAAGTGACAATACCTAGATCATAATTACCTTCTAAAATTCGGAGGCAAATAGCTTCTTCATCGTCTATTATAGTATTACAGATACCTACATACCCCAGAAATTCTTGGATACCTTTCGATTCCTTTTTTGACATCTCAGCTGTTTTTGATCAGCTGTTATTTTACACGTAAAACACTAACAAAAAGGTATCCGGATACCCTATCTGTCTGAGATTGAACGCAGCCATTGAAGGAAACTTTTTGTGAGCGCATTATCTCACGTCGTGCGATTTAACAACTTTGAACTATTTTCTGTGCGGTTATGTGGTTTTGCTTGTCTACACAGATAAGATTGACGCCTTGGAAGAGAATGTTCGGTGCGTTACTACTCCCGTGCGTTCTAATTACTGCAAAAAGTGGTTGATAATTGGGCCCCTCGGCTAGAATTTATTCGAGCTAGCAGCGTAGCAAACCTTTAATTTTATATTGGAAACCCCTCATCCTTATAATAAAGCTAAATTATTGACAATAAAATATATGCGATTTATTTCTTTTTGAAAACTACACGTCTAATGAAACAACCATTATAAACTTTCTTTAATTAATTGAATTTTAAATTAAGAAAGAATAATCATTTGCCGATTTTTCTTATTGGTTCTGATCAACCGGAGATTTTAGTGCGGGAAGAACCTATCACTGATCGGGACCGATTTTGATTAAAAAAAGAAAACTTGTTCATAAACAAAATAATTAAGAATCGGTTGAAATTTGACAAAGTTGGAGCTAATTAAAGAATAGATTCCAAAAACCAATAATATTAATATAACTTGAAAATGAAGCGGAAATGTGAAAAATAAATTCGAAGTGTTTCGGTTTCGGTTTCTCAAATCAGTTTCATCATTTTTTTAATGTTGATGCCTCCAACCGAGGCAAAGTATGTATTAATCAATTTGCATGGACGAGTACGTAATAGTGGTTTGTTAATATGGTTTAAGGCTTGTTTTGACTTTATACACAACAATTAATCTTATTGACCAAACTCTTTTACCAGCAATGAGCTTCGTTCAAAACAAATCTTCCGCAAAAATTCTCTATGAACTTTGCGAACAGTTTTCAAATAAATGTTCGCAATTTGAATTTTCTGGCGTTAAGCAATTCATGATGAGTTGTCAAACTTTACTGAATAGAAAAGTCTACACAGCTTGACATTCGCAACTGTCAAATTGTAGCCCTATTGACTCAATTTGGTTGATTTTCAAGATTAAATTAATGAAACACACAAAAATGTATCTAACTTTATAATTCCCATTATAAAGATAATTTTATTCACTCTTTATTTATATGTATGTATGTCAAGGAATTTCATGTAATAAGTAAATTTGCAACACTTCTGCATTATATACACTTCTTTAATTTTTGTTTTATAATGTTTATATATATGTATATTACCATGCAACCATGCATCTATAAAGAATAACATAATTATATCTATACAACGAATATATAATATATTTTTTTTTTAATTGGATTGGATAAAATATTATTTGATTATAGCGGTTATAACAGTAAATACATTTTTCACTTTTTTTTTGTTTTGTTTAACACATTCTTATATATTTTATTTTTATGTATATATCAGTATATATAATAATTTCAGCATAATTCTCTGTTAGCATTTATCAAAATAAAAATACATATATCATTTTTTAAATTATTTTGTAAATACTTGTTGTTATTTTTGTTTTTATTTAAATTCAAACTTCTATTGGAATAAAGATTTTACTTTTGTTGATTATTATTTTCTTTTTGTTTGTTATCATTTTTAATTAAAGACCGTAAGCGAATTCATTTTGTATTTTTTTGAAAAAATATTGATTGAGATTTTTGGGATTTGTAAAAAATATTTTTATTTTTGTTTAATATATAAGGAATATATATTTATGTAAGTGTTGGAAAATATGTCCGTTGACGTAAATAAATTTTAATATAGGAATAAAATTATAGAAAAATATATAGGTACAAATATTTGTATTGATTTTTTTTGTTGTGGTGGAAATTTAGGTTCTTTTTTTCTTATACTAAATAATTTTTTTTATTTTGGTAAATAAATAAAATATATATCTATTGAATACATTATGCACTTGTTGCACCATAAAAATAGTGATAGTTTTAATAAATATTATGAAAATAAATGTACAATATTTGATTTATAAAACATTTAACTACATATTGAATTATATATATTTTTCAAACGTCTACGCAAGTTATAAAAGAAACAAGAACAAAAGTATAAATTAATAAATTTTAGTTTCTAAAAAAATCTACTTCTATATGAAATTTATTAAAAGATTTAAAAATATAAAAACAAATAGAGAAAACTAATTAGGGAAGACTTAAAATTAAGGTGTTTTTCTTGTTATATAATTTTAAGTGAAATAAGATCGTATTGTATTTTTGTTTGTAATTTGTGTTGTTAGAAAATTTGTAAATTAAAAAATTTAATTAGAACACAAATAAACGAATTACCCTGTTTCAGTACTTAGACTTAATTTACTTAGTACTTTTAAAATTGATTTAATTTTTCTAGTTTTATTTCGTTTGTAATGAATTTCTGTTTTCTATTGGAACTTATTTTTAATATTTTTGATTAAGAGATTGATTTGTTCGTTATCTATTTTCTTTTTTTTATTTTTAAATTAAAACCCACAGTTAGTAAATATACATTTTATAATTTCATATTCTTTTCTTTTCGTTTAATATATATAACTTTATATATGTTTGCATGAATTTACTAACGGTTTTTGGTGTGGTTGTTTATTTTGTATTCTTTTCTTTCTGATTATTATTTGATTTGTATTTTGTAACAACTTTTAAGCATAAGTATTTCATTATTTTTTTTTTTCAAATATAGCATTCGGTATGTTGGACAGCTTAGAACTATTGAATGTATATGTTTTTTTTAATATTTCTGTATATTTTTTATTCTAAATTTAATTTTCTATGGATAAAATATACATTATGATTTTGTTAACTTACATTAAAATTTTACAACAAAGTTTTTACATGTATGTAGTATATTAGCTAAAAAGTCTTTTCTGCATAAGATTATTGATAACTAACATAAATTAATTAAATTATTAATTGAACTTTTAGAACATAAATTAATTATAATAAAAAATTAATTAACTATAAATAAAAATATAATTTCTATTAATAGAAATTGATGTAAACTACAAAATTTACGGTAGTAGTTTATGTGTAATCTTTAGCTGATTTTCATAGTAATTTAGGTATACAAGAACAATTACAGTGAACTGCATCACTTCTGGTGTTTGTAGTAAAAACGTCGTAAATGATCTGTAAAAAACTTTAAAGCCTTTTTGCCTCATATTATTGTTTTCAAAGAACTGCTTATTTTTAAATTCTTTTATATGTTAACCTTTTACAAAAGCAATTTTAAGAGACACTCATTACAATTTCGTAAAGTTGTATAAATATCTTTACTACTTATGTTTATGGAAGGTCCCATAAAAGTTGAACACTTCTTTAACTTGTTTGTTCCTGCTACCCTAAAATTTTCTGAACAAAATTAAGAAATTAAATTGGACAAGATATAAATGCAAATCTATTAATATTCTAAAAACAAATTCTACAAAAAAGACGTGAGGAAAATTTGAATGGTGTACCTGAAAGACAAAAAGTCCTCATTTAACATTCAGTTTCATATAAAATGTCTTACATTTTCCTCCAACTAAATTATATTATTTTAAACTAATGAAAATATAAAAATTCAAAACAAATATGTATATAGGCTGCTAGCAATTATATGTATGTATGTATATTTTTTAATATTAAGTCAACTTCTACATCCAAATACATTTACACATTTATTTTAATTAAACTACTTTTGATTTTTTTTCATAATATTTTTATGTTCCTCTATCATGAAAATTCATAAAGATTACAATAAAATTCAAACATTAAAAAATTAAGCTAGGAACAGTCATCCCTTTTCATACGAGAAAACTGAGTTTCGACACATTTTTAGCGTAGTTCTTGGATTTTAAAATTGATGCTTTAAACATCAGATTGGGATAAAACTAAATTTTTTCTCTAAAATTTCTTTTGAATTCCACGGAATTCAATTTTTGAAGTTGCAAAAAGAACCATTTTTTAATTCTGGTAGTTAGCATGACTATCAAAATTTCCCACCCACAAAAACTAGCCCCAAATCTAAGCGATATGAGGAGGTGATCGAATGCTCCAAATATTATTTTTAAGGAAAAATGAAGTAAAGTCTTTTGTAACTTGACACGTAAACTGCCCGCTTATGACTTCACAAAAGAAGTGTCCCTGAGAAAATTTTATTTTAATGTTAAAACAATTCCAAATGAATTAAATAAACATTTCGAAGATATCTTACACAAAATATAAAGAAATTATGATAACTTTACAACTACCACTTTAATGTTGTGATGGATAAAAAGATTGGAAAAATGAGTATATGCCAAATTAATAAATATAAATAAAAACATACTAATTGAAAATTGCTAGCGTGAATAGTTTACATTTTGACTTTCCATGCGTGAAATTAGGGCATATCTTGAAATTTGACCTTATTTAAATTGTCTTAATTTAGCAACACAAATTTAAACTTAACAAACCACAAATGTGGTTCAAAGCAGGAAATAACAAACTACCATTAAACTAGTAAACTGTCATCCATACCTAAGTTATTTAAAAAAAAAAATATATACGATAAATTGAATTTCTATTTAAGAAATCGTATTCCCTTACATGCATATCTTTTTCAGTAACTTCTGGAGTTCCGCAAGGGAGTCATTTAGGTCATATCCTGTATACATACGTATTATTTTGTTAAGTCTATTTGAGATTTAAAACTCTTATTGATGTAAATAAAATAAATATGACATTTTCAATGCGTCACATTAATTTATAACGTAATAATACAATTTATTAATTAAATATAAATATGACATTTTCAATGCGTCACATTAATTTATAACGTAATAATACAATTTATTAAGTGGCAAAACTATTAAAGGTAATCCAGTTATCAAACACAAAAATTTGCAGAACTAAATAAGAAGTTCTTAAAAAATAAACCATAGAAAAATTAATATTAAATATTTGTAGGGGTTTTCGGAGGAAATAAAAACGAAATAGCGAGACTAAAATAATTGTCACATCTAATTAAGCCTTAATGATCTCCCTAATCACTTTTCGATCACAGATTTTGTTCAACTCCGTGAATATAACTCCCAAACAATTATATGTGAAGGGGTAGTTCTTTCATATACCCCCCATAATTAACTACAAAATATACACCAACATTTGGGAAGTGTAATGAGGCCAATTTTAATGAGTTGGCCTTTTCCTTTAATTAAATAAGTTGGTCTTATTTCTACAAATAATTTAGCTTTATTTCCATTTTTCAAAGTGTAATATGATCAACTTTTGAAAATAGGCATTATTTCACTTATGTAAAGTACAATAAGGCCAATTTTTAAAATTGTCTCCAGAGGGCGGCGCTTGTGGAGTGGTGCTGTGCCGACGACGCGACGCACGGTCAAAACGCACGCGAAGAACGTCTCCTCACTGTCGTCGGCTGAAAAGCGCATTGGAAAAGAAATAAAATGTAAAGACAATTTTCAAGTTTGGAGACTTATTTCATTATTTTTTAGGAACTTATTTCAATTCTTTTTTGGGGACTTATTCCATGTTTGGGGGGGTTATTTCTTGGGGAGTTACTTTTTGAGCCATTTTGTTCTTACTAACTTCGAAGTAGAAACTACAACAAATTCTAATTTTTAACATCAAAATTAACTTTTCCGTCTATGATTTTATATTTTTGTAGGGTTGTAGAGAAAACTTTATTGGAACTTTACCTTATTTTTAAGTTATCGCTCGTATTAATTTTTGACTTTTCCATTAGTATTTCCTGAACTTT
The DNA here is from genome assembly GCA_920104205.1 of Eupeodes latifasciatus. Lineage (NCBI taxonomy): Eukaryota > Metazoa > Arthropoda > Insecta > Diptera > Syrphidae > Eupeodes > Eupeodes latifasciatus. The sequence goes on from OV049926.1 coordinate 79,482,248, forward strand.
CATTAATTTATTAAATGCTTTCATGAATGACTTATCGAACCCTAAGAATTTCATGATAGATAGAGAATTACAATAAATTAAATGTAAAAGTTATTTCTATTATTATTTTGTTAATATTTTCTTATTATTAACACATTCATCCTTTATTATGTTTATACATAAAATTAATATCATAAAAATACATACGAGTAACAAAGTGCATTTATAGATTTTTTGTTTTTGTTTTCTTTTGTTTTTGTTTTACCTAAGCGCCCATCAATTTGTTATGTTGTCTATAAAAATTTGGATATCCCAATAAAAATGTCATTTCAAAAGTTAGTTGATTAATTGTTATACATTGAAACATTAAAATGCTACACACGCATTGATAAATTTTGTTAGGTATAATTTTATGTAGCCGCCTTATTATTTTTGGGGGAAATGTTTATACTACATTAGTAGTTTAGTTTTTGTAAAATTAAACAGTTTCATTGTTACTTTTAAAGCGCCATCTATGTTTTTGTTTTCAAATTGAAGCAGAATGTATTGTGTATAGTTATTGACTATAATATTATTTGAAATTCTATTTCTACTCGAAAATCGTGAGTCGAATGTATAAATGTACTTCCAATTTTATTGCATTAGACTTTGTTATTTGTTATTATTTATGTTAAAATTTTAAAATGCGGTTTTTGAGTTTAGAATAGAATAACGGTGTGTTTTGAGAGAAAGAGAGCAATGGCTCGTAAATACACATAATATTTTGTATATAATACATTTTGTAGATTGATTTAATTAGTGTCATTTCCGGCTCAAAATCTGTATAAAGATTCCATTCTTTATTATTTGACTTTTTTTTAAATTACATAATGTCTATATAAATAAATTACATATGTAAGTATGTATAGTCCTGGCTATAAGAATCTTTTACATTATGTACAAAACATGCGGCATGCAGTATTTTTGTTCTGATAGTTTCATTTATTTATTTTTTTCTTTAATTTTTTGGAAATTAAGTTTTGAAATATTTGTTTTTGAATTATTATGATGTTAATCTAATTATTTATTTCCATAAAGTTTTTTTTTCTATTATTTGATTTATTATTCTTTTTTGGATGGACTATATATGATTGTGGTCCATCTGAGTTTGTTGGTTTTTGTTTTTGTTTTATATTCAAGGATCGGGTTTTATAAGCACCTACTTATAAATAATCATCGAGGTTTTGTACGAAACAATTTTGCGTTGTCTTATATTATATAATGAATACAATATAATTTAACTGGTCCTGTGTTTTCGTTAGCAATTTTTATCATAAACGTTTGATATACTCATTCCTTAAAAGAAATATTTATACGTATTTCTTTTCTGACTTCTGTGATGTTGGCCGATTTAATAATTTATTTATTCTAAAGATTGTGTTCATTTTTAAATGAGCACAAACAAAGGATTAAATAAATTTATCTCTGAAGCAATTCCATTTATGATTTCTTTCTACCTCGACGATTACAAAGTTTGCACTAGTTTCGTTTAGTCAGGATCATCACGAATTCTGGAAAACAAAAATAAAAGAAGGACATTTTTCTATTAGAAGTTTGAATATAATAAAAATAAGTGGACAAAATATTTTTCAGCACGAATGTTTTACGAAAAAGAAATGATATTAACTTCAGAATAATTGCTTACAATGAAAAATATAATTTTTGTCTTCTTGTAAAAATTTTAGAAGTATCCAATGGACAGTTTTTTTTTACAAAAAATTATTAATGTTTACTTTATTGTAAAGAAGGAGCTATGTCATTAAACAGGAAATGATATCAGAACTATATCCGTTTCACAGAATTTTTCATAACCATTTCAAATATTATAGGCTTTTCCATATTTAAGGTGTTAAATCGATTGTGGAGCATTGGTATAGGCCTTATATTTCCCGTGGCCCGAAAGTCTAAAGGTATTAAATCACAAGATCACATTGGCTGATCATTTCTTTGAGAAAAAAATAACCGATCAGGAATCTTTTGAAAGTTGACTTTGTACGCAGGCCACATCATCATACATATGGCGTGCCCTTTTTTTTTAAGTAATGGACAGGTTCAGAAAACATAAGGGACTTCATTTGCAGCCAACTGCATTTTTTGAACGCAAAATAAGATCAAGATAAGCTAATTAATTTTTCCGATGTCTTTAATTTCAAACTTGGAACATTACTCTACAGTCTTTTACTTGGAGAAAGTACCAATAACATTATTACCTATCCACAAAACTCCTTACATATAGGTTACAAGTCTATCAAAAGTTGTGTTTTGTATTGTAAAGAAGTATGACAAGGACAAAACCTTAAATACAATTGTACATACATGAAATAAATAAATCATAGAGTAATAAAGTTCAGCCTTCAGTTAAAAGATAAAACAAGATCAACTGACATTTTGACACAAGTAGACTAGACTTGATAATAAGGTAGATTTTTCTTGACTAACTCTCCAATTAAATTTCCAGTAAAGCTGCCTTTATTGGAAGGCAATTTTTTGGCAGTTGGCCAATCAGATGCTAGAAACTTGCCTTAACTTCAAGTCCCATATGTCGTCTGAACCTGCCTAATGGCGTAGTTTTTACTTGTCACAGCTGCCCAAATAGCGGACTATTCAAAATAAAACATTTTTAGAAAATGTTAACTTATTTTCATCAGCTAACAATGTATGAGAAACAAAATTTTTTAAATTTTAACCACGGAACTACTCACATCCTAACAAAGGAAACTGATCATTAGGAAACTACATCGAGTTTGATATAACAATTTTTAACTTTTCTAAAAGGGCAGAAAACTGGCAGAAGGAAACAAGGGATTCGAGTTCTGTGAAGAAGTCAATTAATCTCTTTCATACTTCGTATTCGAATTGATTTCTTTTTTTTTTTTTCAGGAAGAAGTGTGAGGTTTGAAAATTTTTTTTCTTTCTCTTGTTCTCAGAAACAGAAACTGATGCCCAATGCTCCTGCTTTCAAGAAAAAAAGTCTGTCAATAAACCACTAAAAGAACAATAACCGCAACTTTTTACTGACGTAATGGCTTTCACCGGAACACAACTGAGGAATCTACTGGATTTGATGAGAAGTTCAAAGAAATACGACACGGTGCAACAATAGTTAAAAAAAAGTCAAATAGGATAAGGATGTGTTCTAATAATAAGTATACCTTTAGATTTTATCAGAAATCAAATATTCCGAAGTGATAAATGGCAAAGTTAATTTTCAAAGTAAAATATAGAATGTTTTAACTTTAGTTTTTCTTTTTCTATACTCACCGGTGTAGTTGACCATGCCATCACCATCCATATCAGCTTCCTTCATCATATCATCTACTTCAGCTTCTGAAAGTTTTTCACCTAAATTCGTCATTACGTGACGTAATTCAGACGCTGATATCAGTCCATCATTATTTTTATCAAATACTCTGGAAAACATCATAATCATAATTAAAGTTCAAGAAATAAAATAAATGAAAATAATAATTAAAACTCACTTAAAGGCTTCTTTGAGTTCATCTTCACCATCTGGAATTTTCATTTTCTTAGACATCATTTGAAGAAATTCATTGAATTCAATGGTTCCATTTCCGTTTTGGTCAAAAGCATCCACCATATTTCGAAGTTCGGTTTCTATTGGTGTACACGAAAAATATCAAAACTTTGTATTAATAAAATAATAGAATTACGTTTAAAAGGACTTTAACAAAATACAAATAAATGCAAATTTCCATCATCTTACAACTAGAATTGTAGTTGCAAATTATTTGTTTATGTTAAATTTTGAAAAATATAAAACTTTTCATTCATACAATAAGATGTTAATTTGCATACTTGTAAAATGTGCCCTTTTTTAATTAATGTTTTCTATAATTTCTTTACCACTTGGACGTTGACCTAGGGAACGCATAACAACACCCAACTCTGACATAGATATGGTTCCGTCCTCATCTTTGTCGAAAAGCATGAATGCTTCTTTGAATTCTGGATTAAAAAAAAAAAAAGTTAAAAAATATATACAAATTGTAATATAATTGTATTCTTTTACCAGCAACTTGATCTTCGGAAAGTCCATGTTCCGTCTAAAAATCATAATAAATGTATTTCGAATAATTTGTTTGTTGTTTCAAAATAAATAATAATTATAGTAAACATTTAAAAATTCACAAACCAAATCAATTTTGACCACCAAATCGTAGGTCTGATGCTTCTTTTTGCCTTTCTTTTGTGACTTCCCAACAGCTGCACCTGATTTTGGAACACCTACACTTAACGAATGTTTAGGTGTTAAGGATCCCTTACTGCTAGAACAAGATGATTGTTTAGCTGGTGCTGGCTGTTTAGCTGAATGGGCTGTGGCTTTAGCTGGTGCACCTCCCTTTTGACCTGGTCCAGGTGTTTTATCCCTCTGTCCAGATTTGGCATTGTGACTAGATCCATCGGCTGGTTTATTTCTGGCCTATTTTGGTATAAAGAGAAACGAAAGAAAATACAAAAATTATTAGATAATGCATCATAATAAAATATACTTTTGCATTCTTGGGAGTTACCTCAAAAAATTTAATATACAAAACAATTCATGAGAATCTTGAAAATATAATACTGTACCTTAGTGGTTATAGTTTACTAGAGCTATTTTTACTATTCTTACCATTTTGCTAGAGTGCATTTCAATTATTTTATTCTTAAAAAAGCTATGAAATTCAAAAAAACACATGCTCATTTATTTTTGTTTTAAATTGAAGCATTAAAATAGTGCTCATAAATTTGAATACTTTTGTGGTTTCTCTTAAAGCCAAATACAATAAGATTATACAATTTTATTTAAAAAGTTAGGTAAAAGACTTCTACAAAATTTAAAATTTGTGTTTTGCTGCATTTTGTTAAACTGATCGATACACTCAAAATAATTGCCATAAAATACAAATGACCTGGGATAGCCATTCAGTAGCAAGTTGTAATATGGAGGTCCATTTCCTTATCAACTTAAACTAATTTATCCGTAACAATAAACTAACACATTTTGATAAAGCCTCCCAGGTAAAAATTATTTCAAAGCAGATAACAATAATTAAAAATTGTACTAGTATAAGCAATTAACGGATCGAGTTAAATAAATTTTATAAATTGTCTTATAAAGGGGTTTCCATTAAGATGTTTTATTTTGAACAGTCAGCTATTTGAGCAGCCAATTAAAAAGCCATCATCTATTCAAATATTACAAACTACACCATTAGTAATGAAACGACGATTTAAAATGTTTTCAAATTGTAAAATTCAATTTAAAACAACTGATTTTGTTTCACGCAAACATTTTTGTGAGACGATGTTAGAGCGTTTTCGTACTGTGAATCCAATTTTTTTGAGCGACGAGGCTCATTTTCATTTAAACGGGTACGCTAATAAAAAAACTACTGTTACTGGGCTGTAAGAACCCATAACTCTCGACTGAACACCAAAAGTCATTGCATTGCCCCAGGGTAACTGTTTGGAGTGCATTAACCGCGCATGGGATAATTGGACCATTTTTTTTGTCATAAATGCTCGGGGCCAGGTGACAAATGTCAATAGTGACAATTACGATTTAACTGATTTCTTTTTGCCGAACGTTTTCATAGCACACGTGGTTACAAAAGAATAGTTCGACCGCACACACAGCTAGAGATTCTATATGAATTTGCTTCGGGAAGCTTTCTCTCAAAAACTTATCAGTCGCTTTAGAAACATCCCGTGGCCATCGAGGTCCTCCGACTTAACCCTTATCGATTTTTTGTATGGGACTATCTCAAAGAGAGAGCTTACACCAACAATCCCCCAATTCTAGTTAACCTAAAAGAAAACATTCGTCGAGAAATCAGCGCAATTGAATTAAGTTTACCGCAGCGTGTGGCGCGTAACACTAGGCTCCGTTTTGAACAGTGCCTGCAACTCGACGGAAGACAATTGCATGACATCATGTTCAAAAATTGAAATCCGCATTATTAGTCTGTCGTTTAATATTTCAAATATAACAATATATTAAATTGATTTTTAACTTCCCATAGGAAGTTATTGTAATGGTTCCGATTTGTCAAATTGAAAATTTTGACATTTCTCGACGTTTCAAGGTCCCTAGAGACGAAATAAAAGATTTTTAGAAAGATGTCTGTGCGTGCGTGTGTACGTACGTTCGTACGTCCGTACGTCCGTATGTCCGTACGTCGTTTCGTCGTCCATAGCTCAAGAACCAGAAGAGATATCGACTTCAAATAAATTTTGTTGCCTTATTATACAGATAATAAGGCAGAAAGATGCAGAAAGGGCTCTCAAGAAAATTGCGTGGGTGGTTTTTTTACCATAGCCGTTTAAAAAAAGGTGAAAATTTTGGTTAACCCTAAATATCTCATGAACCAATAACGCTAGAGACTTGAATTAAATTTTGTATTATATGTTGTAACGTGATACAAAACAAGTATATTTTTGGAAAAAATCCAATTAACGTTTTTTTTATAAATCAAAAAAACTGAAACAAAAATTTGTCACCTCGAAAATTTTACGACTAAAATATGATTTCATCTCTAAAACAATTTTGTGCAACGAAGAATAATGTTTTTGACATCTAATAAAATTTTGAAAAAAATCTAATTGACAGTTTTTTTTTATAAAAAATAAAAACCTAAAAAAAACATTACTCAAAGTTGGTAAAAATTGAATTTCGACTTAAATATCTTTTGAAAAGCTTCATATTAAGGCTTCAAACTTATTTTATCTTATAAGAAATATTGTTTTCAATATTCTACAAAATGTTGAGAAAAATCGAATTGACAGTTTTCTTACAAAAAATAAAAACCAAAAAAAAAATTAATAAAAGTTGGTAAAAATTGATTTTCGACTCAAATATCTTTTCAAAACTTTGAGATATTGGCTTAAAACTAATTTTATCTTATAAGAAATATTGTTTTCAACATTCGATAAAATTTTGAGAAAAATCGAATTAACTGTTTTGTTTACAAAAAATAAAAACCCAAAAAAAACAATACTAAAACTTGTTAAAAAGTACTTTCGACTCAAATAGCTTTTCAAAAATTAAAAATTTTGGCTTCAAACTTATTTTATTTCACAGAAAATATTGTTTTCGATATTCGGAATTTTTTTTTAAAAATCCAACAGTCCGTTTTTTCATAAAAAAATAAAATCTACAAAAAATAGTACGCAAATTTGGTAAAAATTGATACATATAGACAAACTTTTAAGCAAGACAAATCGACAGACGGGATGGGAAGTTATCAGTGTGGGTCGCATCCCAGCCTCTTTTTTTAAATTTAATTTTAAAAATATAAATCTGTCGCCAGACACCCTTGATCTGTTGATAAAAGTAACTAATCCGAAGAATTGAAACATTGTGCGTCATTTAAGAATAACTGAGAATATTCATAATATAGTGACGAAAACCCAGATTTGTAGATTCCACATTGATTCTTTAAATTAAGCATTCCACGATCGACTTCAGACCGTATTTTGCATAAAGAACTAAGGCTTTTACAATTAATCTTACAATTGGCCAAAAATTGAAGCTTGAAGCAACGTGAGAAATACATAAGTACAGGGCATTATTATGGGTGTTTTTTTTGTTTTTTGTTGGAGGTATGAAACTTTTAATTTGGCTACAAAATTTTAACTGGCGGAAATTTTGACACTTCTAAAGTAACTTATTTTAAATAAGGTTTGGCATTTCCACATAAATCGGATGACGTCTAAACAACGCTTCCTAATAATGGTGCAAATTCTGCTTAAAACAAAATTGGATGAATTTATACAACAATACAAAAAAATGTCCTTATTTGGATTGATTATAATCATCAATCGAGACACCGTTAAATTCGTACTTCTTTAAAAACGATGCTGACTAGAACGTTACAGTCAAAAGTGACCGCTATAAAGCAATAACTACTGACTTTTTAGTTTATCAATTTAATAACCATGATGTGCAGGAGCTCTGGTTTCAACAATTGATTCATAAAAGGAAACATTTGGAAACCGCTTAGTTTCATGTTGCGGACCCGTAAATTGGTTTCCAAAATGGTGCGGTTTAACGCCGTTTGAATAATGTCTAATTGACCACTTGGAAAATAATATTCTCCGTGGTATTGTCGATAAACAGGCACAAATTTTGGAAAATCATATTTAAATTTATAATGTCAAAAATTATCTTTCGAAAAAAGTAAATTTCATGTAAATTTAACGGGAAAAACATCTTTGTTTTATTCCATATAAAAGTTCTATACCTCTTAAAAAAAACATCCTTTTTGGAATTCTGATTTATTTCAGTAAAATATACTCGTTTTTTTTTTAATATCGAAACGAAACCTATTATTGGAAAATTCTGTATTATTTGATACATAATGTTCATAACATTTAATTTTTTTTACTCAAGAATATTTTGATTTATTGTGAGTTGTCGAAGTCTTTTTGAGCTTTCGATTAACAAATGGAAAAACCCGGAGTAATAGATGGCGCAACGGTTTTATCATTTAATCTCGCTCCTACTAGATTTTCGCCTCATTTGTGTATATTTTTTTTTGCAATTAGTCCATGCAGAAGCAATTTCACTTAAGTGACATTAAAAGTAAAAATCTGAAAAGTAAAATGACAATAAAAGTACGACATCATTTTTAATTCGTATCTACACTGGATACATTTATCAGAATTATGTCATAGATACACACAAAAAAAACTAAATGATTTATTTTTATTGATCGTTAAATTAAATTTAAATATTAAATTTAAATAAGAACAATTTTTACAAACATAAATCATGTTTTGATATTAATACTATTTTATGTATTTTTCATTTATAAATGAAATCTATTCATTTTACATTAAACCAATCAATTTTATTTTCAGATAATGATATGGTCACATTAAACTAAACAAATAAACACCTATTTTATGAAGGCGGGAACAAAACATTTGCATTGGTCTATCTCTACCTACAAACACTAAAAGTTAACAATATTATATATACGTACACACCATAGTAAAATATAAACGTAAATTAAAATAACCGCCTATAAAATAATTTATATTCGTTCAAAAGATGTGAGCGGCCACATTTCTTAAATATTTTACTTAAAGAAAAAGAAACAAAACTTAAAAGCATTTTCATATTTTGTGATAATAATAATACATATTATAAACTATATTGAGGTTGACTCCGCCTGAGTCAAATCTTAAATTTGGAACGCCAGGAATAATTTATTAATGCACAAGATAGAAACAAGAGAACTATAGAAATAAAATGATATTCATAGAAATCAAATTTTTGTGGCAATTTTGGAAAAAACTATATATTCAATAATTAACTATGTAGGTGAAAAAATAGAACCGAGGTGTATTTTAATAATTTCTTTAATTTAAATATATGTATGTATAAGTAGATACGTTTATTTTTAGTAATTATAGTGCAAAACAATTGATCAAAGCTAAAAAGATAATATTAACATAAGTACAGTTACAGTTGTATTGTAATCATGTTATTGTATCTCGATGATGACAAAGTGATTACAAAAATAATGCGGTGATTTGGAGACCATCATGACACTTTTGTGTTTAAAAGTCAACAATATAAAAAATTGCCTGTGAGAATTTTAATTAAATTGGCTTTAAGTACAATCAAAATGTTTTTTAATGAAATTTGACATGCTTCGTTCATATTTCCAATACGGGACTACGAGTCTTTTTATGTAGTTAACTTATTTCCATGCACCAATGAGCCTATACAAAAATGAGCAACATGTTAAACAACACGACATAGCCGGCCAATTCATAGCACTATATTCCTAGACGTAAATAAAAGGTTTTTTAATTAGGATTGGTTGATCTTTTACTTTCTGTCAAAATATTTTCGTTTAAGCAATCACTAAAGACAAATTACCATAACAAGTTACATTGTCAAGCAATACGTCCAAATGATAAAACTTTATTATTAAAATGGGAGTTCTCTATTAGCAACGATGTTTCAAGTCGACTATTCAACGTTTGGTGCCATTGGCTCCAAGCAAGTAAGACGTGAATAAGCAAAATTGCCGGATTTGAAACGACACCAATCCACACGAGATTTACGATGCAAATGCATCCAAATAAATTTACTCTCTGGTGTGGATTTTGGGCTGAAGGCGTCATCGATCCGTACTTCTTCGATAATGATGGAGTCCAGCCAACACCGTCAACGGCGGCGCGGCGTTCCCTATAGGTATGTAGATGATCACCTGAATTGGTTGATATGGACACCGAAGAAATATGGTTTTAACAGAATGACACTACTTGCCACACAGATCAAGACACAGTCATCATATTGTGCATGAACGGTTTCATGGCATGGTTAACTCGCACCGATGTGACGTGAATTAGCCACCAAGATCGTGTGATTTTACATTTTCTTGTGAGACTTTTTTTTAGTGATAAAGCATTCCTAGAAGTGTTTATAGTATGGTTGAATTGGTTAGGGGCTATTTTAGTAGAGAAAAAGTCATTAAGAAAAAGTTCAAAAAGGTTTAAACATTACGACGACGACGTTTTTGATGAACCAATTATTTTGAACTCCCTTTTTTGAATCAAAGGCGGATGTAGACTTTTAGTCAAAGGGGGTGGGGTTAAGCACAACTATACCATAAAATCGAATTTATATTTAAAAGCATCTACCAATTTTATTTAATGCCTTGCGAAGTAACTGGAGAAAATTGGGCTTTTATTAGAATGAAATAACATGAAACCACCTCAAACTTATACATATTAACAATTTTAAAAGCTTAACAGTGACTTTTTTTGTATTCCTTTGAAAACTTTTTTCTAGCAAAGGCATGGTCTCAGTATTTCGACAACTTTTTAATTATTGTACATTCTTAATTATTCATTTAAGGAGGCGTTACAGTTCTGTGTGAAAGGGAGCCTTCCCTAACAATTTTTCAATCTAGCTCGGTCCCTAGCTAGATGTCTATAGTATGCGCACTCTATTTTCGATGCTAAAAAACAATTCATTTCCATCCAATCAAATATTCAAACAAACTTTAAGATCCAAATAAGGCCTACAAGCGATTACATTTTAGATATCTTCCAATCATAGAATACTAGAGATACTTTGATACCTTGCCTTGACCTTTAAAACGACAAAGTTTCGGGTTATTGAAAATGATCTACTTTTGAAAAGCCCCACACTTTTAATATACGCTGCGAAACCAAAATGAAGCCGAAGTTGAGTTTGAGAAATTGGAATGATGTAAAAACTTTTTTTGAAAACGACTCGCATTCATGTAAAGCAAATTCAAAATAGTAATTTTTATTTGAGATTTTTTCAAAACTTCGAACCAACATATGGTTCAAATCATGAAATGCTTCACAGGATTTTCACCAGACCAATAATGCATATACTGTTTGTTGGCGATGGCTTTCAGTTCATATTTTAAAATGGGTTCATTCATAAACTTCATGAGATGAATACGTTTTTTTTGTGAATGTTTTGAAATTGAAACTCTTGAAAGCTAGAATCTTATTAATAAATATCTGAGTCCATTGTCCTTAGAGAAATAAGGAATAGTCGACTTATTCAAAACTCGTTTACATGGTCTTCAGAACATAAATATGCAAATATAAAGATCTGTCAGTAAATAAGCTTATACTTAATATGAAGATTTGAAAAGTATTCCCTGTCCTAATATTACCATTTTCAAACCATTAAGTAAAACAAGCCTTGTATATGTAGGTAGTTACCCTTACATTACGAATCCATTTCGATAATGTTTTTCTTTTTTTTTCTTATATTTAAACAGCCCTTAAATAGATATTAAAAATACATAAGGCACAATCTAAACAGCTCATTTCGACCTTTATCTTATCTTTATCATTCCTCAATGATAACCTGCTGGGATAATCGACTCGAAGTTTAACATTTTCACATGCTATTATAAAATAAAATATTAAAAGATTCACACTTTTGTTGTTGTTCCTTATAAAAATCCCATTAATTTTACATTTAAAATAACTTTCTTGTGAGAGAGTAAAATTATGTCATTTAGACGTTGGGTTTGAATAATTTACACGTAAAAAACTTCAATGTTAAAAAAGTTAAGAGAAGGTAAAGTACATGTGTAGTTAATTGGGATGCTTAAAACAACTGGAAAAAAACGTGTAAGTCATATAAGCCATGAAGTCATAAAGAAGATTAACAAAAGCTCTTTTCTGCAGTGTTTATCCCTAGAGGCCATTGTTTCAAAAAATCAGAAAATCACTGGAAAATTATATATTTATACTTACATTTTTGATGATTCAGCCAGAATATTATATAAGAAGATGTTGGTAGAAAGGGGTTGCAAGGTCAATACAGAAAATCCCTCTATGTAACTTTGTAACGATTCGAAGAAAAGTTTTTCCACGTGTCGCAACATGCGTTTGTAAAAGTAAATATGTGCAAACTGAAATTATTTTTAACTGGCTGGCCCGGAAAACGTTTCTTGGTAAGTTATTAATTGCCTTACATTTACCCGATGGTTGAAAAAGAATGAGATATGTCTTTTATTAAAATAAGTTACAGAAAATGCGACAAGAGACGAGTAGATTTAAATTTTTTTTTTTTTTAAGTTATAATAGTACCTACCTACTTATTTTGAGATTTTATACCTTCAGTCGTTTAATCTATAACGGAAGAAAGCAAGAGCTTCACTATTAGCTTAATAAGTTACTTTTCTGACATTTCAAGGACCCTTGAATCTAAATTAATGCTTTTTAGAAAGATGTATCTGTGTACCGCGTACAAATATACGTTCCAAATACCTTATTTCTCTGAACAATTCTTTAAAGTCTAAGTCTAATAAAGCCGCTGGAGCGGACGGACGGCTTGAATGCCGAGCTCTTTAAAGCAGCTGGAGATAAGTTGGTTAGGAGCATGCACCAACTTATCTGCAAGATATGGTCGGAAGAAAGCATGCCCGATGAATGGAACCTCAGTATTGTTTGCCCGATCCTGAAAAAAAGGAGACCCTCTAAACTGCACCAACTATAGAGGAATCAGTCTACTTAACATCGCCTACAAAATCAATCTTCTCTGCCGTAATATGTGAACGTCTAAAGCTAATTGTCAACAACCTGATAGGTCCTTATCAGTGTGGTTTTAGACCAGGAAAGTCCACAGTCGATCAAATATTCACATTACGGCAGATCCTGGAAAAACCCCAAGAACACCAAATCGACACCCACCATCTTTTCATCGATTTCAAGGCCGCATATGACAGTATCTACATGGACGAACTGTATAGAGCCATGTCTAGTTTTGGCATCCCTGCCAAACTCGTCCGTTTGTGCAGGATGACCATGGAGAATTCACGCTGCTCCATAAAGGTTGGAAACAACTTTACAGAACCTTTCGATGTCAAAAAAAAAGTGAGCCGTCATGGGACGCCTGGCAGATGTGAAACATTGTGTGTGTACAAGTAATATGCATAAAAGATAATATATTTACAGGAATTAAATATAGCCTAATGAAAAAATGATGTATTACGAATTTCTTACAGAAAATGGTAACTTTATTTAATAAACATTTATTTACATGTGATAAAAATTCGATGTTTCCTTTACCGGTATAACTGTGACGATTGGTCGATGATAACTAAAGTACGTTACAAAAGTATTGGATGAAACATTATCAAGATATCTCACAAATACATCATCTATTGTTGTTTCATATTTGGTAGTAGATTCTCTTGGATTGTTGTTGATTTGCAATTGAAAATCTCTTTGAAGAAATGTCATTAATGGCATTGATTCAGCTTTTGCAAAATTTACATTAAAGTCTCCAGCTAAAATTAATGGTAGCTTGTGTTTATTCGTTTTAAAAATTATTGAACCTCTTTGACTATAAGGAAATAACCTTTCATGTAAAAATGAAATTATATGATCCATTTTGTTATTAGGTGAAATGTATACTACAATCATAATTAATTCACTTCCGTCTTCTAGTTTAACATGTGAAGCACACATATCACCAATAGATGTAGATCACCTACCAATTGATAGTTATCTACAAAAAAAATCTTTAAAGCTGAAACAAATCTAATGTTCAAATATTGAAGGAAAACTTAATGCCAAATAAAAGCAAAATACCCACTCGCCAAAAAAAACATAACTATAACCAAACGTATAACTACCCCTATATTCTTCTTCTTCACAAAGATCTGCACGACAAAAATTGCATCGTAGCTTTGTATACATAATACAAACCATGGTTCATATACAAGGATCGTACACAAGGAGAAGCAGACTTCACTTTTCGATACTACCGCCAACGAGACGGGCGCGGCGCGCGTCCGGTCGCCCTAAAAATTTCAGCTCATGAGAGTACTATGCTTTTCATATACAAAGCTATAGTTTTCATATACAAAGACCGTACACTCTACTATTTATAAAATATATATATATAAGTATACGTCAGTATACCCGTCGCCACACCGTACACTCTACTACACATAAAATATATATATGCATACCTTAGTATACCGACCCGTCGCCACGGCAAGTGTCGCCAAGCCAACAATTCGGTTTGTGACCTATATATGTTTCTATAGATGTTTCACATCAAAAGGTTTTAGACAAGGTGATGCGCTGTCATGCGATTTTTTTAACATCTTACTTGAAAGAATAGCGCAGAGCTCACACGTCAACACCAGAGGCACTTCAAAAGTCTGTCCAATTACTAGCATATGCTGATGACATTGACATAATCGGAAGAACTCAGCGTGATGTCAATGGGGCTTTTGTGAGTATTGGGAGAGGCGGCAAAAATGGGTTTAACGTCAAGAAAGGACCTACAACACCGACGTCTTGGTCAAAACGTCCACGAACTAGGGCCTCACCCAACTTGGAGCGCGAAACTGAAGACATCTATAGCTAGGGACCGAGCTAGATGGAGAATTTCGTTGGATTAGGCCCTAGTTTACACAGGACTGTAGCGCCACCTTAAGTAAGTAAATAATTCTTTAGATCAAATAAAATTTGTTTTACAGAAAACAACAGCAAAATTTCCAGAAAGGACTTTCAAAAAATTTGCAAGTATTGCATTCGTCCGTCTACAGCAAAAACTATTCGACTGATTAAGTTCAAACTTGTAAGTTAAGGATTTTTGCAGATCCAAGTTAGGCTTTTTTTTGTAACTTCCCATAGGAAGTTATTATAATCGGTCCTATTTGTCGAATTGAAAATGTTGACATTTCTCGACGTTTAAAGGTCCCTAGAGTCTAAATCAAAGGTTTTTAGAGAGATTTATATGCAACAAAGAATAACGTTTTTGAAGCCTGGTGTGCGTGTGTACGTACGTTCGTACGCCCGTACGTCCGTATGTCATGGAAGTTTTTTTCGTTGTCCATATCTCAAGAACAAGTGGAGATATCGACTTCAAATAAATTTTGTTATAAGATAATAATGCAGAAAGATGCAGAAAAGAATATACGAACAAATTATTTAGCCCATAATACAGTTCTGTTCACTTGATTAGACGCACACATTTGTTTTTACATAAATGTGATTTTTTTATAAGTGTGTGCAAGAATTATCAAGCAATTGCATTTTTTAGAAAGCTTATTAAGTTCTCAACAAAAAAACACCAACAAATGGTAGGTAAGTGGAAGATAACGGATATTTTTTCTCTTTCTTGTCTATGCTGTAAGAAAAAGTGCATTTTTTTTGTTCACATGATTAGACGCACCTGTAAAATGGTAGTAAAAATGAGACACAGACTTTTTGATTTACTTTTTTCTCGTTTATTTTTTTTTTTGTATGTTTCTTTTATATTTTTAGTACTTTGTAGAACCACCATGTGTTAAAATCATATCAAAACTTCTATTTTTTAGTGAATCGTACAATTTTTCTAAATACTTTAATGAAATCTTCTTCCAGGCTTCTTTGATGGAGACAATTAGCTCTTCACAGGTCTCATACTGCTTACCTCCTTCGTAAATTTGACGCGTGAGCCATCCCCAAACATTTTCAATTATATTGAGGTCAGGTGAATAAGGTGGCAATGACAACAATTCCACATTTTCGGCGGCAAGAAAGGTTTTGATAGCACGAGCGTTGTGGATTGGCGCATTATTTTGTTGAAAAATCCAAGGTATAGGTCCAAACAGTTCTTTCATAGCGGGGAAGGCTGATTCCAAAAGAGCTTTGTAGGAAATTCCCGTCATTTTGTTGGAAACGAACACCAAATCGAACGCCCCATAGTACGAAATGGCTCCCCAAACCATTACTCCTTCTTGCCTCGAATGGTGACGTGTCAGAAACTTTTCCTCTTTTCTTTCGTCATGGAAATAGTAGTTGTACCCATCAGGGCCATCCAAATCAAATTTTTTTTCATCTGAAAAAACGACATTTCGCCAATTCAGCACTCTTCCAAGCTCGGTATCTCACGTCATGTGAAGGCGTGCGAATTCTAACCGCTTTTCTTTTCGTACGGCGTTTAGTGCGGGTTTTTTTTAAAGTTTTTTTTTTTAATTTCAGATGGTGTGCGCTCAAAATAGCTCGCCAAACAGTGGATATGCTCGCAGTTATCCCCGCTTTTTCCTTTATTTTGCTGGTGGAGGCAGCTGAATTTGACGCGATCCTTATAAGTTTTCTTTTGTCCTGAGGAGTTAAAGCGGTTTTTGTCCGTCCCTTATAATTCGTTCCATATGAAGCACTGTTTTTTATGTAATTTCTTATAACATGGTCACTTCGGCCTATTTTATTGGCAATACTTCTCATGGCAAACCCTTCGGAATGGAACGCGTCTATTTTTCCCCTTTCTTCCGCGGTTAAAACTTTTTTTTCCCCATTTTTGATTACAAATAATATTAAATGCTCTTAAATGCTTAAACTTTAAAGCGAACTCAAATCCACGTACTAGATCGCGACCAAATAAATAATTTAAAGTGTGCGTCTAATCAAGTGAACAAAAAAAAAACTGCACTTTTTCTTACAGTATATACAAGAATGAGAAAAAATATCCGTTATCTTCGACTCACCTACCATTTGTTGGTGTTTTTTTGTTGAGAACTTAATAAGCTTTCTAAAAAATGCAATTGCTTGATAATTCTTGCACACACTTATAAAAAATCAAATTTATGTACAAAAAAATGTGTGCGTCTAATCAAGTGAACAGAACTGTATCTTACGAAATTATAACGCTAGCGACTTGAATTAAGTCTTATATTATATATTGTGACGTGATACCAAACTAATACAACTTTGAACCGATTTCAATTGACGGTGTTTTTGTTTTTTTATAAATCAAACAAACTGAAAAAAAAAAGTTGTCACATCGAACATTTTACGAATAAAAAATGATTTAATTTCTTAAAATAATTGTATGTAACGAAGAAAAATCACTAAAAGTTGGTAAAAATTGATTTTCGATATCTTTTTAAAAATAAAAGATACTGGCTTCAAACTATTTTCAACTTATAAACAAAAAAGTTTTCAACATTCAATAAAATATTGAGAAAGATCGAATGAACGGTTTTGTACAAAAAATATAAACATTTGAAAAACATTACTAAAACTTGGTAAACATTGATTTTTGACTCAAATACCTTTTCAAGAATTTAAGATCTTATTACTTCAAACTAATTTTATCTTATAGAAAATATAATTTCCACGGTCAGTTTCTTTCATAAAAATTAAATTGTACAAAAAATAGTACGCAAAATTGGTAAAAATTGATACTCGATTCTCGATATCTCGTGAATAAATGAAGGTATTGACTTCAAAATAATTTCATTCCGAAGAAAAAAAAATATTTATTTGTTTATACATATAAGATATAAAAAACTTTCAAGAAATGCTACTAGAATTGGTAAGAATTAGTTTTCGACTAAAAATCTCGTTCCCAAAAATAAATTTTTGTTACAAAGACGAATATGGTTTTCAACTCAAGTATTAGGAGATCAAAGACTAAACATTATTTATCGCACACAAAATATTGTTCTGAACATTTTGTTAAAGTTTTGAGCAAGACAAATTGACAGACGGGTTGGGAAGTAAAATGTGAGTACTATTTGTAAACAAAGTTTTTAAATGCAGGAGCAAGTTCGTGCGAACCAGTCGTGCATTTTAATTATTGCTTCGAAGAGTTATAAGGTTGAAAATAAGTTCCAACTTACCGTTATTGTCAGAAAACTGAATTTAAAACTGGAGTTCGACAGTTATATATAAATAAGCATTATGATTGCTCAGTTTCTAGCCATTTTGATTGGCTATATTGATTTAACAATATCAAAAACTTTTAGTTGAATTCCAGAACAAGCCCACCTTCAAGCATTTGGTAGTATATTTGTATATTTTGTTTGCGTTGTTTTTCTTTTATTTATATTTGATGTCTTCATCCTTTTGATTTACGAACTGTCAAAAATACAAAAATAAAAGACAATGACAGTTCAACAGATACAAACAAAACATTTTTTATAAATGTCGTCCTTCTGTCAACTCTCATCAGTAAGTTACTTAAGTATGAACAACAATATATCATTTCTTTTAAAGAAACTGTGATTGAATTAAGCAAACAAAAAGAATTGAACATTAATCATAAATGAGCACTCCATTAAAGATAACGAATAGTTTTTGTTTTCATTAATGAATAATAAAGTTTCTCTTATTACAAAAATACATTATTATTTATGTTCTTCCCGAAATTCGGCTATTTGTATAAATAAACAAAAGTTACATTATAGTTACAGCTCTATTCTCTATATATACAATCATTAGACAGATACCATCTGGCATCTCAACGGTAAAATGAACATTTCTCGGACACACTGTCTGCGTAGGTACATACTACATAGATATGTATATTGTATATTATATACATACATTGTACGACGGAATATACACATTTTATAAGTCCACTTCAGAGTCGAAATAGACATTTCCGCTTGATATAAACAACAAAATACTTTCGTAATTATTTTTCCAACACTTTCTGTATTTTGTGTATTTCTATTTTGCTATGGCATTTGAAATATTTATTCCCTTGGTTAATCAATCACAAATCCATCTTCGAAATAATCCCCATCAAAATTATATCTTTTCTCGAGATTAAAGAAACAAGGAAATGAAAATTAAAAATACACTATATTTTAATCATAAACAAAAATTAAGCAACCAAAAAAAACACACAAACATTCATAATTCTAAAAATATAAGAGTGTTATAAATCTTAACATCAAATTATCACACCGCCATTGCGACTTTCTACATATGTATGTACGTCGAACGTCCGTCGTCGTCGGAACAGCACCCCACATCACCTCTAAAGTGGTCGTCATTTATGAGGAAGAAAAATAGAATTCCATTCTCCACATGGAGTGACGAAGATGATCACGAAACGTGAGTGGTCAATTTTTCGTGCTCTCGGATCTGAGTACCTCTGGCCAACATCACCATCATCGTCAGCAGGAACAACACTTTATGGTGCTGCTGCTGATCTGTACGTAGATTTTCGACTTTTCGTGGTTTTTCAAACACCAAAACATCTCTATCCAGGGGCACAGCATCTGCTAGTCCCTAGGTTCGATTGTGCAACTTGATATTGAATGTTGGCGCCGGCCGGCCGCCGCGCCAGCCGTCCGTCACTACCACCACCAGCCACAACGAGATTTGCTGCTCTATTTCCAATGCTTTAAGATGACAACTCAGGAACGCAACTAGAGAAGGTGTGTATAATATGATCGTTTAGAGAATTCTCAATCAAGGCGCTGAGTTATACTACCGCACATACCTACATATGTATAAAACTTCTCTGCTTGCTGATAAATAAGTTCAAATCTACGTGAGAATCTATTTCGATAATTCCTTATGACACAGGAATCAATTCTGGTTAATGTTGTGTGAAATTGGAATTTACTTGTGGGAATCACCTCCTACATACATTTCCGATTTGCAAGATTTATTTATTAATTATTATGTCCTATATTTCTTGGCTGTACTATAAGGCAAAAAATATTAAGTTGTGTTCCATTAGTTTGCCGGTATCTTTTGATCTATGTTTATCTATAAGTGAATTAATCTAAAATTAATCATTCACAAAAGATTAATTTGAAAATGACATGATTGTCACAATTTTTTTTTTCTCGAAATTTCTTTGCCAGTGATAAGATTTATGAGATGATGCGATTTATATCTCAAATAAAATACATTTTTCACAAGATTTGATGGTATTTACTTCGAAATTGCTTTATTTTACCAGGTAACTGTGTGAATGAAGTTGATTTTAAGGAAGAACACTGGTTTGTTAATCTTTGTTTTGGGAACAAAAATTATTTATATTCCCAAAAAGAAAACAATACTTTTTTAATTGATTAAGATGTCCTAAATTCGAATTTTGCCCTTAAATTTTTCTATCTCATCATGTTTTTAAAATATGACCGTATACAAATGCTAAAACAACCAAAAACGGGGTTTTTAAGGCTAAGTTTAAACTCAAAATATATCCAATAAATTGTATGATGATTTTACAATGTACAAATATTTCTCAATTATTTTAGATACAATTTAAATCATTTTAGCATCTTAATTAGTTTCTGGATTAATATAATTGACTCTTTTTTAAGTTTTGACTAAACCTTGAATTTAATACTTTTATAGCTTAAAAAAAACACGTTTTGGAGTTAACTTTAAGTGCTAATTTCTTTAACTTAACTTAAATATAAACCATTTGCTCAAGTTTTAAAAATACCCATTTTCAACATTATTTTTATATTTTTTAATATAACGAGTATTCGAGAAATTTGCTATAAAAGAATTGTTTAGACACCAGTTTGCTTACAAGCAAGACTTACTTTCAAACCATTTTTGCCTTTTTCTTTTGATAACCGTTTTAGCATAAATGGCTTAGCTTTTCTTTCAGATTTTCGTAAGACAGGTGAAACGTAAAATCTAAGAACTTATAAAGATTTTTAAATATTATATGTATGAAATAATCTAAATATTTTAACTGAATATTGAAGAAATGGATTTAAGATTTTAGAAAAAATCACGGATTTTATTGAAAAAAAAATCTACTACATATTATACATAAATCTAAATAGCCGCAAAAAGCCTTTTACATGTACATATGTATGTGCGTGTTTTTCTACTTTTAAAAAGTAATATCTCCAACATCTGACGTGATGCATTAATTTTGAAGTCGGGGCTGAATTAAGGTCATTAAAAGCCATTGGAAAAGTGAAATTTTATTGCCAGTCAGAAAACCTCGCCGAGCCGACAATATACATAGTTAATTCATTTGGGCAGTTTACATTTCTAAGATTTCGGAGATATCTCAGAAAAAATAAATGGAATTTCTCGGTTTTGCTGTCAGAATTATGACAGTCAAATTTTGATCAAACAATTCAAAAAGTAAAAAAATTAAAGGGAGTAGAAGCGTTACTAATGTCGAAAGGGCTATGCAATATCGAATCTATCAATTTCCCGACGATGTCTAGTTACAACAAGACGGGGCAATAAGCAACACAACACGAATAAATATAGATTATTGTGTGAGAAGGTTCTGGGTGTCTATTTTCAAACTTCAATTTTCCACCAAGATCATGACATTTGACACCTTTAATTTTTGTTCGTCTCTGAGGCTACGCAGAAGACCATGTTCACGCAAATAATCGTCAAACCTTAGACGAAATACCGAATCACATGCGAATCTTCCAAAGGCAGCCATTTTAATTATATTGTTTTTGCAAACTTAATGCCAAAATAATAACTTTATAATGAAATATAACAAATAAATAAATTAGAAAACTAGAGGCTAGTGACTTACAACACTTAACCATTTCTGTATGTGAGTCATTTCAGGGATGAAATGGACCTACAGTTTTTATGCCGAATCCAAACTGCTCATTTGAAAAAGCCCTTTTCATGACAAGAATCACACTTAGTGGATTTGTCAATTCCTCATAAGAGGCAGTATCCGTGAAAAAAAAAATGTTGCAAATATTCTTCCAATGTGGAATACTTTAGAACTTTTATTCACTCTTAAATAAACATTTCTGTAGTCTATTGTTTGATTCTAATCTCAGATTGAAAAGGAATAGCAATGGAGCGATTACATGTTAACAATTATTCCATTTTTGATTTTTGTGCAACAACTTAAAACAATCAATCTAAAACTGAAACTTTCTTTTCTGATGAGTTTTTGTAACAAATATTTTTAGAACTTTTTTCAAATGCTAAATATTATCTGTGGGTAAGGTATGCATATTTAGTACAAATATTTTTCAACTTTGCAACCGCTCATCAAAAATAGATTGAGTTATATATGTTTCTTTTTGTCAAAAGTAACTGCACTTTATAACTAGTGCACTTTATCCAAAACAACGCATTTCCATAAACTTTTTTGCTATTAACTTTAGCATTTTATCAAACTTCTTTCAATAGCCGGTAACATTTCTGAATTGACCAATTCAAAACTTGTATTGGATTTATTGTAATTAAAAAATAAAACCAAAATTAAAAATAAAAACTCAACGAAGGAAAAGTTCAACTCAAACGTACCGCTTCCTCAAGCACCACTAGCACTGTTGGTGGTGGTGGATGTATAGTAGATGTGGATGGCGGTGGGCCATTGCTGAAATGGTGGGTGGAACATAGTTTTTGAAATTCACTGGAAAATGTTTAAAATTGTTTTCGACGACTACAACGACGACGACGACGAGGTCGAGGGGTGTATACCAATACGACACAAAAAAAAAAACCTTGCTAGCAATAAAATGTTTGTAGTCGGTTATTATGTCTAGGTTTTATTTTTTCACGGACAGAAAAAGACAGACAGTAGTTTTTGTTTGATTTGTTGTTTTTGTTATGGTTTTTGAAACATTCATCAAGTTGGAATATTTGAGATTTTATTTCGATATTGGTCGTTGACCACACTGAATCTGAGTAGTTCCATTTCGTCTTTTCCGGTGTAAAGGTTAATCCATAGTGCGCTAAAATGGTTAGTAAAAACAAAACAAAAAGTTGGGTTGAAAGTTTCATACAATTTGTTTTAATATTTGTTGATCGGGGGGTCCTTAATTGCTTGGCTTTCAGTATTTCCGTGGAATGGTTTTTGATTTGTGGATAAATTAAATGAATAATTGTCTTTACGAGATTAAAATTTGGATTTTTAATTTGGGTCTTGGAAATTTTGCCTTTTAATGCAGAAAAGTTAACGTTCAAGTGAATTGATATTAAAAAAATTCTGCTATTCCGTGGCTCAATAAAAATTCAAAATGACGTCCAAAATTTTGTTTAAGAGTTTCAAATTTTGCTTACCACCAATTATGTGGTTTATTATTGTAGTAATTTTTTAATCACTGAAAAGTTGTGGGAATAAGTTATTATGGTTTTTAAAATCCTGATTAAATGCAAGATGCTCCG
Organism: Eupeodes latifasciatus; assembly: GCA_920104205.1. Taxonomy (NCBI): domain Eukaryota; kingdom Metazoa; phylum Arthropoda; class Insecta; order Diptera; family Syrphidae; genus Eupeodes; species Eupeodes latifasciatus. The sequence goes on from OV049926.1 coordinate 79,505,651, forward strand.
ATCGAACCACAGGTGTCCCAAGTATCGCATTTTGTATACAATTATAAGAATTTGGATCTGAGGACATTTACTCATTTTCAGTCCTCATAAAACCATCATGAGCAATGAAAAACTATTTTTTAATGTTGCTAAAGAATTTAACTTCGACGTAATGAGATTTGCGATCAAATTTTGACTGCATTTTCATTACATTTTTGATCAAGAAAGAGTATTTTGAAATGATCGTTAATTGTAATATCAATTTATGAAGCCACATCACTCAAATATGCATAATTGTTTGAATGTTAAACGTCTGAATTTTCGTGAAATTCATTTTTTTACTTCAATTTTGAAATTCTAAAAAAATTTATGGAAAATGCGATACTGCGACGTATTTCAACTATAAAAAAATATATTAGGTGGCGCAACTTTTCTCAGAAAACCAGGGCCTAGTGACTAACAACTCCTTTGTGCAATAAAAGGGGCCTACAGTTTTTATGTCGAATCCGAAAGGCTAATTTGAGAAAGAATTTTTGATGAAAAGAATTACTGCTTTATGATTTGTCAATTCTTCCCCAGAGGCAGTATCCGTAAAAAAAACTTTTAAGTGGCAGAGGGACATAGGATTGACCCAAAACTTCTTGTATGACAGTCCTATACGCACTAACCATCACACCACTTGTCCTACGACGTATTTCATCTGCCAACAATAAAATTTTGTGAGCCTCGGTTACAACATTGAAGTAGCCGACGAAGTCGAAGTTATATCACTATCAATAATGCCGTGATCCTATGTGATTTTCTTGCGGTAAACGTGTGTTTAAATTTGGTTTAAAACGATTTGTCAAAAAAATTAATTCATCACTAGGACCTTAACTTTCAAGATCACGAAATTAGAATTAAACTTTTAATTTTCTTAATCAACGGTCGATTTGTTTTCACATATAACGACACTGCTTGCAAAAATGTAGTTAAATGACGGAGACACTATATTTTAAACTATATTTTTTAATTTTAAATCCTTATAATGACTAAGCGTAAGCATGATAGGAACCTAATTGTTTCTTGTAATAAGCATCTGCTAGTTAAATTAAATTTCTTTTTAATTTATAAAATTCTCTAAAAAATTATACCAATAATTTTTCTTTTCTATTTTAGGCTGACACAACGGCAGGTAAAAAAATAAAAGCCTTTTTCAATTATTTCCGTGAATTAATCAAATACAATTAAAAATTCTTTCATAGTGCTCCTTAAGGCTTTTCAAATGTTCGATTCCAAGAAATCTGGACGAATTGAAAACGAAAGGGTTCGCACAATTTTAAGTACACTTGGACTTCGTTTTACTGATGATGAATTGGACGAACTTATTGATGCTGAAGATACCGGTAAGAGCTTTTTTCTTGTCACTTTCCAAATACTTTAAACTTTTATTTTTATCAGAATATTTATTTTAAATAATTAATTGGTAATTGAATTTATTGTTCGGTTCAAATTTGTTGATGTTTACATATATAAAAAATCACGATCGCGTTGGACCAGAAAGTGTTTTTCATAGGAATTTTATAATTTTATTTATGTTTTTATTTGTTAATGTTCGAAATGCTTCGTTTTTATTTTTTTTTTGTTTTGGAATGGCATATGTGGCGTAGTGTAAAATGTTTATGCAATATGATGAAACTAAAAAATGAAGAACATCACTATAACAACAACATTATAATAATGAATTCATATTCACTTAATGAACATAACAAAAAATAAACAAAAACGAACCATTTTTCAAAAGTTCAAAGTCAGTCTCAATACAAAGTGGTGATACAGATACTGTTGAAAGAAATGTTGCGTTAATTATTCATGAAAATATATTTTCCTACAAAATATAAAAATAATATATGTAGGTACACAAATATTTTGTGTTATATAACTTAATTTATTAAAACAAAAAATAAAATATATGTACATTTTTTAGTTTATGCATGTTTGTTGGTGTGTGTGTGATACTTTTTCCTTTTAAATTTGACACGACAGACAATAACACATTTCCTGTTAGCAAATAAATTGTTTCTTTTGTTTAACTAAAAGCAATAATTTTGTGGATTTATACATAAATACAAAATTTCAAAGAATTTTTGTTTTCGTTTTTTTTTGAATGTGACCTTAATTTCGGTGAATTGATGAGTGCTTTAGTATTTTAAAGTCACTTTAAATTAAGAAACACCATGATTTTTTTGTTTTTGTTGTTTTTGATAAAATTTATTTGTTATATGAGATGAAAATTTTTAGCAAGGTTTTTTGTTTTTATTTTTTGTTCAAGGTTTTTGGAAAATAATTAAGATTAATGGTTAGGAAAAAGGTAGAAACAAAATAAATTATATAAACAACTTACGTATTTCTATGCAACATAAATAGAGAAATGCATCCCACATAAATGATTATTTATAAAAACTTGGGAGGTGTTTTTTTTGGTGCCAAACCTGTGGATATACTACATATTTCCATATAACATGTATTCATTTTTGACAAAAATTAAAATCTGTTATCTCTGGTACGAAATTAAAGATTTCTCCTGGTCTTAGTTAGACAAATAATATCTTGAAAAATTGTATTGAATAATTTCGGAAATGTTTATTGGAAATTTGTTGCTTTAATGGTATTTACCCCATACATTTATTCAAAAAGAGGTTTCAAATAGCTTTCATTTTCTCAGAAAAATTTTTAAACGAAATGCAGTGTTTTGTGAGCTTTTTTTGATGGAGTTAATAAATCGAAAAGTTTTAACATCATCTGCATAGATAAGCTATATAAATTATTTCAAACAAAAGGCAAATCATTATCAAATATCATCCTGTCTGTCGATTTGTCTTGCTTAAAAGTTTGTAGGTTTTCGAGTTTTGTTAAAAAAGTTCTCAGTTGAATTATACTTAAAAATTTAAAAACTACCAATAATACTCGTATTTTGCATATAATGAAATAGTTTGATATTAAAATCTATTTTTGTTAACGAGATTTTTAGTCCAAAAAACAATTTTTTACCAATTTTAGTAGCATTTCTTAAAAAAAAATTATTTCTTATATAAACAAATACAAATTGAATGAATGAAAATTAAGCCAATATCTTCTATTGTTCACGAGATATAGAAAACCGAACATCAATTTTTACCAATTTTATTGGTACTATTTTTTGTAGATTTTAATTTCTTATGAAAAAACTGACTGTTGGATTTTTATAAAAAATGTAATGAACGTCGAAAACAATAAATAATTTTCTGTGAGATAAAATAAAATTTAAACCAATATCTTAAAGTCTTGAAAAGATATTTGAGTCGAAAATCAATTTTTACCAACTTTTTTAGTTTTTGTTTAGTCAATTCGATTTTTTTTAAATTTTACTGAATGTTGACAACGATATTTTTTAAAAGATAAAATTAGTTTAAAGCATATATTTAAAAGTCTTGAAAAGATATTTGAGTTGAAAGTCAATTTTTACCAATTTTTATTAATGTTTTTGTAGGTTGTTATTTTTGGGTAAAAAACTGTCCATTCGATTTTTCTTAAAACTTTACTGAATGCTGACAACAATATTTTTAAAATATAAAGTTAGTTTAAGGTCAATATCTCAAAGTTTTGAAAAGATATTTGAGGCGAAAATAAATTTTTACCAACTTTTATTAATATTTTTTTTTTTGGTTTTTATTTTTTATAAAAAAAACTGTCAATTCGATTTTTCTCAAAATGTTACCAGATGTTAAAAACATTATTCTTCGTTGCACAAAATTGTTTTGGAAATAAAATCGTTTTTTGTTCGTAAATATTTCGAGATAAATAATATTTTTTTTTTCAGCTTTGTTTTGATTTATAAAAAAAACCGTTAATTGGAATTTTGTCCAAAAATATATTTGTTTGGTATCACGTTGCAATATATAATATAAAATTTAGTTCAAGTCTATCGTTATTGGTTCGTGAGATATTTAGGGTTAACCAAAATTTTCACCTTTTTTTTTAAACTGCTATGATAAAAAAACCACCCACGCATATCTTGAGAGCCCTTTCTGCATCTTTCTGCCTTATTATCTGTATAACAAAATTTATTTGAAGTCGATATCTCTTCTGGTTCTTAAGCTATGGACGACGAAAAAAACGTCGCGAACGTACAGACGTACGGACGTACGAACGTACATACACAGACACACGCACGCACAGACATCTTTCTAAAAATCTTTTATTTCGACTCTAGGGACCTTGAAACGTCGAGATATGTCAACATTTTCAATTCGACAAATTGGACCCATTACAATAACTTCCTATGGGAAGTTAATAAGCAGCAATGGACCAAGGTGACTCTCTTGAGGTACACCAGAATTTGATTTGAATTGTAATGAAGGGTTACTTCTGAACATGACGCTATAATAACTATCGTTAAGATATGACGGAATCCACATAACGAAACGGTCATTAAGTTGAATTTTACTTAATTTATGAAGAAGAATTTCATGACTTAATTTGTCAAATGTCTTGCTGAAGTCTTTAAAGATGCAATCGACTAGAGAGTGTTTTTCGAATAGATCCGAACAAAAAGTAGAGAGTTGTAATAAAATTGTAGTTGTAGTAACTATTTTTTTTGAATTTTTTTGATCGAATGGTGTTATGTATTATGATATCTATTTCAGAGAATCGTGGAAAATAAGAATTCCATCTTTAATCCTTCCCTATTTTCCTTACGCTCGCACTGTGTTTAAACGCTAACATTTTAAGAGTATTTACATATAACCCTTTTAGTACCTGCAAATTAAAAAAAAGGACCAGGACTGAAACATTTATTTAGCTTTAAAACTTTGTTACGTAAGAAAGAAGCTTTAGAAGTCACAAAATTAATTGATGTAAGATGACTGTATCATTGCGTGTTCGGAAAAATAGGAGCAAAGCTGCTTAAAATAATCTGCGAACATCTTCGAAATTGACTCTGGAAGATGGCTTGAATAATTTTGAAAGGTCATACTAGCTGAATGTCCGTCAAATTTACGTTTACTATTAACGTGTCTCCAAAAAATTTGTGGTTCATTTTTAGATCACACTCAGTACTAGGAATGAATTGAGAGTAAAACAAGTTTGAATAAGTCATAAAGTCGTATTGCAGTTTTTGATAAACTCCAAGTGTCTCATCACTATATATATTGAACTTCAACCAGGCCTTGTTTCTTTTGTTTTTTAAAGTTTTTAAATGCGAATCAATTGGTGCAGTGCGATATTATCTAAAAATCAATCAAATAAGATTTCATAAAATCATAATATCATTTCATCTAAACACAATTTTGAAAAGCTCTGTGGCTATTTATTTCACAATTGTTGAAATTGATCACAATTGGCCACAAAGATCTTGTAATTTAACACCTTTATTAAAGTGTCTTACAAGGACATACAGTTGAAAATAAGCGAATTCGTTATAGAAAGTTTCGTGAAAAGAATTCCATGCTGCTACTTTAGCCTAAAAGGTTATTTCGTTTAATTGTATGGTTTTCGATTGACATTTTTTTCTTTTTAAAATAAAATAAACACCAATTGAGTTATGAATATTTCCTTTCAAATATCAAAGTTATTGGAAAACTCTATAAAAATAGGCATGTCATTGTATTAAGTTACAATGTAACATTCTTTTTATGCAAAATGGTTCCAGAAAAAGTATTTGTTGACAGCAAAAGTATCAATTATTGAAAAAAGGCAACATTTTAGTGGGAATATGCATATTTAGCTAAAACAATTATTGTTACCATAATAGTTTCTTTTCATTTGATTTATGGTGATCTAACAATAATAATTACAGCATTCATAGTCATACGCCATATCACTAAAGGCAAAATACATGCTATTAAGAAAAACGTGTTCTACACAACCAGAACTTCCTTTTCTTCATATAACATATTATTTCACGAAAAAATCATTTGCACGAATTAAAGGGGAATATAAAGCACATGACATTCTAAAAAACTACTTCCACTTTCACATCATGTTAAAACATAAGAACTGTGTTTTCCTTCCTAAAAGTCAAACTACTACACCCTCCGTTACCACCTCACCACCGTGTTGAAGCATTGGCCATTGAAAACTACTGCCACCCTCCTGCATCAAAAGAAAATGGTTTATTTTCAAAACGAGAGACGATAAAAAGCAAATAATTTGCATTAAATTTCTTCCGGTGCAATATGTTTCTAAACTGAGCGTGTGATGGACTATCTTAAAGTGTATTCGTGTTTTTATTTAAAACTCTCAAAAAAAAATATCAATTTTTGTTTGTTTTTGTTGTTCTTGTTGCCAACAAGGACACCCTTTATATTAGTTGTTTCTTCCATTTTTTGGAAGGAAAAACAAACTTTATACCTACATAGTTGAAAACGAATTCAAATTCAAAGGAAACAAACATTGCAAACTGCTGACTTTGATTTATTTCCTTTTAGACGAATGTGAAGAGTCACAGTTTGCCTTCAAGTGTTTCTAAATAGATAGCCAAATAGCAACATAATACTCGTATAACTAAATATGTTTTATAGCTATTCGTTGTTCGTCGCTCCTGGTCGTACATTTAACACTCAAACCTTATGAAATGGTCATTTAAATGGAAACTTGCCAAATGTTGAAAATTTTTGAAAATGAATTTCCGAAATCTTAATCCTATTTATTGCGATGAGTGTACATAAGAGTATCTAGATGAACGCAGTCAAATTACGTAAAATGCATTTTCCTTCGATGAATAAATAAATGAAAAGGTTAAGTATACGCCCGGTGTACCTGAATTATGCCTATGAATTGTTTTTAAATAGTTAATGGTTTCGAGTTTTTTCTTTGTTGTTGCATTTTTGTATCGTTTTTTTTTATCAATTTTGATTATGTTACTTTTTGACTAACTGCCAAAGTTGAAGTAGGTACTAATCGAATGCAATGTTGGAAAGTTAAGGCAGCTAAAAAGTTTTCTATGATTTTTTTTCTATAGTTTTGAACTTTGTAAATAAATTTATATAAAAGGCGTATAGCTTATGTTACACGTTTGCTCTTTGTTATAACTTTTAGTTATTTTAGGCCTGAAATGATATCAAAAATATCAAAAACTTTATGTAGAAATATGCCGAGAAGTTAACGTTCTTTTTTTTTTTCATTGTGCCATTAAATCCGCAATTTATTTTAATCAAAGTTAGAAAGCTATGGTAATGCTGAAATGGACTTCGCTAAAGAAAAATAATCATCCCATTTGGACAAGAGACAAAGTATTGTTTTAGACTTTTCTTCGTAGATGATTTAAAAATGATTTATAGATTGCATTTTTATAAAATAATAATTCAAGGTATAAATTTGTGAGATTAAATGGTTCTAAGTACATTAAAGTACAATTTATGAAACAGGAGGGTTTTTATGATAATGTTAAAACAACAAAGTAGTTAAAAAGATAGTTTAAAAACTTAGGGTGTTTTGAAAATGAAATTCTTACAACAATCAGTTAAACAATAAATTATATATTTAAGTCTTGCAAAAATAATGCTTTCATGATTTTTCAAATTTGTTTAAATAAATATTATTTCATAAAATTTATGTTTTATTATTTAAAAAAAAAACTCATCGTAATTAAAATTAAAAATAATTTTGAAGTGGATTACTGACTTACGTCCAATTTCTTGACAAAGTTCTAGTCTCTAAAACTTAATTTATTGATGAATTGGAACTAAATTAAATTCTAACTCATTTCTTCATCAAGTTCTCAAGCGTTAGAACTCTGATTTAGATCTCAGTTTGAAATAGAAATATAGGGTCCGCCAAATAACTTCTTTTTTTTTTTGAAAATGCTATAAAAACATCGAGTGTAGCTTCGGCTGTGTGGCACGTAGCGCCGCCGCCGTCCTGTTGAAACCAAATGTTGCCAATATCCTCCTCCTCCTTTTGTGAACAAAAATTCGATCAACATGGCCCGATAACGATCGCCATTGACTGTAACGGCCACTCCTTGCTCATTTTCGAAGAAATTGGAAAAAATGGCCCAATTATGCTTCTAGACCACCAAACAGTGACTCGTTTTGGGTGTATCGGCTTTTTAATGTATGCGTGCGGGTTTTCTGTGGCCCAAATGCGACAATTTTGATCGTTTACATACCTGCCAAGATAAAAATGAGCTTCATCTGAAAAGATGATTTTTTGCCAAAATGGGCATCTTCTCTAAGCGTTGTTCCCAGCGTTGTTCAAGCGTATACACAACCATATTCGTTCAGCGGAAGGATAAACTAATTATCTGTCAAATCAGACATGAGCTAAATATAAACACTAGTTGATGGCGGACCCTATATTAGACCCTCAAATTTCGAGATTTAGGATATTAGAAATTGGTTTAACAATGTTTTTATTTCTTCGATAGACCTAATTTTTTAGATTTGTGTTGGATTAAATTTCAGACCACAAGGATTTTTATGTGCAATAATAAAATATTTTTAGAAAACACGAGCTGCATAATGTAAAATGTTGTAGACGCTAACAGTTTCATAAAGTGTAAAACATAAGCATTTAAACCCATTAAACTATTGTGTCTGCACAAAAAGACATAAGAGCTATATTGTTGCATTTTTCGTCTTGACAATAAACTTTTAACTGAATCTACTGAACACATGTTTTTTTTTTAACCTTTCAATATAATACTTTCTATCATTTAAATAAAAATAAATCATTTGATATTTTAGAGATTGCGGACTCGAAACCACCAAATTATTTTGATATTAATTAATTTTGGTATTAAGATTTTTAGTGCAACATGAATATTTGTACATATGTACACTGTACAGTCATCAAAAAAGAATAATTTTAAATATCACACATTTTAAACGAAATCTAATAAAACATGAAAACACAATTTTTATTTCGAAAAAAGTGAGAATATCAAAACCAATTCCTTAAATAAATGTCCACTCCAACGAAAACTGACAGACTATTCAAACTTTTGTTTGTAAAATGTCCGAATTTTGCGTCAGAACTATGTACGGGGTGCTACCAACAAAATAAGTTAGAACTCAGTTCCATTCAACAGAGATCTAAAATTCCTAGAACTCAAAATGATTTTAAACTGATTTCTACAAACATAGTCACACTATACTAAAAAAGCTTTAGTAAATATTTTTAAAATGGCGTTCCATAGATAAACCGAGATTTATTAGAACGAGTTTTTATTTTATTTAAGAAATTCGTCAAGAAATTGGTCATTAGAAAATATAAACTAGAAAAATATAAGAGTTCTGTAGGATTTCAGCTATCACCATTCATAAGCTGGAGAAAAATTTGTCAGCTATTGTAAATTTTAGGATTTCCAAAAAAAAAAAAACGAAAACTAAGTCCAGCATAAAAAGTCGCAACCAACTACTGTTTAGCGCTAATAGTGTCAAAATGACAAGAGGCAATACATAGTTGGTGAAAACTTAAGTTTAACTTAAACCAAAAACCTTTAATCTACTTTTACTTTATAGGTTTCTTGAGATCTGTGTGAATTTGGTTTGTTAAAAAATCAAACGACCAAAATAACACAGACTTCGAAAAATCGATTGCTCTAGGAGAAATCGAAGCAAAAATAAATGTTCTTTTTTGTTGTGTGTTTGTTGAACTTTAAAAACATGTAAAATATGAAAAACCTTCATTAATCATTTTGTGTCATTGTTTATTGAAATCTCAACAAAAATATAGCTTTAATTTTATTTTACAATTTAAACGTTGAGTAGCTTTTCTAATTCATTTAGTTCTTGGATTTTAATTCAGTATATTTTCTCATTTCTGATAAGATTTTATTGGCTTTAAGTGGTCAGATTTGTATTTTTAAATTCCTTAAAGATTAAAAATCAGAGATTTGAGTTTTGAAGAAAAGCATCAAAGAACGAAATATAGTGCGGACACTATTTGTTTGGCAAACAAACAAATATAAAATAAATTTTTCGACTTTCTAACTGATATATGTATTGTATATCTATAATGTAGATACACTACATACATACGAGTAGATTTTCATAAATAGTTTTTCATGTGAGCAGAGGAAATTTATTGATTCGAATAGGGTTTTTATTTTTGTTTTGCTAAGTACTTGAATTCTATGGAGTGGAAAAGTTAAACTCACTATATATTCGAAAACGAACGATTGCTTTGGATGGTGGTTCAATTTTTATTTTATTTTTCGTTGGAGTAAAAGTTTTAAACTAATCTGTAAGGTCAAAAATGACGTGATTTATACTTTTATATTTCCAACAAGTATGAAAATACAGTTAAGGAAAAAAAGTAAGTTTTTTTTCTTTACAAAAAAAGTTTAAATTTAATGATGTAAGTTAAAAAGCTGCCATGCCAAAATACCATGCAAAATTTATTTTAGGCAGAAATGCAATAGTTCACTCAAGAAATGTCTGTGTTCTATATGTCTATATGTCTGATGTATTTTTATGGTGCAAGTTGAAAGATTCAACGAAAATAGTCATCAGTTGTATCTTTTATAAAGTAAGGTAAGTATGAGTTAACTTAATCTTTTATATTTTTCGCACGTCATCAACAAATAAAAGAAAAAAGTACAAAAACTTGGTCTTGTACCAAAATGAAAAAGAAAAATGAAAATGAAGACATATTAAACTTAAAAAAAGAGGCTGAGATGCGACCCACACTGATAACTTCCCATCCCGTCTGTCGATTTGTCTTGCTTAAAAGTTTGTAAGTTTTCGTGTTGTGTTAAAAAAGTTGTCAGTTGAGTTTTTCTTAAAAATTTTAAAATTACCAACAATATTTTCCATATAATGAAATAGTTTTGTTTCAAAATCTAGTTTTGTTAACGAGATTTTTAGTCGAAAACCATTTTTTACCAATTTTAGTAGCATTTCTTAAAAGTTTTGATTTCTTCTATAATCAAATACAAATTGGATGAATGAAATCAATTCGAAGCCAATATCTTCTATCGTTCACGAGATATCGAGAACCGAACATCAATTTTTTACCTAATTTGCGCACTTTTTTTGTGGATATTATTTTTTATGAAAAACTGACTGTTGGATTTTTATATAAAATTTACTGAATGTCGAAAAAAATATTTCCTGTCAGATTAAATAAGTTTGAAGCCAATACTTTTAAGTTTTGAAAAGATATTTGAGTCGAAAGTAGATGTTTACCAAGTTTTAGTAGGTATTGTTATTTTTGTAGGTTTTTATTTTTTTGTAAAAAACACTGTCAATTCAATTTTTCTGAAAATTTTATCGAATGTGGAAAACAATATTTCTTATAAGTTAAAATTAGTTGGAAGCCATAATCTCAAATTTTTGAAAAGATATTTGACTCGTAAATTATTTTTTAACAACTTTTGTTAATTTTGTTTTAGGTTTTTAATTTTTTGTGAAAAAAACTGTCGATTCGATTTTTTTCAAAACTATGCCAGGTGTTGGAAACGTTATTCTTCGTTGCACAAAATTGTTTTGGAGATAAAATCATTTTTTGGTCATAAAATTTTCGAGGTGACAAATATATTAATATTATAAAATATTTGTTTGGCATCACGTTACAATATATAATATTAAATTTAATTCAAGTCTCTAGAGTTATTGGTTCGTGAGATATTTTGGGTTAACCAAAATTTTCACCTTTTTTTCAAATTACTATGGTAACAAAAACCACCCACTCAATTTTTTTGAGAGCCCTTTCTGCATTATTATCTGTATAACAAAATTTATTTGAAGTCGATATCTCTACTGGTTCTTGAGCTATGGACGACGAAAAAATCGTCGCGAAGGTACGGACGTACGAACGTACATACGTACACACGCACGCACAGACATCTCTCTAAAAAAATTTTATTTCGACTCTAGGGACCTTGAAACGAGAAATGTCAAAATTTTCAATTCGACAAATCGGACCGATTACAATAAGTTAAAAAAGAGAGAAAGATGAAGACGACTCTACATATAAATGTCTCAAGCTGAAAATATCGGGTGATTTTTTTGAGGTTAGTATTTTCATGCATTAGTATTTGACAGATCACGCGGGATTTCAGACATGGTGTCAAAAAGAAAGATGCTCAGTATGCTTTGACATTTCATCATGAATAGACTTACTAACAAGCAACGCTTGCAAATCATTGAATTTTATTACCAAAATCAGTGTTCGGTTCGAAATGTGTTTCGCGCTTTACGCAAATTTTATGCGTTTTTTTTTTTTTAAAGTTCTCAAGCTCTTAAAAAATCACCCATTATATTAAACAATGTCCTCTTTCAATGGAGGACAATAAATACATAATGGGTGATTTTTTAAGAGCTTGAGAACTTTTTTTTAAAAAAAAACGCATAAAATTTGCGTAAAGCGCGAAACACATTTCGAACCGAACACTGATTTTGGTAATAAAATTCAATGATTTGCAAGCGTTGGTCGTTAGTAAGTCTATTCATGATAAAATGTCAAAGCATACTGAGCATCTTTCTCTTTGTCACCATGTCTGAAATCCCGCGTGATCTGTTAAATACTAATGCATGAAAATCCTAACCTCAAAAAAATCACCCGATAGGACTTTAAAATGAAATTCAATTAATAGGAATATAAATTAAAGGGATTTTCTAAAGAGGTGGCAAAAAAAAGTGTTTTTCCTATTTTCTCAGCTAAATTAAGCGTATGAAGTTTAACAACTGCATAATACTTTTAATTTTTCCTATTAAATTTTTTTTTCTCGAGCAATCAGTTTTTTGTTAATTATTTAAGTCTTATAGATGAAGGGATGAAAGCAAAGAGCTCCTAACAAACACGTACTTTTTGTTATGTGCATGAAGGTATTAACAACTGATGAACCCGAAATAAAAACTATTCTCAGAACCGAGTTTGATATTCACAAAACTAGTCACTATCAGTGTTGCCATAATCTCAAATTTCATAATGCTAGATTTCGAATTTTATAATGCTAGATCGTATGGGAGCTCAAAAACAAAATGCTAGATTTTAAAATCCATACAAAACGTCCATATCGATCATTAAAAAGCAAACATCTTAAAAAATGCAAAATAATATTTATTTTCACATAAAAATACCTAACATAGGTATATAACAAAAAAAAAAAAAAAAAAAAAAAAAAAAAAAACAAAATTAATTCAAAAATAACAAAACTTAAAGCTTTATATGTAAATAGGTATTAACACCACAATGTTTTTAAGTATAGGAACATGTTTTATAGTTAATTATTTAATTTTAAATCATTCAGACTTATCACATTCTTATGTATAGTTTTTAAAAATAAATTTCTTATCTATTTTATAATTTAATATAAATAATAAGTTATCCCAAAGTTCTTCATATAGTCTTCTTCGCCCTTAGGTTTTTCATACTTTGCTGAGGCTCCAACTTCATCTATAACAGTTCTTGAAACCTCATAAGAGAAGCAGCATTTATCTTCTATTTTCAGCCCCTCGGATATTTGGACAATGCTGGTCAATAGTTCTATTCCTATGTTATTACGAATTTTTGTTTTAATTAGGTATATTCCTTTGGCTGAACAGGCGCTCAACCTCAGCGTTTAACTAATTCGTGATTTGACGTTATTAAGGTTAAATCACAATGGTTTGTAATTTAAAACAAAAAAAAGATGATGATTTTTATTTTTTCCAAATATGATATAATCAATATAATCAAATCAATCTTTTGAAATCAATTTTGGCATTCAAGAATGCAAAACTTAAAAACAATAATGCCAGAAAAGCATTTAGCATTATTTTAAAATTTCATAATGCTTTTCTCTTCTCTATAATGCTAGATCTAGCATTAATAATGCCGTTATGGGAACACTGGTCACTATACATGAACTTTGAAATATATCCGAAAAAACATTATTGTAAAAGCTTTTTTTTGTTTAACGAAAAGAGTTTTTTAGTTTATTTTAATATTGCGAGTTTTACTGAATGTGTATTCAAAATGTTTTTAAAAAACATACAAAATTGAAATCACATAAGCACAGGTTTTAAAAGTAAAGATTAGCTACGTTAAAAAATAAGTGTTTTAGAGTTGAAAAAAGCGCTCAAAGAACACTTATTTGACTAGATTTCAAGAGTTTAAAAAAAAAACTAATACTGCACCGGTTAGTTTTCAAAATATTCTTAAAACACTTATTATCGACACTTATTAACGACTTACAGTTACTAAAAAAAAAACGTAGTCAACATTAATCTTTAATCCTTATATACCAGCAATTTCTCATTTCCACTCTCTTTTTGTATGCTTACCTGTTTTCTACAGGAAATTATGTTACATTATATTTATGTATACAACATATTTACACATGCTTCCATACAAAACTTATTTTTTTTTTATATTTTTTGAACGCAACCAATTACTATGCAATTAGGAAAACTTGAAGAAAACTTATTCTCAAGCATTAATTACATTACTGAGACACACTACTCTACTCGCAATTATAGTAATTTGTGATAAAATTGGTTTCCTGGGAAAAGGCCCTCAAGTCTTCTAGAATAATTTCCCTTAGAACCTTGATGTACCCTCTTTCATATAGGAAATCCTCAAATTTCCGTGTAATAGCTGCAGCTCTTTGAATTACAACTTGTTTTATTTTTCTGTTTGTTTATAGATAGAAAATCTGCATAATGTCTTACATACGAGTACATATGTATATGTATATGTATATGTATATGGATGTTTATCAGAAGAAAATAATATGTAAAAACAAACATCCCGACTCATATGAATAGGGATAGAAAAGATATTACAGATATTATTAGTCACTTAAGTACAGCGTATCTTCTTATCAATGTGAAATACGATTAATTCTAATTCGGTATACAACTTAGATGTAACTTCAAAAGAAACAACAATCACTAAGTTTTCTTATTTTTATAATTTATTTCACACTTGAATTTAGTTTTCATTGGCATTTTTTGTTAATCACTTAAGAACTTCTCTATGAAAGAATTAAGTATGTTTACCATAAAGATTGATGAAGCACTTTTAAACCTTTTCAAATTTATTATTCAACTATGAAAAACACTTGTGGGATTAAATTCATGTAAACATAAAAATTTCCAAAATCTGTAGTGTTTGTGTTTATAGTTTACAAAACTCCAAATAAAACAAAATTTAAATGTTCTTCGAACGACGATAAGACTTCTTTTGTATTTACAAAAATCAGTTCCCTACAAAACATCTACAGATAAGTTTCCTACTTCAACGTTTTGGCTGTTTTGATACAAAAATTTGATAAGGAAGACAAAAATCAAAAAGTGGCATAGATAACTTCTTTTTTGTACCGTTCAAAGTTTTCAAATAATATTTGTTGAAATCTGCTAAATTGTCCTCAAATATTATGCGAACAAAAATTGAACTTAGGCTGTATTTTGTGTAAAAAATGATTTCTGACAAATGCTGCCGTGGCTGTATCATATACTTTTTAGCCGAGAGGCCTAAAGACATGAATTTGATTATATATTACTAGCGGCCCGTCCCGGCTTCGCACGGGTAGACACAAATAGGTCAAGATATTTAAGTTATAAGCATGCTAATTAAAACGACCATGAATCACTAAATTAGAAAATTTTTGTTTTGTCCTATCAATAATACTCTTCGCAGCGTATGTGGTGAAAGACATTTTATGGCTAATTGTTTTACACCTTCGGTTGGTTTTAATAGGAATTTCTAAAGATTTCTATAGTAATCTAGTACTAAATATAGCCTATGTTACTCAGTGATAGTGTAGCTTTCTAATGAAAAAAGAATTATTAAAATCGGTCCAGTACTTTTTGAGTTTATTCGTTACATACAAAAATACAAATCGTTCCTCTTTATAATATTAGCTTAGATATAGCCTATGTTACAAAGTGATAATGTAGCTGTCTAATGAAAAAAGAATTATTAAAATCGGTCCAGTACGTTTTGAGATTATTCGTTATATACAAAAATACAAATATTTCCTCTTTATAATATTAGTGTAGATATAGCCTATGTTACTCAGTGATAATTTAGCTTTCTAATGAAAAAAGAATTATTAAAATCGGTTCAGTAATTTTTGAGTTTATTCGTTACATACAAAAATACAAATCTTTCCTCTTTATAATATTAGTGTAGATATAGTGTGATGTGATACCAAACTGATTGTAATGTTGAACAAAATTCAATTAACGGTTTTTTGTATAAACCAAGAAAACTGAAAAAAAAAATAATTTTCAACACGAATATCTTACAAACAAAAAATGATTTTATCTCCAAAATAATTGTATATAACGAGAATTAAACGTTTTTGAAATTTACTAACATTTTGAGTAAAATCGAATTGACAGTTTTTTGTTGGTAAAAATTGATTTTTGACTCAATAGCCTTTTCAAAAGTTAACAAATATTTTCTTCAAACTAATTTCATTTTATAGAAAATATTGTTTTTGATATTCAGTAAAGTTTTACAACATTCAGTTTTTTCATACACGCAAAATTGGTAAAAATTGATATTCGATTCTCGAAGGTATTGACTTCAAAATGATTTCATTCTCTGCCAAATTTTGTTGTTAACGTAAGATATTGTTCTTAAAAAATATCAAATCTGTATTTGTTTATATAAGAAATAAAAATTGTCAAGAAATGCTACTAAAAATGGTAAAAATTGAATTTCGACTAAAGATCTCGTTAACAAAAATAAATTTTGAAATCAAACCATTTCATCATATTTAAAATATTATTGGTAATATTTAGTTAATCTTTTAGAAAAATTCAACTTAAAAAAAAAAACACGAAAACCTACAAAAACAATAAGATAAGAAATGGTTTTCAACTCAAGTAATAGAAGAAAAAAGGAAGATAATGATTTCAAATTTTTGATCTTACACAAAATAATATTTTGAATTTTAATATTTTGTTAAAGTTTTAAGCAAATCGATAGACGGGATGGGAAGTTATCAGCATCCCAGCCTCTTGTTTGGTAATACATTTGTACGATTTGATAACGTTGTTCGGGAGGAAGCCTATTCAATATAAAATGCCAAACTTAAATGAGCATAAATCAAGTGACTGTTGTAAAAAAGACGAACTCCAAAAAAGTATTGTCAGACTGAAAACCTCATGTCTAAAAGAAACATTCTTACTATTTTTAATTGTTGCAAAAAACACTGTTTGTTGAAGTTCAAATATAATAAACAATATTTTGTATGAGGTGAAATAAGTCTGAAGTCAATATCGTTCTTTTTTCATCAAAATATTTGAGTCGAAGTGTAGCCTTTCTTTTTACCAAATGTTAGAACAATACTTTGAATGAGCTGAATTAAATTTGAATAAATGTCTTTCTTTGTTTCCAAGACATTTGCGTGTAAGATCATTTTTACTAACTTTTAGTGAGTTTATATTTATTGTAAAAAACTGTCAATAGGATTTATTTTAAAATTTATTACATATCTTTGTAATATCAATATTTTCTCCAGTATTCTTATTAGTTAAAATAAAACATTCTTTATTTTTTCATTATCCATAAAATTACATTTAATTTAGGTGGATATTTGGGGTCAAACATTTTTTTAATTGCTATTATAAAAAATAAACACTGAAAGAAGTTTTTTGAAATTCATTTTTAAATATTTCGAAGTTATTGTCTTCTAAACAAAATTTGTCGAAATCCCTGCTGGTTCTTCAGGTATGGAGGACAAGAGAAAAGTTATTCCGAGCGTGCAAACAAACGTCAAGAAACATCAAATTTTTTAATTTGAAAAATCAAACCCAACGCAGTAACTTTCAATAGAAAGTAAATAAAATATTCTCTTTAAATTTTTTGTTAAAGCGCTTAATGTGCTTGCAAAATTTACGGTAACTTTGAATGATATTCTTATAAATCCCAATCCAACATATTTACTGTATTATTGTTCCTCCGCGAAGTGTTTCCAAACATTAAAAAGTTGTTGGTCTAATTATTTCCAATTTTAAATCTAAAGGCAACCAGAACTAGAACAAAAGCAAACATAAATGATTTCAGAAAAACAACCGGTAAATGGATTTTTACAATTCCGACAAAATGTTCTTAAATATCAAAAAATCATAAGACATTTATAAATTTATTTAAAAAAATAATAAGGCTTTTTTCATTTGCCATTGAAACAAAGGACTTCAATTATAAAATAACATGTGATTCAAGTTCACTTTTATGTTTCTTTTTTGTATTTAAATGTCATTGTCATTCGCAATGGAAAGCATAATTTTATTTGATTTGAATTTTAATGAGGAAACTTAACTATACCTACTATCTTAAAGGCAACTTTAGCAAAACAAACGACTTAACACCGAATTCTGGCAAATAGTCTGAACAATTTCTTTTGACTTTGCATTTATTACCATATATTCAAAACCTTTACATCGACTGTGACAATTCTGCATTTGCATAGCACAAAGTCAGGGGAACCCATATCTACCTACTACCTACATATCTTAAGCACTTCAATAACATCCTTCTGAGTTAGGCTTGTTCGTTTGACGATTATACATTCGTCGTCGGTAACATATACTGCAGTAAGACAAGAGAATTGCTTTTACTCAGTGAGGAAATTCCTTGAAATTACCTTTGGTTCCCTCGAGCACATATTTATACTATTTTTAAATTTGCAATCTGTTCACTTTTCAAAAAAAAGAACTATGTGTCAAGATTTATGTTTTCTTTTTGTTTTTACTTTAAGAAAAAATGTTTTTTTAACTTTCTACACACTTTCGAAAGCAGTTAGGAAGTGACTGATGAGTAAAAACCATCCGAGCCTTGTAAGATGTTAAGCTGTTAGAAATAAAAAGAAAAATATGAAATTGAAAATAGTAGCATCTTGAGTGTACTTTTGCATAACCCACCTTAAGGAAAATCTAATAACGCACATACGAGTAGTTATACATAATGTCAAATAAACGTCACAAATGACAGCTGCATTATAGATTCCAATCGGAACGTGTTCAATTGCATGTTTTGGTGCAGAAGAAGAACCAGGCTATGTATACCTTCTTGAATTTTATTTTAAAAATTCCTTCTCTTCTACTCGACAAATAAAATTGAACACACATTTCAAAATAGGCATACTCGGCAAAGCACCTGACATGACAATGGACGGACCGAACGGACGCACATACAAGTACAAAACATGACAGCCTTGACAATAAATCCCCAAATGAAAATCAATGAAACATACTCCAGGTTTTGGTTGTATAACGATGTGCCACTTTATATATTTCGATTTTGCAGGTGATGGAACTATTGATTTCGATGCATTCGAGCGTGTGGCAAACCACTTCCAAGAGGAGGACGATGAGGCTATCCAGCAGGAGCTGAAAGAGGCCTTCAGATTGTATGACAAGGCTGGCAATGGTTACATTCCAACATCATCGTTGAAAGAAATCCTCATGGCATTAGACGATCAATTAAACAATGACCAATTGAACGAGATGATTGCCGAAATTGATACTGACGGTTCGGGAACAGTTGATTTCGAAGGTAAGCCAAGCATTATATTCTACCTACCTATCTATCAGCATAGTAAGAAAGGTTGAAAAGAAAATTCCATTATTTCTTGAGATTGATTTTTAGATTAATTAAGTTTTCAATCCAATAAGGGATTAGGCTTGTAAAGTTCTATTCCTATCTACATCTTAATTCTTTATTCAACTTCATTCCATTTTACTTTGCAGAATTCATGGAAATGATGACTGGCGACTAAAAACCCAACTTGGAACCCAGTGCAGTGGTTAATGCAATTTATGGTAAAGATGGTAGTTTCGTATTTATGCAATGAAACAAATTTAAAGTGAATCTAATAAATGTACTTGTTTAATTGTTGTTTCGAGTTTTATTGCCAAATTTATTCGAAGAATGTACGAAACGAAAGTGCTTTGACAGATGGTGGAAGCAGTTTACTCGTATGCATATGTTGCAACGTTAATTGTATTGTGGTTTGTGGAGACTGCAGATAACCTTCTATATCTATGTGTGTAATGTAAGGAAGACGTAGTGACGACAACCGCTATACAATTAATACTTGAAAGTGGAATGTTTGAAACAGCTGAATTAGAAAATATGTATGTGGGAGATAATAATTTAAGAGAGTAATTAATACTTGTGAGCGATTAATTGTTGCATAACATATTTATTCAACTTAGTTTTGTTTCTTGAACGAAGCGGCGGGTTTATTATTTTTCTTTAGATTTTAGAGTTCAAAAAAATTTAAGGAATATGATTTCTTTTTGAAATTATTAAAAGGTTTAAAATAAGATAAAAGAGTAATATTATTCTTGAGCGAAGTATTTTAATGCTGTAAATGAGTATTTTGTGTACAATACTCTCCCAGAAGAGACAAAGCTCATACAGAGAAGTTGTTAAGGAGACACATGTTTGACGTCAGAACGAAACAGTTTAGCCACTAAACATTGAATTTTCTGAGAATAATCTTTTTTTTTCTAAGGAAACAATATAATGAAGAAATTCTTTGTTATGTACATATGTTTGTTGCTCTTTATATTTCCGGCCTTATAATGATAACACAACTTTTTTTTCAATTGTTTCCCAAAACCAGCAATAAACATTTTTACCACTCCACATGATAGTCCTTTAGAACATAATTATAATTAGATGTAAAATCAAGGCTGTATGGAAGATGATCTATAAATTCAATACTTTGAGTCTTGGGAAATTCAGTTGTGTCAAAATCTTCTCAACAAAGAAGAAGGTGACGGTTTGCTTATAACTAATAACTTATAACTAATTCCGGCAAAACAAAAATGATCAGCCTCGGAACCCGACCTCCTCTCAAATAAATATTTCTTCGCAACCGGTAGAAAAATTGGAGAGTTTTCAATACCTTGGAAGCAACGTCTTCATCGAAGGTGGAAACGAACATGATCTGCCTCATCGGCAAAGCAAAAGCGGCGTTCGTTATGCTGTCGAAAATTTTGAGGAATAACTCTATTATATTAAGAACAAAGGTACGACTGTTTCGCACAAATGTCGAATCTGTGCTTCTTTATGGGTGCAGCACTTGGAAGATTACCTCAGCCATTACAAGAAAGCTGCAACCTTCTGACCAAACCGTATATCAAATGAGGTCCTTCATAGAAGGACAGGTCAGGAACCCATATAGACTCTATAATACGAAGGCGTAAGTGGCAATGGATTGGACATACGCTTCGAAAAGGTAACGACTGCATTGCAGTGGAATCCGCTCACACAAGAAGGAAGAAGAGCTGGACGACCGAGAAACACATGGCGCAAGACAGTCGAGGCGGAATCAGCGTCACTAGGCAAGAATTGGAGGGAGCTAGAACACATCTCCGGAAACCGTACACGATGGCGCGTAGGCGTAGTAGAGGCCATATGCCCCTTAATGGGTTTCCAGCCAACTTAACAGGTCTGAGGACCTAAGTAAGTAAGTAAATACTAAAACAATTAGAGAAAAGTAATGAAACTCTCTTTTAGAGGCAAGGTAAAAAAACACCTAAAGTTCTTCAATTAACCAATTTTTTTTTATGATTATGATAGTACGAGTACCAAGTATATTTTTCTGTTAAAATGTCTTTCTTTTAATTTTATTGCGGGATAACCGTTACGTCTGAATGTTGTATTATTTAAAAGATGATAAAAGTATTGGTCTAAAAAATGCTTTTAAATTTAATAAGGTATCTAAAAATACAGACTCAAAAAAAAGAGAGAGGCTCAAAAAAAAGAGTTTAAATATGAACATGGGAAAACTGAAATGTTAAGTGATTTTAATGGACTACAATTATATTATATAGTTTTCTATCGAAATTATAGTAATACTAAAAATATCCCCAAAATATAATTTTGATATTATTAATCCCGTTCAAAATCATTTGGATTCTAATGGGTGATTTTTTTGAGGTTAGGATTTTCATGCATTAGTATTTGACAGATCACGCGGGATTTCAGGCATGGTGTCAAAGAGAAAGATGCTCAGTATGCTTTGACATTTCATCATGAATAGACTTACTAACGAGCAACGCTTGCAAATCATTGAATTTTATTACCAAAATCAGTGTTCGGTTCGAAATGTGTGTTGGCAGAAAATCCGCTTTTTTATCGGCAAATTTTGTTCAGCGATGAGGCTCATTTCTGGTTGAATGGCTACGTAAATAAGCAAAATTGCCGCATTTGGAGTGAAGAGCAACCAGAAGCCGTTCAAGAACTGCCCATGCATCCCGAAAAATGCACTGTTTGGTGTGGTTTGTACGCTGGTGGAATCATTGGACCGTATTTTTTCAAAGATGCTGTTGGACGCAACGTTACGGTGAATGGCGATCGCTATCGTTCAATGCTAACAAACTTTTTGTTGCCAAAAATGGAAGAACTGAACTTGGTTGACATGTGGTTTCAACAAGATGGCACTACATGCCACACAGCTCGCGATTCTATGGCCATTTTGAGGGAAAACTTCGGAGAACAATTCATCTCAAGGAATGGACCGGTAAGTTGGCCACCAAGATCATGCGATTTGACGCCTTTAGACTATTTTTTGTGGGGCTACGTCAAGTCTAAAGTCTACACAAATAAGCCAGCAACTATTCCAGCTTTGGAAGACAACATTTCCGAAGAAATTCGGGCTATTCCGGCCGAAATGCTCGAAAAAGTTACCCAAAATTGGACTTTCCGAATGGACCACCTAAGACGCAGCCGCGGTCAACATTTAAATGAAATTATCTTCAAAAAGTAAATGTCATGGACCAATCTAACGTTTCAAATAAAGAATCGATGAGATTTTGCAAATTTTATGCGTTTTTTTTTTAAAAAAAGTTCTCAAGCTCTTAAAAGATCACCCGATATTTTGTGATTCATCGTAATCATCAATAATAAGCTTTTTTGAATGATAAACAAATGGACAAATTCTAAAAATATTTTTAAACAAATTGTATGCGTTTATGGTGTTTTGGTCATTTGAACTTTTTAATCAACCAAAATCATAAATCTAAAAAAATGAAGACCAAATTTTTCTGTGTTTACGTATAACTTGTGATATTTTCAATTTATTAAAATCCATTTGAAATTTGAATTAATTTTGGATGTAATAAATTTTGTATTGACAATTAAAATATCTATTACTATTCTATATTTATTGTACACATGTATTTGGAATCGTTTGTTTTTTTTTTTTGTAAAAAGTACAGACTTTTTTGTTTGTACTTTTTACAAATACATGTGTACAATAAATATAGAATAGTAATAGTAGTAGTACCCGTAGCGTGATGGTTAGTGCGTTGGACTGTCATGCAAGGGGTCTTGGGTTCAATCCCTACCTGTGCCACCTAACTTTTTTCACGGGTACTGCCTCTTGCGAGGAATTGACAAATTCTCCAAGAGTAATTCTTGTCATGAAAGGTGCTTTCTCAAATTAGCCGTTAGGATTCGGCATATAAACTGTAGGTCCCTTCCATTTCTGACAACATTACTCGCACACAGGAATGGTTGAGAGTTGTAAGTCACTAGGCCCTGGTTCTTCATGGACTGTTGCGCCACCTAATTTATTTATTTAAAAAGTACAGACACAATTCAATGTAATTCAAATTGACTATTTTTCAAAAGTTGCTGCCAAAAAACACGTACAACCTTTTTAAAATGCTGATTTTTTGTTTTCCAGAAATGGGTGAAGATTTAAAAAGGTTACTTGACGTTCAAAATCAGTGTTGTGAAAAGATGATAGAAATCGTTCAAGATTTACAACTCGTTACAACTATGTTAAAGAGCCATAAACTCAAGTTGATATTTTTTTATGAAAAAAGAAGAATTTTATTTGTTGGTATTGCTTTTGAATTAATAATGGAAGTTCCATTGTTAACTGCTTGTGAATTAGATTTGAAAGATGATCATTCGTTAAATGATAATGCGGAAAAACTTCTATCATCGATTCCTACAGAAAAACCGTAGGAAAACCTGCTGATTTATTTGTGCTTGCACATGAAGCAAAAGCCAAAAACGTTATTCATCACAGAGCCATACAATAAATGTATTTAAAAAAAAGAAATAAATGTTTTCTAATTTGGAAAATAAATAAAGGGAAACATCTAGCGAAGCATTCCATAATAGCTAGAAGGCTATCCCAAATTTTTCAGATAAGTTGATTTGTTGTTATATTTACTTATAAATATTTTCCTATGTTTTTCACGACACTAATGCCCTATTTCATAAACAACTTTTAAACATTTAAAAGGATTTTAAACTATAAAATATTTTTGTTTCTCCAAGCGTTCTTAAAGTAAACAACCTTTAAAACACCTTTTAAAACTAAATGCCCCTTTTTGGCTCACTAAATTTTAAAAGTGTCATTAAAAAATGAATATGACAGATTGACGGCTGATGTTTTGTTTTGTAAAATTTGTATTCTCAATATTTGGAGATACAGAATAAATAGGTAAACAAATTCAATTCATTACTATTTATAATATCATTTTTATGATTTTAATTTTTAATTAGAATATTTGATTGGTCATCTTTATCTGACGAAGAAGAACAACATATAGTTATTCGCCGTTTAAGAGTATTCCGCGTTCACAAGAATCCATTTTCAGACTATGATGATATTGACTTCAAAATGAGGTTTCGACTTTCCAAAGCATCTGTGGATCAGTTGTTGAGTTTGTTTGGTCATCATTTGGAGCATAAAACTAACCGAAATAAACCCGTCAGTGCATTAAATCAAGTGCTTATTACTTTAAGATTTTATGCCACAGGATCCTTCCAAATCTGCGTCGGAGATATGTTTAATATCTCAAAATAAACTGTTTTCCGCATCGTACGAAAAGTAACCCACCATATAGCATTACTGAGACCGCAATTTATTACACATCCTACTGATCGTCATGATACTATGATGAACGTTCAAACCAAATTCTACAGCTTGGCTAGATTTCCGAAAGTTCTTGGTGCAATCGATTGCACACACATTAAAATTCAGGCACCTGGTGGAGCGGAAGCAGAAGTTTATAGGAACAGAAAAGGATGGTTTTCAATTAACACTCAATGCGTAAGTGACAGTAATTTGAAATTCATTGATGTTGTGGCACGATAGCCAGGAAGTGGGCATGATGCTAATATTTTTGACGATTCACTTCTTCATGCTAGATTTGAAAACAATGAATTTCCAAATTGTTATCTACTTGGTGGTTATCCGTGTAGAAATTATTTATTGACCCCAATAAATTTTGAAGAAGTTTATACTGTTGTATTTTGCAATGCTTGTCATTTATTTCAACATATAATGCTTTCTCTTTTTTTCTCACACAATTGGCTTAATAGAAAGAAAAAATGGGGTTTTATTTTTACAGGGTTGTGAAGAGAACTCTATTTTAATAAAAATTTCCCTGAAATTTCCCATTTCAAGCTTGGTGAAACTGAAAAAAATTAAAGGCCTGATAAAATTTAAAAAGCTTTTAGATAAAAGTGCTGGCACTCCATGCGAAGCTGGGAGTGCCAGCTAGTATCTCAATATAAATAATAAAGCCAAAAATTGATGGCGGCAACCAGCGAAGCTCCGACGGCGTTAACAAAAACAAAAGGATTCTGTCCTTTTTTTATTTTTTGGAAAAAGTAATGAGGCTTATACTTTTTTTGAAATTTATTGTTTGAATTTTTATTTTAAAGAGTAAATTGTTATAATACATTATTAGCATTGTAAAGCGGTTAAAACTAGGATATTAGAAAGCTATTCTCTTTAATTCTTGGGAAACTTTAAAAATGATGGTTTAGTAACTAAGTCTTTATCTAGTATCAGTATAAATAATTTTACTGTTCCAAATATCCATAATTTCAATTTTTTACCGTAGTGTAAGTTAATAACAAAACTCATATACATTGCATTATATTAGTCGTATATGAATTATGTTCATGTATGGCCAAAGAACAGGACCATATTTTGCCTGTATATATCCCTTAAAACTTAATAAATCACTATTTGTACTGTAACAGAATATTATTTATTATATTAATATTAATATATCATTCCATCTAAAAAACACTACTGTTTTATCAATTGCGATTTAATTATTAATAATTAAAAAAATAACAAGGAAATGTAAAAAGTTGTATTCATGCAAACTGCATTAAATTTGAAAAATATAAATTTCTAAGAGAAAAGGACATAAAAGAACGTGAATCATGCTTATTAAAAATAAAGAAATATTATTTCAAATCCTATTTTATAGAAAAAATGTATTAAAATTAAGTGCAATTTTAATTGATTTTTTATTTTTAATCATCAAACTAACTTTTAACAATGCATTGAAATTTTAAGTGAGAAAATTTATGAGAAAGCTTAAGTTGTATTAATGAACAAATCAAATAGGTTTTAACAAAATATTAAAACAAAATAAAAACATAAGGAATTGTATTCAAGACAAAGATGTGAACGTAGCACAATCAGCAGCAATGAACTTGTAAACGTGTTTGTTTCTAGAAAAAAGTGTTTCATTTCATTATTTTTTTTTTTTTTTTCAAAATATAAATTCTACTGAAAAATGTTGATTTTGATCTTTTTTTTAAATGTTCGTTGTTTTTTTTTTCTAGAATTCAGTACCTGACTGAGACTCCTAAAGCTACTTGTGCTGACACTTCTTGCCTGAAAGAAATGAAATATTAGAGTCATAGTAGTAGTAGTAGAGTGGTATAGTTAAAGAGTTTAAAGTATAGAGAGTATAGATGATGAGCAAAATTAAAAACAAGTATAAATCAGATGAAAAATAGAAATCAAAACCAAAATTATAAACATAAGAATATTCGTTTTCATTTTTTTGGATTAATTAATACTTATTTTAGTGCTATAACATCGTAATTGTTATTCGATTTATTCAAAGGGGTTTAAAGGCATGGTTATTGGTTATATTTAAATAGACAATGAAAGCTTGTGCATATATAAGATATTTAAAAATACATAATAAATATAGAAAGCAAATCATCACAAACGTAATTTATATAATTTTATATTTTAATACAATATTCTTACATATAAAAACCTTTTAATTTTGGATTTCAAAATAATATCAGTTGGGCAATTTAATATATATATACGAGTAACAATTTTAAATTTTTAAGGATTTAGATTACCACAAGGATACAGTAAGAAAAATCAGCAAAAAATATCGTTTACGAAAACATTTAATAAAATCGAAGATGGGTTTGTAATTAAATTAGTATTTCATGCTTTAAAGTTGAAAGAGTTTGAAAAAGTTCAGGTTTGAAGGATTATTAAAGTGGGACAAATAAACCAATCAGATAGAAACAAGATATCACAAATTTTATTTACCTGAACTGTATAGGTAAATGACAACAAAACGCCTTTTTTTAATTTTGTTTTTAAATGACAATTAACATTTTTAGTTGGGGTAGAATTTCCATTGAAGAATAATTTAAGTACCACAACAAATCTCACTTGATCATGGGAACTATCTTCAAAAATTTAACATAATAACAAATTAAAACAAAAATTCACATAAATTTAAATAAATTTAAGATTTTGGTTTTGAAACTGCCAGCTCAAATATTAAAAATGTAGAAACTTAGAGCCAAATTTGAATCTTACTATTGACATCAAAAAATCACTATTCACGAGTCCAGTTTTGATTGAAATTTCATAATTGGTATACTGCTCAGTGCAACCACCCTGCCTGGGCTAACTATAAGATTTGGGGTAGATGTGAAGTTGGGTGTATGCAAAGTTTATTTGGATTTAAAGAATCTGGATTTAAAGAATCTTTGCATTTAAGAATCTGGATTTAAAGAAACTTTGCATGACATTTTGTTTTGCATTTGGGCGATAAAATTTAAATATCAAAATATCGTAGTGCTCAAAATGAACACACATTTTGTCAGAATGCCTAAATTTTAAAACACATGCCATCTTTTGGGCGATATGTAAATAATTAGTTTGGGTGTTATGATATTTTAAAATTGATTTGGGCAATATGACATTGATTTTGGGCTTTGTAATTTCTTCTGAAATAGTTTTTTGGCGTTAGAGCCATTTTCGTGCGATATGACATTTTTAATATTTTGGCGTTTTTTATTGGGTAATAAGACCGAACGCTTTTTTTTATTTCAAATGTCATAAAAACCAAATAATTTTTAACGCCCAAAGGTTCGGTCATATTTCTCAAATCGTACAACAAAAAATGTTAATAAAATTGTTTTGGACGCTATGACATTTTTCATTTGGTTTTGGGCAAAAAGACCTAACGCAATTATTTGAAGATAGTTGGTCGCTTAGTAATTAAATAACGCGTTTAAACTAGTAAAACTATTAATTGACCGACAATCGTCAAAATTGTGAAGAAAGTAGAAGGGTTACTGATGCTGTAAGGCTCTGTGTATCAATATGATTCACCGGCAGTCGAAAATACTGCAGCTACAAGTGTAAAAGCGTATTGATATGCATTTGTAAATTTCCCGGGGTTCGTAGGGAATATTGAACAATGTTGAACAGCTCAATGTGAAGAATTTTGCACTTGGGCTTGTACCTATCTGTCTATCCTTTAAACATTGCAAACTAGAAGCAATTGAAAATCGCTGATCATTCACAAGGTGCCGTATATACACTTCTTGGATGTTGGAACAATATAGATAATAAAGACTTATTTTCCGAACAACATGAGGCACATTTCTTATTCTTACTCAAGTAAACAAGACTGCTTAGAAAACCAACAATAAGTGATCAAAAAGATGCCGTTGCATCCAGCAAAATTACTATTTGGCAGGAAATCAAGCGATCAATTATGGGTCTATTGTGCGAGAAGCTGCCTTGGAGCATAATTACTTCTAACATGATGAGATTTGACACAGTAAGATTTTTTTCTATTGTGCTACGCAAAAGATGCTGTTTGCGCGAATAATCTGAAATGCAGACGCATTAAAAACCAATGTTACTCAAATTATGGCCTTGAAATGTTATCGAAAATGTATCGTTGTGTGTGTTTTTATTAGCTTTATTTCGAAACCAATAAATGTTTTATTAAAGTTTTATAAAAATGTTTTTGAACATTTCCATAAATTCTTAAGAGACTTATCTTTATAAAATGACGTAATCTATTTTTGGTAAATATAAATACCTGATTTTTATTTTTTAAATCGAGTTTTGAATATTATTCGAAGAAAAACTACCAATATTACCTTTTTTTGGTAATGGGACGATGCGTTATTGTGTTTTGGACTTTAAAAATTTATCAATTGTTCCATGTTGACATTTTTACAAACAGTTTTTACTGATGTTTGCTTTTCATCGGTTAAAATTATTTTCTTAAAAGGAACACAACTTGTCTGATAGGTGGTAATCGATTTAAAAAGTAAAGATATTGAAAGAATATACGGCATACCATACTTCCAACAAAAGTGCAATAACGATCGATCACAATGCACGATATAAGTGAAATCACGGGTTTAAAAAGGTATACAAGTGTTTTAACTTTTGTTGCATTTATTTAGTTTACATTTTGTTTATTTTTAAGATTCTTTATGAAATGTACACTAATTGCATTTTGCAAGAAATTATCCATAGAGTGCAGGTTGGAAGGCTGCAAAATCTACAAAAACAACAACAAATTGTGTATGACGCTTAAAATTGTCAGTATTCGTAAAACGTAGTGTAATATCAAATCCTTTTATATATATTTTTTAATTTATATTATCATTATAGAAATAGAGTTGTATAACTCCAGATTTCATCCAAAAAAAAAATATGTCGAGTTCAACTAACGTGATACGCTATCTATATTTTTTTTATGCTTATTTATTTATAAAAAATTAGCTTTAAATGTAGAAGATGTGGTAATCTAAAGTTTAAAAACGCCAGGTATGGTTATAAAATCCAATTAAATGTACTCTTTATTAGTTATCGATTTTTCTTCGATACTTTCAAGATAAAGCTAAACATAAAACTAAGATCTACCTTGCTGCGAGTCCTTTGCGGTGTTGAGAACTCTTCCTTTGATTTCCGTCGTTTATCTTTCAATATCATACGAGCAGCTGCAAACGCCATTTTGTATTGTTATATTTTGTGTTGATTCTTTTTTCTTTAAATATAACTTTAGAATTTTCTTTACTATTAAATTCACTTATTTTTTGTTTTTGTTTAATTATTAGAGCACATAGATAAAGTTTAAAAGATTTGCAAGGTAAATATTAAATTAATTGCACACCAGAGGGCGTTCCTTTCCATGTACTTATATCGCTGCGAAACTTTCAATAAAACTTAACATGATTTTCGTTTTATTTTTATTTTAATTTTTTGTATGTTTACACGTATGCAGGGATAGAGTTTTTGTGCGTTTAGTGTTTACACCACATCAGAGTACGAAAATGAAAAGAAAAAAAAGGAACTGAAATATGTACTGTACACCTACTATACCATATATTCGTACACATAAATGTAGTTGTAGTTCCTTCGATTTTTGTGCCAAAGCTAGGGAACACAACTACAACTGGTGTGGTGTGAAGTGTAGTCTCGCGCCAAATGCACACACTTCCAACGATGACGACGGTTTTTTTTTTTTAATTTCACAATTCACAAACAAGGACGAAGCTGTGCGACAGGGTGGTGGCCGGCGCGGCGCGGCGGTGAGGATGAGAACTGTGAACACGAAAACGAGAACGTCGAACAACGCAACGTTACAGGGTACAGTACACTAGAGGACTTTAAAATTTTAAACGTGTTCGGCTTCGGATGTGGTAGCGAGAGCGACTAGCAAGTTGTCGAGGCAGAGGGTAGGATAGGTAAGTATATGTGCTGGTTCAAGTAGTTTTATCGAATTCCCATGTGTAACCAGCTTTACGGAAATAATGCGACTATATTCGCATCAAATACTCCTACTCAGGATCCTGTAGCAAATATCGATGGCTATAGAATGCATTCAACATCAGCTCTATATTGAGTTTGTTAACAAGCTTAACGGTGTTTGCGGAAAAGATTTTCCGCTTTCAAAGGCGCGCGTATCTGGTGAAATCGTGAATCTGAAAGATATGTGTCCTTATTGTGCTAATGACGTACTATAGAGAGAGGCTTGTTTTTTGCTTTTCTATCTCCGTATTTATCGGATCCGGCAAATAAGTCGGCCACATTTAGTTGCCATTAACATTGGCTTGGATGTGGTATCGATGGATATCCTTCACAACTATGTACAAGCTCATGCATATGTATCTATGTGCACACAGCTAGGTAAGTGCATAAATGTAAATTATTTGGTTTTCAATTTTGCATGATTGAAAGGGGTAGAGGGAGTGTAAGTAAGCTTCGACCAGTAGTTGTTGCTCCTTTCGAATTCAAACTGAAATTCGTGTATTGTTTGAAACTATTTGCATTCGACAGGGGGCAAAATTTGTTGTTGTTGTTACTGCTTTTGTACCCCAGAACGTGTTTCAGAGAGAAAGAAGAAAACGACGATGACAACGACGACGCTGCTGATGCAATTGAATGAGTGGATTTTAGATACAAATACAATTCTGCCGACAGATAGACGCCACTTTTACGTGCTTCCTCTGCAGTCATCTTCTGCTGGTCCTTGGGTGTACGATTCAACCTCCTCTCTTATTTTTTTTGTCTGTACAGCTTTTGATGTATCTTTTCTGCGCGCTATGTACTTACTTACCTATACCAGCTCCAGTTTCACCACCAGCTACTTTTTGATCCTTGCTGAACTGTTTCTGTTTCTGTTTTCGTATTGTTTTGTTGTCCTGTCCTTCAGTTTTTTTTTTCTTTTCTCATTTAAATTGAAGTAGGATACAGTTCCGTTTTAGATGTAAAATATTTTGAAAAGATTTCATGCTCAAGACTGGAAACAAAATATCGTATCTATGTACATATGTACATATGTACGTATATGTTCTTATAGGTTGGTAGGTACTTAAATATATAAATTAAATCCTTTTCTTTTCTTTTGTTGTTGTTGGTTGTTGCTTTGGCTTTAAAATATGTACATTTTATTTATATTATTGTCATTTCAGAAGAAAGGAAAAGGGAGAGCAAGAGTAGATACAATACCGTTTCTCATGAAAAGTGTCCTTTTTTGCTTTGGTATTATTTTTGTTTTTCTAATTTTTCTGGAGTCTAACAATTCAAAATAACCATTGCGCTAGAATAAAAGATAGAAAGGAAAATTGCAAATATACTTATTCATATTATAGATACTTTCAATTTGAATGAATGGAATGAGACAGATAGGAAATTTCATTCTTCATCGTCGAGCATACCATTGTTTGTGTGTGTGTGTGCATTATTGTTTTGTTGTTTTGTTAAAAGACCAATTAGCTTCAGATTAAAAGGATGGTATTTCATTGCATTCAAACATACATAGGTATATTTGGTATATTTAGTGATGGACATTGAAAAGGATATTTGTGGATGCATATAAGGACATTGAATAAAAAGGCAATTATCATTCAAATTGTGATTGTGTTGCTGTTGGAAAATCAGTCTTTTAAGTTTTCCAAAATGATTGGAAAGTTCTCTTCTTTCTCTTTCTTCATTTGAAGATATTTCGATATAGTAAACATTTGTGTAAACAATTCTTTCAGTTTATGGGTACATACATCGATGATTGAATACGTAAGCTTTGATAAAATTGAAAACAAAGAAACATTTTTGGGCGAACAAATCTACCTAGGAGCTGATCTGTCAAAAAAACCCTTCGCCACGTGTGGTTACTATCAAGTTACAAAAAAAGCTGGAATTTTTAGAAAGAAATTGTGATTCATTTCGATTTCTTTTGTTTCCACTCAAAATAACTTTAAATGAAAAATGCAAAACGGGGACGAATTTCGTGCAAAGAGAAAACGATTTTTTGTTTTCACAAAATCGATTGTATCTGTGATTTTAAAAAGTGTGTGATTTGTAATTGAAATTGGTTATTCTCATTCAAAAGAAAAGCAGGCAAGTACTTTACAAGGCTAGAACCAAAGCAAACCAGATTATTATACGATGCACTCTGGCGTATACGTCCTTTTTTTTTACATACACTTAACACTTATTGCTTAATGCAGCTTATATTTTTAAACACTTAAAAAATAAATGGAATCGACAATTTTTACAAGAACTCAGATGTACTTGTAAAAATTGATGTGATGTGGTCAAAAATGTCGGCTTTTATGTTTATCCAAGTTTTTAAGTTTTAAAATATACAAAAATGTATTAATTGTTTTGTTATACAACTAGGTAATTGAATCAATTCAAAACAATTTAACTCCTGGAATGGTCTATTTTGTTGCTTCAATATAGTTAGATATTAAATAATCAAAAAATAGTATGCATTTACACACATCATCCCCAATTCTTGAAGTTTTGCTTCTGAGTAGGTACATATAACTGATTTATTATTAAGTGCAATTCAACACAAGATTTATTGTTCCTCGTCTAAAGCTGGATGAGACTAAAATCTACAATTAGCACTGTCTGAATCAGATCAGAAGCTGAAGAACCTATTGCTATCTTAGATTTTTCGTTTTGAAACGTATGCTGTCTTTAAAACGTTTTTGTTTATAATTCTCATAAGTATTCTTTTTAAGTTAAAAAACAACAGTAGACCCCATACAAATTTTTGGGTCAAAAATCTTAATACTCGAATTTTCTCAAAAACGAAACTATAGATTTTTATTAAATTTGTCTCTAGTTTGCTTTTTTTTTTCTTAAATTGGTTTCTTCCAATAAACTTTTTTTTTGTATTTCTCCTGAAGGGTACGCTCCATAGAACCGTTATTAAATTCCCATAGGAAGTTATTGTAATTGGTCCGATTTGTCAAATTGAAAATTTTGACATTTCTCGACGTTTCAAGGTCCCAAGAGTCGAAATAAAAGATTTTTAGAGAGATGCGTGCGTGTGTATGTACGTTCGTACGTCTGTACGTTCGTACGTCTGTACGTCTGTACGTTCGTACGTCCGTACGTTCGCGACATTTTTTCGTCGTCCATAGCTCAAGAACCAGAAGAGATATCGACTTCAAATAAATTTTGTTCTACAGATAATAAGGCAGAAAGATGCAGAAAAGACTCTCAAAAAAATTGCGAGGGTGGTTTTTTTACCATAGCAATTTAAAAAAAAGGTGAACATTTTGGTTAACCCTAAATATCTCACGAACTAATAACGCTAGAGACTTGAAATAATTTTTTTTATTATGTATTGTAAATATTTGTCACCCGAAATATTTTACGAAGAAAAAAGATTTTATCTCTAAAACAATTTTATGCATTGTCTTATTATAGTGTCTAAATAATATTTGATGCTCAACATTATTTTTGGATTTAAACAAAAATGTAAATTCGATAACTCGAAAACGGGTCAATATTTTCTTGCAAAAATCAAATATAAAACATATATTAATATATTCTAAGTAACTACTTACCCAAAATATTTAAAAACAAAAACTAAAACATTGTAAAAATGCTCTAACGATTTTCAAACAAAGTAAGATTTTTTGAGAAATCAAGTGTCATTTAAATTTTTTGAGACAAACTATTCTTTTGAGATCGCCTGAAGAACATCTGCCTGAAAAATACCTAGTTATACAAATTTCAATTCTAGCCACAAAAATTCCTGCACCAGTCTTTTCAAATGTTCTCAATTGCAGTAGGGGTCGAGGAAATATTCTCACAGAAAGACAAGTTCAAAAGTTTAATCATAAGATTTCTTTGGCCAATTGTAATTACCTTTTGAGCAATAATATCATGGGGACAAAACTATGAACTGCAAGCTGTGACTGCAAAAATGTTCACCATTTCAGTTCAGCCTGGCCCGGGCCAAGCTCTTTCCAGCTTTTATGATTACAAACTTTAATCTGATTGGATATGATTCACATTAAGTTTTTGCCAAAAACTTATATAAAATGAACTTACCACAAAAAAAAGTTGCGTATTAATAAATACAACGACGAATCGCCAATATACCAATTTTGTTGGACCTTAGGCCGCAAAGCTATTTTGAAAAGATAACAGCTGCCTAAAAATTGCGGGTGATTTGAAATGAAATCTCGTATTGAAAAAGAAAACTTTTAATAAAGAGTTAAAACCAAAAGATTTAATTTCTTAAACATCAACTGATTTTGTTTGCCTGTTATATTTACTAATAAATTTCTCAATGTGTTTCCTCATTTAATTTTAAAATTTTAATAAAACTACCAAAGATTAAATTTTGCCCATACCAAGAAGCTTTTCTTCAAATAATTTTACTTTATTCCTCGAAATAAGTCAAGTTTTTCTTTGTTCTGTTATAAAAAGAAACGAGAAAAAAAACATAAAAAGTTCTATCAGATTGAAGGCTATGTACATATTTTTTTATTGGTTGTAAACCTGTACAGAGAAATTCAAAGCCATAATAATATAAAGGGAAGGCCTACAAACGTATTTGATTTAAGCCAACAATCCTTGACGAAATTCAAGTGACATGGTTTGATGCGTCAAAGGAAAAAAGCCAAAAAGTGCGTTCATTACATTTTCTCACATCTCGCCTTTTTGTTTCTTCAAGTTAAAAACGTTTTTATTTACGGAATTTGCATTTAATTTACATAACATGCAGAATGCATGATGAAGTGTTTATATAAATTTGTGGTGTTTGAAATTTTCTCTTCAAAAGTGAAGGCATTTTTGGAATAGGGCACATACATAGGTATTAAAGTTTCATGCCACAAAGAAATTTTGTTTGCTATACACCTACTACCGTTATACTTTTCGTATCTATGTATATTATAAAAGGCAAAGTCACACATACACAACACTCAAGCGACGTGCCACTGTCAAATAAACTCTTCATGAATGTAAATAATACTTAAAGGTTTGAACTGTCAAAACTTGAGCCCTTAACATATATTTTTGGTCTACGACTATAATGGAATGAACACAAAAAGAAACTGTTTAATTTATGGGTCATAAATTAAAAGCAATGATGTTTTTGTGTAAAACGCAAAAAAGCAGTAAAAAAATGGTTCGTTTCAAATGAAACTTTTACATAGGTATTCATATAAACAGGCGCAGGTACATAGTTTAGGTACTTACTTACGGGAGGGATTCTTTTTATTCATCTAGTTGATATGCATTTTTGTTTCACCGCAATGACATTTTCATTCGTATTTCGTGTCAGAGTGAAAGTTAATTAAATAAAATATAACAACAACAATAACAACAACAAAAAAATACAAAAATTAAGGACTTAACACGTTGATATTTAATGCATGAACTCACACAAAAGCACGTGTTGGGCTTTCGTTTTGGTTTTATTGAATTGAATATTTAAACCACTATATTTGACCTATTTTTGGAGTTCATGTATAAAACGAATACACTGTACTATAAAGAGTTTGATTTAATTATGTCAAATGACAAGACGTAGCCTTTGAATATTAAAGTAGTCTACAGTGAACATTTTTCAAAAAGTTCTACCCAAAGCTATAGGTCATCCGATTGGGGAAAATATAAGAGCTAAGCAAAGGTTATTTACCACATTTACATTTGAGAAATATTGTTTTTTTTTCTGCACATCATTGAATTTTATTACCAAAATCAGTGTTCGGTTCGAAATGTGTTTCGCGCTTTACGCAAATTTTATGCGTTTTTTTTTTTAAAAAAGTTCTCAAGCTCTTAAAAAATCACCCATTATATTAAACAATGTCCTCTTTTCAATGGAGGAAAATAAATACATAATGGGTGATTTTTTAAGAGCTTGAGAACTTTTTTAAAAAAAAAACGCATAAAATTTGCGTAAAGCGCGAAACACATTTCGAACCGAACACTGATTTTGGTAATAAAATTCAATGATTTGCAAGCGTTGCTCGTTAGTGAGTCTATTCATGATGAAATGTCAAAGCATACTGAGCATCTTTCTCTTTGACACCATGTCTGAAATCCCGCGTGATCTGTCAAATACTAATGCATGAAAATCCTAACCTCAAAAAAATCACCCGATACGATTAGTGGCTCATCATAAGTGTATGTGTTAGTTGTTAGTAAGTAAAATAACAGGCTAATAGCCTTAAACACGCACAAAATACAAAACATAATTATAACATTCAACATGAACTATTTGAGATCAAAACCTAAAATAAGGACCTTTACGATAGTGGAGCACTGGTTCTACACAATGATTTTGATCCTTCTTTATTTGGATTTAAATCAATCGATGAACAGTTGAGTTTATACAGAATGCTGATTCGACTTAGAGCTTCATTCTTACCATAATATGGAAGTCAATATGTATAAAATCAAATGTACGCAGGTGATGTGCTTTGCTTCGGTAATAAAAATGTGTATAGGATAACAAAGACAGTGCATTAATTTCACCATTAATGAGTTGATGAAGAAATATTAATTTGTTATTAACAGGCCTTTGAAGAAGAGATTGCATTTAAAGAAGCAGAATGCGATGTTCATAGGGAGGCAGATCATAAGGATCATCCCAGGGAAGACCCTTTAGGGCAAAGCGAATGAAATTATGTTGAATTGATTCAATACGTTTTCTATGAATTTCGAATGAATTTTGAATATGCTTCGCAGGTATGGACTATACCTACGAAGCATATTCAAAATGAGGACGAATATGGCAATGGTACAAAGAAAGAGTAACATAGGGATCATTGAACTCCTTTGTCCAGCGTTTTATATAACCAAGTATAGAACTTACTTTATTGACAATAAATTTAATGTAATGTGTAAATTCTAAGTTGGAACAGAAATGAACACCTAAATCTTTAAAAGTAAAGAAGCGACGAAAATTCTTTGTTGCAAAATACAATAAGTAAATACACTTCCGAATGGTTTTTTCGTCAAAGTTATCGTCTGGCATTTTAAAGTGTTGAGGAAAAGGCTATTTTTCCACACTTAAATGTAAAATTATCAATGTCGGCTTGTAAAAGAATAGACCAACTTTTAAAAATTGGCGACCCACACTGATAACTTCCCATCCCGTTTTTCGATTTGTCTTGCTTAAAAAGTTTGTTGGTTTCCATGTTTTGTTAAAAACATTGGTTTAAATAGCTGACGCACTTTTCGTATTTTAACCATGAATCGTCTTACAAACGAACAACGCTTGCAAATTATTGAATTTTATTATCAAAATGCGTGCTCTTTAATCGACACACTAAAGCGGCTATTCGGGCTATTGTGACTAAATTTTGCACCAAATTTACATTGTTGGACATTAAACCACCAACACGCTTACGTAGAGTGCGAACTTAAGAAAATATCGTGTTAATGATGACTTGCCTTTCAAAATACAGCTGGTGCAAGAATTGAAGCCGAACGACCTACTGCAACGTACAATTTTTACCGAAAAATTGTGTTTAGCGATGAAGCTCATTTTTGTCTCAATGGGTTCAGAAGCAGAATTGTCGATCTTGGAGTGAATATCAGCCAAAAAGTCACAGTTTGGTGCGGTTTATAAGCCGGTGGTATCATTGGACTATACTTCTTCAAAGATAATGCGAATCGTAATGTAACTGTGAATGGTGAGCGCTACCGTGAGATGATATCCAACTTTTTTTTGCCCAAAATGCAAGAACTTGACTTGCATGACATGTGGTTTCAACAAGACGGGCCACATGCCACACAGCACGCGCAACAATGGACTTATTTAGAGGCAAGTTCGGTGAACATTTTATTTCACGTTCGGGACCGGACAATTGGCCGCCTAGATCGTGCGATTT
This sequence comes from Eupeodes latifasciatus, assembly GCA_920104205.1. Taxonomy (NCBI): domain Eukaryota; kingdom Metazoa; phylum Arthropoda; class Insecta; order Diptera; family Syrphidae; genus Eupeodes; species Eupeodes latifasciatus. Next base: position 79,544,255 of record OV049926.1, read on the forward strand.
AACGCCTTTAGACTATTTTTTCTGGGGCTATGTTAAAGCTCATGTCAAGACAACATTGAAGCATTTATTCGTGAGATACCGGCCGAAATGTTGGAAAGAGTATGCCGAAATTGAACTAAACGGATGGACATTTGAGGTGCAGTGAAGGTAAACATTTGCATGAAATAATCTTCAAACACTAAATTATATGGACCGTACTATCGATTCAAATAAAGATTTCATGCATTTTTCTGAATTTTATGTGTTTTTTTTTTTGAAAAAATTTCCTATAGATTTTTTAATTATTCACGAGATATCTAGATCCGAACATCAATTTTTACCAATTTTGCGCAGGTACTATTTTTTTTGTAGATTTTTTTTTATAAAAAAAAACTGACTAGGTATTGGATTTTTATAAAAAAATGACTAAAAGTTGAAAACAATATTTTCTGTGTGATAAAATTAGTTTGATGCCAATATTTTAAATGTTTGAAAAGATATTTGTGTCAAAAGTAATTTTTTACAAAGTTTTAGTAATGTTTTTTTAGGTTTTAAATTTTGTAAAAAAACTATCAATTCGATTTTTCTCAAAATTTAACCGAATTTTAAAAACTATATTTCTTATAAGATTATATTAATTTAAACTTTATTCTTCGTTTTATAAAATTACTAGCGGCCCGTCCCGGTTTCGCACGGGTAGACATAAATAGGTACAGATATTTAAGTTATAAGCGTGCTAATTAAAACGACCATGAATCACTAAATTAGAAAACATTTTTTTGTCCTAACATTTATACTCTTCGCAGCGTATTAGATGAAAGACGTTTTATGGTTAATTTTTTTACACCTTCGGTTGGTTTTAATAGGAATTTCTAAAGATTTCTACAGTAATCTAGTACTAAATATAGCCTAAGACTTATGAAACTTACGATTAATAACAAACATCAACATTTTCAATCAGTTTATTGTTAATTATAAATTATTAAAACCATTAATCGAAATATAAACTATCCTATATCTCAAGTTAGACCAAATTACACATAAAATGCCAACTTTCATCGAAATCGCTTGACTTGGTGAAGAGTTAACTGGGAACATACATATGACACTGGATTTTTATATATTAAGATTTTATTATATTTTTCGCTAGCGTTATTGGTCCACTTTCACGTTTTTTTAAATTGCTATGGTAAATTTTTCTGCTCTATAATCTGTATAGCAAAATTTATTTGAAGTCGATAACATCTCTGCTGGTTTTTAAGCTATGGACGACGAAAAAAGCGAGTATAAAAATTAAGGTTTGCAACCTCTGCTTGGGAACACAAGGTTGAGTGTATGCAAACCATATTGTTGAAAGTAAACCCAATTTGGCTTTATTTTACCTTGTTTAAGTGTAATAAGACCAAGTTCTGAAACTTGACCCTATTGCACTTTAAAAAAGTGAGATTGACCAACAAAAGTTTTTGAATTTCTAAATTTCTGTTTTTAAGAAAAGATATAATCCAAGCTAAGTAAAAGAGTGGAAAACCAAAAGCTATAACTCTGAATACAATTATTCCGTGGCTAAGTTGGTCCATAGTCAACTTCATAACCTCGTTCTAAAGCGTAAAGTGAACATATGTTTGAGAATGTGACAAGATTTGTAACGTTTGATTTTTTCACGCTGTTCACAATTTTTACTAAGAAATGCTACACTCTCAAAAACAACTTGTCATGAAATTTAGGAATGCAAGGAATGTAGTTTTGTATGTCCGCCTTGTTACCATTCTTGAATATTGGCGTAAGAAATGACTTCTTCCATATACTAAGAAATTTTCCAGTTAGGGAAATGAACGTAAGGGGTTCAAATAAAACATTCCTATATTTTTTTTTATACTAACAGGGGAGTACCATCGGGACCGGTTGAGCAGTCATCATTCCACACGCACAGAAGATCAAGGACCGTACTCTTTAGCACAGGGATATGGCTACAACTAGCTTATGAAAAGGAGTGTAGACTATGGAAATGTACTTCATAAACTTCTTCGGGACTATTAACAAATGACTCACGGAAATTGGACGCTAAAGCGTTACGGACAGTTTTATCTAATGAAAGGTTCTGGATTTTTAAGTTAACTGATTTTTCTTTAAGTTGACAAGTTTCTAAAATTGTTTAGAATTCTCTTTCAAAGAGATGTCCATATTAGTAATAAAACTAAAATATAAGGAATTAGAAAGAGTCTTAAATTCATTAAAGAGTTCAATATGAGAAGAGAAGTTAGTTAGAGACATAGTTTTAAAGTAAGTTCTCCATGCCTTATATCTTTTGTACGCAGTGAACGTAGTTCTTTCGTGTACCAAGGGTGGTTTAAGCTTGATTTTAATTAATTTAATAATTTAAGGATTTTTAGAATTTGAAACTGCTTCGTCAAAAATGTGATAGATATAAATTATAGTGATTCCTGATCTAGACTCTAGAACAAGGGTACTAATAGCGTCAGAAAAAAAAACTAAATCGAGAATTCGATTCTTAAAATTTTTAATACATCTCGTTTGCACCTAAATCCATTACCGACGCACGTGACAATCATAATTTCCATAATTTATTTTTGAGTTAAGAAACAAAAATTCAAAATATCCCCATCAAAAGAATGTAAATTTAATGGTGAGTACTTGACATTTTGTCTATAACAATTTAAAACCGAGAACGAATTCATGGGTCGCGATTAAATCAAACCCCTTCTGTATAAACGAATAAATACAGGAAAAGAATATCAAATTCTTTTGGCAAATTGACAAAATTTCAAGTACTATAGTTTAAATAATGAAGTTGTTAAATTTTATTAAATTTAATATTTATTGCTGTCGCCTAACGCTTAAAACTTAAATAATATGAGAGAAAACGTTTGTTTTCGACATTCAGAAAAATGAAAGAGAAAGGGGAATATTTTTGACATAAAATGCATGTTCGTTGCCAAAAGACAACTGAAAAGTTTATTTAAAAGCAAAAAGGAAAAGAAAATTTAAAAAATAAAATAAAAATCTTTCTTGGAATTCATTAATGTCACCAACAGCAGAAAACCAATGGCACAGTTGTGTATCCTTTCATGAATTTATTCATGGAAAAGGAAATACAATCCTTTTTTAGTCCTGGTTTTTTATTTTTAGTCGTGGTTGCGTCATCAATATAAACATATGGTTACGATAAGAAACATGGCTTATGTTGGATTATTGTGTTGACAGTCGAAACAGAAAATTGAGTATTTTTGTTGTTGTTGTTTTGAAACATTGTATACATTAATGTACCTTCCAATAAGCTCTGTTCCTATATAAAATACCCGCGTGTATACTTTACACAGGCTTCAGACAAGTTTGAAAGCTTTAAAAGGAAATTGAGCAATCATTCAAGAAATTAACGAACAAATTTGCGGAAAAAGTTTTTACGGTAATGTGTTTGTAGGGTATGTTAATGGTTTAATAGATATAATATTGTATACATATGTATATTTGCTCTTATACAAATCTGTTCTGTTAAATGTATGTATGTATTTATGTTCATGAACTTAAGATGGTTAAATGGGTAAATTAATTGGAAGAAAAAGTTGTGCTTTTGTTTTTTATTAAATTTTTTTTCTTCTAAGATTAAAAATAAAAAAAGTTTTTTCTTGGTTGTAAAGGGTTTTCTATAATTGGGACTTGACAACTTTTAACTTTCACTTGAAAGTTTTGAACCAATGACCAAACTGTCAAAGGAAAATAAACAATTTCGTAAAGTTTTGAAACAGAAGAAGTAAACGAATAATTAAGATTTATTACTGAAATTCCAAGTAATTGATGACAGCTTTCAGATTATTAACGCCAGTCATTGGTTAAACACTATAGCTAAGTATCTTATTTAAGTTTGGTCATCATAAACTTGGTTTAAACTTGGACGACAACACATATTTTGACATTTGTATAATTTTTTTGTTTATATCGTCATCCCGTAGTGCCCGTGGCATGATGGTTAGTGCGTTGGACTGTCATGCCAGAGGTCTTGGGTTCGATCATCCTTGCCTGTGCCATAACAGGATTGAGGTTTGTAAGTTTTACCAAAAGGTAAAAAAAACTCCCAAGGGTACAAGCCACGAACCGCAGCCTGTTTGGACGATCACATATGCATATGCTTTTTTTTATTGCCACGCTAAAGCAAACTGCGAAATGCAACCACGCTGCGTTAAATGTAATGAGAACGAGTGTAAGCTCGGAAAGGAAAAGGTCATCGATATGACCCTCCTTAAATGTGCACTTTGCCGAGGCGAAGGGCACCCTGCTAACTATCGGGGATGTCCGGCGTTTCATCATCTCAAGCAGAAAAATTTGCAAACAAATGTGGTAGTACATCGCCCAATTACTCGTGCTCCCACAACAATGCCCGTCAACCCTTAAATTTCGTACGCCCAAATGGCGTCAGGAAGGGGAGCGACGGTACAGCCTCCGCCAAAGGCAGCCCAACCGGTCCTAGTGCCAAGAGCTCCGGATGCGCAGGGTGAGATTAGAAGCCAGCCGAAGAGGGTAGATCACATCTACACCATTTTGCCAAGCTTTACGCAATTTTTAGGTTAAGGGCGCGCTGCCAGAGAGGCCCTTAAATTCACTTATTAGGGTCGAACGTTGATCTAACTTATTCCAATTTCTGAAAGACCAAAGTCCTGATGTGTTTTTGGCCAGCGAAACTAAGCTGAACCAGGCACAAAAATTGACGCACAACAATTACAATATCGTACGAAGGGACCGGGCGGCGGCGGGCGGCGGCGGCCGAACTCCACACAAGGCGATGAGGTCGCTATTTTCATGCTAAAAGGCATTAGTTATAAAGTTATATAAAATAGTGAAGTACGCAGGTTTTAGCTGCTTGAGGCATGTATCGTGTGCATTCCTCTCCACCAGGGAAAGCATCTATCTGTATGCGGTCGCGTCTTATGCACCGGAATCATCTCAGCCAGCTCAATTTATTACAGAGCTCGGAAAACTTTTTCAGTACTTGCAACTGAACTATACTTGACCTGTTGGTTGATAGACCATCTTTCTTAAGGAGCGGTGCCTATCTAGATCTTTTTCTAATGGACTCAAGACTGACAATAACTGACACTGTGGGTCAAAGACCAAGAAACTGTGTACGGATAATCGAGTACGACAGTGACCACTGCGGTGCCGGTGCACTCTTACAATTATATTAAGACTCACTAGCCGCGTTTCACCAACGCCTTAGCGAGAGAACTTCGGTCTAGAAACATATCCCCACCAATCGACAGGAATTTGACAAATACCGAGATTGACGGATATTTACAACAAATGGACGAGAAAATCCAACGAACCATAAAGAACTATTCCAAAATACAAGGAACGAGACACTACGAACTTGTAGCGTAACGTAACTACAGATACACTGCACAGACACAACTGACAAGGCTTAAACGCTTGTACCAGAGGTTTATTGACGCAAACCATCTGGAGATTAGGACATTGAAGTCGATTAAACACTAATTTGTACTTATTGAATATAAAACGTTTATATCTGTAAAGATATTCCAAGTCCTCTTCGATTGTTCCAGAAAATAATACGCAACGATTAAGGAAAAACAAATACAACTAAAAGTTTATTCAATTATTAAATATTAAAATAAATATTAAAAATTAATATCTCATTAGGAATGAAAATAAATTATGCATTTAATAGAGTAGACAAATGATCCAACTACTATGATTGATTTAAAAAAAAAAACAAAACAAAACAAGTGTTGTGTGATACAGTAGTGTACATAGTCGGTACATAATAGAAAGAATATATACAAAACTCTATATTTTCAACAGTACTGAGACAAGAAAATTCGGGCCATTAATTCTGGCGACCCGAGCATGTTTCAACAAATTAACAAAATCTTTAGGAGAAATGATCAGAACGACCTTCCTTGTCTTAAGCTTCAGAGGACGACAGAGACGTATTTCTGACAGCAGGAATAGATCCAGGAGACGCCGGCCATCTTGGACGATGACTTCTTTGTTATAAAAGATCCGCAGGAGAAAGCAGAGGCGGTGGGGGCTGCTTTCCAGCAAGTGTACGAGGTGAATTCTAGAATTCGCCCTAATCACGAACTGTAGAACAGAGCCCTGCAGCACCACTTCTACCTGTGTAACGACATAATGCAGTGGCGATCCGAGAACCTCGGTTTTACCAGGTTCAATGACGAAAACTTGGCAAATGACATCATCGCCGAGCAAAACTGGACGAATACCCTATTAGTCACGAAGATAGAGCTCCAGCTCATCTTCAATTGATTCAAGAAAAATAAGTCAGCAGGTGTCGTTGGTATATCCAACATTGTACTACGACATTGACCTCAGGAAGTTGTGGACATTTATACAATGTTCTATATAATGCATATTATCTGGCCCGTTGAAAGACAGCTGTAGTACATCATCTCCCGAAAAAGGGAAAGTACAACTGCAATTCGGCGAATCTCCGGTCGATAAGTCTTCTGCCGAGCATCAGTAAGGTATTCGAGAAGGTTATAAATAGAGCTCTGTCAAAGTGAGCTGAGTACAACAAAATAATTCCGGATAATCAGTTCGGCTTTAAGGCGGGTCATGACACTATTCATGCTGCGTCTAAGCTTGTTTCTGATATCCAGTGGAACAAGTCTAAAAGGCAGTGTACAGGCGCTTGTCTGGTTGACTTGGAGAAGGCCTTCGACACCGAATGGTCTGTATCTAAAGCGGACCAGACTTGGCATAAGTAAACCACTGTTGTATATGCTTATGATATGCTTAATGATAGACGCTGTATGATCAACATTGGCAATGTAACATCTACCAAAATCTTTGATATTAAAAATGGTCTTCAACAGGGAGCGGTTAACTCGCTGATCTTGTTCAGCATTTACACCAGTGATCTGATAGCAAGTCTGACTCAGGCAATATTGTACGCAAACGACCTAATTGCGTAAAGATCGGCCCAAAAATTGAGATTATCAAGACAAGATTCAGGGCAGGGTGACTTCGACAAGATTCAGCAATATTGCGATCACTGGAAGTTGAAAATCAACCTTCAGAAATGCGAAACTATTCTGTTCAGGACTACGCTGTATGGAGCCCCAAGGGATACGAGAAAAAACTGGAAAAGTCTAGTGATCGTTGGACCAAATCGACAGTAACTGGCGAATAAAAGTGTAGTAAAGTACATTGGCATCTGGTTGGATCAGTACTTATATTTCGACAGACATATGACAAGGGGAGCATATCATTCATTATTTAAGTAATTTTTTCGAGAAAACTCACTATTTATGAAATGAAACACATCGTTTTAAATTAAAAACAAAACAAATTCTCAATGACGATGTTAAAGGGTTTGATGTCTAAATGTGGTCTAATTGTGCAGATGTGTCATAAACGAATCAATTCTCTAATTAGCTCATAAGATACAAAATTAGAATCAAAAATCACTCCGATTACATAAAATAATAAAATAATAATTAGGCAAATGCATCAATACCTACTTTAGAACAAAAAATGAACAACTGTGTTGGTCCTTCTTTCCAAACCTCTAAAAATGAAACAAGTTCTAGCTGATATAAGCTAAACACTTTACCATCACAAGGTTATGCATGCATAACTTTTTGCATCATATACCTATGTACTGTACATATGTATATGTGTGCATGACCATGGCGTTTAAATTAAAAAAAGAAAAATATATAACTTCAACTAATATCCTGTTGTTTTTGATGAATTGATTATATTCCATCCACGATGCTTCAGGTCCAAGCCAACTTAGCTAAGCTGTAGGCTCTCAAAAGGCTAACGACAATCATTCTCTCATTATTTTATTTATGAAAACAGTTTGGCATCATTTGGGCGTTTATATCCGAATATAAACAGAAAATTAGAAATAAAAAACATCTTTTTCCTTATTATGCCTGTGTTTTGAAACTCTCATTCTAAATGCGACAAAAATGCTTTCGCGCGCGTCTAATTTCAAACAAAATAATTGCCCCCATTTTGTGAGAAGATAAGTCAATTAGTCAAACAAAGTTCTATCACAATTGTACCAATTTGGTTTGTCGCACAGCAAAAACTTAACAAAACAAAAAAAAACTTTATAATTAAAGTAAAATTAAGCTCAGCTATAGTCCTTTTTTGGTCGAATACACATATAGCAGAGTAGCAAACAAAAACCCCTCCTCGCTCGATCCACGAAAAGGATGCCCGCTTTTTCATTCCACTGAGTCGCAGCCCACAGCTCAGCTTCGCGCCACAGAAACCATTGGTTCGCGCGAAAAACTTCATTTTGCATTCTAGCTGAAGCTTCTTTAGTTCAATATTATTCATGAATGCAGTAGTACCGCTTAATGTAACTTTATATTATCTCATAGACTTGTCCTTGATGAGAGTTTTTCGCCTTCCTTCTGTTTGCCTTCATCTCCGTAACCATTGTCGTTTCACTGTCATGCACTGGAGATTCCCGCAACCAAAACGAATCCTTCTTCTGAGCTTGCCCCATCTCCTCTCTCGACCTATCCTGGACCGAGAAGCTCTGAGGGAGAAAACGAGAAAGCCCACATAGATTTCTATGCGATGACTTTTTTCTTTTTATTTTTCGTTTTTCTACAGAAAATAGTTTACATTTTTCAAAATGTATCTATGCATAAGTTTGAGGTTGAAAGGAAAGTAGAAGCTTGATACAAACATATATACTCTGCAGGATATAGTATACACTCCGTTTCACTTGTTTTAGTGTACCTAGAATTTTGTTTTTGATTTAAGCTTTTACTAACTATACATTCAAGATTATTCACTTATCTGGAAAACTCATTTACAGACCTGAACAAGGATGCATTCACGGTGCAGTTACATAATAAAAGAAAAAATATATTTTAGTTGAAGGTTGAAGCTCAATGACTTTTATGACATGAAAGTCGTGAAATACATATTGCGTGTTTTAAGCATATATTGTTGATGATGAGTTGACGGATGATGAGTACATTTTTTTTCAAAGTCGAAAAAATAAATACATAGTCGCAATTCAGAAATAGAAAATGTGTATCACAGATATTCCGTATTGAAAAAAATGATCAAGTTGCTTTTAAGAAATAAATTAAAGGGTGGCGACATTTTAGGGCCCGATGTTGATTTTGATTATAACACAAATTGCTTGGCCATTTCTTTTTATTACGATAATATTGGTATGGTTCAATTATGTATGGAACAAAAAAGCGAACAAATGTCCGCCACGACTTTGGCGGCACAGCTCCATCCGAACGGTCCAAATTTTTGATGACGCTGAGGCATACTTAAGGCTCTATGCCGTTAATATGCCGAGTTATTTCATCTTTTAGCTCTTCAATTGTTGTTAGCTAATCGACGTACACCTTTTCTTTCAAATAATCCCAAGATCACATGATCTTGGCGGCCAATTGACATCACCAACAAGTGAGATAACACGAATTTGTCGAGTAAAAGAGCCATTGTTTGGTAAGCTGTGCGGCAAATCGCGCCGTTGGTTCTGTTGAAACCACATAGCGTTATCATCTCACGATTCACAGTAACTGTCTGACCGGTCTGATTTTGGAAAAAATACGCCCCGATGATGCCGCCAGCCCAATAACCGTCCCAAACCGTCACTTTTTGTGTTTGCATTGTTTTTTACGACAATTCTGTTTATTGACGAATCCACTGTGAGGTGAAAATGTGTCTCATCACTGAAGATGGTTTTGTTTCGAAAATTGGTCATCTCCTGTTGCCATTTCTTGCCACCATTCTGACCATTGACGACACGCTTGAAAGTGCAAGTGTTTAAACATAATGTTCATCAACAACAAGCGTGGCCGTGGGAGGTGCCATTGTTGGGCACGACGACAAGTCTAGGTGGACGGGTCTTCAGTCAAACTATCGCGAACAGCAGCAATATTTTCTGCAGTATACAAACTGAACGAGCATGTACTTGTGTTTTTTAATCTTGTACAAACCCGGTTTGCTCAAATTTTTGCACGATTTTTCCGATTGCAAACGCACATTTGGACGATTAAATTGGCCGACAAAATCTGCATTTTGATTTGAACGCCCGTTTAATCATAAGCCTGAATAAGTTTAACGCGTTGCTCGATTGTTAATCTTTCCATGGATAAAATTAAGGCTTTAATTGAGAAATGTCAAATTAAATTCGGAAAAAAAACTTGACGTTTAGGTGTGGTTCACATTCAACATCGGTTCTTAAAATTTAACCACCCTTTAGTTAGATCGGCCTGATGCAAGGTTGCTGGGCTTAAACAAACATTCTTAGACTTGGCTCATTGTGATATCTTAAAAGTCTGGAGAAGTTCTCTAAATTCGCTCAATATATCTGTTTTGATTAAACATCTTTGAAGTGCAAAAAATATTTCAAGTTGGAATTTTAGATTTCAAAGACATTATTACATTATGATGGCCTCTTTGCCAAAAACTTCTACTTTTTTTCTTTTGTCGGAAATTTAGACTGACGAGATAGATTTACAGTCTCCAGACATCTGAGACAAGAATCTTAGATGTCTCGTCAGTCTTTTCGGTTTTTATAGCTCATCACGAATAATACCTCATATTTTGAACTAATTGTTAAAATTGCTTATTAAGTTTTTGTATTTCATTGATAAGTAACAAAACTGAAGTTTGACCTTGGAATGGTAGTTTTATGTAGCTTCTGGGTAACATTTAAAATGAACAAAATTGTATTAAAGTAAAAATATGTTCATTTGTCCACGTCAGCAGTAATGTATATGAAAAAAAGCACGATAAACCTATCTTTTTTTCTTATTATACTCGTATGTTTCATATGTTCTGAAGGTTTTTAAAACAGTATAAATATAGTTCAGTTAAAACACAATTTATGTAACAAAACCTAAGAGACGAATTGAGACTCCAAATCAAAACACTTATATATAAGAAAAACCAAAAGACCGGTCTACTTTTCACGAATTAGCCTGAAAATAATTTTACACAAATATCTCGAGTTATTCTCTTCTAATAAGGTCCAATTGACTTAGCAATTGAAGGCTTAAGAACATTCGTTTCCTTCGTTTGGGCGAGAAATCATCTTTCATCATGAGGTGCATTTTCATCTCTGCGGCTAAGTTAACGAACAAAAAATTTGGCACATCTAGGGCTAGGAACCTGCACTTTATAATCGAGCTCGAGAAGCCGATGTTTAATTTGGATTGTGGAGCTGTGGAATCATTGGACAATTTTGTTTGAAGAATCAAATTTTTTTTACTGAAATTGAAGACATGAATTTAGAAGAAACAGCTAATTCACCAATCGATGTTTTGCGCACCAAATTCCCGAATGGAGTTATCAGAAATCATGGGGATGTGAGTTGGTCGCCAATATTATAATCCTCAAACGATGTAAGTACTTAAGGTCAATATGAACTAAACAATAAGTGAGCTGCATCAAGGCGTGGTATGGGTTTATATTGCTTAGGACAGGAAACTATCAAATTGTGCCTAACCAACATTTTTAGGTAAATGAGATTAAATTTTCTATTTTCACCGATGACTTATAAGCAGGGTTATCTTATCGATTTAAAAATTATTCAATTCGATTAAGCATAAACAAAAACCAAGAGAATACGTAGAACTTACTCTGTTTTGTACAGTATACAATACACTTTTTAGACATACGACCTAGAAATGTTTTGCTCATATATATTTCTATTGGCTTCTATAGGTATGATTCATTATTGGTTTATGCCTTAAACTTATGACTTGAACTTATTTCACTAATTTGAAAAAGGCACCTCAAAAATAATAATATTGGCATGTTGTCAATTATATTATGAAACATAAAGTTCAAAACTCAATACGTATTCACTATCTAAACATTTTAATAAAATGGAGAATAAGAGATTAGAGATATTTTAATAACAAACTATTATTGACGTTGTGAGTTGTGACGTTAAATTTTAATTTTTTACATAAACTTTTGATTTCTTGGCTTAAGCTATAGTTTCCAGTTCTAGTAACCAATTTCACAGGAGTAGGACTTAATATTTATTTGAAGAAACCATTAAATTTGGATTTGAGTACATAACCCCCCCCCTCTGGGAGACAATTTTTTTTTATTTCGGTAGGAACTACCTTGAATTCAAAACTATCGTGTTGCGTTAATAGATATGACACTCAATATATTTTTAATTATTTATTTTTTCCATATGAAAACAAAATTTGTATTTTACGTACTTAAAATTTGTTCACCTAAAGTACTACTTTTAACTGAGGACTGGACCGAGAACATAATATGAATCGGAAATTCAGCCTTTTTCCAATAACGCAGCACAAACTCATCAACTTTTGAGCAATGGACGATCCAGGGGGGTCATATGAGCTAAAAGCTTATACAGTATAAATAAAGATTTCATCTAAAGATTTGTTAGTAACTTAAGTGGTTTGCTGTCAAAAACAACTAACATTTTTGTTTCACGCAATTTAGAATTTGAAAAAAAAATTTAGTAATGCTTTAAATTATTTTCATAAAATTTGTTTGTAAGAAAAAGATCAAATATTTAGGTTCTTAAAAAGAAACCTTGTATAAAAGATCGTCAAATTGATATTAAGTTGCCTTTAAATTCCTGAAACTCGCCTTCAATTACGTCTGAAAAATTCGTAATTCTTAAGAATTTCGAACTCGAGCTTTTAATCAAACATGACATTACTATGGTAGAAAAGTCGAAAAAAGTGTGTCCTTCGATACCGCCTGTCTGTCCTGGCCTTTACATCTCAAAACCTTGTGTCGATTGAGTTTAAACAGGGCAATTAAGGTTTTAGGCTGATTAGCGTAAGGAGTTTTTTTTAAATTTTTTTTTAATACAAAAAATAACAGCAGTCTCCATACAAATGTTTTGGTTAAAAATCGAAAATTAGTATTTTTTTCAAAAATTAACCGATACATTTTTTACAATAAGAACATATTTCGGTATTGATCCAGAAGAGTACCCTTCATATTTTTTTAAGTTTTCTTTTTTTTATTTTTACAAAACTCCATAAGCACTAAACAACTGCATACCAACGACAAAATTTAAAAATTGGATATGTAAAAATCAATAAAAAAAAAATTATGTTAATCTAGTTTTTTTTTTTAGAAATAAAATGGCATTTAAATTTTTGAGAAAAACTTATTTTGCACATATATTTTTAAATCTAAAAATATAGTAAATATTTTAACGAAAATTGAGTTCTAAAAAACTAAGTCAAAAAAGCCCGAAAATTCTTCTTATCAGATCCTCTCTCATTTTCTGGGTTTTTGCATCTATGTTTTTGTAGCGTTTTCGTATATTAATAGAAATGGAAACAAGAAAAGTATATATTATTTTTGAAAAAATCTACGTTTAAAACAATTTCTTACGTTTCTGCATTAAATGCACCAAAAACCTCCTATAAAATTGTGTTTTAGCTCTTAAATATTTCATATTTAGAAAACTGTTGGAATCTTGGAATGCTTTTATATGTAGGGAGTCGTCCAAATTAAAAGGTTAAACCATACCTTGCTGGACAACAGTATGTTCTAAAATAATTTTATAACTCAAGTTGTCACTTTAGCCCTTGAAATGTGTAAATGTAAGGTTAAGATGCAGAACATACAGAACATTTTTAAGCGGTGAGTAAAAACTCGTCTTTATGTTAAGTTTGTGACCCTCTCCTAATTAAAAGTCTGGATCCGCCCTTGTTCTGTACGAGCTGTTGAGCAACCTAATTTATTTATATGAAATTATAACCAAACTTATATTCGTTTAAAAATGTTCAGGATTGGGACTCAGGCTTATGTGAAAAAAATAAGATGTCACTCATTTGAGTTATGATAAATACACCGAAGCGAAAAAGTAACGACGACGTGTGGATTATAAACTGATATTAATAATACTTTTTTCAAAGTGGGTCTTTCTAATAGCTGTTACTTGAACTTTGCTCAATTTGGTTTGTCATTTTGTATAAAATAATTTACTCTTAGAGAACGCTTGCAAATTGTTCAAATTTATTACCAACATAATGACAGCGTTAAATATTTGGCCGCATATTCGCCAAACGGAGCCATCAATTCGAGCAACAATGGATCACTTTCGCACCAGGTTTACTCTACTAGAGCTCATCTTCAAAGACGCCGCTCCGTACCATTTTGCTTTTGCCATTGTTGCTCTGAAGCAGAGTATCGAAAAAGACCCCACGTCAAAAAAAAACACCCTTTGTGAAAATAAAGCTATTCTAAATAATAATAATAATGAGTCAAAAAGTTATTTCTATGAATTATCTGATATTTTCTTTGCTACAAACTAAACTTTTTATCAATTTTTTAACTCTAAAATCCAGGAGTAGTTTTTGGCTGAATCTAGAATTTTTATTACTAATATTTATCATACAATTTTTGCTGATTGAAAAGAGTTTTAAAACTTAATACTTATTACTTTAAATAAGTTTGAGTTATTCACAGGTATGTACATACGTCACAGTTAAACAATATATAAATCCTTATTTAATTGAAGTGGAGTGTGTCTCTTTGAAATTTTAAACACAAAAGTGCACACTTCCGTGATTCAGTCTTGAGACTATCCGTAAGTGTTCTGCAGTTGTAATTTAGAATAAGAATTACAACCATAGTTATGTAAATCAGTATTTGTGGCCAATTTCATTTTTATAAATGGGAAGAACTAGAAGACATCATAATTATACTTTAAAGGAAGTCGTTATTCAAATTGATTTAGAATTTCAAAAAATCAGTAAACAAAAGAAAAAAAAAAAGATAAAAAGGAATAATAGCGAAAGACGATGATTTTAGTATACATAGTATAAGAAAAAGAATTAATTTCAAGGAAATTTATTTGAAGGTGTTGTACGGAAATTATTCAAATATATTCCGTTTTTCGTTTTTAGTAATTTCTTTTGCTAGAAAAATAATCTAATGGTTGAATATGATTATAAAGCCTTTGTTATTATGAAAGTTGTCAGTAACTTTAAAACATATGTCTGTCTTAATATTTGGTATTGACCCCAGGTTATTAATAAGGTTAATAATAAGAAAATTGTTCAAACAAAAATATAGAAAAATAAAGAGAATAGAAAAATTAGAACTCAGTAATAAATTGATAACATAAATATTATAATTATAATAATAGTCTCTTAGTGAACTATGAAATATACCCATATAAGCGAGGGGCATTCCACTATAAGAAATTTTAGTTTTTGATTTAGCGATTTTCTTTTGAAAAAATAAAAACACATTTTTTTTATGAGAAAATCAACCAAATAAATAACAGGTGTAGATCTTAAATAAAAACAAATAAAATGCAACCTTGTGTCTGTTCTTTCTTAAATATGTATATTGCACCAATTACAGAGATTGATATACGGTAACAGTGTTACCTCTGAAAATTTTCATAAAGTGTCAAAAAAGGTGTCCGAGGGGAAAAAAAGGTGTCCCATAGAAATTTCAATTAAAAAGCAGGTTAATTTAAAGTTTTTATTATAACAATTAACATAAGCGATTAAAAACTAGAAAAATTGTTTAGAAAACAGTTTTAAAAATTCTTCGTATTTGGTATCACATTATTTCTTTGATATTTGTTCTCTATACTTCTGTATAAGAACATTACTAGGAATTTCATATTCTTCTAACTCTAACTCCAAATCTTTGTCTCTTAAAACATTTAAAGCTGAAAGCATTGAATGGCATGTTTCAGTTTATAATTTATTAGTAAGTTTGTTTTTAATAAGTGTAAGTTTGGCAAATATTCTCTCTTCTTACAAATTCGTATAATTTCGGATACATGATTTCATTTAAGTGGTCTCTTAAGTTTCCTATTTTGAACCAAAATTGTTCTATATTTTTTATTTTAAAAATACTCTCAAAATCAGCATCATAAGATTTCTATTATTTTTTCAAGATTAGAAATAAAATTTTCAAATTCTAAAACTAAATCGAATTAATTTAATTCATTTCCCAATTTTATAACTTCTGGGTCCAATAAACGTAAAATAGATAACTTTTTATCATTCATATTAATCTTAACTGTGATTTGATCAAATATTACTTGATAATATTTCAAAATGTTAGTTTTAATTAAAAGAACTTCTTGTTTTTTTTTGATTGTTGAAAAAAGAGCAGAAATAAAAGATTTTTAGAGAGATGTCTGTGCGTGCGTGTGTACATCCGTACGTTCGCGAAGTTTTTTTCGTCGTCAATAGCTCAAGAACCAGTAGAGATATCGACTTCCAATAAATTTTACTATACAGATAATAATGCAGTAAGACGCAGAAAGGACTCTCAAAAAAATTGCGTCGGTGGTTTCTTACCACGACAATTTAAAAAAAAGGTGAACATTTTGGTTAACCCAAAATATCTCACGAACCAATAACGCTAGCGACTTGAATTAAATTTAAATTCAATATATTATATTGTAACGTGATACCAAACTATTATATTTTCTATATATTCTAACTAACTTTTTTTTTATTAATAAAAAAAACTGAAAAAAATAAAAAAATATTTGTCACCTCGGATATTTTACAAACAAAAAATGATTTTATCTCCAAAATAATTTTATACAACGAAAAATAACGTTTTTGATATCTGGTAAAATTTTGAGAAAAATCGAATTCACGGTTTTGTTTATAAACATTTCGATATTCTGTAAAATTTTGAGAAAAATCAAATTGACAGTTTTTTTTTACAAAAATTAAAAACATAAAAAAAATACGAAAACTTGGTAAAAATTGATTTTCGACTCAAATATCTTTTCAAAAACGTCAAATTTGTATCATCTTATAGAAAATATTTTTTTTTCATAAAAATTAATATCTATAAAATATGATATTTTTTAGAATAATTTAACCGACAACTTTTTTAACAAAACACGAAAACCTACAAACCTTTTAATCAAGACTAATCGACAGACGAGATGGGAAGTTATTAGTGTGGGTCGCATCCCAGCCTCTTTTTTAAATTTTGTTTCAGTCTTAGAGTCTATTTTATGCAATTCAACATTCAAACAAAATTCGTTCTTAACAAAGTTTTGATATATTAGGGACAGAACATATATAATTTGTGATTCTTCACTTTGAAAATTTTTGCTAACCTTATTCATGATGCCTAATAATGGGTGATTTTTTAAGAGCTTCAGAACTTTTTTTAAAAAAAAAACGCATAAAATTTGCAAAATCTCATCGATTCTTTATTTGAAACGTTAGATTGGTCCATGACATTTACTTTTTGAAGATAATTTCATTTAAATGTTGACCGCGGCTGCGTCTTAGGTGGTCCATTCGGAAAGTCCAATTTTGGGTAACTTTTTCGAGCATTTCGGCCGGAATAGCCCGAATTTCTTTGGAAATGTTGTCTTCCAAAGCTGGAATAGTTGCTGGCTTATTTGTGTAGACTTTAGACTTGACGTAGCCCCACAAAAAATAGTCTAAAGGCGTCAAATCGCATGATCTTGGTGGCCAACTTACCGGTCCATTCCTTGAGATGAATTGTTCTCCGAAGTTTTCCCTCAAAATGGCCATAGAATCGCGAGCTGTGTGGCATGTAGCGCCATCTTGTTGAAACCACATGTCAACCAAGTTCAGTTCTTCCATTTTTGGCAACAAAAAGTTTGTTAGCATTGAACGATAGCGATCGCCATTCACCGTAACGTTGCGTCCAACAGCATCTTTGAAAAAATACGGTCCAATGATTCCACCAGCGTACAAACCACACCAAACAGTGCATTTTTCGGGATGCATGGGCAGTTCTTGAACGGCTTCTGGTTGCTCTTCACTCCAAATGCGGCAATTTTGCTTATTTACGTAGCCATTCAAACAGAAATGAGCCTCATCGCTGAACAAAACAACTTTTCTAGGGCCCATTCACTGAAAATTCGACGTTGTGGCAGATGATTTCCAAGCGTTGCTCGTTAGTAAGTCTATTCATCATGAAATGTCAAAGCATACTGAGCATCTTTCTCTTTGACACCATGTCTGAAATCCCGCGTAATCTGTCAAATACTAATGCATGACAATCCTAACCTCAAAAAAATCACCCGATATATCCGATTCAAAATTTAAGATAAACAAGGCTAGTTCCATTTATATTATCCCATATAATTGAAAGCTTATCTATTGCATTTGATCTTTCTTCGAATTTGGCTCTTAAGAAATGATTTAATTCAAATACAAATATACAGATTGTGTGTCGTATCAACAAAGATTGAGATAACAATAGGTGGCCTAAAATCATCAAGGTGCAGAATTAGCTTTGCTGGTAATTTAATGTCTTAAATCTGGACTCAATTGAGAAAAAAAAATAATAAAATACTAAAACTAACCTGTTTTATTTGTCCATCAAACAACATAATCAATTTAGTTAATTTTAAATGAAATCAATACCTAGTATACACGCATAGAAAATCATTTCGGAAACGCGTCCTAATGTACCATCTTCAACAATAAGTCCAAAATATTATAGAAAAATGTACGGTATTTAACCCCGGTCATTACTTAATACGCCGTATTTTTTATACAAAATCTAGTTTTAGAAAGGATACTAAAAGATACCGATACCGCACAAGTCATTTCAGTTAACATATCAATAATCGATCAAAAATAATTTTAAGTAAATGCAACCATTCGGTGTCAAACGTCATTCGAGGAAGAGAATAATAACAAAGCCGGCTGTCAGAGTATTTTTCGTCAAATAAATTATATCTAAATGTTAAGTACCTTTCTATTCATTATTCGTAAAGCGTACATCAATAGTCTGTCAATTCGTGAACGTATTTATTACATTTAATTATTGATGAAATTCTTTTTTATGACTCGAAATAACAAAGAAACCTCAAATATGTTCCTATTGACAAAGTCAGATCGCATATAAGATGGCCGCTGTATAATCAAAGGGCGCTCTTATTTGAAATCGTCATTACGTGAACGGTCATTTCGGGATTTCATGATTTGACGTATTTTCATTGTAGAAGATTTAGTATGTATTGTTTTGATTATTGCTTATTTAATATAGATACATAATATAACCATGTTATTAAACAAAGCTTAAATTATGTGCTTTGTTTTTCTTTTGTTAATTTTATCAAACTTAGAAAAACGTTCCCGAATTGATGGTTTCTGTAATGTATTTAGTACTAAGCAATATTAAATAAAA
Source organism: Eupeodes latifasciatus (assembly GCA_920104205.1). NCBI lineage: Eukaryota > Metazoa > Arthropoda > Insecta > Diptera > Syrphidae > Eupeodes > Eupeodes latifasciatus. Next base: position 79,563,401 of record OV049926.1, read on the forward strand.
ATGTATAGCATTCTGTGCGCTGCCCTGTCAAAGTTTATTCATATACAAATTTTGCAACAGTATAAACTAAAAGTCATCATTATACGAGCTTGCAATTTTTTTTTGTCATAAAACCAATTTTGAAATTTGCAACCTTGGTAATTTTGAGCCAGGTAGTTTGGTGTAGGTATTTTTATTTTGGTTGTTTGCCACGGGTTGCGTTCCATTTTTTGAACAAATTGTTTTTTTTTTTTTTTTTTGCTTAAAATAGTTTCCAAAGAGTCGTTAGATTTATAAAAAGTGTCCAAATCGACTTAATTTTGAAAAGAGGTGTTCTGGTATCCGAACGTTCAAAAGTTGTCAATATTACACTAAAGTGTCCCCAAAGGTAAAACTGCTTCCGAATAATAATGATATATATATGGTATTTTTCAGACAAATGTAATTGATGGAAAAGCTACAATTAAGAAATCTTCTTCTTAAAACAAAAAATATAAATATTAACAATAAAAAAGAGTGTTACGAGAATAAGAGAAATGAGAGAAGGGGTTACACACAAATAAAACATCTAACAATGCCATTTATAAAATAATTTTAACAGAGAATAATTACAGTTAATAAAACATTAATGAACATACAGTGATGGAAAATAAATATAGAATAAGTTGATGGAATTTGTTCATTTAAAAAAGCAAAATTTTCAAAATAGCATCTATCGCGAGAAATTAGCCTTCTTATTATTATTAACATTTTGTGGATGGGCGGCGCGGCGGGTTACATTCCTCAAACGAGGAAAGAGAGTTGATAAAAGTCTTAAAAGGACTTTGGGAAGGATTTAAATGCACCTGTCACAAACCGGGCGGTTCGAAAAAGGCTTATAGAAATGGATTTGATTGGATTTAAATCCAAAAACAAAGATGAGCTGTTGGAAGAGTGGTACGCTACAGAGCCCTTCACTTATGCCAAGTAAGTGGATTACAAAAGTCGCAAGTGCAACAAGTTTAGAAAATATAATAAATAATATAGTTTAGAAGAAAAACCATATTAATAAGATTTAAGCCTGTTGTTTCTATTTTTTTTAAATGGAAATAAATGAAGTTAATTTTTTGATATTTGAATTTTAAATCAAGTTTTTTCCCCTATTATTTAAAGCGTACTTCAATATACTTTTAATACGAAATGCAACATTTATTTAATAGTGCATTTCAACGAAGGAAATATAAACATTACCAACAAAACAAGTCGTAGCTTTAATTTTCAACGACTGTATATCAGTTTTAAATTGAAAAGAAGAAAAGAAATAAATCTGAAGAAGTAAACAATTGAAAAAGAATACCTACATACATACAATACACATAAATAAATAAAAATAATGACAATGCAAATACAAAAATTAATAATTAACAAATCATTTTACAGCAAAATTGAATAGTTATATAAATTAAACAGTAATTAAATAAGTAAATAATAATAAAGAAATAAATAAAGAAATGTGATATTTTATAATAGAAAAACTGAGTCTAACGAAGTTGCTGTCAATATTTTAAGGTTAAAAAATAAACCTGCAAACTAAGTTTATCTTCAAAAAGTAAAACACATTTAATTCCTCAAGACAACTTAAATTCATTCATTATTTTTCTCGAAAATCCTTAGAGCGTTTTTTTTTTTAAATTGCTTTTTTAATTTTTTGTTAAGAAATATTTTTGGTTTGCAGTTTTGCTTATAAATATAATTTGTAATTTTTCTTATAATTGTATCGAATGTTGAAAATAATATTTCTTATAAGTTAAAATTAGTTAGAAGCTATTATCTCAAATTTTCGAAAAGATATTTGAGTCAAAAATCAATTTTTAACAATTTTTGTTAAATTTTTTTTTCGGTTTTTAATTTTTTGTAAAAAAACTGTCAATTCGGTTTTTTTCAAAATTTTACTGAATGTTGACAACCATAGTTTTTGAAAGATTAAAGTAGTTTAAAGCCAATATCTCAAAGTTTTGAAAAGATATTTGAGTCGAAAATCAATTTTTACCAACTTTTAAAATTTTTTTTTGGGTTTTTATTTTTTGTAAGAAAACTGTCAATTCGATTTTTCTCAAAATTTTTCTTATGGTTGAAAACAATATTTCTTATAAGATAAAATAAGTTTGAAGCCTTAATCTCAAGTTTTTGAAAAGATATTTGAGTCGAAATTCAATTTTTACCAACTTTGAGTACTGTTTTTTTAGGTTTTTTTTTTTTATAAAAAAAACTGTCAATTAGATTTTTCTCAAAACTTTATCAGATGTCAAAAACATTATTCTTCGTTGCACAAACTTGTTTTGGAGATGAAACCATATTTTAGTCGTAAAATTTTCGAGGTGACAATTTTTTTTTTCAGTTTTTTTGATTTATAAAAAAAAAACCGTTAAGTGGATTTTTTTCCAAAAATATACTTCTTTTGTATCACGTTACAATATCTTAATATATAAAAATCCAGTGTAATATGTATGTTCCCAGTGAACTCTTCACCAAGTCAACCGATTTCGATGAAAGTTGGCATTTTATGTGTAATTTGGTCTAACTTGAGATATATGGTAGTTTATATTTCGATTAATGGTCTTAATAATTTATAATTAACAATAAACTCAATGTTGATGTTTGTTATTAATCGTTAGTTTCATAAGTCTCGAACAGATGGCGCGTTAAATCAGATTTTTTACAGAAAATGTCGGACCATCTATCGTGAACTTCTCATAGATGGCGCCACGCTGGAATTCGAAATTTCTTTTTCAACAACACGTGGTGCAATGTGATATTTTAATCGATCTATAACGTAACATGGCTTTTTCTGGATTATTTCCCATTTAATTTCATGTGCTCTATATAATTCTGAATATATAATATAATAATATATAATATTATAAAGAGGAATGATTTGTATTTTTGTATGTAACGAATAAACTCAAAAAGTACTGGACCGAAAGCTACGTTATCACTGAATAACATAGGCTATATTTAGTACTAGATTACTATAGAAATCTTTAGAAATTCCTATTAAAACCAACCGAAAGTGTAAAAAAATTCGCCATAAAATGTCTTTCATCGCATACGCTGCGAAGAGTATTAATGATAGGACAAACAAATATTTTCTAATTTAGTGATTAATGGTCGTTTTAATTAGTATGCTTATAACTTACTATTTATGTCTACCCATGCGAAGCCGGGACGGGCCGCTAGTATAATATAAAATTTAATTCAAGTCTCTAGCGTCATTGGTTCATGGTTAACCAACATTTTCACCTTTTTTTTAAACTGCTATGGTAAAAAAACCACCCACGCAATTTTCTTGAGAGCCCTTTCTGCATCTTTCTGCCTTATTATCTGTATAACAAAATTTATTTGAAGTCGATATCTCTTCCGGTTCTTGAGCTATGGACGACGAAAAAAACGTCGCGAACGTACGGACATAGGGACGTACGGACATACGGACATACGGACATACGGACATACGGACATACGGACGTAGGGACGGACGGACGTACGGACATGTGGACGTACGAACGTACGTACACACACACGCACAGATATCTTTCTACAAATCTTTTATTTCGACTCTAGGGACCTTGAAACGTCGAGAAATGTCAAAATTTTCAATTTGACAAATCGGAAGTTTTGATTTTTGATCAAAAAGTTTGTATTGAGAATCTGCTAAAAACCTTAATTTCTAAATTTAAACTCAATCGACCCAATAATTTAGGCTATAGAGGCGAGGACATATGTAATATGTAATCGCCGGACCCAGTTTTTTCGACTTCTCTACTATCGTAATATCATGTTCGATTAAAATCTCGAGTTCGAATGTAATACTTGCCATAAAGTTCCTATACATAATGTATGTCACCAATAAGAGAGAGAACATGTCCTTTTTTAAGAGATGTAGGTACATTAAAAAAAGCTTGTTTCCGATTTTCCGAAGTAATGCCATACATTTGAAACTAATTTATTGTTAAGGGACGAATTTGTTAAATATGAGCCTATGTCAAAAAATGTTATTATTTTTGTTTTAGAAATTTGTGCTTTTCATATTTTTCTAGATTGCTGTATGGTATTTTGTATTTGTTTTATTTCCTTGTCTATGTAGCCTTGTTCATTATTTCCAAAAATTCTAAAACTAAAGATTGGTATCCATATATCCAATATATCCTAGTTAACTTAAAAAAAAAATTGACAGAGCAGGAAGACAAAATCTTCTTATATATAAAAATGAATCGCAAAATGTGTTGGTAAGCGCATAACTCAACAACGCCTGGAACAATTTGGCCAATTCTTTTTTTAAATTGTTTGTTGAAGTTCAAGGATGTTTTTTACGGCGAGAAAAATTCCAATAACTGCCGGAAAACCATAAAAAGAGCCCTTTTCTTTTTCCTATACGAATGTTTTCTAACTAAAACGTAGTCGGTTTAAAGAATTTGACTTCAAGTCATATCAAATTAAAAAAAAAAAAGAAAAAAAGTGTTGATATCGATTTGCTGTTGTTTTTCTTGGATTTTCTGTTACCTTATCTACTGAGTTTGGTTTTGTCAACTGATAAACGGCTGAAACAAATCTGTATATCGTGTTTTGTGCAGAGTGTTAGCGTTAGTGTTTGTTTAGTAAGTGTTTAGTGACAAAATAATTTATATTTGATATGCCTCCTATAAGATGAAGCAATTTAGGTAGAAGAACCCGAATTGCTACAAAACAAGCTAATTACCGATCTAATCGTACTACACAAGAACGTGAAAGAATTCGGATATCACAAATGCGTAAAGCGCAAGCGCGACATTCAACTAATGATCGCTCATGTTTGAATCGAGCTGCTTTCAGTTACGATGTTTCAATTGACTACAGTAACTACCAATGTGTTGTTATTGGTTCTATGAACTCGGTTTGCTCACACTGTAAGGCATTGAAATACAAAAACGAAGCTAATGGATTGTGTTGCACAAATGGTAATGGTAAAGTGAAATTGATACCATTGGATCCACCACCAGAGCCATTGTACTCATTGGTTTCAGGAATAGGAACAGATTCCATACACTTTTTGAAACTTATCCAACACTATAACAATTGCTTTCAAATGACTTCATTTGGGGCAACAAATGTAGTTCGGCAAAATTTCATTCCAACTTTCAAGGTATGTATTATAGCAGTTATTCATAATTATTTTAGTGAACAAAATTTTCTATCACCTAATTTAAGATGTTTATTGATAGATATTAGTTATAACTAAATATATAATTTTTAAGATCAAATATTATTTAAGTTTGATCACTGACAATCCATAAATTTATAACCTATTGCTTATTTATTTTATTTTATAGTGTTTGGTACAAAAATAATATTTTTTTTAATTAACAAATACAAGGGCAAATATATCACAGACTAGGTTCACTGTTAGCAGTGTCAGATAGCGACAGCAAATTTATTTTATATGAGCAATTCACCACAAGAAATTGATCTGCGTTTGCAAATAACAATTTAGTAAATAGGTCTATTGTAGAACAGTTACAAACTTTATTTCATGAACACAATCAATTGATTATATTGTTAAAAACTGCATTGGATCTGATGCCATCTGATAATCACAAAATTGTAATCAGAGCTGACAAATCACCTGCAGGTCACCATGCAAGACGTTTTAATGCACCAACTATATTAATGAAGTTGCTATCGTTGTAGTTGGAGAAAACTTGCAATCCCGTGATATTGTTTTACATCGTCGAAATGATCAATTACAACGTATAAACCAATTAAAAGATAAACTTATTTAGAAGGTGTGTCCAAATGTTTCTCAAAATTATAGAAACCATGATTGGTTGAGCGAAAGAGCTATATTGGCTCCAAAAAACATTGATGTAAATGAATTGAATTTCAAAATTCAAGAACAAATTACAGGCGAATCGAGGATATATATGTAAATCAGTTGATTCGGCTACTAACCAAGATGATGTAGTCAATTATCCACCGGAATTTTTAAACTCGCTGGATTTGCCAGGATTGCCACCTCACTATCTTCAATTAAAGGTTGGATCAATAGTTATAGTGTTGCGAAATATCAACCAACCGCGTCTTTGCAACGGTACACGGTTAGCGATAAGATATAGCGAAGCAACTACATATACTCAAATGAAAGTATAAAGGAGAAGATGTTCTTATACCGCGCATCCCAATGATTCCGACTGATGTGCCATTTGAGTTTAAACGACTACAGTTTCCAGTGCGGCTTGCTTTTTCTATGACCATAAACAAGTCCCAGGGATAATCATTAAGTGTTTGTGGTATTAATCTAGAAAATCCTCAAATGGTATGTTGCCACTTGCCACTTTACAAATCTTTATGACAGGACGAAGTCTGTCGGGTCCGCTAGTATACATATATAAACAGAATGTTTGTATGTGTAATCCAAATTTAGAATTTAAATCCAATAAATTTAATTTTCAGAGTATAAACAAAAAAGTGAGAAATTTGTGCATGAAACCTTGTTTATTATTTTCTGAAAATGCGAATATCGATTGAATTTTAGAAATATGAACTAAGAAATTGAATGAACAATATGATAACCACAAGATATCCTCATTCTGTAGGTTTGACAATTTTATGTTTGGTTTACGCGACTGTAACAACGTTAATAGTTAATAGCTCATGAACCATTTCCTCTAATTCTTAATAAATCAGTAAGATATCTAATGCTTATTGAGAAGTTACAAATTTAAAAAAAATTATAGTGTTAGAAAATTTTCATCCCCAAAAATACAAAGCTTAAATTTAAAGAAAATATTAAATTAAACTAATCTTTTCATTGATGTTATTTAACTTAACTTTACTTTCTCAAGAATATAAATCGATAAACTTACCTCAAACATACCTCGATACACCTTCCACCACGTGCATTGCATATATATATTTGTATAGATATGTAACTCGAAACGAATTGGCAATAATAACTTCTATTATAAAAGGAAAATAATTCTCATATACCGTACCTACTTATGGCTAGCCTATACTACTATGTGATCGATTTTATTGAACAAAATTACTTTTGAAATATTGATTGAAACGCATCACACTTTAATGGAAAAGCATATACCAATTTGGTGTATTGTATATCGATTTGCAATGACACATTAATAACTTTCCTACTTAGGCTATAACAGGTAGTAATTAGTATGTGATTAATCTAAAGTAATCAATCTGAATTGAAATGATGTTCTGATGGTAGCTACGTAAATATTATGTTTCACTTTCTTCTATGTAAATAGTTACATAAACGAAGATTACGTAACAAAAATAAGCTTTAGGAGTAGGAATTAATTTATAAAGGAATTATTGTTTGCAGTTTGATTAAAATTTCGAATTAGACACATAAATGGATTTTGTTTTTCTTAAAGTTCAAAAAATTAAATAAATTAGGTGCCGCGACAGTCCTTTGAGAACTAGGGCCTATATTGACTTACAACTCTCAACCATTCCTGTGTGTGAGTAATGTTGTCAGGGATGGAGGGGACTTACAGTTTTAAGCCGAATCCGAACGGCTTATTTGAGAAAGCATTTTTTATGACAAGAACTACTCTTGGAGGATTTGTCAATTCCTTGCAAGAGGCAGTATTCGTGAAAAAAACTTTAGATGGCACAGGCAGGGTTTAACCCAAGTACTCTGGTATGACAGTCCAGTCTTAAAGTTATAGAAACCCTATACAAAACTGGAACGGTTACTGATTTACAGAGACATTGAATAGGTTTGTTTTAAGACTATGGCGCAAAATTTTAAACGATTTAGTAAAATGTTAAAAGCCATTTTTAGCAATTTACAAAGCTTAAAAGATGAATTACCTAATTTTAAACGATTTTAACATTTAACTATCTCTTAACAATTAAAGTTAAAATCATGGAATGGCTACTTTAACTTTTAGCAATTTTTAGAATTTGTGAAATTTGCGGTGATTTATTCAATAAACAATATTAAATTTAATTTAATTGTGGATAAATTATAAGAAAATTAAAATAAAGCTAACTCACATTTGTATATAATTACAATCAAGAAAGAAGCCACCAAATCGAACAGTGAATAATGATAAACACTCTTTCGCTTGGGAATCCGCCAAAAAAAAGCTGTCGGATTTCAACTCGCCAACAAACATTATGACATTTCAAATTCGCCTTCGAATTCGTTAATTGGTCGAAGAAGGCGAAAGCGTAAGCAATAATTAAAAAAATGGCAAACTCGCTAGCAAAACGTTTCGCCGCGAATCCCATAATCAGGCCCCTGTACAGTTATGGAATGGAATAGTGAAGTCTACTGTTTGAAATTACAATTAATAGTATGGGCGCATTCATTAATGTAGTCACTACGTAGTGAAGTCATTCTGATTGGCTACTTCCAACTACAAATTGAGTTACAATTTCCTCTCAGACGTAGTGTACAAATTTCGGCAATAAAGTTAGTCGAGAATAATTTTGACGTTTCACATTTAGTTGCTTGGCAAAGACACAAGAATTCAAAATGAAATAAAGCGTTCAGTATTTAAATACAAATATAAATCACTCAAATTGTGTCTTAAATTTGATCTTATTGAATTTAAAAACAATAAAGATTATTTGAAGCATTTGTCAGTAATATGACAGTTCCGGATTGACTAGCTTTGTAGTGCAATTTTGCATTAACAAAGCTAGTTAAATTTTGACTAGATTTATGAATTATTTGTTTTGTTTATTTTTTTCTAGACACATGTCGATGCTCGTTTTTAATAAAAGGCATTTAGCAAAACGAAAAGAAAGGTGTACAATTTTGGAGTCGCTTTGTTAATTGCTTAATAGTAAATTGTTAAACCTTTCATTGTTTAAAATTTTGCGAATATGCTTTTAAACACTTTTGATATGCATGAAAGTTTTTCAATACCACAATTGTTTTTAAAATTGGTTTTATTATCAGGCTTATGATGAGGAAAAATATACGAAGACTTAAAAAATCCGGGAAAAACATCAGAAGAAATCGAATAGTTAAATATATATTAGTAATTGCAGCACAAATATAAAACTTACAAGTTTAAAGAAATATTGACAGGATATTACCAGGACCAAACTAATATGTACTTTTTCATTGCAGCACTTTTTCGAGCATGTACTTCGTCTTATTTCGTCCAGTGCATCGAGAGCTTCAAAATGATCAAAAGTTGCTTGTTTGTCAGGATAGACCAGAAATTTGACGTTTCACCATCATAAGAAGTACTTTACAGAGCCATTTCCAGAATTATTCTGGCACCAAACGTTCGGCTCTACAAAGTGATGGTTGCAAGCAGCGCATATTGCACCGTCTTGTAGGACACATTCTCATCGGAATGATTCGCAGTGTGATATAAAAATAAAAGAATTATGAAACATTTGTAACGTTCGCAATTTGCTGTAAACTTGGTACCGGTTTCAGATTTTTCAGTTCAAGTTAACCTTATTGAGACAAATAAACTCAGTACAATTTCATTTACAATCTTTTACTTTTTTTTGTCGACTTAAAGATATGCCTGGCTTAATAGATATTTAATTTAAAGAATATTTAAAGTACTATAAAAGTTCATAGGGATGTATCTAATAATTATTATCATTTGTTTTTGGTCGCTTGATCAGGGAAAACAATACCTTTTATGCTCTTTTATGGAAAATATAATTTAATGACTAAAATTAAAACTAAAAATACATATGTATACATATATTTATAATTAACCGTAACGGTAAGTATTCTATAAAAGTATATGTTAGCAAGTCTTCTTTTTTTGTAGTGGAACATAATATTTAGACTATGAATATTATCCTCTATAATTAAAATGGGAAGCTCTTTCGTAAAAGGGAACTTTAAAGTTTGTATCTGGTCTTTATAGGGCAAATGACCCGATATTAAGAATACTAAATGGTGATATGTAATATATTAGTCAACTAGTGTTATCTGAGTTGCTGAGTAAATTGTTTTTTTTTTTTTTCAATCTTCTTATCTGGTTTTCTAAGCATTCAACAGAAAAGTCTCAATATTTTCCGTTCAAAAATCTCCAATTCTTTTGCTACACTAGGTAAAATTGTAAACCAAGCACAAAAACCGTATGTTAGGATCAGTCTTATAATCGTCTTGCACATCGAAATTTTAGGTTATTCTAACATAGATTTCGATTTGAATAAGTTTTTGATGACGCTATTACAACCCTCGCTTTTTTAAGAATTGCTCTACCGTGTTTATGAAAAAGAAATCGGCTTTTAAAATTAATTTATAGATACTTTTTTTCTGATTGTAATGGAATCTAGACGTTATTTAATTTTATGATTAATGATTTGGTCTCTTTCACCGCTAGATAATGTCGTTTACGACTGGCGTTTCTAAAACAAGTCAATCTGCATTTGCGTTTATTTTTATTGATTTTCAATCTCCATTTTTTTCAATTTTCTACAATTTTCTGGCGTCGCTTGCAAAAATAACAGTGTCAACAACATAATGCAAAGATCCAGGTTCATCGGAAATTGGATCTTAAAGAGAAAAGTCTTGCAGAAAAATGTTGAACAACGATGGCTCCAGTATCGATCCCTAAGTAACACCAGAGTTCATTTTAAAAAAAATCTGTGTTTTCAGATCCTATAAAAATCGATGTTAATCTATTTGTTAAAAAACTAAAAATGATCTTAATGAACCAATTCGGAAAGTTCAAATGAATGAGTTTGTTAATAAGACCATGATGCCTATCTCACTTTCTTCTAATATCGGTAAATTGTTTGAAGGGTTATTAGCTCCTTTTGTGAAGATGCGAAGATCACCAGTTTGGTTTGTTCTTAACAGAACAGAACAGGATAAGTTCATTCAGAATCTAAGAAATAAAAAGTGTACTGTGAACTTAGATATTGACCTTAAAAAATCTTTTGATTCGGATTTTTTTTAGGATATAATCAAGTCTTTTACGATTCTCAACTTTTAAAATAAAAATTGTCTGTGATAACAGCAGAAATTACAAGTTGTCAGTTAAAAATTTTTGTCCGAAAATCTATCTTGAATCTTATGATAAATATATTAAGTGCGAGCAACAGGATTGAGGGGTTCAGTAGATATTGGGGCAGTACCACAGCAGTCACTGATTCTAGAAGTTCAAAAGATTCTACAACTGACAGAAACTGCAATGCATTTCTTGAGTTTCTGGAATATATTGGTGCGTTCATTCTTAATGGGAGAAGCTTTGGTGATACAAGTGGAGAATTCACATTCGTATCGAGTAGAGGATCATCAGTCATTGACTATTGTTGTTCATCTTACAATTCGGTAGGAACAATTGAAGATTTTTCTGTAGGCTGTAAGACATACTCTGGCCACATGCCCTTAATTCTAAGACATCTCTAGTAATTCGACAATGCAGTTACTTCCAAGGCTGAAGTGGGTAGAAAGAAAACATCCAGATTACACAAAGAAGCTAAACGAAGCTATACCTCAGTACGTTGTGCGTGAAGATCACAATGAATCAAGATGTGAGACAATAAAAAAGTGTGTGTACAAAGCCACCGGACAATCTAACAATCAGGTTATAAAATTCGAAAGGAAGAAACCTTGGTATGATTTACAGTGTCACATTGCTAGAAAAGAATCCTTGAAAGCACTGAGAGTATTTAAGAAACATAACCTGGAAGCTAGTAGAAAAAATTATGCCGCAGAAAACAAAAAATATAAGGCTCTCTGTAAGTCCAAACAGTATGAATATTTACAAAACATCTCTCGACAACTTGCATCTGTGAATTCGGCAAAAGAATGGTGGAGAATCGCAAAAGAAATACGTGGAAATTCAACGAACATTGGAATATAAATCACGGCTAACGAGTTCATGGAACATTTCAATGGCACACTGAATTCAGTTTCGTCAAGTATTACGTTACCTATAACAGTTTTCGAAACCATTCATATTCCAATGCTTGATATTCAAATAGAACTATCTGAAGTGTCCTCAGCAATAGAAACAACAAAAGAAAACAAAGCACCCGGTATAGATGGTATTCCGAATGAGTTCTACAAAAACGCAAGCATTTCATTTGTTGAAGAGATACACACTCTACTAAAAGATATCTTTGAAACAGGAAATATACCTTCTTCCTTCAGAAAGTCAATAATTTTCCCTCTATACAAAAAGGGTGATGCCAGTATCGCTTCCAACTATCGTGGGCTCTCCTTTCTGGACACGCTTTACAAAATATTTACAACAATTCTGCTTAGGAGACTCACTCTCTGGATTGAAGAGAACAACATACTCGACGAATACCAGGCTACATACAGAAAACAATATAGTACATTTGACAAAGTCTACAACCTTTCTTGTATCATCCAACTTCAGCTGAGCCAGAAGAAAAAGCTTTACGCTTTCTTCGTAGATTTGTCAGCAGCGTTCGACAACATTAACAGAGAAGCTTGTTTTACAAATTATCAAAGATAGGCGTCTCTACAAAACTGGTGTCTGTTATACGTTTATTGTACAAAGATACGACTGCTACAGTCTGGGATGGAACTAGTACGTCTAGCTTCTTCCAGACATCCAAAGGAGTCAAACAAGGATGCGTACTGAGTGCCCTTCTATTTTTACAATGCAATGCAATGTAGTCACAGTTTCACGACGAATATTGTAATCTTTTTTATGCGGATGTCCCGAATTACTTTAAAGATAATAATGTCCGTGACATGATCAGCTTAATCTTCAAAGCAAGGTGCGGTCTTTTGAACTTAAATGCTAAAGCTTTTTGCAACGACTCTGTTGGCCTATGCACTCTATGTAATCAGGATGCGACAGAAAATACTTACCACTTCATTGGTATGTGCCCATCTTTAGAGGATACCGACAAAAATATCTTGGAAATGTAACTTTAGATCGGCCAACATTCCTAAACATTTTAAATTGATCTTGCTACCCAAAACTCTACAATTTTTTAAAAGACTCGCTTAAATATTGTAGTTTAATAATAAACGAATTTTGTTAAAACTTGCTAAGGTTAGGTTAGGTTAGGTTAGGTTGAAGTGGCTGTCCAAGATGGAAACGGACACACTTAGGCCAGTTTGATGGCCCATTGTGATACCACATGAATCTTGAGGTTTCTTCCTAAGCTCAATGGAACCAGTTTGAGTCTCTTACGAAACGTGAGAGGCTGCTTATGCCGATATGATTTAGATCGTTTAGATCGTTAAAGAAGAATTCTCCTAGGTAATTCTTGCGTTTTCGAGCCAGAGCAGGGCATGTGCAGAGAAGATGAAGAACTGTTTCTTCCTCTTCCTCGTCCATACAGCTTCTGCAGAAGTCATTTGAGAATACGCCTAATCTTATGGCGTGCTTTCCTATTAGACAGTGTCCGGTTATGACACCTATTATCGAGCTTATATGCGATCTGCTTAGAGAGAGCAAGCACCTTGAACGTTTTAAATCCAGTGTTGGCCAGATGTTTTTTGTGACTTGACACGTGGTGATGTTGTTCCACCTGGTGCCTGCCCTCCTCGCAGCGTCTTGCATTAGCAACAGTTTACAAGTAGCGATTGGTATGCCAGTACGTGCCAAACGTGGTAGAATGGGCTGTACTGTACCGTTCCTGGCGAGTTCATCTGCCTTACAGTTACCTGGAATGTCTCTATGGCCCGGCACCCAGCAAAGGTGAATATTAAACTGTTGTGCCATCTCCATTAGAGATGATCGACAGTTCTGGACTGTTATAGAGTTTGTAGAGACAGAATCCAGAGATTTAATAGCGGCCTGACTATCTGAGAAAATACGGATATCAGATGTCGATATCACGTTTTCTTTAAGCCAGGACAAGACTTCTTTTATCGCCAAAAGTTCCGCCTGGAACACGCTACAATGATTGGGAAGGCGGAATGAGAGACTTAATTTCAGTCGTTCAGAGTACACACCTCCACCAACCCCTTCTTTTGTTTTTGATCCATCTGTATAGAAGTGGATTGACTCGTCTTCCAGGAATGTCCTATCCTCCCAAAAAGATCTGGGAGGTATAGAAATCTGGAAATTTCTGTCGAATTGTAGTTGGGGGATGGTGTAGTCTGTGTGCTTTGGGATTGATTCTAAATAACTAAGAATAACGGAGTGGCCAATGTTGTTGTTAGTCCACTGCGACGAAGCTTTGAGGCGAATAGCAGAACTTGCAGCTATTTGTTTGCTAAAGATGTCAAGAGGTGTTAGGTAGAGTAAGGTGTCCAGTGCCGCAGATGGGGTCGTGCGAAGCGATCCACTTATACATAGGCAAGCTGAACGTTGGACTTTATTTACTTTATCTCGGTTTATACCTTTTTCTAAAGCAGTCCACCATACTGCCACACCGTACATTAAAATCGGTCTGATTACCGATGTGTATAGCCAATGCGTGATTCTGGGTTGCAAGCCCCATTTATTACCGATGGCTTTTTTGCAAGAAAAGAGAGCTACAGTAGCTTTTTTGACTCTTTCCTCTACGTTGCGTTTCCAATTTAGTTTTTTATCTAAGACAAGACCCAGGTATTTAGCCTCGTCTGAGAATTTTAATTGGATTCCTTTAATATGGGGAGGGTTGACAAATGGAATTTTGTATCTCCTCGAAAATAAGACCAAATCGGTTTTGTGTGGGTTAACACCCAGTCCACACCGATCAGCCCAAAGTATTAGTCTATCTAAGGCATTTTGTATGAGTTCTTTTAACGTGTTAAGATGCTTTCCTGAAACTGCTATAGCAACGTCGTCCGCATATGCTATCACTCTGAAACCCTCCGCATCCAGACCAGTTAGGATTTCATTCACCACTAGGTTCCAGAGGAGAGGGGATAGAACACCACCTTGCGGTGTCCCTCTACTAACGAATCGTCTGCCAGAAGAGTTGCCCAGTTTTGAGTTAATTATCCTGCTAGTAAGCATTAAATGAATTAACTCCCGAAGCGAACTCTCTACATTTAGATATGTTAGTGCAGATGTGATTGCAGATGTGTCCACGTTGTTAAAGGCACAAAAAAAACTTGCTAAGCTTTCCTTTAATTTAATTAACTAATTTTTTTGACAGACAGACGACTTAAAAACAAGTTATTGTCATACTTAATTTTGAATACCAGCCTAATAATGTATTTATTAAATTTTTTAATGGAAATAAAATTATATTACCTATCTTTATCTTATCTATCTATCTATCTTAAGTGCGAACACTTTAATCAATTGATAACTGACTTTCCTCCTCAAGAAAAAAATGAGCTAGTAAAATTAAATTGAGTTGTGTAATTAAAGACGAATCTTGCGAGTGCTTACTTTCAATTTATGGTTGATAAATATAAAAGATAAGCAGAATGTTTTAGAATGTTGTGAATAACAAGAATATGTATAATTTATCAAATAAAAGTCTTAATACATAAATGAAGTTCTAAATGGTTAAGTTTCAATAAAAAAGTATGAACTATCATTACTAAATTTACACTCTCACTTGGGCTTTATATCATAGGCAATACCATGCGAAAAGTCCTTCAAATTGCACATTTTATCTTTTTTTTTATTTATCAAACATAAAAAGTATAAACAGAATTTAATTGTATACAAATAAATAACAAACGTTCTAAGAACACTATATTTTTTAATCACGAAGAAGCCAAATCCCTTACAACATCTTCTTCCATTGATAAATCAATAAAGCGTGAATGTCGAATTTCCTCATCAGCAAAGAGCATTTCCGGTGAAATTAGTTCATCAAATTCTGATAATGCCATCAATTGTTTTGTGTCCATACGAAATTTGTCAATAGTTTTGCGCAATTCTTCATGTGCATGTATAAAGGATTCAATTGAAATTATATTTCTGTCAATGAAATGTTTCTTTTCAGTTTGTTCAATACGAGTTATCAATTGAATAAAAAGAAAATCAGCATAACGTTTTTTAATTTCCAAATATGTCAGCTTATTGTAGTTTCGCATTGATTCCAAATTTATTGCAATTACAAATCCAATCATTGCCACTATCAAAAGAAGCAGAAGTGGAAAGATGAATAAGGCTTCTTGTTCGTTAAATATTTGTATGAAATTGTTCCATTGATCCAAGTCTTTACTATTAGTTGTATGATGTTGCATCTCGAAATGAATATAGCCAAGAGAAGCCGCAATTATGAGGGAAATAAATAGAATATGTTGATAGTAGTTTTCGAAAACTTTTTGAAATTTCCGATGGATGTTCCAAAAATTCATCATAGTTTTTGATTTTTTGTAGTGGTATTTTTTTAAATTGGAATGAATTTTGATTGATTCAATTTAACGTTTAACGTTTAATTTTAATTTAATTTTATTTAATTTTTGATTAGCTTTTTTTTTTGGAATCCTTAGTTTATTGAAAATGCCTAGAAATAGCAGAGTATCGACATTTAAGTCAATCGAATCACTCATTTGGATTGATGTTAGTAAAGAGTGTGTTATTTTTCTTTATTGCATCGCATTTGGCCCAAAAGCCTTTATTAGTCACCCTAAAGTTATTCTGGTCTAAAAGACTATTGAGTCAAAGAAAGTTCCATTCTATTGAAATGAAGGCCAAAACTCTCTGATGTGGTTAAATTTCCACAAAGAAACAACAACACAATCAGTACCTACTTTTATATTTTGTTTTCAGAGGATACCAAACGAAAATAAACGGATCTGTTGGCGTTCTTACCTTTTACCTCAAGAATAGAATGACATTTCTATTGTTCTTATTCTTTTTGTGTTTTCATCAAAGTGTCATTATTTTGTTATCTTTGTTCAATGACATCATTGAAAGAACAACTGTCAAAATGGTTGTTCTTAAGGCTCTAAATATGTGTATTGATGATTTATTTCAATAAGGTTCATATATTTTGAAAGTTAATAAATGCATGTAGGAGGTATAAAATAGACGTTTGTATTTTTTAATAAACATGCCATTTTTATGTTCGCTCATTGTTTTTCTGCAATGACTTGTAAAATGTTTTGCTAAAAGATTACTTCATTATTTCACAAATGGAACGAGAATAACAAAGGTTGCATCGTGAGCATTCATTACATAAATTAATATTTGTTCACCTTCAATTTCGAAATTAATATTTTGTCAACATTTTTCAACTAGAGCACATATAAAAGATGCCGAATGCAAAAGTCATGAAGGGTAGGAAATGGCCTATAAGGCTTACTTACGAGTTGCCATCATCATTTTAATTTTTCTTTGTTTTTTCAGTGTTACATTTTCTTAACCATTTTTTTTTTGCTTTGGGAATTAAAAAAATAAAACATGTTTTATCATACAGGGTGATTCATACCTTGGAACAAGAAATAATTACATCATAGAAATTAAATGCAAGAATGGATAAACTCGAAAAGTTCTAATGGAAAGCTTTATTCTGTGCTCAACCGTGTCCAAAAATTAAGTATACAAACCATACATTTGTCCGTGTGTAAAAATTTAACTTACAGTCATTTTGAGGTCTTTACAAATAATTTCTTATTCGCATGGTGCATGGTGAGGTAAAATGATGAGGAAATCGATAAAAAAACATAATACGCCCAAGTGAACAATTCACAGGATTTTTTCGCTTTTAAAAGGATTACAATTATGGAATAATTACGACATAATTGTATGAATCGGATATACATTATCCTCTAGAGGAATTATTGCCATCGCTTCGTTAAAAATTGAGTTGGGTTATTACTTAAGGACTCTCATGTGACATGTTGGATTTGTGTAATGTGTATGTAGATAAATCATATCATTCCTAATACGTGCGTCAACTTTAATTATAACTTTCCAACCGTCATTCGTACTTAAGAACTATAATAAGAAAAGTATTGAGATTTTGGAGTAAATAAAAACTAAGACTTATGTATGTACCACAATTGAATGCCTTAGGAAAAGCATTGCTCGAACTATCTTAAAACATTTTAAGGGAAAGTCATGTTCAGAAATAGTGATCACATAAAGTTAGTTATTTTTATGAAGAAAAGAAGATTTTGAAATAATAAAAGGTTGTTTCCAAACTGAGTGCTGTATAGCCCAAAAATTGAGTTTTTTTGAAAATGGCTGAAATGAAGCATCCACCCTAAAAGTTCTTGAGCAGGTTATGAACGCTTGGTCAATGTGGTTCATTTGTTTTAATTTGGTAATTAGGGTAGCTTGAATTTCACAACAACTTTGGACGAAGAATCGCCTTTTCATCTAGCACACAAAATTGCCAAATCTGGGACTTGTGCTTTCCCACATGTTATTGTCGAGAAGACATATCCACAGACTGAAGAGTTTTTGGAGGATTGTGGAAAGGTGGGATAATTTAACTATATTTTTTTCGAATATGAAGAAGAGATTATCGTTTAGCTCAACGGTGGGCGTTACAAAGTCATGTTAACCGATTTTTATTTTATTGAAACATATGACATGGATTTTTAAAATCTGTAGTTCGGGCATCAATTGGTCGCCTTGAAGCAACGTTTAGACCCTATTGGACTTTTTTTCTCAAGTAATTGAAACCAACATCATTTAACCAATCAGTGAACTACAGCTAGAAATTGTAAAGAAGGTCTTGATGTAACATTGGAGCTAAAAATGCGCTACTGCGAAGAAATTGTATTAGGTTAGGTTAGGTTATAGTGGCTGTCCAAGATGAAAACGGACACACTTAGGCCA
Source organism: Eupeodes latifasciatus (assembly GCA_920104205.1). NCBI lineage: Eukaryota > Metazoa > Arthropoda > Insecta > Diptera > Syrphidae > Eupeodes > Eupeodes latifasciatus. The sequence continues at coordinate 79,582,027 of OV049926.1, forward strand.
GTTTAATGGCCCATTGTGATACCACATGAATCTTGAGATTACTTCCTAAGCTCAATGGAACCAGTTTGAGTCTCTTACGAAACGTGAGAGGCTGATTATGCCGACATGATTTAGATCGTTTAGATCGTTAAAGAAGAATTCTCCTAGGTAATTCTTGCGTTTTTGAGCCAGAGCAGGGCATGTGCAGAGAAGATGAAGAATTGTTTCTTCCTCTTCCTCTTCCAAACAGCTTCTGCAGAAATCATTTGAGAATACGCCTAATCTCGTGGCGTGCTTTCCTATCAGACAGTGTCCGGTTATGACACCAATTATCGAGCTTATATGCGATCTGCTTAGAGAGAGCAAGCACCTTGAACGTTTTAAATCCAGTGTTGGCCAGATGTTTTTTGTGACTTGAAAGAAATTGTATTCCATAACTAAAATTTTGTTTAGGATCAATATTAATGTAAATCACCCTGTGTTTTTTAATATACTAAAGCCTCCTGCCATGGGATGCTTTTTTAATATGCTCACAGGTTACTTGTTATTGTTAAAAAAATAGTCCTTGCGATGCATAAAATAAATGTTCGAATGCAAAAAAAAAACACAACTCTGTTGCATATACTTGCTCAACTTTATAGTAAAAGCAGCACGCCAAAACATTTTTAAAGGCTAATCATTTTTGAAAAGTTTTAGAAATAAAATATATCGTTTGATAGGTCGTATCGTAAGTATATTTCGCTTACATTTTTGTATTGGGCCATTCCAATGAATGTCCATGATTTGGTGTAAAATGAGTGGAAAAATTATTCATGTTTGGTTGTGATGAAAGCTTGAAGATAGAACACCGTCGAAATCTACCTGAAAAATAATTTAGCTAAAAAATGGTCTCCCATTTTTCACAAACCAAATGATTTTTTTCCTATTTTTAATCGATTGAGCTTTAAAAAATTCTTGTTCATACATTTTTGATCCAAAGCAAAGTAGAAGAAGAATTTTGTAATAAAAGCGCTAGAATTCTTAAAGAGATATTTAAATCTTGTGCGACAACACCTACTTCTTTGATTTAAATTTAAACTTGAAATTCTTCCTTATGATATATTTTTCCAGTTTGATAAGTTTTTTTATGTAGTTCTTCTAGGAAACCAATATTTGCCCCATATATTTGTGTCTCTCATGTTAAAGTTAAAAAAGAAAACAACATAACAAAAGCCCTTAAACTTTCGTACCTTTGCCAATTTAAAAAATCAAACAACAAAAACCCCTTCCAACATAATAATTATAACGAATGGATATCTTGATACGGATAATTATAAAGTATTAAAATTAATCGTGCCGTGTAAGCACTTTAAAAGTGATTATTAAGAGTTATTGTATTATCTTTGTGTGAAAATGTTTAATCTTATTTATAAAAGATTGCAGAAAGTTTCATATACGAGAGAAGTCAGTCGATTCGCCTTCTTTTTGTTGCTTGTAATTTTAATTCTTCCCATAATCTCTTCGAAAAATCATATTTTTTGGGTCATTTCAGGAGCAAGTTGTTATCCAAGGAGAATATAAATTTAACTCAAATTAATTTGTATCTGTATTGTTGTACCTTACTTCTTCCACCTAAAGTATACTGGGGTAAGAATTCAAAATCTTTGGAACATAAAACTTCTTCCAATGGTTTGTTTTTAATTGCTTTTTACTAATTTTAACATTTTAAGATTGAATGTATTCCTTATTGAAAGTGGATATAAGAACATAGAATCTAGATACCTACGAAAAAAGTTATCTAAATAACTTCAACCTCACATTTATTAACCAAAAAACCCTTGTTCTATCCTCTTTGTACCCTCAAAAGTTTAAAAAAAATATTAAATTACCTACGTCATAAAATAAAATCCTTGAAAAATATCTTTATAATCTCTTCGGTAATATCAGTTATAGCAACATGCTTGTTTTGTCCAAAGCAAAATAACAACAAACCTAATCAAATATTATTTAGAAAAGCGTTAAAACTTTCCTATATAACCTTTCGCTTCAATTAACCCTTTTCATTTCAATTCATTAGAGCCTTTAATATCGTTCTAGACCTTTCAACCTTTGAAAAACGTCTGCAAAATTTGACCTTTCTCCTCTCCTTTTTGTTATTTGTCAAAGAAAAATAAAATGTTTAACTATCTCTACATTGTATATGTATGAGTGTATGTATGTTGGTATATAAAGCTGTTAAAATAGCCTTAAGATATGAACAAATGAATTTAATGCTCAACACGAGGCCTACCTCTTTTTGTTCTCTCCATTTTTTTTTTGTGTTTGTGAAGTCCTTTTAATATTCATGCCACTTTCCTGTTTTCGTTTTATTTTCTGCTTTTTTTCAATTTGCTTTGTTTTTGTATTTCATTGTTGAATCCATTCAAGGAGAAAAGAAACTACAAAAGGACATTAACAATGTCAAAAGGCGGGAAATATAGCTACATAAGTCACGACATTGATTCTATGATCCCACAATGTCTGATGTTTTGGTAGGAACGGGGCTATGGATGGATATAAACGAGATTGGTAAAAGGTATACCATACATACATATATAATATATATGAAGCAGAACAAAGACCGCTAAATTTTCTCATCCACTAAAATTTCTCTAGGAATGCGCTCCTTTTGCTAAGAACTCATTTCTGCTTCTTTTTAGCAAATATCCTTTTTAAAAGCTAAAAGCTAAGAGAAAAAGAAATAATACAATCGAAAGCATCTGTTTGCTTTCTTGTGAAATATTATTTTATGTTGGTTTCGTTTGGGCAAATGGAAACTAGGTAAGTTGTATAATAGAGATAGACCCCTTTGTTGCAGCTGATGTCCTACTCGTAATTATAATTATTAATTATTTCAACCCAAGTTGACATTTCTTTGGTTTCTGTGGGATTTTCAAGGATCGGATTATAATTGTGTATATAGCTTTTTGTACAAAGTTGCTGTGTTTTGGTCACTTTTGACCTTGGTGGTTTTGGTTTGAAATCGAAATGCTGGCTGAGAGCAAATTACCACAAATGCATTCCATCCAAATTATTATTGTACGGAACAATCATTTTGTTGATAACAACTTTAAAGAAACAAGAAACAACGACAACGCCATCTATAATTTTATTCTTTTTCTGCGAAAGCCTAAAGAGTTTTTCATCACACTGCTTTAAATATGTAGATACATGTGTATAAATACAAAATGTTACGCATATATGAATAATAAGTGACAAAAGGTGTTACGTACAATGCTCAAAAGATACTTATTGCCTCAAGCACTTAGTCATAAAAACATATAATATATTTCCGCATGTGAATTTGTGAATTTGTATACAAAACAATACAGTTTACTTTTGCAAATTTCGTAAAAATTATCTTTATAATCGTGGAGAAAGATTGATATCTTGGGGGAAGCTCTTATTTATATTTTCTTTACATTACAAGAATCAACAAGAAAAAATAACGCCTAAAAGAAATCTCGATTAATGAAGGAAATGAAAGTTCTTATTCACTAACAAGAGTTTTTTCAAATCTCATTAAAAAGTTTTTTTTTTTGTTTTCTTTATTGATCAAATGCCTTTCTTTATAAAAGGCTTTAACATTTATCACGCTAATAAGAATAACAAAGATCTTAAATAAAGAAATGACTTTTTTTCCTTCTAATTTTTAGATTATAAGGGTAAATATTCTTGGGACAGGTACCCACACTCTAACATCAACATGCCAATTTGTTGGCGAAACTTTTTCTTTCTTTTGCTTCCGGTTTAAGTATGTATTGGTGGGTGTATAGGCATATTGCGATGTGTATAATTGTGTTTATTGATATACATACATATAGATAAAGACGGTAGCAACGAATTCGAATGACATTTTTATAATCAAAATCGTAGGAACTGTTGCTGAGAAAATTAATCTCTTTTTAAGTATACTATTCCGAGGCTCGTTAGAAAGGTAAGTGATGGAATAAGTGAACGATAAATTAGCTACAAATTAAATCAGGAGCCAAATTAATTGCATTTCACTTATGTAGGTATTTGAGGGAAATGGCAAACAAACTTTTGTCAAGCCTTAAATTTCTAATTTTTTTTTCATTTAATATCTCCGATATCTTTGTTACGAGTATACTAAAGCTATGCCAGAGTATTTATTTAGGTGAAGATGGAAGTATGTAATTGTAAGTCTCTTCTTTTAACAATATTTCATATGATACAAAATAGAAACTATAAACTTAGGTATATAAAAGGTTTCCCAAAAAGAGGCTTTATTTGAATAGCCCGCTAATTGGGCAGTTTTCACTTTGAAGCTGATATTTTTTTTTTAATTTCACAGTTTAAAATTACGCCCATATTGAAAATGTAAAATTCAATACAACCTTGACATACACAAATCCGCTGGTCCGGATGTTCTGAAGAGGTGTTCTTCAACGCTGGCAAAACCACTGCGTAAACTTTTTCATCTTTCCTACTCCACAGGTCTCTTTCCGAGCGGATGGAAAATAGCATTTGTCCAGCTTGTCCCTAAAAAAGGTAAATCCACCTCTCCCTCCAACTATCGTCCAATAGCACTCACGTCCCTTCTTTCCAAGCTCATGGAAACGATGATAAATTATCAGCTTAAGAAATATCTTGAAGAACGGAAGCTTCTTAATGACAGACAGTATGGCTTTCGTAGCAATATGTAAACTGGTGATCTCATGGTTTGTCTCACCGAACAGTGGAACAAACAAATCGTTTTGTAGAAAGTAAGATTATTGCACTTGATATTTCAAAAGCATTTGATAGAGTTTGGCATCAAGCTCTGTTCATAAGTGAACATGATCCTTACGTGGGTGCAGCTGCACATTTTCACAAGACAGATACAAAATAATCTTGTGATAGTGCGTACCGTCATAGGATAGGATACATGTGTACACACAAATACCCAAAGATAACATGAAGTGGAAATGTGTATTCTAATTTTTTCAGTATCTTATCTCATGTTAAGAAGTCTCGCCCTGGCTTAAAGAAAACGTGAGACATTCCAGGTAACTGTAAGGCAGATGAACTCGCCAGGAACGGTACCTACAGTGCAGCCCATCCTACCACGTTTGGCACGTACTGGCATACCAATCGCTACTTGTAAAATGTTGCTAATGCAAGACGCTGTGAGGAGGGCAAGCACGAGGTGGAACAACATCACCACGTGTCAAGTCACAAAGAACTTCTGGCCAAGACTGGATTTAAAACGTTCAAGGTATCTCTAAGCAGATTGCATATAAGCTCGATAATAGGTGTCATAACCGGACACTGTCTAATAGGAAAGCACGCAATGCGACTAGGCATATTCTCAAATGACTTTTGCACGAATTACCTAGGAGAATCCTTCTTTAACAACATTGAGCTTAGGAGGAAGCCTAAAGATTCATGTGGTATCACAACGGGCCATTAAACTGGCATAAGTGTGTCCGTTTCCATTTTGGACAGCCACTATAACCTTATCTAACCTATCTCATGTTCCTTAGGTTTAGGTAGGTATAAATAGTTGTAAGTAGGTTAAGAACAATTTAGTTTAAATAAAGGAAAAGCCTAATAAAGACGTGTCATTTATTTCTTTCCGGATTTATTGTCAAGCTCTCTTATCGAAAATGCGTGCTTTTGGTATTAATGAATCTCTTCTTCGTTGGATTAAAAATTACCTTCGTAACCGTTCAATACAAGTTACGAGTATATTGGATGGTTTCAAGTCTGAAATTCATAATATAAATGCTGGTGTCCCCCAGGGCTCCGTTTTGTCTCCGACTCTCTTCCTTATATTCATAAATGATCTTTTGTCTACCACTTCTAATCCATTTAACTGTTTCGCCGACCGACGACAGTGCCTTCAGCTTTTCATATTCGTTTCTAGAGTCACATCCTTATCCGTCGGATGTGGATGGGGAATCAAAAACCGTGTAAAATTCAATGCTTCGAAAACTCAATGCTGTCTCCTGTCATTAAAGCGTAACACACCCCCGATGCCGCTATCTACGACTGGCACTTGCATTCACAAAACTAATCAACTGTCAGTAGTCGGTATGTGTATCACAGATCATCTTTTATGGAATGATCACATATTTGATATTGTCAAAAATGCTGCCAGGTGCTTGGGATTTCTCCGACGGTGCAAGAAATGTTTGAACCTTCTGATCTAGCTATAATTTACAAAGCCTTCATCCGTCCAAAGCTTGAACATAATTCGCATATCTGGGCAGGTGCCCCTCAAACAAGTTTAAATCTCTTAAATAGAATTCAAAAAGGGCTTTAAAAATGATAGGCGATAGCCGTTAGAACTATAATCGAAACATTTACATCGCTAGAACACCGCCGCAATGTCTCATGCCTTTTGTTGCCTTATCGATATTTTTACAAACAATTTTCTGTCGAATTAGCCAGTTGAATTCCACCCCTTAAACGATTCAGCTGTAATACTCGCACTTCCAGGAATGCTCATCAGTTTACCCTTTAGCTCAATTTCGGGCGTACTGTCAAGTATAGACATTCTTTTTTAAATCGCACATCGAGAATGTGAAATGCTTTGGCCAACTCTATTTTTCCCTCCCATTTTGATGTTCAGAACTTTAAGACCTATGTGCACCGATATCTCCTCTTAAATCCTTCCATATTTTCCTAATGCTCGCACTGCGTTTAAATATAAACATATAAAGGGTACTAATAACCCCTTGAGTGCCGGTAAATTATAAAAAAAAACAAATCTTGAATATTTTGTCTTAGTTCGCAGTACGTTTGGGTTCTGTTCTGCTGAAGAACTTTTCGGTTTTGGGTTGTAATAAGTTAACCTATTGGGATAAGTTAGTGATGTGAAAATTCGAAACCTTGTCTACCGTTTTTATGTACATAGATACTATCCCACTGCGTGAATTAAAAACTTTAAATAGTAGAAATCAGGCCTGGTTAAAGTTTAATCTAGCCGAGAGTGATGAGACGCTTTGAATTTACCAATTTCAGAGGCCTCAATACGTGAAAATATTTTCAAGCTAAATGTATGTTTCAGTTCTGTTCCTAATGGAATACCATCATTTTTGTTGGAAAAAATGTGTGTCTAATGTTTCCTATCTATTTTTTCTTCTTTTTAACGAGTCTCTTAAATGTTTTAAGTTCTCATATCTTTGGAAATATTCATACATAATGCCATAAGAAAGGTTCTAAAAATTTGGTTACAAACTATAGTCCTATAGCAAAATGATCTGCTTTTCCTCAATTGCTTGAATGACTTGTCTGTGACAAAGTTTCTTTTAATTGTTCTTCTTTTATATGTGAAAATTAATATGGGTTTGCAAAAAAAAAAAAAAATCTGAAATTAATAATTCACTACAATTCTCTACCTTTAGTTCATATGCATTGGAAAACACTTTCAAGTCGGCTACATCTTTACAGACTCTAGCAAGACTAATTTGTAACGCGTTTGCTAACAACTTTCAGCAATCTCTCGTTGCCACTCTTTTAAAAGTAGATGAGAATTTCTTTCTATACACTTGCAAGACTGTACCTATATTACCTTTAATAATGTTCAAATGATGTAAAACAAAATCATACATTACTTGGCATTACTTAAAATGATTATTCCTCTGATCCAGACGGAATTCCTCCAATTGTCGTAAAAAAAAATGTAGTCAGTAGTGGCATCTACACTTCTTAGCATATTTGGATTGTCTCTAAGCTCAGATAAATTCCCAACCATATGAAAGAAGACATTTACTACACCAGTCTTTAAAAAGGGTTACAAGTGTGACATTAGTAATTACAGACCAATCAATATAGGACGTATTCCCAAACTTTTTAACAAATTATTTGTGATGGTTTAAATTTAAGCTGCAAGAATATTATATGTAATCAGCAACATGATTTTATGCTAAAACGTTCGACAATTAGTAATCTACTTGCATTTTTGCATAATTGCTTAAATACCCTAGAACTCGGTCAAGAACTCGACTGATTATCTCAAAGCTGAAAGCAATGGGGAATCCTCCTCAGTTCATCACATGAATTTTATATTATCTTTAAAATAATTCTTATCAAGGTAAAAAAGAGATTAAAAATTAACATTTTAATATATGCGGTTGATATGAAAATCTTCAAAAGCACAAAATCTATAAACTATAGGTTACAACTCCAAGAGGATAAAAAGAGGCTGGGATGCGACCCACACTGATAACTTCCCATCCCGTCTGTCGATTTGTCTTGCTTAAAAGTTTGTCTATATGTATCAATTTTTACCAAATTTGCGTACTATGTTTTGTAGATTTTATTTTTTTATGAAAAAACGGACTGTTGAATTTTTATAAAAAAAATTACTAAATATCGGAAACAATATTTTCTGTGAAATAAAATAAGTTTGAAGCCAATATTTGTAATTTTTGAAAAGCTGTTTGAGTCGAAAGTAAATTTTTACCAAGTTTTAGTATTGTTTTTTTTAGGTTTTTATTTTTTGTAAAAAAAACTGTCAATTCGATTTTTCTCAAAATTTTATCGAATGTTGAAATAAATATTTCTTATAAGTTAAAATTAGTCAGAAGCCGTTATCTCAAATTTTTGAAAAGATATTTGAGTCGAAAATCAATTTTTACCAACTTTTTTTAATTTTTTTTCGGTTTTTAATTTTTTGTAAAAAACCTGTCAATTCGATTTATTTCAAAATTTTACTGAATGTTGACAACAATATTTTTGAAAGACAAAAGTAGTTTAAAGCCAATAACTAAAAGTTTTGAAAAGATATTTGAGTCGAAAATCAATTTTTACCAACTTTTATTAATTTTTTTTTAGGTTTTTATTTTTTGTAAAAAAAACTGTCAATTAGATTTTTCTCAAAATTTTATCAGATGTCAAAAACATTATTCTTCATTGCACAAAATTGTTTTGGAGATGAAATCATATTTTAGTCGTAAAATTTTCGAGGTGACAATTTTTTTTTTCAGTTTTTTTGATTTATAAAAAAAACCGTTAATTGGATTTTTTTCCAAAAATATAATTGTTTTGTATCACGTTACAATATATAATATAAAATTTAATTCAAGTCTCTAGCGTCATTGGTTCATGAGATATTTAGGTTTAACCAAATAATATAGGTTCTTGAGCTATTGACGACGAAAAAAACGTCGCGAACGTACGGACGTACGGACGTACGGACGAACGTACACACGCACGCACAGACATCTTCTAAAAATCTTTTATTTCGACTCTAGGGATCTTGAAACGTCGAGAAATGTCAAAATTTTCAATTTGTCAAATCGGACCCATTACAATAACTTCCTATGGAAAGTTAAAAATAGTTTTGTTAATTGGTGCAAAAAAAATGGGCTAAACCTTAACCCAATTAAATATCAAGCAATGACTTTACCTATATAAAACGTAGATTAGATTTTAGATTAGAATTGATTTTATTCATAATTAATAAAATTAATATAAAACAAAATCATTAGACATGGCTATCTGCCGCCTGCCGAATTGACTATTTAGACTAATTTGTAACGCGTTTGCTAACAACTTTCAGCAATCTCTCGTTGCCACTCTTTTAAAAGTAGATGAGAATTTCTTTCTATACACTTGCAAGACTGTACCTATATTACCTTTAATAATGTTCAAATGATGTAAAACAAAATCATACATTACTTGGCATTACTTAAAATGATTATTCCTCTGATCCAGACGGAATTCCTCCAATTGTCGTAAAAAAAAATGTAGTGAGTAGTGGCATCTACACTTCTTAGCATATTTGGATTGTCTCTAAGCTCAGATAAATTCCCAACCATATGAAAGAAGACATTTACTACACCAGTCTTTAAAAAGGGTTACAAGTGTGACATTAGTAATTACAGACCAATCAATATAGGACGTATTCCCAAACTTTTTAACAAATTATTTGTGATGGTTTAAATTTAAGCTGCAAGAATATTATATGTAATCAGCAACATGATTTTATGCTAAAACGTTCGACAATTAGTAATCTACTTGCATTTTTGCATAATTGCTTAAATACCCTAGAACTCGGTCAAGAACTCGACTGATTATCTCAAAGCTGAAAGCAATGGGGAATCCTCCTCAGTTCATCACATGAATTTTATATTATCTTTAAAATAATTCTTATCAAGGTAAAAAAGAGATTAAAAATTAACATTTTAATATATGCGGTTGATATGAAAATCTTCAAAAGCACAAAATCTATAAACTATAGGTTACAACTCCAAGAGGATAAAAAGAGGCTGGGATGCGACCCACACTGATAACTTCCCATCCCGTCTGTCGATTTGTCTTGCTTAAAAGTTTGTCTATATGTATCAATTTTTACCAAATTTGCGTACTATGTTTTGTAGATTTTATTTTTTTATGAAAAAACGGACTGTTGAATTTTTATAAAAAAAATTACTAAATATCGGAAACAATATTTTCTGTGAAATAAAATAAGTTTGAAGCCAATATTTGTAATTTTTGAAAAGCTGTTTGAGTCGAAAGTAAATTTTTACCAAGTTTTAGTATTGTTTTTTTTAGGTTTTTATTTTTTGTAAAAAAAACTGTCAATTCGATTTTTCTCAAAATTTTATCGAATGTTGAAATAAATATTTCTTATAAGTTAAAATTAGTCAGAAGCCGTTATCTCAAATTTTTGAAAAGATATTTGAGTCGAAAATCAATTTTTACCAACTTTTTTTAATTTTTTTTCGGTTTTTAATTTTTTGTAAAAAACCTGTCAATTCGATTTATTTCAAAATTTTACTGAATGTTGACAACAATATTTTTGAAAGACAAAAGTAGTTTAAAGCCAATAACTAAAAGTTTTGAAAAGATATTTGAGTCGAAAATCAATTTTTACCAACTTTTATTAATTTTTTTTTAGGTTTTTATTTTTTGTAAAAAAAACTGTCAATTAGATTTTTCTCAAAATTTTATCAGATGTCAAAAACATTATTCTTCATTGCACAAAATTGTTTTGGAGATGAAATCATATTTTAGTCGTAAAATTTTCGAGGTGACAATTTTTTTTTTCAGTTTTTTTGATTTATAAAAAAAACCGTTAATTGGATTTTTTTCCAAAAATATAATTGTTTTGTATCACGTTACAATATATAATATAAAATTTAATTCAAGTCTCTAGCGTCATTGGTTCATGAGATATTTAGGTTTAACCAAATAATATAGGTTCTTGAGCTATTGACGACGAAAAAAACGTCGCGAACGTACGGACGTACGGACGTACGGACGAACGTACACACGCACGCACAGACATCTTCTAAAAATCTTTTATTTCGACTCTAGGGATCTTGAAACGTCGAGAAATGTCAAAATTTTCAATTTGTCAAATCGGACCCATTACAATAACTTCCTATGGAAAGTTAAAAATAGTTTTGTTAATTGGTGCAAAAAAAATGGGCTAAACCTTAACCCAATTAAATATCAAGCAATGACTTTACCTATATAAAACGTAGATTAGATTTTAGATTAGAATTGATTTTATTCATAATTAATAAAATTAATATAAAACAAAATCATTAGACATGGCTATCTGCCGCCTGCCGAATTGACTATTTATACGAGTATACTTTTACAATATTATTTATTTTTTAAATTTGACTTTAAATTTTATAATTAGCGATTTTTAATTTATTTTAATTAACAATTATCATATAATAATAAGAATAAAAAAGGTGTTTCATCAAAAAAGTCCTTGTAAGATTCTATTTCGATATCTTAAAGCAATTGTACAGAACTGATACAGGTTAGAAACATTCATTTGATTTAATTCGAATAGGACTTCCTCAATGGTTAGAAAATCTTTTCCAAAGATACATCTTCTCGTTTCTCTTAGAGTAGGACACTTTTCCAAGAAATGCACAACGTCTTCCCTCTCCATCCTGTTGCATATATTACAGATGACTGGAAGATCTGCTCTGTGAGGTATATAGTTCAGGTTTAGAATTTCAACTCGTAGCCTGACCATCATAGATATTTCCCTGACACTAAGCTCATAACGGAAGTAGTTTGACTGCTGCAAATTGTGGTTAAGCTGGCAGTAGACCGTACGATGTAAGGAGTTTGAAGTTTCATCCATGTACATGGTTCTGGCTGCTTCATCTACCTTGGAAATAATTTGGTACATGTCCTTTTTTAATTTGGAAAGGTCCTCGACATTACAAACCAAATTAATTCCACAATTTTCTGCCAATTCAAGCCATTCGCGATACCATCCACTCCTTGAATTGATGGTCTTAAGAGCTGATATTTTGGGTAAACGATAGTCTGCCAAATTTAAGCTTCTAAACCGTCAGTAAATCCAACTCTATGTTAAGATTTGTTAAGCGTTGATCTTAGGAATTTCTTACGAGATCTATAGGAATAGGATAGAATCTGCTCAACGCAACTTCATACGTTTCGCCTTAAGAGGGCTACCATGATTGGATCATTATAACCTCCCTATTTATGAACATCGGATATATGCAGCCTCAATATCGCAAATGATATTATCTTTATTCATCAACTTTTAACTGGTGTAATAAATTCACCTGATTTATTAAATTGTATAAGTTTAAACTACCACGGAGGTAACCACATTACCCGTAGTTTCCAATTGATGCATGTTTTTCAATACCGCACTTATAATGGCATGCATAAGCTATTAACTCGCAGGCCTTCACTTTTAATTATAAACTCAAACCTATTTGATTTTATAGCATGAGTAAGAATATTCTTACCGTTATACTAAAGATCAGTGTACTTATGTAAATGTTCTATCAATTTGTTTGTAATTTAATTTTATTTTTGTTTATATTTGTTTCTTTTAGGTTTGTTTGTTGTATTATTATAGTGTATTTTGATATTGTTCGTTTTATTTCTTACTGACAATTAACACTGTGAAGAGCCAGATGAGCACAATTTTCGTGTTGGAAATTTTTGGTCTTAAGATAAAGCTTGCATTAAGTTTTTCTACGCCAAGATCTGATAGTTTACGTAAAAGCATTTGACAAAATAAGTCACGAAATTCTTGTTAATAAATTAAGTGAAACTGGACTTAATGACCGTTTCGTTATTTAAATTTCGTCATATCTTAAATAAAGAGATATTACAGCATTATGCCAATTATGGTGTACCTCAAGGGATCCACCTTGGCCCATTGCTGTTTATTCTATTTATTAATTTGCCTTCTGTTTTAAATAATTTTGGACCCCTTATATATGCAGATGATTTTAAAATTTGTCAAGTTATTAACTCGATGAAGAATCTAAATCAAGAAGATCTAAATCAATTTTAGCTAATATAAGACAATGTGTTTTACACGCAAACGTATTAAAGTAAAGTCATACTATATGTTGAATTCGTCACTACTAAATAAAGAATCCAGTTTTTCTGACCTTCGTGTTCTACTAAACTCAAAATTAACGTTTACTAATCAAAATAATTAAATTATAAAAAAGCTAACAAAACACTTGGTTTCGTCAAAAGATTTTCCCGTGAGTTCGGTGATCCATATGTTATAACATTTTTTTACTGTCATTAGTTGAAATTATTTTAGATTTAATTTTATATTTAAGTTAATATTGAAAACTTAACTTATAATATATAAATAAGACCATCTAAGAATATTGCTGTTTTTTTTTTGAACTACGGAACTAGGCATTTCACAAAAAATATTACACCGAATTTAACATAACGCAAGAACTGAATAAGTTTTTTATCGAAAAATAATCTTTAGTGGTGAGCTCTATTTACACCTCACAAGCTACATTAATAAGCAGAACTGTCGTAATTGGGGTCAAGTACTTTTTCTTCTAGAAACCTGATCAAAAATTAGTTCAGAAGAAATTGTTAATAAATCTTGAATTATGTACATAGAACAAAAAACTCAATTCAGGGAACTGAAGCTGAGAGATTAAGAAAAATTTCGATGGTCTGTCTTATTGACACGGGGAAAACAATACAGGGTAGGGTCGCCTAACTTCGAACACTCCCAGTAGTCGAACACTTTTTTTTAAAAAGTCTTCAAACTGTTGAATTTCTTATGTTTCAGCTTCTAAAAATGTTAAATGCTAGGTGTGTTATCCCCCTTAGCCCTGAGAAACTCTGATCTAGTACAACTTATGTCAAAATTTATTGTTGCTTTAGAGGCACTCTCTGTTTACTTTTTTGGTAAAAAAAAAAACTGTCTGCATTGCTGGTAAATTAAGGTAAATATATATTTGTTTGTGTTTTTTTCTGTAGTTAATATATAACATTATTTATTTACGTATAATTTGTAGCTTAAAACTTAGTAAATAAATTATATTTTGCCTGTTCGAACATAGGAAACCAAATTTTGTCAAGTTTCCTACCCGAACACAGGTGTTCGAATGTAGGCAACTCTTTAAAAGCCTAGGGTCCAATATTCGAACACCTTTTTCTTCAGTGTTCGGTTTAAGGGAATTATTTATTTTTGGTTTCCTTTTTCCGAATTGTTCTTAGATTTTCAATAAAGTAGGCAGGACACGACGATTGTCAGATCTTTCAATATTGTTAGATCTATCAATGGTAAACAATAACTTGAAAAGAAGGTCGTCTGACAATGGGTTGGGGTATTTCTAACAATATTGTCAGCCAAAATACCTACCTTTTTAATTAAAACGGTTGTAAAACATTTAAGACACAGTTTTCACTGACAGATCTGACAATATTTTCAAATCACATATTTCAGACAAAAAATGAAACGAAAATATCAAACCTACAGTGAAGCCGGGGAGAGTACGATAACTTTGGCGACAAAGTTTAATGACGGATTTGTATAGGACAGTTAAAAACAAGCATTTTTTACTATGGGAGGGGGGTCTATCTCCCCCCGTTTAGGCGGTAGGGGCAATTTAAAAAAAAATATGTACATTAAATAGAAAAAAATAATTAAAAAATAACGGTAATACTTACAATCAAGTATTATACCTTTTTTTAAAGCCGTTATTGTCTATTAGCTTGTTTTTAAATCAAGTCAAAACTATGCATAGTTTTTGAAAAAAATTGTTTTAAACTAAACAGTTATGCAAAAGAAAATTAAAAAAAAGGTTTAAAGTGTAGTTTTTCAAAACTTTCAAATTATCTACTGTTTTTTTTTAGAGTTCATTGCTTTTTTTGTTTTTGATCAAAAACTGAAAACTAGATGACTTTATGTCTTCTAAAAAACTAAAAATAAAAAATAAAAATAAAATCATCTAGTTTTCAGTTTTTGATCAAAAACAAATAAGAGCAATAAATTCTTAAATAAAAACAATGGTAGATAATCTTGAAGTATTGAAAAATTACACTTTAAACCTTTTTTTTTAATTTTTTTACTCAAATTTTGAGTTTAAAATTAAATTTTTCAAAAACTACTTGACTTGAATTAAAAACTGGCTAATAAAACAGAATGTTGACTTTAAAAAAATGTATAAAACTTAATTGTAAGTATTACCGTTATTTTTTAATTATTTTTTTTTTCATTTTAAATAATAATTTTTTTAAATTGCCCCTACCGCCTAAACGGGGGGAGATAGACCCCCCTCCCATAGTAAAAAATGCTTGTATTAAGCCCCTCTACCAAAAACCGTTATTATATCTTGGCGCCAAAGTTATCGTGCTCGTGCCATAATTTCAGTGGCTGGCTTAGCCGAAATGTAATTAAACGACCGATTCTTTTACTAGTTGATGGACATAAATCGCACTTGTCAATAGCCTTGAGTGAATTCTGCTCAAACAATGAAAACCACCTAACACAACACACATCTTTTTAATGTTTAATTTTTCAATAAAATTGAATTAGCAAAGAAAATAGCAAAAAAAACTATTCAAAAACAATTTTTCATTAAATATCTTACATTGAAACTGTATATAAAATCCTATGTTCGAAATTAGGAAACTTTGTGTTCGGGTTCAGGTTCAGGCAACTACTGTTCGACTACTGGGGAATTTGCTTATTTTCAGCTTTTAATTTGTTTAAAAAAAAGTAGTTAAAGTTAATAAAAAAATGTTTAAAGAAACACAAAATTTTTGAGTTTAAGCTTCTTATTAACTTTACATCACATATTTACGTTAAACGGTCCCAACACAGTAGACGATTACTTTACCATAGACCACTAAGTGTTCGACTATAGGGGACATGACCCCAGTTCTTTTTATTTTGGTGAAATAAATCTTCTAAGTAAGTACATCTCACAAAAACACACTTTCACTGACACTAATTCTGCAAAGAAGACATTAACATGAAAAATCTGTTTTCAACTGTGTTCTATTGGTAAAAAATACGCAATTTGTGTTCAATTAAAATTAAAATTTTAATTTTTTAACATCCATTAATATTACAAAGTACCAACATGGAAGTGAAAGAAAACTTCAAAAAATATCCTCCATGTAAGCCAGCTACAGCTAAGCCATAAATACTTTTATTTAACCTTATTTTCATAACTTGAATTTCCAAAAAAAAAGAAATATTAAAAGTTTCGTCAAACTAAAAAAAAAACCTATCTTTCACCTTTTGGGTGTGTTTATATAAACTTAAAAACCCATTAAGTGCTTTGAATATATTTGTCTTGCAATAAAGATGCATTTGTTTGCAGAAAAAAAGCTATTACCAAAACAATGACTATCTAGCAAATTCCAAAATAGAACCACACACCAACTTCAATGCATCAAACCAAAGAAAGAAACACCACACCCTCTTTTAATAGCTCCTAAACGTCGAGCACTATTACTGACCTACCCTTCAAGCTTCGGTCCACAAAGACAACCAACAACATTATATAAAAAGTCATTCTAATAAAAATAAAAGAAGAAAATGAGAAGAAAAAGAAAAACAAGATGAAGAAGAAGAAGAAGAAGGAAAAAACCCATTCGCTTTTGTTTGAGAACGTGTTGGCCAACTCAATCAGAGAGAGCCAAAAGTTTTTGCAGAAATAGCCTAAGAAAACACTAATGGCCAGGACAACGAGGACGATGAAGATGATGATGTAGAAGAAAAAGAAGAACAAGATGAAGAATAAGAAGAAGAAGAAAACGACGACGACGACGACTATGGTAATTGCCATTGGCACAAACACTCTCAGCTCATTTCATCCTCCCAAGTTATCTGCTGGCATTTTACCTAATTCATTATACCCCCCTTAAGACCCGTCCAATGTCCATTGCCCACCGCATACTATTTTCGCATGAATGGCCCCGAAATTGAAAGCAGAACTCAAAAATGCTAACATTTCAATATGGCCTTGCTTTTCTGGAGCTATATAGAAGCTTTTCTTTCGTTCTATCTTACTTTCATTCTTTCTTTCAATATCGTCTCTATAAACGGAACTGCACCTCTGCCTTCCCGAACTACCTCAGCTAGCGGGATCTAACCGGAAGAAAAGCTTCCTTTATGCTATTCCAGTGTTTTTATATTCACTCTTTAAATGGGCTCCGTTGTGTAGCGCATAATGAAAAGGTCTGATGGTTGACGGGGCTTGACTGGCTTATTGTTGGAAATATGGTTTTTGTGCGTGTTCTAGTTAGCACACAAGGACACAGCAGCTCCTTCTTCTGCTCTATAGCATGGGTTAGGTATAGAGCGCATACTACCAGTCTGATAAGAATCCTTTTTTTTCTTTTCATTTCGTTTCGTTTAGTGGAGGCGAACTTTCGATTAGCCCGGATGACAGCTTTGAATGTGGAATGTCCTTTATAAAACCACCCGAAGGGGGTTGGCATTTAAATTATAAATGGGTAGCAATTATGAATTATATTCGAGAGCAGTTTTACTCTGCTCTGTTTGCAAAGAAGTCCGAGTATTTAATAGCTCATAGCTACTTCCATGTATATACTCCAACCTACTGCTTGTAGTAATAGAAAAGCAGGTGGAATTAAGGAACTTTTCGACTCTCCGAACGGTTTATGGTGAGTTGCCATGAAAGTTGCTAAATAAATTCCACTTTTATGATTAAGTGATAAATAATTGGTTGGCAATTCCTTATATTACCATGACTTGGTGGAATTGATAGCTACCAGCAACAACAACAACAACAGCAACAACGATAACAAAAAACTCGAACTAAAAAGAGTGGACGTCCGTCGTCGATGACGCGTTTGTCGTCGAGCGGTCGAATTCGGTCTTCGGTTATGCACGAAGGTTCGTGCCAACCCTAGATATAGAACCGGATGTCTTTGTTTGGTGATAGGTTTTTGAAGAGGCAAATAGTTAATTATAGAATAGCCAAAAGATGTAGGTGGTATGTATATGATGGGGAGTTGATAGAAGGAGGAGTTGAAAAAGTCGTTGGATAACATGACGTGTTCGCGCTACTGCCTTTGAAGGTTTTCTTTTTAATTTATATACCTATGTAAGTTAGAAGGTAGGTAGGTACATAGGTAGGTTTTCTTTAGTATTTAAATCTTCTTGATTTGCCGAGAAACAAATTAGAGAAATTAAATTTAAGTTTTAAACAAAATACTTCCTCCATTATCGAAAATTGAAATATTTTTTTCTTTTGTTAAATGGAAAATTTTAATTGTAATTAATTCCAATTGGGAGAAAATTAATTGAATTAAAAGCAAAGGCAATTTTAATAAATACATTTCATAAAGCAACCACAGGCATTATGAGCAGACCAAAGTGCAAAACCATAAACCAAACCCTAACTGCATTGCTTTCATAGATCGTGCGTTTCGTTTCGTTGCGTCGTCGGTTGCGTCAGCCGGTAATTTGCGTCCTCATCGTCGTCATCGTCCTCGTCGTCATCAGTTCGGTAGTTTCTCATTTTCATTTGCGCAAAATATTTCTCCTTTTTTTGGGTTCCTTAATTCGATTATAGTTTGTGTGTGGTTTTTTTTATTTATCATTATTGATTAATCCACTTAAAGTTTAATTATGATAATTAAAAAAAATCAACATCCATTGTGTTGCATTATACTTATAAATTTTCTAGTATATGTCCTGTACAATATTGTGTTTTGCAACAAGTCGACTCTCCTTGACACAGCAGCAACTACACACTTCATACTCGTATGTCTACAATTTTGTCCTGTTTGCTGACGAAATTATGAAGCATATTGCTCAGCTTGTATAGTTTGTGTTGTTTCGTTTAGTTCTGTAGTCCTTTTTTTGTTGATGTATTTGTTAAAATCCTTGTTATATTTTTTACAAGAGAAACATCAATAAAGTCAAAAAGCTTGTTAACATTTAGCTATATCATTCTAGACGGGTGTGAGTCAGATGTAAAGATAATTGATAGCTAAATGGGTGATACTGTATTCACAGAACAATTTATTTTGGATTCTAATGATAATGAAATATTATGAAATGACATGGATTAAATGAGCATTCTCTTAATTAATTGTGAAACTGTTAGGTGACGTAAAATAACGCCAAATGAAATAAAGCCAAATTCAAAAAAATTGGCATTGTTTCGATTTAAAACTTCGCAGAATTAGAAAAAAACATAAAGTAAAATTATCTTTTGTTTTCTCTCTATGCTAAATTAAATTCTTTATTTAATTTTGGGAATTACAAAATTCGGTAATTGTCTAGAATAGCTACTTTTGCTAAAAACATAGAAAAAAAATTCGCAAAATAACCAAATCGGTGTATTTTTTCGTAAACTTTAATAAAAAATTGGGGGAAGTGCAATTTTGCAACATTTTTTTTTTGTTATTAATTAAAAAAGTTGAAAAAGGGCAGATACTTGTTGCTAGATTGAAATTTTTGAAATTGGAGCCTAAAACAAGTTTTTTTGAATTGATAGCACGGCGCGGCGTACTAATAGCTAGGTATGTAACCCCCCTGCTTGGGATCACTATAAGATTTGGGGTGGGTGCGAGTTTGGGTATATGCAAAGAACACGAATGCGTTGTGATTCTTTCATAACTGTGAGCCATACTTGCTTTTTAAATTTGGGAATTTCTTTGATTTTAGTGCTCAAATGCAAAAGTTTTTTGCATATACCCAAACTCGCACCCACCCCAAATCCTATAGTGATCCCAAGCAGGGGGGTTGCAGGGGGCCAGCATGCCCCCCCTTACATACCTAGCTGTTAGTACGCCGTGCTATCAATTCAAAAAAACTTTTTAGCAAAAGTAGCTATTCTAGACAATAAATCAACCATTTTTGATTTTGAATTTGAATTGAATTTGAAATTGAATTTTTTATTAACTTTTGAATTTTAAAATATTCGGCGTTGTTTCCATTATTTGTTTGGCCTTATTTCTTTTTATAAATCGAAATAAAGCCAAATTGGTTTTATTTCGTTTTGAACAACGAAAAAAGGCCAAATTTGAAATTTGGTGTTATTTCATTTGGCACTATTTCACGTCACCAAACTGTTAAAAGAAAATTATAACTTCTAAAAGAATTAATGTAATTGGTCTTATTTCTCGAATTGAACATTTCGACTTTTATTTACGTTTAAAGGTCCCTCGAATCTAAATCAATGGTTTTTAAAAAGATGTATGCATGTGTGCGTACGTTCGAGATACGTCCTTTTACCCACTAAATCTATGTGGTAAACCCTAAGAAGGGGCATACAAATAAAGAGTTTTATAAAGAATAACATCAAGGTGTTCGAAAAATAATTGAGCTATATATTGACCTTCCCGCCTTTATCTCACGAACCAGTTATGCTATTCACTTCAGTTAAAATTTATTTCATACATTGTGACGTCATACACAATTGGTTTGAATTAAAAAAAAAAAACAGTTTCAGTTTTGTTTGCAATTAAAATAAAATGCATGACTGGGTCACACGAACTTGCTCACGTATCCAAAGATTCAGTTTAGAAATATTTTCTGCATTTTAAGATTTAAAAAACATATTTTAAAGAAACTTTAAAAAATCTATCGGTTAGTTTTTGAGAAAATTAGAATGTTCGATTTTTTACCAAGAAATGTGTATGGGGACTACTGTTATTTTTAGTTTTGAAAAAAAAAATGAAATAAAGGCCTAACACGAATCGGCTTAAAACCTCATTTTCCAAATTTGAAGTCAATCGACATAATGGTTTGGGCTGTAAGGGCGATAACAGACGAACGAAATCGGGGGACCCACTTTTATCGACTTTCCTGCCATTGTTATGTCATATGGTTCATATATATTATTTCGCAAGTAAAAATTGAAGCAAAAATATTTAATAACTCGAATATTGAATGAACAAAAAATGGCATTGACTCAAGATAACTTTTTTAATATCTACGAAAAATTGTTTTTGACATTTGAAGTTAGAAATGACATCCATATTTTTTAAAGTCAAATTGACTACCAACGAGCTTTTTGCCTGTGTAAGATGATTCTACAATTCGATTCAACAATTTACAATTGGAACTGTCAAAATTTGTTGTTGATATGGTGAAATTAAAAGTGCTTCCTATAATTTTTTTACTATAATGTTATAAAGCTGAAGAGTTTGTTTGTTTGTTGGTTTAAACGCACTAATCCATGGAACTAGTGGTCCGATTTCAAAAAAAGGAAAAAGGAGAGAAATAATTTGAGTGTTAGATGACCCATTTATTCACGCTAAGACTAATACGAGCGGAGTACCAATAAAGAATGTTTCAAAATTAGGAAGTTTTTCCCTTTTTAGAGATTTCACTGCGTGCGCTGCCGAAACAGTTAAAGTTTTTGAAATAATGTATGACAGACCCTTTAATAATTCTAAAAAAAAGTCTCCGATAGCATTTGCCTATCTTTTTTAAGTTAGCCAATAACCTTTTTTTCTTGCTTTTCATGTAATTCCCAATTTTCTTGTTTTTTCGAATGAAGAAAGCTTTACGAAAAAGGTGCAACTGAGAAAATTTTGCAGTCGTCGTGTGCAACTGAGACTTCATATCTGTTGGAAAATGACAATCGCTTTTAAGCTATCTATTTGCCAATATTAAATATATTAAATACTTCTATTTTGAATGTTATTTATCAAAAATCACTTTAGCCGTTTCCAACCCTGGTTAAGTTCTTATAAAAATGAAATTGAAATTTTTTTTGACAAAAACTAAAAAAAATCAACAAATAAATAATTCTAAAAACTGGAAAAATTGTATTTTTACTCAAAAACATTAAGGCTAAAACGGAAATATTGACCGCAAACTTATTTTATTTTGAACAAAATATTGTGAGTAATATTGTAAAATTTCTAGAAATTGTCATAAAAATACCACCAAATTGAAATAACAACTTGAATATCTCAACAGAAAATATTAACAACTTTTAATTTATTGAAACTTAAATTGACTTATTACAACAAACAAATTCCATTGAAAATTTTAAGGAGCCTTTTTTAGTCATTTCTCACAGGAAGTTCGTACGTTAATCCAAAATATTTCAAGAACCAATGAAGCTAGCGACTTGAATTATATTTTATATTATACAATAATGTGACATAATATCAAACTAATATAATTTTGAAGAAAATAAATTAACCGTTTTTTATAAATCACAAAAATTGAAAAAAAATTGTCATCTCGAATATTTTACAAACAAAAACTGACTTTATCTCCAAAATTTTGTGCAACGAAAACTAGCATTTTTACACCTTGTAAAATTTTGATTTTTAACAGTTTTTTTTACAAAAAATAAAAACCCCAAAACAATATTTCTAAGAAAGTAACTTTCTACTCAAAGATCTTTTCAAATATCAAAAATATTGGCTTCAAACTAATTTCATCTCATAAAAAATATTGTTTTCGACATTCAGTAAATTTTTAAAATTGATATTTAATTCTTGATATCTAATAAATAATTGAAGGTTTTTACTTTAAAAGAATATCATTCTGTGCTTAGTTTTCTTAGAAAAAACCAATCTCAATTTGTTTATATAATAAATAAAAACTTTCAATAAATCGACTAAAAATCTCGTTAAAAAAAAAAAATTTGAAATCAAACTATTTTATTATATGCAAAATGTTGGTGGTAATTTGTATTTAATTTTTTAGAAAAACTCAATTTTTTAACAAGAAACGAAAACCTATAAAAACAACAAAAAACTGTAAAGAAATGGTTTTCGACTCAAACATAAGGAGAACAAAGGAAGATACTGACTTCAAATTTTATAAGCAAGACAACTCGACAGACGGAATGGGAAGTTATCAGTGTGGGTCGCATCATAACTTCTACTTATAATTTTGTAGATGTTAATGTCCTATATTAATATACGAGTATGAATAGCTAACGATATTGCTTCTTTTAAAATTGGCTGACCAATTTCTATGTACATATAAGTCGTTTTAAAATAGGAATAAATAAGGTTTTATCTTTAATTCTTTAAGGTACTTACAAAGTTTAAACTGTCTTAGATTTTAAATATATCTTATATTAAAAATCACCATTTCCGATATAAACGCTTTTTGTAACTTGGAAAACTTTAAAAATTTCAAAGTCTGAACTACATTTTTATTTTAAAGAGGAATCAAATCTCGGTCCATTTGCTGAAACAATACTTAAATATTTAATTTAAACATAAAAGCTCATCTACAGTAATTTACATAATGGGGAATGCGCATCTCAATGTAAATATTTAAATTTCGTATAAAGAAAACTCTAAATGCTTTGATGTTTTTCTTACCAAATAAATACAAAAATTGAAAAGTTTAGAATGTATTGTGAAAATCAACATTTTTCACTCGTACAAAATATTTAATTTTTTAGTTAAACTGTTAAACTCGAGAATTATCTATTTTTTTAAATAAGAAATACAATAATAAAATGTTTAAAATCAATGTATTGCTTATTGAAAAAAAAGTTTATCTACTATTTTGATATAGGACATAAATATGTATTTTAAGTATTTTTAGTTTTTATTTGGTTAACTAATCACCAAGAATTTATTTTTTATATACTCGTATGCATTTCGAAATTTTCAAGCACATAGTACATTTCAGGCTTATGCATTTCACTATCAATATGTAGGTTTCACAGCTATTTTATAATAATTACTTTTATCTTAACTTGTGCCGGTGACATTCCACAAGATTTTGAAATTAAACTTAATAAAATTGTAAAAACTCCTTCATAAAATTTGAGATATGTACTTAAACAATTATAGTAATTAAAAAATCATAAAGAAAATTTTCGAAAAAAAAAATATTATTTTAAATCGGTATAAATGTATTTTTATACTGCGCCCCGAGGCGAGAATGCTAGTAGCATGCTTTATTTTAGAACAAACTTGGTTAGCAAACAAAGATTATATAAGGAAAACTTTAAAAAAATATAAACAAATGCTGTCGCGAACTTTTTCTTAGAACTATAATTCTGTTATGGATTATTTTAGCAAAACCTTAACTGTTTCCGCAATGTCCTCTCAAAAGTCAAGAAAATCTCCGATTTTAAACCAACCTTTCTTGGTATTCCGTTTGTATTAGTCTAAGCGAAAGAACTTTATAAATCAGACCAGTAGTTTCTGAGATTAGCGCGTTCAAACAAACAAGCGATTTTTTCGTCCAAACTGCCTATATCAACTTATTGCATGGATTTCAAGTTATTTATTATTTCAAATACAAATGCAAGGTTAATAAATTCTTAGTTACTTGCTTTTCCAAATTTAAAGTTGAAAGTTAAAAACATTCACCATGTACAATAATTGAATTTTCACGGTGCAAGTACCGATTGATACTTGAAATTTTAATTCTAAAAATGGCACTTTTATTCTCCTTGAAAATTATATTGTCCACTTAAATAATATGTACCACTTTGACACTCAGAAACTTGGTTAAACTGGATCCGAGAGCAGCTTTCGTCACCCCGAAAATCAACCGAAACTATTTGAATTAAATATATGTAGCTTAAAGCACGTTTTAAGTTTTTAAATACTTTACGTAATTAACTTGATGGGATTTCAATATTAATACGTTAGCATTGATATTGCAGCTCATTCAATAGATGATTCATACCGTCGGAAATATGTTTGTCAATTAAAAAAAATGATTGCGCTATCATGTGGTGCTAAAATGGAATAAATGTTGTCCCTAGTATGTTCTTATTTTGTTTTTTTTTACTAAATTAATAAAATAAACTCACCATTTTAAAGTCAAGGACAGTGAATCTCTCTTATTTCTTTAAAAAATAGAGGCTGGGATGCGACCCACACTGATAACTTCCCATCCCGTCTGTCGATTTGTCTTGCTTAAAAGTTTGTAGGTTTTCGTATTGGGTTAAGAAAGTTGTCAGTTGAATTATTCTTAAAAATTTTAAAATTACCAACAATATTTTTCATATAAAGAAATAGTTTAATTTGAAAATCTAGTTTTGTTAAATAGATTTTTAGTGAAAAACAAATTTTTACCAATTTTAGTAGCATTTCTTAAATTTTTACTAATTAGATTAATTAAATTAATTTGAGAGATATCAAGAACCGAACATCAATTTTTACCAAATTTGCGTACTATTTCTTGTAGATTTTATTTTTTATGAAAAAATGGACTGTTAGATTTTTATAAAAAACCACTGAATATCGAAAACAATATTTTCTGTGAAATAAAAAAAGTTTGAAGACAATATTTTTAATTTTTGAAAAGCTATTTGAGTCGAAAGTAAATTTTTACCAAGTTTTAGTATTGTTTTTTTGTTAGGTTTTTATTTTTTGTAAAAAACTGTCAATTAGATTTTTATCAAAATTTTACTGAATGTTGAAAACAATTTTTTTTAAAAGATAAAAGCCAATATCTCAAAGTTTTGAAAAGATATTTGCGTCGAAAATCAATTTTTACCAACTTTTGTTAAATTTTCTTTTAAGTTTTTATTTTTTGTAAAAAAAACTGTCAATTCGATTTTTCTCAAAATTTTACTGCATGTTGACAACATTATTTTTCAAAACATAAAAGTAGTTAAAACCCAATATCTCAAATTTTTAAAAAGATATTTGAGTCGAAAATCAATTTTTACCAACTTTTATTAATTTTTTTGTTTAGGTTTTTATTTTTTGTAAAAAAACTGTCAATTCGATTTTTCTCAAAATTTTTCCGAATGTTGAAAACAATAATTATTATAAGTTAAAATTCGTTGGAAGCCATAATCTCAAAATTTTTGAAAAGATATTTGAGTCGAAAATCAATTTTTACCAACTTTTGTTAAATTTTCTTTTAAGATTTTATTTTTTGTAAGAATACTATCAATTAGATTTTTTTCAAAATTTTACTGAATGTTGACAACAGTAGTTTTTGAAAGATAAAAGTAGTTTTAAGCCAATATCTCAAAGTTTTGAAAAGATATTTGAGTCGAAATTCAATTTTTACCAACTTTGAGTAATGTTTTTTTTAGGTTTTTATTTTTTATAAAAAAACTATCAATTCGATTTTTCTCAAAATTTTACCAGATGTCAAAAACATTATTCTTCGTTGCACTAAATTGTTTTGGAGATAAAATCATTTTGTATTCGTAAAGTTTTCGAGGTGACAAATTTTTTTTTTCAGTTTTTTTGATTTATAAAAAAAAACTGTTAACTGGATTTTTTTCAAAAAATACGGACGTACGGACGTACGGACATACGGACGTACGGACATACGGACGTACGGACGTACGTACACACGCACGCACAAACATCTTTCTAAAAATCTTTTATTTTGACTCTAGGGACCTTGAAACGTCGAAAAATGTCAAAATTTTCAATTTGACAAATCGGACCCATTACAATAACTTCCTATGGGAAGTTAAAAATAAAGGGTAAAAGTCTAAAAAGCAATTAATTTAAAGGAACACTTTGCCGAACATAATTTGTCGGAAATATTACAAGATCACCTTAACGGCTCCATTATTCAAGACTGCATTATTACAGATTTTATACACACACCCTACCTACTATGAAACGTTTAATATCCATCAATTTTTTAGCCATAAAAACAACACAGAGACTGCTTAAACTTATTTCGAAAGTATTAATTTTTTAACTACCACGTATATTTTTTGTGCAATCTGAAAAGCAAAATCTTAGTTTGTTTTTCTAACAAACCAAATCTTTAACAATTGGTAAGAAAACAATTTACGTGTCCCAACACTGTTCTATTTTTTTAGATACTACCAAGATTTAATGTATTCATCTATCAACAAAATATAAAACCAAGATCTTAAAACGTGAGAATGCATTTTCCAAATAAATTATACGTATTGTTTTCATTCTTCCCTTATAACTATACCTTTCCAAAAAGTCTTTTGTTAAACTAAAATACCTTCCAATTGATGCTGAAATAACCACCAATCGATTTTAAATGCTCTCTTTTGTTGCATTTTCTTCTTCTTTTGAACTTACGAGCCTTCTTCTTAAATATTAAAGCCAACTTAGTTGTTCAAATCAAAAAAAAAAAATAAATATTCCTTAAATAACCCAAACAAAACATTACATATACGCCACAGTGTACACAATAAATCATATATGAATTTCCTTTTTTGTCCACATCTTATTATTTGAATTTTATCCTTAAGAAACAAAAATGAAAACTAAAAACTTTTGTTCAATAGAAATATGTAATTTTTTTTTCAAAATTATAAATAAAGAGCTTGATCGCCTCCGCACTCACTCAGCAAGTTTGTTGCAATTTGCAAATATACTCCAGCTCCAGCAAAAGAACACACTTGAAATACCTACTCTTCTAACTAGGGCATCTCTGCATGCATGCCTATGGATGGAGTGGATATTTGAAAAGTCTCAAATTATGCAACAAAATGTCAGTATACATTGTGACTTCCGGTGAAGGTACTATTTCATAACCATATCTTGTCCATTACCATCCATTTATCATTCTTTTATTTTACAAAAGCGCATAAGAATACTTCAAACTACCTACTTTCAATATTGTGGAATGCCTCATATTGCTGCTGCCACATGAAGGAGTACTTAATTTTTAACAACCAGGTTAAAAGTTATTATGGACGTAAATGCTGGAACACATTCCAGAAAGACAGAGTTATCAGAAACAACAACAAAACACCTTTTCTTGTGGTAGACAGTGGTTTTTTGTTTTGTAGGGTCTGTTGGGGTGGTATTTTGGGGTGGTGAAGTGATGGTAGTTTGTCACACAATGATATACTCGGCGGGGTGTCAAAAAATATTAATTTATTTTTATTTGCACATACATATGTACTTACCTTTATGATTGATATAAAGGACAAATCTCGCGGGGACAACAACGAACGTCTAGAATAGTTCGAAAAGGAACGCGGACCGAAAATCAAAATCACTTTACAAAATGAATGTTATGTAAACATTTGGATAGGAAA
Source organism: Eupeodes latifasciatus (assembly GCA_920104205.1). Classification (NCBI taxonomy): domain Eukaryota; kingdom Metazoa; phylum Arthropoda; class Insecta; order Diptera; family Syrphidae; genus Eupeodes; species Eupeodes latifasciatus. The sequence goes on from OV049926.1 coordinate 79,610,190, forward strand.
AATACTCTTACCATCGCGCACTACTCACAAACAAAATTTTGAACTATTTCCCGATTTTATATCCTTGCGTAGTTTTATTTCTTATTTCCCTCTAGGATAACACAGCACCCATCATAGTTTGTTGTAAAAGACAGAGGACGTTCTTGCATAACACCTGCTAGTGTAAAGGACATTGGGCTTTTCCTTTGCTTTGGTGGTTGTATATGCGTTGTGGTCGTGGTCGTTATCGTTGGCACTCGCAATCAACTGAAACACACCCGTCGAGTTAACTGTTTCGGTTTTTGTTTTATTCACCTGACTTTTTGTAAGTTTTTGGTTTTTTGGGTTTTTGTTTGACGTGACTGCGCCTTTTTTTCAAGCTGAGGATTCCTCGTTTAATTTCTTAATTTCAACTCGTTGTTGGCCAAACCAAAGTAGCACTCACAAATCTCAGTTCAAAAAGCGGAGAAAATTAAATATCCTTTACCATGTGTGGTAGATGTTGTGTTGACTTGGAGCTGGAGGACACATCACACAGTACAGCACAGCACAGCACAGAGGAGGGAAGGCGAATGCTAGTGTGTGTGGTTAAGCAGCGGGTCTGTTTGATGGTCGAATGGTGCTTCACTGGCGCTCCAATTGAGACAAGTGCAAGGAGTGGAGCAGCAGCCAAATGTGCACCCTCGATTTTTGTTATTCAACAATTTCGTTCTTCTCTAAATGTCCTATGTCCTGTGTCGTGCAGAATTTATTTTAAAATAGAGAATAGATTCTCAGAGAACGCTACCGCCACGGCAAGAGAAAGAGCGGGAAAGAGAGAACGAGTAGTACAAGAGAAGACGCAAGAGAGAAAATCCTTTCAATATAGAATTAGATTTAGAAAGAAGTATTTGTTTTTGTGAGTCCTTAAGACTGCCACAACTATATTACCAACCAGAGCCAGGTTTAACAGGGAACTGACAGGACTTGCCTTAAATTTTTTCTCAGAACAGTCGATTTTGGTTATTCACCTAGACCCACTCAATGTGAGAGTGAATGCCCTAGGATTCTACTTTCTACCCAATACGCAACACCGGCATTTATGAGTGAAAGAAGGATTCTATCGCAATCGCCTTGTCGAAGAAGAATATCCTTTTTGGGTCCTATGTTGTTGATGATGATGATGATGATGACGGTGGGGAAATATTAACACGCACGCTACTTCTACTTCTGCTTCTGCTTATTCTGGTGGCGCAACCTTTTTAAAGTAAAGTATATAAAATTGTCTGTCTGTTCCTTTTCGATGAACTATAATATCCATTAAAATGGGATATTTTTCTGCATTTCTATAAATAGTAGGCAAACGCAAATGGGGAAGACGGAGATGGGTAGTGTTTGTGTTTTGTCTGCTTCCGAAAATGAAAATGAAAATCGAAATGAATAAAATGAGTTGTATATGTGAGGTGAGCTTTTATTTCATTCTTATTATTTCAAAACTTTTGTTCATTTTGTTAAATATTCATGTACTCACTATACTTGTGTTGTAGCTTTTCACTATAAAATTGTCTACATGTTCTCTTCATACCCAAGCATTTTGTTGTTAGTTTTTACATATGTATATTGAATCTCAATTTTCGAGCAAATGTGGCAAACTCTTATATTGTCACGATATCAATAGATTTAGACCTTAAAACTGAACAAATGGACTTAAAGTCCAGGGGCTTAATGTCTTCTTTGCAATGTAAATGGACTAAATGTCTTTTTAAAGAGAAACTGAAACATAAAAATTGATAGTCCAGTTAATAAAGGTTTTCACCTAAAAAAAAATCCAACAGTTTTGATACTTGCACACTTACCACACTCAGGGCCGGCCCAAGCCAAACTTGCGCCCTGTGCAAGATTTGTAGAAAGCGCCCCTTTTTTATATTTTTTTTACACATAAACTGATACACAAGCATAAGCCTTTCCCAGATTACCCAGGAGGTAGACTTTCAATGCGTTTTTTTTATTGAGGTATCCCCAGGAGGCCTAAACCATTAAACTAAAACGCAGCGAAGAAATGAGCAGAGCGGAAACTTTTAAACTTGGAAACTTACTTTTCTGGCCTTACATTTTGCAAATTCAGAAATGAGATCATCAAAGTCTAAAGAATTTAATAATTTCTTTTCAATGGACATTATAGATAAACCTACCAATCTCTCTTGAGTCATGGTTGTCCTAAGATAATTTTTAATAATTTTAAGTTTAGAAAAACTACGTTCTCCTGAAGCTACCGTGACCGGGATTGTATTAAGGATTTGGAGAGCAGTTACTAAATTCGGAGCAAAATCTTCAAGGTTTGAACTAAAAATAAAATTTAACATATCTAAACTTGAGCTTTGTGGCGTAACAAGCTGGGATATTACGGTTAACTCTTGAAACAATTCTTCTCCATCTAAATATTTAAAACTACTTTATGTTAAAACATTTTGCAAATTAAGGCATGAAGCACGTACATTTTTATTTTTTAAACATTCGCTTATGTTACTCAAAAATGTAAAATTGATACTATACGTATCAAACCTTTCAAGTATTTGAAAAAAAAATTCAACTTTGAATCTTTGTTTCGGCTAATATAGTTTCAGGACATTCATCAGCATAAAGTATTTTTCTCCGTTGAGATCGCAATGATGAAGCTACAAGAAACATATTTGGTATTTCTAGGGAACTAGCAATACGCTCGGTTAATTGAACATACCTACTCATTAAATTTTTCATCGGAACGCATTAAAATCAAACTGTTTTTTGTATTTTCTAAAACTGTTATGCCAGTTGACAGATTAACGGACGAACTTTGCAAATATTTACTAGTTTAATTTATATTTTCTAAAATATCAAACCAAATTAGCAGGCAGCAAATAAATGTAAAATCAAAAATTTTATTTCCTAACGATTCTGCAATGTTTTTTGCCTCTAGATTTCTTAATTCTATAGGGCTTCATATATTTCTTGAATTGAAAAAAAGTTAAACAAACATTGAATTGTATCGAAAATTTTAACTGCATAAAATGAGAACCGAGCAGCATCATTAACCACTAAATTTAAGGAATGCGGGCAACATGGAACCAAAAATGCTCTTGGTTCCAGGGTTTGAATTCGATTCTGAACACCCGCTTCTTTTCCTTTCATATTCATATTCGAACCATTATCATAACTTTGGCTTGTCTTGTCTTCAAAATAAGTCACTTCTATTAAAAACTGGTAGCTATTTATTTAATATTAATTAACCAAAAAAGCGAAAAAACAATTGAAACAATCTGCATTCTGCACCAGACTAGATATACATTAAAAGTAGCCGTTACAATAGTCATTAACTTTCAAACAAAAAAAAACAAACTGCCTGCGCAAGAACAATTCGACTCCAAATAGAATCATCCCTCTTTAATTTTTAAGCTCTATGCTCCTTTTCCATTCTATTAAAAATTTCATCTCCTGTAATCAGGCACTTAACTCTTACACAGTGTGCAATAAGAAAACCTGCACGCTCTGATCCATATGATTCCGTATAAATAAGTTTTTTTTTAAATATCTCCCATGTTAGTTTCGATACTCAGTGTGCAAAAAAGAAAACTTGCACATCCATTCACCATTATTTGTAGCAAAGACACCTACCTACCTAATTTCCAAATATATCACCCTGTTCATACAAGAGAAAAAATCTCAACACAAAAAAGTTCCATGCCACCTCATATGTGCAAGATATATTTTATGCACACCGAGTCCCAAAATTAACATAGAAGTATGACGAAGCAAAATACTTATTCATATTGAATCGTATGGGCTAGAACGTGCAGGTTTTGTATCACGCACAGTACCCTGTATGTGAGACTCACATGAGACATTGTGATGTGAGTTCTCATCTACAAAGAAAACAACAAAAAAATGTCTCTGAAAAAAGAGAGCAGGTAGGTTTCTGTATTCTGTGCTACCTTCTACTACAAATCAAAGACACAGCAAACAGCATATATTTTTACTTGCGACATATAGGAACTATATGGCAAGTTTTGCATTCGTGCAAAATTTCGAACTCGAGATTTTAATCAAACATGATATTACGATGGTAGAGAAGTCGAAAAAAGTGGGTCCCGCGATTCCGTCCGGTCTGTTTTGTCTGTCTGTCCACGCTCCTACAGCCTAAACCATTGGGTCGATTGAGTTCAAACTTGGAAGTTAAGGTTTTCAGCAGATTCGCGTTAGGCGTTTTTTTCATTTTTTTTTAAGACCAAAACTAACAGTGGCCCCCATACAATTTTTTTGGTCAAAAAACGAAAATTCGAATTTTCTCAAAAACAAACCGATAGATTTTTTTTAAATTTTCTCTAAAATTTTATTTTTAAACTTGGCTTCTTTTCATAAGAAAAACATATTTTTGTATTGCTCAGGAAAGGTACCGCTCATAGAACCGTTATTTTGTTTCTTAATTTTCTCAGCAACTTATCAACCGATTTCAATAATTTTTTTTCTGAATAAGCTCTTATATTGCCTTAACAATATTTGATTATCAAAAGTGAAATTTTTTATTGTTTGAATTTTTAAAAAAATATTGAATTTTTTTTTTTCAAAATTCTATATCTCAAAAACGGGTCAACATTTTTTTACGAAATTCAAATGTAGAGCGTATATTTACAATAACTAAACAACTGCATACCAAAAATATTTTTTGAACAAAATTTAAAAATTTTATATATAAAAAATTAATTTAAAAAAAAACCGCTCTAACGATTTTCAAAAAAAAATTTTGAAAAATCAAGGGTTTTTTGATTTATAAAATGGCATCTAAATTTTTGAAGACAAACTTATTTTTCAGGTAAAGTTTTGAATCTTAAAATAGTTTTTTTTTTAAATTATTTTAACTGCATTAAATGTAACCCCCTCCCATCTCACCAGATTAAATCCTGTGCGTGAGCCCGAAAGAGCGCATTACATTGACAAAACTTTTATTATATTCAGCCCTATCATGAATTCCATCGTAATCGGAAATTTTTACGAATCCCGAAAAACTGTATCATGAAATCCGTTCGTATTGGAAAATCTCATACAATTTTGCATTACGAACTGATTTCATGATACAGTTTTTCGGGATTCGTAAAAATTCCGACTACGATGGAATTCATGATAGGGCTGATTACTATCTTTTATCCAAATTAGATAATGCATTTGGTACATATGTATGTATTGTTTATAACTATAACTATTGTAAATACCAATTCATTTCCGGGATGGGTTGTCCTAGGATGAGTTGTGTCTTGGGATGAATCGCGTGGTTTTTTTGACAAATCGAATAGCATTTAAATCTTTGAAGACAAACTTGTTTTAAAGGTATAATTTTAAATCTTATATAGGTGCTTTTTTAAACAGACTCTTTGCATACAGGAGCAAGTTCGTGCGACCCAGTCGTGCATTTTATTTTTGTTGTTTTCTTTGTAGATGAGAACTCACAATGTCTCATGTGAGTCTCACATACAGGGTACTGTGCGTGATACAAAACCTGCACGTTCTAGCCCATACGATTCAATATGAATAAGTATTTTGCTTCGTCATACTTCTATGTTAATTTTGGGACTCGGTGTGCATAAAATATATCTTGCACATATGAGGTGGCATGGAACTTTTTTGTGTTGAGATTTTTTCTTCTTTTCTCTTGCATGGAATTTTTTTGTGTTGAGTTTTTTTTCTTTTTTTCTCTTGTACGAACAGGGTGAAATATTTGGAAATGAGGTAGGTAGAATTTTTAGTTCTGCGATATCTTGAGTTAAATTTTCATTGAATGCAACAATGAAAGTGATGTTAGTTAGTGCGCAAGAGATAACTTAGGACAGTTTTGATGGATGTTTTTTTGAGATTATTTTAAGAATGTTTGTGGTTAAAGAATGGCAAATATGTAGTAGTACATATTTGTTTGCAAGATCAGATTACATTTTCTTGCTCCTGGCAATGCGCCCCCAGAATTCTGCGCCCTGTGCATTTGCACATCTTGCACATATGCTTTGTCCGGCCCTGACCACACTTACTAAGGGATGTCTGGTGATGACCCAAAAAAAAAGTCCCCAAGAATCCGACGTGAGCTCTAGCGGCAGTTAAGAGAAACATGGAGTGTGTTTCAGTTTTTCACGTTTATCTCGTAAACTATTTGTCGTATCAAAAAATTTAGTTCCACAAAACTAAAGCTCATCAAATTCTATAAAAGAAAACTCAGATGAATTTTTTCGTATCTCTTATAGTTTATAAAAAAAACTCTACCGGCAATGAAGAGAAACATACGGTTTTTTCGGTTTTCGGGTTTAACTTGAAAACTATTTTTCGTATCAAAAATAATATTTTACAAAATTAAAGCTATGATATTGATAACAATTGTGTAGCTAAAACCCTAACAACGTTTCTGGGAGCTCTTATAATAAAGAAAACGTACATTGAAAATAGAAAAACGAAATGCATCGCAATAGGGCTTAGCATTATATCAGCTGTGCGTCCCAAATCATTCATGTCTCCAATACTAAGCAGCCTTGCCTTATTTATATACAGAAAGCTTGGTTCTAAGAAGTTGGTAAACCTTATATGAAGCTCAGTTGTTGGAGATATCAGCTATTTGCCACACGCGACCAGATTCCAGCGGTTCATTTAACCAATTTGTGTGTGATAATGCGGACTTTAATGTCAGAACATTAGATGGACTAAATACATTTCATTCTTTAGGCGGAATAAGATGCATTGCTGCATCTACTTCCATAGGAAAAGAAACCGACACACTAACGCAAAAATGTGCAGGAACGCAAAAATGTGTAGGAACATTTTTGGAATATAAAGCCGAAGATCGCTGAGTTTTTAGAAGAGTTACAGACATACAAAAATATGATATGTACATGATATTGAAAAAAGGTAAAGAAAAGAGTCAAAAACATGAATTCAGAAACAGATATTATTAATATACTTCTGAAGAGTTTGGAAAATGTGTTTCTTGCATGCTTTTTCTTAAATACCATTCGATGATCCGAAGTTCTAAACTTTTTAGGTTCTTGTGTTCATATCTCAAGAACCATTACAGATATGGACTTTAAATAAGTTATGTTATACAGATAATAACACAAAGAGATGCAGAAAGGACTCTCGAAAAGATTTTGGTCAACACAAAATATCTCACGAACCAGTAATGCTAGTAACGTAAATTAAATGTTATATTATATATTGCGACGTGATACCAAACTAATAAAATTTTGAAAAAAATGCAACTGACGGTTTTTTTTATAAATCGAAAAACTGAAAAAAATAAATTGAATATTGTACAAACAAAAAATAATTTTATCTAATAACGTTTTTGACATCTGGTAAAATTTTCAGAAAAATTAAATTGACAGTTTTTCTTACACACAATAAAAACCTAAAAAATGAAAAACATTACTAAAAGTTGATAAATAAATAAATTAATATATTTTCGACTCAAATATCTTTTAAAAAATTTGATTTGAAGATTTAAGATTTGATTGTATCTTATAGAAAATATTGTATTCAACATTCAGTAAAATTTGTATAGAAATCCAACAGTCAGTTTTTTAATAAAAATTAAGATCTACAAAAAAAGTACTCAAAATTGGCAAAAATTTATGATCGATTCTCGATATCTCGTAAATAAATGAAGGTATTGACTTCAAAATGATTTCATTCCGTGCTAAGTTTTCTTAGAAAAATCCAATCTGTATTTGTTTACATAAGAAATAAAAACTTTTAGGAAATGTTACTAAAATTTGTACAAATTGGTTCTCGACTAAAAATCTCGTTAACAAATAAAATAGATTTTGAAATAAAACTGTTTCATCATATGCAAAATATTGTTGGTAATTTTAAGTTAATTTCCTAGAAAAATTGAACTGAAAACTTTTTTTTCAAAACACTAAACCTACAAAAACAACTAAAAACTGGTAAGAAATGGGTTTCGACTCAAGTATTAAGAGAACAAAGAAACACTTAAGAAAAAAGAACATGATTGACTTTTCTAAAGCCGTACATAAAAAAAACTAACTCAAATGTACTCAAAATATGTGAATTTTTTTGATCAATCTATTTTTTAAGTAGGTACTTTACGTTTTTGAACAACCTGACTACCTGTGGTGCAAGAATAAAAGTGTTGGTATAAGAATTGAATTGCTCTTGAACTTCCTTTTTATTAATAAGTAAATAATAAATTCTTTAATGTTGGCTACCAGTGCGTCAATCGAAGTGGGCTTGTCGCTATAGACATGAGCCTTAATTTAGCTCAACAAAAAATGGTCTTGAGGCGTTAATTCGCACGATATAGATGGCCATTTAATGGCCCCAAAAATGAAATGTACTGTTCACCGAACTCGCTTCACATTTGGTACATATGTACATTGTGAAGAGTGCCGTGTGGCATGTAACACCGTCTTGTAGAAACCAATTGCAATGGAATTCTAACGCTTAAATTTTTCGCGAAATAAAGTATGGTATTATCACACCACCGCCGTAGCGCACGCCATCCATTCACAGTTGCAGTGCTATTCGTGTCATCTTTGAATAAATACGGCCCAATGATTCCGTAAGCCCATGATCCACACCAAACAGTGACTTTTTCTGGATACAATGCTACCGGCTGCCCTTTACTCGAAATGAGCTCCATAGCTGAACAGATTTTTTTATAAATAAGTGCGCGATTACCTTTCTTAACAGGGCAAGCATTTTGTAATACAATTCAATAATTTTCAAGCGTTGCTATTTTATTACACGATTCATGGTTAAATTATAGACTAAACTGAAGATGTTTGACATTGACACAAAACACTAAACGTAAGTGATCTGTCAAAACCAGTGTTTCCAAAAAGAACAAAAACAGCAAAGAAATCACCCCATATATGTAAGTAGTATTGTTATTGAACATTTTAGGCATTTTTCTTTTTAAGCTCAGAGCCGAAAACTGACTTGTCAAAAAAACATGCGCATTTCAGATCGCTCGGTTTGTGTTTCTTTTTTCAATCAGTGCTAGAACGGAACGCGCTCTATAAGGCCCCTTTCACACCAAACGAATCCGAATCAATCAGAATCACTCTGAATCAAGTTGAATCTGATTCGTCATCTCCACTCTTTCACACCAGTTGAATCAACCTGAATCATAAATCGCACTATTTTCTTTAACTTTTAAAATTAATAACTCCACGTATTCAAGAATCAAGAATCAAGGAATCCGACAGGTTAAATCAAGTGCGACCTCGAATCAAACCTGATTGAACCAGATTCGTCCGGTCTGAAGGCGGGAAAAGAATCCCTTCACATTTAAACGGAGCGCTCGAAGCCGAATCTTGGTCAATCAGATTCAACTTGATTCGGAGTGATTCTGATTGATTCGGATTCGTTTGGTGTGAAAGGGCCCTAAACTCTCAATAAAAGGACCGAGCAAATGTAAGAAAAGGCTGAACGCGACTTCACGTTTGTTTCGTGTGGTGCGCTCTGATCAAACTCTGCTCAGAGCGTATTCGATGAGCTCAGGCTCTGCTTGGAGTTGGTCTTTTTAACAGCTAAACTATTCTTCTTGAACTATGCTTAGATTGGTTTGCTATTTCATAATAAATGGTCTAACTTCTGAAAAACGTTTGCAAAATGATGCGAAGCATCAATTTACAATAGGAAACTTATGGTGAGCGCTTTATCTCAAATCGTGGCCTACAATATCGTGTGATTTAACACCGCTATTTCTATAGTGTTATATAAAGCTTGTCTAAATGTCTATGCAGATAAGCCCGAGACGATTGACGCTTTCGAGGAGAATATTCGGTGCGTTGTTGCTGCTATACGGCAAAAAGTTGTCGAAAATTGGGCCTCTCTGCTGAAATTTCTAGAGCCTTCCACGGCGGCGGCGGCGGCGGCGGCGGCCACTTGCCTGAAATAATTTTTAAAATATAGTGGCCAAAAACACAGTATTTATTAACACACGTTTTTATTTAATACTATTGAAATTGGAAAAACAATTCACAGAAATATCCAATACTTAAAAATGTGTGGTTTTGCTGTTAGTATTTGACAGTAGTAAATTTGAGTTTTTGAATTGAGAAACCTAATTACAACCAACAAAGTTTCAGACATTTTATTAGCTAGTATTAAATAATTTTTCCTATTAAATAATTTAATTATTAAGCCCTTAAAATAATTTATTGTCCTAGCAATCGTACCATGTCCTGTACACATCTCTTGTCATATTAATTCAATTTTATTTGAACTTTGGGATAACCCAACCGAAAGAATATGATTAGTGCCTAAAATTAAATGAGTAGATACGAGTATTAGGTAGCTATATATATGTACATATATGTGCATATGAACGAATTATTTATTGTGGTCATCTAATTTAATGTTATAATGAAGTTTTCCTCTCCACTTCATCAGAATTCAGGAATTCTCTTTCTTGTGGGAATAATAAAATATATTGTGGCTTTTTAATTTGATCATCAGAATAAGCCTTAGGAACTGAGGTGATTAATTTTGAAGAAACATCTTGATTTGTCTTATGAGATAAGATGGGGTTTTTTGTTGTTGTTATTAACATGAGGCCATAAGAAGTAATTAAAATTTGAAATGTTAGAAGTTTTCGAAATTCCGAAAAGAAAAATTTAAATTACAAAAATTCAAATGCAAAATATATATTTTAATATTACTTCATATATTAAAATAACCTCAAACAGTTGAGTGGAATTCCAAGAGATTTCGTTTTATATGCGAAATCCATTGATTTTACGTACAAATATTGTATAAATCAAATAGGCATGTGGGTAGTTTGGACATTTTGTATTCCACAGAGAATGTAGTTCCACGCTTCTTTAGGAATTTAATATGTTAACTCCTAAATACAAAATTCTATCTACTTATCATTTGGCAAAAATCGTTGTCCAGAATTTTGTTGAATAATAAACCGTTTCGAATTTAAATAAAATGCACTACTAGGTCGTACGGACTTGCTCATGTATCCAAAGAGTCGGTTTAAAAATATTTCCTGAATTTTAAATTTTAAAAATGTACCTGTAAAAAAGTTTGAATTGGGGGATCCACTTTTTTTTGACTTCTCTACCATCGTAATGTCATGTTTGATTAAAATCTCACGTTGGAAATTTTTTACGTTTACGGTTTTTGACAAAACCTTAAAAATAGAATTTATGGGATTTTATTTTTTAATGAATTTTTATCAGACGATTCAAATAGGAAGAACAGAAAATAAAAAGCTCATTTGAATTATTGTTATTATTTTAATTACATTCAGTTAAACATATTAACAGAAAATTTGAACTAAATTGAAAATTATGACTTAAAGCTGAAGACAAAAAAGTTAAGTTATTTGCATAATTTTCTAAGGCATATTAAAGAAATTTCTTGAGTTTTTTTTACACCTCAGAATTTTCAGAAAGCATTTAGCTTATAGCATGCTTCAAACTACGATCAGAGGCTTATCATAAGTGCATGTGTTAGTTGTTAGTTAGAAAATAATACAATTATAGCCTAACACACGCACAAAGTACAAAACATAATTAACATTTAACATGACGTATTACAGAACAAAAAATAAAATAGAGACGTTTACGATAGTAAATAGAAATATTTCTTTATTGTAGGTAAATTTATATAAATTTTTTCGTATAACTAGATTGCACAATTTACAGAGAAATGGTATTTTCTACCTTACTACTGAAAAACTTATAACATTTATACAATAATAATATCACAGATACAAGAAGTTTTTGCAAGGAAAAGCTACATGAAAAACCTTCATTTAATTTAAAAATAAGTATATTTTCCCTAAGAAGAGAGAAGAGAGAAATGGGTTCGTGTGAATCACAAAAAAGATGTTGTTTACATAACAGATAATATAAATATTAATGGAACAAAAAAAAATATAAGAAAAATAAATAAATGAATGACAAAAAAAAAACAAAAAAATAAAAACATAATTATGTTTATCACAGCAACTGCACAATATTTTATATCGATCATATAATTTTGAGATTCGAAATGCAACTTTTTCAATTTTTGCTTTTTGGTGCAGATCCTCCGTAGAATAATGCCAGGGATGATTGAGCATCATTTTTAAAATTTTATTTTGCATAATTTGCAGCCTTTTAATATGACTTTTAGCACATGTTCCCCATACAGGAGAACCATATAGCATTATACTTTGAAATATTACTTTGTATAATAACAATTTGTTTTCAACACTCAATTTGGATCTACGATTTATAAATGGATATAGAGTTTTTATCGCCATATTAAGTTTATTTAGTGTTTCTTGAATATGCAAACTAAATTTCAACGTTTTTTCCAGGTGTACCCCAAGATACTTAGCGCTCGATTTCCATTCAGTTTGAACCCCATTCAAATTTACGATAGTGGAGCACTGTTTATAAATAATAATTTTAATCCCACCTTATTTAGATTTAAATCTATCGATGAAGAGTTAAGATGTTGCGAGGCAAGAGGATGGGTATAAGATAGTGTGGACGGGCATTAGGTATGTCCTAGAATGGATAAAGGAAAGGGATCGAAAAGGTAATGGATTGGAATGCCTAGCTCGGGAACGCGGCCTGCTGGCGAAGCACGGCTCAGCTCGCCAAAATAGGGGGGGGATCTTGTCCCCGAAACTAGACCTCACCTCCCAACAAAACACTTATCAGGCCTGTGAACAAATTAACATTTTGTTTTTAAAACCGCGGACCGACTTCACCACACTAAGGTGCTGCGGGTGTTGATGCAGTATGGCCTATTCCCACCCAACCTGGAAGTTCTTTGGCCTTACTTAAAACTTCCCCAAAACGACACAGTTAAATACTGTTCGGGTCACTCCTCGCACACCGGTAACTTAACCCTCCATCAGCACCCCTGGAAAGTTATCTTTAACACCACATGACTTTATCAACAAAGAACAAAAAAAAAAACACGATTCATTTTAGGTTTACAATAAGTACACATAATAAATTTTATTTGAAAATTTTAGTTAGAAAAGTGGGAAGTTTTAAACAATGAATATAAATTACATGTTACCAAAACAAATATGCATTAAAGTGTTTCCACTGTAAAAAAAAAAAAAAATATGAAAGGGTATTAAATTTACACCCATCGACAATAAAGTTTACCCTATTCCCAATGTCCCTACCTATAAAGAGCTCTGTTTAGGTAGCCTATTGAGATTTTACCCAAAATCGGTTATTAAAATACACAGCGGAAACAAAATTTTAGCACTTACAATCCTCTTACGTTATTATAAAAAAAAACATTCCTCTTGAATAAACTATTACTTTTTGAAATTCAAATGTACCATTATGTAATTTTTAATTTTACATTGATCTTTTCTTCTTAATAACAATACTAGTAGAATTTATGGATTCCTTCTGATTTTTACACATGTTGAATCATGGATTCAAAATAATTTTTTTGTATTTAAATTTAGGATTTAAGTCAGCTTTAAGAAAACCTTTATTTCTCTACTTTTAAATTTTAAGGAACTTTAGGTTTCAGTTTTTCTGAATTCTAGATCAAGGATTTACATTAGGTTTAAGAAGCCTTTTTTTTTTGTTTTTAAATTTTATTTGATATTAGATCTAAGAAACCTTGTAAAATTTTAAATACTTTAAGATTTGGTTTTCTTTATCATCTAGTATTTTAATCTTGTTTGGTAGTATCTTGTTTGGTATTATCGCAAGAAATCTTGCGATAATTTCAAACAAGTTGATATACATAAGGGTGTCCCAAAATTAACGCAAGAAATCTTGCGTTAATTTTGGGACACCCTATATGTGGTTTTATGTGTAGCTTTTTCTTTGTTTAGATTTTTGTTCGTTTTAGCTTTCAGAATTTTGTTTTCTCCTATTAAAAAACCTTTTAACATTTAGATTTACTAGGTTTTTACTTTTCGCTTGGTAAGTAGGATTTAGATTTTGTATTAGCTTTAAGAATTTGTAAGTTATCTTTTAACTTAAATTTAAAATTACTTAGGTTTTAAATTAGTTTTAGGAAATTGGGAAGATTTTTGGTTCCGTTACAACACTTGGCTATATAAATTTTAACACTTTCTTAAATAATCATACTTTTCTTCTTTTCTTCGGTTTTGTTTGTTTTTAGGACTCACTGCGTTACCCTTCCACTTCTTGGGGCTATTGACGGAAACTCCGGCCCAAAACGGTGACACCCTTGCTCGTGATCTTGTGATCTTGCTTCTTAAAATCCTGGCTCTGACAACCCAAGCACCAAACAGATTGCACATCCGATAAGAAACGTGGCGACGGTGGCCCGAGGGGTTTTGGGCTCAAGCCGTTGATATCAACAGGATAATTAGCGGCAGCCGGCAGATGAAACTCCACCAAATACGTTTGTCTTGTAGACACAAAATTCCAAAAAAGGTTATGCGGCGGCCCAGTCATTTGCTGGCAGCCTGGAACCGCCGGAATTCCACCAATACTCCAATATAGCCCAAGTGGTTATTCCTTTTCTTCCTAATTTTAGGTAGCAGCAGTCAAAATTGTATTCTTCTTTTTTTTCTTTTGTTCTGTTTTACTTTTTACTTTAATTGCCGGAGCTCAAAATGATGCGACCTAACTCACTGCTGCTCTTGATTTTAAAAATGTCGAACGGATCTTTTAAGTTCCGTGTGACAGCTGAGAAATAAGGAGAACAGCCCACTTCGCCGTTATTTTCCTTCCCACACTATTCGGGTCGTACGATTCGTGTGCGTGTCCCCCGTTATTATTATTCTAAGTGTTTTTGTACGTACTGTAGATGTATTGGTACACTAAATACTTGTGGTTCTTTCCCTCACGCGAAAACTGGGCTATACTCTTCTCTCCCTTCAAAAGATTATCTTTCTATATGACAACTAGGTGGCGTTAGGACTCTTTTCCTTTTCCCCCCGATTACACCAAGGCAACTCCCGTACAACGATATAAAATATGAGGAGAAATCGAATCCGAATTTCAGGGTTCAAATCACTTTCAGACAGGCGGCCACAACAAAGATTAAATAGAATGCTCATTTCACTTAGAGCTTTATTCATCCCATAGTTAGTTCTATGGAAGTCAATGTGTATAAAATCAAATGTACATAAGATAGCAAATAGGGTGTATCAATTCCACCATTAATGAGTTGATGAAGAAATATTAAGCCATTATTAACACGCCTTTGATGGAAAGATTGCATTTGAAGAAGCGGAATAAGGAGGCAGATCATAAGGATCATCCCAAGGAAGACCCTTTATGTCAAAGCGTTTTCTATGAATTTCGTAACAGGGAGTCCATACCTGCGAAGCATATTCAAGATGAGGACGAAAATGGCATTGTACAAAGAAAAAGTAACATAGGGATCATTGAACTCCTTTGTCCAGCGTTTTTTAAAATCAAGCATAGAACTTGCCTTATTGACAATAAAATTAATGGGATGTGTAAATTCTAAATTCAAACAGAAATGAACACCTGCATTTTTTTTATATTATGCGCGCACTCAAGGGGATATGAATACCCTTAAATGATTAAAAACACAGTGCGAGTAATTAGGAAGGGAAATTAGGATTAGAAATGAGATACCATTGCACATTGGTTTTGAATATCTGCACATTGCAATGAGTGGGAAATATTGAGTCTGGTAAAGCATTCCACATTCGTGTAGTACGACTAAAGAAAGAATCTCTGTACTTTACAGTACGTCCGAAATTGAGCTCAAGGGCAAACTGATGAGCATTCCAAGAAGAACGGGTATTACGGTTGAATTCTTTGAGGGGAGGAATGCAACTAGCTCTTTCATTAGATCATTGTTTATGAAAGTAGCGATAAAATAATAACAGGCATGAAACCTTACGACCGAACGGTGCTCGAGAGATACAAAAGTTTCAGTTAGGCAACTCTCTGTCCAAGAGACTCAAGTGAGTAAAAGGAGCACCTAAATCTTTAAAAGTGAAAACGCGACAGAGTTTTTGCTCTGATATACAATAATCAAATATACTATCGATTCGTTTTTTTAGTAGAAGTTATCGTCTAGCATTTTAAAGGGTTGAGGGCAAGGCTATTTTTCCCATACTAAAATGTAAAACTATCATTGTCGACTTGCAAAAGAAAACGATCATGGATGGTCTTTATTATTTTAAAAATCTTCATGTCATCAGCAAAAATGAAAACTTCACGATACGTCGTGTTAATACCATAAATACGATAGATAAGATAATCAGAAAAGGGCCAAGATGGATTCCCTGGGAAACACCAGATTGAGCAACAAAAGGTTTTAAATGACAATTTCTTAATTTTACCTCATAGGATCTGTTTTCAAGGTATGATTTGATCCAAGCTAAGAAAAATGAAGAGCTTTGAGTTAAAATAAAATAAAAGATAGATAGATAAGATAGATAGATAAGTTCTTTATTTTTTCAATTTTCTTATAAGTACAATATTTCATAATAAAAGATATACAAAGCATGGCTTTATAAGCCGTCTGCCGGAAAAAAATAATTAAATAAAAAAAACAAAAAAAAATACAATATTTGAGTAAAAAATAAAATAAAATAATTCCTTGGCTAAGTTGGTCAACTTCATAACCTTGTTCTGTTTACTTGTACCCGTGGCAAAGGTGGTAAAAATTGCATTCACATGTGTGAAAAAATCGATGCTAGTCCAGTAATTTGCAAACATTTTCATACTTTGTACGTATCTTATAGCCAAAGACGAACGGGCAGAAGTTTTGGATTGTAACAAAGTGGCAGAAGCGTTTATAGACATGAACAAAATTACCGAAGCCACGTCATTTACAAAACATAAGGTCTACCGCCATTATTTTTAAAACACTTTTACGTGTCCAAATCAAAAAAAGAGGAGTTCTTTCATTGACGAACTCCTGCATAGAAGCCCTTAAACTAAATACTTTTATTTCTTCATTGTTCCTAAAAAAAAGTTGGATAGAGAATAGGGTCCTAAGGCATTCCAAAAACGACAACAAGCCATATTTAGCATAATAACTTAAGTTTTTAGGCTTTTTAAGTTCAGTTTAAACAACTGGTCGAGCACCATCAATGGCTTATTTTCAGTGATTGGTTCCTTGAAATCCATGAAAATAATTTGGATTTTAGTTAAAAGATCATATTCACCTCGGAAGCTAGGTTAATGAGCAGAAGTGTAACCTTTACTAATTCGAAAATGAGGATGCAACTGTTACAATGAATTATGAATTTTTCTAACCGGAATCAGAAATAGATCACTGTGCTACACCAGCAACGATTCAATCACAATTTTGCCAGAACATTTTCCCGACCATTTTATTTCTCGAAGAAGTGATCGCAATTGGCCAGCGAGATCTTCCGATTTACATATTTAGACCTTTATTTTTACGGGGCGAGTGAAGGATTAGGTATAAGGCAGTGCCCTAGCTAGCCGCTTAACCTTTTAATATGAGAAGTTTAGTTTAACATCTTCCTTATTGTGCAGTGCTTAAATCTCTACTTTATTTTTATTCCAAAAGATGTAAAGTCAGACAAAGTGTCTGACGGGGGGGGGGGGGGGGGGGGGTATATATCAGTGGTTTTTTTAATAAGAGAAAAGATTAACGATTATCTTAAGTTGCTACTCAAAGGTAAATTATTGTATTTCGTTTTATTATTAAATTTAATTTAATATGTACCAACCTCTATACCGAATCCTATATTAATCGTTCAACGGTAGGTAATCACATTAAGAGAGATTTGTTTGCCTCTGGAGAAAAAAACTCAAATGAATTGAAATGCTATCCAAATAGGGACATACTCATAACCAAGTCATGCAAAGGTGATTTGTTGCATAAATAATTCATTAAGGCCACTTTTTCATGAACAACAATTTTTAGATAACCCTTTTTTTAGTTGTCAGAAGCCAAAAAGTCTATTCATGATCATGAATATTCACAATCTTAATTGAATATTTCCCACAACTTTCTATGTATATATTCAATTCCACCCTAAAAAGTTAGATACCAAACTATATATATTTTTTCAGAATTATTTTAGTTGTTTTTGTTGTTGTTTGAAATATGTACTTTAAAGAAGGAAGAAAGGAAGAACACAAAATTTGGTCCACAACATGATTACCTGGCCAGAGTAAGATAAACTTAATTTCACTAAAATTTAAAGTGTGTAGCGTATAGTTTCCTTGTTGGTGAAAGTCATGCTTTGCCTTAAAGCTGAAGCTTTGCCAAGAATCCTTATATGATGGTATATGGAATAGGTATTAAGGAGATTATACATGCAAAACCCTTTTACTCCTTGTTGTTTCTCTCTGATACTAATTTATAGATAAAATGCAGAGAAGCCCCAAGAAACTGTTTTGTATCAACATCCTGAGTGCATTTAATCTAAAGGGCTTCTCCAGATGCATAAACATGACTAAGCAGAAATCCTTTCCTCTGGGGCGAGCTGAGCCCAGAAGGATTAAAACCTAAATAATGTCATACGGTATATCTAAATCAACACTTTATCTGCGGATGAGTGAGTGCATATACATATGAACACAAACACCATCATCTTTAAAGAGGCGTTGATGAATGCCCATCAATGCAAAAGCAAATCGGAGAGAAAAAGTATGAAAAATAAAAACAAACATTCAATGGCAATGGCATCCATTCAACTCTTCGTCCTGGCAAACAGAAAAATCTGAAGAAAAAAAAATACCAGAAAAGGACGATATGAGGTCGGGATTATTTTCCATAATATCCTGCTAATCGTTTATTCAACGACTAAACGGCTCCGTATGCGATATGATCGGGTCACACTATATTACTTGGCAAATTTCAGTTCACGTTATTGGAAATTGAAATGCTAAAATTCTGGTGCTAAAGAAACACACCAGATGCAGATATGAACTGAACCTAGATGTCTTATCCTTTCTGCCTCATATGTATGTATGCTTGGTCATTTGGCCATTTGGATTTATGACAATGTAAAACCAATGTCAAACACATAAACGAAATGAAGTATGGAATTTTTTTATTTAGTGTCGTTTTATTCAGCCTCAAAATGAATTCACTTGGAATGATGGTGATGGCTGATGGCTTGATGGTGATGGCCATGATGATGTTGGTCGGATCTGGATGATGGGTGGGTCTTTATTGCTCTTTTAAATAATTTCAGAAGGTCTGGATAGTTTGACAATCGATATGAGGCTCTTGCTTCTGTTTCTGATTCTGTCTGTCGGTAACTGGAACATACGGATTTCATATTCGTGAATAGTATACATACTCGTATGTCAGTTTTTTGTTTGTGTTTTTAGTTTTGTTTTTTCTTTTTTTTTCATTTTGAATCAACTGCCAGTGAAAGTCCTTGAATGGATGATTCCATTTGTGGGATTTTATGAGACATTTGTTGATTGGTGAGATTAGAGATAATGTTACCAGTGCTTATATTATCTTCATCGTTATGATGAGGGCTTTATTGCATTATGTCTTAAAATTGAGTTTTGTTTTTTTCTTTTTTTGTTTAGTGTCAAGGGGGGTAATTGTGAACAGGGGTAATTGTAAACATACTTAATTTTCTCACAACCGTTTATAATTTGAAGCATGCCATGAAATTATTTGAAAAGACATTATATTTAAATCATATTGACGCGTGGAAGGCCTTATCTGACAAAGGGTTATTTATGCTTTGTTCGTTTCCATGAGTCTTTCGTTTTTCTGCGTTTTTAAGTTTTTCAGTGCTAATTAAAATTGTTGCAAAACAAACAAAGGCGATCGAAGTAAGTTTAATTTTATCTTTAAGAAAGTAAAATATGAGTATAAATGCATGCTATATGTTTTTGTTTGTCTGTACAACAAAATTTAAAAGTTATTGGCTGTTTACAATTACCCCATTATGTTCCTATCATGGGTAAATGTAAACACCGAAATGGGGTAAAAGTGAACAATTTGGGGTTACTGTAAACATTCATTTTCAATGGCTTTGGTGTTGATCTAACAATATTTTATATCAAAAAAATGCCACGTACATATCAACCAAAAACCACAGCTCCATCATACACGTCAGTGGATCGGTGAAGGGAAAAATCCTACTGTCATTATATCTAGAGGCAGAAAATCAGCACTTTCGTCAGACGTGGAGGACACTATAGCAAGGTGCCTTATTTCAGATCTCGTGCTGGTTACCCTTGCGATAAGGATGGTACCTTGGTCTAATAGGTACCTACATATATAAGAACAGAGAACTTGGTTAGCCCTTTCCACAATGGTAGGACGACTGGTACCGTTTTCATTTACCCCATTTTTCTCGTTTACTTAAAAAACTAGGGGGGTAAATGTAAACATCAAATTTTATGAAAACTAATAAACAAACGCCATTAAGATTACTACTCTTTGATAGATAATACAATCCAAACTTAAGTAGCATAAAAAAATATTCGACATTGCATGGTTAAGCTGTTACAAACATTACAAGTGAACAAAAATAAAAAAATGCAAAATCGTTTACAATTACCCCCTTTGACCCTAAAGAAAAAGCAAAATGAGTAATAATTGATATTTAATAGTAAGACAAACAATATTAACTCTTTGGATTGGTCTTGGAAATAAAATTATCGTGTCAAAATTGAGTTGACACTCATCGATCATGAGGAACAGAAATAATTATGTTTTTGGATATAAAGAAATATGATTCAATAATAAGGTTGCTTTTAAATTTGAACGTAAGCGAATAAAGGTGCACACAAATATTGTGATTTGCGCAAAAGGTTTGCCTTAAAAGATAACACATTTTTAACAGCCCTCACGCATTTAAAGATATGTAAGTAGGTTTTTTCAGTTTATACCTTTTTTAACTTCCCATAGGAAGTTATTGTAATGGGTCCGATTTGACAAATTGAAAATTTTGACATTTCTCGACGTTTCAAGGTCCCTAGAGTCGAAATAAAAGATTTTTAGAAAGATGTCTGTGCGTGCGTGTGTACGTACGTCCGTACGTCCGTACGTCCGTACGTTCGCGACGTTTTTTTCGTCGTCCATAGCTCAAGAACCAGAAGAGATATCGACTTCAAATAAATTTTGTTATACAGATAATAAGGCAGAAAGATGCAGAAAGGGCTCTCAAGAAAATTGCGTGGGTGGTTTTTTTACCATAGCAGTTTAAAAAAAAGGTGAAAATTTTGGTTAACCCTAAATATCTCATGAACCAATGACGCTAGAGACTTGAATTAAATTTTGTATTATATATTGTAACGTGATACAAAACAATTATATTTTTGGAAAAAAATTCAATTAACGGTTTTTTTTATAAATCAAAAAAATTTGTGACTTCGAAAATTTTACGACTAAAATATGATTTCATCTCCAAAACAATTTTGTGCAACGAAGAATAATGTTTTTGACATCTGATAAAATTTTGAGAAAAATCGAATTGACAGTTTTTTTACAAAAAATGAAAACCTAAAAAAAAAATAAAAAAAAGTTGGTAAAAATTGAGTTTTGA
The DNA here is from genome assembly GCA_920104205.1 of Eupeodes latifasciatus. Classification (NCBI taxonomy): domain Eukaryota; kingdom Metazoa; phylum Arthropoda; class Insecta; order Diptera; family Syrphidae; genus Eupeodes; species Eupeodes latifasciatus. The sequence goes on from OV049926.1 coordinate 79,631,623, forward strand.
CTCAAATATCTTTTCAAAACTTTGAGATATTGGCTTTAAACTACTTTTATCTTTCAAAAAATATTGGTTTCAACATTCAGTAAAATTTTGAAAAAAATAGAATTGACAGTTTTTTTACAAAAAATTAAAAACCGAAAAAAAAAATTAACAAAAGTTGGTAAAAATTGATTTTCGACTTAAATATCTTTTCAAAAATTTGAGATTATGGCTTCTAACTAATTTTATCTTATAAGAAATATTGTTTTCAACAGTAGGAAAAATTTTGAGAAAAATCGAATTGACAGTTTTTTTACAAAAAATAATAACCTAAAAAAAAATAAAAAAAAAGTTGGTAAAAATTGAGTTTTGACTCAAATATCTTTTCAAGACTTTGAGATATTGGCTTTAAACTACTTTTATCTTTCAAAAAATATGGTTTTCAACATTCAGTAATATTTTGAAAAAAATAGAATTGACAGTTTTTTTACAAAAAATTAAAAACCGAAAAAAAAATTTAACAAAAGTTGGTAAAAATTGATTTTCGACTTAAATATCTTTTCAAAAATTTGAGATTATGGCTTCTAACTAATTTTATCTTATAAGAAATATTGTTTTCAACAGTAGGAAAAATTTTGAGAAAAATCGAATTGACAGTTTTTTTACAAAAAATAATAACCTAAAAAAAAAAATAAAAAAAAAGTTGGTAAAAATTGAGTTTTGACTCAAATATCTTTTCAAGACTTTGAGATATTGGCTTTAAACTACTTTTATCTTTCAAAAAATATTGTTTTCAACATTCAGTAATATTTTGAAAAAAATAGAATTGACAGTTTTTTTACAAAAAATTAAAAACCGAAAAAAAAATTTAACAAAAGTTGGTAAAAATTGATTTTCGACTTAAATATCTTTTCAAAAATTTGAGATTATGGCTTCTAACTAATTTTAACTTATAAGAAATATTGTTTTCAACATTAGGACAAATTTTGAGAAAAATCGAATTGACAGTTTTTTTACAAAAAATAAAAACCTAAACAAAAAAATTAATAAAAGTTGGTAAAAATTGATTTTCGGCTCAAATAGCTTTTCAAAAATTAAAAATATTGGCTTCAAACTTATTTTATTTCACAGAAAATATTGTTTTTTATATTCAGTAATTTTTTTATAAAAATCCAACAGTCCGTTTTTTCATAAAAAAAAATAAAATCTACAAAAAATAGAACGCAAATTTGGTAAGAATTGATACATTTAGACAAACTTTTAAGCAAGACAAATCGATAGACGGGATGGGAAGTTATCAGTGTGGGTCGCATCCCAGCCTCTTTTTTTTCACGTGAAACGGGTAGCTTCACGTACAAATATTTCGATATGAATATGTAACTGAATATTGCTGAAATTAAGCTTAAGGTGATTTTCAGAAATTGTAATGGCTTACAAATTATTTTAAAAGGCAACTAGAGTTCGGAGTTCTAAATATTCACATTTATTTGTGTTTTTTTTTTCAGAGTCTCAAGCGAACATATACATCACAAAATATATATTACATTACACCGACGACGCGACGATCTCTTATTCAACCTAAATATTTTGTCTTTCTTTCCGAAAAGATTCTGTTAAAAGAATTAAGTAGGTAGTATTGTTTTTCTATGGTTTTTGGAAATACACGGTCATTACAAAATTGAAGACGTTTTTTACTTCTAAAGGGGTTATGAATACCCTTATAATGATTAAACATAGTACCAGCAATTAGGAAGGGAGGACTGGATTAGAAAGGAGAAACCGATGCACATTAGTTTTGAATGTCTGCACATTGTAATGAGTGGGATATCTGGGCTTGGTAAAGGATTTCACATCAGTGTAGTGTGGCACTCTTTTTAATTCTATACAAAGGACTCAAGTATGTTATTGGGTCACCAGCCCAAATATGTGAATTATACTCGAGTTTTGGACGAAAAAAACCTTGGTAAATTATAGTCAGATCAGAAATGGTAACAAACTTCTTGCATCTTCGGAGAAAACCTCAACACTTAGCAGCATTTTTAGCAATGTCGAATATGTAATTTTTCCACAACAAGTCGTTTGCACATATACCTAGAACTGAAGTTCAGTCTCCTCGATGGAAGAACCACCCAAATCTTTGCATAGTACATAAAGCCATTGTTTATGCAACTGAACTGTTTAAAGTTTAATACTCAGGATCAACGATGGTTTGGGGGTCAAAAGGCCACAGGAAAAAATGCCACAATGAACATTTTCGCAACAATTATAGGTACTTTACTAAAACCCAATTTCAACCAATCATAACGGGCTTATTTATTGAAAAGATAAATTTTCTAAAATTGTATAATTAAAGTTGGTTTTAAGTTTAAGCCTCTATTTCTTGCCCTTGCCCTGCTTTCAGTTTTATTTCACTTTTGTGAGCAAAAAGTTTAATGTTATCTTTTGAGCTTATTATTATGTATTTAATTTGCAGCTATGAGAATACGAAAGATTGCTGAGTATCCCCACCGTGTAAGGTCCAACCCATGGTACTATAGAAAAGGTTTTTAAAAAAATATTTATAATACTTGGATTATCTAAGTTCAGAAAAAGGATTTATCAGTAACATACAAATATTTTTTGTACAAATAATTTTTTGGAATAACCTCTGAAAACATAAGTTTTCGATTAGAAAACTACTGAGTATATGAAAATTTATAAAGAATAGGTCCTTATCAACCAACTTTTTTATTAAAATAAAATAACAATAAATAAGCTTAGAAAGGAGTGATACGAAATGTTTTATATCTCCTTTTATTTCACAGCTCATATTAATTTAAAAACTGTGTCTTAAAATGCCTCAAGAATGTTGATTATTATACATACAAAATATTTGATTTTACTTAAAATTATATAAATAGAAACAAAAAAAAATAAGAAAATAATAATTTCAATAATTACTTACAACTTATTAAAGATGATTAAATAAAGATGATGTTCTAACCAGTGCTGCTGGTAACTAAGTTACTTACCTATAAAAGTGAATTTTATTATTAAATTTAAAGTCAATACAAAATGTATTTATTTAATTTAAAACTTAAAACAATAACGTACATAATTTTGTTTTGAAATGTTCAATTTATTACTTTATTTGCTTTAAATATACCTAATGCAAAGGGTATTTATTTAGACGTGTGGTTTTTAATGTAGGAATTGGAATTGGAAATTTCGGAAGTGTTTTTTTTTACAGCAGTAACTTGATTTATGTTCAATTGGTTTTGCCATTTCATAATAAATTGACTTACTTCTTACCAACATTTGCAACTTGTGCATTATTGAATTATCTCTCGTTGTAGTTTTGTGGCGTTGTTATTACTTTTTGATAAGTATATCTCATGTTTTCAATTTCAATTATCCGGTTATGGCGAGGTTAGTAAAAGTTAAAGTAAAAAGTATATTAATGCCCCTTAATTTTCAGTAAAAATTAAATTGATGTAGGAACTTATTATTCATATATGTATACAGTTAAAGATTTTTCGGAAATATTGATAGCGTTTTTCAGGAATCTTAAAAACACTGTCTTCAGTGTACCCTGACTTGAGTTAAGAGTACATTTTATTTAATTAAACGTTTAGTTTCGTTTTATAAATGTGTTGAGTACCATTGTGTTAATAAAATTTCAAATGTTAAAATATGTACTTTGAAAAGAAAGACTGTATTTCTTCATGCGTTAACCGGCTTATTAAATGACCAAGCTTATTAACTTATCATAGATTTAAACCACTTGTACAAATGGGTAAGTATCTTAAAGCCCTCATAAAGCTTTAAAGTTAAAAAAAAACTATTATTCGTTAAAAGGTTAAGCTTTTTAATTTTTCGAGCTTTTGGATGAAAGCTGTAATACTTTCTAAAGACATTTTCTCAGAAGTCCGAGCTTTAAGTTTTTCTAATATATCCTTTTTAATATTACCAAAAGAAGATTTCTTTTGTTGGAATCAAAAATTTCGAAAAGTTTAGTGCTTTCTTAAAAAAACGCAAATAACATAAAGTTCATTTTTGTCACACAGCTTATAGGTCTTAATTATAACCTTATAACAAATGTTGTTAATTCTATATAATTTTTCAGTTCAACCACCGCAAAAAGTTAATTTACTTAATTTTTAAAATAATTACTAATTTTCTTATATCAGATTTTTGAATTTTGAATTAGAAAGACATCAATCAAATCAAATCAAATCATACTTGGATACTTAATTGAAGTTTCTAAAAGAAAACAGATACAGTTAACAACATTTTAAAAAATCAAGAAACAGTTTTGTTTTGGAAAATGTTTAAAAATTAAATTGAGTCTACATGTTTTGAAGACATTACAAATTAAACACTGTTTACCTATTTAAAATCAAGAATTTACGAGTATTTTATAACCCATAGAAAGTTATTGTAATCGGTAGGAAGTTTCAAGGTTCATAGAATCTGGACGTACGTTCGTTTGTTCGTACGTTCTTTTTTCGTCGTCTATATCTCAAAAACCAGTAGAGCGATATTGACTTCAAATAAATTTTGCTATACAGATATACAAAAAGATGCAGAAAGGAGTCTCAAAAATTGAGTCTGTGTTTTTTTACTATAGCAATTTGAAAATATTGGTTGACTCAAAATATCACAGAACCAATATTGCTAGCGACTTTAATTAAATTTTATATAATATAATGTGACGTGATACCAAACTAATATAATTTTGAAACAAAATGTATACTAAATCAAAAAAAAAAAAAACTGAACAAAATTTCTCACCTTCAATATTTTACGAACACAAAATTATTTTATCTCAAAAATAAATTTATGCAACGAATAATAAAGTTTTTGGCATCTGGTAAAATTTTGAGAAAAATAAAAGTAACGGATTTCTTACAAAAAAAAAAGTTTGTAAAAATTTATTTTCGACTCAAATATCTTGGCAAGCATTAAAAATATTGGCTTCAAACTATAATTTCATCAACATTCAGTAAATTTTGTATAAAAATCCAACAGTCAGTTTTTTCATACAAATTAAAACCTACAAGAACTACTACACAAAATTGTAAAAAATAAATGAATTTATTGACCTCAAAATTATTTCGTTGTATGCTAAATTTTCTTTTTAACGTAAGATAATGGTTTTGGAAAAATTCAATCTTTTTTATATAAGAAATAAAAAGTTTCAAAAATGGTACAAAAATTGGTTAATTTGGTTTTCGACTAAAAATCTCGTTAAACAAAAAAAACAACAACAGATTTTGAAATCAAACTTATGAAATATATGAAAAAAAACTTATGCAATATATGCAAAATATTGGTGTTAACTTCAATATTGTTGCAAAATTGATATTTTTTTTACAAAATACGAATTAATTGTAGATTTAAATGAGTTTGTAGGTTCATTAGAGCCGTTTTTCTTTCCTTATGCAGGATAGGTTTTTGGTCCCGCACGCATAGATGGAGAATAGAGGAGACGATATAACGACGAACTGTACGGGCTGTACAGCGACACTGACCTAGTTAACAGAATTAAAGTCCAACAGCTTAGATGGCTAGGTTATGTAGAGCGAATGGACATCAACGGACGGCGCAGTAGAGGAAGACCGCGACTTAGGTGGCGCACGCAGGTGGGTGAAGACCTCAACCAACTTGGCGTGCGAAACTGGATACAGCTAGCTAGGGACCGAGCTGGCTGGAGACGCATGTTGGTTGAGGCCCAGGTCCACCCTGCAGGATAGGTTAAAGTGGCTCTCCGTGATGGAGTACGACACACTTAGGACAGTTGTTGGGCCATTTTGATAAGTTATAATGAGGGCGTTTTTTTTTTGAAATTTAAAATAATATACAATTTTTATCACCAGTTAGGTTTGATTAATATTCTGAAATCGATTTGTTCACAATTTCAAAATTTGACCCCAGATTTGCAGACACAATATAACTTATTTATTTAAAGAATATAAAGATAACATTTTTACATTACTTTTTGCATTTCAAACACATTTCAATTTTTGTGTATGTTTTGTATTAATATAATAAAATGAAATTCAATTTTCAAAAAGATGAATCTTGCGAATGACTCAACGTAAATTAAGGCAATCATAAACACAACAAAACAGAGAAAAAAAAAACAAAAACAAATTCATTTTGATGACAAATCACATCAAAAATTATTGGATTAATTCAACAAAATCGTGCCAGCAACGATACGAGTATATCGATGACATGTAGAAAAATAAATATACCTACGAATATTCATATTATTATTAATGTAAGGAAATTTTAGTCAAAATAGTCATGGCGGCTGGGGCTGGGTGCATGGAATATCAATTCCAATTCCAAATTCAATTTAAGTTCAATTGTGCTCGGATGGCACGCCCCATCTTTTAATGAATTCAGGTCTCGTCTTAAATATAAAGTAGAAGTATAGAAGTTCTTGATAAAGAATTTTACCTTTCATATTATATGTATTTCGTTTTAAGTTGGGAATAAAATTACTGTCACATATTCCTTTCTAATATATTATATAGGTGTGTTATATTTCTTATCAATAAATATGATTGCTTGAATTCTTGAATAAGAGATAAGAAAATTATTTAATTATATGAGAATAGGCAAGGTTACTCAATTGGCTAAAAGTTTCTGTTCTATTGGCTCTTTCATCCTCCAATACGTTACAAATTTTAAGTAAAAGTAAAGGGAATTGCGTATTTCTAGCCAAGATAGTACATGACTGAATTAAGTTCCAAATAAAAGGTGATGTTAAGTTTGTTCTATGAGGGCTGTATTTACAAAATCGGCTTTTGGGAAATCTTATTGCTTAGAGTTGTCAATTCCAGCAAAAACTATCCTGTCTTTCTCCGAAGCTACTTCGAATATAATGGATGTATTTATGTAATACTTTAATCAAACCTTAGTTACATTTAGCTGTATTTATCGATTTTTTTAAATATCAATGTTAACTTTATTTTGGGACATTTTAGTTCGTAAAAAAGAATGTGTCGAGGAAATTTATATGAAAAAACATGTGCCTTAGAAAGAAATGTTGTAGAAGACGTCGGATAGCGAAAACGATACAAATTTACGACAGAAAGCCACCAAAATGGTGCATCAACTTTAAGAAAATGGCAGCAAGGTATATAAGCTCAAAAAGGCTCTATATGGTTTACTACAAGCTGGTCGACTGTTTCCGACACATACAAACATACCAGCCAATGTAAGAAAATATTTTTACTCATTTATGTATGTCGATGATATTTTAATTCTTTTAAGTAATCGAGCCATGGTAAATAATATTAAAGCTGTAATATACAATGAGTCTAACACCCAAGATTTAGGTGAAGCCAATTACTGTTTGGAAATACAAATCAAAAGATGTCACAAAAAAATTCTTTAATCGCCAAACGGAATACATTGCAAGCCTGTAGCAACACCTATTGCATCAGACTGTAAACCAATCTATAGACCACTCCTGTAACGTTCCACTGGTGCTCTTATTATCTTATATTGACATCTCATTATAATCTTCAACACAAAACAGATGATACGGAAACATTGACATGCTTTGTCGACGCCGATTGAGGAAACAACATAATAGATCGCCGGTCCTATACAGAATTAGCTTTTGTCATTAGTGGATCAGCTGTTTCCTGGGAATCCTAAAGGCAATGCGACCAGTATTCAACAGAGGCCGAATATATGGCGGTCAGTAATGCAAGTAGAGAAGCTGTTTTTCTTCTGAAGTTTCTGAGGAAGTTTGGTTTTCAAAATCTTTAAAAAATAAAAAATGTTTAATGACAATTAAGGCGCAAGGAAACTGGCCGAGAATCCTGTTTTCCATACGCGGTCCAAACACATTGATATCAGATTTCATTATATTCGAGAAGTTCTGAAGAGCTAGCTGGTTTCACTGGAATATTTACCAACGGAAAAGATGGTTTCAGATATTCTCACTAAGGCTCTTCCAAGACTTAATCATGAGAGTTGTTTATCCGGACTTGGACTTAATTACCTTAAGGCTACAATTTGAGAGGGTGTATTGAATATAATCAATTTCTATCTTAAAATGACAATAACAATACTATCTCTGTATAGAATTTGTAGAATATTTTCTATTAAATTCTTTTTCTTCGTTTAAACTTCATTCTAAATTTTCTTAATAAATATAATTATTATTTCTTTCATTGTTCTATAAACTTCTTTTAATTCTTTTGCAAGAGCGTAACTCTAACAAAAACTACAATGTTAAGGGGTTTCGGAAGTGAAACGTAGCCTACTTGAAAAAAATGGTTTTTGTCGTTTTGTTTTATAACCCCCTAAAATATCAATACAAGTATCTGTTAGAAAATGACATATTACGGGCCAGTTAAAGCTATACATAGTTGGTTTTCATCATTGAAACAAATCATTGGAACTTTGTTGATAGGTTGCTTACAACTTTCATTAAAAGGTGTGTCTAGGACAATAATCTCCTGATTGGAATCAAGCATTTCCTGACTAATATTAGCATTTTAAGCTAGAGTAAATTATTTAAAGTTCAACTAATATGTGGGAATACAAAGATAATGGAACACATTCAGTGGAGCGGTTTCGTCCAAATTGTGAAATCAGACATCAAAACGATTTCATCATAGAAAAATCAACTCAAAGAAAATGCCGAGCTATATAAAGTCTTTTTCTTAGTACAAAAATTCTACAAGTCATAAACTTCATTTTGACACCAAACATAACAAATGTGACTTTTTGAATCGCTTTAAATTTCATAACAAATTGATGAAAATCAATGATAGCTAAAACTGGCACCTAACGGAGTCTGTACTTCAATTCATTCCCAGTTATGGTGTTCCAAAGTAAATTTTTCTTGATTATTTCTGTTGTAACTCAATAATATTTTGTATCATTCTTTCACTATATAAGTAAGACATTTTTCCCGCTTACTGATCTGACTGTAATATACAAAGCCTACAGTTGTCAAAAATTTAAGTACAACTCACATGTTTTAACCGGAGCTCTTTTGGACAGAATCCAAAAAATAGCTTTGAAAATGATAGGTGATAAAAGTATATAGATAAAGGCTTGTTAAATTTTAAGGGCCAATGTCGATTTTGAATAAAACACAAATAATTTAAGAAATTATTATCAGTTCTTTTTATTATTTATTGTTCAATTATGTATGGAAACAAAATATCGTTCAAATGGCCCCCGCCCGCGACCTCGGCGGAACATCTCCATCAGGTGGTTCAAATTTTCGATCTCATCCTTTAGCTCTTGAATTGTTGCTTTTTTTTCTTTTCTTTCAAATAATCATAAAGAAAGAAGTCCAACGGTATCAAATAACATGATCTTGGTGGTAAATTGACACCGCAACAACATTAGATAACACGGCCATTGAATTTGTCGCGCAAAAGTGCCATTGTATCGTTAGCATATCGTCCAAATGCATATCTTCCACTTCGGGCAATAAAAAGTTCGTTACAATTTCACGCTAGCGAACACCATTCACAATAACTTCCTGACTATCCTCATTTTGGAAAAAAATACGGTCACTCTTTGTAGGTGCATTTGTTTTTCAACATGACTCTTGGACTATCTATCATTCGCCCAAATACAGCAATTATGCTTATTGACAAATCCGCTGAGGTGAAAATATGCCGATTAAATTGCCAAAATCAATCAAAAATCAAATAATATGCTTGAATAACTTTAAAGCGTTGCTCGATTGTGTATCTTTTCATGGTTCAATATCGGCCCTTAAATTTAACCACCCTTTATAAACAAAACCTTTACATTGTTTGAATACTGCCACAATGTTTTATGTCTTTCATTTTGTTATCGACACTTTTGTAAGCAATGCTCCACCAAAATAGCCAGTTGCATTCCAGCCACAATCAACATTGCACTTAATACTCGAACTTTTACGAATGCCAGTCATTTTACTTGAAAATTTCTATTTAATTGAACGTTTTGTCATGTATAGTGGTTCATTTTTTGGCCGCACATCAAGAATGTGGGGTGATTAAATCTTCTTAAATCCTTCTCATACCAGTAATACTAACTTAACATAAGCTTTTAAATAAGCCCTCTTTATGAATATATCAGACAAGCACAGAATACTTTGGTGAGCATGGAAAGATCTGGAACTTTGAACTGTCAAAACCATTGCTTTTTTAAATTATTGTCAAAACTGCTGTTACAATTTCTACAAAAACTGCAATAAATGTACGTTTCGGAAATTAGTGGCTTAAAAATTTTTCACACTTTTTCTTTCAGAGATTATAGATAAACAATAAAACTGATTCAGCAAATAAATTATTTATCAAATCATTTAAGCGGTATCATAGTCTGACAAAAGCTTTTGAATCACACTTCACTGATAAGTCGTACAAAATGTGTTCTTATGTCACCAATCATTATCTAATTTTAAGTGAATTTTAGTGGCATATTAAATACTATTTTACACAAACGAGGTGTTAAGATTCTCAAGTAAGAACATTTACAAATTTACCTAATAGTCCCCTTAGAGAATGACTAAATATTCTGATATAACTTTAAATATATTCAGGAAGCACGTATAGCTTATAATTTTTCCCGAATGTTAAGTTCGTGTACTTTCCCAGTTAAAGTTTTCTTTTTGTCAATTAAAAGGAAAATATGCTCGAACATAACAAGCAAGTGGCATGAAATATTTCCTGTAAGCTGTTGACACTAAATACGTGTATAAATATTTAAATGTTTATAGCCCTTTGGGGACAAATTATACTTACAAATAGTTTTTCATATATGTACTGTACATATCTAAGTATACATTTATAGGTTATGTATTTATGTAGGTATATAAACATCAAAGCATTTTCAACAAAATTCCTTTATGTTAACTTAAATTATTCTCTAAAAGTAAATATACATTGAATGTTTAAAGCGTGTATGAGAAATATGTCAGACATTTCGCCTCTAGGGTCACGTAAATTTAACAAGACCTTTATGAAGCCTTAATTATTTTCACAACCTTGCAATCTGCCTATTTTTAGAATAAAATTCAATGCCTATGATTTAAGTTCGTTTCATGTTATTTTATAAAAATATTTTAAATTGATGGTTGTTCATTGTTTTAGGAAACTGTTGGATGATAGATGGATTTTCAAAGGTCAACAAGTTGATGTTATATTGTTTATTTTGTTGTTCTAATAACAACAAAAGCAACAACATGTTGTTTTCAATTTGAATTTTTTTTTTCACTACTATGCGCAAGAATAGCCAGGATATGCCAACGGCGTGTTCTAATGACTTGGCTTTTCAGTTGTTCAAATATGGAGATGAATAGGACATATGTTGGGGGTAGCTATGGGGAAGAACAAATAAGCCCGATGATTGGACACATACTGAAAGACTTTATGGTATAGCAGTTTTTTAAACTTACTTTTCCCAGGTTAAACAAACAAAAATCATTAAATCCTTTAAGAAAAAATTATGTAGGAAATTATTCAAATTTTTAGTTTTTATACGTTTGTTCATAAGTATGTATTTATGTTGACTTTTTTTGATGTAATTTAAAATAACAATTAAAATAAATAAATTAGGTGGCGCAACAGTCCATGAAGAACCAGGGCCTAGTGACTTACAACTCTCAACCATTTCTGTGTGCGAGTAATGTTGTCAGAGATGGAAGGGACCTACAGTTTATATGCCGAATCCGAACGGCTAATTTGAGAAAGCACTTTTCATGACAAGAATTACTCTTGGAGAATTTGTCAATTCCTCGCAAGAGGCAGTACCCGTGAAAAAAGTTAGGTGGCACAGGCAGGGATTGAACCCAAGACCCCTTGCATGACAGTCCAACGCACTAACCATCACGCTACGGGTACTACATAAAAAATAACAATTAGATGTGCTAAAATACTGGAGCAAATAAACATTTTATGCAGGGGTAATTTTATTGTCGATGGGAAAAATTGGCGTATACGTTCTCTTCGAATTTGTTTTTACATTAATTTAAAACAAATTTTGGTTTTCCAAGTAAGCTTATAAATTTAATGAAGTTTGCCTTGTCATAACATTTTATTCAGTAAGCGTAGTGTAACTATTTATTTAAACAAAGGTACGTTCGAATTACCTTTTTTGTCGGCAATATCACTAACTTTGTCTTAAAGATTAAAACGTTAAGATATGCAGAAATAATTTAAAAATGCAATTTAAAAAGGAAATAACTTGTTTCATTGGAAATTCTTTACGAACTAATAACATTATAGACTCAAATTAAATTGTACATCGTAAACTCATTTAGTATTGGTATGAAATTAATAGAAAATTCAACTGACTATTGTTATAAATAAAAAACAAAATATAAAGTACCCCTAATATCTTACGACCGGAGAATGGTATTACCACCAGAATAACGGATACGTCTGATACAAATTTCAGAAAAATCGCATAGTTTTTAACATGAATACATTTAATACAATTTGTTTTATAAAATTGATCAATCAATTTTGGAAATGGTGCAATAACGACTGCCGTAAGCTCTCTGTATCCCAACTAGCTTTTAAAATGTCTTCATTTAAGGCTGACATTTTAAAACTTTCTAAAGATTTTGAAGAGCTACTGAAGTCATTCAACACTGCAGTTTGCAAATTAAATGCATATTCTGTAACCAACATCATGGTTGATAGTTCCACTTCGACTAATGATTTAGCACAGCAAAAAATTCCTACTACTTTCTCTTTTGCAGGTGAAGGTATTCTCGTACAATCAGGTTCTGGTGTTAATAACGCAGAAAGTGTACCTTTTGTCAGGTAAAAGACAAAGTCTTAAAAAAAGCCGAGAAAACTCTGTGCTTGCTAGAAATTCGACCCCAAGCCCCTCAAAATGAACAAATGTCCACATCAACTCAATACTTACAGATTCCACTGGAATCCCCCATATTCCCCAAATTTTCGACCTAAATTCATCTTCCAATAACGACTCCCTTACTGGAACATTAATAAACAATTCCATCCCTATCAAAGCTGTCTCGAAACCAAAAATAATTTGTATATCTCGTCTGGACCAGTTAAAACACCAGAGGATATAACTTCTCACTTAGTATCTACCAAGAGCATACCTTATAGCTCACCCATTAGGTGAGCTACCAAAACGTAAGGGGACTTCGTAGCAAGATTGCTGACATTTATTTTAACTCCCAATCATTTCCAAACGACGTATTCATTTTGACAGAAACTTGGCTTAATTCAAGCTTTTTTCACACTGAACTTTTCAGTCAAGAATTCAAAGTTTACAGAAGCGATCGTCATGTTGGCATTAGACTTTCTTGTTAATTTGTCCTGCTCTGACACCAATATTTTACTTGTAGGTGATTTTATTTTACCAGACATTGACTGGATTCCATCTGAAGACGAATCCTGCCTTTTCGCCTTTTTTTTCTTCTTTACAGTTGGAACTATCTTTTCTTGATAAATATCACCTACCTTTGGACATTTTTCCTGACTTAAGTAATCACCTTACTGAACATAGTAATTCCTTTGATTGCTTATATAATTTTGACTTCAGAAGAGCTAATTTCCAGATGTTGTCTGAAGATTTAACCATTATTGGAATTGCTGACACATTATATTTTTCTAATATTGACGAAGCAGTTTCAAATTTGTATAAGGTCCTTAATAATTGTTTGGAAAAAATCTACCTTTAAAGAAATCAAGAAATACAAACTTAAGCCACCCTTGTTACAATAAAGAATTGCGTTTACTGCGTAACCAAAGAAATGGAAAACTTACCTCAGAACTTTGTCTCCAATCAACTTTTCTTTTTATGTTAAACTCTTTAACGAATTTAAGTCTCTTTCTAATTCTTTATATTCTAGTTATGTTACTGATATGGGAATCTCTATAAAAGAGAATCCTAAATAATTTTTGAAACTTCGCTTTCCAGTTAACTTCACTTACAAGGACCTTTCATTAGATAAAACTGTTGATATCTGTAACGATTTCGCAACAAATTTCCGTGAGTCATTTGTTAATAGCCCTGAAGAAGTTGATGAAGTATATTTTCATAATCTTGACTCCTTTTCGCTATCTAGCTGTAGTCACATCCCTGCGCTACAGAGTACGGTCCTTGATCTTTTATCCGCGTTGAATGATGACTGCTCAGCCGGTCGCGATAGTATTCGCCCGATAGTATTAAAAAAGTGTAGTATATTGCTTTAGTTGAACGCCTTACGTTCTTATTCAAACTTTCTCTAAAAACAGGCAAATTTCCCAGTATATGGAAGAAGTCATTTCTAACACCAATTTTCAAAAAAAGGTAACAAGGCGGATATAACAAAGTACAGGCCCATTGCAAATCTTTCTTGCATTCCTAAATTGTTTGAAGAAGTTGTTTGTGAAAGTGTAGCATTTTTTAGTAAGAATCTCATTTGCGAACAGCAACATGGTTTTTATGGAAAAAGATCAACCGTTACAAATCTCCTCACATTCTCAAACATTATGTTTAAACGCTTTAGAACAAGGTTATGAAGTTGACTGTGTATACACTGACTTTTTTAAAGCTTTTGACCAACTTAGCTACGGAATTATTTTATTTAAACTTAAAGCTCTTGGTTTTCCACCATTTTTCTTAGCTTGAATCAAATCGTACCTTTAAAACAGATCCTATGAGGTAAAATTTGTTGCTCAATCTGGTTTTCCCCAGGGAAGCCATCTTGGCCCTTTTCTGTTCATCCTGTCTGTTAACGCTCAAGTGCAGTTCTCATTTTTGCTGATGACATGAAGATTTTTAAAATAATAAAGTCCATAATTGATCGTATTCTTCTACAAGCGGTTATTGATAGTTTCACGTAATATAATAAATTATGATTATTTGTTTTTTTATAGATCTTTATTGTAACTGAAATTCTTATAATCTTTTTTTCATTTAAACCTAGATTGCACAATTTACAGAGATATGGTGTCTTACATTCTACCTTACTACTGAAAATATTATAACAAGCATTCAATTTATATCACAGATTTATTACATTTTAAAGGAAAAGTTACTAAAAAAACCTTCATTAGATATTAGACATTTTTTCATAGGAAGAGAGAAGTGGGGAGCAGAAAACTGTCTTAAGATGTTTACATTTATGTATCACAGAAAAAAAGTATATTAATAAAATAAAAATAAATAATTTAATAAATAAATTAAAAAATAAATAAATAAATAAATAAAAAAAATAAATAAATAAATAAATAAATAAATTAATAAATAAATAAATAAATAAATAAATAAATAAATAAATCAATCAACAAGTGAATAACAATTAATTAAATACAAACGAGAAAGTAAATAAATTAATGAAAAAATGGACAAATAAATAATAAATTAATTAATAAATAAATAAATAACAATTAATTAAACACGAATGAACAATTTTAATAAATAAATGAACAAGTGAACAAATAAATAAATTAGCAAAAAATATACCTTAACAAATAAATAAATAACAAGAAACAAATAGAGACAAAAAAATCAGTATATAAATAAATAATAAATAATTAGATAAATGTAACATTCATTTATTAATAAGTAAATCAAGAGAAAAAAAAAATTACTAACACCTTAAGCAGCTAAGTTTGAGATTAAATTGTTATCCGAACAATTACACGATAAAATATAACGGTCTTGTAGCTTCGAAATTCTTACAGGAACCTTATCAATATTTGATATTCTATGAAGCTCTTCTGTAGAAAAGTACCAGGGCAGATTAAGCATAATTTTTAATATTTTATTTTGCATTATTTGTAATTTTTGTATATGAGTTTTGGCGCATTTTCCCCAGACAGGGGAACCATAGAAAATTATACTTTGGAAAATAGACTTGAATATCATTAATTTGTTTTCTGCACTCATTTTAGACTTGCGATTTATAAAAGGATAAAGTGTTTTTATCAGAATATTTAGCTTATTTAATGTTTGCTGAATGTGCAAGTTAAACGTCAATGTTTTATCCAGGTGTACCCCAAGATACTTAGCACTTGACTTCCACTCAATTTGCGCTCCGTTCAATTGAAGGCTATTGTATGGCAGTAAACAAGGTTTCCTTTTTTTCGTAATAAAAAGAGCCTGTGTCTTTGATGCATTTATTTTTATTTTCCAATTATTGAAATAAATCTGAATAGTATTCAGAGCAGATTGCAAGTTGGTTTCAATGCAAAAACCAGTTAAATCTGATGAATAAACGCATGTGTCATCAGCAAATATTGCAGTTTCACAATTTTGAAGTTTGGGGAAATCGTAAGTATATATGTTATATAAAAATGGGCCTAGAACTGACCCTTGGGGTACACCTGAAGTGATATTATTTTCTTCAGTGTACCAGTTGTTCAAACAGACTTTAAATTTTCGGTTTGAGAGAAAGACAAAATAATTTTTACAATATACAAGGGAAATCTCAAGGTAACGAGCTTATGAATCAAGCCCTCATGCCAGACAGTGTCAAAAGCTTTTTCCACATCAAGAAGTACCATTCAATTTGGTTAGTTGTACTATGATACCTTCTAAAGCCAAATTGTTCTGGTGGCAAGATATCAAATTGATCTACATGCAAAACGAGTTTGTTTTTTATAAGTTTTTCTAAACATTTGCTTAATGAGCTCAACAAACTAATTGGCCTGTAGCTAGAAGGATCACTAAAACTTTTTCCTGGCTTATGGATAGGAATGACTTTGGCTGTTTTCCACTCTGTGGGGAAGTAACCTGTTTTGAAACAATTGTTAAACAAGTTTTTGAGGTATCTTATACCTATTTTTGGAAGATTCTTTAAAAAAAGATTTTTAATTCCGTCAAATCCGGGCGATTTTGTGGTCTTAAGACATTTTAGAACAAATTCAACGTCATCAGAAGATACTATATCTTCGGTTACTTCAAGGACACTTTCGTTTAGTAATTGCATTGATTGATTAACAATACATTCTATGTGATTATTAGTTGCACTGTTGCCAGCAACTAAACTGTTTGCACAAAATGTGCGGGCTAATGCGTTGGCTTTTTCGTCGTTGGATATTAATATAGAATTACCTATTTTAAATGACGGAATATGAACTTTTTTCTTTTTAATTACTTTTATAATATTCCAAAACGGCTTGCTACCTTTATCTAAACCCTGTAATTTATTGCTCCAGCTCTGATTTCTGAAAAGAAAGATTGAATTTTTGATGAACAGGTTCATTCTATTCATTTCAGAGAGAAAGTATTCGTCTCTGGTCCTTATCCATTGGGTTCTATTTTTGTTTCTTACTTTAATTGCTTCCACTACATAGGAGGGAAGTGAATTATTATTGTTTCGACTTTGAGTTTTTTTGGGAACGGTTTCTTCAACACTCTTAAGAACTTGTTGCGTTATAAATGAACGCAACAAGTTCTTTTTACTTTAATTTAATATTAATTTTAATTTTAATAAGGACGTGGATTTGCATCCACTTCGGTTTGTTTATTTTATTCGATTTGACAAATGTCACAATTCCTTCTACACGAGGATGAGAGAGAGCGGGACGGCCATAGTCCTTCTGATCATGGTTCTCTCTGTCATTTTCGTGAGGAAAAAAAAATACCAAGTCTCGTTTCAGGTATCAAAAGAGGAATGGTTTCCATGGAAGTGAAACCAAACCAGATGGACGGTCTGGTAGATGCATACCTACGGAAAAGTTGCGCGAGAAGTTACTCCAAATGGAGAATGGCCTACGGCCCAACATAAAGTTAAAAAAAAAAATGTTTTTAAATTTATATTCATAAAGTTTTTAAAAACAAAATTGTAAATTTATATTCTTTGATAATTCTTTTGCTTAACTTGTTGTTTTTTTTAACGTTGATACTATTAATTATTAATTAATTGTAAAACTAAACAAATTGTATGGACTTATGGACGGTTAAGTTTCGGGAAACTTAGTTCGGGGTTTAGTTAGCAGATACCAAATTGTAATTATTTTTTCTTTCCTTTCACGCGGTTGTTTTAAAGTTAAAGCTAAAGTTAAAGTAAAGATTTTTCTCGATTTTAAATTTCGTAGTCTTTGTTCGATATCAAAGTAGAAAGTGGGGGTGGCTGAATGCAGCTCCTGGAATCGTCGTGACCTGGAAGTGAATCCAGCGGGCGGCGAATTCCAGGGTGACGTGCATTTAGCTGTGAGAAAAGAGCGAGTAAGCGGGATCGCGAGAATTTCATCACAAGTTGAGATCAACAAGCCGATCTCCGATTGGCTGTTGATGATGTGATTGAAATCCGCCACTCCATATTGGCTGAAAGCTAAAATTGGCGGGAGATGAAAAGAAGAGATAGGATAGATCTTGGAATCTGGTCGTCAATTCTTACCAAACATTGAAAGTGAGGAGACAGAAAGTTGAGTTGATATCGAAACAAAGACAAAGTGAACAAAAAAATTTGAGAAAAATTTAGAAAAGTGAGTTGTGTTGTTAAAGAAAAATTTTAAGGAGAAAAGGAAAGGAAAAGAAAGGAAAAATAATATATAACTAGTTGGGGATTCTGGAGTAAAAATTATAAGGAGAGAAAAGATAAGTACAAGTTTTGTTCTGTGATTGAATCGTTTTAATTTTTTTTTTTTTGTTGTGTCCCAATTTTATTTGTGGGAATTAAGACCTTAACGGTCCATTGTCCATACAGTTATTTAATATTGAAAAGATCCTGAGTTTTTATCCTGATTTTGCAAGGTTTCTCAGGCAGATTTAAATTAATAAATTTATCTAAAAAGGTATCCATTTTGTTCTTTTTTTATTTCTACAGTGGTTTTATTGTTTCGTTGGTGTTTCTTTTCTTTGTTCATGTTAAAGGTTTGCAATTTCCTTTTTTATATATATTTCAGAGAAAAAAATTGCTGGCGCCCTCTTTCTTACGAAACGTAAGAACGCCCCTGTGGCAATCACTAAATAAATCAATAATCTTGATATCAAATTGATATTCCAATCATCCGCAACTTTAATTAATCGATTCGTTGATTAATTTTATAATTGCTGAACCCACCCTATTCTGAGCTCGTCGTGGTGGCAGCACTTTATTTGCTGCCTGTTGCAATTTTTGCCTCTTCGCCGCTATTATTTGACAGTTCGGCATAATCACATTTCATTACATCTTTCGCGGTTAAATTTATAAAGTGTTTTCATTTTTCTTATCGTTTGTTTTAATTGTCTTATTAATTTCTTTTATAATTTTATATTAATAACTATCGGGAAACAAAATTGCAACAAACTGATGCTGTAAACGTTCTAACCGCTCCGTCAATTTGTTCGATACTGATGTTATTTGGATTCGTCTCTGTAATGTTACTTAATTTAAGGCGAATACTTTTTTTTAAATTTTTTCAAATCAGCATTTGCATAGTCAAAAAATTTTTAAAAAAAATCTAACAAAATACTTGATTTCGTCAAAAGATTTTTCCGAGAGTTCCGTGATTCATATGTTAATAACACTGAATGTTTCTTTTGTCAAGCCTATTTTTGAATGCTCTAGCGTTGTATCGGGGTTTTCAATAAGAGCGCTACAAAAGTTTTTTTTAAATAAAACAAAAACGGTTTTGGATATCAATAAAATTCTTTATTCCTGTGAAAGTACGTTTGATGCCATTATGTATGGAACTCGATTTCTTTTGCATGGCCATCACGGGCACGCTTGCAAAAGTCCAGACGCTGAACCCAATTTACAATTTCACCTTCGATATTCGTAGGCATAGACTATAGACTTGACGTAGTCCCACATAAAATAGCCTAACGGCGTCAAATCGCACGACAAAGGCGGGCAAGCGACTGGACAGTTTCGTGAGAAAACACGTTCTCCAAACTTGGTTTCCAATAAATTGATTGTGACATTCACTTTGTGGCTTGTGGCGCCGTTCTATTGGAACCACATGTCCTCCAAGTCCATATCATCCAATTGGGGCCAAAAATATTCGGTTACCATTGAATGATATCGATCCCCATTCAAAGTAACGTGCCAGTCTTGATTATCACGGAAGAAGTACGGCCAATGACCCCGCCGCCGGCCCATAAACCAAACCAAACCGTAATTTTTTCGGGATGCAATGATGACTCATGGAATACGTGTGGATTGCTGCCTGACCAATATTTTGTTTATTGACGAAGACATTCACCTAGAAATGACCCTCATCGCTGAAGATGATTTTTCGATGAAAATCCGAACCATTTTCAAGTTGTTGCTCAGCCCAGTTCACGAACATATAACGCTTATGGTGGTCAAGCGGCCAAGATCTTTTCGCAAAATTCGCCACAACGACGTCACAGAGATGCCCAACCCTTGAAAACGACGTGTGAGAGATACATTTAGGCTTTCTGCAACTAAAGTCTCAGCAGCGCCAGCGGTGGCAGCAATATTCTCGACATTACGGGCATTTCTTTGTCTCACTGGCACGGGAACATTTTGTATTTTTTGGATTCAAATTTTTCCACTAGACGCTCAATAGTTGATCTGCTAGGACGATTATGACTACCATAAACTGGACGTAGCGCTCTTAACGTTGAGGCCACTGACTCCGAATTTCGGTAGTAAATTTTAATAATTTCGATTGGTTGTTGGCTCGTATATCTTTCCATCATGAAATAGCAAACCTTACTGAAGAGAAATGTCAAAAGAGCGACAAGAAGTATGACGTCGTTTGCTGTCCCTGTCGCTCTACTTTTTAGCGTCCCTGTTGAAAAACCCTGTATAAGCGCCATATTATTTATACATTTAAAGGCTTCACTTGAAAAAATATTTGCAGTTCTGCTTTTTAGCTGGTGTATTAAATTTAACGACTTCATATCCATCTTTTCTTTGTGGATTGTATTTAAATCAAACTCAAGCTAGCTTAAGAAGAAATTGTAACCTTTAGAACTATGAAAATGTTTAAGGTTTTTATATTAAGTACTAAGCAACCAAATTTGTACCTTTTTGACATGAAGAATTACTTTTCTTATTATTTAATTAAAAAATATAAAAAAATAATAAGTACACATTATGAATTATATTAACTCAAAATTTTGATATGAAAGTCCTTTGTTAAAAATTCCCTAACCACAACCGCAAAGTATAGGTATTCACACTTATTTTTTTTTTAAAGATTTGCCCTAAACCATCATGGAAACAGTAAAGTTTCCCAGTAGAACCATTAATCTAGAACGTCGTCGTTCAGTATGTGCTTCCAATTGCACCCTTAGACACCTTTTGTGTAGGCTGGGTGGAAATTAAAAAAGAAAAGAAAAAAAGACGCCGATTCCCAGGCTAAAGCTAGGACATAAGAACCAACGGACTGAATGCAATTAACAAGGCTTTACATGGACTGACTATAGATTTTTTTTTAATGTGGGTGTCAGGTTGGTTAGCTCTATACCACGTAAAAACGACTACCGACCGACAACGAACGACGAACGACGACCGTACCTCCAATTTATTGCCTGGTTGGTTATTTTTCTAGGCCATTGACTTTATGGATTTTTGCCTTCCCTCCGCATGTTTTATATGTGTCACTTTTGTTGGATTGAGTGTTGGCTTCTTCCTGTCTCCTAGAATTAAGTGCACGTTATCAAAGTAAGCATTTATGCAACTTGTTTGGTTTGATTGGAGTGTCTACTAAAGGTACCGACATCCGGTTTTAATGGGTGTTAGGTAAACATACATATGTATTGTATTTATATATGTATGTCAAGTATGGGGTGCGAATAAAAGTTTATTTTCGGTGTCACACATCGAAAAATAGCATTTGATGGGATAACACATTTTAATTGATAGCTGGCCTCGGCCTGTGGAGCATTTATTGTTTCATTAATATAAAGAAGTGCGAATGTAGAGCGAGGAAAGTTTAATTACAGCTTTTTTTTATTAATTGATGGTTGATTTTGTGTTGAAATGAGTGTGGGTTTGTTATTTTTTAATTTATCGTCAATTACCCTATTTGTTTAAATAGAGAAACTGCAGGTGGTTGTAGTATTTAGAGACGTATCGCAAATGTGAGAACACACAAGGAAATGTCATTAGTCAAACAACCAATAGATTTTATCAATGACGTTTAAAATAGTTTTAGCTATAAATAGATTCCAAAACTTAATACTCAGGTATTTGTAAGGAAACTGTAGTATTATTTTGTTTTACATCTAAAACATTGAGCATTGTTGTTGCAGGAAATTGTGTTATTAATTGGAATGCAGTTGGTCCTGAAGTGTTGACGTTTAATGTAGTTAGTCTTAACGAAAAGCAAAACACCATTTAAAAAACAACAGAAAAAACACAAAAAACAAAAACAGAAAAAACACAAAAACACATTCATTACGAAGACCGATTCGCGAATCAACTGTTAAGAATGACAATTCGTATGTGAAATATCTAAAATAATTTTTGAAAATTACGGAGAACGGAGTTTTTAGAATTTTAACTTCTAAACTGAGGGTCAAAATAATAATTTCAAATTACCGATAAAATCTTGAGTTGTGGACCTGAAGTTCGTACTTGAAGTTTAAGCTGTTCTTGGTCGAAATATTTGTGACGTTAAACCAATTTAGTGGAATTTGTATGTTAAAAAAAAAACTGTCACATCATTTTTTTAAATTGATAAAATTTTTCATAAAGTCAATAGCTTTATTTGTTCGCAGAAGATTTGAGAAGAAAATACATTTTTTTAATGTACTGTAATAGTTTTTTAAAAAGTTTTATTATTTTATGTACAAGAACTGTTAATTCGAATATTCGAAAATTTTTACCAGAATTACAAAAATTTATTTCTGCTTTGTATAAAACAATTTTGGGTATGATATTATTTTTGTCTGTAAGACATTCGAGATGAAAAATATTCACGTGTTGGCTTTTTTTTAAATTTGTTTAGTAAATAAAAAACTATCCACTGATTTGTTTTTAAAGTACTTTCTGCTTAGCTTCATGTTATTATTTTTAAAACAAAATAAATTTAAAGTCAATATCTTTGCTGCTTCTTGAGGTAAGAAAGAAAGATATTTCGAACACAAACTTACAATGGGAAAGTTAAAAAAAAATATCAAAGAACATAGAACAAAATCATCCTTAAAGAAGACTTTTGAGCTTTAAACCAAAATATAAAAACTAAGTAAAAATCAAAGTTCCATTTATTTAGAAGATCCTAGGAGTTTTTCTCCTCTCTCATCGGGATGTGTCTATATAAATGGTGTCCCAAAATTAACGCAAGATTTGAATTTGCCGCCATTTGTGCAGTGAAGTGTTGGCAACCCTGAAAAAAAAAGCAATTTGACAGCTAACAGTATAGGGTTATTAAAAATGGAGCGTTACACGAGAGAACAACGTGTCTTCATTATTAAAGAATATTTAAAAAATAGTGAAAGCTTGGCGGCTGCAGCACATTTTCATCTTGATGGCTTTGTCAATCGCCAAAATTGCCGCATTTGGGGTTCGGAGAACCCACATGTGATTGTCGAAAAACAAATGCATCCACAACGCGTGACTGTATGGTGTGGATTTTGGGCTGGAGGCATAATTGGGCCATATTTTTTTGAAAATGATGCTGGTCAAGCAGTGACTGTTACTGGTGCTCGATATCGCGACATGATTACACAGTTCTTTCTGCCAAAATTGGATGATATTGATGTGTCCAATATGTGGTTTCAACAAGACGGTGCCACATGTCATACAGCCCGTGAAACAATTCAATTACTGCATGAGACATTTCCATTTCGTTTCGGTGATCAAAATTGGCCTCCTAGATCGTGTGATTTAACACCATTAGACTTCTTTTTATGGGTTTATTTGAAATCACAAGCCTATGTCAACAAGCCCACAACCACCCGTGCATTAAAGGAGGAGATTCAACGCTGCATCAACGAAATTCAGCCACATTTATGCAGAATGGTCATGGAAAATTTCAACAAAAGAGTGCGCATGGGCATGAAAAGCCGTGGAGGCCATTTGTCCGATGTGTTATTCCATACATAACCCTATCCTATGTACTTTACGAGTCAATAAAAATATAACTATCAAAAGAATAAAAACGGCGTTTTCTTTAAAATGTATACTGAATCTGGAGTATAACTCTTCCCTGGTCATACAGTAACTTACACAAGATTCAGACAATATTTAAAAAGAATGTTCAAATGATTAGCGACAATAATATCATTAATTAATTTGTTCATGTGTTTATTTCTTCGTAATGCCTCTTGTCCGAACTTTTATTGCACTGATTTTGATCTAGTGAAATAATAATAAATGGTGACAATTACAGATATTCGTTCTATAGCCGTATTACGCTAATGTAGAATGCCTCTATCTTTTCTTGTCATTGCAATATTCAGCAATTTAAAGTAATTTAAAACCAATGTGCGTAGACACCCCTTTTCAAACAGTTTCTTAATTTTCACTGTGTTTTTGGTGCCAAAAGGTCACCAAAAGGTCACGCCTTTCATCCGTGTTATATAAAATAAAATGCACAACTGGCTCACATGAGGTGGCTCATGAATCCAATGAATCTGTTTAAAAATAATACCTTTATTTTAAGATTTAATATTTCAAAATATTATCGCAAAATAAATGTATCTTACAAAATTTAAATACCATTTAATTTCATAAAAGAACCTTAATTCATTATTTTTTTATTTGTTAGAACTTTTTTTTTTTTAATTTTTTCGGTTTTGTTTAGAAATACTTATTGATATGTAGTTAGTTAGTGCTTATAAATATTGAATTTCGTTATGAAATGTTGATTCGTTCTTAAGATTTCGAGTTTTGAAATAAATAAATATTTTTTAAAATTTAAAAAACAAATTAAACATTTTTGATCATCAAATATTATTTCGATAAAATAAGACCCGGTTCAGGCAAAAATGATTAAATCTGTTCATAAGTTAATGAGATAATTAAATAAACAAATAAACAGTTCTTTGCGGAGTATACTTCTGGAGCAATACAAACACATTTTTTCTATAGGGCAATTGCGGGAGATATGCCGCTCTTTTTGCCGGCTTTTTGTATGTAGCCATTTCGTGAATTGGATCCTATTTCCTTGTTTTTTGTTTTAATTTTAATTTTCAAAATTCTAAACTAGCACTGGTGCTCTTAGTAGCCTCAACGTAAGTTTAAAAAATTTTACATGTAAAATTTTTCAAAAATAGACTGTGGCAACTCTCTCAGAGATTAAGGTGAGATGTCGCACCACAATTTAAAACTTAAGAAATAAATTGCACAACTAGATCGTATGAACTTGATCCGGTATTAAAAGGGTCTGCTTAAAATTAGTACCTTTTATTTAAGATTTAAAAATATGCCTGCAAAACACGTTTGTTTTCAAGAGTTTAAATGCGATTTGATTTAAAAAAAAAACTTAATTTTTCAATTTTTGTTTTACAATAATTTTGGTAAACAACCATTTAAAATATATTAATACACACTTTATATTTGATTGCCGTAAAATACTGTTGACCCGTTTTCGAGATATCGATTTTTAAAAAATCAAATAAATATTTTTTTTTTAAATCGAAAACAAAAATGTTGACAATTTTGATCATGAAGTATTATTAAGGAAATATAAGAGCTTGCACATACAAACAAATTATTGAAATCGGTTCATGAGTTCCTGAGAAAATTTAAAAAATAAAAAAAGAGTTATTTGTGGGTACTCTTCTGGAGCAATACAAAAATATTTGCTTTCAATTGAAAGAAGCCAAGTCAAAAAAAAAAAAATTTTAAGAAAATTAAATAAAAATCTATGGGTTTGTTTTGGAAAAAATTAAAATTTTTGATTTTAGACCAACAAAATTTGTATGGATACATAGTGATCTTAAAAAAATCAAAACAAAACTAATAACTTGAATCTGCTTAATACCTTAATTTCCAAGTTTGAACTCAATCTACTCAAAAGCTTGGCCTGTAGAAGCCTGGGCAGACAGACAGACGGACGGAATCGGGAAACCCACATTTTCGACTTCTCTACCATCGTAATGTCATGTTGATTAAAATCTCGAGTTGGACCTTTTTTACGAATGCAAAATTTGCCATATTCCTATATATCGCAATTAAAACGTTCAAGGTGCTTGCTCTCTCTAAACAGATCGCATATAAGCTCGATAATAGGTGTCATAACCGGACACTGTCTAATAGGAAAGCACGCCACGAGATTAGGCGTATTCTCAAATGACTTTTGCAGAAGCTGTATGGACGAGGAAGAGGAAGAAACAGTTCTTTATCTTCTCTGCATATGCCCTGCTCTGCCTCAAAAACGCAAGAATTACCTAGGAGAATTCTTCTTTAACGATCTAAACGATCTAAATCATATCAGCATAATCAGCCTCTCACGTTTCGTAAGGGATTCAAATTGGTTCCATTGAGCTTAGGAGGAAGCCTCAAGATTCATGTGGTATCACAATGGGCCATTAAACTGGCCTAAGTGTGTCCGTTTCCATCTTGGACAGCCACTATAACCTAACCTAACCTAACCATATATCGCAAAGAAAACAACAAAACAAATAAGAAATACATAAATGTGTACTGGTAACACGTATTTACCACACAAAACTCAGAAACTGGACAAAACTAAACTGAAAAACTTCCATAGTAAGATACGAGTACACATTACATATCCGATACAACCAATTTCTTGCACTGCTTTTTTGGTTGAATACTTAACGAACAAAATTTAAAAATAAAATGTTTGTGGTAGGTGTGGTATCTCTCCTGGAATTACCCTATTGAAAGAAGGCAAGTTAAGATAAAAACAAATTTCGAGAAAATTTCATAAAAGTCAATTTTTTGACAATAATATTTGTAAAATGGTTTGGGTGGACGGAATTACTAAACCCACTTTTTTCGCCTTCTCTGCCACGACAATTCGTTATTTCATGTTTGATTAAAGTCTCGTGTTGAAATTTGTTTACGAATCTACTAAACGTAAGAATTGTTGAAGCGTTTTATTAAAATTGGCGTTCAAATCATTTTGTCATCAGTTTGCTCTGCTTGAAAAATAAGGTCGGCCAAGCAATTATCGTCAATTGTCTTCGCTATCACGAGATGTTAACTGGCCAGAAATTGAGAATTTGGAACTGCACAATGTTTAGTTCAAACAGAACAGTACGACTTACCATATCGTCGGTGAAACCAGAAAAGTGTGTAACTCCAAATTTTCTGAAAATGAGATTTGAATGACATCTGTTAGTCAAACCTGATATCTACCGTTACTTAAACTGGGAATCCCCTTAAAGTTCATACTTTTTATTCTATTGGCAAATTTGAAAATGGTGTAACTCCATGCTCACTTAATTTTGTGAGAAAATCGTGTATCTCCCCATTATGCGGTAGTAAAAGTGTGAGTGACATCGTGCTGTTTGTAATATACGTGCATAATAAATAATAATATTATTTGTGATTAACTCATTTCCATACAAAAGTAGCGGTAAGTGTAGCGCAAAATCATTTTTTAACTCCATAATTGTATAGTTATCCCACAAATCTGTTTTAAAAATAAGAAAGGACTTACACAATTTGCATTGTCATCACTCTTTCAATAGGAAAAGGAGATACACATTTTGCGTCTAAAATAACCGTTAGAATTGGACATGAAAACTTTTGTTTTAGGTCCTCGTCATGTCTCGTGACTTGAAAATGCTCAATATGTTGAACATCACATTACAGAATAACAAGAAAAAAGACTCCCAAAATTCAACATCAAGTTCTGAACCTCATGATTTCAATATATTGAATGAAGCACTATTGAATGATAGCATACGACGTCGAAGTTGACACTGCAGCCGGAGGAATTAGTGTCATCGAGACTTTTCCAGATGAAAATCAACTAGCAATGGATTTGGTAACAGAGGAAAGTGCAGTTGAGAATCTCGAGATTCTCGAAATTCCTGTAAATTCTGAAATATCTTTAAATGAGGGATTTCAAATGGAAGGCCCTGTAAACCAAAATAAAGAAGTAGTAAAACCAAAGAAACGTAAGCTCAGCAACTTGAAGAGAGATAGTAAGTATGCAGAAAATAAAAAGAAGAGGGAAATTGGACTACCTTATGAAGGTAAAAGACATCCGACGGAAAATGGAAGTACACAGTAGAAAAACCTGGAAAGTTTTTAGTCAACCCGTGTAAATGCAAGCTATCCGAAAAAAATACTCGCCTAGAGTGTCGCAAGTTGACTGAAACACAAAGGCGTTTACTATTCGACACGTTTTGGAAAAAATCTTGGATAGAAAAACGAGAATACGTCACAGCCCGGGCTCAATTACAAAATGTCAAGCGACGAAGAGGTGAGGCTCACAAATCCAGACGCAACTTTAGCATTATGTATCAACTAAAACACGAGGGTTTGACGTATCGTGTTTGTAAAAAGATGTTTAATAACACACTAGGGCTTAAAAATAACTGCACTTTGTTATGGATTAAAGCTGGTATTGACGACGAACGCCAAGCTGATCCAAATGACCTAACTGACACGAATGTCGAAAATAATAAGAGTTACCCAATTGATGCGACTGATAGAATTGAAGATGTTATAAATCCTATATTACAGACCAGACAAAAAGTATCGAAAAGTCGAATCAAACTAACCGATTTTTTTAGTTTACTGCCAAAGGTTGAATCACATTACTGTCGGGCGTCTACCCAACGACTCTATTTGGAACCGATTTGGCAAACGAAACAAGATTTTTATAAGTTTTATTTCAATACCTATTGCAAGGAACAAGAAGATGTACCTGTTTCGAGAACTACATTTAATGAAGAGTTCTTTAAAATGAACTTATCACTGTTTCGTCCTCGGAAAGACCAGTGTGATACATGTGTTGCCCATAAAACTAAAAATTTAACTGAAGAAGCCTATGAACAACGTTTTGTACTAAAAGACGAAGCAAAGAATTTAAAGAGCCAAGACAAAATTTGTGAAACATCAGACGTTGTTTTGACAATGGACATGCAATCTGTGTTGCTAGCTCCTAAAAATAAGGTAGGATCTATGTATGTACTACAAAACTAAACTCACTGTTCATAATTTCACAATTTACAATATAAAAACTCATGAAGCTTATTGTTTTCTGTGGAATGAGACCGAAGGTGCTTTAACTGCGAATGAGTTCTCTTCTATTATTGTCAATTTCATTGAATTCGATATTCTTCCTCACATGACAGATAAAACGTCTTAAAAAATTATATTTTGGAGCGATGGTTGTACAGGCCAAAACAGAAACGCATGTTTATCCAATGCATTGCTGAATACATCTGTAATTCATGACATAACAATCATTCAAAAATACCTTTACAAGGGCCATACACAGATTCAATGCACTCAGCTATTAAGCGAATACTCAGAAACAAAGACATCAATTTCCCAGCTGATTATATCAGTCATTGCGAGAATGTACGACAAAAACCCTTTCCATACAAAGTTCGGTATCTTTACCATACCTTTTTTAAAGACTTTTCGTGCATACATACATACATACATTTCTTCAATAAGACCAGGTCGTAAAGTTGGGGAACCAACAGTAAATGATCTTAAACAAATCAAATATACACCAGATTCGGTAATTCAGTACAAACTGAGACACACCAGCTAACGATTGGACTACATTGGATGTAAGACGATCAACAAAGATACAAACTGAACAATATGATATGAAAACATTACCTCCTTTATTTTTGGAAAGAAGGAAAATCAAGAAAGAAAAATATGACCATTTACAGATTCTGAAGAAAAGCTTACCATGTGATTATCATGCGTTCTACGATGCAATTTCTTTTACTACAAAGTAGATAGCTTTATTTAAAAAAAAAATAATTTTTAGTTTTATTCCTTTTCGTTTATTTTTACTTTGTAATTTTTACTTATGAATGAAAATTTTTTGTTAGTTCTTTTGTTTCTGTATTAAAAAAAAAAGATTTTGATTGTTTTGTGTTTGTGTTTGTGTTTGTTTGTTTTTTTTTTTTTTTTGAATGTTTGATGAAGGTTATTAATCTCATAGGAAATACCTACAAGAACCTAGAGATTCGTATGCACGGACTAATAACAGCGTAGGAAAAATGTGAATATCCTCATAGCACCCGTAACATTTTCTAGTGAAAAGTGTGTATCTCCAAAAAAAGTTAAATATTTGGCAACATTTTGATTTTGAACCATTTCCACACATAAATAATATTACGAAATATCATTTCTGAAAATTTCAGGCAAATCGTGCCAATAACTTCGAAACTATGGCGTTTTAATGCTCTCCTGTAAAATTTTCTAATATGGAGTTAGACACTTTTCTGGTTTCACCGACGATATAGACAACGAAAATATAGCTCCTTTACGCGAGAAATTCAATAGCCGTACTATAACTATTTTAAGTCATAGCAATGTCAGATGGTCGGCAAGATCATGTGATTAAAAATGAAAAAGGGTACGAAAATAAGCTAGAAACAGAATATGAGATAATTTGGTACATTAAGGTCATTGAACTTCAATTATGACTCATCGTTTTTGAAAATATGAATCATCGAATAGATGCATACTTCCGAAAATATGAATCATCGAATAGATACTAACGGTGACGCCATAGAGAGCATTTAGCCGATACTTTGTCTCACTCATAAATGTCATTGATTTCTTACAATTCACATCGTGTGGTATGTTTGAACCACCCTGTATTAAATCTTTGCGTTCTCATCAAATTCAATCTTTAAATTCCATTCTGTTGCTACATAATTTTGTTAAAAATGAGTGCGAGTAATGTTGTCAGAGATAGATGGGACCTACAGATTTAAGCCGAATCCGAAGGGATAATTTGAAAAAACACTTTTCATGACAAGAATTATTCTTGAAGGATTTGTCAATTCCTCGCAATAGGTAGTACCCGTTTAAAAAACTTTAGAAGTCACAGACAGGGATTGAAGCCAAGACCTCTGGCTTGACAGTCCTATGCACTAACCATCACGCCATGGGTACACTTCTTTACTTGATTCAATTATTAAAAAAAAATATGAATAATTTGTCCTCTAATAAAGGGTGGTTTCTTAAAAGCTATAGGAAAGTTTTTCAAAAAAAAATACACACAATTCAGAAAAATGCATGAAATCTTTATTTTAATCGATAGTACGGTCCATATAATTTAATGTTTGAAGATTATTTCATGCAAATGTTGACCTTGACTGCTCCTCAAATGGTCCATCCGCTTAGTCCAATTTTGGCATACGATTTCCAACATTTCGGCTGGTATCTCACAAATAAATGCTTCAATGTTGTCTTCCAATGCGTCAGTTGAAGCGGGCTCTAACAAAGCCCCACAAAAAATAGTCTAAAGGCGTTAAATCGCACGATCTAGGTGGCCAATTCATCGGTCCCGAACGTGAAATAAAATGTTCACTGAACTCGCAACATATCATGGAAGTCAAGCTCTTGCATTTTGGGCAAAAAAAAATTGGATATCAACTCACGGTAGCGCTCACCATTCACAGTTACGTTAAGATTCGCATAATCTTTGAAGAAGTACGGTCCAATGATGCCATTAGCCCATAAACCGCACCAAACTGTGACTTTTTTTGGATGCATTGGTAGCTTTTGCAGTGCTTCTGGCTGATATTCACTCCAAAATCGACAATTCTGCTTATTTACGTACCCATTGAGCCAAAAATGAGCTTCGTCGCTGAACACAATTTTTTCGAAGAAGCGCGCGATGAACTTTCTTAACAGAGCACGGATTTTGATGATAAAATTTAATAATTTGCAAGCGTTGTTCGTTTGTATCGTCTGGTTAAAACACGAAAAGTGCGTCAGCTGTTTAAACTAATGTTGTCAAAAAGATAATAGCTAAAAAATCACCCTTTATAAACAAGGGAACTCTATTTTTGTACTTTAAATAAACTATAAATACTAAATTTTGATTTTAATAATTTTCAACAAATCATTTTACTTACATACATACATCCTTAATTCCATTTGATTTTTTTTTACAAATAAGCAATGTTTCATAACATTTTAAAACGTTATTAATATTTTGAATAACAAAATTAAAATATCCGTAAAATTTAACATGGGTTATCAAATATTTTTCAGTTGTTGATAAAACTTTATGGCCAAGCCCCTAAAAGCGAAATTTTCTATGGAAATTACTATCGATTTTAATATGATTTTTGTTTTAAAAACAAACCAACAAACAAAACTCTTATCCTTGATACTATTTTAATCCTAATGTATACATAAATGTATTCATATGAACACACGAGTATATGAATGAATGTAGGTTAAAATAATTATTCATTTAATTTATGTTAAAAAAAAAGTATTTGAATATTTTTAAATACTATAAAGAACCACATCAAAATCCACCTATTTTTACACATCGTCGTCGTTGGCTTTGGCGTTCTTGGTACCTATATTATACCCATAGGTACCTTTTTCTCTGGAATTGTTCAAAACCCGGATAAACCTGCACAGTGAACGTTTTGCTGAGAAATACCAATTCGCAACGTTGCTCGTCGTTGTTGGTCTTAGCGGAAAAAGCTTTTCTCATTTATTTCGCATTCCTGCTGTTGATGGTTGTGCAGCATCTAATCTTGATTGGAATCCTTTGAATAGTGTCGCCAACCATCTGAATACATTACTTTTCAATGCCATCGACATGATATCATCAGAGAGGAGCCACCGCGCCGCACCGGAACACAAAGCTATATAGTTCTTTCTAGTTTTTCTTTTTTGTATTCCTGCTCCAGCAGTTGCGGATATTCATTTGAAGTTTTATCGTCTTTCATTGACACACAGTATTGAAGAGATTCTTCGTGCTATAAGCAAATCAGGAGCGGATTGCGAAATACAAAAATCTTTAGGTATTATTACATGTTTCATTATCCAAATAATTTTATTTTGATAAGATCTGAGTAAAATATGTAATTGTCTGGAGCCATTATCCTTAAAACAAAGAAGCCATCTTACTTTTAGATTTGGAAGTAATCTATTTCTCTATAAACTCTTCTATTTTAAATAGTTGCAACATTAAGAAAACATGTCTGATAACTGCCATTTATCAGCTGATGTTGGCATAAAATTATAAAAACTTTATTGAAATTTTGACTAAAATTTGACATTTTTTTTTGAAAAAAAGAAGACATTGTGATCGAATCCCAAAAATTGAAAATCGATTCAGCCCTGTCGAACATAATTTATTAAAAACAATTTCTATTTAATCTAAGCGAGACAGAATGGCGCGGTGGTCTTATTCCTTATTCAAAACACCTACAACAATCACAGTGAGTCTTTAGCGACCGAGCTTATATGTATACCATACATTGCATAGGTAAACATCGATATTATGGTCGTTGCACAACATCATCATTACAGGTAGACAGCATAAACCTTAATAAGAAATTGAGGAAAACCCAAACGCATTTGAATATTAATCGGTTGTCACTCAAATCAGTGAGACCATTCCAGGACCTCATTTGTTGTGGTTGTTATGTGTAGTTTTGAAAGACCAAGCATGACAGAATGTCCCTTAATACCACTGGCTGGATGGCGCTACGCTTCTATTGTGGTTGTTTTAAGCAAACACTTCTATGTCAAATCTGTGGGCAAATAAACCGAGAACCTTAAATTTATTTAACAACAGTTTACATACGTACCTTAGAAACAAACCGTACTTTAACCGCTTAATTTGTTTTATTGATGAAAAACAACGCAATCAAAGCATATTCTTAACGGACAATTAATAGGCTCATACAATTTGTAAACCACTGATATGGTGCAGATTGTGGGTTGGGTTGCTTACTGGAAGAGGATTCTTTGATAACACACGCTCGTAAATGGTTGACACACCACCGCCACACTGGGTTGTTTAAATGAAAAAGTTGGCCAATAATGAAACAAGAGCAGAATTTATTCTGTTTCTAGGTTTAAAATTGCTTAACGTCGGAACATGCAAATATTTCCTGCAGGATTGTCACTACATAACTTGTACCTATAAGAACTTTACAAAAACTGGATTTTTGGAATATTTAAAAAATCCTTTCGCAAAATAATGACTCATCGAAATACAACGTACATACAATTATTTTCCATATTTGCTATATCCTTTATTTCACTGTATCTGTGTGAAACAATCATCAGCGTCAGTTGATATTAGTTAAAAGGAAAATTTTGTTTCTAGGTCGACGCGGTGGCGCCAACAACAAATAGACATTTCCATGGACTGTCATTCTGGTGTGTGCGGTAGAAGTAATCCCCTCTCCGAACTGAATGTGAAATTTACGTCATCTTCATCACACTGAATCAGAGTAATCCCATATTGTAGATACGTTCATTTAAACGTATGGAATATACAGATACGCTATGAGCATTGGACGCATCAGGAACAACATGATGGTCACGTTGGTTTTTATCCTCACGGATTTGATTTGATTCAATTCCATCAGTGCTCAGTTCCTAGATGAAAATAACATACAATATTGTTGCCAGATGCAACTGCACGTGGACAGCAAACTTTTTTTTTATTTTTTATTTTTTTGAAGGCTTTATACTTTAAGTTTATAAACCAAGCTACAGTCATAGTCACAATCAACATATATGTAGACAAAAAGATAGCATGGTGATTTTTTTTAATAATTCGATTATTAAATGGGTTGCATTTTTGGACATAAATTGAAAACTTTGGACACTCCCTAAAATGTGCAGTTGAACTTTAAAAAACAAAATTGATGGTACAAACAAAAATAATAATTTTGTGAATTAAACGGAATGCGGGGGCTGACTACTAAGCTTAGGTCACTTTGCTTGCAACAAATAATGTTAGCAGTTTTCGAGGACAGATCAGTTATTAAGATAAATAAGTTTAAATTTTGTACCTATAAATGGAAAGAGTTTTTAAAAACAAATGATTCATTGTGACTTAAATATAAGATTTTAATTAAAACCAAAACTTTGATTTCACTAGTTCTTTCTAAAAGGAAGTGGTAAAATGCGTCTTAAAGATTATTCCAAATCTTGATTACGAATCAGAAGTCTGGCTTAAGTTAAGTTATCGATTATGTATTTGTAGTTCAAAAACCTTTTAAGCTCATTATCACAATTTCCAATAGTTTTAAAATTTTCCTTATTTTTAAAATTTACAATTACGACCAATATATTTTGTTATGTAAATAAGAGCATAATTTAGGTTTCAAAAAATAATATTTGTACATCAAATTTGCACGGCTACGAACAGCAACGAATAGTGTAAGAGCCCACAATAAATTTTGGATTGTGAAAGTTAATTAAAAAATAAGGACATGCGTTGGAAGCTGTGGCTAATCTTTTGTCAAAAGTCGATGTTTTGGAGTTCCTGGCCTTACACCGTTTCGATTGTGATCATGAGTAATATAGTGAATTTAAGGTCTTTCTATACAAATAATATATCAGTAGAAAGGTAAATTTATCGCCTTTCAAGATATGTACAGTTATTGTCAATTAAATATGATATAATAAAGCTTTTTTCCATTCTCGAATTAAAGCATCAACTTAGGTTTTTTTGAGCGTATCTCGAAAACGCTTGTTTGGAAAAAATGAAATTGAATTTTCCCTAATTTAGGGAGGGCTAATATCAATTTTTGGTTAATTTTATTTTTCCCAAAGTTGATTTCACAACCCAAATTTTGTTGTGGGCTCTTTTTCTAAAATGAGAGTATTTCAGGAATGTTTGAGCAAAAATGGTACAACTGATTTACAAAAAGGATAAACAACGCAATTCGGTTTCGAAATTTTATAAAAAAAACAACATACTCGTAGCTATGCAATCTGCAAATATGGCCTTGGCAACTTCATAACGTAAACAACGAAGTAAGACCTTATAGTTTCTCAAAACACGGCAAGACAGTGTGGTCCAATGAGGCGTTTTTGCACTTTTCTCTGTTAACTTACTTACTTAAGGTGGCGCTAGAGTCTTTTGTGAACTAGGGCCTCACCCAACAAACTTCTCCATCAAGCTCGGTCCCTAGCTAGATGTCTCCAGTTTCGCGCTCCAAGTTGGGTGAGGTCACTTTCCACTTGTACGCGCCACCTGATGTGTGGATTCAAAGACTTTCCAGGCCGGAGCATTGGTTTCCATGCGCTCTACGTGACCCAGCTATCTTAGTCGTTGGACTTTTACCCTTCTGGATAAGTCTACGTCGCTATACAGCCCGTACAGCTCGTCGTTCCATCTTCTCCTCCACTCCCCTTCGATCCACACGGGACCGTAGACCACACGAAGAACTTTTCTCTCGAAACGACCCAAGGTGCTTTCATCCGCTTTTGTCATAGTCCATGCTTCTGCACCGTATAGAAGGACGGGGATGATAAGGGTCTTATATAGCGACACTTTGGTCCTTCGAGAGAGGACTTTTCCACTCAATTGCTTTCTTAGCCCAAAGAAACAGCGGTTAGCAAGAGTTATTTTTCTTTTGATCTCACCGCTGGTGTGATTTTTTGTGTTTATAGCGGAGCCTAGGTAGACGAAGTCCTTGACTACCTCAAAGTTACATCTGTCGGTGGTGACGTTTTGACCAAGACGTCGGTGTTGTAGGTCCTTTCTTGACGACAGCATGTACTTTGTTTTGCTTTCATTAACCGTTAAACCCATTTTTGCCGCCTCTGCCTAAATACTCACAAAAGCCCCATTGACATCACGCTGAGTTCTTCCGATTATGTCAATGCCATCAGCATATGCTAGTAATTGGACAGACTTTTTAAAGATAGTGCCTCTAGTGTTGACGAGTGAGCTCTGCACTATTCTTTCAAGTACGATGTTAAAAAAATCGCATGACAGCGCATCACCTTGTCTAAAACCTTTTTTGACATCGAAAGGTTCTGTTAAGTTATTTCCAACCTTTATGGAGCAGCGCGGATTTTCCATGGTCATCCTGCACAAACGGACGAGTTTGGCAGGGATGCCAAAACTAGACATGGATGTATACAGCTCGTCCCTGTAGATGCTGTCATATGCGGCCTTGAAATCGATGAAAAGATGGTGGGTGTCGATTTGGTGTTCTTGGGTTTTTTCCAGGATCTGTGGACTTTCCTGGTGTAAAACCACACTGATAAGGACCTATCAGGTTGTTGACGATAGGCTTTAGACGTTCACATATTACGGTAGAGAAGATTTTGTAAGCGATGTTAAGTTGACTGATTCCTCAATAGTTGGTGCAGTTTAGAGGTCTCCTTTTTTCAGGATCGGGCAAACAATACTGAGGTTCCATTCATCGGGCATGCTTTCTTCCGACCATATCTTACAGATAAGTTGGTGCATGCTCCTAACCAACTTATCTCCAGCTGCTTCAAAGAGCTCGGCATTCAAGCCATCTGCTCCAGCGGCTTTATTAGACTTCAGCTTAGATATGGCAATCTTTACTTCGTCTAAGTCGGGAGGACGGGATTGTTGGCTTTCATCGTCTATGTTGAATGGATCATCCTGTCTGACAGCGGAATTCGGTTCGTCGTCGCCGTTATACAGTCTGCAGAAGTGGTCCTTCCATATCCTCAGCATTGACTGCGGTTCCACTATGATGTTTCAACTTTCGTTTTTGCAGCCTTCGGTTCTAGGTTTATGTATCTGTGAATTTCGTTTCACCTGGTCTAGGGCCTCCGCTAATTCTTCGGCCGCACGTGGTCTGTTAAGGGACGTAACATTCCACGTGCATATCCGAAGTTCGTTGTTCTTAATTCGTTTGCGTAGGTTGTCCGTATCCGAGGCTTGTTCGTGCTTCGCAACTATGATGTTTTTACGTGGCCAGGAAGTCACCCCGACGGCGCAACCCTCAACCTGGAGGGCCAGATCCTTAGTATAACTCAAAGGACGGGGAGCCGGATAAACCGCTCCTTATAGGCCTGGGCTCCGAATAAGTCGTAGAAGCCCTATAAGGTGTTCACTACTGGAACTGAAGACGCCACCGTTGATTCCATCTCGGGAATTCCTTCGCTGCCGTCTGAATAAGGAGAGGTGCCTTAGTTCTCTGTTTGTATATCTTAAAAACCGAATTGAGTGTATAAGATAGCGTAGTAAAAAAATATGGATGGAAACAATAAGAAGACAGCCCATTGGACCGCCCGGTAGTATTTTGAAACGACGGCGGCGGTGACGCACACGTTTTATTCTTTTAGTCAAGTTCAAAGCATTTTACAAATAACAGGTATTGAATTGATATTTTTAACAACCCCCCCCCCTTATTTATTTCGCTAACTAACTTAAATGTAAACTTTTAAATATGAGTGGTGGTGGGTCAAAAGGAGTTTGAGGTCATAGGTGCTGATATTGAAATTAAATGAATTTGGATTCGAATTGACCAGCCGAAGCATGGTTAGGTTAGGTTAAAGTGGATGTCCGTGGTGGAGTAGGACACACTTAGGTAAATCTTGCGTTTTTGAGCAAGAGCAGGGCATGTACAGAGCTGGTGAAGAACTGTTTCCTTCTCTTTTTGATCCATACAGCTTCTGCAAAAGTCATTTGAGAATACGACCTAGCCGAGTGGCGTGCTTTCCTATTAGATAGTGCCCGGTTATGATACCGAATATCGAGCTAATATGCGATATGCTTAGAGATAACAAGCACCTTGAACGCTTTAAATCTAGCCAGGACAAGACTTCTTTTATTGCCATAAGTTCCGCCTAGAACACGCTACAACTATTGGGAAGGCGGAATGCGAGACTTAATTTCATTCCTTCAGAGTACACACCTCCACCAACCACTTCATTTGTGTTTGATCAATCTCTGTAAAAGTGGACTGACTCGTCTTCTAGGAATGCCCTATCTTCCAAGAAAGATCTGAAAGGTATAGATTTCTGAAAGTATCTTTCGAATTGCAAGTGGGGGATGGTGTATAGTCTGTGTTTTTTAGAATTAATTCTAAACACTTAACAATTATGGAGTGGCCAATGTTATTGTTAACCCACTGCAACTATTTATAAAGAATTTTGCAAATTTTCTTAGTTAGAAACAAATTTAAGGTATATTCTACTACAATTCTAGTACAGTTTGACTTCAACCACGCCGATATTGGCAAACATATCATTCAAGTTCGATCTTCAACATTTAGAAGGTCAAATATAAACTTGGCTGTTTTCTAATCGATTCCTTCCATAGAAATCGTCATCATCCATTTTAAAGGTGTCAATTCGTTAAGTAGCTCCTTCGTTTTCTGTTTTGTGGTACCATTCCAACATCCAACAAAATATCAAAACTCAATTTTTGTTTTTATTTGTTCAAATAAAATGTCTCGTAATGTTATTTTCTCAATTAGTGCATTTAATTTAAGACTTTCGGCTATCGTTTAAATTGTTTATGAATAAAATTAACTGCGAAAACAAAATCAGAACTTATCAAAGAACTATGAATATCTATTAGAATAAGCTAGTTTTGAACATTTCTTTTCAGCCAGGGTATGTATTTCACTTTTATTGGAAATAAAGTTGAAATCAAAAACAGTTTACAAATTTTAACCCACGCGATAGAAGTATCATCTACATAAATATATTATACTAGCGGCCCGTCCCGGCTTCGCACGGGTAGACAAAATTAGGTACAGATATTTAAGTTATAAGCCTGCTAATTAAAACGACCATGAATCACTAAATTAGAAAAAAATTGTATTGTATTGTATTGTCTTAAAGCCTCCCTGTACACTACCTTGGCTGTGGTATTTGTAGGTGGCAAACAAAACGTATTGATTTTCAGGAGATCCTACTCGAGAAAGTGCCACATACAATTGCCCGTGGGAAAAGCAGTCTTTCCTTAAGTCGATACCAACTATGGAAAAAGTTTGTCCCTGGGATTTATTGTTAGGACAAAGGATATTTTTAAAGGGAACTGTAACCTTTTAAAAGATATGGGTGAATAAGTTGGTATCATCGGGATCCGCGGAACATATGCGAGCTGACCGGCCGCGGGACCCGTAATGATAGTTTCTACAATCACATTATCTCTTAATTCTTTGATCAATAGTCTTGTATTTTCTATAATGTTGTCGAACTTTTTTGTCCTATCATTAATACTCTTCGCAGCGTATGCAATGAAAGACATTTTATGGCTAATTTTTTTACACCTTCGGTTGGTTTTAATAGGAATTTCTAAAGATTTCTATAGTAATCTAGAACTTAATATAGCGTATGTTACTCAGTGATAATGTAGCTTTCAAATAAAAAAAGAATTATTAAAATCAGTCCAGTACTTTTTGAGTTTATTCGTTACATACAAAAAACAAATCTTTCCTCTTTATAATATACATAAGTATAGATAAGCAGACTCATATTGAGTTGACTTGAATGATTTGGAGAAGTTTTTAAAATCGATCCCCTAACAAATCATTCATCAGTTGACAAGGTCTTAGGACGAAATTTGTTTAATCAATGTAGTTTAAAATCAAAATCCGAACCAAGAAAATGTTCAAAATATTACAAGTAGTATTAAATAAATACAACTCTTTAAATTACCAATAAACAAAAATAATAAGCTCTTCAATCGATGTAAGTAATCAATTCTTGTCGAAAAACATTAGAAATCTGATAAATTTCATTGTTCATTATCGACTTAAAAACAAAGTACCACAAAACATAACATTCAATAATATGAACTCATTTCCGATTCTTCAAAAGCATATATTTCGTTTGCCTTCAACTCCTTCTTCTGAATGTTATTATATTATAATCGAAAACTGTCCGTAACATAAAATCATTATAATAAAAATATAATTGAACAAAGTGCATTAAGTATTTCATTGTCTTAATTTATTTTCTGAAGGGAAGACAGAAAAAAAAATCTAAACACTTCAATATACATAAGGAATGGTTGGAAAAGAACTGTGAGAATTATTGCATAAATTGCTTTGTCTATTTGAAACTAATTCCTTAATATTATGAAGTGTATATTTGATATTTAAATGGCTGTGGGAAAATTGTGGCTTAAATTCAAAGCAAAATAAATTCATTGTAACTAT
This sequence comes from Eupeodes latifasciatus, assembly GCA_920104205.1. Lineage (NCBI taxonomy): Eukaryota > Metazoa > Arthropoda > Insecta > Diptera > Syrphidae > Eupeodes > Eupeodes latifasciatus. The sequence goes on from OV049926.1 coordinate 79,672,486, forward strand.
TTGTTATGTTTTTCTCTTTCGTAGCGTCAAATGGTTTTCAGGGTATCCGTGTTCCTAATATTTGTATATGGAAAATGTTTAAACAAAATGTACAGCCTAAGTCTTTCATGGAATTTTCTTATAAGCATATACAAAATATACGGCTATAGATAGCTCGAACTTGCCCTACGATAACTTTGGCGACAAAGTTTAATGACGGATTTGTATAGAACAGTTAAAAACAAGCATTTTTTACTATGAGAGGGGGTCTATCTCCCCCCGTTTAGGCGGTAGGGGCAGTTTAAAAAAATATGTACATTAAATGGAAAAAAAAATAATTAAAAAATAACGGTAATACTTATAATTAAGTATTATACCTTTTTTTAAAGCCAACACTTTTGTCTATTAGCTTGTTTTTAAATCAAGTCAAAACTATGCATAGTTTTTGAAAAAAATTGTTTTAAAGTCAAAATTTGTGCAAAAAAAGTTAAAAAAAAGGTTTAAAGTGTAATTTTTCAAAACCTTCAGATTATCTACTATTTTTTTTATAATTCATTGCTCTTATTTGTTTTTGATCAAAAACTGAAAATAGATGACTTGATGTCTTCTACTTCTTGAGAAAATTGAAAATTACCAAAACAAAATATTTTAATTAAATTACTTTTTCCTTGCTTAAGTATTAACGTAATCTTATTTTGATAGTAATAATGGAATATGGATTAAGATACATCTAGGGTAAATTAATTTTTCTTAAATCCAGCTTATTTAAATGCAAAAGAAACTTTGCATCCACCCCATCTAGCACCCACCGCACCTTGCACCCTCCCCACCTTGCACGCACTCCAACTTGCACCCACCCCAAATCCTATAGTGTGCCCAAGCAGGGGGGTTGCAGGGGGGCAGCATGGCCCCCCTTACAGATGCCACTGTTGCATACACCCAAACTCGCGCACACCTTACTATTGCATACACCCAAACACGCATTACGCATACGCAAATACCATTATTACTATCAAAATAAGACCACTTAAGCAAAAAAAAAATAATTAAATTAAAATAAAGGGTGTCCCAAAATTAACGCAAGATTTGAATTTGCCGCCATTTGTGCAGTGAAGTGTTGGCAACCCTGAAAAAAAAGCAATTTGACAGCTAACAGTATAGGGTTATTAAAAATGGAGCGTTACACGAGAGAACAACGTGTCTTCATTATTAAAGAATATTTCAAAAATAGTGAAAGCTTGGCGGCTGCAGTTCGAAAATTTCATACAAAATATGGTCGGAATAGTGTGACCCTGATTTTTCGAGCAAAATCATCCTAAGCGATAAAGCACATTTTCATCTTGATGGCTTTGTCAATCGCCAAAATTGCCGCATTTGGGTTTCGGAGAACCCACATGTGATTGTCGAAAAACAAATGCATCCACAACGCGTGACTGTATGGTGTGGATTTTGGGCTGGAGGCATAATTGGGCCATATTTTTTTGAAAATGATGCTGGTCAAGCAGTGACTGTTACTGGTGCTCGATATCGCGACATGATTACACAGTTCTTTCTGCCAAAATTGGATGATATTGATGTGTCCAATATGTGGTTTCAACAAGACGGTGCCACATGTCATACAGCCCGTGAAACAATTCAATTACTGCATGAGACATTTCCAGGTCGTGTACTCTCTAGTTTCGGTGATCAAAATTGGCCTCCTAGATCGTGTGATTTAACACCATTAGACTTCTTTTTATGGGGTTATTTGAAATCACAAGTCTATTTCAACAAGCCCACAACCACCCGTGCTTTAAAGGAGGAGATTCAACGCTGCATCAACGAAATTCAGCCACATTTATGCAGAATGGTCATGGAAAATTTCAACAAAAGAGTGCGCATGTGCATGCAAAGCCGTGGAGGCCATTTGTCCGATGTGTTATTCCATACATAACCCTATCCTATGTACTTTACGAGTCAATAAAAATATAACTATCAAAAGACTATAAACGGCGTTTTCTATTTAATTCAAATCTTGCGTTAATTTTGGGACACCCTTTAGTAGTTGTGGTTATTTTGAATTTTCTCAAAAACTAAAAGACATAAATCATATAGTTTTCAGTTTTTGATCAAAAACAAATAAGAGCAATAAATTCTGAAATAAAAACAATGGTAGATAATCTTGAAGTATTGAAAAAGTTACAGTTTAAACCTTTTTTTAACTTTTTTTACTCAAATTTTGAGCTTAAAATTAAATTTTTCAAAAACTATGCATAGTTTTGACTTGATTTAAAAACTGGCTAATAGAACAGAATGTTGGCTTTAAAAAAATGTATACAACTTAATTGTAAGTATCACCGTTATTTTTTAATTATTTTTTTCCATTTTAAATAATAACTTTTTTAAATTGCCCCTCTCGTCTAAACGGGGGGAGATAGACCCCCCTCCCATAGTAAAAAATTCTTGTATTAAGACCCTCTACCAAAAACCGTTATTATATCTTGGCGCCAAAGTTATCGTACTCGTGCCTGCCCTTGTAGTTCAAGTGGATTTAAGTTTAAATAAACATTATTATGCAATGCATGTATTTTTCTATGTACAAAATGTTAACAAACGAATTTTAAAATTAAAAACGAACGTCAAATCAGGGTTCAATTTTAGAATTTCGAAGTTTTATGGTTTTAAGTTGATGATTGAACAATAAAATGCTTGCTATGAATATTTTACAAAAATGTAATGCTAATATTTACAAATACTGTTAAAGCATTGCATTATTTTATTTTATAAGACTCTCCAGTACAAACATTGCTAACAAATTTGGAGTGATAAAACTGGTCAACAAGGTAATGTGGGTAACAATCGAATTGTACTTTTTCTAAGATTTTTGATTGCTTTAGTTCGAATCGGACTTCGAAATCAATAAATCACTTCAGGTTTTTGAGATACAACCTTTTACATAGCTATATGTATATACATTGCCAAGATGCAATCAGAGAAGCCGCCTCTGACGTACTGGGTTTCAAGCAGCCACCAAGAAGGAACCCCTGGTTTGATGAGGAATGTCGGCAGGCAAATGCAGCCAAACAACAGGCAAGCAAAGCGGCGCTGCATAGAAGGACAAGAGCTGCTCATGAGCTCTATGAGCAGAAGAAACGAGAGGAACATCGACTTCTCAGAAGGAAAAAGAGAGAGCATGAGAAGCGTGCGGTCAAAGATGTTGAGAGGTTCAAAAGCAGGAATGAAGTTCGAAAGTTTTATGAGCAGGTGAAACGGAATTCACAAGTCATAAACCTAGAATCTAAGGCTGCAAAGACGAAAGTGGAAACAACATCCGCGACGACAAACCGAATTCCGCTGTCAGGCAAGATGATCCATTCAACATAGACGACGAAAGCCAACAATCCCGTCCTCCCGACTTAGACGAAGTAAAGATTGCCATATCTAAGCTGAAGTCTAATAAAGCCGCTGGAGCAGATGGCTTGAATGCCGAGCTCTTTAAAGCAGCTGGAGATAAGTTGGTTAGGAGCATGCACCAACTTATCTGTAAGATATGGTCGGAAGACAGCATGCCCGATGAATGGAACCTCAGTATTGTTTGCCCGATCCTGAAAAAAGAAGACCCTCTAAACTGCACCAACTATAGAGGAATCAGTCTATTTAACATCGCCTACCAAATCTTCTCTACCGTAATATGTGAACGTCTAAAGCCCCGTCAACAACCTGATAGGTCCTTATCAGTGTGGTTTTAGACACAGTCAAAGTCCACAGTCGATCAAATATTCACATTACGGCAGATCCTGGAAAAAAACCAAGAACACCAAATCGACACTCACCATCTTTTCATCGAGCTGTATAGAGCCATGTCTAGTTTTGGCATCCCTGTCAAACTCGTCCGTTTGTGCAGGATGACCATGAAGAATTCACGCTGCTCCATAAAGGTTGGAAACAACTTAACAGAACTTTTCGATGTCAAAAAAGGTTTTAGACAAGGTGATGCGCTGTCATGCGATTTTTTTAACATCGTACTTGAAAGAATAGTGCAGAGCTCACACGTCACTAAGATAGCTGGTTCACATAGAGCGCATGGAAACCAATGCTCCGGCCCGGAAAGTCTTCGAATCCACACCCACAGGACAGAGCAGTAGAGGAAGACCGCGAATCATGTGGCGAGTACAAGTGGAAAGTGACATCACCCAACTTGGAGTGCGAAACTATAGACATCTAGCTAGGGACCGCGCTAGATGGAGAAGTTTGTTGGGTGAGGCCCTAGTTCACACAGGACTGTAGCAGAGAGAAAAAAGTAATTAAAAAACTCTGACTGTAGCGCCACCTTAAGTATGTAAGTTTCAATAAAATACGTTATGGTTTTCACAATCTAAAATACTTTACCTCGATATTCCATTTAGAAATGTTCAGTATTTTATTTATATTTCAAAAAATCGTGATAAGTTTTTTCTGCCATACATAAATTTTAAAATGTATGCTAAAATAAAATCAACTTTTGGTCTTATTACGAATTCGTAGTCTTAAGGTTATAACATCAAGTTTATGGAATATGTTGAACTAAATATAAAAGTTATATTGAAAACGAGTAGTTCTGAGTTTGAGCACATACACATACATATGTAGCTTAAATCGGAGTTCGAATTCAGAATCAGCATTTAAAATTAACTCTTAAGCTGAGATCACACGATTGGTCATATGTACCGATTTCGGCCAAAATTTGTCTGTACACATTTGGTGACAGAAATTTTGTGTACCGAAAATATTTTTAGGTGTTCACACGTTTGGTGTATTTTAGCCAAATATTTTCTGCGCTTATTTGTACAATAGAAGAATATGACCGATATCTGTACAACCATGTCACACGATCTGTCATTATTATAGATATTAAAATTAAAATTATATAAAATTAAAATGATGTCCATACGGAAAAAAAAGAAAATAGCTGCCATAATGTGCATTTGTGTATATTTAATTGAAAAAAAAAAAAAAAAAGAAAAAGAAAGGCACGGAAGCGAAGTGTTTGGGTGCGGGATTGGCTCCTGAGAAGGAGTACTGATGGCGCTTGTGTAAAAACTTTGGCGGAAATCCGAGAAATCGAAAATCAGAAATTTTTATTTAAAAATTTCTTGCGAATGAATGATGCCACTTTTAATGATCTGCTTAAATTAGTTTCTCCACAAATACAAAAAAATAACACCAACATGCGCCAAGCTATCTCAGCAAATGAAAAATTGGCAGTCACGCTACGTTTTTTAGCTTCTGGAGACAGCTTCAAAAGCTTATCGGTTCACTTTCGAATAGCACCAAAATACCATATCTTTGTTTGTGCCAGAAGTGTGCAAAGCCATCTATGATGCATTACAAAATGAATATTTAAAGGTATATATATATAATCATATTTAAAATATATAAATTAATATCACATTATGCTCTTGCTAGGTCCCAAACAATGAACAGATGTGGTTTGACATTGCCCAAAAATTTAATGCGAAATGGAATTTTCCCAATTGTATCGGCGCAGTTGATGAGAAGCATATTGTTATGACGGCTCTCTTGGATTACCTCCGCCGCAACCTTTATTGGGCCGTGTACTGAATGTGCCATACCTATTTGTGGCGGACGATGCTTTTCGAATGCAAAAACATATACTGAAACCATATCCAGGTAAAAGTTTAAGTGCAGGTCAACGTATATTCAATTACCGACTGTCACGGGCCAGACGCGTAGTTGAAAATGCACGAAGCGCTTCCAAATATTATATCGGCCTATTCAGCTGAAGGAAAATAAAACAACCCTGGTAACCCTGGCTTGCTGTGCCTTGAACAATTTTTTAATACAAAAAAACACCAATTACATGGATGGATTTTCTATGGATGCTGAAGGCAATCTACTTCTAGGGAACTCAACCAAAATGCTTTTGAATTACGCCAGCAAGGAACAGAAGAACGCCCAACAACGTACATAAGCAATGAAGCCAAAGAAATTCGTCAGGAATTCGAGCAATACTTCATGTCGGCTGCTGGTGAAATACCTTACCAATATAAATGTCTATGTTAAAAAAGTTAAAAAGCAGTGTTGTAAAATGCAAATAATTAACTTCAATAATGAGATTGCATTCATTGACTTAATTTTGAGGTTTTAGATTAAAATTAAACAATATCCATTCATTTGTATCATATTCATTGTATTCATATTTTCCTCCTATTCATTTTACAGCAATAAATTGAATGCAATCTTTGGATTCATTCTTTTCATTCTTTAAATTCTTTTGCATTATTTTCGTTCCTTTGCATTCCTTTGAATTATTTTGTAAACTTTGCATTCTCTGGTCCCATACAATTTTTACCCCAGTTTTATGACAAAATTTCACCAACGCTCAGTGGGGCAGCTCAAAAGAATGCAAATTATGCAAAATCATGTAACGAATGCAAAAGAAAGAAAAAAGAATGCAGAGAACACAAAAGAATGAAAATAATACATGAATTCTCATAAGATTGCGTTCAATTGACTAGTGGTTTTAAATGAATGGTGGAAAAAAATGATTGCAGTCTTTTTGCTAAAGGTGAATGGTGATTGCATAATTTGAAGTCTGAAGTCCCTAAGTCAAATCAATGAATGCAAACTTCTAATTGAATTCAATAAATGATATTCAAAGACTGCACTCAGAAAAGACTGCATTCATTTACAAGCCTACTAATAGATAATAATACGAAAACTAACAATAAGCGAAATACTAAAATTATTTTTGCTGATGATAAAGATTTGAAATTTCCAAATCCTTCTTACAATTTATTGTTAAGGGTTGTTTTTGCCTTTTCAGAATGCCAGATTTGGTGGAAAAACTTACAAGCGAGATTTGAAATCAGGTCATCTTAATCCTTTAATAGTAAAAGTATTGTTTTGTTCGTGTACAAGTTAAAAAACGTCGAAAAAAATCATTGAATCTTTACATGCTTATACAAATCCAAAGAGGGAGTAGGAAGGGCAATGGAATCTCAGTTAATTTTTAGAAATTAACTTTTAATTAGAAGATTTATTCATGCTGCACCAAAATAAGTTGATGGTTGAATGTCTAGTTACTAATTGATATTTATTTTGATTATTACTCAAAATTTTATGTGGTAGCCGTGGCATAATGGTAGTGCGTAGGGCTGTTATGCTAGAGGTCTTGGATTCAATGCCTGCCTGAGTAACTCTTGTCATGAAAAATACTTTATTAAATTAGCCGTTTCGATTCGGCTTAAAAAATTGTAGGTCTCCTCCATTTCTGAAATGAATCTCACACAGGAATGGTTGAGATTTGTAAGTCACTGGGCCTTAGTTCTCTATGTACTGTTGCGCCACCTAATTAATTATTTATTTAGTCAATTTCTAATATTAATGAAATGCTATGATCCTAAAAAAATAAATCTTACTAATTCGAATGTTCCCAAGTATTGACGATGTAATCCATGTTTAACACACAAATCGTTCAAGGGAATAATTCCGCTGCAAAAGATCTATTTGATAAGTATACGTTTAAGGTTCCAATTGAAACATTTTGCTTTCCTTTACAGAATATGGATTGGAAATACACTCAGTGCTGGTCTGTCCGGAAGTTCATTCAATTTCAATAATTTGACCGCGATATGTAAACTCTACGCATCACGACCGATTCGACTGGCGTGTATAGATCCGGACAGCAAATTTTTCAACGATAATGAGAACGAGAAGTTAACCGGATTCTGGCGTGATGGTTATTCTGAATTCATAGACTCAATCCAGGTGTATTTTATACAAACAAACAGGATTCCATTGGGGATGCGAATTTTCAACTATGTAGACTGAATACGTTGCCGCCAACAGGATGTCTTTTCATTGCAAGTTCCATACTGGCCGTCTTCCTCTCCTCCTATGCTGTTGTACAACATGGAATCTGTTTATACTGGCAATGAGAATAATTTCATGGCAGTGCATTGTTGCTCATTAACAAAGTTAAAAAATAATAAATGTTCAGAGAAGATCATTTCCGATGGGATATGCTTTCCCGAAATATTTTAGGGGGAAATATATTTTCTCGTTTTTGTGTAAAGTTGGTATAAAGTTGAGTTTTTCATGAACCGAAACAAGCCTAAAGTTGTACGAAGTAAACAAAACTGTGTACCATGCAAGGTAAATAATAATAGAAACTGCCTTATTAACTTCACATAGGAAGTTATTGTAATCGGTCCGATTTGTCGAATTGAAAATTTCGACATTTCTCGACGTTTCAAGGTCTTTAGAGTCGAAATAAAAGATTTTTAGAGAGATGCCTGTGGTGTAAGTTTTTTTCGTCGTCCATAGCTCAAGAACCAATAGAGATATGGACTTCAAACAAATTTTGTTATACAGATAATAATGCAAAAAGATGCAGAAAGGACTCTCAAGAAAATTGCGTGGGTGGTTTTCTTACCACAACAATTTTAAAAAAATATGAAAATTTTGGTTAACCAAAAATATCTCACGAACCAATAACGCTAGCGACTGTAACGTGATACCAAACAAGTATATTTTTGGAATACTAAAAAAACGAAAAAAAATATTTGTCACCTCGAATATTTTACGAACAAAAAATGATTTCATCTCCATAATAATTTTGTGCAACGAAGAATAACGTTTTTGACATGTAGGAAAAAATAGTTTTTTAACAAAAAATAAAAACCTTAACAAAACATTACTCAAAGTTGGTACAAATTGGACTCAAATACCTTTTCAAAAATTTGAGATTATGGTTTTAAACTAATTTTGTCTTACAGAAAATATTGTTTCCGACATTCAGTAAATTTTTTGTAAAAATCCAACAGTCCGTTTTTTCATCAAAAATAAAATCTACAAAAAAAAGTACGCAAATTTGGTAAAAATTGATGTTCGGTTCTCTATATCTCGTGAACAATAGAAAATATTGACTTCAAATTAATTTCGTTCATCCTATTTGTATTTGTTTATATAAGAAAAAAAAAACTTTTAAGAAATGCTACTAAAATTGGTAAAAATTGGTTTTCGGCTGAAAATCCCGTTAGCAAAATTAAAATAAAATACAAATTTTTCATTATATGCAAAATATTGTTGTTAATTTTTAAATTTTTAAGAATAATTCAACAGACAACTTTTTAAACAAAACACGACAACCTACAAACTTTTAAGCAAGACAAACCCACAGGCGGGATGGGAAGTTATCAGTTTGGGTCGCATCCCAGCCTCTTTTTCGTTTTGTTTTTTAAAGTTACATATATTGTATAGAAATTAACTTTAATAACATTTTATTAGATCACATTTACTAACAGTATAAATATATCTATCAGTGTAAGTTTCTGCCATTATAGGACAGGCTTTCTTTGGATTCGTAGATTTCACTGAAGATGACCTAAATGTGAGTAGCATAGAGCCATTGAATCAAGTTGATATTTAACACCTGTCAAACTCAGATGTCTTTTGAAGTGTCAAAGTATTACTTGAATGTTTGAAATGAAATTATTAAAACTAACTAAAAAAGGGATAATTCAAAACGTAGCCACAATGGCAAGGTGCATACAAATCACCGACTATGAACAAAATTTAAGATATAAGAAGCACTACTGGTATCGTGAGGCTTGTGAATCCTAGTACGTAGTACCTATTGTTTCCCTCTTCGGAATTATACAATTATCCACCACCAAGTAGGAATTATTATTATGCCTATTTTCCTGATTTCACTGTCCCGAAATTTTTCTTTACATTATTTTTATATTTATAATTAGTATCTAAAACTTATTTTAAAGTTTGCAAATCTAGTGTACATAGTTTTTAAAAAGGCTGATTAACATATTTGCAAAACTTTTGAAAGAAGCATACAAAATATGTTCCAAAATTAGCTTCGATTTTTAATTGCGAATTTAATATCTGAATTTTGCTATAAGCTCAGATGCGATGATATTAGACAAGTATGTCAATATTTTAACAGTTTTTTTGAATGCCATTATTTACACTTTAGGTTATTTTTTCTTTCTTTATTATTATCTAAATTAATGATCAGAATGTATATTGTGTATTTCTAATCCAAATAATTAAAATTAAAATATAATTACTATAATATCAATACAAAGCTACATATTGAAACAACTGTTTCTTCTTGGGCGGTAAAAATAAAAATACGTTTTCTCAAAAAAATTAACATGAAAGCTTCTGTACTTTTCGGAAGAATACAAAAGTCAAATTTCATCATAATCATAAAATCAAGAAAATCAATATTTATCTTTGTTTAGTTTCTTATTTAATTAAGCTTAATTAAGTTTACTCCGTTTTGGTTTAACAAATAAAGGGTAAATAATAAACCATACAATACAAACAGACAACAACTATAGGCGTAATATGTTTTTCAAAAACACAAAATCTTCCAATATTTACTAAAAAAAACACAAATTAATAAGAAAATAATGTAAAAAAAAGCTCTTCAGGCATTTACTTTCAAGATAGTAAATTTTTAATAAATCAGTAAGTTTATTCTTCTCAAGGCAATATCATCGATAGTATAGATTCAATTCTTTTTTTTTTCAAGATGAAACTGACTATTTTAGCCGTGTGTTCTTTGGTCCTTCTTCAAAGTTTTGTTCATCCACTTGGTTTCGATTTGCCAACCATCCAAGATGTATTGCAAAGTTCGAAAGATGTTTTTATTGGCACCCTTACTAATGCGGATAGCTTTCTCCCAACACCAGCTGAACTCTTTGGCGGTTCAAAGAATCTTCTTGCTGGAATGCCATTAGAATATGTATCCACATCGATTAATTCAGTTTGTGAGTTTATAGGGAAAACAAATTACTAAAAAATAAACAAAACATTTAATTAAACGCACAATTTAAGGCTCAACATTGATATCTTCAAAGTCTGTTACACCAAAAATTATGCCAGATAAGAATTCAATTAATTTCCAACTGATGACGGCGTGCAACAAGTACACCTACTCAGTACTTAATCCAGACGACCTTTTAAACAATACAGAATTCGATGTGAACAAGAAAACGGTCATCTTGGTTACTGGATGGAGGACAACAATCATTTCATCCAAAACAATTGAAGAATTATCTAAGGCCTATATTTGTCGAGGTGACGTTAACTTTTTGGTAAGTAAAGCAAAGAGACACTTTTTCATGAAATATGAATCTCACAATATATTGCCACAGGCAATTGACGCTGCATCTTACGTGGATACTCTATTCTCCTGGTCAGCTCTGAATACAGAAAAAATCGGGGAATATCTTGGAGAAAGTTTGGTTAAACTAGAGACAATAGTTCCTTTGGAAAGCATTCATCTTATTGGTGTGACTTTTTTTTTAGACCATGTTATACATATAACTCAAATTCTTAATACAATTATCGTTGCTTATAGGACACAGCTTAGGGGCTCATATTTGCGGTTCTGCAGGACGTACATTCAACCAACTAACCAACAGATTTATACCCCGCATCACAGCTTTGGACCCAGCAAAACCATGTTTCAATGAAGGCGAAAGCCTTGCTGGTCTCATGCGTGGCGATGCAGACTTCATCGATGTGATCCACACAAACACAGGTGTGTTGGGAAAACGTGACCCAACAGGGGATGTAGATTTTTACCCCGATGGATTGGTACCATTGCCAACGGGGTGCTTAAGCGTTATTTGTGCTCACGAACGTGCATGGTTGTACTACGTGGAATCTGTGTATCCGGGAAATGAATATAATTTTATGGCAAAACGTTGCACATCCTTGAGTAAACTTAAACAAAAAAAATGTACAGGTGTAGCAGTACCAATGGGATATGCTGCAACGAGTAATCTAAAGGGAAATTATGTTCTTGAAGTGAGAGGCTCAGCACCGTTCGGTATGAATGGCAGCAAAACACGTAAGGCACAATACGCAAAATGTGGTGCATGTGCAGGGTCCAGAATAGTAGAAAGTACTATATTCAGTTCAGTTTTCAAACCAAGTAATTGGTTAAAAAAATTATTTTAAATATTTTTGTAATTTAATATGTTTTAACTACCCGCAAAGTGAAAATCTAATTAAAGAATAGATTTATCTTCTTAACTTAACTTATAATAAATTTGCTTGATATTATTTTTGTGAAACTTCTTATTGGAATTTATATGTATATAGTTTATAAAACAAACATTTTACAAGTATAGGAAAAATTTGTTGTAAATCAAGCGTAAGTTAATGTGTAATCAACAAGAAGTTCTCACTTCTCTCGATATATGTACGTATATATAAATAAATTAGGTGGCTCAACAGCTTGTAGAGACCCAGGGCCTAGCAACTTACAGATTTCAACCATTCATGTGTGAGAGTTATATCAAGGATAAAGGGGACCTACAGTTTTTATGCCAAATCCGAACAACTAATTTGAAAAAAACTTTTTCTATCAAGAATTACGTTTGGAGGATTTTTCTTGCAAGAGGCAGTACCTACCCGGGGAAAAACCTTGGGTAGCACAGGCAGGAATTGAGACCAAGACCTTTGACATGACAGTCATATATGTACTAACCATCACGCCACAAGTACTGTTCACTTCTCTGAATAGATAATCACCCCTATTACAGATGTCGTAAATGACAGCAAAATATACGATACGATACAATCTGCATTCCATAAGTCGTTTTCAACTTTTGTCACTCGTTTTGTTGTCGTGTGTAAACAGTAAACGTCAAGTGTGTTGAACGCTTAAATTCAGCATTCTGTAAGACGAAAGGAAACGAAAAGCAATGAAAAAAAACGACGGTATCTCTCGTTTGAAAATTTGCTCACGACGAAGAAATGGAAGTTCGCAAAACTGTAAGTTTCCTTGTTGAATAATTTATTTTATGGAAATTATTAGTACTTTATTTTCGATAAATAAAAAGTAAATATTTTTGCACATTTTTAGTTAAAATTAACAAACCAAAACCAATTCGAGGCGCTTGTCCAGCTGATGGAAAGCAATGAGCAGTTGGCTAGGGGATTTTTGAAATGTATGAACAAAGCCGATTTGAAAAAAAGAATGGAATGTAATGGCTGATAAACTCAACAGCAAAGGTCCTCCAATAAGAAAGAGATGGTGATGGTTGGCAAAAGGTTTGAATCAGTTTATTCTATTTACATTAACACATTTTTAATATTTGCTTTTTCAGGTTTGGGCTGTTCAGAACACCAAAAAAGAAGTGAAAGGAAATGGAGGAGGGCCAAACCAATTGCACATCCTATCTGCGCTTGAGGATGCTGTTGCAAATCTACTTAAATATAAACAGATGGTTAAGCCACGTCTTTATCATCCGGACATACATAAGTCAAAGCAAATCCAGGCTACAAATGCAGATGCGGACGCTTCACTGTCCTATTTGTACAATTATTTGTGCCTTTGCAATATTTCGCTCTCTACCTTCTTCATCATTGTCACGATCGCTGCTTGTGTTGTAATACATTTCAATACTTATCATTTTAATAATTTATTCATTTGGTAATAATTTAATAAAAACACATTTGTTGAATATCGAGTAATGAAATGATTTAGAATTTGATTTCAGTTTGACAGATCTCTGATACATTTTCATCGTTTAAAAATCTGCTACAGTAGTCGCGTCGAAACAGTTATAGAATGCCACTTAAAAACGACACGACAAAGAAAACGAGAGTCGTCGAAAAAACGAGACGACATCGGTAGTAGGCATGAATAAATATTTATTTGATAATAAGAAGTTCGGCTCTAAATAGTTATTAACCAATGTTGACCGTGGTTAATTTATAAGTTTGTAAAGTGAGAAATTAACAAATCCTCCAAAGTAATTATGTATAAAACCCATAAGTCCCATTCCATCTCGCACACAGTTAATAGTCACTAGACCCTAGCTGTAGTGGTACCCAACACTATCAGCTAACCGAAAAAATTACTATTTTTTTTAAATTGATAAAGGTGGCGAAAGAAGGGTGTACTGAGTCTCTAAATTTTGTTGTTTGTAAAAGTATTTGACTTTTTTTAAAAACAAGTGGAAAAAGTTTGAGTGTTCTTTTTGTTTAATTATAAAAACTGTTTTTTTTTTTTTTTTTTTTTTAATTACTTTTTTTCAAATATTTGTATTTTTTTATCGTGTGGCGCTAATAATATAATTGACATTTTAAAGCTTTTGTTGCAAATAAAAGTTTAACTGAAATATAATCAAACAAGGAATGGTATGTGTGAAAAACGTGTTAGGTGGGTTAACCAAATTTGGAGTATAAGGCCCAAATTACATTTGATTTTGTTGATTTCTAACCGGTGTTTAGACGTGTGGTTGTCAATTTTGACAGCTGTCACTTGATTTATGTTCCGTTAGGTTTGCCATTTCATAATAATTAGACTTACTACTGAGCATTGTTTGCAAATCGTGCAAATTTATTATTAACAGAATGAAATTTTTAATGAGCGCACTAACTTGAGTAGAGGGCCTGTGGTCTCCAAATTCGTTTTTATTTCTTCTTGAAATCCACACTTCTAAAAAAAACACCTTAAGTTAAATATCAATTTTATTGAAGAAATGTAAATTCTGAGAGAAGCGGACATAAAACGCGAATTGAAGTCTGTAGAACGTGGTTTGACGTCACGACATAAGGTAGCCAAATGCTTCCGAATTAAAATAGACGGATTGTAATAGTAATAAAAGTAAAGTTGTTACGTTAAGTTATGATTCATCTTAAAAATTCAATTAAATTTGGATTTTTTATCTTGAATAATTAAAAAATATTGGTACAGATTTATAAACAGATTTATATGTGTTTTATAAAGACATTGTTTGTTCTGTAACTACATAACATTATTATTCATGACTGTTCCCAATAAAGCGAAGATTAAACGTTTTAGAGTCCGGAGGATAAACTTTCTAAATTATTTTAATCTAATTGATTTGTATTTTTGTATGTAACGAATAAACTCAAAAAGTACTGGACCGATTTTAATAATTCTTTTTTCATTTGAATCACTGAGTAACATAGGCTATATTTAGTACTAGATTACTATAGAAATCTTTAGAAATTCCTATTAAAACCAACCGAAGGTGTAAAAAAATTAGCCATAAAATGTCTTTCATTGCATACGCTGCGAAGAGTATTAATGATAGGACAAAAAAAATGTTTTTCTAATTTAGTGATTCATGGTCGTTTTAATTAGCATGCTTATAACTTAAATATCTGTACCTATTTATGTCTACTCGTGCGAAGCCGGGGCGGGCCGCTAGTTAAATATAATTTACTTTTTAATTATGTAACAGCGATTTTTACAAACATTTTAAAGAAAATTATAAAAAATCTAATTTGGGCTACTTTCAGCTGTAATAATTTAAATCCTTGGGAGTACACCTGTCTTCTAAATTTCATTATTTGCAAAAGTATTTAACTTTATCAAATAAAATATTGAAATGTAAAGAAGTAGAAAGATCACAAGTGTTTTTTTATTGTGAAAACTATTCTGAACTTTGTACCTTTTTTAACCATATGGTACTTACTTGATTTCAAATCAAAAAAGAGGCTGGGATGCGACCCACACTGATAACTTCCCATCCCGTCTATCGATTTGTCTTGCTTAAAAGTTTGTCTAAATGTATCAATTCTTACCAAATTTGCGTTCTATTTTTCGTAGATTTTATTTTTTTTATGAAAATATGGACTGTTGGATTTTTATAAAAAAATTACTGAATATAAAAAACAATATTTTCTGTGAAATAAAATAAGTTTGAAGCCAATATTCTTAATTTTTGAAAAGCTATTTGAGCCGAAAATCAATTTTTACCAACTTATGGTCAATTTTTTTTTTCGGTTTTTAATTTTTTGTAAAAAAAACTGTCAATTCTATTTTTTTCAAAATTTTACTGAATGTTGACAAAAATTTTTTTTGAGACACAAAAGTAGTTTAAAGCCAATATCTCAAAGTCTTGAAAAGATATTTGAGTCAAAACTCAATTTTTACCAACTTTTTTTTTATTTTTTTTTAGGTTATTATTTTTTGTAAAAAAACTGTCAATTCGATTTTTCTCAAAATTTTATCAGATATCAAAAACATTATTCTTTGTTGCACAAAATTGTTTTGGAGATGAAATCATATTTTAGTCGTAAAATTTTCGAAGTGACAAATTTTTTTTTCAGTTTTTTTGATTTATAAAAAAACCGTTAATTGATTTTTTTCCAAAAATATAATTGTTTTGTATCACGTTACAATATATAACATAAAATTTAATTCAAGTCTCTAGCGTCATTGGTTCGTGAGATATTTAGGGTTAACCAAAACTTTCACCTTTTTTTAAACTGCTATGGTAAAAAAACCACCCACGCAATTTTCTTGAGAGCCCTTTCTGCATCTTTCTGCCTTATTATCTGTATAACAAAATTTATTTGAAGTCGATATCTCTTCTGGTTCTTGAGCTATGGACGACGAAAAAACGTCGCGAACGTACGGACGTACGTAAGTACGGACGTACGTACGTACACACGCACGCACAGACATCTTTCTAAAAATCTTTTATTTCGGCTCTAGGGACCTTGAAACGTCGAGAAATGTCAAAATTTTCAATTTGACAAATCGGACCCATTACAATAACTTCCTATGGGAAGTTAAAAAGGAGTGTTTAAGAGCGAAAAAATGTCTAAAAAAAATCAAGTCTACTTAGAATACTTATTATTTACTGTATTTTTAGGGTTGTAGTCAAGGCATTCATAAAATACAGGGTGTTACAATAAGAGATTTCATTATGATATTAAAAAAAATAGTATTTTTTAAAGAGAAATTAATGAATGCTAAAAGTGGCCTCCAAGGCAACTTTGGCAGCACAATATTCTTTATTTTCAATGCCGAAGTTGCACAATTTCTGCTGTATATCCTCGATAACTTCACAAATCCACTCTTCACATTCGCATGACTTTACTCGTATCTTGAACGTGGCCCAGGGAAAACAGTCTTAACGTGTTAAATGATATATATGTAGATCTTGGTGGCCAACTGTGATCGGCTTTGCAAGAAATAACACGTTTAGAAAACTTTTTTTGTAAAATTGCCAACGTTGAACATTTTTATATTGAACTTCAACAATTTCAAGGCGTTGTGGAAGCGTGTATCGTTCGATATCAAAAGATAACAGTTTCAGTAAATTATTGTAGCAAGAATTATTTACATTGTTTCTTAGAACTATATTGCACAATTTACAGAAATGTACTATACTTCTGGAAAAAATACGATTTTTTAACAAATTGAAGAAAAAGCTTCAAGAAAAACTGGGTATTTGTAATAAATATTTAAATAAATAAATAATAAAATAAATAAATAGATAGAATGCAATATGCGTTTCTCATTTTAAAATAAAATTTGATCTATGTTGGCAAATACACAAATACAGTAGACATCAATCCTAGAATAGTGCCATGGCAAATTAAGCATCAGTTTGAGTGCTATATTTTGTGTTCTTTGCAGTCGAAGTAAGTGGCTGTTAGCACATTTATCCCAAACAGGGGGCCTATATAACCTAATGCTTTGAAAGATAACCCTACAAATTATTAGCTTGTTTTCAATACCTAGTTTGGATTTTCTATTAATAAATGAATATATAGGATTCTTATAGAAGAGTTGCATTTATTATGATTGTTTCTTGTATATGAAACCCAAAAGTAAGTGTTTTATCTAGGTGAACTCTTAAATACTTAAAACTAGATTTCGACTCTGCTGGAATGCCAATTAATTAATAATTCAAAGCATATTGCAGGGTAAGAAACAAGTTTTTCTTATTCTAGTGAAAAATACCGCTTGTGTCTTCTCAGCATTTATTTAAATTTTCCAATAACTTAAATAAGTTGGTTTTAATGTTAAAACCAACTAAACCTCATGAATAAAAACATGAATCATCTACAAAAATGAGCTGATTTACAACTTGTTAATCTCCGGAAATCATATGTAAATATTGTAAACAAGACAGGACCAAGGAATGATCCTTGGGGTACTCCTGGAATAATTTAACACACTTCAGAGAAGAAATTATTTACCGAAACTTTAAAAAATCTTTCAGATAGAAACGAATGTATGATTTTAACAATGCAAATTTGAAAATCAAAAACTAATAGCTTATGTATTAGACCTTTATGTCACACCACACTGTCGAAAGCCTTTTCAACATCTAATAAAAGCATACGAGCGCTTTTTTCTAATGTGAGATATCTTTTTAAATTGTTCGTTACCCGATGTACTATGACAGCTTCTGAAGCCAAATTGTTCCGCTGGAAGGATGTGATGTACATTTATATGTGATATAATTTTATTTTTGTATGAGATTCTCAAGGCATTTACTCAGTGAACTAAGCTAATCTATGAGCCTGTAACTACATGTGGTGGAGGGATTTTTTTAAGGTTTTTGAGTGGGAATGATTTTAGCTGTTTTCAATTTCTTTGGAAAATAAGCCATTCTGAAACAAACAGTAAAACCAGCTTGTAAAAATTTAACACCTTTTCTTGGAAAGTTTTTTAAAATAATGTTTTTGAAACCATCAAACCCTGGGTTCTCAGAGTTTTTAAGACTACCAAAAATAGTTTCTACGTCTTTTTTTGATTTGTCAAAAGTGTTGAAATTCTTAACAATTTTAACTATAATCCAAAAAGGCTTACTAGCTTTATCCAATGTGTGTTTTAATTCCACATTTTATTTGTTTGTTTCTGATTGAGTAGTTTAATTAAATTATTAAGAAGTTTAGTTTCTGTAACGTGGAAAGTATATCTAGTTCTCATCCACACTAACCTATATCTATTCCTTTTTTAATAAGTTGAACATTCCATTTCTTTCTATTTTCAACTTATATTATCAAATATTATCAAAAACTTTATTTGCCTTAATTATTTTAATTTGATAACATGGAAATGTAATGTTATTTTAATTTCAAAAACAATTTCTTACGAGCTTTTTTTCAAATAAATTTAACAAAAAAAAAATGTTTTACTAATATTAACTTTGTTAAGCCTTATAATATCAATCTTAAAAGTAAGAAAGGAGCATTAAAGAACATTTCATTTTATTTAAAAAAAAACAAAAAACCTTTTAGGTATGTTATTCGAAAAGTTCCTAATGTATACGAGGAAACGCTAAAAGATTACTTTTGTCATTTATTTGCAAAAAAAAAACAAATGTATTTTATTTTACATTTCAAATTTAACCCCATAGAAAAATAATACAATCAACTGCAAATAAGTGGATATTGGTTTTGAATTTAAAACAATACAATTACCTATTGTTTCAAAGTACCTTAGTGTTAATTGATCAAAGACAATTTGCTACTATTTACCATCTGTCTGGTAAATAAAAGCAAATAATTTGGCAATTGTTTACTTACACAAAAACATTGATGTAGGTAATATAAACAATGACATAAAAAACAAATTTCAGTAAACAGCTGAAAAGTACTTTCAGTTCTTAGAAATCATTCAATTAATTATCTTCAAAGCGTTAACATTGGAAATCAATAATAATTATTGCATATTATTCAAAATGAAATTCACTTTTTTAACCGTTTGCTCAATGATACTTCTTCAAAGTTTTGTGAGTCTTTTCGGTATCCAATCTGTCAAAAATTTTATTTCAGGATCAAAAGATATTTTTGTTGGTGTTGCAAGAAATGCTGGAAGTTTTCTTTCAATCCCTACTGAAATTTTTGGAAATACAAAGAATCTTGTTGCTGGTCTACCATTTAAATATGTATCTTCATCGATCAATTTGTAAGTTCAAAAGAAGTCTTATTTTTATTAGAGAATTATATATAGATTAAACTCATTTTAAGCTTCAACATTGATGTCTTCAAAGTCTGTTATATCAAAGATTACGCCAGAAGTTGATTCAATGAATTTCCAATTGATGACTTCTTGAACCTGAAGGTCTTTTGAAACTCAAGGCTTTCAATGTTACCAAAAAGACTGTTATCTTGGTAACTGGATGGAGGACAACAGTTTCTGATTCGCAAACAATAGAAGAACTATCGAAGGCATACAATTGTCGGGGAGATGTAAAGTTTTTGGTAAGGAAGGAAACCATTTATGTCTCAATGCATTATTCCTTAAATCTTATTGCTTGATATATGTATAGGCTCTTGATGCTGCATCTAACGTAGATACTCTTTTCTCCTGGGCGGCTTTAAACATAGCGAAAATTGGTGAACTCATGGGTGAAAATTTAGTCACTTAGTCTTTATATTTACTGTTGTAGGACATAGCTTAGGTGCTCATATTTGTGGTGTTGCTGGACGTACATTCAACAAGCTTACCACCAAATTAAAAATTACCCCGCATTACCGCTTTGGATCCAGCAAAGCCATGTTTTAATGAAGGCGAGAGCCTTTCTGGTCTCATGCAGGGTGATGCTGAATTCATCGATGTCATACATACGAATAAAGATGTGCTGGGAAAAAAAAGACGCAACTGGCGATGTTGACTTTTAACCCGATGGAATGATATCTTTGCCAAAAGGCTGCTTAAGCGTTGTTTGTGCTCACGGCAGAGTTTGGATGTACTACCTTGAAACTGTTTATCCCGGAAATGAATATAATTTTATGGCAAAACGCTGCACATCCATGAAAAGACTGAGGCAGAATAAATGTACAGATGAAGCAGTACCAATGGGATATGCTGCAACGAGTAATCTTAAGGGTATACTTACATTTTAGAAGTGAAAGCCAAATCACCATTTGAATGAATGGTAACGAAACACTAGAGGATCAACACGTTTGGTGTGGAACTTGTTTATATGCTGGCATTGTTTAATTTTTGTTTAAATTAAATTTAAAATAAGAGACAACTTGTATGTGATATGAAATAAAATTAAAATGAAATAAAATAAACAAAAAGGCATAACTAAATTATTAGAGCTTGACTTTTTGGCTCAAGGATATAATCTAATAAGGCCCTTTATTCAAAAATATTAATATTTTGATTTTTTTTTCTGGTTAATAAAATTTTTTGAAAGGAGTTAGTAGAGCCATTTTGATACAAGCTTAACGCCATTTTTGAATTCTTTATAAAATTAAATTGAAATATACGTAGAAAAATGCCAAAAGACTAAGTATAAAAGTATCTTCTAATACAAATTTTAAAAAGTTGTCAGTTGATTGAGTTCATATTTTTGAAACTATGTACATATGTATGTATATATCTTTGATCTAAATTTCCAAATCACTTTGATTATAAAGAGGTTTTCAATAAGAGATTTTATTAAGATATTAGTAAAAACGAATATATTTAAAGGAAAAATCACTAATTCACATTATTAAACGGCGATGACGAATCGAACTCCGCTAAACTAAGGCGACGCAGAACAACAACGACATCGACAAAATTTATACCTGTATTGAAACTGAAGTCCAACAAAGCTGCTGCAGCTGACGGCAACTCATCTGCCCAATACACAAGAAATGAAACTCCTGAATATCGCATATAAGATCCTTTTTTCCGTTTTATGTGAACGTCTGAAACCGTTCGTTCGTTAACGACCTGATAGGTCCTTATTAGTGTGGCTTCAGACCAGGAAAGTCCACCATTGACCAAATATTCACATTTCGGCAGATCTTGGAAGAGCTCTACAGAGCAATGTCTAGTTTTGGCATCCCTGTCAAACTTATCCGTTTGTGCAGAATGGCGATGGAGAATGCACGCTGCTCTATCAAGGACGGAAATGATTTCACCAATGCATTTGATGTCAATAAAGGTTTTAGACAAGGCGACTTCTTCAATATCGTTCTGGAAAGAATTGTGCAAAACTCAACCGTCAAAGGTCCATCCAATTACTCGGATACGCAAATGGATATAGTGGTCAATGAGTGCAAGACCAAGTTTGTGCTGTCAACAAAAAAGGATAATCAACGACGACGTCTTGGACAAAACGTTCCGGTTCTTCTATATGGCGCTGAATCTTGGACCTTGTCAAAGAAAATACGAGAGTCTTAGGATGCTTCGAGAGAAAAATTCTTGGGGTAATTTTAGGTCCCGTCTGTATAGATGGAGAGTGAAGAAGAATACACAACGACGAACTACACGGGCTGTACAGCGACACTGAACTGGTTAAAAGAATAAAAGTTCAACGACTTAGATGGCTGGGTCATGTAGAGCCAATTTACATCTACAAGTACACTCCAGTCCGGAAGGTCTTCGATTCCAAAACCTTATAACGCTGCAGTAGAGGGATACCGCGACTAAAGTGGCACATGCAAGTGGGAGAGGACCCCAACCAACTTGGCGTGCGAAACTGGAGACATTTAGCTACGGACCAACCTGGCTGGAGACGCATGTTGGTTGAGACCCAGGTCCATCCCTGACTGTAGCACCACTTTAAGTAAGTAATAAGAATATGTATATTAAAGAGAAATCAATGGATTTTAATTTCATTCTTAAAATTATGGTATTTGGTTTTCACGTGGTTCAAAGGAATAAAGTTTAAAGGAGTAAAATCACACGAAATCGATGCACAATTTTAAAATCACATGTTTTATTATAACAAACCACACAACCTTTGATCAGAATTCGGGCCAGAGTTAAGGAAAATTGTAAAATTTTGTAAGCATTTAGTACTTCTCAACCAATAACCTTAAACTATAAAAGATACTGCGTGTATTTTCTAACTTTCCAGTATCTCGTTGCAAAACCATTCCAGAATTTATGTTTATCCTTTTTTGAAATCATCGAATCACATCGTTTTTAAGAAATCATCTATTGACTTAACGTTCATAAACTATTCATTGATAAAAAAAAAAGAAAATAATTCTTTGAAGGATAAAATATAAACCTTCAATTTTATACTCTGATGCGAGTAGAGTGATGATAGAAAATTGCTTTATCCATCTGAATGGATTTTCTGTAATATACAAGAAAAATACAAAAAAATGAAAAAAGCCATTCCCATCTTGATGTGTTTTATTATGTGTTTAGATTTTATTTCTATACAGCAAAATAACAAAAATAAAAGGAATTGACCAGAGGTCTAATAGAAAGGAAGAGAAATGCGCTCTACCAGTCATTTTTTATAAATTCTTATTATTGATATAATAAACACTTTTACGTTGCAGGTAAGCTACTCGTTCTTAATCGATGTCGGATAAAATAAAAAATGTTGTGTTCTTTTTGTGTTACTATAATATTATACTATATAAACTTATTGGTTATGTATTTCTTGCAGTTTATTTTAAATTGAGTGTGATTTTTATTGCATTACGTATGTTTTTTTGATGGAGTTCCGTACATAATAAATATGTACATAAATATTTAATATGAATTTAATATGATCAAACTCTTGCAGTGTTGCCGAACTTCTTTAACAACATTATAAATACATTTTCATTTTTAGTCGCAAAATTTTATAAACAGTTTGTCAGTTGTACGTTTTAAATTTTAAAAACTAAGTCAAATCATGAATTTCTTAGGTTAGGTTAAAAGTGCCAAATTCCTATATTATTATTATTTTTATTTCGATTAAAACAATTATTACTTCAAAACTATTTTTGTTCGGCAAGCAAATATTTTTCTTTAATAAACTTTTTCATTTGTTTATTATAAATTATAATTTTATTCAGGTAATATAAGAAACATTGAAATTATCCATCAATTTCAATAGAGTGCACTTATTAGAAATTTTAATTCCTTTGCTTTTCAAAGTTATACCCATGGTTTGATTAAAACAAGTTATTTATTATAAATAATAAAATAATCAAAAAGTTAAGATCTTTTAAACAATTAAAAGTTAATAAAAACAATAAAACCAGTCTATTATTTCCCCAAGCTTTAACCAAAAAGTAAGTTGCATCGAATATCGAAGACATTTAATTTTTTTAATCGGTCTAATGCATTTTATGTTTATGGAAAAAAAGCAATTCAATGCGAAATGGCTTTTAGAGCCAAGATACAATACAATGTAACATATAAAATAATAACACCTTATTTCCTTGGGACTAATATAGATTTCGTTAAAACTGTTATTTAAACTCTCAATGTTCAATTTAAAATTTGAAGTTTCAATTCTTTTGTTTTGTAATACATTTTAACTTAAATAGTATGTACGACTTTATCGCACGAACTTGCTCCTGTATCCAATAGTACCTCACCTACCTATAATTTAAGATTTAAAAGTATACCTGCAAAATAAGTTTGTCTTCAAAAATGTAAATGCCATTTGATTTCTCGAAAACATTCTTTTTGAAAATATTTAGAGCATTTTTTTTTAAATTAATTTTGATTCCTCCGAAAAGATGACATTGTTCCACATGTCTTGAGTCCAATTTAGGTGCTTCAGTAACGGCTTGAGTGCTCTAAGTCCAGCTTTCAGCCTTTTTCTCACTGAGCTTGACAAAAATACTTTACCTGTAGCTGGACACAAATCGTTTTTAAGGTCCACCGAAGTACTGAACCGATGCCGACGACTGTACAACACCAAAAACGATCTTCCACTGAGTCGTGAGCCTTTTTTCCTGCAAGTAGTCCCGTCCCGGTCTCACGATATTTTTTTAAATTCCATGCCACAGTTTGTTGAGCAATATTCAGTTTCTTAGAAATTTCACGTGTTGTCAAATTGAGAAGTGACAGACACAAAATATTGGCTTTATGTTCCGAACTGATTTTCCCATTTTTTTCTACAAAATCACTTCGGTTGGTATTGGACTACTATCACGAGCCAAATGCAGCTCTATTGATAATAACATCAACTTTTATACAGTGTTTGAATGATATGTTGCTACCTAGTGCAAAAAAAAACAAGTAGCGTTCCTAAATTTCAAGAACTGAGGGAGCGTTCAAGTATTACGTAACGCAATTTTTGAAGATTTTTGACCCCCCTCCTCAACTTGTAACGCACCGTAACGTTTTTCTGTACTCCACCTCCCACTCTCTAAACGTTACGTAACACTCAAGTGACCATATTTACCCTAAAGTCGCGAAAAAGGGATTCAAAAATGACGACCAGACTAATACAATCAAGGGATTCCCCGTAAAACGTAAATGAAAAGGGTTGCCAATTTTGGAGTTTTAATTCCCTAATTTTGTATTTAAAAAAAAAACAATGTTACGTAACGTGTTGTAAGAACAACCCCCTCCGCCCCTGTAACGCATTGTAACGTTTCACGAGACCCCCCCTCCCCCCAAATTGAGTTACGTATTACTTGAACGCTCCCTGATCAAAGGGTAATAAAATGTTTGACCAACATTTTTCGAACAGCACTGTATTAAATTTTTCAATTTTTATTTATATATATTTTTTTGTATGAGGATTACTGTTATTTTTTATCCTAAAAAATGGAAAAAACGCCTAACGTGAATAAGCATAAATCCTTTCCAAATTTAAACTCAATCGACCTAATGGTTTGGTCTGCAGGAGCGTGGACAGACAGACAGACGGATGGAATCGGGGGACCCACTTTTTTGACTTCTCTGCCATCGTAATGTCATGTTTGTTTAAAATCTCGAGTTCGAAATTATTTACGTACTACCATATTTCATTTGTCAACCATCTTGTCTTTAGAAATGTTTGATGGTCTAAATACAAATTACAGTAAAACAAACTTTTTGGGAACGAGCCAATATGTTAAAAATTTGACTTCAAGATGCGTCAATTTCATCTCAAAAACTTTATCTGTCTGCCATTTTTATGCAAACCATTAAACATGTCTAATTTAAAAACGAAAGACCTTGGCAAAACTATCCTAAATGTAGTTTTAAAATCATCATTTGGTTCTATATGGTAAATAAAAAAATAAATTTAAGGAATAAGTTTCTTTCTTGTGTCTTCATTTTTTAATTCTATAGTTCATAATTATTGATAAAAATACTGACAGAAACTAAGTGCCGCTTAGAGTTTTTTTTTAGTTTCGAACAAAATTCCAAAAATTTATAAAAATAAGTTTATATTAACTAAATAATATTTCTATTTTAAAATTCCATTTAGAAGCATACAATTCCACGAGTCATGCTACAAAAAGTCAGACCAAAATTACTTAAGAAACATCTACACTTAATATTATAAAGAGGAAAGATTTGTATTATTGTATGTAACGAATAAACTCAAAAAGTACTGGACCGATTTTAATAATTCTTTTTTCATTAGAAAGCTACATTATCACTGAGTAACATAGGCTATATTTAGTACTAGATTACTGATTACTATAAAAATCTTTAGAAATTCCTATTAAAACCAACCGAAGGTGTAAAAAAATTCATAGAAATTATAGGTGTAAAAGAATTCATAAAAATTATAGAAATTAAAAAAAAGTGTACAATTTGGTTGACTTCAAATATCTATAGTGTTTTGTTCCCGACATTTTTAGGTGAAAAACAATTTTAATCAATCTTAGCAGAAAAGTTTTTATTTAAAAAAAATACCGATTGGATTTTTCTAAGAACATTACACTAACAACAAAATTTTGCATAGCATGAAATAATTTTGAAGTAAATACATTCATCTATTCTCAAAATATTCGAATCGAACATCAACTTTTGTCAATTTTGCGAAGTTTTTTTTTGTAGATCTTTTTTTTTATAAATACAAAATTGAATTTTGGATTTTTCTAAAAATAAAATAAAAAAATGTTAAGAACAATATTTTTTTAATAAGCTAAAATTAGTTTGAAGAAATTACCTTTTTTAACAAGATATTCGATTCGAAAATAAATGTTTACCAACATTTAGT
Organism: Eupeodes latifasciatus; assembly: GCA_920104205.1. Classification (NCBI taxonomy): domain Eukaryota; kingdom Metazoa; phylum Arthropoda; class Insecta; order Diptera; family Syrphidae; genus Eupeodes; species Eupeodes latifasciatus. Next base: position 79,699,110 of record OV049926.1, read on the forward strand.
GTTTTTTTTTTTAGGTTTTTATGTTTTGTAAGAAACCGTTACTTTCATTTATCTCAAAATTTTTCAGATGAAAACAGCATTTTTTGTTAGTTAAATATTCGAGGTGGTAAGTTTTTTTTTGTTCAGTTTTTTGATTTATAAAAATCGTTAAATGAATTTTCTTCAAAATCATACCAATTTGGTATCATGTCCCATTATGTAACATAAAATTTATTTGCTTAATTTAATTTGTTCGTAAGATATTCGGGGTCAAACAAAATGTTTACTACTAGGTCGCACAAACTTGTTCCTATATCATAATACTCTGTTAACAAATAATACTTATATTTTCAAATTTAAAAATGTATACTTATAAGTACTCGTAAGCTTAAAGATCATTTGATTAATCCAAAAAATCTTAATTTATTACATTTTTTTTCGAAAATCGTTAGAGCGATTTCTTAAAACATTTTTGTATAAATAAAACTTTTAAATTTTTTCTTAAAAATAGTTTTGGTATGCAGTTTTGTAGTGTTCATAAATATACGTTGTACATTGAAATTTCTTTATATAATATAGAACAGTTTTCGATATATCGAATTTGTAAAAAAAGAGGCGGGGATGCGACCCACACTGATAACTTCCCATCCCGTCTGTCGATTTGTCTTGCTTTAAAGTTTGTAGGTTTTCCGGTTTTTGTTAAAAAAGTTGTCTTTTGAATTATTCTTAAAAATTTAATATTACCAATAATATTTTGCATACAATAAACAAGTTTGATTTCAAAATCTATATTTGTTAACGAGATTTTTAGTCGAAAACCAATATTTACCAATTTGAGTAGTAAAAACTGGTATTCTTAGTCTTAGAGAATCTGCTTAAAACCTTAAATTCCAAGTTTGAACTCAATCGACCCAATGGTTTGGGCTGTAGGGGCGAGGATAGACAGACAGTCCTATACGGAATCCGAGGACCAACTTTTTCAACTTCTCTACCATCGAAATGTCATGTTTAATTAAAATCTCGAATTCGAAATTTTTAACGAATACAATACTTGTCATATGGTTCTTATATGTCGCAAGTAAAAAACCACCTACTTTATCTTTATCCTACTAAATTATTATGAAAGTCCTTTCTGCATCGTTCGATGACAAAATTTATTTGAAGTCAATATTTCTTCTGGTCACATGGACGACGCAAAATGGTATCAAGAACATGCGAACGTACGAACGACCGAACCTTCGATCGTCCGAACGTATGAACGCCCTACTGTACACATTCTCACATATAGACATCTATCTACAAATCTTTTATTTAGTTTTTAGGAACCCTAAAACGTCAAGAAAGGTAAAAATTTTGAATTTGACAAATCGGACCGATTACAGTAACTTCCTATGGGAAGTTAAAAAACGTTGCTGCCACTAAATTACAAAATTGTTGAAAAATAAATGGTCTTCCATCTTTGGCAAAACTAAAAATTATATTTCTGAATGCAAATAATTAAAATAACAATGACCAACAAAATGATAATAAAAAAGCATACGAGTATGTCATGTTTTGTTCCGTGTCACACTGCACGCAAGAAATGTTGTTTCATATCCTGCCACTGTAGATAACAATGTTACTATCCAATAGATTCTCATCAAAAAAAAAATATAATTTAAATAAGGAAGTTCAAATAGGTAAGTTTTAGGCATGCGTAATTATTTGTCATAAACTAAACTTTATGCATGAATAAATAATCTTCAAAAATAATAAAATGACATCACTAAAAATCATCATACCTTATAACTTAAAGAAAAATATAATTTTGATGACATCCCCTTCAAAACGAAAACCTCTTTGAGGACAATGTTTACTCTGGCTTCCTTTCTTATATGTCCATGTCCATGTTCAGGTGATTTATTTTGTCCTTTTATCTTTTGCGAATGAGGAAATTACTTTCTTCTATATCCTTTGTGAGGTTGCTGCATGATATATGAAAAAAGCATGCAACATTGTGTGCGCTGTTTCATTGCAAACTATCCAATTTCTTTATTGTTTAAGAAGTGAAGATTCTTTTATATCTATTGCATTTTGTATGATGATTTAGGACTTTTGAAAAGTGACCAATGCGGGTAAGTGGGTTTAACAAGTCACAATCACCGCAATGGGAGGTTCCTTTTTTTCTCTACTATCAATTTGATTTGTGGCAATTTTATATTATTTAAAGAGCTTCTTTTTCAAAGATTTGGAGGCGAAATTCAACGAACACGAATCATTTCCCTGATCAGCAGTATTTACAGTTGCAGAAAGAGAATTCTAAGTTTTGTTTCATAGTTGTATAACATTTATTCTCTTGGGAAGTGAGATTCTTATTATTTTATGCTTTTCAACAGCTCTAGGTTTTATAACCATCATGGGGAGTAAAAAAAAGTATTTTCTTTAACTTTTTGTTAGAAATAACAAAAACTGTGCAAATTCCCAAAATAAAAAGAGACACATACTTCTTAAAACACTGCTTTTATATATCATTAGACCTTTAATATGTGATGTAAATTCAGTTTCACGTATTAAACAACTAGATTTGGTATCATAAGTGTAACTTATATTCTTAATTGGGTTCTTTATGTATAGACTTTAAATTTTATCTACATCAAACTGTTTTAGATGTCAAATGAATGATGCTTGTCTTTTTAATGTTGAATTTAAATCCCAATTCAAAAACCATTAAATACTATGTTAACCAGCATGTTTACATTTTATTGGTCTATCTATACAAGATTGTTGCGGTGCCATTATAATGTGCTTACTACATACATCATAATTTCCAGGAATCCTCTTGACAATTATTGAAATAATTATTATCACCATCAGGATATTATGCCAACCATATATGTATGTCCAAGATACACAAATGATGCATTTGCAAATCGTGTACACACATAATAAATGGATATAAAATCGAGATCATAGCAAATATGTATATATACGAGTATAAGGACATTATGTCTGATTTTGATTTGTAATTAGGATATGTTTGGTGTTCAATAAATTAATTGCAATGGATAATATTTCTTTATTGTTATAGGCTTCTTAAATACATTACAGAAACATAAATATAACCAATTAAATATATTTGTGTGATTATGGAAATTTCATACTAATTGTTCTTCCGCAAAAAACATAACATTTATTATTTATTAAATAAAAAAAACTCACACAACAACAAATAAATAAAACATTTAATATTTATACGTATGTATTTTGTTTTTAATTTATATTTACAGTTTAAGGTTTCTCTGAAAATTAATTTTTTAACATTTTTCTCAATTTTCCTGCAACCGTAGTATTGTACGAATTGGAATATTTTTCCAAATATGTAAATAAATTGACTTCCCTTTAATTTATTTCCATGCACCTTTCACGGAGAACAAAAGATTAGAAATAGGAATGTAAAGGAAAAACTGTCTCCTTCTTAAAAAAAAGAATATAGCTACCTTATTTTGAAGAACAAATAATTTAAATTAAAAAAAAAGAGGCTGGGATGCGACCCACACTGAAACATCCCATCCTGTCTGTCGACTTGTCTTGCTTAAAAGTTTGTAGGTTTTCGTGTTTTGTTAAAAAAGTTCTCAGTTGACTAATTCTTAAAAATTTAAAAACTACCAATAGTATTTTGCATATAATGAAATAGTTTGTTTCAAAATCTATTTTTGTTAACGAGATATTTAGTCGAAAACCAATGTTTACCAATTTTAGTAGGATTTATTAAAACAAAAATATTTCTTATATAAACAAATACAAGTTGGATGAACGAAATTAATTTGAAGTCAATATCTTCTATTGTTCAAGAGATATCGAGAACTGAACATCAATTTTTACCCATTTTGCGTAATATTTTTTGTAGATTCTAATTTTTTATGAAAAAACTGACAGTTGGATTTTAATAAGAAATGTACTGAACGTCGAAAACAATATTTTCTGTAAGATAAAATAAGATTGAAGCCAATATTTTTAATTTTTGAAAAGATATTTGAGTAGAAAATCAATTTTTACCAGCTTTTATTAATTTTTGTTTAATTTTAATTTTTTTTTTGTAAAAAAACTATAAATTCCATTTTTTTCAAAATTTTACTGAATATGAAATATGAATATGAAAAGATAAAATTAGTTTAAAGCATATATCTTAAAGTTTTGAAAAGATATTTGAGTTGAAAGTCAATTTTTACCAACTTTGAGTAATGTTTTTTTAGGTTTTTATTTTTGGGTAAAAAACTGTCAATTCGATTTTTCTCAAAACTTTACTGAATCTTGACAACAACATTTGTTTTTTTAATATAAAATTAATTTAAGGTCAATATTTCAAAGTTTTGAAAAGATATTTGAGTCGAAAATCAATTTTTACCAACTTTTATTAATATTTATTTTTTAGGTTTTTATTTTTTGTAAAAAAAATGTCAATTCGATTTTTCTTAAAATTTTAAAGAATGTTGAAAATAATATTTCTTATAAGATAAAATTGGTTGGAAGCCATAATCTTAAATTTTCGAAAAGATATTTGAGTCGAAAATCAATTTTTACCAACTTTAAGTAATGTTTTTTATAGGTTTTTATTTTTTATAAAAAAAAACTGTCAATTCGATTTTTCACAAAATTTTACCAGATGTTAAAAACATTATTCTTCGTTGCACAAAATTGTTTTGGAGATAAAATCGCTTTTTGTTCGTAAATTTTTCGAGGTAAATAATATTTTTTTTCAGTTTTTTTTATTTATAAAAAAACTGACCACCTTATTTTTAAACTGCTATGGTAAAAAAACCACCCACGCAATTTTCTTGAGAGCCCTTTCTGCAACTTTCTGCCTTATTATCTCTATAACAAAATTTATTTAAAGTCGATATCTCTTCTGATTCTTGAGCTATGGACGACGAAAAAAACGTCGCGAACGTACGGACGTACGAACGTACGTACACAGTACACACGCACGCAAGACATCTTTCTAAAAATCTTTTATTTCGACTCTAGGGACCTTGAAACGTCGAGAAATGTCAAAATTTTCAATTCGACAAATTGGACACATTACAATAACTTCCTATGGTAAGTTAATAATTAGAATTTTGTCACTGGTAATAAAATATGATATTTTCACGCAACTTAGAAATAGGTGGACCGAAACAATGTATAGTAATTTTGTATAAGCTTAACACGACAAGTAATAAGAATTTTAATGTTGATATTCAAAAAATCGAGTACTTTTTTAGAAGAATAAATGGAGGCTTATCTTATTGAAAGGTTAACCTTTAACCAAGGGAAAGAATATCATCCAAATGGAAGCCACGGATTCAATTGTTGCACCGTTTTAAACTTTCCATAAAAAGTTATTTTAATCGGTCCGATTTGTCGAACTGAACATTTTTGACATTTCTCAGGGTCCCTAGAATCTGAATCATAGATTTTTAGATAGATGTCTGTATGTGTGTGTGTACGTACCATATCGTCGTCCATATCTAAAGAACCAATAGAGATATCGACTACAAATTAATTTTGTTTTACAGACATCAAAAGATGCAGAAAGGACTTTTTAAAAAAAATGTGTATCTAGGTGCTTTTTTTTACTAAAGCAATTTTATAAAATTGAACTTGACCCCAAATATGTCACGAACCAATAACGCAATCAATGTTTGTATTGTATAATTTGACGTGATACCAAATAAGTATAATTTTGAAACAAATTTGACTAACATTTTTTTTATAAATCAAAAAAACTATTTACAAAAACATTTGTCACATTAAGAAACGAACAAAAAATAATATTACCTAAAGAAAAATTTTATGCAACGAACATACCGTTTTCGACATCTGGTAAATTTTGATAAATATAGAACCAACGGTTTCTTAAAAAAAGTAAAAATCTAAAAGAAGACTACTAAAAGTTGGTATAAATTGATTTTCGATTTGAATATCTTGGCAAAAAATTAAAGATATTGCCTTCAAACTTATTTTACCTTATAAAAGATATTATATTTAACATTTATTAAAATTTTTAGAAAAATTCATTAGTCAAAACTGATGTTCGATTTAAGTATTTCGAGAATAGATGATGGTAATGACTTCAAAGTTATTTCATTGTATACAAAATTTGGTTGTTAATGAAAAAATTGTTCTTAGATTAATCCAATTGGTATTTTTTTTAAGAAATACAAACTTTCAAAAAATGTTGTTTTGATTGATAAAAATTGTTTTATTTTTATGAAGATCCAGATATTTTGAATACATTTCAAGGACCGAATCGAAAGATTAGGACATTTCTGGTGACCATAAGTTCTTGTACTTGAACTTAACCCTAAAACGTACGTAGGTATTTATGCAAATAACAGAGTAATAACGTTTTTGGAATGCCTAGTTCCCTAGATTGAGGAGGAATCGACAAACCTGAGTTTTCATCAAAACTTTAGGCTATAGGAGCAGTTGTTCTTCGAAATTATATCAGTTTTCGATTCACCATTTACTGTAGTGAAATTTAATAATTTGTAGTGAATTTTTACAATTGACATGATTTATAAAATTTAAGTAAAAAGATTTGAGAATATCAGTCGAATATATAAATATATCAAAGTCTACCATACAAAATAATCACAAAACGTGGTATGGCGTCGAACTGTCATTGTAAATTTATTCATTAATCTTAAAATTTTCATCATGTTAAAGTTTACAAAAGAGCTACGTCTGCAAAAATTTTCTACCGAAATTCGGAGTCAATTATTTTGCAGTTAACTTCAATTTTCTTCAAGCTTTCAGTAATAGGTTTATCGACCAAATTCATACAATTCTATAAGAAGAAGCTTGAGTACAATATTGCATTTGTCCAAAGTGGCTCAAAGAAATCGAGAGACTTCAATTGTTAAACAGGTTGTTTTTTAAGTCCTTTGTCATTTTCTTTATTTATTAATGATATTAAAAATCACATCACAGGAGGCAAAATGATAGGTGATGTTGACATTAAGGTCCTTCTTTATGCAGACAATCTAGGTTTAATGCCAAATCACCCGTTTACTCTACAGCTTCAATTTAATAAGTTACAGAAGTACTGTGATATTTTAGATCTCAAAATAAATAGCTCGAATTCTTAAATTATGGTTTTCAGATTATGCAACAGATCTATACGGTATCATCACATTTGGAATCTTGGCGACAATATTATCAAAGTTATGGATGAATTTAAATATCTCGGCTTATAACTTAAATCATGCACATGTTAAGAACAAACGAAAGTTGCCAAAGTTGTTTAAATAGTCTAATTTTTGTAGCTAAAACTTTGTTTGTACAGTTTTCGAATTGAAAGACTTCAACACTACTGTGAATAGCTGACTCTGCTTTGGCAATGAAATATACGGTTATGAATATTTAGAAAAACTAGAAAATGTTCAAAGATATTTTTTCAAACAAATTTTCAGGTTAGCTAAAAACACGCATAATTATGAGATCCATACTAAGTCTGGCTTACCTCATATATGCGGATTACATTATCAAGGTATTGGATCGATTAGACCTTTACCTTCAAAAATGAATTCTTAAGATAAGCTTTGAAAAGGGTTATAGCCCAGCCAAAAACTGGTACGATCTAGCTGTTTCGAATGGCTTTCCGATCACATTGCGAACGAATAATGTCGAAGGATTAAAAATATCTTTATACCACGGCATTTGAGAATAGTATGGAAAGAGTTTCTCTTTCAACGTATAGGAGTGTTTATAGACAATTAAACTATGCCCTATGTGAGAACTGTTATTTCAGAGATGAATTTTCAAAGTCGGAATTGAAATACTATAATTGAATTATAGACCATACAGATTTGATTTAAATTTTAATTTTGTAGTGTTATGTCCAACCTTACTGGAAATCAAAAGACTTCATTTTCATTAGAAGAATGCATCAATATTTTGAATGGTGACCGTGGTTGGAAATCTTCTATAGGATATGTTACTCACGCAAAAAAAATACCGAGATATTTATTTGAATATGCTTTAAAACAAGAAGTCACCACTACTACTAAATCTGGCAGATTGTTTTTCCTTTTAGCTAAGCTAAAAGCCCTTTTTTATTATTTTGTTTGGAATCAACTAAAAGTCCAGATTTTAAATGTTTCTGTAATTTGTATATACAAAAGGTATTAAACATTGTATAAATGTGTCCAAATTTTGTACATATTTAGATAATTCAAATTGATTTAATTTTTTTTCTATTTTGACTAAACTAAAAGTGGCAACAACTCATTAAATTATAGCTAATTTGTAAGATCATACTTTTTGATTGTACTTTTATTTTAAATTGTATTTTATTAACGGCAGACAGCATAGTGTCACGCTTTATAATAATTTCTTAAAATATGTTACTTAGTATAGGAATTGAATTAAATTAACTTCAATTATCGGTCGTAGTGCTTGCACTAGTAGACAGGCAATATCAATATTATTGACCAAAATTGATTAAAAATATATGTTGTATTCTGTTGTCGTGTCGTTGACACAACGGATTGGTAAAAATGACGAAAATATCGCTGCCGTTCAGGCGTCCTTAGCAAACGGTCCAAATGAGTTAATTCAACAGCCTTCTTATTTGGGCACAACCCTTTTGCGTTAGAACCTAAGTTTAAGCCCACACAAGATCAAGCTGACCCAGAAGTAAATTGAGAAAGTTCTCAAGTTCTTATTGGAAAATTAAAGTTGAATAAATCAAAAGGGTAGTTTCTATGCATTTCATGAAATAAGGAGATTATTTTCATTGGCTTAACGTTAGGAACAGAGTTTTGACCATAACTTTTTTGCTTAAAGTGAATTGAAGAAAAAAGAAACAATTTCTCAAACCCTACTGTAAATTTATAAATCTCCAGCAATTTTTATACACCACATAGTTTTTATTTATAAACCAATATTTACCAAGTAAAATCAGTTCATTACGATCTAAGATAAAATTCAAGATGGCAGGCGCCCCTTGAAAAACCAAGGCAAGTTACTTAAGCTCGAAAGTTTAAGTGCCAAACCTTTTCAACTATGTATTTAAGATCAAATAACTCCTATTTCATATTGTCGACAATCTTTCTATCCGAAACTTTAAACAAAATAACACCAATTTCAAATATGGTATACCTTCTATCAAGTGCGAATAACCTATCAATACCCATTTAACTTTTATATACATATATGCTATGCATGTAATTTTTGTATATTCAAATGCTGTCCATCTTCGCCCACTTTTCCTTAGGGACTTTTCCACATGAGTAACAGCAATAGAAGTTTACCTAGCACCTAAATAAATGTATGCATCATGTGTGTAAAATGAAAAGCTCCAAAAGAAAAATTACAAAAACTCATCTGAGCTATAAGAAAAATGGCGTAGGTACACACAAGGGAATACGCAAAAAAATCAAATTAACTTTACTCCTATAAATTTCTTGCAACACCCCACTCTTGGTACGACTTCTCATTTATATGGAAAAATAAAATATAACAACAAGAACATAATAAAAAGAAAACTATAAGAGTCCGCTTTCCAAGAACTCTGTAATTAAGTTCTGCTTTTTTGTGTACTTCTTTTTGTCTGTTATTTGATATTGGAAGAGATATTCCATCTTGAGAGGATTACTTGGCGATTAAGTATTAATGTCCAAATAAAACTCAACCTACAATACGCAAGCAAATAAAATTAAGAGCTTGGGTACCTTAGGTACTTGGGTGGCAGGTATACTTCAAATTGACAGTTGATTTTGGATTATTGAGATAAATGATATCTATAAAGTTTCAGCTGTAATCCTATATCTTAATTTTAATTAAAGGAAAACACAGAATGATTTCAAGACAGAAAAAAGCTTTAAAGTTATCGAGAAAACATAAATTGAATACTATGATGCCATATTATAGGTAAGTGTGTAGTGATGTACATACCCTTCGCATAACGCGTATGGAAAATGATGACGACTTCATTTTTTCGTCCTTTGTTGGTTTTCGCAAATGTTGGTTTGGAGCTTGCGGTTATTTGAACTAGGGTTGAATAAATTACTTCCTTTAACTAGGCTCGCACTTTGGCACACATTTAATAAGGAAAAATAAATCTCACAACAGGTGGTTTTGTAATATTGAAAACTCGCGATGAGGACATACACGACACCTTTCTAAATTCTAATTTTATTTAGTTTTTTTTTTTTTTTATTTTCTCGACGTCCGTTGTCGTCGTCTTCGTCGTTTTCAGCTAGATGTGTATCTAAGGATAAATCACCAGATTCACTAGAAAATATTTATAACCATATACATAGATATATGTGAAACTTCCGAGTTAACAAATTTATATATGTACATAGGTACTTCTAATTCGATGTGTATATCAGAATTTATACGTTCGACTCGTGTTTTAAAAATTTTATAAAATTTCTACTAGGATGCAACAATCACTCAAAAGATAGCATTTCCACGATTATTGAAAGAAAAGAGACACATCCGCTTCGAGCGTTCAACCGTTTCGAAATGAGGGCGGCAACTGATAGAGTATGGTAGAAAATATTCTCGAGGATCTTAATTTGTGGAATGTTCGTTCTTTGCTATACCATACTGTCTGTTTGATGTACTTGTTCCGTGCATGTCCTTCTGGTTCTGACCTTTTACCAACTCGCTGTCAATGGTATGATTGTTGTTGTTGTTTTCTTGCTATAGAATTTTCTCTCTTCTCGTGTTTTCTTGTTCTTGATTTTGGTGTTGTTGTTGTTGTTTATAGTGAGAACTTGAAAATCCTTCCTTGTCTGTACGACACTAATAGTAATTGCAATATCCTTTCTTTTCATCGAAATATAGAAGAATATACTCTTTTCAGTAAAAACAACAAAAATTAATTCTATGAGCAGGGCTGGTGAATTATATACAAAAGGAGTGTTTTAAATTTTTCTATTTCAATTTGCGTTTTTTTTTAATAAAAATTAAAGCATAGCTTCTAAATAAAGTTATAAATAATAAACTATGAATTTGTTCAAGTAAATCTTAAATATTTGCAGTAAAAAATTGATGGTTCTTTCAAATACTAAAGATCCTTCCAAAAATAAACACTTAGATAGTATTTAAAGAACTTCAAAGTACTAGAAATGTTCGGGATTTTTTAATTTAAAAGCAAACTTTGATATTAAAATACACGTTATGGTATTATTAAACGAACTAGTTAAAATATTTTATTTTATTTAATGACTAAGCAGAAAAGGTTATTATAAATAAAATTGCATTCTTGAAAACATTTTTTTTAATACAAATTTAAATGGCTAAACACAAAAGACGAAACTTTCAAAGTTACAATAGAATTTGATAGTTAACATTTAAGTGATGCAAGTTACGATTCAACATAGCTTATTACATTATAACTTTAAGGGTCATTTTTTTTATTTATTTCTTATAACAATTCAGAGCAAAGAAATTTGTAATCATTTTCGAATTGTTTCGAAATTTTTCATGTCTCAGAAGACATAACTAAATGGTTTAAAAATATATTTTTACTTCAAAACAAGGGAACTTTTATTCTTTGACGGCATTTGTAACTTTGTTGGATGCTTTTTGGGCAACATAATCATGAATTTTTGAAAAATGTTTCCGTATCAGTCTTTTCGTAAAATATCAATTTCTTCATTTAAAATCTCATAAATTAAGAATTGTATGTTACATTTTCCTTTGAATTTGAAAAACAATGTGTAACAATTCTTCGGAATAAATAGCACAAAAAATCTTTAACCCCGTCATTCAATTTATAGTTTATCAAACCGCTTCTTGAAGTGTACATCGATTCTTCGCAAAGAAAACAAAACTTACTTTTATCATTTATTGAACACATATAGTCAATTAATTGTGTTGTCCCCCAGGGATATGTTTTTACTCCTGCTCTATTTATTAGTAGCAGTTTGGTCGTTTACGACCAAATTTGGTCATTATTTTCTCACTTGGTCGCATGGTTATTTTTTATTCCATTTGGTCCCTTTTTTAAGAAATTGAAAAAAATAATTCGACTCTATTCCTTTTATAATCTCAAAAATAAAATACATACCTAAAGAATTTTGGGAAAAGTTCAATTATCATAAAAACGCTTTAAATGAATATTGTTTTCAAAATTTAAGTTAGTTCGTTTATAACTTGATGTTATTTCCTCACAGCAGCTGCTGCTGAGAGGAATTTTTTTGAATTAACTTTGATAAAAACGAAAGGCAGACTTAATTTGGGTACCATTAATAATATAATGCTGGCCAAAGAGCGTCAAGATGATAAAAATAACCATAGCGTTTGGTCTGCAAAAACATTTTTTTGAATTAATTTTATATGAATTTTATTTAGCGATAATATTCGATCTCCTGACTTATTCGATCTCCTGACATAATGTTAACATATTGTGCTCTTAAAAAAAAACGACTGGGGTGCGTCCCACACTGATAACTTCCCATCCCGTCTGCCGATTTGTCTTGCTTAAAAGGTTTGTAGGCTTTTGTGATTTGCTAGTTGTTAGTTGAATTATTCTAAAAAAATTAAAAATTACCAACAATATTTTGAGTATGATGATCTCAAAATTTTACCAGATGTCAAAAACGTTATTCTTCCCGAACGTACGTACACACGCACGCACAGACATCTCTCTAAAAATCTTTTATTTAGACTCTATTAACCTTGAAACGTCGAGAAATGTCAAAATTTTGAATTCAAGAAATCGGACCCATTACAATAACTTTCTATGGGAAGTTAAAAGCCATTGGGGACACAAATTATTTTGGTCCTTTTTTGGTACGATTGATCATTTTTATTTTCAGCTTTGGTCATACAATTTTTGTTCAAGTGGCAACCGTGAGTATACGTGGAGTGATGGTTATTCCTTAGAATTGTTAACCTAGAGTGTCCGTATGGGGCCAATAAGTTAGTTTTAAGTTATGGTTAAAAAGACTAGTTTTATGAATTGTCGCCTTTCTTAAAGACATTTTTAAAAATTAATTAATGAAAATAAAGTTTTAAACAAATCCGTTGGAGTTTTATACCACTTGTTAAGGTGCAATCCCTGCTTGTGCCACCTAAAAGATTTTTTTCACGGGTACTGACTTTTGCGATAAATTGACAAATCCTCCAAGATTAAAAATCTAGTTCTCCACAAAATATAAATACAGTTTCAAAATACAACAGCCCTGGTCTTATCTGATGACAGGACAAGAGAGACAAATATGAAAGGACTTAACATGTTAATAGAGAGATAAAATACAGTGAAAAGAGAGAGTAATTATTATTGTAGGGAGGTGCGTGCAAAATTCTTCGCACAATAGCAGACACAGACACTCTCCACATTCGCATGAACTTGTGGATTTCTATATGTTAACTACCATTGAGGTAAAGTTCTTTTTTACAATACCAAGATGTATAACTCAGGTACAATTAAGGGCACAGATATATGTATATTATGGAACAGAAAAGTCGGTGGTGCTTTTTTGTAGGTATTTACATTCAAATTTTAAGAGCGCAAGTAACAAGTCGGTGTTTTTTTGTACGCTTTTATAAAAGCACAACATTCGCAGATGAAACCATAAAAAAAAAACAAAAGATTAAAAAAAGCTTTTTTCGGTCATACTAGTAAAACTTTTGCTGCCATGCCAATGATAAAAGTGTATACGGAAGGAAACAGGAAGTGTAACCAACAGGTAGGTATTTTGTCAAAGTCTTTCAAATACTAGATAGGCAGCATATCTAATATAGTGAGACTGGACTTATTTTGTTTAGGACTGTAATAGAGTGTGTGTGTTTGAATGTGGGAGTTTTACTAGTGTTAAAGGTCAAACGAATGCAAATGTACCTATACAATAACAGGAAATATAGGGTAAATAATGCTGATTGTCTGTTTTTGCTTTTCTATATTTTTATATTAAAAAAGTGAGTATACGCCAGAGTGTATAGTTCTATTAATAAATAAAAGAGGAACAAATGCAATACCATAAAATTAAATCAAAGCTTTAGCTGTTTTCTCGAATATGTATATTCGAGAAGTTAAATCGGAATAGAAATATTTTTAGCTCTTCTTAAATTTTTATATAAAATAACTATTTTTAAATATTGTTTTAGGTTTCCATTTTTATTTTTTAAAATTTTTTTTAAAAAGATTAACAAAATATTAAAACAACATTTTTTATAATATGAAAAATGTTGTCCTGCAGTTCACACGATGACGCACAGTTTGCTGCGTTCTTTATCGTAAAGTCAATATCTTTCTTTGTTCTCAAGATAATTGGATCCAAATCCCATTTTTACCAGCTTTTAGTCAAAATTTAAATCTTACCCGGTTTCAGTAGTATATTTTGTTTGTTTTGTTATAAAAACAAAAAAAACAGCGATTGGATTTTTCTAAAATTTTATTAAAATATGAAAAACAATACTTTTAATAAAATTGTTTTCTTTTTAGTTTGATTTGAATTTTTAGAAGTAATTATTTTAAGTTTTTATATTTTGCAAAAAAACTGAAGATTCGTCTCTTCTAAAAATTTTACCGGGTATAATCGGTTATCTTTTTTTAAATTATTCCAATTTGGTATAAGGTCTTTTGATTGAAATCAACTTCTAATAACCCTCGAAGTATGAATGGGGGCATTGTCTTTTTCAAAAATCCAAGGCAGAGGTCTAAAAATGCTTTCATTTTTGGAAATGACCCTTCCAGCAAACATTTATAATTGTTCCCGCTCATTATTTTGGACAAAAACTGAAAGGCGATTGTGCCACAGTAGATTATAGCTCCCCACACCATTACACCATACGCCATACATATGGCTATGATGTCTTTCCAAAATAAGCTCATCTTTTGTCAGATTATGGAAATACAAGTTGTAACCAAGATTAAATTTTGTTTCACTCGAAAAGACACAGCGTTTTCATTCACTGCTCCAAGTAACATGGTCTCTTGCAAAATGCATCCTTTGTTCCTTGTGTATTTGCCTCAAAACGGGTTAATTTTTTTTTCAGGATAGTATCACTATTTTGTATTATCCTTTGAACCGTTATTATTCTGGCTGATACTCGGCTTTTTGCATTTTTTTTTAGTCGCTGGTAGATTGAAATTTAAAAAAAGACATAGCATTAACTGCTTTTCTCATGATGTTCTTCTATTTTTGTGGATCAGCAATATAAATCCTTACAAGTTTCTTCCTTCTGTTAAATTATCTTGCTATTTCATGTCCTGAGAGTCGTAAATCCTTCAGAGCATCTATTTTTGCTCTTCCTGTACCTGTCAAAGTCTTTTCAGAGCCCATGTGTGTTTCAAATTAATTTAAAACAGTTGTTTTCAACACTCTTTTAGATATTCTTTACAAAAGTTTTTAAAAGATCACCACAAAGTGAAGCATTTTTGTATACACTTTTTTAGTAGCTCATTATTTGATATTAGAAGATTTCAACTATCGTTTCTAATTTGACCTTTAATTTTATGAATTTTTAATGGTGAAATACGTACCTACTTATTTACTGTTAGTAGACGTTTCCGGGTACGTTTCTCCGCCAACTATAAAAAAGCGAAAATCGATTCCAAAATGTGTGGCCTATCCTAGTGGTTAGCAGTGTATAATTTAAATTTAATTCAGTAGTTACTGTAACTAGTTCGTTAGATATTTTCGATCAACCAAAATTGTCACTTCTTTTTAAGTTGCTATGTATGTATATTAAAAAATCACCCGAATATTTTCTTTTAAATTATTTCTGCATCTTTTTATGCTTATTTTCCCATAAAGCAAAATGTTTTTAAAGTCAATATAAAAAGAAACCTGATCGTACAGACGTACTTAAACAAATTAAACAATTTTTAACTTCCCATAGGAAGTTATTGTAATGGGTCCGATTTGTCGAATTGAAAATTTTGACATTTCTCGACGTTTCAAGGTCCCTAGAGTCGAAATAAAAGATTTTTAGAAAGATGTCTGTGCGTGCGTGTGTACGTGAGTTCGTACGTCCGTACGTTCGCGACGTTTTTTTCGTCGTCCATAGCTCAAGAACCAGAAGAGATATCGACTTCAAATAAATTTTGTTATACAGATAATAAGACAGAAAGATGAAGAAAAGGGCTCTCAAGAAAATTGCGTGGGTGGTTTTTGTACCATAGCAGTTTAAAAAAAGGTGAACATTTTGGTTAACCCTAAATATCTCATGAACCAATGACGCTAGAGACTTGAATTAAATTTTATATTATATATTGTAACGTTATACAAAACAAGTATATTTTTGTAAAAAAAAATCCAATTAACGGTTTTTTTACAAATCAAAAAACTGAAAAAAAAATTTGTCACCTCGAAAATCTTATTATTTTGTGCAACGAAGAATAAAGTTTTTGACATCTGATAAAATTTTGAGAAAAATCGAATTGACAGTTTCAAAAAAAAAAAAAAAAAAAACTAAAAAAAACATTACTTAAAGTTGGTAAGAATTTAATTTCGACTTAAATATCTTTTCAAAAACTTCAGATTAAGGCTTCAAACTTATTTTATCTTATAAGAAATATTGTTTTCAACATTCGATAAAATTTTGAGAAAAATGGAATTGACAGGTTTTTTTTTACAAAAAATAAAAACTTAAAAAAAAAAAACAATACTAAAACTTCGTAAAAATTTACTTTCGAATCAAATATCTTTTCAAAAATTAAAAATATTGGCTTCAAACTTATTTAACTTCACAGAAAATATTGTTTTCGATATTCAGTAACTTTTTTATAAAAATCCAACAGTCCGTTTTTTTTTTATAAAAAATAAAATCTACAAAAAATAGTACCCAAATTTGGTAAAAATTGATACATACATACAAACTCTTAAGCAAGACAAATCGACAGACGGGATGGGAAGTTATGAGTGTGGGTCGCATCCCAGCCTCTTTTTTTTTATTTTTACCAATTTTTAATAGTTTTTTTTATTTTACTTCCTTTGTTTAATTTTATGAACGATTTACTTTAAATATCTAAAGAAGTGAAGTGTTGAATTTTAAAAGCTGTTAACAGTTTATATGGCTAATAATTTAGCTTTATTATAAAGATAAAGGTTTGTCAATATGTTTTAAAAATGAGAATCCTAAATTTAGACCTCTTTTTGCCATATGGGTCTGGGTTGGTTCCGTATGTCAGCAATAACACGCCGAATGTTCTCTTCAATCGTCTCAAAAAATAGTTCAGCAATGTTAAATTGCATTGTTTTGGAAGTCAAGCCACAGGCCCTCGACGAAACGAGATAATACGCCCACCAAAAGTTTCCTAAAACAAATTGATGCGCCTAGTGAACTTAACCATAATTTTAGAAACAAATTTACACGACTTGCAAATTTTGTTCAGGAATAAGTCCAATTATTTTGAAATAGCAAAGCAAACTTAGCTAAGATCAAATGACAGCTTTTAAAAAGACATACCTCAAAAAAAAAATGTATTGCCATACGGAAAACCACACGTCTACAAAAAAAACAACCATTTAAAGTAGGTTCTTATATCCATTTATCTTTCAGAGAGTTAAAAAAAAACTATTAAAGCTTCCCAAATTTACCCTACGTAATTTAATTATCGTTATTATTGAACCTTGCAATTTTAGTTCCTCAAACCATCTTAACCCATGCTCTACAACTGCATATGGATTGTATCAAGGTCAACATTTAATTCTACTACCGAAGTTAAAGTACAAAACAAAATTAAAAAAAAAATTAACTTTAACTTTAACTCGAAAGTGATGTGAGGCAAACCGGACAACTGAAACGTGACACTTTATAACCAAACCACAAACAACGCTCTCTCTTATATGGAAAAAACATTAAAAACATCAATTCATTCCTCATTCTTCAAGTCAAAATGTTCACACTTTTTTATAAATTTAATTAAAATTGACATACGACGATTGATTTTATCAGCATTAAGTACATCAACATCATAAACTAAGTATGTACGTACCTACTCGTAGGAGTTCACAAAATAAAATATTAAAAAGAAAAAACAAAAGATGATTAAATTAATCATTCTCATTACTATTCCGAACTTAGCATCCAGTGACGTTCGAATTGATATCCACTTATAGACATTTAATTCACATTCTAGTCTTGACCATTAATATGCCGGCTGGAAAGAACAAAAACAGTCATTTTAATCAAGTAACTATCTGGTACTGCATCCAGTTATCGTCGGGTATTAATTGTGAAAAGTTATCGTTTTACTTGAGCTCCTATCTTGGATTAAAAGGATCTTACTTAATATTTATCGGTACGAATGGTTAATTACGAGTACATCCCTTGAAAGACAATTTTTGTTTAATTAAATAGTATACAAATTTGAAAATTATATTCTTTGGACATAAAGAAAAAGTGTGTACAATTTATGGGAAAACATAATTTTTTGGTGATACATAATTCATTTAATTGAATATAGAAAACTTAAGGAATCTTAGGCTTGCTTTAAAAAGTCACTGATAATTTTTGAGGAAAAAAAATGTTTTAAAAACTGTGTTTTATAGTTAAGTGCAAAAATGTTTTGAGTGTATTTGGATTTTAACTTGTATTTTAATGTTTTAGACGAAAAAATATACATATATTAATACGAATCTTCCATAGCGTACGTACAATCATTTTAAAGTGAAATATTGTTCTGTGTTTACTTTTAAAGAGGTATTTCAAAAAGGCGTTGAAAGCACTTAAATAGATCTAGTTCTTTAAAACGATTTTCCAATAAGACATTTATTGGAAACGTGATCATGATCACATTTGGTCATCGAGATCTTGTGATTTAACACCTTTAGACTTTTTTTGTTTGCGGCCAAAGGTGAGAGTTATGCCCGTACTCCGCCATCGATTCAAGCCTTAAAATGTAATTTGTGAAGTTATATAAGACATACAGCAATTGAAAATTTCATAAAAAGGATTTGGTTATCGTTTGTTACTGTTAATGGTATACCTTAATCTTTACAATGAAATAAACATCCATTGATTTCTTGTAAAGAATAATACGCACATAATCAAAAGTATAAGACATTTTAACCAGAATGTTAGTTAATTAATTGATTTATGTCCCTGGTAATCAAATTGGACGTTTTCGGGATTTTTTATTGTTTAAATTCAAATCCGACTCCAAAATGTTTGTGTTACGTCAGGTTTTTGAGATATTAGCTTTTGACATTTGAAAAAAAACAACACATATGTATAAGGTTTTTTGAGGCTATACATTCGTGAAGTTGTTTTTTTTTAATAAAATTTCTGATCGTTCTCCAAATCTATAATACTTATCTCCAGTATTCAGTTGAAATATCATCAAATTATCGAATATTATTATATATATATATATATCGTGGGTATACAAGCAGAAGGCACTAAGTCAAAAAAACATAGTTTTGAGTAAATTGATTTTTAATGTTTGTTTGGTCGTGAAAATTCAATACCGTTTTTAATTTTTCATCTGATTACCTGAAAAGCTTTATTGACATTATGACTTAAGTTTCTAATCAAAAATTTTAGTTTTTGGCAAACCAATTCGAAAATATTGCATTAAAACTACAAAATATGCTGACTTAGTGCTTTTTAGCAGAACAGATAATGCAATTGTAACTAAAAATACAAATTAAAAAACAAGTTTTTCAATGTAATATTTAAAAGTTTTATTTATATTTTAAGAGCAAGTAGGAATATTATACAGTTAAATGATATGGTAAGTTATAATTATAAAATTAAGAAAAGTAAGTTATAAAAATTAAGAATAATTTAACAAAAAATAAGTGAAAAGGTTGGGACTATTCATCACCATCGCTTTCTTCTGATGTGTAAGGTTCTGGCAAGTTGTTTTTGGAATTTGATTGTGAGGGCAAAGATTCAAACCAAGAATGGAAAACTTCAGGAACCACTCCTTTTTGACACAATTCTATTAAGTCTTTTTTTTGGCTGCACTTATTTTAAGAGGTTTTTGATACAATTTAGGCCATTGTGTTAGAGAAAGATACTTTGGAACAGCGTTTCTTCCTCTTTATAAAGTTTTTATTACGTTCGTTGTTCTAAAGTTGTCCGCGAAATTGTATTTGAACTGAAGGATTCCTGGTTTACTTTTTTCATACCGGAACCATTTAATTTTTAGCCAGTTCATTTTTTGGCCATCGGTATCCACTGTCTTATTTTTAATTAGTTTTTCTGCTAATCTTTTTAAATTAAAAAAATCATTAAATTTCATTTCAACAGCTTCATAAGGGGACTTATTTTGGACCCTAACTCTTGCAGCCCTGAATATATTAAGCCAATCATTAACGCAATAAATTGGAAAGAACTTCTTTTGTTTTTCGATTGCGCTATGCATTGAGTCGACTTCCATGTACGAGTGGCCACTTTCCAAAAATTTTTGATCAATTATTTCTAAATTAGTGGTCTGCACTATGTTTAAAAAAAATGCCACAATGTTTGCATTTCGGTTCTGGCCAGCGCAAGTATCTGAAAATATTGAAATTTCTACGATATTTTCAGGTAATTGCTGCATATATTTTAAAATGCACGATCCCACCTCACAGCTCCCCCCTTTACCGCTTATCTCTGTCCAGGCATAACAAAAAGCATTATTTGGTAAATCAGCTTCATAAATTGTGAAGTTATGAAGTATAAGCTTCCTTTTATAATAAGTCAAAGAAACATCAGTTGAAGGTATTTGAAGAACACTTTGCATGTCCATGGAAATTGATTTAAAATTTGCTTCCAAATTTGATCTTTCTTTGTCCTTTTGTTTTTCTTCAAATGCTTCTTTTTTCCGATGTAAGTGATTTTCGTATTCAACTTGAAGATCAAGTTTTGCCTCAGAAGATGCGATTTTATATTTATTACAAATAAGACACTGATCTTTTTTTGGCACAAAAAAAGAAAGATTATAGTCATTACAAAATATTCTTCTATACATTATTTCCGACACAGGATGGATATTCATTTCAGAACACTGTATTTTATACAATTCGTACATTTTTCTTATGGAAAGATTACTTTCTAAATACTTTCTTTTGCTGCCCTTGCGGCAGTAATGACTTTCCATGCATGGAAAGCTTTCTATGTGTTTTTTAACATTTAAAATTGCTTCAGGCTTTGTTTTATTTGGCGGTGTATGTTTGCCTCTCTTATCTTCCGCTGAAAAATGACCACCAATCTCTTCCTTTCCTAAAAACGCATTAATCTTACTTCGGTTGGAAATATTCAACGTATTTAAAAAAAAATTTTGACAGACTCTTGTTTTATTGTCATCCTGAGTAAAAAAATACTTTTTAACGGTTTGTCTTTGATTTCCATTTTCATTTCTTGGTCTTCGATATTTTGGGGGGTTGCTTTCAACATTTTGAAGAATAAAGCTTTTCTGTTGCTTGTAATTCAAAGACCAAACATTTTCACATAATTTCAGTCGGCAGCTTTCGTTAATGTTCAAACAATTGAACTTGCATTTATGATTTAATATTTTTTTTTGATTTTTTGGGCGTTTTAAATTACCTTTGTAATCTTTATAAGGGAGGTACTTAGACTTCTTTTCCTTGTTGATATTTCGCTTCCAATTTTTAGGGCATGATTTTTTCCATCTCCTGCCTTCTACACAAATTTCTGTAGCATTATCGTTATTTGTATCACTCGCAACGGGTTCTTCTTCGATGATGATGCCAGACAAACTTTCATTATCATAATAATAAGTAGTATCTTTTATGCTGCCTTTTCCAGAAGAATCTGAAGATTCTGCTGCTTGATCCATCCCATTTTGAATAGATCTCATAGATACATCTAAGACCATTGCAGTCGAACTTGTTTCTTCACCTAAGACTATTGAAAACCATTTTCAGTGTGCTTTAATATTTTGTTATTTTAAAATTTAAATAACCAACCAGTATTCATATCTCTTTCTAAGGCTTCATCCAAAATCATTTCCTGTAATGTGTCCTCAGAAGCTCTTTGTTTTGCGACTATAAAATATTATAACATGTACCATTTTCTAATCAAAATAGTTATATAAAATCACTTAAGGTACTTTACCTGCACTTTGAGTTTTAACTAGCCGAAGCATTTTCCAAGCACGAGAAGTTTTGTTCATATTTAAGCAGATTATTTACTATTACTAACCGAAACACTTTATTAACTATAACTTAGCTATTTATTATTACTAACCGAAACACTTTACAAAAATTACCTTTCTCCTTGACAAAAACTTTCAAATTGAAAAAACTATGTCCGATTTTCTCTCATGGGTAGACTACGAAACAGATAACTCATGGCCTACTTAATTCAAAAATATTAGTTTTGATGACAGCTAAAACGCACTAAGTCACTTTAATGCCTTCTTGCTGTGTTATTATAGCATATTGTATTTTTTTCTATGACAGCCAAAAGGCACTAAGTCAACTTAGTGCCTTTTAGCAGTACAAAAAATGATTGAACTGACTTACTTCAAAACAAAACCTCAAATAATTCATGTTTAATGTTGAATAATCACTTAGGTGGTGATTGGAGTACAAAGATATCATCATTCTTGATCACTTTGCATTAAAATCTAAAAATCATAAAAAATTGACTTAGTGCCTTCTGCTTGTATACCCACGATATATATATATTATAAATGCGATATAAATGCGAAAGTAACTCTGTCTGTCTATGTATGTTACTTAATCACGCCTAAACTACTGAACAAATTTGCATGAAATTTGATATGGAGATATTTTGATACCCGAGAAAGAACATAGGCTACTTTTTACCCCGGGAAAATGATGCATTCCCATGGGAAAATTCAGGTGGGCCGTCGTTCGCTTTTGCCTAAACTACTGAACAGATTTAAATGAAATTTGGCAAGGAGATAGTTTGCGACTTAAGAAAGGACATGAGTTACTTTTGACCTCGGGAAAACAACGCATTCCCATGATAAAAATTACTTTCCGGGGAATCTGATCGCAAATTCAGAACAAAAAATAGTTTTTGACACAGTTATACACAAAATTTCCAGCGGAGAAGGTGGTTTGCTATTTTTAGATGCTCCAGGAGGCACAGCAAAACTTTTCTTTTGAATCTATTATTAGCTCAAATTCGGTAAAACAATGGAGTTGCTTTAGCAGTAGCTTCCTGAACGGACAGCGTACTCGGTTCTGAAACTGCCGTTGAACTTAGCTCATGAGGAAACGCCAGTATGTAATATCAGCAAAAGTAGTGAGCGTGGAAGAATGTTGCAGCAGTGTAAATTGTTGGTTTGGGATGAATGTACAATGTCATCTGCGTATTTCTTTTAATATTAATACGTGTTTATTTTTTAGTTTTAAAATAATAAACGGTATACAATACCTACTTATTTTCTATTTATTTTCTTTACGGCACAATTCAAACATATATACGTACAAAAATGTACAGCTCAGGTTTATTCATACTACTTTCCAAAAAAAAAACTATCTAATGCGGACAAAGTCGCGGGTAAAAGCTAGTTACTTATAAGTCTCATATATATTTTAAAGAAATTCTAAGTTATTTATGCTTAAACGGCTTCTTACATAAAAAGCAAAACGGATTGAAAGTCATTTTCGTTTTTGTAACGAATCCGTCCTTTAAACAAAGTTATCACATTAAGTTTTTGAAATATATTGAAAAAAAAATTATAAAAATAATGTTGAAAACGTGTTTTTTGTAAGACAGACAATTTCAATTAAAGTTCGGATTCGAAATCAACACTAAAAATTAATTAAAAAACTCATTATTTTAAAACTTTGAAAACACTAAATTCAAGGTTTTTAAAAACTTCATTTATAGTCAAATGTAGACTCATTATCATAAGCATAACTAATGAGAATTTCCAGAAACTAAATAAGATACTAAAACGATTAAAACTGTATCTGAAGACAAGGATATTTACTTTGCAAAATCATCAGACAATTTATTTTTAGAACTACGTATGTTAGCTTAAAAAACTCCATTTTAGTTGTTTTAAGCATTTTTAAAGGGGCATATATTTATTCAAATCACATAACTGCTCAAAATTAACTAAACCGAAGACAATCTTGCAAATAATTCCAAATTTTAATTTTTGTTATTATTTTATTGTGTGTGTAGAGTCGTGTGATTTTAAAATACAAGTCAAATTGTTATTAAACTAATAACTTATCAAACTACGACAAATTACAAGAAAAAAGTTGTTATTTTCTGGAAGACATCCAAATGTGTAAAACATTTTATGAAGCCCACGTGCGTCGTACTTCGTTGCCAATATTTAGATTTGTCTATATGTTTTATTGTTACTAAATTAGTTTAACATCTATCAACTAGAAGTTCAAAATGGCTAGAAATAATGGATCTTTTAGTCATGTTTTTAAAACATAAGATCTGTTCAAGCACAACGCTTGTAGTAAGCATTTGTTACTTAAACTAATTGCACATTTAAAATTATGCTACCCTATAACGAAATATGTAGTTATGACAGTTGAAGGTGCGGTGCGTTGCGCGAACTGTAAATAATTGTTATACAAAATAAATTTAATTATCGTGTGAAATGAATAACAAATTACAATACCATGATAGGAATACAAATCAATTGTTTTAATTTTAATTAAAGTACACATTTTTCTTTATTCAACTTAATAGTTGGATTTTTCTTTCTTCATGACAAGTAACGATTAAATATTTACACCAAGTTTTTAATACATGAATGTAAGAATATATATAAAAAGAATATTATATGCAACACTAGTTATTATTTACGACATTAAGATTAAATTATTTAAAAAAAAATAAACTCAAGCTCTCCCCCAAGTGATACGTTGAGTTTCCACTTCTCTACCGGTTCGGAAATTTTTATTTGATAGGATTACTGAGAGGTTCTGAGACTGATCTCTGAACATTTTCGTTTTAATTTTTATCCCAACGATTTCTGCCTTTCTCTCCAGCCTTGTTGTCATTTGAAAGATATTCATGATGCTATAAAAGATCAAGAAGCATACATTATCCGCGTATTCTAGACTTTTCAAATCCTCGAAAACTGTGCATTTATTTTTCAAAAACTATCTAGTAACACATTTTAGCTCTTTAAATTTATTGACAACATTTTTAAATGATGGTATAACACTTTGTTAAAAATGTATAAAGAGTTAAATCTCATACTTAATAATAAATATCTTATTCTAATTTAAACAATTGTATACCAATAGATTACTCATAATCATAAATAACATCTTGTATATAATATACAAATTTACTTTTAAAACTCAGATTGTATGTTTTCACTTACTGATTTAATACGAAAGCTTTTGGTATTGGTACCATAGTTGGATCGACTAAAATTTGTTTGAATTGGAACTCTATTTCTTGAATTAACACGCCCAACAGTAAAGTTAAAACGATTCGAGATTGATAGGATGATATAGACCCATTTAAGATTCTAATAACATAACAGAATTGCAAATATTCTCTGTGATTAGTCGATGAAGAGAGACCAATAAGTTGGAGTCCGAGTAAGATGGCAGCATTTTTTATTAGACTATAGAAACAGTCTTAGAAAAGCAAACCTTAGAAATCTTGTTGCACATCTTCCAGCCTATTAATATGTTTCGAGTAATGAGGGTCCCAAATAATTCAACAATATTCAAGGACATATCTTCTCGTAACAAATGATAAATAAAGTGTTTTAATAACATAATAATCTTTAACTTCTCTATTGAAACGTTTGATAGAATCAAATGATTTATTAGCTATTTTTTTAATGTTATTATATTGGTCAGAAAAAGTTTATTTTTGGTCCAAACAATTCCGAGGTCTGAAAATATAGTAAGTTTTTTCAATTGCGTAGAGTCATTGTTTAATAATAAACGATTAGAATTGCGATATTCCGATTTAAGGTCGTCTTAAAGAAGTTCACAATCAGTTAAGGATTTTATTGTTTGAAATATTTGTACGTCATCAGCGTATAGGTATTATTCTCATTGAAGTCTGTAAAATGGAGGGAAGGTCATTTATAAATAAAACGAATAAAAGCGGACCAAGATGTCTTCCCTGTGGACCACCAGAGTTAACTACAAAACTACTTATGTATGTAAACATTTATTTTTAAAAACAAAGCACATTTCATGACAAGAATTACTCTTGGAATATTTGTCAATTCTTTGCAAGAGGCAGTACCCGTGAAAAAACTCTTAGGTGGCATAGGCAGGGATTGAACCCAAGACTTCTGGCATGACAGTCCTACACTACGTATGTATCTGTCACTTAAGTATGATGAAAATGATGATAATCTTTTCATTAGGTCCCATTTTCTTAAAAGCACAATATTTTTTAGTTTTTGAAAAGCCTGAAGTCCGTAAATACACAGTCAACATTTCTTTCAAAGGCGTCAATACGAAATGTGGTAAATTTAACTAGATTTGTTACGGTTTATTTATTTTTACAAACCAAGCTGAATCAGTGGTAGACAAATTTACACTTGTTTAAAGAATTAAAATGTACCTTTAAAAATGCTAAAAACAACCAAAAACGTGGTTTTTAAACCTAAGTTTAGACTCACAATATCTCTTAACAATAAATTGTATGATGATTTTAAAAATTTCAAATCTTTTTCTTTTAGATACAATTTAAAGCATTTTAGTATCTTACTTAGTTTCTGGAAATTCTAATTAGTTATGAGTCTTTATTTGAATCTGTATGAAGTTTCGAGAAAAACTTAAATTTGATACCTTAATAATTTTGGAAAATACGTGTTGGAATTAAATTTTAGTGCTGATTTAGAATCACAACTCTCATTTTAACTTAACTTTTTTGAAAACCATCACGGTTTTTTTTAAAAATGCTACTTCATTAATTAAGATATGTACATGTTTTTTTGGAATTTTAAAAAGTGATATCTAAAAAACCTGGCGTGACACATTATTTTTGAAGTCGGATTTGAATTAAAGCCAACAAAACCCATTGAAAAAGTGCAATTTTAATGGCAGTAAGAAAATCTTGTCGACCAGTGTTATCAGAAGAGCAATTAAAAGAGAGAATATCACAGACAAGAGACTCAAAATTTGGACAGTTTAGCTCTATAGGACGATTATAATTAGAAATTAATTAGCCATGGAAGATACACAATCGAGCAACCCGTTAAAATTATTCGAGCTTATATGAAAATGGGCGTTCAAATTAAAATGCTTACCGTGCACTCCGTGATTTTTTTGGTCAATTGTATCGTCCAAATGTAGAATCGGAAAAATTGTGCAAAAATTTGAGCAAAACGCAAGAGATGTGAAAATACCAGTGCATACGTGTACAGCTCGGACTCCAGCGAAGTGCCAGAGGTTCGGCTATGCCAAAGCCAACTGCAATATGCAGTTGCGCTGTGTCAGGTGCTCAGAAACCCACATCGAAGGAGAATGCAAGCTGGGGAATGAGCGGGTTGAGGATTTAACCCAGCTCAAGTGTGTCCTTTGTGGAAACCAAGGGCACCCGGCTAGCTATAGGGGTTGCCCTAAGGTCCAAGAAATGAAACAGAAACAGGCCAGTCAAAAAGCCGAAAGAAGTCGAACAGTTCGACAGGCTCCAATACAAAAATTCGTGGATCCCAAATTTGCCTACGCCCAAATGGTGTCAGGGAATGGGAATACGAGACAGGCTCCACCAACGGTTGCCCCAAAGGCCCCTGTGCCTAAGGCACCAGAGGTGCAGCCTGACATTGTAGCCTTGTTGTTGAGCATTCAAGGTCAACTAACAGGGCTGCAAAGTCAGATAATGGAGCAAGGCAAAAGGGTAGATCATCTCTACTCTTTGTTGCCTGGCCTGGCGCAATTTAGACCATAATGGGCGCGCTGCCGGAGACGCGCCTAAAAGTCCTAGCTGTGAATGTAAATTCACTGATTAGGACTGAACGAAGAGCCAATATGTTCCAATTGTTGAAAGACTACAGTCCCGATGTGTTTATGGCTAGCGAAACTAAGCTAAACCACAAACACAAATTGACTCATAAAAATTACAATATCGTAAGAAGAGACCGGCCCGACTCCACTCAAGGGGTCGGTGTCACTCTCTTTATACAAAAAGGCATTAATTATAAAGTCATAGGTATACAACAATGAATTGCGAAAGCTCAAGACGCTAGAAGTTTGCGTTGTATGCATCTCTCTCACTCAAGGGAAGCGGATGTATATGATTGCGGCTTATGCGGCTGGAGCTCCGCAGGTTACTTACTTTGCTTCAGAACTCGAGATACTTTTTAGGGAACTTAAACTGAGCTTGGAAGAAAACTATTTCATCTTGGCCGGTGATTTGAACGCAAAACATGAAGATTGGGGAAATCAACATAGTAATCCCAGAGGTAGCCATCTTTTTAATTTGATGAATCTTAACAGCGTTGAATATGGCGTCGACCTGCTGGCTACTGAAAAGCCATCGTATCCAAGAAGCGACTCCTTTCTGGATCTTTTGCTGTATGACACAAGACTGACAGTTACAGACAAAGTGGGTAATCACCGTCGAAACTGCTTACAGACAGTCGAGTACGACAGTGATCACTGCGGACTAGCTGCTATAATTCAGATTCCGAACGAACGCGTGCAGTTGGAGGAATACGTTGCTGTGCACTCTTACAATTACAGTAAGATGCGCTGGCCTCGTTTCACCAACGCCTTAGCGAGAGAACTTCGTTCGAGTGGCATAGCCCCACCAAACAACAGAAACCTGGCAAATACAGAAATTGACCAACATTTACAACAAATGGACGAAACAATAAAACGAACTATGGAACGGACAATACCAAAGTACAAAGAACGGGACCAAATGGACGCATACAGAAACGCGACTATTGACGCACTACGTAGGCACAAGAGTGGCTTACTGACAAGACTCAAAAACTTGTACAGACGACTTACAGACCCACATGATTTGGAGGTTAGGACACTGAAGTCGTCAATAAAAAATGTTAATCTGTTGATTAAGGAGAACTACAGGTTATCAATTAACAAGTACTGCGACCGCAAGATCCGTTCAGTTAATTCCAATGACCCTAGTATGTTCCCTAAAATCAACAAGATATTCAGGAAAAAGAACAACAATGATCTTCCGTGTCTGAAACTCCAAAGAACTGAAGAGAACAGGGACGTACTCAGGACAGCGCAAATAGATCCAGAGGAAGCCATCTTTGACGATGACTTTTACATAATTGAAGATCCGAAGGAAAAAGTGGAGGCGGTGGGAGCTGCTTTCCAGCAAGTGTACAAGGTGAATGTTAGCATTCGCCCCAACCACGACCTGGAAAACAGAGCCCTACTTAATCACTTTTACCTCCGAAATGATATGATACAATGGCGATCTGAGAACCGCGGTTTCATGCGGTTCGATGACGATTCCTTGGCAAATGCCATAATCGCCGAGCAAACGGGAGCAAGTCCCTTGTTAGTGACGAAGGTTGAGCTTCAGCTCATCTTCAATTCAATAAAAAATAAAAATTCAGCAGGTGTCGATGGTATATCCAACGTTGTACTAAGACATTTACCGATGGAGGCAATTGACATTTTCACCACACTCTTTAATAATGCACTGAAAAATGCATATTATCCAGTGCATTGGAAGACCGCTGTGGTTCATCCTCTCCCGAAAAAGGGAAAGGACAACTCCAACCCGTCAAATCTTCGGTCGATAGGTCTTCCCCGAGCATCAGCAAAGTTTTCGAAAAAATCATTAATAGGGCTCTGACTAAGTGGGCTGCGGACAACAAAATAATTCCGGATAAACAGTTTGTGTTCAAGGCGGGTCATGACACAATTCATGCTGCGTCTAAACTCGTTTCTGATATCCAATGGAATAAATCAAAACAACAATGCACAGGTGCTGTTCTGGTTGATTTGGAAAAGGCCTTTGACACCGTATGGTTAGAGGGTATTTACCTAAAACTGAGCAGGCTTGGCATAAGCAAACCATTGTTGTATACTTTATGATATGCTTAATGGTAGAACGTTTGTTGTCAAAAGTGGCAATGTAACTTCTACCACAACATTCTTAATTAAAAATGGTCTTCAACAGGGAGCGGTGAATTCGCCGATTCTCTTCAGCATTTACACCAGCTATCTGATAGGTAGTCTTACAAAGGCAATTGCGTACGCCGACGATCTTATTGCGTACAGAACGGCCCGAAAGGTTGAGGTTATTAGAATTCTCTTGCAGCGTGATTTTGACAAGATTTAGCGATATTGCGACGACTGGAAACTGAAAATAAATGTCCAGAAGTCGGAGACAATTCTGTTCCGGACTCCGTTGGCTAGGGCCACGAGAGATACATGCAAGAATTGGCGCAAGATGGTCATCGTTGATCTTCACGGGCAGCGATTAGCGAGCAAAAGTGTAGTGAAGTACCTCGGTATCTGGTTAGATCAGTATTTATATTTCGACAGACATATAAATGCTGCTCTGATCAGGGCCAGAGGAGCCTTCGCTCTGACGAAACGGCTGTTTTACAGCAGTCGGCTTGACCCCAGAGTGAAGGTAATTTGCTACATGACCCTCATACGGCCGATGATCGTTTATGGTTGTCCTGTGTGGTTCAACGTTGCCCCTTCCCAGATGGAGAAGTTTCGGATGTTCGAGCGGCAGTGTTTACGACGCTGTACCGGCTTATATCGAACAGCCGAATCTTTTTACGTGCATTACTATTCCAACGAGGTCCTATACAACGGGGCTCGAATCAACAGAATTGACAATTTCGTGATAAAACTCGTTCGAGGTCACATTGCAAGAGCTATGTCTTCGACCAACAATTTAATTTTCGGGGCG
The DNA here is from genome assembly GCA_920104205.1 of Eupeodes latifasciatus. NCBI lineage: Eukaryota > Metazoa > Arthropoda > Insecta > Diptera > Syrphidae > Eupeodes > Eupeodes latifasciatus. The sequence continues at coordinate 79,729,809 of OV049926.1, forward strand.
TTCTATCCGAACGACGAGTATTTTGAGAGTGCACGCTTGAGCGGCTTCATTCCACCAGAAGCATTCCTCTTCTTAGATAGATGCGGTCTGATACAGGATAGATTGGCAGTTCCGTTAATCTACCACGTCAGACGACGAACCGTGGATAGGCGACTCCTGTACAATCGGGACGTCATGGCACACGACGGAGCAGAGCTCCTTTTGTTCAGTAGGGCTGTGTCCGAACGGGACCGAACTGATAGGGTGAAGCAGGAGAGCCAGTTTTGGTGGCTTCAATCGGCACTTGATAGTGAGTAGTCGGGATGGGGTTTAAAGCCTTGGCCGGCTTACATACTTGTTTTATAGTTTTAGGGTTTAGTTTTAAGTAGAATAGGCATGGTGGCGCAAAAAAAATACAAAACAAAAAAAAAAAACACAAACAAAACACAAACAAAAACACCAAACAAAAAACATGGAATAAAAAAAACACAAAAAAAGACAACAAAATATGAAAAACAAAAAATGTTAGATAGTTAGATTTGCTGCTGTGGTTGTTCTAGTTTTAAGTAGTTTATAGGTAGAATAGGTAGTTTAAATAAGCTTTAAGTTCTATATTAAGGACCTTATTTTAAGTAGTTTTAAGTAAAAATAAAAAAGGATATTAATATTAGTTTTTTTTTCAAATTTTCTAATAAATTGAATTGAATTGAAGTTAAATAGATCTTAGGGCCGAAAGGCATTAGAATTAAGTATTATTGTTTAAGTTAGAGTGTCCGTATGGGACCAGTAAGTTAGTTGTAAGTTATGGATAATTAGGCTAGTTTTATGAATTTTTGTCTGGCTTTAAGATAGTCTTAGGAATGAATTAATAAAAATGAATTAAAAAAAAAAAAAAAGCTCGGACTCCAGAAAATATTAATGCTGTTCGCGATAGTTAGGTAGTGGCGAACATTTGGCCGATATTTTGTTTCATACATAATAATCATAATAAAAAAATGGCAATAATTTCCTGAATAATTTGTATTTTATTCAAAATCAACATCGGTCCTTAAAATGTAACCACCCTCTTTATTGAAAAAAAAGTGCTTCATATTTTTTTTTAATAAATTTAAGGTTACTTCTTTACAATTAATAGCATATTTAAAATGCCAAGAACAAAGCCTTACGACCCAGTTGGGTATTTTATTTAGTTTTGTTTTATTGGTATAATATTTTTTGGCGGCTTTTGAAGCAGTAAATTCAGCTCCTCAAACTAATCGGTATAATCAAATATGTACATTCATTTCATTTACTGCATTTTTATAATAAAAAGAAACTTATAGCAAAGTATTTTTTTAATATTTAAAATAGAATATCAATTAAATAAATATTTATTTTATAATAATTTTATAAAATTTCAGATTAACTACATATATAAAAATGAAGCTAATTAGTACATGGATAGTGTGCCTACTCCTGCTCATCCATGAAGGAGCTCCAAATCCTCGACCAATCAATTTGGGTTCAGTTGGAAATGTCTTCACATCGTCGAGAGACATTGGCGTCGGCATTGTTAGTAATGCAGGAAATTTTCTCCCAACACCAAAAGGACTCTTCGAATCTGGGAAAAATGTCATTGCCGGTTATCCATTTGAATTCGTATCAACGTCGATAAATGCCATTTGTAAGTTAAACAAATCAATCGCATAGGCAAATAGCTACCCTGCCCACATATGTACCTGCTAAATCCAGATATAGGTATATCTATATAATCTCTTTTCTGATTCTGGTTATAGGCTCTGCAGCAGTATCTACAAATGCCGTTATTCCCAAAATAACACCCGACATCCATAAAATGCAATTTCAACTCCGGACGCCATGCAAAAAGTACAGTTTCCCCCTGATGCATGCCAACGAGATGTGGAAAAGCCCAGAATTCGATTATAGAAAGAAAACAGTAATCTTAGCCACTGGCTGGACGACAACTGTCAACGAAACGGACACGATTTCCCAGATGGCTCAAGCATACCATTGCCGGGGTGATGTTAACTTTATCGTAAGGAAAACCTATCACTAATTCATTTCCAGGATATTTGTGCAGTAAATTGATTAATTCGGTTTCCTTTCGCAGGCGGTTGACGTTGCTTCCTACGTGGACACTTTATACACATGGTCGGCTCTCAATACGGAGCAAATCGGTGAAAGCATTGGAAAGGGTTTGATGCAATTGAGTGAAATAACACCCTTGGAAAACATTCATTTGATTGGTATGGTTGTTGTTGTTTTTGTTTTTACTTAAGAACCAAAAATCTATGTGAGATGAAATCGAAATGAAGGATTTTTTGTGCTCTATTTACTACAGGACACAGTTTGGGAGCACACATTGTCGGTGCGGCCGGACGTACATTCAATTACTTGACCGGTAAGCAAATACCCCGCATCACGGGACTAGATCCAGCCAAGCCATGTTTCAACGAGGGCGAGAATTTATCTGGACTCTTGCGGGGCGATGCCCAATTCATAGATGTCATTCATAGTAATCCAGGTGTATTGGGCAAACGGGATCCCATGGGGGATGTGGATTTCTATCCAGGTGGATTGGATCCTTTGCCAACAGGATGTCTGTCTGTTGTTTGTGCTCATGAGCGTGCATGGTTGTACTACACGGAATCTGTTTATCCTGGCAATGAGAATAATTTCATGGCTGTACGTTGTAGCTCATTAACAAGATTAAAAAACAATAAATGTCCAGGAACATCAATCCCGATGGGATATGCTTCACCAAACCATATAAAGGGAAATTACTTCCTCGATGTTAATGGCGAAGCTCCATTTGGTGTGGACGGAAACAAGGATAGAGATGAACGAAATAAGAACTGTGGACTGTGCCCGAATTCTTCATGAGAGCTTGTTTAATTTGTTGTTTATTTTGTAATTATTTTATTTACTGTATTTACATTATGTACTATATTTAACGCATGCATATAATATTTTGTACGTACATATGTATGTAGGCACAGGTGCATAAGTTAACACTTGACGAATTATAATAAAATAATTTACAATAAATTGATTTTGTAGACATTTTTAAATGTTAAAAAAGGATAAATTATAGGTGTTGGTAACGTATAAGAAAATAAAAACAGTGTGTTCTGTTTAACGTTGTAACTGAAATAAATTGTACGACAAGTACTTGTAAAACCATTCTTGTTGCAATTATTACACAAATAGCTTACAGATTTAGTATTTTTTATTCGATGTGATGGTGTATTTTTCATGTCCGAAAATATCTAAAAGGAGAAACTGTAAGGGGTTTTCCAAAAAGAGGTTTCATGTTGGTATTAAAAATAAAGGGGTTGTTTTTCAAAAAAAATCAGTAGATCTTTATTTGGTTGTAAGAAGAAAGTATGCGATATTTTTTATAATATACATTTATATCTTTAAGGTTTAAACAAAGTGCGAGCTTTAGGAAAATAGAGAAGGATTTAAGAGAACATAGTTGTGCACATTGGCCTTAAAGTCTTGAATATCAAAATGGGAGTGAAAGGCAAAGTTGGATAAAGAATTCCACATTCTCAATGTGCGGTGAAAAAAGAATCTCTTAACTTGACAGTACATCCGAAATTGAGCTCAATTGAACAATCATCTGCGATATCAGTCAAATAGCCACTTCGGATACAGTTGCAGAACCATATCTTTTTTATGTGAAATTTTCGGCTGTATGCCCTCAATAACTTCACAAATACCACCATTAGGCTATTTGTTTGTCTGTTATAGAGCGTTAGAACTTATCTTTTAAGTGGCACTAAAGGAAAAAGTCTTAAGGCGTTCAATCAGAAGATCTCGTTGACCAATTTTAATCACTTCTTATATTATAGACCTTTTATTTTGAACCGTGACTACAGAATTTTCGCGATTTTTGTAGTGAATTTTAACAATTTTAATGCGTTCCTTAACCTTGTTTTTCCCATTTATTATTGAAGAGTAGTTTAACTTGAAGAAATGCAAAAGACTTCAAAATATTTGACGCTTTTCTGTACTTTTATATATTTAGTACGTATTCTTTAACATTGCGAAAATAAGTAACAATTTAAAGTTTTTAGTAATGCTTATTCCATAAACATAAATTAGGGTCATATTTATGGTAACTAAATCATTCCCAATGAAAAGGAGGCATCTAAACAAGAATGTCAAACAGAAGAAAGAAAAGTTTTCTTTTATTATTTTGCTCATTTTACAAATCAGCCCTGATTTATTTTGACACTTTGTTCAATCAAAACTCGGAATGAGTAACAAAACAATAAAAATATCATTATAAATGGATTTAAAAATGAATTTTTGAATTGATTTTTTAAACTGTGTTTGGATCAAAAAAATTGTTTTTGAGGTTTGTTTCACAAAAAAAAAATTAAAAATATGAAAGATAATAACCTAATAACCTAATTTTGAAAAAAAAGATACCGAAATCAATATGTATAGGCCATAAAGGAAAAATGTAAAAATTAAAATACCCTAACATAAGGTGAAGTCAAAGACAATATTAAAGCTTTGGTATTCAAAATTACAACAACAAAAAAATAGAAGAATTTGTCGGAGATGAACTATAGTTAACTCTTCCTAACAAAAGTTATTGTAATCGTCTGTACGTTCGGGATACCTTTTTTCGTCGGTCATATCTCAAGAACCACCAAAGACATTAACTAAAATAAATTTTGTTTTACTAATAATAGCTTCAAAAAATGAGAAAACAAATTCCAAAAAAAAAAAATCAAATTGATCCCAAAAACCTCCTGAAATAATAACGCCTTTCATATTATATACTGTACAGTGATACCAAATTGATAAAAAAATAAAAAAAAAAGTCAACTAAAATTTTTCAACTCGAATATTTTGCGAACAAAAAAATAAATATCTAAGGAAAATCTAGCATAAAATGTGTAAAAAGTCGACTCGAATACCTTGGCAAAAATTAAAGGTTGGCTTACAACTAATTTTATAGTATGGAAATATTGTTTTTAACATTTGGTACAATTTTATGAAAAACGGTTTTTTTTAATAAAAAATACAAATCTAAAAAAAATACTACACAAAATGTATAAAAACAGACTTTAAATTATTTCATTCTATACATTCTGTTGTTGTTAACAAAACATAATTTTCTTAGAAAAATCCAATTGGCATTCTTGTATGAGGAATACAAATTTTCAAAAAATGCTACCAAAAATTGTTAAAAATTGGAATATTAAAATCGGACTTATTTTATCATGTATAAAATAATGTTGTCAACTTTTGGTTAATTTCTAATCTACGAGTACAATTTCTTTTTACAAAAAAAAATGAAAACCTACAAAAACAACTAAAAACTGATTAAAATTAATTTTAGATTCAAGTATCTTGAGAACAAAGAATGATATTGACTTCAAATATGTTGTTTATTAATATTTTGCAAAACTCTTAGAAATATGGACAGACGCTCACGAATGGGAAGTTATCAGTTGGGTCGCATCCCAACTTCTTTTATGTATTTGTAAGTTCTCAACCAAATTCCATCGAATGTTGTAGATTTGTATTTCTTGAATTTTAATGTATCTTAAATTAAGGGGTACAAGGTTGTTAGAGAAAGTGTTAATACTATTTCCATTAGAAAGTTTAAAACTGTAAAAAAAGGAAAATATGCAGAGAAATATTCTCCATTTTTGATTTTTGTTCCTTTAACCATTCTTTTCTAAACTTTAGTTCTAAACTTCGCATATTTGATTAGATTTGTTCATTCAAGGCAAAAGTGGCTTAACTGTATGCAAACGACAAAAATATTAACGACACAATCATTCAGTAAAAAAAACATGCTACACATAGTTACTTCCACTTGCCTTTGTTTTTGTCAATAGAAAAAAGGATTAAAATGTCCTTAAAGAATCTAATTTTATTCAACTAACAAAACGACTTGTTTGAATTTTAAGCGTACGAATAAAATTATTTGTAAACTCACCTTGAAAGTGTCCTTTAAATAGTCCTTTTTTGTAGAAGCTTAGAAAATGTATTACTGAATCCAAGCTTTGTAGACCCTCTATTAGACTTACCTTAATATTTTGTTCCAATCACATTTTGAGAATAAATTTAGTTTACTTACACGGCGCATTACACGCAACGAGAATGACGAAGCCTTCATTTTGTTTGTTTCTTAATCACTCTTATAACTTCACTATGTAAACTTCTTCTTTATTTTTAACAAATAGAATATTCAAAGAACTTCACAACGTCCACCACAATTGTCGACAAATGAATAACTGAATTTCATTTTCAAACTACAACATTCACTTTGCTTTTGTGTTTTATGAAAATATGCAAAGGCCAATTATGTGTGAAATACATCAACCACAGCAATAGCAACAGCCAACTTATCTGATAAATAGCCAAGTGTCGTTTTTGTGTTGTGGGTTGGGGGTTCCTTAAAGAATTTTTCCTTTCATACCCCGAAAGATTTATCGAATTAAAAATGAAATGCAAAACAATAAAATGCCCAAAGTGGGTGTAGAGATATAGAAAAGAATTGACCTTGTTTTAAAATTCAACGCCGCACAACAAGACAACAAGAGTATTACTATTTTTGGTTCAAAATTGTGTCACTTATTTATTTTTGTTTCTTAAAGTACTAAGTAAAAGCAGTAAGAGTATTAACGTACATATCTTCTATGTAAGTTTGTAAAAACAAATAAACAAAAAGTTTTTAAAGCTTTGTCTCAGTATACGATAGGCCAAATGGAATTCTTTGCGCAATTTTCTAAGTCTTCATTTTTGCAAAATGTATTGAATGTTGTATGCTTTGGGAATCCGAGAATTTCACGTTCCTCATAGATGCGATAGGTGAATGTGCTTTCAAAAGTTCCAATAAAGTATCTGAAAATAAAAATAAATTAAGATTATTCATTAAATGATCATAGTAAACATGTTATTTTTGTTTGGGTATTCGTAAGAAAGAAGAAGCTATTGATAGTCAAATTCTGGGTAGGTTAGGTTAGGTTAGGTTATAAGGGGTGTGCACAGCATGAAGCTGTTGCGTACACGGGGGCCTACTGGTCCGTTGTGATACCCTGTAAAAAAGTAAAAGTTAGCATCGATGCTCCTCAATTTTGTCGATTAACGTAGACTGGCTCGTTAACGAACCAGCCTGTGCTATCTATAAATTTCCTCATGTTTGCCATTGAGACCTGTGCTAGATTATCCAGTTCTCCAACAAACCTGTTTCCGAAATGACGGAGTCGGCTGGTTGGGGGTTTGGAGGTTCGGACAGTCACAGAGCAGGTGTTTAATGGTTTCTATTTCCTCCTCATCCTGACAGCTCCTACAAAAATCGGGTGCAAATGCCCCTATCCTGTTAGCCATTATGCCAATGGCGCAATGACCTGTTAGTACACCTATCAAGATTTTAATGTTCTTTTTACTCAGCGATAAAATATATCGAGTTTCCTTTTCATTTGTGTTAGGCCATAAACTTCTAGAGATTGCGCAATCGTCCCTGGATTTCCACGAGTTATTGATTTTCTCTTTTAGTTTAAGGTCTATTTTCCTCTTGAGTACCTCAATCGGGACGAGTGGTCACCTAACTGAATGGTCGCTACTACTTGTATCTGCTTCTGACCCTTTCCTGGCTAGTTCATCTACTATATCATTCCCTTCTATATTGCTATGTCCAGGAACCCAGCAGAGCTTTACCTGGTTAGTGTGGCAGATTTTATTTAATTCTTTCCTACAGTTTAAAACTGTTTTTGATCTTATGGTCTCACTGGCTAAGGCTTTGATAGCAGCCTGGCTGTCCACGAAAAAAGTAATCTCTTAGCTTTTCGTTATGTCTGTCTTTCTGGTATGAAAATAGAAAATTTCCTATCGAAATCTAGTAAAGGGGGGATGTAATCTGTGGTCTCCATCAGTCCTGGAATCGTGTCATATCTTTGTAAGATTGACCCGTGTCCATAAGTGCTGTGCCTCCAAAAACTCAATTCTCTTAAACGAATTGCAGTTTTGGCTGCCGTGCACCTTATGAACTCATCCAGAGCCGGGAGGTCCAAGATCATTTCCAACCCAGCTGGTGGTGTGGATCTTTGAGCCCCTGTTATTCCTATACAGGCTAGTCTCTGAACCTTATTCAGGTTCTTGAGATAGCTTGATTTTTCCACCGCCTTCCACCATACAATAGAGCCATAGGTAAGAATGGGTCTGACAATCGCTGTGTACATTTATTGGATGACTTGCGGTCGCATACCCCAACGTACACCGAAGGTCTTTTTGCATGTGTAGAATGCACATAGTGCTTTTTTCATTCTCTCCTCAGTGTTACGCTTCCATGTAAGCTTGGAGTCAAGGATTACTCCTAGAAATTTAGCTTCCTTAGAAAGTTTTAGAGGAATACCATTTAGTTTGGGAGGGTTGAAGCCCTCCAGTTTCCGTTTCTTCGTGAACAAAACTAGCTCTGTCTTGGTGGGGTTGACCCCGAGACCGTTCTTAGTTGCCCAAGAAGATAAATCCTTTAATGCATTTTCCATAATGTTTTCGATGATGGTAAGAAACTTGCCTGATATCAAAACCACTATGTCATCTGCATATGCTACGATTTTAATGCCCTGATCTTTGAACTTTGTGAGAATTTTGTTGACTACGAGGATCCAGAGCAGGGGTGTGCCTCTAGTAACTGTTTTCTCGATAGTGCTAACTCCTATTTGAGAGTTGATAATTCTGCCATTTAACATGGTGAAGATCCAATCGACAATGACAGATTCAACTCCAACTTCAACTAAGGCAGTCTTGATCGATTCCGTTTTAACGTTATTAAACGCACCCTCGATATCAAGAAATGCTGCCAGGGTATATTCTTTATGTTCAAGACTTTTCTCAATATGTGAAACTACTTCATGCAGAGCAGTCTCCACTGATTTACCTTTAAGGTAGCGTGTTGCACAAATTGTTTTCGTTGAGAAGTTCTCTAACATGTAGATCAATTATCCTCTCTAATGTCTTAAGGAGAAACGAAGAGAGACTTATTGGTCTATAATCCTGAGCGGTCGAGTGAGTCGGTTTTCCTGCTTTTGGGATAAGATGTTCAAAAACTGAGCAAAAATGTCTTTTGATGTAATTTGGTCTTTTCCCTAGTTGCAACAGGCATCAGCCTAGAAATTCTTTGATATGTTCACTTTATCACAGTTATTCAGTTTCGTAGACCGATAAGAACTTAAAACTCACTACAGTTATATATTGAATTGTTTGTAACCAAATTTAACATCTACTTAATGTTTATTGTTAATTGTTAATTGTTAATATTTTTACCAAACAAGCTTTTCTATTCAATAATTAAATTTAATACCACTCACCTAGCATGTGAGCAAATGATTTGGTCAATAATAGCTATTCCACCGTCTTTTATTATAGACTTCTGATGCAATGACTCTGACATAAAGCGGTACATCCTTCCTCTTTGGAGGTACGATTTTAGATTCTTATATTCTGCAAAGAAAATAAAAATGTATTAATTTAACATGTTTAGCAGGAATTAATGACATGAATATATTATTATTACCGAATTGTGAGCAATCACTGGAAACAAATACCTTCTCCAGGCCTAACTCTCGCATTTTGTTTCTTGTCTGTGTTGCAGCTGACTTTAGAGTTGGTGTTGTTTTTTCTCGGCCATGAATAAAGTCGCCTCGCCGTAAATGCACGCACAAATAATCACCTCCCTTTGCTCCCCTATAAGGCTATTAAAAAAGGATTTATATTCATAGATCTATGTAAAGTCTTTAATCATAGTTACCTTCTCGTCTTTCCAGTTGTATGGTCTTTGGACAGCATCGTTATCATCGGTAGAATTAAGGAAGTCTCTTCGGAAATCATTTGCTATTTTTACCAACTCTCGATTGAATCGCATCGAACGTCGTGCCATCCAGAACTCATCGCTTCCCCAGTGGTCGTGCAAAACTATCTCTGCATTCAAAAACGCAAATATCTTTGGTGAACTATTTTTTTGTCTGAAAACAAAAATTAAGCGGTTTCTTCCCAATACAGAAATTTAATATGCTTTAGTTTTACCTTTGAATGGAACTCTTCAGGACATCAGTAAGTAAACTAGCACCTCCTTGAAATTTTAAACAAAAAAATTTGTTATCAATCAAATGAGGTTGATGCAGGAGATATCCGCGCAGGTATTCTTCTCTCTTGCAATCCTCCAACTCATATTTATCTCGAAACACACCATTCTCGAACATATCTTCAAAGTGTTTCAACTGATAGGCAACATCCACGGAAATGCGTTTTGGATCGACGAGAGTTTCATTAATCTCGGCCAGGAACTCATCAAAGTCCAGCACAGGAGTGAATTCTTTCATGCTAGGTATATCAAAGAAACGAGACCACAGAACGTTATCCTGATAGACATGACTCGATTTCCAATGATAAAGCCGCCTAAATGGTGGCAATACCAATTTCACAAACTCAAACCCTCGTTCCATTTGGAGATTTCGTACAAACACAGCCAGACGAATGTAGACATCTCGTCGAAGATTGAATCCTTCTGGTGGATTGACGTCGTAGAGAATGTATATCGATTTACCTAGATTCCGGCTAGATATGCTACACTGTAGCGGCTTTGGATTATTAAAAATAGCATCAAATCTACAAGTATTGATTTGAGGACTCGCAGTTTGAATGAAAATTGTATAAAATATAAGTAAGAGAGCTAGAAGAAAGTGGGAAATATTTAACGATATATCAAAATTAAAATTTTGTTTAACTTACTGATTAAATTGTTCATTTTTGGTTTCACATAAGTACAAACGCTTTGCAGTTTTTGTTTATTTACAAAATCTTTGAGTTATTGATTTGGTTTTCATTGTGGCGGGACTTTTTGTTGATCAAATGATGGTTGTTATTGAATTAACATCGCTATCAAAACGTGTATGTTTTTAAAAACAAAAAATAATTTGTGTTGATTCGATTCTAGATTTTTAATTTGAAAATCCTTCTTCTTTTCTTATCACTAAAATGTCATTTATGGTTGACAGCTGTTTGCCGCATTATGACAGAATAATTCACAATTACAAAAATACATCTGAATTATAGTTCACAATGGAAATTCAAAAAAGATTTTAATTCCTTACATCGAGAGTTCTATTAAAGATTCGAAAGTTGATCTTGAATTAATTTATTTTGCACAATTGTACGTAAAAACATAGAGGAAATATATTATGGTATGTAATAGGCAGCATCTAAAATGAAAACACAGGCTATAAAAAAATCGATCATTGTTACACCTCCTTCACTGCAATTTGACTTACTTTTTATTCAATGAAGTGAACTTGTATATACTCTTTTCATTATAAAGGTTTTTGGTCTGAAAAATATCAAATTATATTAAATATCAAAACAATTAACAAAAACTTACTCTTAACATCCGAAACCCATTGTTTTGTTTTGCAAAATTGATTGTCATTTTTGACAGGTCACAAAAATTCCATAAGTTTCTTTTTTTCCCAATCCCCCATTTTGCTTTTTTCACAACTCACATGTATTCACCGATAGGGAATTTGAGAGAGTTCACCTCGAATTTTAGAGAGTTCACCTCGAATAAAATTTGAGGGTGTTTCAGGTAGGACGGGTACCGGTCGGGACTCTAGATAATATATTTCCTCTATGCGTAAAAAGAAGAATATCAAGGTTTTGGGAGGTCAAAAATTAATTGAGTAATGTTTTTTGGGCTGCAAGTAATATAGAGTTTTTCAATAAGAGATTTTGTTTCGATACTAAACAACAAGATTTCTACTCAGCTATGTTCTACATTTCACTTTCACTCGAAACGAAACTGAAACTGCAATCGATTCAAAATATAAATTGGAGTTCTGAAATTCTGAATAAATAAATAAAAACATGCGAAATTGTAAAAATTATGACAATGAAAAAAATTGTGTATTGACTGATGTGATATATGTGCATATTATGTTAGTATCTTTAATTTCGCTTGAAGTGATTTCGAAAAGTATTCGAAGTTATGAAATCGGTCTAATGATAGAACATTGAAATCAATTTCACTCGACTTTCAATTTCGATTTCATTTCACTTTCAGTTTATTTTGGGAACCTAGCTATACTAGCTATACGTTTAGTTTATTATAAAGAGAATGGTGTGTCATTAACAATGGAACTATGAACCAAATGGTTTTTCTCTAACTAATTCGCACATTTTCAACTGTATTTCCTCCATAAATTCACGAATGCCATCTTAGTCAGTTTTAGTGTGTTTCCATAAAAAAATTATTAAAAATCTTAAATCACAAGTCCTCGGTGACAAAATGTAATCGATTTTTCGAAGAAACCACCTTGGCTCACCCAATTTTAACAATTTTTAGCGAAATTTGTTCTTGTCAAATTTCAATAGATGATCGTTTCTCAAGAGACAGTTAAATCCTTCATATAATCGGTTATTCATGTTTTATAACAAAGAACATTTTTTGCTTGTAAGTAAGCTCTTAGTAACCTTAAAACACTTTTAGCTTAGAAAACCTCTCAAAGGGTGAATAGTTACCCAGAGGATAAGAGTTTATTAAGGCTCTATTAATGCACCGGAAATGACGGAATATCATCAGACATGTTAGTATATAGGAGAAACTCTCTTTCCAACATTTTAACAATCATATATAACGAAATAGTACAAACAAAACAAATCCCTGAACAATTTAAAGAAACAACGATAATGTTAATACTCAAAACAGAAAAGAAGGACAATATTAATAACTTTAGACTTATAAGTAACATTTCGACAATTTACGAGATCTTCTCCAAAACGCTTTACATAACCATCAAAGAAGACTCTAAAAACAATCCACCAAAAGAAGAAGCTGGATTTAGAGAAGGATTATTAACAACAGACCACTTGCAGACAATAAATCAGCTTATACAAAAATGGACTTCATATATGTATGTAAACAAATCGAAAACTAAAGTCATGAAAAATCACACAAAAGACGATATAACGTTTGACAAAGAAACAATTGAGTACGTAAAAGATTACATACATATATTGGGAACAGCTAAAATCATTTAAGGACCAAGAAAATAATTAATTAAATTAACAGACGCATCACAAATAGCTGCACTTAATTCTAGAGCCTTAAACATATTTTACAATTGGATCAAAGTCCAGACACAATGAAATTTAAATCTGCTATTATACCAATCTACACATACGAACAAGTCAAAGATTACAAAATTAAGACGTTCGCAATTAAACCAGAATTATTGACGTCATAAATATAACAAGAAGGCTGAAATGAAACTGGGCAGGACAAAAATGACAACGAAATGAAGACCAGAGAACATGAGACCAGCAGGACGACCCAATAAAAGATGGAGTGCCGATCTATCATAAATAAGCACAAATTGGTACAACGAAGCCAAAAATAGAGACACATGGATAGCCTTGGGGAAGGTTTATGCCATTAAATTTAATTTAAATTTGTACTTAACTATTTTATTTTTATAATTTCATTATTTTTATACTGTAAGTTTTTAAATATTAAATATATTAATTAACTCTTTAAACCATAAAGTTACTAAAATTGTAAACAGCAATAAATGTAATCATCAAACTGAAGCAATAAAAACTTATAATAATAATAATAATAATAATAATAATAATAATAATAATAATAATAATAATAATAATAATAATAATAATAATAATAATAATAATAATAATAATAATAATAATAATAATAATAATAATAATAATAATAATAATAATAATAATAATAATAATAATAATAATAATAATAATAATAATAATAATAATAAATAATAATAATAATAATAATAATAATAATAATAATAATAATAATAATAATAATAATAATAATAATAATAATAATAATAATAATAATAATAATAATAATAATAATAATAATAATAATAATAATAATAATAATAATAATAATAATAATAATAATAATAATAATAATAATAATAATAATAATAATAATAATAATAATAATAATAATAATAATAATAATAATAATAATAATAATAATAATAATAATAATAATAATAATAATAATAATAATAATAATAATAATAATAATAATAATAATAATAATAATAATAATAATAATAATAATAATAATAATAATAATAATAATAATAATAATAATAATAATAATAATAATAATAATAATAATAATAATAAATAATAATAATAATAATAATAATAATAATAATAATTAATAATAATAATAATAATAATAATAATAATAATAATAATAATAATAATAATAATAATAATAATAATAATAATAATAATAATAATAATAATAATAATAATAATAATAATAATAATAATAATAATAATAATAATAATAATAATAATAATAATAATAATAATAATAATAATAATAATAATAATAATAATAATAATAATAATAATAATAATAATAATAATAATAATAATAATAATAATAATAATAATAATAATAATAATAGTAATAATAATAATAATAATAATAATAATAATAATAATAATAATAATAATAATAATAATAATAATAATAATAATAATAATAATAATAATAATAATAATAATAATAATAATAATAATAATAATAATAATAATAATAATAATAATAATAATAATAATAATAATAATAATAATAATAATAATAATAATAATAATAATAATAATAATAATAATAATAATAATAATAATAATAATAATAATAATAATAATAATAATAATAATAATAATAATAATAATAATAATAATAATAATAATAATAATAATAATAATAATAATAATAATAATAATAATAATAATAATAATAATAATAATAATAATAATAATAATAATAATAATAATAATAATAATAATAATAATAATAATAATAATAATAATAATAATAATAATAATAATAATAATAATAATAATAATAATAATAATAATAATAATAATAATAATAATAATAATAATAATAATAATGATAATAATAATAATAATGATAATAATAATAATAATAATAATAATAATAATAATAATAATAATAATAATAATAATAATAATAATAATAATAATAATAATAATAATAATAATAATAATAATAATAATAATAATAATAATAATAATAATAATAATAATAATAATAATAATAATAATAATAATAATAATAATAATAATAATAATAATAATAATAATAATAATAATAATAATAATAATAATAATAATAATAATAATAATAATAATAATAATAATAATAATAATAATAATAATAATAATAATAATAATAATAATAATAATAATAATAATAATAATAATAATAATAATAATAATTATAATAGTAATAATAATAATAATAATAATAATAATAATAATAATAATACTAATAATAATAACCCCCCAAGGGTAAGTCTTGACGAGGCGGGGGGGCTTAAGTACTTAATTCAGAGAAACCTAGAGCTATGTTGACCCAGGGTCACCCATGTCAAACTGGTCGAAGTGGAGAATTACAGTGCAACCAATTACCCAAAAACCCAAAATCCTGCATCCTACGCTGGTAACCAGACAGCATGTAGGTAGGCGTCTGAACTTCATGTTAGAAGCGGCCTCAATTTTAAACCTGCCAGAAGGTATAAAATGGAAAAAATTCTATGATGAACGGTACAAATTATGAAAATAACCTGGGGCCATCGGATAGCCCCACCGCGTCGGGATCGCATCCTAACTCCCGCGCACAAGGCTTGGTACCTGGGCCAAGTGCGAGAAGTCAGCTACAGAACATCAACATAGTACTACTACCCAGCAATCAAGTGATCAGCAGGCACAATCCAGTGCAGCTATCACGCAAGGGACTAACCGACAACGCAGAAAATGGACCACAAATTTAAACGAAACCTTACTGCGTATTTATTATTTAGTAACCAACTGCGAAACAAATATGACAGTATACAGATCTAGGCTACGAACCCTGTTTATCGCTCAATATCCAGAATTTAACGTTACTGAACAGCGACTATCCGACCAAGTACGTGCAATTCATCGAAATAACCTTGTTCCTGAACTGAGACGAAGTGCAATAAAAGCTGAAGTCGAGAACCAAATAGGACCAAACAACCAACGCAACAACTCTGACGACACAGATGTGTCCGATCAACAAGCTGAAGATGACAGCGCTGGCACTGAGATCACGAGCGATCCTGAAGCCCAAAGGGAGGACCATGTAACACCAAACTCTCAACTGGAGCAAGAAATTCACTTCGTGTTTGGGCAACAACAAGCGCTTTTTATTGGAACCGATCCCCTCAATCGACCAAAAATACCCAAAATCAACACCTCGAGACGAATAAGTCAGATCATTAGTATCATGAACAACTTAGTACTACCCCTTGCTTTGGAGGAAATATCAGATCTACACAGCTACCACACCATGATGTACTGTGCTGCTGCTACCGTAGTAAGAATGTGTGGCAAGAAACTTCCACCAATAACCAATTAAGGAGACAAAAATCTCCCCACAACGCAGCACTGCAAAGAATCCAAAGTAAGATAGCTGACCTACGAAGTTCGATCGAGAGAATCAAAGCCTTTCTGGCAGGGAACCATGCGAGGAGATTGCAAAACAGAGTTAAAGCATTATGCTTCCAACATCGTAACCACTCTAGGTATGAATCGAATCATAACAATGCAACTCTCGTACTGGATACCCTGACCCAAAAACTATCTGTACAGATCTCAAAGCAAAGGAAAATTAAGAACTCTCTAGCTAGACGGGAGAACAACAAAGCCTTTAGTACCAAAGAGAAAGTATTCTACAGAAACCTGAGAAGTGACAACACCAACAACGACGCCGAGATACCTGACATTAACGATGTCGAACGCTTCTGGTCCGACATCTGGGCAACCCCGAAACAGCATGACCCAAATACTATCTGGATCAAAGAAGAAAAAGAAAGATTCTGTGGAATGCCAGAGATGATAACTAACACCATTTCAATGAACAACCTTAAAGAAACTCTTGCAAAAGCCCAAAACTGGAAAGCCCCAGGAACTGACAGAATACAGAATTTTTGGTACAAACGTTTTGAAAGTACACAACCGAAACTGCTGGACCTCCTTAACCAAGCCCTAAAAACACCGACAGATTTCCCAGACTTCTTGGTAAGAGGAACTACATACCTCCTACCAAAAAGCAATGGCTTCAACCGAAACCCCGAAAATGGTAGGCCCATCACCTGTCTCGCAACTCTATACAAAATAATGACAGCATGTGTGAACAGAATGGTTTACGACCACTTAAGTACACACAAAGTACTATGCGAGGAACAGAAAGGATGCATCAAAGGGGCTCGGGGATGCAAAGAACAACTTACTATCGACCAAGTTATCATCGAGCAATCTACAAAGAACCAAAGAAACTTATATGTCAGCTATATCGACTACAAGAAGGCTTTCGATAGTATACCGCATACCTGGCTTATCGAAGTCCTCAAAATATACCACATCCACCCAAGAGTTATTTCGTTCCTTGCACATAGTATGAGTAAGTGGAAAACATGCATAGAGATGTTTAAGAACGGCACATCACTAAAAACTAAAGAGATCCCCATTAAATCGGGCATATTTCAGGGAGACTGCTTCAGTGCCCTATGGTTTTGCATTGCCATTAACCCACTCAGCAACATGCTCAACTCGAGCAAGTACGGATTCAAAATCAAATCGACTAACTCCGAGTTTAAAATAAACCACCTCTTGTACATGGACGACCTTAAGACCTACGCATCAACAAAGGCCCACCTGAACTATCTCCTGGAAATAGTAAGCATGTTTAGCAGAGATATAAAAATGGAACTTGGATTGAGTAAATGCAAAACCCTGAGTATTGTAAGAGGAAAAATATCGCCATCAGCCCAAGATGAAATCTATGGAATAAGAGAGATGCAAGAAAATGAAATCTACACCTACCTAGGAGCAGCCCAGAGCAACAGAATGGACTCAGCAAAAATAAAGAAGGACCTCACTAGCGAGTTTAAAGGACGCATACATAAAATTGGAAAATCACAATTAAATGGGAAAAACCTCATCAAGGCGATCAACACCTATGCCATACCTGTACTGACTTATAGCTTCGGTGTGATCAAATGGTCCACAACAGATCTCGCAGACCTACAAAGAAAAGTCCGTACCATCCTGACCCAATACAACCTCCACCACCCAAGATCATGCGTAGAAAGGATGACGCTGCCGCGAAGAGAGGGAGGAAGAGGCGTCATAGATCTACAAAGCATGCATACTAAACAAATAATGTCACTCAGACAATACTTCACCGAGAAAAGCTTAAGCTCAAACCTAGTCAAAGCAACTATTGGAGCCGACGACAATTTAACACCACTAAACCTAAAGAACCAACTTCACATGCAAACACCCAATATAGATGACCGAAGACGTGCATGGGCTGCAAAACCTTTACACGGAAAACACTATTATGCACTTAGGAGCGAAAATGTTGACACAGAAACGTCAAACTTATGGCTCCAGGCAGGAGAGTTGTTTTCCGAAACCGAAGGGTTTATAATTGCAATTCAGGACGGAGTGATTGCTACCAGAAATTATATGAGATATATAATGAGGGACAATACAGTTGAGGATATTTGTCGTCGATGCGGCAAACCTAATGAGACAATTGAGCATATCATCTCCGGATGTACAAGTATGGTACAAACCGATTATCTCAGAAGACATAACAACGTCGCTAAATTGTTTCATCAAAGACTATGTCAGAACTTTGGGTTCATACAAGAACCCCAGCCTTACTACCGCTATGAACCAGAAGCCGTTCACGATACGGTCAAAATACTCTACGATCGAACGCTCCGCACTACCAACCGCGTTGAACATAATCGACCCGATGTAACGGTAATAGACAAAAGAGACAACACAGCCGTACTCATCGACTTTGCCGTCCCTAATAACCACAACATAAAGAAGACCTATGATGAGAAAAGAAGGAGGTACGAAGATCTAGCGATGGATATAAAGAGCCAATGGAACCTACGGAGCGTCAAGATTATACCACTCATAATCAGTGCAACAGGGATTGCAGAAAAAAATCTAAAGAAACATCTACATGAACTTAAAATCAATGAAAAATTCATTGGAAAAGTACAAAAATCGATAATACTAGACACATGTCATATTGTTCGCAAATTTTTGAATTAGAATCGTTATATTTTTGTTAGACTCAGGTCCTGAAAATATAATGTATATAACCGTAAAAACGAGAAACTAAAACCAATAATAATAATAATAATAATAATAATAATAATAATAATAATAATAATAATAATATAATAATAATAATAATAATAATAATAATAATAATAATAATAATAATAATATAATAATAATAATAATAATAATAATAATAATAATAATAATAATAATAATAATAATAATAATAATAATAATAATAATAATAATAATAACACTAATAAATAATAATAATAATAATAATAATAATAATAATAATAATAATAATAATAATAATAATAATAATAATAATAATAATAATAATAATAATAATAATAATAATTATAATAATAATAATAATAATAATAATAATAATAATAATAATAATAATAATTAAAAATAATAATAATAATAATAATAATAATAATAATAATAATAATAATAATAATAATAATAATAATAATAATAATAATAATAATAATAATAATAATAATAATAATAATAATAATAATAATAATAATAATAATAATAATAATAATAATAATAATAATAATAATAATAATAATAATAATAATAATAATAATAATAATAATAATAATAATAATAATAATAATAATAATAATAATAATAATAATAATAATAATAATAATAATAATAATAATAATAATAATAATAATAATAATAATAATAATAATAATAATAATAATAATAATAATAATAATAATAATAATAAATGTAAATAGCAATAGAACTATATTCTAAAAAAAAAATAAAAATGTGGAAAACTAATTAGAAACATAAGTTTACTGAAAAAGAAAAATACAAATAAAAGGGAAAGAAATTATATTTTCTACTTCAAAGTAGTTTTTTTCGATTGAAAAAATCAATATTTTGTGGGGTAACCCTTATTACTAATTACAGCTGCACAGCACATACCGTTTAGGTAAACTACATAGCTACCAAATCTTGTAAGCGTTGAAGTTGGATATTCCGCCAAACTTCTTCTATTTTTTTGAACAACTCATTTCAGTTTTCGGAAGTTTTAAATCCAAAACTTCTCTCAACGTCAGCCCACAAGTTTTCGATCATATTCAGATCAGGGGTGTTCCTCAAACCTACACTTCACTAAACGTGACCAACGCCATACTACGAAAAGGCTCCCCAAACTATCACATTTTCACCACCAAAACTAGCCCAAATCATTATGTTTTGGGTGATATTTAAGGCCTACCAATTTTATTTTACTATTGTAACAACAGAAAAGACTGCCAAAATATTTAAAACTTTCGACAAAAAGTAATATTAAATTGGTAACAAATATTTAATAAATATCTTCAAAAGCAGCTTATATTCTCTTTAATCGAAATTATGAAAAATCAGTATCAAATATTCAAAGGCACCAATGTGTAATTTATCATTTCCCGCTTCTGGGAACCTTTTTGAATTAACTATAGTAAAAGTAAGCAGGTATCTTTAAGTAAACGAACGAACGAACGAACACACATACTTTTTCTTATAACTAACTATGATTCAGATTTGTTAGTGATCCTTAAACACGCCGAACTGTCAAAATTGTCTATTCAATTATTACGCCCGATTACAATAACTTCCAAAAGAAATCTTAAGATTACTACCAATTCTAGCGTTGATATAAAGCAAAAATAACACTCTTGTCTAAATAACTCACAATACCCAACGAAAAGATAGTTGGGTTATAGAATATTAAAGCTAAAACTCTTAATATCCAGATTTCTTGGAATAGAAATATCAAGCAATTGGATTTTAGTTCTTTCCGATAAAAATTTTTATCTTGATTTCAGTTTTTGTGAACCACAAATACTTTTCTCATAAAAAAAATCTCATCATTTTAAGCCTCAAGCCTACTTTTTTCTAAGTTGAGACTATTGGTTTTTCATTTCGTGATATTCAAGTCACGCATCTCATTCAGAACGTTCCCAGAATATTCCCATGATACGCTCAATCGTATCTTCAAGTGTGTCACGATTTCCAAAAACTGAACTAAAAACCGTCAGTCCGTCACCGTCACCGTCACTCGAAGGCCTCTTAGTCGTCTTCGGTTCCAGTGGGGTAGTTATTATCTTAACAAAGATACACTTTATTCACTTTCTTTATGAAACGGCCAATTTTATTCGATGATTGTTTCCTTCTTCATGTACACCGAACTGGTTGAGTTAAGTACCAACTCTTGTCCTCATTTAGTTCAGTTCAATTGAGTATTTTTTGTTTTCTATTATTATTATTATTGTTATTATTTTTATTTTGTTCGTCTGCACTTCGTCCTTTATGTGGCTCAATTCAATTTACTCCGCACTTTCAAATTGGTCGAAAGCAATAAAATTTATTAAGTGTAAAAAAAAGGATAAGACCATTCGAATCTTGAGCTTGAGAGAGCACAAAAATAGACCCTTGTTTGGGAGGCCCAGCCGCCGACCGACCTGTGAAAGTGGTTTACTTAATTTTGAAACGCTATCGATTAGACGGCCAGCAGTTTTGTATAGTTTTATATACATTTGTTCGATTTTGTGGGATTTTTTTGTATGGTTGTCTTCAAGGTTATGTTTCCATATAGTAAAAAAAAGGTCAAATATTACTCCGTATATATGGGAAAGGTCTTGAAATTTTTTAGTGAAAAATGTAGGCAATCAATAATTTGGCCACTTAAGAATTTAGAAGAACACATCTTATTTTCAAGTGATTGAAAATGTACATGGTCAATATTTAAAATAGAAAATGAAGTGTGTGCACTTGTGCAGTGTGCATGTGCACTTTGACCTCATCAATCTTTAAGATTCTTGGGACACACATGCATGTATTTAAGTATGCACTTGAACTGAGATGGATATTTTAATGATGAGATTTAAAGAAAAAATAGAACTGGTGTGAAAAATAATTCATGGAAGGTTCAAAAAACAAAAATGTTGTTTCAAAGAAGGGAAAAAGTGATATTTCCTTACGTCCATTAACCCTTTGTTAACTTCTTATAGAAATCTATTGTAATGGGTCCGATTTGTCGAATTACAAATGTTGACATTCCTCGACGTTTCAAGGTCCCTAGACTCTAAATAAAAGATTTTTAGAGAGATGTCTGTGCGTGCGTGTGTACGTACGTTTGTAAGTCCGTATACGTTCGGGAAGATCTTTCCGTCGTCCATATCTCAACAACCAATGCATATATCGAATTCAAGTACATTTTGTTATACAAATAATACTACAGAAAGATGCTTAGAAAAGACTCTTAAAAAAATTGAAAGGGTTGTTTTGTTACGGCTACAATCGCAAGAGACTGCCATGTCTTTTTTCGATCGAGTCTCTAATAACCTCTTAAGAAGTCCTATGCTGCCTGCATTAAGCATTGAAAACCAGTGACCGTCGGAGACAGAGAGAAAAAACTAATCAAGAGAGCCAAACTTCCTCGTCTCCGTCCCTTCGAAACCTCTTACTCTCATTTTTTATAGCGTGTTGAATTCGTATCGGTGTAACATGTTTTCACCTCGGAGAAGAATACACAAAAAAACATCATTTCCGGGAAATGCGACATTTCTCATTTTTGTTTATTGATAGCCAAGAAGGCTATGTTTTTTAAAGTCTCATTATAATATTTGTAATTCTCATGAATTTTTTTTTTTTTAATTTTGCTAACATCTTGTCGTTTTTATATCTACAAAAATACTCCTATAATTCAAATTAATTCTAGCAAAACATTTTTGTTTGTCAATAAATAACGAAAGAAGTTATACCGGTAGTTCGTGGTGAATTTGTTTTTCTCTTCTTTTTCTCTAAGTTACAGATAGATGGCAGGAACAACCAAAACAAGAAAGGATGTGTGCAGAAAGTGTTTAACAAGGTTAATGCTTTTTAGATTAGACTTTATTTGTATATATGAACGAGTACATGTTTTTAATAAATGTATGTTATGTTTATTTCAATAGTAATACCTTAACTAATAGCTTAACTACTGTATTATCTAAAATATACTGCATTGAATTATTTTACATTGAATTATAAAAGGCGGAAATTATAAAGTTTTACAGTTTACCAGGAATATTTATATAAAATATCCATATCTTAAACAATTGCGGTATCAATCGATATTTTCCTGAACTAAGTGTTAACGTAAAATTTATCAGTCATAAATTAATTTTTCAGCTTTTTTATACACCAAAAAAATCAATTATGAAACAGATTTTTCCTTGTCGGTATATAACTGAAAGATAAGATATAAATAGTTAGAACTGGAAAACTTATAAAAATGATGCATAAGACTTAAATTTTGGTTGTATATTCTTTTCACAAAACCACTGAACTAGCGAGAATACAAATATTTTTACTTTTGTACAAAAGTACTTTTCGGCTTATGTAGTTAAGCCTTTAAAAGCAACACACTACCTTAGGGGAAAGCAGTAAGAATAGCTTATCACCTATTCACAAATTTTATGCAATGAAAATTGGCAACAGAAGTAACAAGTTGATGGTCTTTTTATTTAGTGTCTACTTAAATCACTTACTTTCAGCATTTTGGAAATGTCGTGAGTAATGTAAAGAAAATAAACAACGAGTACACACAAATAAAATAGGAATGGAAAAAAGAGATGAGTATATAAAAATGTTTTCAATGTTCCATATTTACATTCTGTAACTCTCGTTTTCAATGTTCCTGCAACTCTCGCATCGACAAAATTAAGTCGATAAACTCTAAAAATTGAAACAAATCTGAGTTTTTTTTGCATCTTTCAACGGTCTGAGCGAAAATTAAACGCATAAACGCAGCTAATAATAATGGGTGATTTTTTTGAGGTTAGGATTTGCATGCATTAGTATTTGACAGATCACTCGGGATTTCAGACATGGTGTCAAAGAGAAAGATGCTCAGTATGCTTTGACATTTCATCATGAATAGACTTACTAACGAGCAACGCTTGCAAATCATTGAATTTTATTACCAAAATCAGTGTTCGGTTCGAAATGTGTTTCGCGCTTTACGTCCGATTTATGGTCTACATAATCGACCAAGTGAGCAAACAATTAATGCGATTGTGACCAAGTTTCGCACTCAGTTTGCTTTATTGGACATTAAACCAACCACACGAATGCGTACAGTGCGTACAGAAGAGAATATTGCGTCTGTTTCTGAGAGTGTTGCTGAAGACCGTGAAATGTCGATTCGTCGCCGTTCGCAGCAATTGGGTTTGTGTTATTCGACCACATGGAAGATTTTACACAAAGATCTTGGTGTAAAACCGTATAAAATACAGCTCGTGCAAGTACTGAAGCCGAACGATCTGCCACAACGTCGAATTTTCAGTGGATGGGCCCTAGAAAAGTTGGCAGAAAATCCGCTTTTTTATCGACAAATTTTGTTCAGCGATGAGGCTCATTTCTGGTTGAATGGCTACGTAAATAAGCAAAATTGCCGCATTTGGAGTGAAGAGCAACCAGAAGCCGTTCAAGAACTGCCCATGCATCCCGAAAAATGCACTGTTTGGTGTGGTTTGTACGCTGGTGGAATCATTGGACCGTATTTTTTCAAAGATGCTGTTGGACGCAACGTTACGGTGAATGGCGATCGCTATCGTTCAATGCTAACAAACTTTTTGTTGCCAAAAATGGAAGAACTGAACGTGGTTGACATGTGGTTTCAACAAGATGGCGCTACATGCCACACAGCTCGCGATTCTATGGCCATTTTGAGGGAAAAATTCGGAGAACAATTCATCTCAAGGAATGGACCGGTAAGTTGGCCACCAAGATCATGCGATTTGACGCCTTTAGACTATTTTTTGTGGGGCTACGTCAAGTCTAAAGTCTACACAAATAAGCCAGCAACTATTCCAGCTTTGGAAGACAACATTTCCGAAGAAATTCGGGCTATTCCGGCCGAAATGCTCGAAAAAGTTACCCAAAATTGGACTTCCGAATGGACCACCTAAGACGCAGCCGCGGTCAACATTTAAATGAAATTATCTTCAAAAAGTAAATGTCATGGACCAATCTAACGTTTCAAATAAAGAATCGATGAGATTTTGCAAATTTTATGCGTTTTTTAAAAAAAAAAAAAAAGTTCTCAAGCTCTTAAAAAATCACCCGATACAAATAAAAGTTGTAGTGCTTTCAGAGTTTTATGTTTCCAGGTCCTAATTCTCATTGGACTGTTGCACCACCTAATTTATTTTACTTACTTAATGATTAAAACTGGCTTCAAATAACTAACTTATATTTATCTAAATGCGTAATTTAGAATTGTTTCTAAATCTTCATTGTTCTGGCACCTAACAAGAGTAATTAATTTCACTTCATATTCGAATGACATTACTCTCAAACGAACACAATGAGAGTACCAAAAAGTTGTTCATACACAATTTTGAATTTTCTTTGAACACCTCTGAACAGCTGACTACATCCGCCATTTTTCAAAGGTGGTGAACAGAGAGAAAAAAGAGTATGTACACAAACTTGCATAAGTATTTGTTCCCCACATTTTTTTATATGGAGTTAATACATATGCAAGTTGGTGGCCAAATCACAGCTTGTAGGCAAAAAGAGAGCAACCGTCGAAGTTGGTTCTCTCTATTAGTTCTTTTCTCTCTGGTCGGAGATGCCGCCTCTGAAGTGCTAGGTTTCTCACGGCCACAGCGAAACCCCTGGCTTGACAACGAATGCCGGAAAGCGCACGCAGCTAAGCAACAGGCATACAAAACGGCGCTGCACAGAAGGACCAGAGCTGCTCGCGAGCTCTTCGAGCAGAAGAGGAGAGAGGAACACCGGCAAAACTTACCACCTAAGTAACCTAACAGACCTACACCTATTGACCGAACACATTCCATCCTGAAACCATTGCATCCATTTCAATTCACCGTTAAGTGCGGTTTTACTCTAATGGGTCCTTATATCTTTGAAAATAAGGAAGAAAGTATCGTTACGGTGAATGGTAAGTGCAATCGAGTCTTAAGTTTTTAATTAGAAATTTTAAGCTTTTTAAAAATACCAAAAAATAACATAAAAATAAAATACATTTTATAAAGAATAATAAATTGAAGAGATTAGAAAACTACAATACACCTCACTCCAATACACAATTCATAAGTTTTTTCTAATCCCAATTATTGAGAGGTACGGGAAGAACCTGGGCCTTAACCAACATGCTTCTAAAGGCAGCACGGTCTCTTGTTAACTGTCTCCAATTTCGTACGCCAAGTTGGTTGATAGATTTATATAAAGGTTGATTTTTTGGCTATTATCGTTTTGGCAATACTGGTTTTAACATCTGACGCACGTTTCGTGTTTTGTTTCACTGTCAAACATCTTCAGTTCGGTCTATAATTTAACCATGAATCGTCTTACAAACGAACAACGCTTGCAAATTATTGAATTTTATTATCAAAATTCGTGCTCTCAGACCCCTCTTTACCACTGGGCCCACTAGGCCCAGGGCCCCGCAATCACCAGGGGCCCCCAAATTGCTGAAACATCACTTAACCTCTATTGGTCTATTTTCAAGAAAAAAAAAATATTTCGATACAATTTTAGATGCATAAAGAATGATCAGAATTCGTACTTTCCTTGCTGAACAACAACCTTTGCTGAACAATTTAGATCACATTTCCTGCGAAATTATATTCAAATTAAAACAGAAATATGAATAACTAACTGAGTGGCAATGCAGTTTGCTATCTGACAGAAACAAACAAAAAAACACACACGTTTTGAATATCACTGTATCTGTATGAAAAAATAAAGATAATGGTGTTTCTATACTTGCAACTTGCATACAAGTTTGCATCAACACAGTAACTCATACATACGCAGTAATTCGGATGAACGGCACTCAATTTTTTTAGAGTTTCAAGGTAAAAAGGTAAAGAGTTTTTGTTTTTGGCCATTCAATGAGATAGATGAAAGCTTACACTTCTCACTATTTGTTCTATAGGTCAATAGTAAGCGTTGATAGTACACCCGATCTGTCTCATGTTGCCAAATCTACGACAACGCGGCAAATACGTCAGGAAGCTTTTCTGGTCTGCAGGCAAGAAGAAAAGAAAAATGTAAATTTGCCACTTTTGTACCATGAGCAGGGCACTCATTTAACTTGGTAGGAGCAATGCTGTCGAACGCACTGTATTGCTTCTTTTGTACTGCATTTTCATTTTTGTATTGCCATTTGTATTGCCTTTTCAAATTCGTTGTTCATAAAAATAAATAAGAAAAAAAAGTTCAGAAATCATCACTTTAAATATTTTCCATGAAAGTGCACTTCCAAAGCTCCACTATTTTGTCGAACTTTGTCAAAAACTAATTTATCGATGACGCAACTCTAAAGTCAATAGATTTTTGCAATAAATATTGATTTTAAGACTCAAAAGAAATCTACCTTGGCGCACAAGCTAACATTTTAGTTTGCTCTGGGGGCTTAACAGGTGAGGTTATACAAAATATAAAAAAAAGTGGAGAGATTACTACATCGAATTATGCACTCCAATAAGAAAATGAATTAAGTTTCAAGAACAATTTTTAGAAGCCGCTTATACAATTGTTTCCAAATTTAATTCAAGAAGAACTTATCAATGACCTAGATCATGAATGGAGGGCTCTTTTACATCAAAGTATGATAAGTGTAGATTTTAAATTCGAAGACTATTGGAGCGCTATCTTTAATTTAAAAAACGCTTTAAATGCTCCAATGTTTCTCCTTTTTAAAAACATTTGTTGGGTCCATTTTATGCTTTCCACATAGCAGTGCAAGTGCAGAGCGCAAGTAGCTTTGACAAAAGATTTAAAAAAAACTCTTTACTGACATCCACAGTCAATTCAATTTTAATGGCAAAGGAACTAATAAGGCATAGCTGCGCTATGTAAAATTCAATAAACATTGTTTGCCTTCCAAAATTATTACTAGTTACCTGAATTTAAAATATAATTTTGTGTTGAGTCTTTATAAAAAAATATTCCCGTGCTAAAATTACATATTAAATGTGTTTAAAAATTCACAAATATGAATTGAAACTAACTGCGATATTTTTATTTTATTTGTATTCATTTATTTTTGTATAATGGTTATATAGCTATAACATATATTTATTTTTATAAAAAAGTTCCTATTTTATTAAAAGTGAAATTAATAAAAAAAATGATGTTAAAATAAGACTAAGCAATTGAACTAATAGGCTTATAGATATATAAAGTAGATAATGTATCTAAGTTTATTTTTTGTTATAAAGAAAAATAAAAATAAATATGAATTTAAAAAGAAATATAATGCGTATTGTTTTTGTGCAAAAATTATGCAAAATTGTTTGGAATGTACTGCTTTGGACTTTTCCAAAACGACAGCACTGGGTAGGAGTGCATGCCGCTGGGTGTGTTTTAGAAGCAACCAAATTCTTTAACATTATTCATAAATTGTATAACATTTTTTCGGTATATTCTCATCGATGGAGTGTGTTGACTGCACATTTAGGTCCAAAAAAAGTTTTAAAAAGTATGCTCGAGCTGATGCACTTCAAGAAACTGAAGAAGCTTTGATGTCTATCGCGAACGATTAAGGACAGGCACGAGAGGCCAGAGAGGAAGCATTTAGTCTTTGCAAAAAAATGTCCAAGCTTGAATTTACTATACTTACAGAACTTTGGAACTCTGTATTGCAAAGAATTAATAAAACAAGTACTTTACTTCAAAAACAAAATATTACCCTGGATGTTGCAATAAATTTGCTGAGTGCAATAGATGAATTTATAATTGGGCTAAGGGACAATTTTGATAACCTTGATTCATCAGCCAGACAAAAAATCTCGGATTCCGAATATAAGGACCTTTCTGAAAGGATATGAGGTGTAGAATCTCACGCCAGACTTTTTTTTGACGGCTCTGGACCCTCAGTAATTCTGACTGGGAAAGAAAGATTTAAAATTGAAACCTTTCTTCCCATTGTCGACACACTAAGCATTCATTTAAAACAGCGACTAGGTTCGTATAGGAAGATTGGTCAACTTTTTTTTCGATTAAAAAAACTGAATTCAGAAGACTTAAAAGAGAACTGCAAATCTTTTGAAAAATTTTACACCGAAGATGTGAACGGAGATGAACAACATGCTGAATGCCTGAATTTAAAAGACTACTTGAAAACTAGTCGACACGAAAATGAAAAAAATGACAACATTCTAGAGCTTTATAATTTTTTAAAAACTAATAAAATTGAAGATGAATTTCCAAATGTTGAAATTGCACTAAGAATTTTCTTAGGTATGATGGTGACCCATTGCAGTGGGGAACGTTCCTTCTCTAAGTTAAAAAGAATCAAAAACGAACTCAGAACTACAATGATTCAAGAAAGATTGACATGTTTGTTGCTGATGTCAATCGAAAGCGACATCCTTAGAGACATCGATTTTGAAGATGTGATCAATGATTTTACTATTCTCAAATCAAGAAAAAGACACCTGAAAAAATATAGTATGTGTCACTATATTGTTCTTTAAATTACATTCTCAGTAACTTATTTAATTGTCTGTTTTTAAATTTTAAATTTTGTTTATTTTAGAATTTTATATGACATATTTATTTTTAACTTCCCATAGGAAGTTATTGTAATGGGTCCGATTTGTCAAATTGAAAATTTTGACATTTCTCGACGTTTCAAGGTCCCTAGAGTCGAAATAAAAGATTTTTAGAAAGATGTCTGTGCGTGCGTGTGTACGTACGTCCGTACGTCCGTACGTTCGCGACGTTTTTTTCGTCGTCCATAGCTCAAGAACCAGAAGAGGTATCGACTTCAAATAAATTTTGTTATACAGATAATAAGGCAGAAAGATGCAGAAAGGGCTCTCAAGAAAATTGCGTGAGTGGTTTTTTTACCATAGCAGTTTAAAAAAAAGGTGAAAATTTTGGTTAACCCTAAATATCTCATGAACCAATGACGCTAGAGACTTGAATTAAATTTTGTATTATATATTGTAACGTGATACAAAATAATTATATTTTTGGAAAAAAATTAAATTAACGGTTTTTTTTATAAATCAAAAAAACTGAAAAAAAAAATTTGTCACTTCGAAAATTTTACGACTAAAATATGATTTCATTTCCAAAACAATTTTGTGCAATGAAGAATAATGTTTTTGACATCTGATAAAATTTTGAGAAAAATCGCATTGACAGTTTTTTTACAAAAAATAATAACCTAAAAAAAAATAAAAAAAAAGTTGGTAAAAATTGAGTTTTGACTCAAATATCTTTTCAAGACTTTGAGATATTGGCTTTAAACTACTTTTATCTTTCAAAAAATGTTGTTTTCAACATTCAGTAAAATTTTGAAAAAAATAGAATTGACAGTTTTTTTAACAAAAAATTAAAAACCGAAAAAAAAATTTAACAAAAGTTGGTAAAAATTGATTTTCGACTTGAATATCTTTTCAAAAATTTGAGATTATGGCTTCTAACTAATTTTAACTTATAAGAAATATTGTTTTCAACATTAGGAAAAATTTTGAGAAAAATCGAATTGACAGTTTTTTTACAAAAAATAAAAACCTAAACAAAAAAATTAATAAAAGTTGGTAAAAATTGATTTTCGGCTCAAATAGCTTTTCAAAAATTAAAAATATTGGCTTCAAACTTATTTTATTTCACAGAAAATATTGTTTTTTATTATTCAGTAATTTTTTTATAAAAATCCAACAGTCCGTTTTTTCATAAAAAAAATAAAATCTACAAAAAATAGAACGCAAATTTGGCAAGAATTGATACATTTAGACAAACTTTTAAGCAAGACAAATCGATAGACGGGATGGGAAGTTATCAGTGTGGGTCGCATCCCAGCCTCTTTTTTGTTTTTATTTTTACATTGTTTATGTGTATGTTTGAAATGCTGCAATAACTATTTATTTTTTTAATGAATTAAAAAAATGTATTTATTTAAAAAATTAAAAGAATAAATATCAATTCAAAGTTATGTGATTTTTTCTGTATACCTTTATTACACAACATAACATTTTTATATAATCATACAGGGGCCCCATTTTCGAAAAGTGCCCAGGGCCCCCAAAAGGGTAAAGACGACCCTGCGTGCTCTGTTAAGAAAGTTTATCGCGCGCTTCTTCGATGTTATGATTATCATTTCTTTTAATTCTCCTGAACTTAACTTTATTCTAAACAATGCATCAGCATTTGTATTCATCTTTCCTTGCTTAAAAATTATATCAAAATCGTAATCCATTAAATCTATTCTAATTCTAGTTAATTTAGATGAAGGATTTTTATGAGTAAAAAGACTAACTAATGGCCTGTGATCTGTATAAACAACAAATCTTCTACCGTATAAGTATGGTCCAAAGTGGTTTATTCCCCAGTGTATAGCTAGCAATTCTTTCTCTATTACTGCTTCATTAAACTCATGTTTGTTTAAAGATTTACTTGCATAGGCAATGGGTTTGTCATTACCTACTTCCCCTTGAGATAAAATAGCTCCTAATGCAGAATTCGATGCATCTGTTGTTAATATGAACGGTTTCGAAAAAACTGGATAGTTTAGTAATGGAGGTGTCATTAATTTCGTTTTAAGGTTTTCAAAAGCATTTTGACAACTTTGTGTCCAGCTGAATATTTGATCTTTCTTTAATATAGGGTGTCCCAAAATTAACGCAAGATTTCTTGCGTTAATTTTGGGACACCCTTTATAAAGACAAGTATTTTTTTAAACACTTAATCAATCCAAAAAGGTTACCATTTGATGAGATTTCGTTTCTAAATAAATATGTATATCAACTTGTTTGAAATTAACGCAAGATTTCTTGCGTTAATTTTGGGACACCCAAAATTAACGCAAGAAATCTTGCGACGTAATAGTTACAGAAAGCTACAAATCTTCGAACTTCATCTGCATTACCTGGTTTTGGGTATTCTTTTATGACATTATATTTACTCGGGTCTGTGGTTACTCCTTGTGAAGTTATAAGATGTCCAAGATAGACTACTTCCGGTCGAAGGAAATTACATTTGCTTGGGTTTAATTTCAAATTATATTTACGTAACCTCTTAAAGACTTCTGTTAGGTTGTTATTATGTTCCTTAAGGTTTGAACCAAACACAATTATATCATCTACATATAAGAATGCGGATGCTTGCAAACCACTTAATGCAATTGATAACATCCTTTGAAAGCTATTTGTTGATATTTTTAATCCAAAAGGTAATCTTTTGAATTGAAAATGTCCCGAATCAGTTGAAAAAGCTGTTAATGGTCTTGATCTTGGATTTAGTGGTATCTGATGAAATGAACTTGTCATATCTAAAGTTGAAAAATATTTGGCCTTTCCTAATTTATCAAGTACATCTTCTAGTCTGGTTAATGGAAATTTGTCATCAACTACTTTTTTATTCAGAGACCTAAAATCTACAACTAATCTCCACTTCTTTAATTCTCCTGTGCTTTTCTTTGGTACAATTAGCAATGGTGAGTTATATGGACTTGTTGATGGTTCAATGATATCCTCATCCAGTAATTTGTCAACCTGTTCCTCTATTTCATGCAAATTTGCATGTGGTAACCTGTAATTCTTTATATAAACTGGTGTTTTGTCTGTTAATGCTATTTTTTTTGCTCATAAAAGTTGTTTTTACTTAATTCTTCTCCTTCTAAATGAAATATATTTTGAAATTGTTTACATATTCTAAAAACGTCTTCTTTTGCATTATTATCTAAGTTATCTACTTTTATTTCATTTTGTATTCGTTTAAATCTATCTTCATCTTCTAAACTGTTTTTAAAATTTAGTACTTGGTAGCTAGAGATTGGTTCTACTCCTAACCAAATTTGTTTTAAAATGACCTCATTTTCTGTTGTATTAAGTATTTTTATATGCTTATTTCCTTCTTTTGGAATAATTGCATTTGATAAAAATATCCCTTTCTTAATTTCTTTTCCATGTATTATACTATCTTCTTTTAAATCAATATTTATCATTTTAATTATCTCTGTTCTTGGCGGTAGTTTTATATTATTATAAATATCTCTTGTGTTCATGTTCATTGGCAATACTATATCTTCTCCATCTAAGGAAATTGTTAATGTGCACGTCTCATAATCAATTTTACAATTATACTTTATTAAAAAGTCTCTTCCTAGTATTCCATCAGTGGTTAAATTTATTTTACTATCTATTATGTTAAATTTATGTTCAACTTCATTATCTTCAAACCATAAATTTAATTTTGTGATTCCTATTGTTATTATAGATTCTTTTGTTATTCCATTTATCTGACAATTATTATCATATTCTATGTTGTAATTATTATTGACTATGCTATTTTTAATTATTGAAATATCTGCTCCTGTATCTATTAATAAAGTTATTGGTTGATTTCTGCCTTTTATTTTTAATTTTATGAAGTTTGTATATTTGTTAGAGTTTTTAATGTAAATTATCTTTTTCTGGATGTGGGCCCCGGGTTTTGTCGGCCGGGGACGTACCCGTTTCCCTCAAAATTTTTCCTGTCATTATAGTTTTGTGTTCTGTACCTGTCTCTGTTGTTAATATTTTGTCCCCTGTATTGGTTGAAATTACTATTATTGTTCTGATATGAAGAGTTTGTATTTGAATAATTTCGGTTAAAGTTTCCTCTGGTGCTACCTCTACCTCTCTGTATCCTATTACAATGCATTATTTGGCTAGAATGCTGAGGACTAACTTCTAAAGCAATTTGCACTGCTTCTGAAAGCTTGGATGGTCTTGCAGCCATTACTAATGATTTATAAGGTTCTGATAAACCATTTTTGAATGCTGCTAGTCCTATTTGGTCATTCAGCTTTACTATTGTCTCTCTGTGTGTCTG